>OX451736.1:340785101-342027601 GCA_948472305.1 Vicia faba
CGGGGAAACATAGAAATTCTTAAATAAAAAGAATTCTACTCATACCACACTGGGGATATTACCGTCGGGTAAAAATCTTCACTTGGGGAAGAAACAAGCATCTTGGGAATAGGACTCCACTGGGGATATCTCAAACATCTTCTGTCATCGGGGATGAAAAGAGTTATGACTAGCACTCCCATGCATACCATACTAGGTGTGATACGGTGGGAGAACTGACTGTGGTTTTGCGTTCGTATTCGCACTTGTGCGGTTGAGCAAGAGTCGCCACCGACTTTTTATTTTATCCTAAAGGAAAGGTTAAAAAAGCACAGCAAAAACCTTTTGAGATATTTCGTGGGTTCGGGGGGTAGATTATGAAAAGGGAAGGTATTAGCACCCTTTTCATCCATGGTTATCCATGGGCTCTTAGTTACTTGGTTTTTAGATCACTTGCCTTGATTTTTGATTGCTTGAAATTGTGGTGTGTGTGTGTGTGTTTTTGAAAATGTTCTGGAAGAAGATGCCTTGTCTTAGGCTAACCTTGTAACAATTCTTTACTCGAATATTTTACAAAGGCGTGTATCTTTTCGAAAAGATGTTTCAAAATGTTTTGAGAGTTTGTTTGAAAGTGTTGTGAATTGTGGTTTTTGAAAAGAAGGCAAGTGTTTTTGCAAGTTGATCTCAAGTAACTAAGAGTTTTGTCTACCCTATTGTACTCAAAGGTTTTCTCTATGTTTTCAACCCTTTTTAACAATTTTGTTCCACCATTGAATTTGGTGGACAATCTTGCGTTTAGGAAGTTTATTCGGGACGGGCGCGGGTCATCGTACGGACCATGAATGCAATGGTGCCAAGTGTCTTTGGCAATTCGCTTTGAAGGGACTGTGATCATTCCGTTTAGGCAACATTCGAAAGCGTCATCGAGGGGCTTATGATCATTTGATTTTGTTTTTCCAAAGAAACTTGACGTGCAAGCATGGCCCATTTTGGAAGGCAACATGTGGGATTACCCTAGAGGGTGCAAGTGTGATTGTGTATTGATTTCATGTATTTATCTTGCATTAGGTTATCTAGCGTTTGATTTTATGTACATACAAACCCTAGGTCTAACCATGGTATAATTGGAAAACTGTAAATTGCGGAAATGTAAAGTCTACGCTATTACAAAATAAGTATCCGGGAGTGGGGGTACATGTGTATGAATGGGGATGAGACTTATAGTATCCAATAAGTTACAACCAAATCGAATTTGCGATCAAATGTAAATGACGAATATCAATGCGTAAGATAAACAAATGTGTATAGGGGCAATGTGAATGTATTTGTATTGTGTAAGTGTGAGATGTACTGTGTAAGTATGTAATTATTTACAGATGTGACAATATGAATTTAAGAAAGTATTGTTAGGTATTTGTTTTGACCTAAAGAAGAAATTAAATGTTTATTTAATTAATTAGTCTTGTAATCTTGTATTTAGATATCTATGAAAGGAAAGTTTTAATGAAAAGAAAATATTTTCAATTATATTATGTATCAAAATATATTTGTTTATTATATACAAAAGTATTTTTAAATAAAAAATAAAGGATTAAATTATGTATAAAAATGATGTTTTAAGAAAAGAAAATGTTTCTAAGTTTTAATTATGTATACAAAAAAGTATTTTTTTCATTTGTTATGTACAAAAATATTTTAATTAAAAGAAAGGGAAAATTTTTTTCATTTTTAATTACATGGTGTGATAAAAAAAATTGGTTCTTTGTTTGTATGTACAAAAAATAATTTAATTAAATGTTTTAAAATTATGTATATAAGAAATGTGTTTTTAAGTATTTTTGTATTAATGGAATGATATACAAAGTAACAAAATTTAGTTTAGAGGCAAACTAATGTAATTAAAAAAATGTTATATAAAAAGGTTTGTGTTAGTTTATTATATAAAAAATGGCTAAGCTAATTAATTAAAAAAAAGAGAAGATAACGTTTGTTTTATGAAAAGGGGTTTGTGTTAATTGAATGGGCCTTTGGTGAATGGAACAGGCAAGGCCCAAAATTGCAAATAACGTTTCTTAGGGTTAATGCATTTGGTGTTTAGTTGGGACGAAACACTTTAGGGTTTGTGCAGCGACGGCGTTCGTTCGTTCGTCCTCTTCTTTGTCTTCCTGAGCGATACCCTCCACCACAGAGCCACCAGCATCATCATGCCTTCTTCCCTCTGACGACAGTATTAGGGCACTCGACCTAAGGTACCATTTGCTTTCTTATTTCGTTAGGTTTTTTAGTTCTTGCATGCTTATGATTTTCTGCTTATTTGATTAAGTTTTTTGACTTGGTTTATGTAACAAGGATGAAGAGGGAGATATTTTACCTTGACCGAGGAGAGGGAGAAAAATGGAGGTGCTTAGGAGGCTCGTCGGTGGAGGAAAGGCATGATGAGCTCAACTTCTTGGTAACCCTGGTATTTCTGTACTTTTCTTAAGCTTTATGATGATCTAAACTGAAAGCTTGATACACGTCTTTTCTTCTTCTCCTTTTTGCCACTGTATGCTTGTTTACGATGCCTTTGGATGCTTCCCTGACTTTCTTCTTCTCTTTCGCCTCGACTTTGCCCCTTTGAAAATTGTTGAGCTTGATAGTTTTTTTGCCTTGAGATGAATGTGCTTTTGAACTTTTCCCTATGATGAACTTCTGAGGGTTTTTGTTGCCCTAAATATGCTATGGTTGAAACAGTTTTGTTGTTTTGATTAGCTTTTTCCTCTTCTTCTGATTTGTTGCCTCGTTGTTAGCTTAGAATGTTCGCTCCTCTAATGGCCAGTGATGAAACATTCTGAGGCCTTGATGCTTGGGCAGATTTTGGCTGGAAGTGTTTGAGTTTGAGGTTTGTGAAATAGCAGGTTAAGGGTATGTGCTGGTATGGCTTCAGCAGGTTGTTACTTAGGCAGGTTGGATGTTTGTGTTTTGGTGAGAAAACAGGTTATGCTTCTTCTTGACAGGGTTTATGCTGGTATGGCTTTGTTAGGCTTCTGGTTGTTATGGTTTGGAAATTAGTATTTGTTTTTTTGTTTGTGCATATGCGGGTCTGAGGCTTTTTTTGAGGCTGAGGCAGGTTTTGTGTATGCAGTTTATGGTTTAACTGGCATATGTAGGTTTGGGCTTCAGCATGTTATGCTTGCAGGTTATGCTTGCAGGTTTGGTGTATGCAGTTTATGCTGTTTAAACTTGACGCTTAAAGGTTTGTTGCTTCACTGGTTTTAAAATGCTTAGCAGGTTCTATGCTTAGCAGGTTTATCAGTTTGTATATTTTTTTGCTCTCTCTCCCTTTCTCTTACTGTGTTTTGCTCTTTTGTATCTCTTTCTATCTATGCCTGCCTAAAGCCTAAAAACCTGCTCCTTATCTCTCCACTCTTCTCTCTCAGTACAGTTGGATATGTTAAAATATGTTTCTTTTCTGTACTTTTTTCTGAAAGGGCTACCCTGATGGGAAATGATGATATGTACATGTATGCTTGCATAATGGTTTTCCTCTGCATATTTTATCTCTTCTTTGACAGCTTTTGTACTTTTTTATCTTCTTTGATATCTTTGCCAAATCCTCTTCTTGACAGCTTTGAGTAGACTTCTTGGCATTTTGCAGCAAGCTGTACCTTTTGGCCTTTTTTACATAAAGTAGGAAATTGGATTTTTCAGTTTGGTTTGAACTTGGAGTTTGAGACTTTAAACTTATGCAGTTTTGACACTTTGCATTTTTTTTTCTCAACTTTGCATTCATGATCAAATAAAATTCTTCCCTCTTTGTGAACCGGGAGAAATCCCGTGATTTGCAGAGAGGATTAACTGATCCCAATCAGTGGCCTTTAATGATGACTGCAATTTTATCTGTCTTTTCAATTCAACTTAACTGTTATTTGACTTTTCTCTTTTCTTTTGCAGATGAAAAATGGAGCACCGGAGCGAGGGATAGCGGATGAAGATTAGAAAAATAATTAGGATAATCTTTTATTTAGCTTTAAATAAATGTAATATTATTTTTGTCAACATTTTGTAAACAAAAACAATTATACAAATGACTTAAAGATAAATAAATAAAAAAAAACCTTTTCATTTAATTAATTCTTCTCTTCTTTAATTGTTTATTTATTATTTATAGTTCTTTAAATTAAAATAAATTGAAAATAAATTCCAACTCATTTAATCTTTAGAATAATAAATAATTAACTAAACAATATTTCAGTACTGATCCATTAATTAAACTTGACGCTTCCAATGTTCAAGGCAAAATAACAGTTAATCACAACAATTGATCAGACACATTCCCTTTTCACTGATTCTTTGCCAAGCACTGTAAATCCAAACTGCATATTTCTTTTGACTGGTTCAAACAAACCAACGTGAATTCAAACCAACTGCCTCTTTTACTGATTAAATCAAAACAATGCGAATTCAACCCGAATCTCGGAATAACTTGCAAAGTGCTGTGGAATTTAAATCCTTCTGAGAATATGCCCATAAAACCTTAATTCCTGATTAAATGCCAAAGAGCATTCGCCTGATCAAAAATTGAGCCAGAATCAACCAAAACCCTAAGCCAATTGTTTGAAGCAATCCAGAGTCCTAAAAATCAATAAAACCCTAATTGCTTCCTGACTGACGAGAAAAGTCTGTTTGACCGATTCTTGAGCCAGTTTGAAAGATCATGGAAAGCCTGAAGTTGTTATTTCTCATGGAAAAATGCAAGGGAAAATTTTGGGGTACAACACTAGGGAAATAGGACACTTTCTCCACTGGGGAAAGAAAACTTGCTCCATTGGGAAATGAAAGGCAAGTTAATCCAGAAGGTCCTCAAAATTCGACTTCGAATGGGGTTAAAGACTACCTCTTTCACTGTGGAGCAAAGAAGCTTTAGATGGTAGCATCAACATTACAACCTACAGATGGGGAGAAGAAATCACTCCATTGGGGATAAAAATCATCTTCATGGGACACCAACTAGAATCTCCCATGGGTAAATAAGAATCTCTTCCAGAAACTATGATACAAGAAGATTGCACTAAAGAGAGAGGGTGCACTCTTCACTGAGGAGGAAAATGCATACTTCATAGGGAGAACAAGTGCTAACCCCATTGAGGAAGCATAATGTCAACTTTAATGGATGTATATCAAGAATCTATGGTTGGTAAAAAAGATCCCTCTGAGAAGTCTGTAAAGCAACATACTGCACTAAGGAGAAGTAGCATACTCACTTGAGAACACACCTTTACTGGAGATAAATGATTTTATCTCAAGCAGAGGTGAGAATTCACTAGGTAAATTGGATTCCATTCTGCAGAAATATTCATCCTTTAAGATCCTCATGTTGATCACATATGGACCTTTCTTGATTCATTTGTCGGTACGCTTGTTATGAAAGACCAACAGGACATGCTAAGAGAAACAAGAGCGTCTTGGAAGATCCTTGGGAAACTGAACTTCAACTAGGAATAAATATTCTGAACTACCGACCACTGGGTAAAAACTACGATGCAAGATTGCAACTCCAACATGTCAATTTCGAAGAGGAATGTTGCTGAATAGTGGACTTTGGAGAGGACACTACAAAAATAAATTGCAGTCTGCTGAGAAGATATTATCTTAACTTCAAACAACTTCTAAATTTCTGGGGAGAAGATCCATTCTCCTCCTACAGATAAATGAGGAATGCTTCGACGGGGAATAAAGATCTCTGAAGAGAAACCCCTTAACAGACAAACTTTTGTAAAGTAGCAATGGATCCTTTACTGGGGAAAGGAACTCCTTCTAGGAAACAACATTTCCAACATGAACCTTGTATGGGTAACAAACTCAAATGCTCTTTGCGTTCTTGCTCGTATCCTATTGAGGATAACGATCCAAACTTCCCGACATGCTCTTCAAATTCATAAGTTGTTTAGCCTGCGCCTGGACTTAATCTGATCAACCCTTGAAGAGTAGGAAATTCCCCTGCATAATTTCTTACCCTAGTCTATAGGGAATTTGAAAAGAAAAAAAAACTTGCCTCGAGAGGACTTCTTGAGATCTGTACCATAAAGATAACCTGCCCTAGTATTATGAACTTTAGAACACTGCCCCTGACTGACCAGAGTTGGAGCAGTTTCAACCATGCTTGAGTGAATGCCCCTACAACTTTAGGTTCTAAAATGTTTCTCCTCTGATCAACAAACTCTCAGAGATATTTGTCAAATATTGACACAACTCCCCTAGTTTGACTGCACTTTCGAGGGATCAAATCCCGATTTGAATGCCCCAGATTGGATAAT
The DNA here is from genome assembly GCA_948472305.1 of Vicia faba. NCBI lineage: Eukaryota > Viridiplantae > Streptophyta > Magnoliopsida > Fabales > Fabaceae > Vicia > Vicia faba. The sequence goes on from OX451736.1 coordinate 340,791,377, forward strand.
TTTGAGATATCTTTTCTCGACTTTTATTGCCTTAGGCTAGCTACGTTCGATAATGAACGATGATGGGAAAAAACTCGCTCATACTCAACAGAGTCTCAAACTTTTCCCTTTTAGGGTAATCGCCTTACGTCTTGAAGGTAGGCTAGTACATAATCGTACTTCTCAACTTCAACTGCCTCATATTCTAGCAGATACGTGAAGCAATATGTCCCTTATGGTCAAACTGAAAGTGATACATGATTGCTCCCCGGAGACTTCTAGGTAATTAAAAATTCCACACAATCTGCTTCAGATCATTTCTCAAACTGGTCTTCTTTTACTCAACAAAGTCAAAAGAAGGTCTACCCCAGATTAAGATCGTTCTCAAAAATGATTTGCTCTTTAACGATATCCTGAAGCAATTTGTCCCTTAAGATAATCAAACTTTCATCTGATGCTCATTATGCAAGCTTACTTTATGTTTAAGCACTTGTTCATATGCAAAGAATGTTTATTCTAAGAATAATAATTCTAATGCAAATTCTATGCTTGTATTGAAGTTAAAAACTTTTATTGAAAGGATGTCGAAACATCAAGTTTTTCTGTACAAAAGAAAGTAGAAAGATGGAGTGATACCAACTCAAAAGTTTTAGCAAGCCCCATAGGAGCCAGATTATCGTACTCTCGTTACAAAGTTGCTTCAAATTAACCCACGCTTCAGTTAGGACTTTCAAGGGTTGTAATGTGGCCTAGTTAATAGTTTTAGAAAAAAGGATTTTAAGGATAAAAAATATTTGGTGCCCACCCATTCTCCATGATGTTCTTCAGTCCTACATTCAGTTAACCCAATACAAGCACTCATCTCTCGAGATGAGCTTATGATGGTTGAGGAACCACTAAGGTTTCTTGGACATGACAGTCACTCACCTTGGCTTCTTTTTTGTTTCAGGTCACACGACTTTGTTCTTTGCTGAGGATCTTCATTCTGTAATCCTTTCTTGCATTTCATGCTTTTCATTTTTCTTTTCGTTTTTCCTAACTTTTTCCTGGATAATTCTTTTTTATTTTGATTTTGAAATCCAGCGGGATACCCTAATTTTTTCCTAAGTCACTTGTTTTCAAGTATTTCGACTTAGTAGACTTTCTTTCTTTTAATTATTTTCATTCATTATCTTTCCTTTACCTTTGAACACATCGTGTGACTTCAAGTCATCTTCGACTTGTTGAAAGAATTGTGACTGGTTTGTTCTCTAGTTGGTGAGGGATAACCGTTGTTGTATCGTCATCTTTTATCCTCCTGACATGTGATGGATAAGGTGTGGTGATCCTAGAATGTTTACTCCCTTTTAAAATTTGAATGCTCGATAAGTTTAACTGAAATCTACCTTGCTCGTGGTTAAATGTGAGGGTTTTTTTCTGACAAGAAAAGAAACTCCTACTTCAAGGCTCGAAGGGGGTTAACAAGTGTCTATCTCCCGTATTTATCTGGTGTTTAGGAATTTGAAGCAATGCCTATACATCGCCAGCAGGGTTTTACTCAAAAGCATACCGTTTAAGATTCTAGGTATATTATTCATCATCCTCTCTCCAGAGTTATTTTGCTTTATTTAACAAGATTTAAGTATCAAAAAGCAAAGAAAAACATTTAAGAGTGAATATGAATGGATTAATTCAAGACAAACATATTCAATGCATTATGATTAACATTCAATGATAAGCAAGTTTGCATACAAAAAAGTAATGAACCAAAATAAGAAAGATTAAAAATTAGAATGCAAATGAAACTAGAAAAATACCATATTGAGGAGTCTCGACTTTGTATGGACTTGTTGCTTCATAAGATGTACATGGTAGTCTTGACATTCCTTGAGTCGAAGGATACTTCAAATCTGACCATCTGGTGTGAAATTGATGACCTTTGCACTAAGCAAGTCTTACACTTCATCTTTGAATGGTTTATGACCTTCAATTGAATGGTCAGGTGCCCCAGCGTGGTAATCACAAAGGATTTCCTCCAAAGATATGGTGAATGCTTTATCAAGTGAACTTGCATAAACTACATCATAAAGTATCTTCTACTACATAGAATAAATGCCAACCATCTTGTACTACATAGAAGAGAAAATCAGTAGCTGAATTTCGGGGAATCTCCTACTTCACAAAAGAATCTCCGTCTTCTACTACATAGAAGAAATATTTACAAAATGTACCAAAGGATCTTCTACTACATAGAAGAAAGTAAACTCTGAATGTAGAACTCGACCTTTGAGGTATTTTTCTTCTACACTACAGCAGATGTCCAAGAACCAGATATCTTATACTTCTTCATCACAGAAGTATCACCCCATCTTCTACTACACAGAAGAAGCACTCAGCTGAGGAGGAAAGTCTGGAATAGTTTTCCAAAAAGGGACTAGACTTTGGAAAAGAAGCCAGACAAGTGTCAGACTTTATACTTCAAGCCCTTGCAGTCTTCAATATCATACTCAGGTGCCCTAGAATGGGAGACACATCTAGCATTTGCATCGAAATCAAGAGAGAGGTTTGTGGGATGAGGACCCATATAACAAAGCTTTACCCATTAAATTTCCAACTGACAAGGAAGTAGCTGGATGTAAGGCATTGGGATTGTATCAACATGCTTCTCAAGCTTCTTCTGTCTCTACTGATAAGTTTTTCCCCATGGATTCACTTGGAAACCAGAAACTAGCTGCTGACGAAAAAATCCGGGAACATGAAGTTCTGGATGAGACCCATAAAATATTTCATGATTTGAAAAAAAGTCCCATAGGATGGGGATGAGTAATAGCTTATGTTGCAACAACATATACATGATCACTTTCCTTTGCTGACACTATCTTTAGAACTTTCATACTCGACTCAATTGGGTCTTCAACTGACGATTTCCATCTCTCAGAAATTCTTGACCATGGACCATGGATTTGCATGTCTACCAAAAACAACCCCCTTTGTCCTTTCATCTTGGTCAATCTCCCTCAGAGTTGTTCCATACTGGGATCTTAACATATAACATTAAGGATTCAAGCATGCAATTCTGAAGAGAATACCAGGTCTGAATGAGAATTTCCCCCAACTTTGAGTACCTGTTATGGATGCATAAAGATGAATGAGGTGTGTTGTACCCTAAAATTTTCCCTCTCACTTAACAATTATTTTCTTACAAAGATCTCTCTTGGTTCAAGACTACACTAAGGTTGATCAACTCAAGACACCTCCTTAAGCATTGATGACTAAAATTAGGGTTTGAGATTTTACAAGGACATTTGAACTTTCAATGCTTTATATGACTTTCATAGATCATTATGCACCCCCAAGATTACTCATGTCAAGTTTCAAGTCTTGGATCACATTTTTGCTCACTCAATTGTGCAGTTGACCTAAAAATCAGCTGTATTGTGGAAAAAGTCAACTATGGCCAATTTACAGTCAAACTTCATCATTTTTTATCCATATCAACATTATAAACTCATATGTATCATTTGATCAAGTTTGGACCATAATTCCTCAAGAAATTTGATCAAATCATCAAAAGGGAAAAATGGTCAAAATTAGGGTTTTGACTGAGAAAGGGCAATTTCTGATTTTTGACCTAGCAAATGGTTAATTGGTTTGAGGCATGATCTAAAGATTTAAATTGCATCATTTTTACCTAATGGAATTACCCAAAATATTGCTCAAGATCAATTGGATTGATAGTGAATTTTCAGTCAACTGATCAAAAGTCAACTGTACATTGAAAAGTCAAACTTTGACTTTTTGGTCAAAATCAAATGTCAAAAATCACAATTCATCAAAACATGTCAAAATATGAAACTTATTCATCAAGAAATCAAAAAGTCAATATTTCATTTTGAAAAGTCAAAGTTTTCTAACTTATAAATTTTTCTAAGGGTTGAAAACTTCATGTTTTTTCACAACTTTGAGAAAAAATTTCACCATGATGCAAGATGATTCAAAAGAAACTTTCAACATGAAAGTTGTAGATCTCCATGATATCTACAACATTTATTTGCACAACTTCTCCTAAAAATTCTTGTATCTCAAGTTATTAATTCATGAAGTCATGGTCTTGAAATTAAACACTTAGTGAAATTTTGCCCTAGCTTTGGTCAGGATTTTGACCTAACTTCTGAGCCAAGTTTCACCTAGTTACAAGGGGAATTTTCAAAAGTGATTCAAAGAGGGATTGATATCACATTAAAAGCTTTCCAAAATGTCTAAGAACTCCTTGAGATCATTTGTGAGTAAGGAGAATCGAAGGTCAGAAGTTGGGGTTTCAAGTTGTTTTGCAAGGCAAATTTTGTGATCAACAAAATTCAAATCTCAAACCTATGTTGCACAATCTTGCTTTGCAGGCCTATAAACCTCAAGATATCTCCATAATCATAAGATTGCACTTGCTTTTGAGCTATTATCCACTTGATTCAAGTTTTATCCAAGTTAATTTTCCATTAATGGAACAAAGGCACCATTATCATTTACATAAAGCAAGCTTTATGCAAAGTCAACTTGCATTGAGCTTTGCACTTGTTCCTTCTGCACAAACTTCCTCTACCAAGTCAGATAAAAATGTTTAAAGTTGGAAACCACTCTAGATAGCCTTGTACTATGCATTGAAACCATGTTTGTCAACCTTACTTCAAAAACAAGTCAAGAAGCCAAAACATGTGATCTTGTACTTCTGACCACCTCAAGTATACAAACCTTTTCCATATATAAACACAAGTCATTTGCAAGAAAGGATACGAGGTTAAGCACCCTGAAACACACCAAAACTCTCTCAAATCAGAAATTTCCCCAAAACTCCATTATTGCACAGTTTCTGACCTTGAACATCAAACTCATGTTTCCCTCGTGCGTTTTTTGGCCTTTTAGTTTCTAAAGCTTCCTTACATCAAGTGTAACCTATCTCTGTCCCTGTTTCATTACTGTAACATCATTTAACATATCCTTCATAACCAAAAACAGAGCATTGCACATTGACTTCTCCAAGCCATTCCAGCCATCCATTGCTCAAGCAAACCATTGCATTAGCTTCCTGGGAACTTGAGGAAGCTAACATGATCATTGCAGTACCTTGAATCAAACTCATTTGCATTTCACGATTTCCAGTTTTGAGGTATTTTTCTTGAACTTCTATCTCATTACTTAGGCATTGTTAGGCTTGCATTTGTGAATATAAAATGTAGACATCATTACCCTGAAGTTGTATATGTCCATAGATTTCATTTATATTGATTGAGCTGGGAGAATTTTAGGATTGAATATCTGAAAATAATTAGGTCAGAATTTGGTACTTTCAAAAATTCTCATTCATCTTTGATTTATAGTTCATGATATTTATATGGTTGGATTCGTATGAAAAAATGGAGCACCTTTCATGTTTACATTTTTGCAAATGGTTGAGAAATGAACAAGTTGCAGGGTTTCTGGCTGGAGGTTGAAGATGAAGTATATTTAGGACAAGATTTATGTTATATATTTATGGTTTGACATAAGTTAACGAATGTATCACCACCACAGTGGTTAAAGCGCGCGCCTGTCACCATGAGGTCCTGGGTTCAAGCCCCAGCCGTGACCTTTTGTGTTTTTTTTTACATTTTCTCACATTTTTGACACTTTTTTGCAGTGCTTGGGCCAGCAGTTTGGGCCTGATTTTTTTTCTTACAATACTCCTTGTTTCACTTATTAACCCCCCTGACTTTATTTTCATTTTTATTTTATTTTTACTTTTTTATCTTTTATTTATATTATCATTAATATTATTATTATTATTATTTTCATTAATCATAAAAATCCAAAATATTTATATTTTAATTAATTATTTATTTTTTAGTTTATTTTTCTTTACAAAATTAAAAGAACAAAAACATTTTCTCTAAATAATTCCTTTTTTTAATAATACTTAGATGATTTAATTTTAAATATTATTATTATATTATTTTTCTTGTAAATTAAAATCCATTTAGAATTTAGGACTTTTATTTAATTATTTTTTATTTACTAACTTAATTAAATTCACCAAAACCCTAAAAAATATTTTTCCTTAAATTAATTTATTTTACTAACTTAATATTAATTTCCTTTTTCTTAGCTAATTATTTTATTTAATTAGGTCAAAAAACCCTTTTCATAAAAAACCAAACAAAAATCATATTTCTTTACATTTACATTCTTGTATTTTTATCTTTATTTTTGTACATTTATTCAAATTTCAATATGGTTGTAATATTTATTTAAATTTAAATTCTTGCAATAGTCCCCATTTGTAATTTGTACACCCCCTTCCCTAAATGATGTAATAGCGTAGTAATTTTAAATTCCGCAATTTATCGGTTTATATAAAAATGCTAGTAATTAGGGTTTTGTATGGAAAGACTAAAACCAATCAATAGAAAACCCTAATCAAAGACAAAACAATACGTGTAAATCAATACACTTACACACAAACACCCCTAGGGTAAATCCACTTTGTTGCCTTACCAAAATAGTCATATTATACATGTGAGGTATCTTAGCAAAAACAAGCAAAATACAAGATCATAGTCCCTCGATCACGCTATCTATGTTGCCTTTCAAAATGATCTTATTCCCTAAAGAAAAATGTTAAGATATCTTGCAACATTGCTAATCATGGTTATACGTTGACCCACGTCCGTCCCTTTTACATCCAAAGATAGGGTTACTTACCCAAATCAATGGTAAGATAACAATGTCAAAGGAAAGAGGAAATAAACATGAAAGACTTTTGAGTAGGTAGAATGTTCCTAGTTACTTGCTCAATTTCAAAACAAAAACATCCTTGTTATTTTTAAAAACAAACACCTACACTTTCAAAAACATCTTTCAAACTTGAAAACATTTTCAAAAGATCAAACACTTTGTATACATTCTTACGGACGAGGATCATTACAAAGTTTGCCTAAACAAAGGCCTCTTTACAAAATACTTTCAAAAACCACACAAAGAACATTTTCAAACAAAAGCAAGTGATCTAACAAGTAACTAAGAGCCCATGGAAAACCATGGATGAAAAGGGTGCTAATACCTTCCCTTTTCATAATCTACCCCCCCGAACTCAAGAAACAATCTCAAAGGTCTTTCTTGTGCTTTTTCACCTTTCCTTTTGGATAAAAGAAAATTCGGTGGCGACTCTTGCTAACCGCAACATTTGCGATCAAACACAAAACACCCAAGTCAGTTCTCCCACCGTATCACAGAACTGGCGACTCTGCTGGGGAAAATTCTTAAAGTGGGGTTACCTTAGGGTTATTTCACATTTACTTGCTTTAATTGCTTGACTTATATGCTTTATATTATGGTTCTTTGTTTGGGTTTGAATCCTCTACCCAGATTTGGGATACCTTATAGGTAAGTAGCAATACGTTGTGGAAACTGTGTGGGGTATATCGACATGGTCTAAGCAATAGCTATGTTAGTGCGACATATTTGTGGGTACCGGTAGCCCTTGAGTAGTCAACGAGAATACGGGGCCGCTGAGTGATGTCATGAAGCACTAATGAACTTTTAGAACCTTTACTTGACCAACTTAGCCATTAGGACGTAGTAAGATGATCGACTTTGGTGCAGTCCGAAGTTGGTAGATACTCGATACTACACTCATTGAGGTTTGGTTTTGTGGGATATTTCGGTCGCTATTAAAGAGGCTTGTGCTGAAACAATGCCCAAAGAAACAAACCGGTGATAGTGAGCTCCTTAGAACCCGGTTACTATTACTAGGACAGGTTTGTGCCAACTAAAGTTCAAGAGGGTACTTACCTATGAGACTCCATGCATGCCTAAACCTAAGGACGTATTTGCTTTGTTTATATATATATATATATATATATATATATATATATATATATATATATATATATATATATATATATATATATATATATATATATATATATATATATATATATATATATATATATATATATATATATATATATATATATATATATATATATATACACTTGTACATAACATCATAACATCATACTTATATTCATTAACCATTTCAAGGATCTTGGGATTTATCTTTGTTCTGTTTTGTAGGACATATATTCTATTCGCAGGAAAACCATTCGAGTCAATCTTGTAAGGATCCCTCCTCAACTTAGAGAGCTAGCATCAAGGATTCCTGAAAATTCCCCATTTACCGAAAGACATGGTCGCCTACTAAACTTGGTCACCTCCAACACTGATGAAGACATGATGAAGGTGCTCTTTCAGTTCTTTCATCCTTTACACCATTGCTTCATATTTCTCGATTATCAACTTGTGCCAACTTTGGAAGAATTCTCCCAACTCTTGAGGATTCTCATCCTCAATCAACTACCTTTCAATGGTACGGAAAGAGATCCAAAGCTAGAAGATATTGCTCAAGCTCTACACTTGCAATCATCTGATATCACAACTACTTGGGAAACAAGGAGTGGCGTCAAGGGTTTCTTAGCAAAGTTCTTGTTTGAGAAAGCCTAAAACTGTTGGAACTCTTTGGATTTACAAGCTTCTGAGGAAATTGTGGCTCTCCTCATTTATGGGATGGTTTTGTTTCCAAATCTGGACCAACTCATAGATGTGAACGCCGTCAAAATCTTCATGTCTCGTAACCCATCCCTACTTTGCTAGGGGACATCCTACATTATTTTCACACTCGTACTATGAGGAAAAGAGGTATCCTTATATGTTGTACTCCTCCTTTGGCAAGATGGTTTATTTCGCATCTTCCCCAATCTGTATTGAAGAACGAGCAAGGTTCAAGGTGGTCACATAGGTTGATGACACTCAAACATTCAGACATTCATTCGATCTATAGAGAATGTTACTATTGTCGATCATTGTAGAGAATTCCCTAATGTCCCTTTACTTGGCATTAGATGAGGTATCACCTACAACCCCTGCTTAGCCTTAAGACAGTTTGGTTACGCCCGAAGGGATGGCCCACATGAGATGCTCATTCAAGGTTTGGTATTTGACTACGAGAACGACGATCAAGGTCATCGTCAGAGATTTATCCGAGCTTGGAGGATGTTGAACAAGGTAGACAGCAAGACATTGGGGCACAAGAATTCCATCCCTCTTGAGCCTTACCTCAAATGGGTACGAGCTCATGCTCAAAGTCTTATAATGCCTTACCCTTCCATTCTCCCGGTAATCATAGAGCCTGTTGTGGAAGGAGATGTTCTATACACTATCCTGCATCCTGACATGCCCACCTCTCTTGAAGACTTACAAAGGAATTGGATACAGTTTAAGGGGGAGCAAGACACTTTCGAGGCCCAATTCTACGCCAGCGAGAAGAAGGTTTTGGAACTCACTAAGCAACTTCATGAGGAGCGGAACCTGAACGCCTACATTGCACCAAAGAGGATGCGTACAACTTTTTTATCTTAGAGTTTTTGTATTTCTTTGTAATCCTAAAAGAGGCATGATGTACTCAAGCTTTGATTTATTAATATAACATATGTTCCTTTTTGGTCTAAAGCAAATTTGAATCTCTAATTTCCTTGAAATCATTGCATATGCATTTACCATTCATCATAACATAAGCAGGTTTCTTACAACAAGTCTCCTCATCTTTCTACTATTTATTTCAGTAAGATGGATCTCGAGCAGATAGTAAAAGACCTCCAGGTGCAGAATGCTCAGTTTCAACAGATGTTCTTGACTGTAGCCAAAGGACAAGAGAATTTGAAAACTTTGCTGATTGAAGAAAAGAAGAAGAAAGCAAAGAAAATATCCGGAGTTTTGAATATGGGAAGAAGGTTCCAAGGACAAGCCAGATGGACCCTAGACTTTGCAACGTCATCTGGTGAAAAGGATAATCAAGAAGTGAAAGGCAAGGAAGCGGTTGTCCAGCCAGAATCTGAAGAGGAAGAAGAAGAAGATTACTCTGAAGAGCAATATCCCCCGGCCGACGACAAATACAAACATCTGGAAGAATGACTAAGTGCAATGGAAATTCAGAAAGTGCCCGGGCTGGACTTTGAGGAGCTGGGTTTGGTGTCTGGGATTGTTATTCCACCAAAATTCAAGGCACCAGTGTTCTCTAAATACGACGGGGTCTCGTGTCCCAAGATGCATCTCCGATCTTATGTGAGGAAGATACAGCCTCACACTGCTGACAAAGATTTGTGGGTCCACTTCTTTCAATACAGTCTACCCGGGACTCGGCTAGATTGGTTCTATCAACTTGAAAGGGCCAATATTCATAACTGGGAAGACCTTGCCATTGTCTTTTATAAACAGTATCAGTATAACGCAGATCTTGCTCCCACCCGTGCTCAACTCCAGAGTATGGCTATGGTTTTAAGTGAAGGTTTCAAAGATTACGCTCAGAAATGGAGGGACTTAGCAGGAATAGTCCATCCCCCTATCTGAAAGAGAGCCAATAGACATGTTTTTGGGTACCCTGTCTGGTCCTTTCTTTAATCACTTAATTGGGAGCTCCTCGGAAGGCTTCACTGAATTAATCTTGACCGGAGAAAGAGTGAAAGCTGGGATTAAGAGTGGGAAGATTCAAAAAGACGCATCCTCTGCTGCTGTAAGAAAACCATTTATTGGGAAGAAATAAGTTGGTGTTGTGTATCCTCAAAGGAATTAAGATAGAACTTAACTCCGACCAATGGTAGGGGCTGTCATGATCCCTAAGCCTGCAACTACTCAATAAAGAAGCAACCAACCTAGAATAGAAAGGCCAGTAAGACAATTTACCCATATTAATATGAAACTATCTCAAGTCCTACCACATTTGTTGAGATCTAATCTGGTAACATTGAAAGAAGCTCCGAAGAATCCTAACACAACATCTCCTTACTACCATCCTAATGCTCGATGTGCATACCATTCAGAAAGTCCAGGCCATGATACTAACAACTGTTGGGCTTTGAAAAACAAGGTGCAAGACCTTCTTGAAGCCAAAGAAATTGAATTCGATGCTCCTGAGATCCTAAATGTTATCACCGCTCATATGCCCAAGCATGGCCATGATGTCAACACTGTTGAAGATGATATGTTTTTTACTACTGTTGATGAACTTGTTACGCCTCTCCTGACTATTAAGAGGAACCTTTTGAATGCCGGTTTATTTCCAGGCTATGATGAAAGCTGCCATCTCTATTTATCCCTACCAACTGGTTGTCATTTATTGAAAGCAGGTGTTCAACGCCTAATGGATGACAAAGAAATTTTGTTTGAAAAGACTCCCATTCCAACCATTTCTTACAATGATGTTTCAATATTAACTGTTGTACCCAAAAATTTGCCCTCCCATATTCTTCAAGAAATTGCCAAGCCAAGCTTTAAAATCTCCCAAAGGGTTGCATAGTCAAGGGTCTCCTAAAACAGTCAAGATTAGGGTTTTTGTTTTGATCAAGAAAATGAAGTTTCCAAAGGTCCAATCAAGTCTCATATGCCTACAAATATGGTCAAGCATCCTCATACCAAGTTTCAAGACTTTCAGCACAAGATTGCACAGTCAAAAACCCTAATTGCAATACAGTCAACTGTAGGGGCAAAATGGTCATTTGGCAGTCAAAAGTTCAAATTTTTGATCAACATATCATTTTTAAGCCACAAACATCATTTGATCAATGCTTGATCATGATTCTCAAAGCTTGGCTCAAAAGTCATCAAGATGCAAAAGTTTCCTTATTTGGACAGCTGAAAAAGTCAACTGTAAATTGACCAGGGCATAACTTTCACATGGATTATCAGAAAAATCCCATCCAAAGCTCATTTTGAAGAGGAAGACATTTCCTACAACTCATATTCATACTTCAAGTCCAAGAAATGCTCTCACAAAAAGTTATTAATTTCAACATTATAGGTCATTTTCAAAAGTCAACAAAAAGGGACTTTAAGTCAAAGGCCATAACTTGAGATTGGTAAATCAAAATGACATGGGACCAAAGTCATTGGTTAGAGGACTCAAAGACCTTTCCAAAATGTCCAAGAACATGAGAAAAGCTTAAAAATTGAGCAAGTTATGCCTTGTAGAAGTTGGGAAATTTTTGGATATTTTGAAAAGTCAACATTGATTCAAATGACCTAAAATTGCTAATGGGCCCATTTTTCTTCCATAATTCATCATCCATGGCATGTGCACGACCACTTGGCCCAAAGGGAAGTATTTCTTCATTTTTTATTTATTTATTTGAATTTTTATTTATATTAATTCATTTAAATCAAATTAAATGCATGGAAAATATTTAACCTAAGTATCAAATCTTTTTGCACATGTAATCTACTCAATAATTCGTGTGAAATCAAATAGGGAAGGATTTGGAGATAATTGATCTTAATTGGTACAAAAACACATGGAAAAGATTGAAAAAGATCCTAGAAAATCAAATTTCCAAAAACCATGAATGCAATTGATTTGTTATGTTTTTCTTGACCTAATTCAGTCTCACATAAGTAGAGAACAAAAACCTAATGCCATTACACACGCAGCTGCTCAGAAAAACCATTATCAAACTTGGAATTTTTTGCAAAAAAACTCATAACTGAAAACATCTTTGCAGGACGATTCAAGGCGAAATTTTCATCCTATTGCCTTCAAAGGACTTCAAGTAAACTTCCTGGATCAAGAGCATCCATTCTACATCCTTAAATCACTGTACAGAATCCAAATTTTTCTCATAAAATTGCATACTCGTATCTTAATTTTGAGGCATTTCCATGACATTTAGTTTAGGTATTCTTACTCAATGATGCATTCTGATGCTTACCATGTGAATTAATTGCGTTTTTATGCGTTGTGTGCAAATATACCATTGTTGATTTTTAGGGTTTGCAGAGTTTCGAATTAGGGGTTTTAAGATAAGGCAAAATTAGGATACCACAGTGCCATGGTTGTGATCAGCGCATTTGGACGAAGACAATGGAACTCTCGCGCTCAATTTATGAGCGTCCAGTGGCTAATCGTTATTTTCTTGTATGGTGTCTACAGCCACGCTTAAAAACCGTTGCTCATTGTTTATGTATTTCAGGAAAAAGAAAAACGACGAAGAAGATGAATTCGTGGCAAGCGGCGATTGGCTGGTTTAAAAATTCGCGCGCAAAGACCCACTAACGCTTTTGTTTCTTTTATAATATTTGTTGATTGTTTAATATTAAACGCGTGTGAGTTGGTCCAGTGGCAAGCGATAGTGCTGGTAACAGTCATGACCTGGGTTCGAGCCCCAGGTCTTCAATATTCCCATATTGTTTTTCAATAAGAATTCACGTGCAGGTTCAATATCAAAGTACATCATGCACCTTCAGAATCCAACATCCACGCGTCCAATGGAATCAAATCAAAGGCGCAGATTGGAGGAATACCATAGGCTTGAGTCAGCGCACATACACATGTCCAGCAAAAGTCCAAACAGGCCAAGGTTATTGGGCCAGATTTCTTAAGATTATACCTCCATATTGGGGACTACAACCCCCTAGGTTTGCCATAATATTTTTATTTTATTTTCTATTTGCTTTTAATTATTATTTGTTTAATTAATTTATTATTTTCACAAAATATAAAAAACACCTAAAAAATCAGAAAAGAGCAAAAATATAGTAAATATTTTATTTTAAGTATTTTCATAAATAAATGCATATAATTAAATTTAGTGTAAATTAGGTTTAATTTTAATACTTTTAATAAAAAATCTAAAAAATGTAGAATTAGGGTTTAATTAATAATTTTTTCATCCTTTTTATTTTTCTTCCATAAATAATTAAATAATTAAATATTTTTTTTATTTTTGTAATTAACTTTGTATGTAAAAATTAGGGTTAATTTAGGTTAAAATTCAATGTTTTCTTAATAAATTAAAAATAAAATAGAATTAGGGTTAGCATTTAATTTCAATTAATTTCTTTTTTCTATTAAATCCTAAAATACTAAAAAATACCAAAAGCATCTCCTTTTTTTTATTAATTAATTCCTCAGTAGTTTAATTTTGCAAAAAGGGTCCAACGCCCTTGTTTCGATTTAATTCTTATGCACATATTTATTTTATTTCTTTATAATATTTGTGTATCTCTCCCAAGGCCATGTAACATTTTAATTTCTCGCACTTTGCTTTGCTTTTATTTTCTTTATTTTCTGTCAAATCGGGTTCTGGAAAATTTTGGCGATGTGGACCCGCGCCGTTTGTAATAGCTTAGAATTTACTTTTCTCGCAATATTTTTAACTGTTAACAAATGGCATGAAAGAATGTATGGACAAAATAAAAACAAGCGTAGAACACCAATAACATGACAAGATAAATGCAAATGAAAACGACACAAATCACACACTCTAATTTCAAAACAAATCAAAAAAAATACTTTTCACACCGACACCTTTTCAAAAAGCTTTCGAAAGCAATTTTTTCAAACACTCTTGAGGACCGATACAAGAGTCGAACTGGAATTTTCAAAGAAACTTTTTTTAAAACCCACAGTTGAAAAGCAAACAAACCATTTTTGAAAACACAAATGAGCAAGTACCTAAGAGCCCATGGATAACCATTGATAGAAAGGGTGCTAACACCTTCCCTTTCTATAATTTACCTCCCGAACCGAGAGCAATCTCTTTAAGGAATTTTTCTGTGCTTTTGTCCTTTCCATTTGGAGAAAATAAAAGACGGTGGCGACTCTTGCTTCCGCGACATTTCGCGAACCAGCGTTAAACAGTCAGTTCCAGATCCACCGATCACAGAACTGGCGACTCTGCTGGGGACCCAAACTTAAAGTGAGGTGTACCTTAGGGCTAGTTCATAACTGTGTTTTCAATTGTATTGATTTGCTTGCTTTACTATTGTGGGTTGCATCGGAGTTACATAGATCCTAACCCGGATCTGGGGATACCCTGTTTAGGTAGCATAAGCTGTGAGGGACCTGTCCGGCGTAGACCGACACAGGTGAAGCAGTGGCTACGTTGGTGTGGCACCTTGGTCTGTACCGATATCCCTTGTGTCGCAACGAGGAGAATATGGGTCTTCTAAGGAGTCATTAAGCACCAACAACCTTAGAACCTTAATTGACACAACTTGGCCTTTAGAATTGTAGCAGTATGCTACGCCCATTGAGGCTAAACTCTCGTGATGGTTCTGGCCGCAAGAAAAGATTGCGATGCTGGAGTTATGACCGATTGAGGGTAGTCAATGATATTGGGATCCTCTAAGAACCCGGTTACTTTTGATTAGGACAGGTATGAACCGACAAACTGAAAGAGGGTAGTACCTAGACCTCATGCTGGCCTAAACTTTAGGGGCTTGCCTTGTGTGACTTGTGTGCCTTACCATGTTTGCCTTTGTATCTATATGTGGTGTGCTTTATCATAACATCATAGCATCATGAGCATTGCATGCATCCTGCATAAGGACTGACCATTTCAAAGACAAGAGGGTTTCACCTTTGCTCTGTTTTGTAGGACATCATGATGCCTGTGCGAAGGAATACTATCCAGTTCAACTTTGTTCGTTCACCTGAGTTGCTTGATGAGTTGGTTAGCAGAATTCCAAATACCACTTCCTTCATTCAGAGGCATGGTTCTCTTCTCAGTTTAGTCACTGCAAAGCGGGATCAACAGTTGATGAGTGTTCTGACCCAGTTCTATGACCCTCTGTACCAGTGCTTCACCTTTCAAGACTTCCAGCTGGTCCCTACCCTAGAAGAGTTCTCTGATTTGCTTGGCATCCCTATCTTGGATCAGACTCCCTTTACTGGTTGGGAAAAGACCCTCAGGCTTGAGGATGTTGCTGCAGCTCTTCCTTTGACCCATCAAGAGGTAACAGACAACTGGGTAACTAGAAGCGGAGTTAAGGGTTTCTTGGCCAAGTTTCTGATTGGTAAAGCTAACAGTTTCTGGAGTGACCTGGACTTTAGGGCGTATGAAGACATCTTGGCTCTCCTAATCTATGGGTTAGTCCTGTTTCCTAATCCTGACAACTTCATCAATGTCACTTCCATAAGTATCTTTATGTCTCAGAATCCTGTGCCCACTCTCTTGGGTGACATCTTGCAACAACTTCATGCCCGTACTACCCGAAGACGAGGAACCCTATGGTGTTGTATCCCTTTGTTGGTGAGGTGGTTTATTTCGCACCTCCCCAAGTTTGTACTGAAGAACCAAGAAGGAAGAGGCTGGGCTCATAGGTTAATGTCTCTCACCGATAAAGACATCATTTGGACTTGCAGAGGTTTGGATGAGATAGCTATTATTGATCGATGCGGGGAATACCCTAATGTTCCTCTGATTGGTACCCAAGGAGGGATCTCTTACAATCCATGTCTAGCACTCCGTCAGTTTGGAAGAGCAAGAAGAGCAGGTCCCCATGAGATGTTAGTGCCTCACATCAGTTTTGAATTTCAGGTGGATAGTGACGAGCTGCGTCGTAGGTTCATCAAGGCTTGGGACAAGGTTCATAAAGCTGACCCACAGGAGTTAGGGCCAAAGACTTCTTTACCTATGGAAGCCTGCTACAAATGGGTTCGCATCCGTGCTCAGAAGTTAGGTATGCCGTATGAAGCTGTCAGACCCGTCATTCTGGAGTGTCCCGACAAAGATGGTGTTCCTCCAACTATCCTTCCTCCTCAGATACCTACTGATTATGAGACATTGAAGAGATCTTGTTCGCAACTGCGAGAAGAGCGGGATTCCTACCGGGAAAAGTTCAACGAGCAGGAATCAAAGATCCAGAAGCTGACAAAGCAGTTGGAGAATGAGAGAGCTCTGAATGCCTACATCCGTATTGAGAAGGGGAGACCATGGGATCAATAAGGAGCTCCAGATGTGCTTTTACAGTTTTATTTCCTTTTCAGTATTTCCTTTCATGTAAACGCCTAAGGGCAACCTGTTGAATAATTTCAGTTTCAAAGTTGAATCTAATGAAGTGTGTTCCTTTTTTGTTTACAAAGTTGATTCCCGATTGTCTTTGAAAACATAATTCATACGCATTTCATACATCATGTGTATAGCAGATTTTTCCTCTTTTCAGGTTGCTTACAGTTCTTCGTTGTTTATTTCAGCATCATGAATCCCGACTCGTCATCAACTGAGACGTTCATCAAGGCTCTTCAGGCGAAGAATGCGCAGTTTCAGGAATTAATCAAGGGTTTGGCTCAAGGCCAAGAAGAGCTGAAGGCTATGCTCCTGAAGAAGGAGAAGAAGAAGAAGAGAAGAATTGTTCTGTTCAACTCGGGCCGAAGGTTTGGCAATGCTCTGCAGCAGGAAGAGGCTGGTTCTTCTGTTGGCAAGAGTACTCCTCAGGCAGAAGCAAGGGTTCCTAGTCCGGTAGTCTCCGACAACGAGACTGATTTTGATGAAGAGCAGTACCCTCCTGCAGAAGACAGATACAAGCAACTGGAGGATAGGTTGAAAGCTATGGAGATTCAACAGGTACCTGGGCTGGATTTTGGAGATCTGGGTTTGTCAACTGGTGTGATTATCCCTCATAAGTTCAAAGCACCATCCTTTTCTAAATATGACGGGGCGTCTTGCCCCAAGCTACATCTCAGGTCCTATGTTCGGAAGATGCAACCGTACTCTGCGGATAAGAATTTATGGATCCACTTCTTCCAGGAGAGTCTTTCAGGGACTCATCTCGAATGGTTCTATCAGCTGGATGGGACCAAGGTTCGTAACTGGGAGGAGTTGGCTACTGCTTTCTATAAGCAGTATCAATATAATGCCGACCTTGCCCCTACACGTACCCAACTCCAGGGTATGTCGTTAGGTTCAAGTGAAGGTTTTAAGGAGTACACTCAGAAGTGGAGAGACCTGGCTGGCAGGGTGCAGCCACCATTGACTGATCGGGAGTTGGTAGACATGTTCTTGGGGATCCTATATGGGCCATTTTTCAACCATCTCATTGGGAATTCGTCTGCGGGGTTCACTGATTTGATTCTGACTGGAGAGAGAATTGAAGCTGGGTTAAAGTCTGGAAAAATTCCGAAGGGTGCATCATCTAGCTCTGAGAAGAAACCCTTCAAAAAGGAAGCTAGTGCTGTGTATGGCTCCCAGAAATCAGAGAGACCTGAGCGCCGCCAATCTGTCAGTGCGGTAATGATTGCTAAGCCTGCTGCCGCTCCTCGGCCGACCAATCCTTAAAGGGCTGAAAGACCCCGGAGAGAGTTTACCCGGTTAAGCATGACTTTATCGCAGATCCTGCCACAGTTGCTCTCAACCAACTTAGTGACTGTCAGAGAGGCGCCAAAGTTCCCAAATACTGCATCTCCTAAGTACAACCCGAATGCTCGTTGTGCTTACCATTCAGATAGCCCGGGGCATTCTACTGATGACTGTTGGGCATTAAGGAGTAAGGTGCAAGACCTTATCGACGCGAAGGAGATACAGTTTGAAGCGCCTGAGAGGCCGAATGTGGTTAATGCTCCTTTGCCTCAGCATGGATTAAATGCTGTTGATGAAGATGTTTATGCTGTTTCTGTGGATGATCTAGCCACTCCTCTGAAGACTGTCAAGAGGAACCTACTGCTGGCCGGTTTATTTCCGGGTTGCAGTGAGGGTTGCCTGTTCTGTGCTGTTTCCATATCTGGTTGTCCCTTGCTGAAGTTAGGCATCCAAAGCCTAATGGATAGCAAGGAGATTCTGTTTAAGAAGTCTGTTGTTCGGTTGGTTCCGGTGGAAGAAGTTTATGTGGTTACCATATTCAATAATCTAATCCGGGTTCCCCCGAAGAAACCTGGTCAAATCATGACCGTTGCACCTGTGGTTATCACTGTTCCGGGGCCCCTGCCCTATGTATCGGATAAAGCTGTCCCTTGGCATTATGGGGTAGATGTGTATGTAAATGGGATTAAACAAGAGTTCAACGCTGGAGACAGCATCTGTGACATCACTGGCCCAGCCAAGGTTACCCGCAGTGGCAGGCTCTTCTCGCCTGACATTGCACCTCCTGCTGCTCGAAGACCGCTTCTCATAACTTCTACAAGTGTACTTGTTCCTGCCGCTGATCCAATTGTTTCTCCTGCTGCTGAGTCATCCAATGCTCGGGGCAAAGGAGTTGAAGTTGAGCCTGCCCAGATGGAGGCACCTGTACCTATAACTGCTGAGGCCTCCCAACAAGAGATGGAGGAGATTCTGAAAATTATAAAGAAGAGTGACTTTAATGTTGTGGAACAGCTGGGGCACACGCCCTCCAAAATCTCCATGCTTTCTTTATTGCTGTGCTCCGAGGCCCATGCTAAGGCCTTAATCTCATTCCTCAAGACGGCCCATGTGCCTCATGAGACATCTGCGGTCCAGTTCACTGATTGCGTGGCAAATCTGACAGCGGATAATGGCTTGGGTTTCTCAGACGCTGACCTGACTGCGAAGGGAAGAGACCATAATGATGCTTTGCATGTCTCTATCGAATGCAGGGGCACTACCTTGGCACATGTGTTGGTGGATACTGGTTCGTCTTTGAATGTGCTACCCAAGAAGGCTTTGGACCGTTTAGATTGTGAAGGCCTGGAATTAAAACCCAGCAATATCATCGTCAGAGCCTTTGACGGTTCAAAAAGGATGGTTCATGGAGAGGTTGACATTCCGACTCGTGTGGGCTCTCAGGTGTTTGACTCTACATTTTATGTGATGGATATCCGTCCATCTTACTCTTGTCTATTGGGTCGACCTTGGATACATAAGGCTGGGGCAGTGACCTCTACCTTGCACCAAAAGCTGAAGTACCCCGTCAGAGGGAAGATCGTCACTGTGCAAGGAGAGGAGGAATACATGGTGAGCCACCTGAACTCCTTCAGATACATTGAGATGGATGGGGAGTTTATTGAAACCCCCTTTCAGCATTTCGAGGAGGTGCTTCCAATTACAGCAGCATCAGAAACAGCAACGGAAGAAAGTGTCCCTTTGAAGATGGCTTCCCTGAAGGATGCCCGGGCTGTGGTTCAAAAGGGTGAATGTACTAACTGGGGCAGGCTCCCAGACTTCACACAGAAGACTGATAAATTTGGGCTGGGTTTTACTACAGAGGGTCAGAAAGCTATGAGGAAAGCGAAGATCGGAAGACCTCCTGTATTCATTACAAATCTAGGAGTGAATGTTGTTGGGGAAGACAATGAAGTGGATGAGGCTGAATTCAATAGCTGGATCTATCCAACGACTGAAGGCGGGTTGAACAATTGGATTGCCAAAGACCATACTCCTGTTACCTTTGTGACGCAGTAATAAATTTCTTTGTTTCATTATTTTGTAATAAACAATTAAATAAACTCTATGGCCCGGTGTCTTACCCGAGGCACCGTGGTTTCATTTGTGAGGGCATATAAATTGTCATTTCATATATCATGAATGAAAATCTTGGACGTTTTCTCGCATTGCAAATCTTATGCTCCTTTTCTGTCTTTCTTTCTTTTACATATATTTCAAAACAGCTGTATTTACACACACACTCACTCATACAGGTTTCAATCCACTCTGGATCTCACTGATAACAACTCTGCTACTGCCAATTATGACTTCGAAAATCCGATCAACTTAGCCGAAGACGAAGGCGAAGATGATTGCGAAGTGCCTGGCGAGCTTGCAAGACTGTTGCTTCAGGAAGAGAGGGCAATTCAACCCCATGAAGAGCCAGTGGAAACAATAAACTTGGGTACTGAGGCAGACAGGAAGGAGGTAAAGATTTGTGCCAACCTAGAGCTCAGCGTGAAGCAACGGTTGACTCAAATGCTGCATGACTATATGGAGATCTTTGCCTGGTCCTACGAAGACATGCCCGGGTTGGATACCGATATTGTGGTCCATCACTTGCCGACTAAGGAAGACTGCCCTCCAGTTAAGCAAAAGGTCCGCCGTATGCGTCCAGAGATGTCTGAAAAGATTAAGGCCGAGGTTATGAAACAGTTTGATGCTGGGTTCCTTGCAGTGACTTCTTACCCTCAGTGGGTTGCTAATGTGGTGCCGGTACCTAAGAAGGACGGTAAGGTCAGAATGTGTGTCGACTACAGGGATCTGAACAGGGCCAGTCCCAAGGATGACTTCCCCTTACCTCACATTGATGTCCTTGTTGATAATACAGCTCAGCACAAGGTGTTCTCTTTCATGGATGGCTTTTCAGGTTACAATCAGATCAAGATGGCACCTGAAGACATGGAAAAGACTACATTTGTTACTCAGTGGGGCACCTTCTGTTACAAGGTCATGCCTTTTGGACTAAAGAACGCTGGGGCAACCTACCAACGTGCCATGGTCGCTTTATTTCATGACATGATCCATCATGAGATAGAAGTGTATGTGGACGACATGATCGCTAGGTCCCAGACTGAGGAAGAACACCTAGATCATCTGCAGAAGTTGTTTGACCGGTTGAAACTATACAAGCTGAGATTGAACCCGAACAAGTGCACCTTCGGGGTAAGATCGGGAAAGTTGCTAGGCTTCGTGGTAAGCGACAAGGGAATTCAAGTGGACCCTGCTAAGGTCAAAGCTATTCAAGAGATGCCAGTTCCCAGGACAGAGAAAGAGGTCAGAGGCTTTTTAGGACGCCTGAATTACATTGCTCGCTTCATCTCACACCTGACTGCTACCTGTGAACCAATCTTCAAGCTTCTGAAGAAAGATCAGGTAGTACGTTGGAATGATGAATGTCAGGCTGCTTTTGACAGAATCAAAGAGTATCTCCAAGAACCACCTATCCTTATGCCACCGGTTGAAGGGAGACCTCTGATACTATATCTGACAGTGCTCGACAACTCAATGGGGTGTGTGTTGGGGCAGCATGACGAGTCTGGCCGAAAAGAGCATGCCATTTATTACCTTAGCAAAAAGTTTACCGACTGTGAGACCCGATACTCACTGCTTGAGAAAACTTGCTGCGCTTTGGTATGGGCTGCTCGCCGGCTGAGACAGTATATGCTGACTCACACTACCTTGTTGATCTCAAAGATGGATCCTATAAAGTACATATTCGAAAAGCCTGCTCTGTCTGGGAGAATTGCAAGATGGCAAATGATCTTGACGGAATACGACGTCCAGTATACAACCCAGAAAGCCATCAAGGGAAGTGTATTGGCAGACCACTTGGCACATCAGGCCGTAGATGATTATCAGTCAATGAACTTCGAGTTTCCGGATGAAAGCATCATGATTGTAACTGATTGTGAAGTACCTGGACCGGATGAAGGACCTGAACCAGGATCCCGATGGTCTATGCACTTTGACGGAGCCTCCAATGCTTTGGGTAACGGTATCGGCGCTATAATCATATCTCCTCAAGGCACTCATACTCCACTCACTGCCCGGCTATGTTTCAACTGTACCAACAACATGGCGGAGTATGAGGCATGCATCATGGGCCTTCAAGCTGCGATTGACCTAAGGATTAAGTTTCTGAGTGTTTTCGGAGATTCCGCTCTTGTGATCAATCAGATCAAAGGAGAGTGGGATACGAAACATCCGAACCTTATTCCTTACAGAGAATGTGTGTTGACCTTGATCCCCCACTTCACAGAGATAACCTTTGAGCACTTTCCAAGAGAAGAGAATAAGTTGGCGGACGCGTTAGCTACAATGGCTTCTATGTTCAAAGTTAAATGGGATAATGAGGCTCCCCGGATCATCATCTGGAAACTGGACGAACCGGCATACTGTTGTGATCTCGAAACTGAGTTGGTGACTGAGAAGCCTTGGTACCATGAGGTGAAGAGATATCTGGAAGCTCAGGAATACCCTGAAGGTGCATCTGTCAATGATAAGAAGTTCCTGAGGAGGTTCGTGGCAAAATTCTTCCTTAGCAACAACATCTTGTACAAGCGAAACCATGATTCAACCTTACTACGTTGTGTGGATAAGACGGAAGCAGAAAGGATCATGGAAGAGATAAATGAAGGGACCTTTGGTACGCACTCCAGTGGACACACTATGGCTAAGAAAATCCTACGGGCAGGATATTACTGGTCCACAATGGAAGCTGACTGCTACCAACATTCCAGGACATGCCATAAGTGCCAGATTTATGCAGACAAGGTGCATGTTCCTCCGGTTCCCCTGAATGTTCTGACTGCGCCTTGGCCGTTTGCAATGTGGGGTATAGACATGATTGGTGAGATTAAACCTACGGCATCTAATGGGCATCACTTCATCCTGGTGGCGATTGATTATTTTACAAAGTGGGTTGAGGCAGCATCCTATGCTACGGTAACCAAGACTGTTGTGGCACGGTTCATTCGACATAATCTGATATGTCGGTACGGCGTCCCTGAGAGAATCATTACAGACAACGGTACCAATCTGAATAATAAGATGATCGCTGAGCTCGGCGAGCAATTCAAGATACAGCACCACAATTCTTCCCCTTACAGACCGAAGATGAATGGGGTTGTAGAAGCAGCAAATAAGAACATCAAGAAGATCGTGCAGAAAATGACAGTGACTTATAAAGATTGGCACGAGATGTTACCGTTCGCTCTACATGGATACCGTACCTCAGCTAGGACGTCAACCGGGGCAACTCCTTTCTCTCTGGTTTATGGTATGGAGGCAGTCTTACCGATCGAAGTGCAAATACCCTCTCTCCGGATAATGAAGGATGCAAATCTGAACGAAGATGATTGGATCCAGACACGACTTGATCAGCTCAACCTCATTGATGAAAAGAGACTTGCTGCTATCTGTCATGGTCAGACGTATCAGAAACGGATGATCAGGGCATTTAACAAAAAGGTCAGACCACAGGAATATCAAGTTGGGGATCTGGTAATCAAGCGAATCATCCTTCCTCAGAGTTATCCAAGGGGCAAATGGACCCCTACGTACGAGGGGCCATTTGTGGTTAAGCATGTGTTCTCAGGAGGAGCCATGATATTGACCAACATGGATGGTGACGACCTTCCACACCCCGCCAATGCAGACATAGTAAAAAGATACTACGCATGAAAAAGACCCGCTAGGCTGACATGCCTAGGCAAAAATTAGGGCTTCCCGTCGAACCAAAAGGGTTCGGGCAAAATGAAGGGATGAAAATGAAAAAATCTGTACACCCGGCAAGTCGAAAACCTGAAAAGGCGGCTTGGGCAAAAATGGGTATCCCGGTGGACTGAAAACCCGAAAGGGCGGTCCAGGCAAAAATTAGGGATAAAAGCGTAATACTATGTCTCATTGGATCACTTTGCATCCAGAATCCGGTATCTACATCAAGTTCAGACGGCATCGATCAGTCAGCTTCACCTTCAACCAAGGTCATCAAGTGATGAGACGCTCGGAGTTATAAAGGCAATAGCAGAGTTGAAACCCAGTGGATCATTCATTTCACACAGCTGTTTTATTTTCTTTTGTACAAAATTTGTATAAACTCTTTTGCTCGGCGGCGTTCTCTTACTAGGACGTCAGCCTCTTGTATACAAAACGCCTATTTATAGGCCACTCAAAAATCAATACAAATATGCTTTTCAGTTAAACGTGCCAATTGTTTTTCTTTTTCTGTTTTGTTTTGCGAAGAATGTCCAAGGTTCAATTTGTGATATATGCATTGACAATAGTTTGCTAACTCATAAATATTTGCATACGAAACAAAGGATTTTATTACAGGTGACACTAGAAATAGGGGCAATAAAGAGTTGTCTAAGCAATCTAATTGTTCTGTCCTCCAAGGTACCAAGGTAGGTTCAGCTAAAGAACATAACCAGATATCCTAATTCCCCAGATAGTAAGTCAGCAGTCAGTGCATTCTTCTCCAAGCAGAGTTATCAAATCTCAAGGAAATTGAGTATCCTCCCGTAGATCTCAATACTTCCCCAACAGCATGTATATCCATAACAAGCATCCCCGGCAGTCTTGGTCTAAAGATTGTTCCCCGGCGGCATATCAAACATTCAAAGGAATCACTTCCCCTACAGTTCAAAATCTCCCCAGGAGAGTCCAATCCAGTTCCCCAGGAAGGTTGGAATTCATCTCCCCAAGTAGTAAGCTTATCCCCAGTAAATTCTGGAAGCTTATCCTCGCAGAGCGCGAACGCGTCGTCCGGTTTTATTTAAAGAGTTATTTCCTTAACAGGATATAACTGGGTTATCCTCAGCCAAAAGCCACGGAAAGGTCGTCGTCAAATACAGTTCTTTCTTATCCCCAACGAAGTCTATTCACGCTTCCAAACAAGGATATCCCCAGCAAGTTATTATCAACAATTCAGCAGAGTATCTCTCTCCCCACAGAGTATCACTCCCCAGCATGGTCGCTAGAGTATTTTTCTCCCCGCAGAATTTTCCATTCGCCAAGTTTATTCCTCAACGGAGTCATCTTCTCCTACCGGTATTCTTGCAGCTATCATCCCCAGCAGGAGTAAAAGCTTATTCTTCAATATCAGCCCAGGAGTGACTTCCCGGCACCCGTCAAGGATTTACATTCCTAGACAAAAGCATATATATGACATCACATACATCATTATAACATGCATAGACACATCATATCATACAAATCTCATTTATGTTGAGAACATCATTGCTTGACCAGTATCATGCATTGCATATGACTGACCTTTACCTTTTAGGAAAGATTCAGCTAAATTCTCAGTCATATTTCAAGACCTAGACCGGTTCAGTTAATCGACTCCAAAGATTTCTTATCCAGTCCAAGGCCTTCTCTAGTCCAGCTAAATCGACCCCAAACAGATTTTTCTGATGAAGACTCAGTAGAAGTTATCAGGTCATAATTTCCTATGGTTCCCTCCCCGACGGTGCGTGAGGTGATAATTCCTTTTGAGATTATAATTTCCTATGGCTCCCTCCCCGACGGTGCGTGAGGCGATAATTCCTTTTGAGATTATAATTTTCTGTGGTTCCCTCCCCGACGGTGCGTGAGGTGATAATTCCTTTTGAGATTATAATTTCCTATGGTCCTCTCCCCGACGGCGTGAGATGTAATTCCATTTCAGGTTATGATTTCCTATGGTCCTCTCCCCGATGGTGCGTGAGATGTAATTTCCTTTTGAGATTATAATTTTCTGTGGTTCCCTCCCCGACGGTGCGTGAGATGTAATTCCCTTTCAGGTTATGATTTCCTATGGTCCTCTCCCCGACGGTGCGTGAGATGTAATTCCCTTTCAGGTTATAATTTCCTTTGGTCCTCTCCCCGACGGTGCGTGAGATGTAATTCCCTTTCAGGTTATAATTTCCTTTGGTCCTCTCCTCGACGGTGCGTGAGATGTAATTCCCTTTCAGGTTATAATTTCCTTTGGTCCTCTCCCCGACGGTGCGTGAGATGTAATTCCCTTTCAGGTTATAATTTCCTTTGGTCCTCTCCCCGACGGTGCGTGAGATGTAATTCCCTTTCAGGTTATAATTTCCTATGGTTCTCTCCCCGACGGTGCGTGAGATGTAATTCCCTTTCAGATTATAATTTCCTTTGGTTCTCTTCCCGATACCGCGAAGATGGTAATTCCCACCCAGATTTTCTCAACGAGCGTTGTTGAAGTTAAAGTCACCCAAGGTTCTCTTACCGTCCGTGCTAAGGTAGTAACCACCCCCGTTTCATTCATCACCTTTTGAAGATCCAGATCCAGCTCCTGTAACCAGTCAGGACATATCTATACCAAGCATCTGAAACCAGCTCCTGCAACGTGTCAGGTACTCATTTTTCTTTTGCAGGTATGCAGGTTCTCGCTAAGGAATATCTTACGCGATCAACATCCAGATGGCATCTATAAGCCCATCATCCTATTCATCAACCTCTAAATGGCATCTGTAAGCCCATTCCATCATCACACTGCTACTATATGAGCGCAAATTTCTGGGCACTCTAGTGTTCAATCATCTTCTACCCTCGGATTACGAAAGGCACGTCAGCCAATCTGCATCCTCAGGTCTAAGAAGATTGAACAGGGGCAACTGTTGTACCCCAAAATTTGCCCTCCCATATTCTTCAAGAAATTGCCAAGCCAAGCTTCAAAATCTCCCAAAGGGTTGCATAGTCAAGGGTCTCCTAAAACAGTCAAGATTAGGGTTTTTGTTTTGATCAAGAAAATGAAGTTTCCAAAGGTCCAATCAAGTCTCATATGCCTACAAATATGGTCAAGCATCCTCATACCAAGTTTCAAGACTTTCAGCACAAGATTGCACAGTCAAAAACCCTAATTGCACTACAGTCAACTGTAGGGGCAAAATGGTCATTTGGCAGTCAAAAGTTCAAATTTTTGATCAACATATCATTTTGAAGCCACAAACATCATTTGATCAATGCTTGATCATGATTCTCAAAGCTTGGCTCAAAAGTCATCAAGATGCAAAAGTTTCCTTATTTGGACTGCTGAAAAAGTCAACTGTAAATTGACCAGGGCATAACTTTCACATGGATTATCAGAAAAATCCCATCCAAAGCTCATTTTGAATAGGAAGACATTTCCTACAACTCATCTTCATACTTCAAGTCCAAGAAATGCTCTCACAAAAAGTTATCAATTTCAACATTATAGGTCATTTTCAAAAGTCAACAAAAAGGGACTTTAAGTCAAAGGCCATAACTTGAGATTTGTAAATCAAAATGACATGGTACCAAAGGAATTGGTTAGAGGACTAAAAGACCTTTCCAAAATGTCCAAGAACATGAGAAAAGCCTAAAAATTGAGCAAGTTATGCCTTGTAGAAGTTGGGAAATTTTTGGATATTTTGAAAAGTCAACATTGATTCAAATGACCTAAAATTGCTAATGGGCCCATTTTTCTTCCATAATTCATCATCCATGGCATGTGCACGACCACTTGGCCCAAAGGGAAGTATTTCTTCATTTTTTATTTATTTATTTGAATTTTTATTTATATTAATTCATTTAAATCAAATTAAATGCATGGAAAATATTTAACCTAAGTATCAAATCTTTTTGCACATGTAATCTACTCAATAATTCGTGTGAAATCAAATAGGGAAGGATTTGGAGATAATTGATCTTAATTGGTACAAAAACACATGGAAAAGATTGAAAAAGATCCTAGAAAATCAAATTTCCAAAAACCATGAATGCAATTGATTTGTTATGTTTTTCTTGACCTAATTCAGTCTCACATAAGTAGAGAACAAAAACCTAATGCCATTACACACGCAGCTGCTCAGAAAAACCATTATCAAACTTGGAATTTTTTGCAAAAAAACTCATAACTGAAAACATCTTTGCAGGACGATTCAAGGCGAAATTTTCATCCTATTGCCTTCAAAGGACTTCAAGTAAACTTCCTGGATCAAGAGCATCCATTCTACATCCTTAAATCACTGTACAGAATCCAAATTTTTCTCATAAAATTGCATACTCGTATCTTAATTTTGAGGCATTTCCATGACATTTAGTTTAGGTATTCTTACTCAATGATGCATTCTGATGCTTACCATGTGAATTAATTGCGTTTTTATGCGTTGTGTGCAAATATACCATTGTTGATTTTTAGGGTTTGCAGAGTTTCGAATTAGGGGTTTTAAGATAAGGCAAAATTAGGATACCACAGTGCCATGGTTGTGATCAGCGCATTTGGACGAAGACAATGGAACTCTCGCGCTCAATTTATGAGCGTCCAGTGGCTAATCGTTATTTTCTTGTATGGTGTCTACAGCCACGCTTAAAAACCGTTGCTCATTGTTTATGTATTTCAGGAAAAAGAAAAACGACGAAGAAGATGAATTCGTGGCAAGCGGCGATTGGCTGGTTTAAAAATTCGCGCGCAAAGACCCACTAACGCTTTTGTTTCTTTTATAATATTTGTTGATTGTTTAATATTAAACGCGTGTGAGTTGGTCCAGTGGCAAGCGATAGTGCTGGTAACAGTCATGACCTGGGTTCGAGCCCCGGGTCTTCAATATTCCCATATTGTTTTTCAATAAGAATTCACGTGCAGGTTCAATATCAAAGTACATCATGCACCTTCAGAATCCAACATCCACGCGTCCAATGGAATCAAATCAAAGGCGCAGATTGGAGGAATACCATAGGCTTGAGTCAGCGCACATACACATGTCCAGCAAAAGTCCAAACAGGCCAAGGTTATTGGGCCAGATTTCTTAAGATTATACCTCCATATTGGGGACTACAACCCCCTAGGTTTGCCATAATATTTTTATTTTATTTTCTATTTGCTTTTAATTATTATTTGTTTAATTAATTTATTATTTTCACAAAATATAAAAAACACCTAAAAAATCAGAAAAGAGCAAAAATATAGTAAATATTTTATTTTAAGTATTTTCATAAATAAATGCATATAATTAAATTTAGTGTAAATTAGGTTTAATTTTAATACTTTTAATAAAAAATCTAAAAAATGTAGAATTAGGGTTTAATTAATAATTTTTTTCATCCTTTTTATTTTTCCTCCATAAATAATTAAATAATTAAATATTTTTTTTATTTTTGTAATTAACTTTGTATGTAAAAATTAGGGTTAATTTAGGTTAAAATTCAATGTTTTCTTAATAAATTAAAAATAAAATAGAATTAGGGTTAGCATTTAATTTCAATTAATTTCTTTTTTCTATTAAATCCTAAAATACTAAAAAATACCAAAAACATCTCCTTTTTTTTATTAATTAATTCCTCAGTAGTTTAATTTTGCAAAAAGGGTCCAACGCCCTCGTTTCGATTTAATTCTTATGCACATATTTATTTTATTTCTTTATAATATTTGTGTATCTCTCCCAAGGCCATGTAACATTTTAATTTCTCGCACTTTGCTTTGCTTTTATTTTCTTTATTTTCTGTCAAATCGGGTTCTGGAAAATTTTGGCGATGTGGACCCGCGCCGTTTGTAATAGCTTAGAATTTACTTTTCTCGCAATATTTTTAACTGTTAACAAATGGCATGAAAGAATGTATGGACAAAATAAAAACAAGCGTAGAACACCAATAACATGACAAGATAAATGCAAATGAAAACGACACAAATCACACACCACCCCTAGGGTACGCCTCACTGTTGCCTTGCCTCGAAAGGTGATCGTCGAGTAGAGGACGTCTTAGTAAGTCCTCATGATCCGGGAACCTGGCATGAGGGTAGCTTCTAAGGTGTCTTCCCATTGCTCTGGTGATCACCATGTCCCGAACCTCGAATTGACCCGAACACCTCCAACGGTGGTGCTACCTACCTCTCAATGGTGGGATGGCACTACTTTAAAGGACATCTACACAGAAGAATTCCTTAGGGTAGGTAGACGACTCTAGATACTTGCTCTAATTTCAAAACAAATCAAAAAAAATACTTTTCACACCGACACCTTTTCAAAAAGCTTTCGAAAGCAATTTTTTCAAACACTCTTGAGGACCGATACAAGAGTCGAACTGGAATTTTCAAAGAAACTTTTTTTAAAACCCGCAGTTGAAAAGCAAACAAACCATTTTTGAAAACACAAATGAGGAAGTACCTAAGAGCCCATGGATAACCATGGATAGAAAGGGTGCTAACACCTTCCCTTTCTATAATTTACCTCCCGAACCGAGAGCAATCTCTTTAAGGAATTTTTCTGTGCTTTTGTCCTTTCCATTTGGAGAAAATAAAAGACGGTGACGACTCTTGCTTCTGCGACATTTCGCGAACCAGCGTTAAACAGTCAGTTCCAGATCCACCGATCACAGTAACCATTTCCGCCAATCCTTCCAGGGTCTCCACCAAAAGACCCGTTAGGATTACATCAGTTCCCAAAGTAGCTCCACTGATAATTACTATGCTCCCGTACTCATCAGATAAAATTGTCCCATGGAATTATGGGTGCGATGTCTACTAGTCTACTATCACGGTGTCAAGCAGGATTGGTCAGCTGTTGAAGACTCAATTTTTGAGAAGGATGACCTAGACTTCAGCAACATTGCGGGAACCAGCAAGATAACCCGAAGTGGCAGAGCATTCTCCCCAGAGATTTCTCCTCCAAAAACTGTTACCGATCCTGTAATCATCCCTGTTTCTGTTCCTATTGACACTACTACTGCTACAATCCCTATGGTTACCCCTACTGACACTCCTACCACCGAGTCGACCGAGACTCGGGGCAAAGGAATTTTGGTTGAGCCTGTCCGGATGAAGGTGCAATCAGTATCTATCCCTGAGGCCTCCCAAAAGGAGATGGAAGAAATTCTGAAAATTATAAAGAGAAATGATTACAACATAGTCGAACAGTTAGGGCAGACTCCTTCAAAGATTTCCATGCTGGCTTTATTGTTATGCTACGAGGCTCATGCGAAGGCCTTGGTGAAATTCCTTAAAACTGCCCATGTACCACAAGAAACCTCTGCTGATCAATTCCAAGACTGTGTGGCCAACTTGACCGTAGATAATGGTTTAGGATTTTCTTATGCTGACTTGACACCTAGAGGGAGGAAGCATAATGAGGCATTTCATGTCTCTGTCGAATGCAGGGGCACAACTTTGGCCCATGTCTTGGTTGATACCGGTTCGTCTTTGAATGTGCTGCATAAGAAGACTTTTGATAGACTTGACTGTGAAGGTTTGACCTTAAAACCCAATAACATAGTGGTAAGGGCCTTCGACGGTTCAAAGAGAATGGTGCATGAGGAGGTGGACATCCCCATAAAAGTTGGAACCCAAACCTTTGATTCAAATTTTTACGTGATGGACATTCGCCCTTCCTACTCTTGCTTGTTGGGCCGACCATGGATTTACAACGCTGGTGTCGTCACCTCCTATCCACAATGGGTCGCCAATGTTGTTCCCGTGCCTAAAAAGGACAGCAAAGTACGAATGTGCATGGACTACCTAGATTTGAATAGGGCAAGCCCTAAGGACGATTTCCCACTTCCCCATATCGATATTTTGGTTGACAACACCGCACAACATAAAGTGTTCTCATTTATGGACGGTTTCTCAGGCTACAACCAAATCAAAATGGCGCCTGAGGACAT
The DNA here is from genome assembly GCA_948472305.1 of Vicia faba. Taxonomy (NCBI): domain Eukaryota; kingdom Viridiplantae; phylum Streptophyta; class Magnoliopsida; order Fabales; family Fabaceae; genus Vicia; species Vicia faba. The sequence continues at coordinate 340,823,197 of OX451736.1, forward strand.
GGAGAAAACAACCTTTGTCACACAATGGGGCACATTCTGTTACAAGGTTATGCCATTCGGATTGAAGAACGCTGGGGCAACCTATCAGCGTACCATGAGAATAGTGGATGTGCTGGGTTGAGTACTAGGATAATATCCATAAATGGATTGTATTTGACCCAAATCTGAAAGTTGAAATTGAATGAGTATCAGAATGTCGTCTGTTTCTGGAGCGTATCTGAACTGTATCTGAAAGCTGAATCTGAATGAGTATCAGGATGGCATCCGTGTCTAGAGTGTATCTGAACTGTATCTGAAAGCTGAATCTGAATGAGTATTAGGAAGGCACCCGTATCTGGAGCGTATCTACACTATATCTGAAAGCTGAATCTAAATGAGTGTCAGAATGGCGTCTGTATCTGAAGTGTATCTGAACTGTATCTGAAAGCTGAATCTGAATGAGTATCAGAATGGCATCCGTATCTGGAGCGTATCTGAACTGTATCTGAGAACTGAATATGAATGAGTATCAGAATGGCGTCCGTGTCTGGAGCGTATCTGAACTGTATCTGAAAGCTGTATGAGAAGAAACCCGTGTAGGATTGCTTTAGCTGGTCGTGTAGATAATTGTCCTGGCTTGTTTTCAGGTATCAATTTCTTTGCAAATTGTTGATGATAGCCATATGTTGACTGTTCTTTCCTGAATAGATGAAAGATTAGTTATATGTAATGTGATGATATATGAAATGCTTTGTACAATGATATTCTCAATAAAATGAATGAGATTATGTTGTATGCATTTTGTATTGTTAATGGTGTATGGATGCGATGTATGGGCATGTAAGCTATGCTGATGTAATATTGTTGGATTAGGGAAAATAAATCCCTGACTACTGTTGGGGAAGTGGAGTGTAAGTCTTCATGCTTTGAAGTGCTAATGAGTTGATGAGCTTCTATTTGGTAGAGAAATAAACTCTGTTGTAAGGGAAACACCGTGTATTGCTTGTGAAATCCTGTTGGGGAATCCTGAGAAATTGGGCGACTTTTACTAGGGAGTGATAATTGGAAGTTTTGTTCTGTCAGGGATGTAAGAGAGCTTGACATCATTAAGTTGCACACTGTGGGGGATCTTATAGTCTAAAGATATTATCCTATTTCCTAAAGCCATTAGTGATTGTCTTTCTATTTTTGTTCATTTTTAAACAGTAGTTACGTTCAAATGCATATGTTCAAAAATAAATCATTAGACGTTTTTGTAAACAAAACACAGAAATAAAGAAAGAACATATAGTTTAGCACTTTCAAAGGGGTATCTTTGTATTAGCTTGAATAAGTCTTTTTTGTACAATGAGACGAACATTATAGTAAGGGAATGTCGTCGTAAAAAATGAAAATTTGATACAAAGAAAAGATATCTATGTGCAATAATCCCGTGGGGTTCCCATTCCGCTATAGCCTTCGTGTCTTTGAGCGTCTTGTCCACTTGTTGCCTTGTCCGAAGTCAATTGGATTGATTAGACCCATTGAGTTTTTCAGTCGAAGCCAAAGGTCGTCTGCAAGGTGATCCAACGGGACATACTCATACACTTTAATTACCTAACTTTTTCCTGGACCGCCCTTTCGGGTTTTCAGTCCACCGGGATACCCTTTTTTGCCCAAGTCTCCCTCTCAGGTTTTCAACTTGCCAGGTGTACAGTTTTTTTGTTTTATCCCTAATTTTTGCCCGAACCTATTTAGTTCTCCGGGATGCCCTTGTTTTGCCTAGGTGTGTCAACCTAGAGGGTCTCTTATGCGTAGTATCTTTTGACTATGTCCGTGTTCACAGGGTGCGACAGGTCATCGCCATCCATAATGGTTAAGATCATCAATCCACCAGAGAATATGCTCTTGATCATAAATGGTCCTTCGTATGTAGGAGTCCATTTGCCCCTGGGATCACCCTGCGGCAATATGATGCGCTTGATCACCAGATCCCCAACTTGATACACTTGGCGTCTGACCTTTTTGTTAAAATCCTTGATCATCCGTTTTTGATACATTTGACCATGACAGACAGCAGTAAGCCTTTTCTCATCAATCAACTTCAGTTGATCAAGTCGAGTTTGGATCCAGTCATCTTCATTCAACCCTGCATCCTTCATGATTCTCAGAGAAGGGATCTGGACCTCAATAGGAAAGACAACCTTCATGCCGTATACTAGAGAGTAAGGTGTTGCCCCAGTTGATGTGCGCACCGTGGTACGATAACCGTGGAAGGCGAATGGTAGCATCTCATGCCATTCCTTGTAGGTTATTGTCATTTTCTGTATGATCTTTTTGATGTTCTTATTTGCGGCTTCGACAACACCGTTCATCTTTGGCCGAGAAGGGGAAGAATTGTGGTGCTGGATCTTGAATTGCACGCACAGTGCGGTGATCATAGTATTATTGAGATTCGTACCATTGTCTGTAATGATCCTCTCCGGGATACTATACCAACAGATGAGATTCTGTGTGATGAACCGGGCCACAACATTCTTGTTTACAGAAGCGAAAGAAGTTGCCTCAACCCACTTTGTGAAATAGTCAATGGCCACAAAGATTAAGTGGTGTCCATTAGAGGTTGTTGGCTTGATTTCCCCAATCATATCGATTCCCCACATAGCAAAAGGCCAAGAAGCCGTCAGGACATTCATAGGAAATGGAGGTACGTGCACCTTGTCAGCATAGATCTGACACTTGTGGCAGGTTCAAGAGTATTAATAGCAATATGCTTCCATGGTAGACCAGTAATAACCTGCCCGTAGGATCTTCTTTGCCATCGTATGCCCACTGGAATGGGTGCCAAAAGTGCCTTCATGTATATCAGCCATGATGTTCTCTTCCTCAACTTTGTCTATGCAACAACTTAATACAGAGTCGTAGTTGCATTTGTAGAGAATACCATTACTAAGGAAGAACTTAGCAGAGAATATCCTTAATAACTTCTTATCATTGACTGAAGCTCCCTTCCGGATACTCTTGAGCCTCGAGATACCTCTTGACTTCGTGGAACCAAGGTCGGTCCACTACTTCTTCAGTATTGATCTAATGATAGTGAGCTGGTTCATCTATTCGTTCAATGGTGATCTGGGGAGCCTTGTTATCCCATTTGAGTTTAAACATGGATGAAATTGTGGATAGCGCATCCGCTAGTTGATTTTATTCTCGCGGGAAATGCTCGAAGGCAATCTTCTCAAAATGTGGGATTAATGTCAATACATGTTCTCTGTAGGGGATAAGGTTAGGGTGCTTTGTGTCCCATTCTCCTTTGGTCTGACTGATGACCAAGGCTGAATCTCTGAATACACTTAAGGACTTGATCCCTAAATCTATGGCAACTTTGAGACCAAAAATGTACGCTTCGTATTCTGCCATGTTATTTGTATAGTTGAAGCAGAGTCTTGCCGTGAAGGGAGTGTGACATACTTCAGGGGATATGAGTACAGCACCAATGCCATTTTCGAGTGTGTTGGACGCCCCATCAAAAACCAGGGTCCATCGGGATCCTTGTTCAGGTCCGTCATATGGTCTGAGTTCTTCAAAGTTGTTTACCATCATGATGTCTTCATCTGGGAATTCGAACTTCATGGACTGGTAGTCATCCACAGCTTGATGAGCAAGGTGATCGTCTAGTACACTGCCCTTTATTTCTTTTTGGGTAGTATACTGAATGTCATATTCCGTCAGGATCATCTGCCATCTTGGTATTCTCCCAGAGAGGGCAGGTTTCTCGAATATGTATTTTATTGGATCCATCTTGGATATCAATAAGGTAGTATGGGTCAGCATATACTGTCTTAACCAGCGAGTAACCCATGCCAAAGCGCAACAAGTTTTCTCGAGCAATGAATATCTTGTTTCACAGTTGGTAAACATTTTGCTCAGGTAGTAAATAGCATGCTCTTTTCGGCCAGACTCGTCATGCTGCCCCAACACGCACCCCATTGAATTTTCCAAAATAGTTAGATACATGATCAAGGGTCTTCCCTTGACTGGTGGCATTAAAACAGGAGGCTCTTGCAGGTAATCTTTGATCTTGTCGAAGGCAGTTTGGCATTCGTCATTCCATTTGACTACTTGATCTTTCTTCAGTAATTTGAAGATTGGTTCACAAGTAGCTGTTAAGTGAGAAATGAATCTGGAAATGTAGTTTAGCCATCCTAAGAACCCTCTGACTTCCTTCTCAGTACGAGGAGCAGGCATTTCTTGTATTTCTTTTACCTTGGCAGGATCCACTTCGATACCTTTACCACTGACAACAAATCCTAGGAGTTTACCATACCTCACCCCTAATGTGCATTTATTCGGGTTCAACCTCAACTTGTATTTCTTTAGCCTCTCAAACAGTTTCTGTAAATGATCAAGATGTTCTTCTTCTATTTGAGATCTGGCTATCATGTCGTCCACATAGACGAGGATCATTACAAGGTTTTCCTAAACAAAGGCCTCTTTACAAAATACTTTCAAAAACCACATAAAGCACATTTTCAAACAAAAGCAAGTGATCTAGCAAGTAACTAAGAGCCCATGGAAAACCATGGATGAAAAGGGTGCTAATACCTTCCTTTTTCATAATCTACCCCCTAACTCAAGAAACAATCTCAAAAGTCTTTCCTGTGCTTTTTCACCTTTCCTTTTGGATAAAAGAAAAGTCGGTGGCAACTCTTGCTAACCGCAACATTTGCGATCAAACGCAAAACACCCAAGTCAGTTCTCCCACCGTATCACAAGGTGTATGAGTGGATGCAATGCCATGTTCAATCATTTTCAAAGAACCATCATGCTTTTTAACTTTGATTTTGATCCAGTAAGAGATGGACAAACACAATATAAGGCTCACAAATACGATTCCTTGGAATTGGAAATAAAACGTGTGCTAACTTTTTTCATGCATATATTTTTTATACATTTCTTTTATAATAAGTAAATATGCTATGATGCAAGTGAAATACTCATGCAATCAATGTTTCCATAAAAACTGGCTGCTGTGATGTCTCTGAACACACTAAGAATACCAAAACCATAAATCTGGAACATAACCACAGAACCGTAGAACCATACTCGCCAATAGATCGTGTACAAAATAGAAAACCATATGAACACAATAATCACCATTTGTATCTGTAAAGAAATATTTCCGCCCCACTCACGGATCAAGACTAGGTCAAGGTAAGGTCAATGGTTACCCATAATCCCGGGTTTTATTGAGAGTACTATCATCATACACCTACATGATAATGATAACACCTAATTAAAACCTCATTTGGGTGTCGGCGACAAAACCGTCTAAGGTAATCTATATCCCATATCCGCCATGTTCCACTATATTCCTAGTGTTCCTATTGTTTGTCATTTAGCCTTGGTATTGGACATTTTACCTCAATAGTAACACCCACCCAACCTGAAAAATCATCAAATCCAGCATTGCAGTAGTATATGGAAAGCAATAAAGATGCAATGCAAACATATGCTCAGATAAACATGTACAAATGTATAAACTGGAAGCATAAAAAATAAACACCCAAAGCAAAGAAAACAAGAGCTATGAGCGACTCCGGGATGGACCAACATTTGGTCAATCTGTCCCCAATGAAGTCGACAGATGAACATATCATCGAGATGAAATCAATGAAGTCGTCATTGAACATTTTTTTATCCCATAGGAAGGGAAAGGTAAACATCGAGTAAACTTAAGAAGGGTGAAATCAAAGATAAACGACCAAGAGATGGAGTAAGAGAGTCTGTTACATGAGGGGAAGGTATTAACACCCCACATGCCCATAGTATCTATGTGATCCACTCTTGTTATTCTAATCAAAGAGTGTGTTTAAATATAATGTGTACGAGCTAAAAAATAAAAATGCAAAGAGGGAATGCATGCAAAATAAAACACGGGGAAAAGAAGCAAATAATTACGAAGTTTCGCTCGGCTGAGCCTCGTGACCAGATGCCTACGTATCCCTTTTAAGGAATCAGAGAAACATAATTCAGCTCCCATTTTTTCGGTTTTTTTTGTGATTTTTAATGAACATATTTATTTCGCTTTCTGCCGCAGTTCGACCTTTGGAGACTCACACGTCGGCACATAAATGAATTAATACGTTCTTTTTGAAAGTTTGAAAGAAAAGGTCCGAGGGCAGAAAAAGAGTTTGCATTGGTTGATATTTTTTACCTTGAAAAAAGATTTGAGAAGTTTTAGATGTTTTATGCATTTGCCAAGAAAAAAGGTTTTAGTCTTAAGGATGAAAAAAGAAAGAAAAACATCTAAGGGAGACTATTTAAGATCTAATCCCTAATGATATCATACACTGATGATCCTAAGGTTGAGTTTGAAAGGGGAATCTCTACCTATGTTAGCATGCATGGATTAAAATCCTGATGTCTAAATTACATCGGAAGAGACACAAGTGAATTATAAGGGAACATACAATGGTTCAAAACCTAAGGGAACATGGCATATACAAGGATGAAAGACAAACAGGAAATCAACAAGCTCAAGAGAACACATACATGTCATGAGCAGCGCACGCTAACTCAAGTCAAAAAGCTTAACCGAGATATTGAATCATTGAGGTAGGTAAAAGGGGGGAAGTTCCTGACTATAGATATCTCATCTAGGCAAGAAGGGGTCATGAAAGATACTCTTAACCAAGGTACCCTGTTACCAAGGCTAGAAGTATAGAATAAGGGAAGTGAATTTCCAAGGCGACTAAGCACCTAACCAAGATATCAAGAATCAAGGTAGGAGATAGAAGACAATATGAATAAGCACGGAACATCAACATCGCCCAACCTGATATCAAGACAAAGTATGAGGGATTGATCGCAAATCCCTTTTCCCTCTGACCGACTCGATAACGAGAGCAGCACACTCCAAAGCATCAATGTACAACACGAGCTAAGGATGACACAGACTGAAATTGCAGAGGTTTATTGCGAACCCTACTCTGCTTTCCTTCTTTAAGGACTTAACAATGGGGAATGGGAATGGGATGTGTCTTTAAAGTCTTTGGGCACAAATGTAAACACACAGCAAAATTCCTACTTCGAGGTAGGTCTTTAAACAATCAACAAACACAATTAGCAACCAAGTGCGGAATGTATTCTACAGGACTTTAAACAGCGACTTCGAGTGTATGCTCTTTATTATCCTACTTCTATAAATATATAGAAAGCGATAAAATGCGGAAAGATAAACCAAACAGTGAAGTAATACCAAACAGATAATATGTCTGTTATACAGCAAGCAAGCAAAGCGAAAGTACTCCAGAAAACTTCGAGCAAGCTAGCATCAACAAATAAAATGGTCAAAAATAATATTCAATACAGTCATCCAGTGTAAAATGCGAAAATAAATTGCAAGCAATGTGCCTCAAGCCAATATCCTACACTGAGCCATGCTACACAAGACAATGGTAAAATTCGAACACATGTGTTGTGACGAAACACCTTCCAAAACTTGCACAATCTCACAAGAATGGTTAGAAAATAATAAGGGATATTAAATGTAACTCAACAATCGACATCACAAGTTAAAATGGCATATTATCATGCATAAAGTAAAATGCAACAAGTAATGGAAGTATAAAAATGAATTCTGGAAGCATGTACATCACACAAAAAAAAACACAAAACATCGATCCGAAACCGACACAACTTGATACACATGTCTTATAATGACCAAAACAAATAAAATGAAGAATAAACCAACACTTAAAACCAAATCCGGGTGCGTTTTACAAACGGGGTAGCACCACGGTTATTTAAAGAACTAATAAGAAAAATGCGCGGGAATCAAGCGAACTCAATCACAAAGGTTAATGAATGAACAATAAAGTATAAACATGCATCAAATGAAGGTTAAACTCAAAACACATACCAAAAAGTGTAAAAAAGCACTAAATTCAAAAATTAGGCGCGCAAAACATCGGAACAGAATTGGATCAAAATCACACGATTAGCTACAAACACACCAACAGACTCAAAAAAGTAGCTCCCGTGAATTAATTCCAAGTGAAAGTACTACTTCTAAACCCCAGGCGGAAACTCCATAAACGTGAAAAACGAGTGGAAATTCAATCTAAAACTGCGAAATCTTGGCATAAATGTCGTCCAAACATCCAATCCAAGTGCATTAAGCATTAACCATCAAAAACATGTAACCTTATGCTCAAAAACATGTCCAAAAAGTGGAATTTAACCACAAAATCAAGTGTTGATTTAATTTCTGAATCCGAAACTTTCTACATCAAGAATGAGAGTCTATTCACAAAAATGAATTAGAAATTACATCAACACATGATTACTCCACAAAAACTCCACCACAATTCCATATTTGACACGTGAACTCAAAATTTGATATTCAAGATTTCAACAATTTTTACCGAATTGAAAATAAAATTCACATCAATTATGTAATTGCTCAACCCGTGCCTTTTTTCATCATTTTTCACAATTCAATAACTCAAGATTCAAATATGTTCAACAATTAAAGAATTGAATTCATATAACAATTCAACTCATGAAATTATGCTCAAAATTCAATCAAACATGGTTCATGCATTTTAACAAACACATAATTTGCAACAAATTCAACTCATGATAACACAACATTATCTCAAATCACTTCATGTTTATCAACTAAATTTAACACAACAACATTATAATTCAACTTTTCATCACAATTCAAATATGATATTCAATTACAACTTCAATTAAACCTTTCAATTAAGCAATTCAAACAATAATTGAAAATCAAAAGAAAGATGAATTACCTAAATGAAGTGAAAAGGAGCTTGATGTAGTATGATTCACGATCAGAAAAACGAACGAAGGAGGAAGGAGTCCGCAGAAAATCAGCGACAAAGGGAGAGATATTGCCGTGAAATCGGCGGGTGCGGGAGAAGCTAGCGACAGTCTGTGTTGGTCAGAGTCGATCGTGATGGTGGTTCATGGATCGGAGAGTAGAGACTTGAGTTTTGCTGAGTTTTTTGTTTGAAGGTTGATGAAGATGCGATGGAGTTGTTAGTGTTCTTGAGCAAAATTGAGAGAAAAATGGAGTTTGATTCTTGAGAGAATAGAGAGAAAATTGAGAGGTGTTTTTGGGAGTGAGTGAAGTTATGAGATAAATTTTGATTTTTTTAATATAAATATTCTCCAATTGGGCCTTGGATGTGAATTTGGGTTGGGCCTTATTTTGTCAGTGTCAGCAATTTTAATGCACAATGCAAGTATGAAATGCCACGTCATCATCAGTGCGGAATCTTGACTCAAGCTCAACATCAAAATTTTAGCTTGAAAAATTTGTGACACGATGCCGAAAGAACAGACTCAATCGGACAAACAAAGAGAAATTTTTGAATTTTTGAAGGCGCACTGGCACTGTGTCAAACTTATTTTGTTTTCAACTTTTTTCACTGTTTAGTCTGGAAAGAATGCCGTGAATGAAAATCTTCTAGTCAAAATCGAACTCGGGGTCTGAAGAAATTTTTTAGTTGATATCATTTATGAAATTATGCCGAAAGAATCATCTCGATACGATAAAAATCCAAGTTACAATTTTTACAATATTGAAAAACGGTGAATTAAAACTCCAATTGAGCATAATAAATTTCTATGGTAATCCATAATTACGGGGTTCTTCTGCAAAGAATCAACTCTCGACCCGAACATACGAATCAAAGATAAAATCAAGACGGATTGTTCGCCCAAAGAACAACCCAAAAACATCGATCCAGACGAGAGTTGTGAATTTTTGAACATCCGCAAAATCATAGTTCAACACAGTATCTTCACTATTTTTTCACTGTCTAGCTTCAAAGTACTCGTGCATTCGGAGATCTTCCTTAATGAATTGGCTTTCGAGCCAAACATGAAAGTTGGAGGAGATAAAAATACAGTTCAAATGCTCCAAGAGGTACTCAAATATGATACTCTAGTCAGAAGTTATGAATTTTTAAGCGTCCAAAAACCAGAGAAACGATAAATCCACTATATATCGCAATTCAAGTATTTTGCGTTTTAGAAAATCTTCCACACAAAATTAGCCTTTGACATGAACAGATGAAATGAAGAAGACCTAAAGATGGTTCTTAAAACTGAAGAATTAATTCCAAACCATTTTCGGAACTCGATTTGTGAAATTCTGAGTTTGAAACGCATTGTATTGAATTTCTGTCTGCACTGTCTCAAATCAATTAAAACATTTGGCTTTCTACACAATTCAGAGCGTATTGATACTCATAAGAGCTTGATATGATGACGAATTTCTTGGTTGTTGATTTGATAACTTGGAAAACATGTGGAGTGCATTTAAATGCGAAAATCCTGATTTATGCTTCACAATGCTGCTTAACAGAACTTACAATTTCGCAACTCTTTCTTGCAGAGAAATGCCTTGATTCCATGAGTACAGGGCCAATGACATGTATGTATACATATGATAATGAAGTATAAGTCAATTAGGTTTAAAATGAAGAGGGCGAATTTTGGGGTACAACACCAATATTTTTTTTACACAAACTACAAAATATGTAACAGAATATCATATATCATTTCAAACCAAATGTGAAAATTATTATTGTTATCATAAGGACAAAATAAGAAAACCTCTATTCATATACACAACAATATTATAGAAACCAACAGAAACTATTTTTCTTGTTCTTGAGCTTCATAATGAGATAAGAAGACACTGTCCCAACGTGATCAGATGTCATCAATTTCCTGTGTCGAATATGGTTTTTGGTTGCTAAGCTCCTACAACTAGAACAAAATTTAAACTATGATAAGCTAAAAACAACAAAATTAGTTTAAGAAGTATTCTGGACTAGCACAATGACTAGAATTGGCCCAATTTTCTTCTACCTTCAACATGGACCAACAGCTTTGGCCCACTAGTTCTGGCCCTTCAATCGAGCATAATTAGTCGACTACACCCATGAACAAAAATACCAATGATGCCCTGAGCCATGGCTTGCCCGCATAGGCAACTACCTCCAGGTATGCTCGACACACATGAAGCCGACAACCAGGAAACGTCCATAACGCTTCTTCCCGTAATATCTACCTTGCTCGGAGCAACGACTAGTTACGAGCATAATTGCCCATTTTGACTAAGTTCTGAAAGTTCCCTATGTTTGAGGAACCTATTATATAGGCCCAAAAATAGGAATTAATGGCCAAGCGCCAAAGGCACTATATAAACCCCCACACTTGTGATGTCCAAGTATCCAATATTCATTCTAAAACCCTAATCTCTTTCTTGTATATCTTTGTGATCCTAGTGAATTTAGCATCAGAGTGCCTTGCAGGTACACCCCTCCTCCTCCTTGATTCCAGTAATTAAGTTGAATTCTCTGGCCCACTTCAGGTTCTGGTCAACCAGCAAGATCAATGGCGCCGTCTGTAGGAAATTCGCTCTCCCCATCTTTCTTTCCTCGAAACTAAAGATCAAAGCGACATTCAAAGACTTTTATCATGGCCGAACATGATGACAACCACTTTTCTGGAAAGTCTGTGCTCTCCCCCATCCACAAGACGCACAGAAATGAAGAATCTCCTTGTCTTGAGGATATATCAGACATCAGAGATGGCCGAATTGCATCCCCTGACTCAGTCGACGCCAATCGCGATGACATTCATTACTTAGAAAACCAAAAGTCCAATAAGTCCATCGAGGAACTGCCGGTGATCCTCCAGCTAGTTCCAATTCCACCCGACCATGGCGGCTTGCTCGCTTCCCTGAATCAGACCAATGCTTTGATCCTACAAAAAAGCAACTGGATTGGGGCTTGGGAAAAGAAGCAGTTGAAGTCCCCTCCTTGGAGAAACTGGCATCATGACTCCTGCAGTCCGTCACCGCCAAGGTGTGTCCATCTTCCTACGCAGGAGAAGCAAGAGGTTTCTTTCCGCAAGAAATGAGTTTGCACGCTGCCCCATAAAGAGAGATGCTCCCTAGTCACCAAGAAGATGAAGCATAATCAACAACTAGATAACAACCGTTCACCATCACCCAGACCAAGGTGCAATCGGAGGAGCATGTCTCCCCGTCAGGATAACAGCCCCTGACAAGGAGGAAATTGTTACTCTCCAACCTCATCACCTATTCGGAGTGACGATGACGACCCCCTTGGTTCTTTGTCTAGAGAAATCATAGAGATTCCCTTGCCCACTGGGTTCGAGAAAACCCCACGGCTGAGAATGTACGATGGAACCACTGACCATGACAAGCATATCAATAACGTTGATGCCTTGCTCGACTACACAGGTGTTCAAGGAGAGATCAAATGACGCCTCTTCTTTACCATGCTCAGGAAGAGAGCCAGGGCTTGGTACAAAAGCCTTCCCGACGAATCAATCACATCCTGGAAGAACCTGGGGAAAGAATTCTCTAGGCACTTTATGGCTTCTCGCCGCCACTCAAAGTCAGAAGCATCACTAGAGGTCATCATCTAGGGGAAGGGTGAGTCCCTCCTGGAATACATTGAAAGATTCAACAAAGACGCCGATCTCCACGACTGACGGGATGAAGAAATACCTCCTCGAGCGAGGCTTACGCCCTTGCAATGAATTTTCCAAGGCAATTGGCATAAAAACTCATGCATCTCTGGATTCCCTCATACTCAAGGCATAAGCGTACATCCAGTACGAGAAGAAGGAAGTTGCCAAAAACGCGCAAGACTCACGACATCGTGAGAATGAAAAAGTTTCAAAGAACGAAGAGCCATCGACATCTCGTCGGGGAGCATAAAAGAAAAAGGGAGGACAAGTTCCGCGATTGAAGAGACTACAAGGGGCCAGCTGGTCGTTTCCACGACTATACCCCCCTCAAAATTCATGCGAATGGATTTTGACCGACTCCGCGAATACAGAGTTCAAACAAGCTATGGTCCGCTTTCCCTACTGTTGTACCCCAAAATTTTCCCTCTCATTTCACAAGGGATCACCCTGGATCCCAGGTTTGCTTCTATCAAGTTTCCAGGCCTTGAATTGTCAATTTTTCCAAGCAAGTCATTCACAAGGGAAAAATGGTCATTCACATACTGAGAAGTCTAACTTTGACTTTTGGATCAAAATCGAATCTCAAAAATCATATTTCATCAAGACATGTTGGAATATGAAGTATGTTTCATCAGGAAATTTAAAAGTCAAATTTTACTTTGGAGAAGTCAAATTCTAAGTACTTAGAAATTTTTCTAAGTGTTTAACAATTATGACAATTTCAGAACTTCTGACCAGATTATCACCATAACACTCAGCAAATTCTGGACACTCTCAAGGCAGAGTTTGATCAGAACTTCTGGGCAAGTTTTCACAAAAGCTTCAGTCAGAGTTTTCCAGGGTAATTCAAAGAAGGTTAAGAAGCGTGCTGCAAGCTTTCTAGAAAGTCTGAAAGCTCCTTCAGAACATGTTGGAGCCAGAAGATAAGAGGATCAGAAGATTGGATGCTACGCTGAAGCAGAACTTATAATCCAGAGTTAAGCAAGGATGCATAGTTTCACATGGCAGGATTTCTGATTTGATAAATCTCATCATCATTTAATGCTCACAACCACTTTTGAGTTGTTATCCAAAGGATTTCCCCCACGTGTACCCCTACTGTCTTGGGAAGACAAACTTTTGTGTAAAAGTGTGCTAGGCCCATGCGCTGATCTTACTTTTCCTTAATTCATGCTGACAAATCCAGCTTAGGCGCTGCTAACCATCCTACTTGGTGCATTGAAACATGCTTGTTTAAGCTTACTTCAAGAGTAAGTCAGCATCTAGCGTATGATGTTGGTTCCACTTGACCTCTCCAAACTACAAAACCTTTGCCTATAAATAGAGCACCTTTGGCCATTGAAAAAGGGTCGGAAAATTTGAGAAAGAGGTGTGGAATTTGAGAAAGAAAAGCCTTGAACCCCTGCAAAAACTCCAAGAGGCCAAGAAGATTGTAAACACAAAAATACAAAACCTTAGCATTTGATTCTTGCATTAAAACTCCATTTTTCCTCAAGTTATTTCTTGACCAAAACTACCCATACAGTTTTTTTTGTACGTTCAAAAGCCATCTAAACTTCTGTAGTCAAACTATAAAACATTCTCCACCAACGTCCCACTCAAAAAGTCAGAACTTTGTCCCTTGTTTGTTCCAGAATTTTCTAATCATTTACAGCCCAAGTTGAAAGTTTTCAGCCTGCTGAACACGTGAGGAAGCTGTTCAGAACACCACAAGTGGTCAGAATCAGGTTCTAGCTCCCAGAGTATTTTCCAGCTGTAAGGTAAGTTTCTGTTGACTCTCATCATATTATTTAGGCATTATCAGATTTTGCATATTTAACACAATGTAGATATTCTGATTCTGATGATGTACATATTCTGAGATTTCATGTATCTTCCTGCCTAAGTAGAGGGAATTCCAGTTCAGAGTTTCATAAAGAAATTAGGACTCAGAATTAGGATTAGTAAATTCATGTTGCTTCTGATTTGTGTTTCTGATATTTCTTGAAACATGTCATAACTGTCATGTGTGCAACTTCTGTTCTGTTAAGAAATGACTAAGCTGCAGTTGCATCAGAACTTCTAAAAACTTTTGAATTCTCAGAAGATCCATAACTTCTAAACATCCATATTTTTACTAACGTTGTTTCTGTTTGTACAGCACGTCAGAGTCAGAACTTCTCACCCCCTCTGTTTTAGCATTTACGTTGTTTCTGTATTCTCTCCTTTATTCTTTTTTGCCATCATTTTTATTAATCAAAAAGACAAAAAAAATATTTTCTTAAACAAAACTTATTTCCTTTTTAAACGAAACAAACATTTTACATTTCCTGTACATTCTTGTCCATTCAATATGGTTGTAATATTAACTTAGGATTTAATTTGCAATCCCCATTTGAAATTTGTACACCCCATCCCCCTAATGATTGTAATAGCGTAGAATCTTTACTTTCCGCACTGTTATTTCTTTCATATATTGTTAATAATTAGGGTGTGTATGCAAAGAGAAAAAAACAATACTTAGAAAATCCTAATTCAAGACAAAAATTATGCATGCAATCAAATACATTTGCACACTAGCACCACTAGGGTGATACCACTTGTTGCCTTATAAAAATGGTCATATTATGCATGTGGTATGTCTTAGCATAAACAAATCCAAATACAAGATCATAGTCCCTCGATGACGCTATCAAAGTTGCCTTTCGAAATGATCTTAGTCCCTAAAGAAAAAATGCTAAGTCATCTCACAACATTGGTATCATGGTCATACGATGACCCAACGCCCGTCCCTTCACATCCAACGATGGGGATTTTTACCAAAACAATGGTAAGATAGCAACGTCTAAAGGAGGAGGAAAAGAACACCTAAGGCCTTTTGAGTAGGTAGATTTCTCCTAGTGGGTACCAGTATCCCTCATGGTGAATCGAGGAGAATACGGGGCCACTGAGTGGCGTCATGAAGCACTAACTGACCTTAGAACCCTAATTGAAAAAACTTGTCCATTAGGACGTAGTGAGATAACATGTTTTAGTGTAGAGATGAAAATTGGTTGATACTCGATACTACACTCACTTAGACTGGACTTTTGGGATATCTCGGCTGCAAGAAAAGATTGATTATGCTGAGACAATGCTTAAAAGAAAGGACGGTGATATTGAGATCCGTTAGAACCTGATCACTATTACTAGGACAGGTTAAGCCAACTAAACTTCAAGAGGGTACTTACCTATAAAACCTCATGCAAGCCTAAAACATAGGGATTTGTTTGCTTTGTGTGTATATACTTACTTGTACATAACATCATAAAAATCATAAGCATCATACGCATACTCACTAACCATTTCAAGGATTTAGAAATTTATCTTTGTTTTTTTTTTGTAGGTCATGAATTTCGGCCGAAGAAACACCATCCGAATCAGCTTTGTAAAAGCACACCCTCAGCTTCAAGTGTTAGCCTCAAGAGTGCCTGGGGATTCTCCTTTTACCAACAAATATGGTCGACTTCTCAGTTTGACTACATCCAGTTTCCAAGAAGAGATGATGTGTGTACTGTTCCAAATCTTTGATCCCGTACATCATTGTTTCACTTTCCTGGACTATCAGTTGGTACCTACACTGGAATAGTTCTCTCTACTCTTAGGGGTACCCATGCTTGATCAGATACCGTTCACTAGTCTAGAAGGGATTCCAAAACCTGAAATCATCACCGAAGCTTTGCATTTGAAAAGACCTGATGTCATAACCAATTGGGAAACAAGAAGCGGAGTCAAAGGTTTCCTAGCCAAGTTTCTATTGGAGAAGGCTCGTTCATTCTGGGACGACATGGATTTACAAGCTTTTGAAGACGTTCTGGCTCTTCTCATTTATGGCTTGGTTCTGTTCCCCAACTCGGACCAATTCATAAATATTAACGCCATCAAGGTCTTTCTCTCTCGCAATCCCGTACCTACCTTATTGGGAGACATCCTACATTTCCTTCATACCCGCACCATGAAGAAAAGAGGTACTATCTTGTGTTGTATTCCCTTACTCACCAAATGGTTCACTTCACACCTACCTCAATCAGTACTGAAGAACGAGCAAAGGCTGACTTGGTCTCGAAGGATGATGTCCCTTACCCATTCTGACATTCGTTGGTGTTCAAGATCCTTGGAAGACGTCTCTATCATTGACCATTGTGGGGAATCCCCTAACGTCCATTTGCTTGGTATTAGGGGAGGTATCACCTACAATCCCTGTTTAGCTCTTCGACAGTTTGGGTATGCCCGAAGAGACGACCCTCATGAGATGCTCATTCAAGGTCTGGTGTTCGACTATGACAAAGAAGACCAAAATTATCGCCAGAGGTTTACACAAGCTTGGAGAATGGTGAACAAGGTGAACAGTAGGACTTTGGGACACAAAAACTCTATCCCTCTCGAGCCTTACCCTAGGTGGGTACGGGATCGTTCTCAGACACTCGTGATGCCTTATCCTTCCATTTTACCAGTCATCATGGAGCCTGTGGTCGAAGGAGATGTTTCCTACATTATCCTCCATCCCGACATGCCTACTTCTCTCAAAGACTTACAAAAGGGTTAGATCCAGCTGAAGGAAGAACGAGATACTTTTGAGGCTCAGTTCTATGCTAGTGAGAAGAGGGTCTTGGAGCTTACGAGACAACTACAAGAAGAGCAGAATGTGAACGCTTATCTCGCGCCAAAGAAGATGCATTCGGTCTTTTTATCATAGAAATCTATTTTGTAAGCCCAAGGGTGTAACCTTTCTTGTTTGACTAATGAAAGTTAACGTTTGTTCATTCTTTTGTCTATGCAAATTTAAATTTCATTAATCCTTGAAACCATTCGCATATTGCATATTCATGCATCATGACATGATAGGTTTTCGCATAACAGGTCTCCTTATCTCTCCGCTTTTTATTTCAGCAAGATGGATCTAGAGAAAACTGTGACGGAACTCCAAGCCCATAATTCTCAATTTCAAGAAGCTTTACTCGCCCTGGCCAAGGGGCAGCAAGATATGATGGCTTTGTTGGCCGCTAAGAAGAAGCCAAAGAAGAAAGCTCTACTCAACATGGGTAGAAGGTTCAAGGAGACAATCCATCAGATCCCAGTAGGAGAAGACTCATCTAAAGAGGATGAAAACCAGGTTGGCGAGGTTAAAAGTACTCAGGCTGAGTTTGCCAATGATTAAGAATCTGATGATGATTATTTCAACAAACAGTATCAACCTGTAGACATCAAATACCAGCAGTTAGAAGACAGATTGAAAGATGTTGAAATCCAAGCCATCCCCAGTTTAAATTTTGACGATTTGGGCTTAATCTCTGGGGTAGTCATTCCCAACAAATTCAAAATACCAACCTTTGCAAAATACGATGGAGTCTCTTGTCCAAAGCTCCATTTGAAGTCTTATGTGCGCAAGATACAGTCGCACACTGCCGATAAAAAGCTATGGGTTCACTTTTTCCAAGAAAGTCTGGCTGGAACACAACTTGAATGGTTTTATCAGTTGGATGGATCTCGCATCAATACTTGGGAGGGTCTAGCTACTGCCTTCTACCATCAATATCAGTACAACACCGACTTGGCACTGACAAGGGTTCAATTGCAAGATATGACCATGGGGAAGAATGAAGGATTTAAAGAGTATGCGTAAAAGTGGAGAGACCTTGCTAGTAGGGTCCAGCCTCCTCTGACTAATAGGGAGCACATCGACATGTTCATGGGTACATTATCTGGTCCTTTCTTTAATTTGTTGGTTGGTTGTTCTTCTTCTGGTTTCACCGAATTAATCTTAACTGGTTAAAGAGTTGAAAGCAGCATCAAAAGTGGGAAGATCTATGTGGCATCTACCTCCACTCCCAATCCTGTCAAGAAACCTTTTGCTGCGAAGAAATAAGTTAATGATGTGTATGGGGCAAAGGCCCATACCAAGAAGAATAATCATTTGCCTGTCAATGCTATCTGAATCTCCAATCCAACTCCTACTCCAAGACCATCTGCAAATCATCAATGTTTTGAAGCTCCAAGAAGACAATTTACGAGGTTAGGCATGTCACTATCTCAAGCCTTTCAACATTTGCTTAAGGCTAATTTAGTGACATTGCGTGATCCTCCCGCCAGCCCTGACACCTCGTCACCAAAATATAATCCAAATGCAAAGTGTGCTTACCATTCAAATAGCCTCGGGCACGAGACTGATCAGTGTTGGGCCTTGAAGAACAAGATCTAGGATTTAATTGACAACAAGACCATTGAATTTGATCCTCCTCCAATGCCGAATGTAATTACCGCTCCAATACCGAAGCATGACAAAGGTGTTAATGTTGTCGAAGATACACTTTTCATTGCCTCTGTTGGAAAATTGACCACTCCGCTGAATATAATCAAGAATAATCTGTTGAAAGCTGGGGTTTTCCCTGGCTGTGAAAAAGACTGTGTATGCTGTATGAGACAACCCGATGGATGTAAAGGGCTAAAGAAAGGTATACAACGCCTGATGGATAGCCATGAAATTCTGTTTGAAAAGACTCCGCCTGTCAAGAGTTTGGTTAACAAATGTGAAGACCTCTCCATTATTACCATCTCCAACAAACCTATTAGGATCACCTTCAAAGGTCCTATTAGGATTTCAAATGAACCCACTATTGCACCCTTAGTCATTACCAATCCCGGACCAATTCCCTACTCTTCAAATAAAGCGGTACCATGGAATTACGGTGCTGAAGTGTTTTGTCATGGGATCAAACAAGATGCCTGGATCAAAGAGGGAAAAGATGACGATATTGGAAACATAGCTGGCTCAAGGAAGGTAACTAGAACTGGGAGAATATTCTCACCCAATATCTCACCTTCAGTAGTTACAAGAACGCCCATCCACATTACTGCTGCCAAGCCAAACACCGATACCAGAGGGAAGGGGAAGGTTGTTGAGCCTAATGTGATTGAGGTACCTCCAAAAGATGTAGCTAATGAAGAACCCTCCGCCCGTGAAATGGACGAGATTTTGAAGATCATCTAGAAAAGCAACTTTAAAATTATAGAACAATTGGGGCAAACCCCCTCTAAGATTTCAATGTTGTCATTGCTGCTTTGCTCCGATGCCCATGCTCAGACATTAATCAAGTTTCTAAAAAAGGCTCATGTCCCCCATGAGACAACGAAAGACCAATTTGAGAATTGTGTGGCTAGCCTGACAGCTGATAATGGCTTAGGGTTTTCAGATGCTGACTTAACACCTCTCGGGAAGAATCACAACAAAGCATTACATGTGTCAATCGAGTGCAAAGGGACTACCTTAGCACATGTGCTACACTGGTTCTTCTCTAAATGTATTACCCAAGGGGTCATTAGATCGTCTCGACTGTGAAGATTTAATCTTGAAACCAAGTGATATCATCGTAAGGGAGTTTGATGGATCAAAGAGGACCGTTCATGGGGAAGTAGATCTTCCAATCAAAGTGGGTTCCCAAACCTTCAACTCCAACTTCTATATTATGGATATTCGTCCGGCCTATTCTTATATGTTAGGTCGCCCGTGGATTCATAAGGCTGGGGCAGTGACCTCAACCCTCTATCAGAAACTCAAATATCCAGTCAAAGGCAAAATAGTCACTGTCTGTGGGGAAGAAGAATTTATGGTAAGCCACCTTAACTCTTTCAAGTACGTAGAGATGGATGGATAATTCATTAAAACCCCATGTCAAGCCTTTGAGGTTGTACCACCTATGGTTGCTCCTACTAAATGTTCTTCTGATGAGTCTAAAGCTGTTAAGGCCATGCCAAAAATGGTTTCAGTCAAGGATGCCCGTGCGGCAATTGAAAAAGGAAACTGTGATATTTGGGGGAAACTCCTCGATATCCCTTTTAAAGCAGACAAATTTGGTCTGGGCTTCACCGTCAAAGCTCAGAAGGAAATGAGGCGTGCTTGTGCTGGAAAGCCACCTCTTCGCATTAGAAGCCACGAAGTCAACGCCGTGAGTGATTCTGAAGAAGAAACTGCATTTGAGGAATGGGTGTACCCAACTACAATGGGGCTGAAGAATTGGCATACAAAGGACTTCGTGCCCATCTCCTTCATTTAGGAGTAATTTACTTGTTATTACTTTTCCATCAAATTTAGAACTTGTTGTCTGTAATATTTTGATAATGACTTTTAAGCCATGTGCCTAGCCCGGGGCACTTTGGTCCATTAGTCAAGGGTTTTATTTATGTTCATCTAATCATATGATCATTCAGTACATTGGACTCTTTTGCATTCAAATATCTGTGTTCATTATCTTTCTTTTCTTTCAAATACATTTTCAAAAAATAGCCATGTATCTTACATGCACACACACACACTCTTGCAGGTCTACATCCACTCTGGATCCTATTGCCAATGACTCTACTATTGCCAACTATGAATTTGAATATCCTATCAACCAAGCCGAAGACGAAGGTAAGGAAGATTATGACATACCAGGAGAACTAGCCAGACTTCTATTACAAGAAGAAAAATCTATTCAACCACATGAAGAGTCAGTAGAGGTTATCAACCTGGGTACTAAGGCAGATAAGAAGGAAATCAAGATCGGCACTAACTTGGAAAGTAGTGTCAAGAGCAGGTTGGTTCAGATGTTGCATGATTATATGGAAGTTTTTGCTTGGTCTTATGAAGATATGCCTGGGTTAGATACTGACATCGTAGTTCATCGTCTGCCGACAAAATAAGATTCCCCGCCTGTCAAGCAAAAGGTTCGCCGCATGAGGCCTGATATGTCTGAAAAGATCAAAGCTGAAGTGATGAAACAATTTGATGCAGTGTTCCTAGCTGTGACATCCTATCCTTAATGGGTTGCCAATATAGTGCCAGTGCCAAAGAAAGACGGGAAAGTGCGCATGTGCGTAGACTATAGGGATCTGAGTAGGGCAAGCCCCAAGGATGACTTCCCTCTACCACACATTGACGTCTTAGTCGATAATACTGCTCAGCATAAGGGCTTCTCATTCATGGATGGCTTCTCAGGCTATAATCAAATAAGGATGGCTCCCGAAGATATGGAAAATACTACTTTTGTTACGCAATGGGGCACCTTCTGCTACAAGGTCATGTTGTTCGGATTAAAGAATGCAGGGGCAACATATCAAAGGGCTATGGTTGCTTTATTTTATGACATGATTCATCATGAGATAGAGGTATATGTGGATGATATGATTGCTAGATCACAAACCGAAGAAGAACATCTTGACCAACTGCACAAACTATTCGAGAGACTGAAGAAGCACAAGTTGAGGTTAAACCCTAACAAGTGCACATTTGGAGTACGCTCTGGAAAGCTTCTAGGTTTTGTTGTCAGAAATAAATGCATTGAAGTTGATCCTGCCAAGGTAAAGGCCATCCAAGAAATTCTAGTCCCCCATTCTGAAAAAGAAGTCAGAGGATTCTTGGGTCGTCTCAATTACATTGCCTGTTTCATATCACACTTAACTGCTACTTGTGAGCCACTCTTCAAACTCTTAAAGAAATATCAGGTAGTCAGGTGGAACGATGAATGCCAGATTGCCTTTGACAAAATCAAAGAATACCTACAAGAACCTCCTATTCTCATGCCTCCAGTTGAAGGAAGACCCTTGATCATGTACTTGACAGTACTAGAGAATTCTACGGGGTGTGTTTTGGGCCAACATGACGAGTCTGGCAGAAAAGAGCATGCTATTTATTACCTGAGCAAAACGTTTACCGACTATGAAACCAGATATTCACTTCTCGAGAAAACTTGTTACGCTCTGGGCTGCTCGCCGGCTAAGACAGTATGTGTTGACTCATACCACTCTGTTGATTTCTAAGATGGACCCAATCAAGTACATCTTCGAGAAACCTTCCCTCTCCGGGCAGATAGCCAGATGGCAAATGATCTTGACTGAGTACGATATTTAATACACAACTCAAAAAGCCATCAAAGGAAGTGTACTAGAGGATCATTTAGCCCATCAAGCTGTGGGTGATTATCAGTCAATGAACTTTGACTTCCCTGATGAGAACATCATGCTGGTAACGGAATGTGCGAAACTTGGACCATATGACGGACCTGAACAAGAATCTCGCTGGACTATGGTGTTCGATGGGGCTTCCAATGCCTTAGGTAACAAAATTGGTGTTGTGATCATCTCTCCTGAAGGTTGTCACACTCCTTTCACGGCCAGACTATGTTTCGATTGCACAAATAACATGGCTGAGTACGAAGCATGCATCTTAGGTCTGAAAGCTGTTATTGACTTAGGGATCAAGCATTTGAATGTGTTTGGGGACTCCGCCCTAGTGATCATCCAAGTAAAAGGAGATTGGGACACTAAACACCCCAATCTTATCCCTTACAAGGAACTTGTGCTATCCCTGATCCCTTACTTCGAAGAGATTACTTTCGAGCATTTCCCTAGGGAAGAAAACCAGTTGGCGGACGCTTTGGTAACCATGTCTTCAATGTTCAGGATCAGATGGGATAACAAAGCCCCTATGATTACAATTGAAATATTCAATGAACCTGCACATTGCTATGAGCTCGACACCAACTCAGAAAAGCCATGGTACCATGAGGTGATGAGATACCTTGAAACACAAGAATATCCAGAGGGGGCATCTATCAATGACAGAAAGTTCTTACGAAGATTTGCAGCCAAATTCTTCCTAAGTAACAGGATATTATACAAGCGCAACCATGATTCAACTCTACTCCGATGTGTGGACAAGAAGGAGGCAGAGGAGATTATAGAAGACATGCACGATGGTCTTTTCGGTACTCACTCAAGTGGACATACGATGGCCAAGAAAATCTTAAGAGCTGGTTACTATTGGTCAATGATGGAGACTGATTGCCATCAACATTCGAGAACTTGTCACAAATTCCAAATCTATGCTGACAAGGTCCATGTGCCTCCTATCCCTCTGAATGTCATGACTGCTCCGTGGCCATTTACAATGTGGGGCATTGACATAATTGGAGAGATCAAGCCTACAGCTTCTAACGGACATCACTTCATCCTTGTCGATATCGACTATTTTACCAAATGGGTCAAAGCCGCCTCGTTTGCCTCAGTCACCAAGAATGTGGTAGCCAGATTCATCAAACACAACCTCATCTGCCGTTATGGTATCCCCGAAAGGATCATCACTGACAATGGGACTAACCTCAACAATGCTATGATCAGGGAGCTGTGCACCCAGTTTAAGATCAAGCATCACAATTCTTCTCCGTATAGACCGAAAATGAACGGCACAGTCGAAGCGGCCAACAAAAATATCAAGAAGATTGTGCAGAAAATGGTAGTAACCTATAAAGATTGGCATGAGATGTTGCCATTTTCTCTACATGGCTATCGTACTTCAGCTAGAACATCAACTGGGGAAAATCCCTTCTCCCTGGTCTATGGCATGGAAGTTGTTTTGCCAGTGGAAGTTCAAATTCCTTCGCTGAGGATTATGACTGAGGCAAGCCTAGGCGAAGACGAGTGGATTCAAATGAGATTGGACCAGCTGAACTTGATTAACGAAAAACGATTAGCTGTTGTTTGTCATGGTCAGACATATCAAAAACGAATGATCAAGGCTTTCAACAAGAAGGTCAAACCTCGAGTATATCAAGTTGGTGATTTGGTGATAAAACGCATCATTTTACCACAAGGCGACCCCAGAGGCAAATGGACTCCCACCTATGAAGGGCCATTTGTTGTCAAGAGAGTTTTCTCTGGCAGTGCCATGATGCTGGCTACCATGGACGGTGAGGATTTCCTGCATCCTACAAACGCAAACATAGTTAAAAATACTACACATAAGAGACTCGTTAGGTTGACACACCTAAGCAAAATAAGGGCATCCTGGGAAACCAAAAGGTTTGGGTAAAAATTAGGGATATATGCAAAAGATTGTACACCCGACAAGTTGAAAATCCGAAAGGGCGACTTAGGAAAAAAAGGGTATCTTGGTGGGCCGAAAACCCGAAAGGGCGGTCCAGGCAAAAATTAAGGATTAAAAGCGTACGACTATGTCCCGTGGAATCAACACAGTCAATTCTATCACCAAGGTCCAAGTTCAAATGGTCCAGGATCAATCCAATCAATTTCGATCAACGGAAAGGGACGTTCGAAGACATTGGGGCCATAGTAGAGTTGGAAGGCAATGAGATCATTTCACGTGGCTATTTGTTTTCATTCTCAATTTTGTTATCCTTTTTGACAATTTCCTCTTACTAGGATCTCCGTCTCTATGTACAAAAAACGCCTATTCATGGGCAAAATATCAATACAAATACACTTTGAAGTGCAAAATTTTCTGTCTTTGTTTTGAATGCAAATTTGTCCAATGACTAAAATTGAATGAACATATGCATATGAACATAATTAAAACTATTTGGCACATGTGTCCTGCTAAGAAGCAGCATCAACAACAGAGCATCAGCGTACAGCAGCAGTAAGCATCTCTTTAATGTATATGAAATATCCCCACAAAGTTATCTCATCATCATTATCCCCACCAGGACGGCGATAATAAACCTTTCCCCAACGAAGTTACCCACAAAGTCTCTTTGCATAGGGAAATCCCTGACCAAAGTCTCAACCTCTTGGGCGTTTATTCCCCAGCTAATTCAATTTTTACAAGATTGAAGCTTCAGGAATCTCTTCCTAAAGGAAATCCACTTCGTCAACAGGGTTTATTTCCCCCAACAGAGTTATTTCCCCAGCCAAGTTCAAATTACAATAATCAAGACACCACGAATTTCCCAGCTGAGCCTATCTTCCCCAGCTGAGTATATCTTCCCCGGCCAAGGCTATTATCTCCAAACAGAATCTATCCTCCCCAGATGAGCCCGTCATCCCCGGCTGAGCCCATCATCCCCAGTTGGGTGTATCCTCCCCAAGCTGAGTCTGCCTTACCCGACTGAGTCTATACTCTACAGTTTGAATCTCCCTTTCAAATTACTGCAAATCACAGGGCCACAACTCCTGGATCCGACCAGATATTAGCACAATTTTCAAGTTATTACTGGAGCCTGGACCCGACCAGATAACAGTTTGACTTCTTCAATTATTGAAACCTGGATCCGACCAGATAACAGTTGATCTCAACTTCAAGATGCTATTAAACATGGATCCGACCAGATATTAGCACAATTTTCAAGTTATTACTGAAGCCTGGACCCGACCGGATAACAGTTGATCTTAAAGATACTATAAAACCTGGACCCGACCAGATAATAGCCTAGCTCTTCAAACATATAGAAGAACCTGAACTCAATCCGACCAAGGTTTAACCTCTTTTCCCCAATAGAGTTGCCTCTATATCCCCAACAAATTGCTGAGAAACCTGGACCCGACCAGATATCAGTTTTCATTTCCATCTTCTGAAATGATTTATTGTGAAACCTGGACCCGACGAGATAGCAATCATCCTCAGAGATTCATTGTGAACCTTGGAAACCGACCAGATAACAACTAAATCCCCAAGTAGTTTATTGTGAAACCTGGACCCGACCAGATAACAATTGACCGCATCGACCTCAGAAATCTGCAAAGCCTAGACCCGACTAGATAACAGTTTTCAAACAGTTTATTGTGAAACCTAGACCCGACCAGATAGAAATCATCCTCATAGATTCATTGTGAACCCTGGAAACCGACCAGATAACAACTAAATCCCCAAGCAATTTATTGTGAAACCTGGACCCGACCAGATAATAATTGACCGCATCGACCTCAGAAATCTACAAAGCCTGGACCCGACCAGATAACAGTTTTCAAACAGTTTATTGTGAAACCTGGAGCCCGACCAGATAACAATTAACTATGATCCCCAGAAAGACACTATGAAGCATGGACTCGACCAGATAATAGTACAGCTTTCCAAAAACCATGAAGCCTGGATCCAACCAGATAGTAGTTACCATTCCAAGTTACTGCGAAGCCTAGATCCGACCAGATAATAGTTAACTTATATATCCCCAGCAAGTTGTTGTGAAGCCTGGATCCGACCAGATAACTATTCAATTTCAAGGAATTTTCTGCAAAGCCTGGAATCCGACCAGATAACAGTTAATTTGTCTCTTCCTCTAGTAAGTGGTTGTGAAGCCTGGACCCGACCAGATAGCAGTCGACTACTTTATCCTCAACAACTATGAAGCCTGGATCCGACCAGATAATAGGTGACATTGGAGCGATCTTCCCCAGCAAAAGCATCCTTTCAACAAAATTTGAGGATATGCATATTCTTCATCTCCAACAGGCAATCAGGGATTCAATCTCCCAGAATTTCCTCAACAGTAGTCAGGGATTTATTTTCCTGGACAAAAACATATACCTCACATTCATACATCATAGCATGTACATCCCATACACGTTTGGCATGATGCCACATCTGGTGAACATCATGCAAGCATCTGCATTTTACTAACCCTTTTCTCACAGGTAGAACATCAAGTTTTAGTATAAATCCACAAGAAGATTTGTGTTGATACTTCTTCCAGCGTTTACCAACATTCCTCCAAATGGCATCTATAAGCCCATTCACCATCCATCTTCGAGTGCAAATTTCTGGGCACTTTAATGTTCAATCATCTTTCACCTTTAAGTCAGGAATGGCGGATCCGCCAATCTAACTCTTCAGGTTCAAGAAGTTTGAACAGGGGAAGTTGTTGTACCCTAAAATTTTCTCTCTCATTTCACAAAGGATCACCCTGGATCCCAGGTTTGCTTCTATCAAGTTTCCAGACCTTGAATTATCAATTTTCCAAGAAAGTCATTCACAAGGGAAAAAATGGTCATTCGCACACTGAGAAGTCTAACTTTGACTTTTGGATCAAAATCAAATCTCAAAAATCATATTTCATCAAGACATGTTGGAATATGAAGTTTGTTTCATCAGGAAATTTAAAAGTCAAATTTTACTTTGGAGAAGTCAAATTCTAAGTACTTAGAAATTTTTCTAAGTGTTTAAGAATTATGACAATTTCAGAACTTCTGACCAGATTATCACCATAACACTCAGCAAATTCTGGACACTCTCAAGGCAGAGTTTGGTCAGAACTTCTGGGCAAGTTTTCACAAAAGCTTCAGTCAGAGTTTTCCAGGGTAATTCAAAGAAGGTTAAGAAGCATGGTGCAAGCTTTCTAGAAAGTCTGAAAGCTCCTTCAGAACATGTTGGAGCCAGAAGATAAGAGGATCAAAAGATTGGATGCTACGCTGAAGCAGAACTTCTAATCCGGAGTTAAGCAAGGATGCAGCGTCTCACATGGCAGGATTTCTGATTTGATAAATCTCATCATCATTTAATGCTCACAACCACTTTTGAGTTGTTACCCAAAGGATTTCCCCCACGTGTACCCCTAATGTCTTGGGAAGACAAACTTTTGTGCAAAAGTGTGCTAGGCCCATGCGCTGCTCTTACTTTTCCTTAATTCATGCTGACAAATCCAGCTTAGGCGCTGCTAACCATCCTACTTGGTGCATTGAACCATGCTTGCTTAAGCTTACTTCAAGAGTAAGTCATCATCTAGCGTATGATGTTGGTGCCACTTGACCTCTCCAAACTACAAAACATTTACCTATAAATAGAGCACCTTTGGCCATTGAAAAAGGGTTAGAAAATTTGAGAAAGAGGTGTGGAATTTGAGAAAGAAAAGCCTTGAACCCCTGCAAAAATTCCAAGAGGCCAAGAAGATTGCAACACAAAAATACAAAACCTTAGCATCTGATTCTTGCATTAAAACTCCATTTTTCCTCAAGTTGTTTCTTGACCAAAACCACCCATACAATTTTTTTTATACGTTAAAAAGCCATCCAAACTTCTGTAGTCAAACTATACAACATTCTCCACCAACGTCCCATTCAAAAAGTCAGAACTTTGTCCCTTGTTTGTTCCAGAATTTTCTAATCATTTACAGCCCAAGTTGAAAGTTTTCAGCCTGCTGAACACGTGAGGAAGCTGTTCAGAACACCACAAGTGGTCAGAATCAGGTTCTAGCTCAGAGTATTTTCCAGCTGCAAGGTAAGTTTCTGCTAACTCTCATCATATTATTTAGGTATTGTCAGATTTTCCATATTTAACACAATGTAGATATTCTGATTCTGATGATGTATATATTCTGAGATTTCATGCATTTGCTTGCCTAAGTAGAGGGAATTCCAGTTCAGAGTTTCATAAAGAAATTAGGACTCATAATTAGGATTAGTAAATTCATGTTGCTTCTGATTTGTGTTTCTGATATTTCTTGAAACTTGTCATAAATGTCATTTGTGCAACTTTTGTTCTATTAAGAAATGACTAAGCTGCAGATGTTCTGACTAGCATGGAGAAAGGAGACGAAGTTCTATCAGTTGCATCAGAACTTCTGAAAACTTTTGAATTCTCATAAGATCCAGAACTTCTGAACTTCCACATTTTTACTAATGTTGTTTCTTTTTGTGTAGCACGTCAGAGTCAGAACTTCTGACCCCCTCTGTTTCAGCATTTACGTTGTTACTGTCTTCTCTCCTTTATTATTTTTTGCCATCATTTTTATTAATAAAAAAGACAAAAAAATATTTTCTTAAACAAAACTTATTTCCTTTTTAAACGAAACAAACATTTTACATTTCTTGTACATTCTTGTCCATTCAATATGGTTGTAATATTAACTCAGGATTTAATTTGCAATCCCCATTTGAAATTTGTACACCCCATCCCCCTAATGATTGTAATAGCGTAGAATCTTTACTTTCCGCACTGTTATTGCTTTCGTATATTGTTAGTAATTAGGGTGTGTATGGCAAGACAAAAAAACAATGCTTAGAAAACCCTAATTCAAGACAAAAATTATGCATGCAATCAAATACATTTGCACACTAGCACCCCTAGGGTGATTCCACTTGTTGCCTTATAAAAATGGTCATATTATGCATGTGGGATGTCTTAGCATAAACAAATCCAAATACAAGATCATAGTCCCTCGATGACGCTATCAAAGTTGCCTTTCGAAATGATCTTAGCCCCTAAAGAAAAAATGCTAAGTCATCTCACAACATTGCTATCATGGTCATACGATGACCCAACGCCCGTCCCTTCACATCCAACGATGGGGCTTCTTACCAAAACGATGGTAAGATAACAACGTCTAAAGGAGGAGGAAAAGAACACCTAAGGCCTTTTGAGTAGGTAGATTTCTCCTAGTTGCTTGTTCAATTTTGAAACAAACATCCTTTCTATTTTCAAAAATAATCACATACACTTTCAAAACACTTTCCAAACGTGAAATATTTTCAAAAGCTCAACACCTTTGTATACATTCTTACGAACGAGAATCATTACAAAAGTTTTCCTAAATGATGGCACCTTTTCAAAATACTTTCAAAAACCACACATAGCATATTTTCAAACTAAAGCAAGTGATCTAGCAAGTAATTAAGAGCCCATGGAAAACCATGGATGAAAAAGGTGCTAATACCTTCCCTTTTCATAATCTACCCCCCGAACTCAAAGAAAACATCTCTAAAGGTCTTTCCTGTGCTTTTTCACCTTTCCTTTTGGATAAAAGAAAAGTCGGTGGCGACTCTTGCTAAACCGCAACATTTGCAAACACAAACACAAACACCTAAGTCAGCTCTCCCACCGTATCACACCAAGAAAGTCCCTAACTTTTGCCTAAGCTACCCTTGCGGGTTTTCAACTTAGCGGGAAATTTATTCTGTTTAGGTCTCTAATTTTTGCCTAGACTGCCCTTTCGGGTTTTCGGCCTACCGAGACGCTCTTTTTTTGCCTAAGTCGCTCTTTCGGGTTTTCAACTTAGTGAGTTGTTATTTTATTTCTTTAGGCGAAGTATTTGTTGAATGAATCAACATTCATAGGACGTGGGAACTCCTCACCATCCATAGTTTCAAGAATTAATGCACCTCCAGAGAAGGCTTTCTTGACAACATATGGGCCTTCAAAATTAGGAGTCCACTTGCTCCTAGAATCAGCATTAAAATACATGATCTTCTTGAGCACGAGGTCACCTTCTATGAAATCACGAGGTTTGACCTTCTTATCAAAATATTTCTTCATCCTTTTATGATATAACTATCCATGACACAATGTTGTCATTCTCTTCTCTTCGATCAAATTAAATTGGTCAAACCTGTTCTGGATCCATTTAACCTTTGACAACTTGGTTTCCATTATCACACGCAAAGAGGGAATCTCAACCTCGATTGGGAGCACAACTTCCATTCCATACACAAGGGAAAACGGGGTTGCTCCTGTTGAAGTGCAGACAAATGTTCGATATCCATGCAAAGCAAAAGGGAGAATTTCATGCTAATCCTTATAAGTAACAACCATTTTCTGGATAATCTTCTTGATATTCTTATTAGAAGCTTCAACAGCGCCATTCATCTTCGGCTTGTATGAAGATGAGTTATGATGGATAATCTTGAATTCTTCACACATTTTGCTCATCATCTTATTATTCATATTCGAGCCATTGTCGGTGATGATTATGCTCGGTGTAGCGGTAGAAATGTTTAAGACTAAGCCATTGGATTGACTAGACTTATACAAATCAAAATAAAAATCGCCATCGTGTTCTATTGTTTCTAAAGGAATGGGAAAAGAGCGAATAACCCAAAAAGAAGGGGAAAGATTCTAGGTAAGGGGGTTGGTTATACAAAGGGAAGGTATTAGTACCCTAAACATCTACAGTACTCCACAGGAACCTCTTTGAAAAATCTGTATATTTTGGCTATGAAAAAATGTTGTATAAAATAGATGCTGGAGGTGGGAAAATAAACATATTTTTTATGATTTTTGCACCCGTCGCGGTTCCGAACTGTTTGTGCCTACGTACCACCTTTTCGTGTAATGGGGGATCAGGGTACACATAGTTCCTCTTTTAAAAAATTATAAAACACAAATGTGTTGGTCAATTTTATGAGATAAAACATCATCGTCATTGTTCGTATGGAAAACATACCTACTACCCACAATCATGAGAAAGGAGAATTTGCATCATCTCAAAGTGGAGGATATGACTTGGATTTTAAAATCAACAATGTCTCACTCAACACCCAAGTGGAAAATATCTCTCTTTACTACATATTGTAGAAGTGTAGTTATTTGCATCACTACAAGGATTGACAAGAGTTCAATCTTTTGAGAAAAGTTTAAAGATAAAAGCCAAAGTGGCAAGATGGTTTGAAATGAGATTGATTGAATTTTAGTCTTCTCACAAAAATTTTAAAGTATTATTAAGTTTATTGGAGTTTATTTATAAAAATGTTTGAAAATGCATGGACCTAAGTCCAAGTTTATTATAAAAGTAATTCAAGTTTAAAACAAGAATAGTTTTCAAAAGGGGGGAGAAGATTTTTGAAATTAAAGAAGATGGGAGGAGAAGAATAGGCTATCCTAAAGCATAAGGTAAAAGCTAGGGATAAGAACCATCTAACCAACAAGAAGCCAATACTTGACACTATGAGCCAAAATAGAATTCCTATTCTTTTGATTGAAACCAAACAAGCAAATGATACTAGACCTCTTGGGAAAACCAAACTTCAAGTGTATTAAATCTTCACAAAAATTGGGCAGAGTAACGGCTGTATACGGGTGAATTCCATATTACAAACCAAGGGTGTAATCACAATAACCTGCACACAAAACAAACAAACAACCCAGTGTCTTGAGGTAAACCTCAAGAGCTCCAGAAAAAATAATCAGATAAGATCACAAGGTCTCCACTCACAGGCCAAGGTTTCTAATCCTAAGTCCAAAAAGTTCAATGCTCCATAATACCAAGGATAGTAACCAAATAGTCTAAGTATAATTAAAGATTTTTAGGATTTATGTTGATTATTAGATGTTTTGAAAAGAAAAGAAAAGAAAAGCCCAAATGAGCAAAAATAAAAAATGACAAGAAAGTAAATGCTCAAATGAGCAAAGATAAAAAATGGCATGAAATGTAAATGCTAAAAAAAATAGTGCAAAAAAATAAAAAGGGCATATAAAAGAATAAAGGATAAAGTCAATTATTAGTGATTAGTGGTTAGTTGGATGATCATCTTGAAACTTGTATTTGGAACTCCTTAGAGGATTGGTAGAGCCAAAGCCTCCACACAACAATGTTTAAGTGATCCGCGTTGACCAAAGGTGTTGTAGATCCATTAGAGGATTGGTAGAACCAAAGCCTCCGTACAATGAATCTAAAGGTTATTGGATCAAAGAGATCAACTTAACATACTTGGGCTCGCAAACATAAGTTTGAGCCACGAATGATCATTTATTCGAATCGGGACAAAATTTAGCGCTATGTTAAGCAATCGTAAGTGGACTTATATAAAAGTCGCATATATTTTGAGGCCGATCAATAGCAATCTATGCACCATTTGTTTTGAGACATGATATAGAGATCATGCTCCAACAATATTTAGTGCAATAAGAAGGGGATGAGATGAAGACGGATGAGAGAGAATATACAAACCACTTTTGAATTAAATTTAATCAAACTATTATTAAAATCATTCATCCATTTTTGTGGAGTTAGACTAAACACCATGGATCCAATGATGTTAATAAAGTTCATGATCAAAAATTTAATCCAAGATCAGCCAGAAAATAATCACAAGATAATATTACATTTTAATATATACAAAAAGGTTTAAAAATAATGTTTAAAAATAGAAATAAAAGAGAAAAATATCAACTATGTCCAAATTAATCAAGAAATAAAAAGTAAGACCATAGAAAAATCAGAAATGAACTAAAATAATTTTATAAATTTTTTGGAATTTTTTTAAAGTCAGAAACTATTTTTAAAATTAAAATAAAGTTGTAAAATAAACCAAAAATGATTTAAAAAAATAGCAAAGCCAGAAACAAAAATAAAATAAGGTCACCAATATTTGTCACAATATCATTGGATCATTCCATAATTTTTTCAGAGTTTAAAAATGCATAAAAGTATTTTTAAACATTTAAAACAAATCAAATAAAGCGTAAATTTATAAAAAATACCAAAACACAAAATTAAATTGTGAAAAATAAAATCAGAAAGAGAGTAATCAAAAATATTTTTCATGATTTTTTCAGATTTTTTGGACTTAAAATGAATTTTCTATGATTTTTTTATGTTTAAAACAATTAAATATAAAAAATCAGAAAAGAAAATAAAATTCAAAAATATGTGGACCATTGGATGAGAGTCAAAACGCGTTAGTAATCAAGTCCAAGAGATCTGGCACGCTATGCATATCATGGTCATTAGTGAATAAAGCACTGAATCAATTATTAAATCAGAATTCAAAAATAACAAGTGGCGTGCCATCATTGGTTGGAAGATGACATGTTGGTCATCTTCAACCTCCAGCCAACGTGAATTGCAAGTCTCTCAAACTGTAAAATCAGAAGCTCAGACCTATGCCATTCGCTTCGTCTCTTCAAGACGAAGACAACCACACTGTCGCGCCAAATTTATATAAACTGTAGCTCAAGCAATTTAGAAAGAAAGTTTTGAAAAGGGATTTGAAATTTCATGGTCAAAACGTGTTTCCAGTAAAAAGAAAGTGTTGCGACTAGAACCAGGGCAATGAGAACATCACAATGATATCAAAGTTTTGAAGAATTGGTGAAGGAATCTACCTATTGAAGTTGAGATGCAGAGCTCTGAAACTGGACTTCTATGGAGC
The DNA here is from genome assembly GCA_948472305.1 of Vicia faba. NCBI lineage: Eukaryota > Viridiplantae > Streptophyta > Magnoliopsida > Fabales > Fabaceae > Vicia > Vicia faba. The sequence continues at coordinate 340,857,346 of OX451736.1, forward strand.
AATATAGGGCACAATTCTTGAATTTAATTATATGGTTAGCTTCAGGGAAGATTAAGGAAGGTGAATTGATGAAAAAATTGGATTGAAAAAGGCTTGTATATGATTTACGAAGTTGTTGAATTCTGAGTTATGGAACAAGTTTGGCAGGGTGATTCTGGCTATCCAAGCTTGAGAAAATGAATGGGATAGTTCATGTATTTATAGGAGAAACAAATGGGATCAAAAGGAAGAGTGAATGATGCATTTTGGAGGGAATTCGTGCAAACCTGATGCACGAGTGAAGTGTGATCTAATTTTCACCAAAACTCATCCAATTCTTGTGTTTTGAGGTGCTAATCACTTCTGGAAAGTTTGTTAATCAAGTTTAAATCAAAAACGCGTGTAAATCTTGTGATTAAAAGCCAAAACAAATATTTCAAACTTTTGACTTGGTGAAAAATTCAGTTTCAAAGTGCCAACTTCTGATCAATGGCATTTTTAGCTCAAGGGGTCTTAGGGCATGATTCTCGATGCTTCAGAAAGATGAGGTTACAAGCTTTGCAATGGAAAAAGAATGGAATCAAATGGATGCTTGAGCTGAAAGTTGTGTTAAGTCATAGTTGGAGAAAAATGTTGATTTTCCATACTTAGAAATATTTCAAATTCTTCTTCAAAAGTGACCTATAATGTCTTGCATCCAAACATAGCTTTCAAATTGGAATTTGCTCTTGACCAAAGAAGATGAAATGAAGTAGATCTCTTGAATGACATTTTGGAACTTGAACCACTCAAAATCTCCAAAAATTGAGTTATGAATTGTTGAAGTGGGCAAAAAATCATGAAATGGCCTATAATTTTTTGTATCCTTAAGGCAATTTCCATTCTTTTCTCACTTTTCACATAAAGGAAGGCATAAAGTTCACATATTCAAGATCATTATGGAAAATAATGGGCTCATGGTGATAAAAATTGATCAAGTTATGATCATTTGAAGTCACACATGGAAAAATGGGGATTCATCTGGAGGACTTGTAATCTTTCTTCTTCATCAAGTTTCTTCCACATGAAAACTCCTTGGAACTTTTGAAGTGATTTGTTGATAAAACATTGAAGAGAAGTGTGTCTTTTGAATCACTCAAAAATAATAAAAGATGAGCAAGATATACTCCTTTTGAAGTTCAAAACCCTAGCTCCTAGATTAAGGAACATGCTTTGAGGAACTTTAACAATTTTGAACAAACTTCTTGTACCAAAACAAATGTGTGATGCGGTGGAAGAACTGACTGTTTTTGGAATGCTGGTTTGCGTTTTGCGTTTTTTTTCGCAAAATGTCACAGTAAGCAAGAGTCACAACCGTCTTTTATTTTATCCAACAAGGAAAGGAAAAAGCATAGAAAAATTCCTTTTTCGAGATATTTCTGAGTACGGGGGGTAGATTTATAGAAAGGGAAGGTATTAGCACCCTTTTTATCCGTAGTTATCTACGGGATCTTAGGTACTTGATCATCATTTTCAAAATTGTTTTCTTTGTGTTTGTGGGGTTTGAAAATTTTTTGTTTTAACTTTGATTTAACTCTTGCTTCTGTCTTCAAGAGTGTAATGAAGTGTTTTTGAAAACTTGTTTGTAAGAGAGTGTAAGTGCAAAAAAATTTGTTTTGGATGAGCAAGTATCTAAGAACTAATCTATCTACTCGAAAAAGGAATCGTTCTATGTTTGTTTCCTTTAGACAATGTTATCCCACTATTAATGAGTAGGTAGCACCGTTGTTGGAGTTTGAGGGTCAATTCGAAAAAGGGACATACAATCACTAAAGCAATGTTAGGATGTCTTAGTGGTAACCCTAATGTCTTAGATCATTTATCCGAGGCAACGATATCCGAGGCAACCTTTCCGAGGCAACTTATGATCTTTTAGACAAGAGGTCGACCTCTAAAATAACCTATACTCAATGACCGTTTACGAAGGCAACCAAGTGGAAGTGTACCCTAGGAGTGCGCATGTGCGAGTGTATTGATTTCAGTTATTTTTATCTTTGCACAATTAAGGGTGATCTAACTTTTTTAAAATTAGACATTCATTCTTGTCATGCAAACCCTATTATCAAACATCTAACAGTTGAATATTTGCAAAAATTAAAGGTGCGGAAATTAAACTACGCTATTACAAGGCGTCGGGTATTTACATCGCCAAAAACAAACCCTTTGAAATTTAAAAGCGGTAAAAATAAATAAATGTCCTAATTTTAGTTATTACAAACCGGGAGCAGATACAATAATTGAATAATAAAAAAATAAATCGCGCAAGAAAATTGAATCAAATGCGAAACTAGGGTTTTGACCCTCCTAATTAAAAAGAAATGTTTTTGTTGTTTTTTAATTTTTTTAAGAAAAGAAATTCAATCCTAAAATTAAATGCTAAATTAATTAGTTATTAAATTAATTAATGAAAAATAATTAAATGACATATTTTTGGTTTTTGATTATTTTAGGAAAGAAATAAAATAATTAAATTAGTAATAAAAACCTATTGATTCTAATTAATTTTAAATATTTACAAGAATAAATTAAAGTTATCTAATTAATCAACCTAATTAAATTAATTGATTTTTTTGATGAAAAATAAAAGTTCTGATTTTAATTGGATAAAAAATATTTTTTGGTGATTTTTGATAAAAAGAAAATTGTTTTTGGTTAATAAAATAAATAACAAATAAAATAAATAGAATAAATAAAATAACAAAAGATGAGAGATGGGCCTGAAAGTGGTGTGCCAATAGCAAGAATTATGGGCCCAAATGGAGGTCCATGCTGACTTTCTAGATCCTGCGCATGTGCATTGACTTGGTCTATGGTGTGCTCTCAGTAGTAGCCACCAGATCTGGCCATCTGGCCATCTGGCGTATGGATGATGAAGGTCCATGGTGGGTCTCCTGGATGGTACGCGCATAGAACTGCCTGAAAACAAATAAGAAAATGGCAAATGCTGGAGGCAGGGATCGAACCCCTGACCTCCAGCCTCTAATGCCTTGAAAACCTGCGTGGAAACAACTGGGCTATTCTGTTTTGATTGTACATAAAACATACAATAATAATAATATATAAAAAACAAAGCGCTAGTGGGATTTTTGCACGAAATTCAAACAGGCCAGTAAGGGAGTGACAGCGCATCATCTCCTTCCTCTCTCGATCGCTAAAACCTGAAATACCTATACCCACAGACAAATGTTCGTTGCTACAAACCAAGCATTCTCAAAACCTTCCACATGCCATGTAAATGGAATCTAACACCATGGTTAGATTCGTCTCGTCTTCCTGATCACGACCATGCCCATTATGAAGGCTAATTGTTCCTGAAATAAAAAACCATAAACCAAAGTCCGAAACCCTAACAATGGTGGATTTCGTTACAGACCATTAAAATGAAATTGGGTAATGCCAAAAGCTTGCAAATGCTTCATAGGTTAAGAATATGTCATTAATTCATATCAACAATGCTTAAATTGCAAGATGCAAATTCAAGAACAGGGCAAGGTTATGAACGACTTACCACGCGTTTAGGGACCGGAACGGGCTTGTTCTTGATGGCTGGAGGTTCCTGAGAGTGCCAGGAAGCGATTGGGACAGATACCAAGCCTTGAGGATGCCTCTAACCACCAATTTGATCTCACACTTTTTGCTTGAATTTTGAAATTTTGTTCTTGCTCTACGTCTGATTTTCAACCTCTTTCTAGGTCTGCACGCAATCCTTATGTACTAGTGAAGGCATTAGGTTTAATAATTGCATCCAAATCCCTCTCCATCAATGATTTTGGATTTGATTTGATTTGCTCTTAAAAACTTTCCAAACATGGCCTTTTTTCAATCTTTTTGTTCACTCTAAGGCTTGGCACGAATTTGGATGATGTTAGCTGTATAATGAAGCCTGAAATAATCACAAAATCCTTGGTTATCAATGTTTTGGATTTTTATTTGATTTATTTTGATTTAAATCAAATTAATTCAAATAAAATGAAAATAATTAATAAAAATATGATATGGACAAGTGGAAAAGGCTAGAGCACGTGGGATATGTTTCCAACTTAAAATAAGTGAAAAAGATTGGGCCCATTTGGCAAATTTTGGAGTTTTGGGCATAGTTGACTTTTTGCAATTTTGCAAAAAATGTCAACTTCACCAATGCATAACTTCCTCAATTTTGACTATTTGGAGATGTTCTTGGACTTTTTAGGAAGCTTGAGATGTCCTCTAATCAACCCTTTTTGTCTCATCTCATTTTGATATTCCATGCTCACGTATGAAGCTTTGACAAAAAAGGTGTTTTTGTTGACTTTTCAAAATGACCTATAATGTCCAAATTCATAACTTCTTGTGAGTGCATATTTTGATCTTGGGAGCTGAAGACGGGTTGTAGGGAATTGCTTCCTCTTCAAAATTATCTTTGGATGGGTCATTTATCATAAAGTATGAGAAAGTTATGATTGGTCAAAGTTGAGTTGACTTTTCCTACAAAACCCTAATTTAGCAACTTTTGAGTCTTGATGAATTATGAGCAATCCTTGATGAATCATGATCAACCCTTGATCAAATGATGAAATATACTTCAAAATGAGGATGTTGACCAAAAATCTTGAAGTTTGATTGTATGTGGGCCGCAGTTGACTTTTGCCCTAGCACAGTCGATTTTTTGACCTTTGAGCAATTGACTGAGCAACCTTCCTCTGCAAGGCTTGAAACTTGACATGGATGATCTTGAGAACATATTAGTACATTGTTGAGAATTTGGGACCCCTTGGACTCAAATATATTTATGCAACATGAAACCCTAATTTGGGGTAGACTGCCTTAGGAGAGAGCTTGTCTGGCCAACCTTTGGACTACTTTGAGCAACTTTGAGATCTTTCTTGCAATATTTTGAGAAATATGGGAGGGCAAATTTTGGGGTACAACAAAATGCTTTGTAAATATAAGTTTTTGAGCATTATAATGAGAACTCATAGCAATCACAACCACTTCTATATCTTGAGAATTGAGAGAAATATGCACTTGTGATCAATGGGAACAAGGCCTTGTCCAAACATGACAAGTCCTTCAATCAACCCCTTATACTTTTGAATCAATCTTGATAATTTTGAAATGTACTGAACCAAAATAAACTTGCCATGCTATCCCTTCAAAAACAACTTCCATGGTGAGGTTTGAACTTCTCAAGCTTCATTGACTAGGTCATGGAAATAAACTCATGAACCCATGGATCAACTTGCTAAGCCCCATTGCCTTTACCTGCATTGTTGACAAGTAAGACAAACCAACATTACATTTTATTAATTAAAAGGAAAGTCAAAACAAAAACATGAATGATTACACAAGAAAAACAAGTCAAGGTGCTTGGTGATTCCTCAAAGAGCAAAGCTAAATATAGGAAGGAGAACCAAAAGCCCTAATGTGATCTTGTTGTGATTGAATCAATATGGTATCGTAAGGGGATCTTAGGGGCAAAAATTAGGGTACATTAGCTGCCCTTATTTAAGTTTCTTCTATCCGGATATACGAAGGTTAAAAATATTCGTGTCGACGCGATCGAAGATACTTAAATATAAAACAAACCCTATTTTTGGCCCTAAGATACCATGCAATGCTCATGAATATGAGTGCACATGGACAAATCCAAAGGGATGCAAAACACCATTGGGGATGTAACAATAATAAAGAAACAAGAGAGCGACCCGACCAGAAAAATAAATCACTGGTGGATCAAAAGACCTGAGCCAGAGAGGATGGTAAAATGGTCAAAGGGTACACCAACTCCTACTGGAGGTAAAGCTACCAACGTTCACTGAAGGTAGAAGGAAAAGAAATATCAACACTGACGTTCACTAACGGTGAGCTACCAACGTTCACTGAAGGTATAAGGAAAAGAAATATCATAGCATCGACGTTCACTAACGATGAACTACCAACGTTCACCGAGGGTAGCAAAGAGAAATATCAACACCGACATTCACTGACGTTGAGCTACCAACATTCATTGAAGGTAGAAGGAAAAGAAATATCATAACATCACCGTTAACTGACGATGAACTACCAACATTCACTGAAGGTAAAAGGAAAATAAATATAAACACTGACGTTCACTGACGGTGATCTACCAATGTTCACTGAAGGTAGAAGGAAAAGAAAATATCATAGCATTGCCGTTCACTGACGATGAACTACCAACATTCACTGGGTGTAGCAAAAAGATAACAAACACCAACTTTCTCTGATGGTGATCTACCAACTTTCGCTGAAGGTAGAGAGAAAATATATCATAGCACCGTCGTTCACTGATGATGAACTACAAACATTCACTGAGGGTAGAAAAAGATAACAAATACCAGCTTTCACTAATGGTGATCTACCAACTTTACTGAAGGTAGAGAGAAAATATATCATAGCACCGCTGTTCACTGACGATGAACTATCAACATTCACCGAGGGTAGAAAAAAGATAACAAACACCAACTCTCACTGATGGTGATCTACTAACTTTCACTGAAGGTAGAGAGAAAATATATCATAGCATCGCCGTTCACTGACGATGAACTACCAACATTCACTGAGGGTAGCAAAAAGATAACAAACACAAACTTTCACTGATGGTGATCTACCAACTTTCACTGAAGGTAGAGAGAAACTATATCATAGCACCACCATTCATTGATGATGAACTACCAACGTTCATTGAGGGTAGAAAAAAGATAACAAACACCAACTTTCACTGATGGTGTTCTACCAACTTTCACTAAAGATAGAGAGAAAATATATCATAGCATCACCGTTCACTGACGATGAACTACCAACGTTCACTGAGGGTAGCAAAAAGATAACAAGTTTCCCTAGAATTCTGGAATTTCGCCTAGAACGGGTCTCAACTTCTTCTTTAACTGAGGCAATTTGCCTGGAAAGGGTAAGATGCAGGCTGTCTCAAATAAAGAGACTTCCACTTGCAAAGGTTTCACAACGAGTTGTTTCTAAGAATTTAAAAGTCTTGCCCTCCACTGGCGTAAACTGACGGTGGACTTCAAACTGTCCACAAAAAGGTGACGCCGACTTTTACAGGGAAGCACAAGTTGCTCAAATAAAGAGACCTGCTACTTGTTGTCATAGAGGATTGTAAAAAGAAATGACTTTTCGGGGATAGAAATATGGCTTCCTGGGGAAATAAATATGACTTCCTGGGGAAATGCTATGATATTCTTACTGAGGAGATAAAGTCTTCTTGTGAAAAATAAATGCACAAACCAAAACTCGAAGCTTTCGTAAATCCAAAGTAAATAATATTGTTGTGGAACCACAGATTCAATCCAGAAATAAACTGGAATGGAATAGTCAACCAAAATACATCCTTTGAGAAATAAACTCAAGAGGGAAAACCAAATCCATCCAAACAAGGAGCTGTATAGGAAGGCTATAGAAAAAATCTTCCACGAGGGACAACTTAGTGGGGAAATTGAAAGAATATGCGCTTTCTACTTAGGGACAACACTCTATGAAAGAGAGGACAACGTAACTCTGCAAAACAGGGTGATATGTCAACAAAACATTAAAAAATGTCAACAAACAATGATTTTCCCATTTTAGCTATGCATGATGTATGTATGAATGTATGAGTGTTATCGTGTGTATGCTAACAAAACAGATACACAACCATGGGAGTAACCAAGCAAAACCAACTCTGGCACAAATAACACTCAGCTAAACCACATCCAGGATGATCATTCCAAGAAAAATTAAATTCCAACTGAGGAAACAAAACCTACTGCTTGCTTTAGCTTTACTGGGGAGAAACACAATCCGGAAGTAAACAAATCAAAATCATAAAATAGTACAGATACAGGGATAGAACATCCTTCTCCAGGCTTCACCGGGGAAACAAACGTTTTCAAAAGTAACACTTCTATTGGGGATTGCAAAACCAGTCTCAAGTAAAGCAGATGGACACCAAATCATCAAAACATTCACTGGGGAATTCAGGCTTAGTTCATTGGAGAGATTAACACCACATCTTCAAAGGGAAAACCATAATATGTTCTTCACTAGCGAAACCAGGGACCTGCTCTCTGTTAGAACAAAGTTTGAATCTACTACCCTATATTTAAGTTTTGATGATAACAAAGTGAAAAGATATAGTATTTATAAGTTTCATGTATGAACTATCTGCTGCCTAAAATTATTATGTTCTGACTTGCAGATACTCTGATTGAAATAAGCAAGATCACATCTATTCAGCATCAGAACTTGATTTCAGACACCAGCATCAGAAGTTGCTATATCAGAATGTTAAAATCAGATGATCAACTCACGTACATGCTGAAGCCTGATGAACAAGACTGCGCTCAACACTCTGATAAAGAAACAATAGTTCATCAGCAGCGAAGCAGAGTCAGAATGAGCCAAGCCAGAACTTGCATTAAGTAAGCAACGGTACTGTGCATTGAAAGCAAATTAATTCCAACGGCCTCATTCCAGACAAGATCTGCTCAATAAGGAAAGCTTGTTATTAGCATTGAATCAAGAATATTGCATCCAACGTTCATCATCTCAGTGCTATATAAACAAGGCTTTGAAGATTGAAATGGCTAATGCTCTCCAAATCTCTACACGCACAAAAGCTAAACCATAATCTTCGTTCTCTCAGTTTTGCTAAACCACACACTCTGATATTCCATTATTGTTTAGCAATCTAGTTTCTAAGCTTCAATTTGTGTATACATCACAGTTGTGATACAGTTTTGTAGAAAACATCCACACACATAGTTTTATCTCTTTGTAAGAAAGTGTTACCTTGACAAACCGGGTTGTGGTTTGAATCAAGAAGGATTTAGCAGTTGTTAAAGCAGTCTGTAATATTCAGTTGAATATAGTGGATTAAGACCTCGTTGGAGAGAGGCGAAATCACCTTGACGGGTGGACTGGAGTAGTTTGAGATCAAACGAACCAGGATAAAAATATCTTGTTCATTGCATTAGATTTCAGTTTTACAATTCAACCCCCCCCCCCCCCCTTCTTGTGTTTTTCACCACTTCAATTGGCATCAGAGCGCCTGGTTCTGAGCTAAAACACTTAACCGTGTCAGTACAAGATCCAGCGTCAGAAAAAACACAATGGCAGGAAACAATTCTCACATTAGCAATGACAACAATGAGGACAGAGACAGATTCAGTGGCAAACCTCCAGTCTTTGATGGAGAAAACTTTGATTACTGGAAAGACAGAATTGAAAGCTTCTTTCTGGCACATGATGCTGATCTGTGGGATATGGTGACAGATGGATACACGCACCCTGTGAATGCAAGTGGTCAGAAGATTGATAGAAAAACAATGTCTGATCAACAAAAGCGTGACTTCAAGAATCACCACAAGGCCAGAACCATCCTCCTCAGTGCCATCTCCTATACTGAGTATGAAAAGATCTCCAACAGAGACACAGCAAAGAATATTTTTGATTCTCTTAGAATGACGCATGAGGGCAACGTTCAGGTCAAAGAAACAAAAGCTCTGGCGCTCATTCAGAAGTATGAGGCGTTCAAAATGGAAGAATCTGAATCCATTGAAACTATGTTCTCTAGATTCCAGATTCTGGTAGCTGGTCTCAAAGTTCTGGACAAAGGATACTCTACTGCTGACCATGTCAAGAAAATCGTCAGAAGTTTACCCAAGCAGTGGAGGCCTATGGTTACTGCTCTGAAGCTAGCTAAAGATCTCAACAAAATCACTCTGGAGGAACTTATCAGCTCCCTCAGAAGTCATGAGATAGAGCTAGAAGCTGATGAGCCTCAGAAGCAAGGTAAGCCTTTAGCATTAAAATCTAACAGAAAATTTGAGTCTAAAGTTTTGCAGGCAGTTGAAGAAACATCTGATGGATCCTCATCAGAAGAAGACGAACTTTCCCTTCTCTCCAGAAGAGTAAATCAACTGTGGAAGCAAAGACAAAGGAAGTTCAAGAATCCCAGAAGATCTGATCATAACGAGTCCTCTTCCAGATACAGAAGGACAGATTCTTCCTCTGGATACAGAAGATCTGAAGGCTCCTCCAGTAGCAAAAAGCCAAACACCAAAGACATCATCTGCTATGAGTGCAATGAGCAAGGACACTACAAGAGTGACTGCCCAAAGCTTCAGAGGGAAAAGCCCAAAAAGAAGTTTGGAAGAGAGAAGAAGAAAAGTCTCATGGCTACATGGGATGACTCTGACTCGTCTGAAGCTGACTCAGAATCAGATGATGAAAGGGCAAACATAGCTCTCATGGCTAACATTTCAGAAGATAGTGAAGCTTCTGAATCAGACTCAGAATCAGACACTGAAGAGGTATTTCCTAACTTTGCTGTTAACTTTACAAAGGCTGAACTTGCTGAAAGCCTTAATGAGATTCTGGAACGTTATCAGCAAATTAGAGCTAAATTCAGAGACCTGAAAAGGAATCTTGAATCCGACTCTAATAAGACTGAGAGTCTCAAATTGGAAAATTCTGAGCTGAGAAATAAGATTTCAAAATTAGAAAACACTTTACAAAACTCTCAGAAGGAACCAATTTCTGAAACTCCCAGCAACGCTGATGAGATCATCAAGGAGTATGATCACAGTTTCCAGAAGTTCCTAGCTAAAAGCATAGATAGAAGCAGAATGGCTTCAATTATCTATGGAGTTAGCAGAAACGGCAGGAAAGGAATAGGATACCAAGGTAAGGTTCCTACACCAAAGAATGTCATGGACTTAACCATTAAACACACTCCTCTGAATTCACATTTTGTGTATGGTCACACACATGATATCAAATATACTAGCAGTAAGCACTCTGTGAAACCAAAATTCAACCAGAGTTTTGGTAAAACTAACAAATCAGGACCCAAGAAAATCTGGGTACCTAAGGATAAAATAATACATGTTGCAGATATCTTTAGCAGCAAGTCAGAAACACCAGTCATGGTACCTGGACTCTGGCTGCTCACGACACATGACGGGAAGAAGGCATATGTTCCAAAGCCTGGAACTTAAGCCTGGAGGCCACGTTGGCTTTGGAGGCAATCAGAGGGGAAAGATAATTGGCTCTGGAACTGTAGGTAATGGAAATCTTCCCTCTATTAATAATGTTCTGCTAGTAGATGGATTGATGCATAATCTGTTATCCATAAGTCAATTAAGTGATAAAGGTTATGATATAATCTTTAATCAAAAATCATGTAAAGCTGTTAGTCAGAAAGATGGGACTATCCTGTTTAATGGTAAGAGGAAAAACAACATTTACAAAATCAAACTTTCTGAACTAAAGAGTCAGAATGTAAAATGTCTTATGTCTGTTAACAACGAGCAGTGGATCTGGCACAGAAGATTGGGGCATGTTAGTATGAGAAGAATATCTCAGATTAACAAACTCAATCTGGTCAGAGGACTTCCTAATTTGAAGTTCAACTCAGATGCTCTGTGTGAAGCATGTCAGAAAGGCAAATTTGCTAAACCTTCTTTTAAATCCAAAAATGTTGTTTCTACCTCTAAGCCATTAGAACTTATGCACATTGACTTATTTGGACCAGTTAAAACTGCTTCAGTCAGTGGTAAGAAGTATGGGTTAGTAATCGTAGATGACTATAGCAGATGGACATGGGTAAAGTTCTTAAGACACAAGGACGAGTCACACTCTGTGTTTGTTACCTTCTGTAACCAAGTTCAGAATGAAAAGGATCTTAGAATCGTTAAAGTCAGAAGTGATCATGGTGGAGAATTTGAAAATAAAGATTTTGAGTCATTCTTTAATGACAGAGGCATTCTGCATGATTTCTCTTGTCCTAGAACTCCCCATAAAAATGGAGTTGTAGAACGAAAGAACAGAACATTGCAAGAAATGGCCAGAACCATGATCAATGAGACAAACGTTGCTAAGATCTTCTGGGCAGAGGCAATAAACACAGCGTGCTACATTCAGAATAGAATCTCAATAAGACCTATTCTGGAAAAGACTCCATATGAATTGTGGAAGAACAGAAAGCCCAACATCTCATATTTTCATCCATTTGGATGTACTTGCTTTATATTAAATACAAAGAATTATTTGAACAAGTTTGACTCTAAAGCACAGAAGTGTATTATGTTAGGATACTCTGAACGCTCAAGAGGGTACAGAGTATACAATACAGAAACACAGATTGTGGAAGAATCAATCAGTGTTCGTTTTGATGACAAGCTTGACTCTGAAAAGTCAAAGCAGAATGAAGTTTTTGCAGGTATAGAAATTGAATTTGCAGGTTCTGAAGACAAGTCATCAGAAGCTCTCAACACAGACATTCCTTCAACGTCTGAAAGGAGCACTGCTAGAAATCCTACAACAGCTGCTGATCAACCTCAGAAGAGATTACCCAGAAGCAGCTTGGATCACCCAGAAGAAACTATCCTAGGAAGAAAGGAAGATCCAATCAGAACAAGAGCAAGCTTCAGAAACTCTGAAGAAACACTTATGGGACTGGTGTCTCTGATTGAACCTTCTTCAATTGATGAAGCACTTCTGGATAATGACTGGATTCTGGCAATGCAAGAAGAGCTGAATCAATTCACCAGAAACGACGTATGGGATCTCGTTCCCAGACCAAAAGGATTCAACGTCATTGGAACAAGATGGGTGTTCAGAAACAAGCTAAATGAACAAGGTGAAGTCATCAGAAACAAGGCACGACTGGTTGCACAAGGTTATAGTCAGCAAGAGGGGATAGACTATACAGAAACCTTTGCCCCAGTCGCCAGGTTAGAATCTATCAGACTTTTAATTTCATTTGCTGTTAATAGAGGCATCACTCTGTATCAGATGGATGTCAAAAGTGCATTCTTAAATGGTTATATAGAATAAGAAGTTTATGTACACCAACCCCCAGGTTTTGAAAATACAAAACATCCAGAACATGTTTTCAAACTAAAGAAGTCACTGTATGGTCTGAAACAAGCTCCCAGAGCTTGGTATGAAAGGATAAGTAACTTTCTGCTGGAAAATGAATTCACCAGAGGGAAAGTGGACACTACTCTATTCTGTAAATCAGTTAAGAGTGACATCTTAGTCTGTCAAATTTATGTTGATGATATTATTTTTGGTTCTACTAATCCTTCTCTTGGAAGAAAATTTGCTAAGTGTATGCAGGCAGAATTTGAGATGAGCCTCATGGGGGAACTGAAATTCTTTCTAGGAATTCAGATCAATCAAACTCCATAAGGAACTTACATTCATCAGAGCAAATACATCAGAGATCTTCTGAAGAAATTTGACCTCTCAGAATGTAAGCCATCAAAGATTCCAATGCATCCCACGTGCATTCTGGAAAGAGAAGAGGTAAGCAAAAATGTAGAACAGAAAGTCTACAGAGGTATGATTGGTTCTCTCCTCTATCTGACGGCTTCAAGACCTGACATATTATTCAGTGTTTGTATCTGTGCTAGATTCCAATCAGATCCTAGAGAATCTCACTTAACAGCTGTTAAGCGAATTTTCAAGTATCTGAAAGGTACTACTAATCTGGGTTTGTTTTATAGAAAATCTAGTGATTACAGCTTAGTAGGCTATTGTGATGCTGATTTTGCTGGAGACAGAGTGGAACGTAAAAGTACTTCTGGAAGCTGCCAGTTTCTGGGAGAAAATCTGATTTCTTGGTCCAGCAAAAGGCAATCAACAATTGCTCTGTCAACAGCAGAAGCTGAGTACATAGCAGCAGCAGGATGTAGCACACAAATGCTCTGGATGAAAAGTCAGCTTGAAGACTTCTAGATTTTTGAGAGTAACATTCCTATACTTTGTGATAATACTTCTGCTATTTGCTTAAGTAAGAATCCCATTTTACATTCTAGAGCTAAGCATATAGAAATAAAACATCACTTCATTAGGGACTATATTCAGAAAGGTATTTTGAACTTAAAATTTATAGATACAGACCATCAATGGGCTGATATCTTTACTAAACCCCTTTCAGAAGATAGGTTTAATTTCATTCTGAAACATCTCAGCATGAAAGTGTGCCCAGAGTGAAAATGTTTTAATTCCATATATTTACCTTCAGAATGTAATTATTTTACTGTGAACTTCTGATCAATCTCCTTTCAGAAAGATAGAACATGCAGATTGTATCAGATGCAAGTCTAAAGATCTGAGAGTCTAAAGCTCAAAGACAGACGTGCTGATCACTACATCAAACAAGTGTCATCCAATCATCAGCATATCTCTGAAGCAGAACGCGTGCACGCTTCTGAGAAGGCAAAGCGCTGATTGGGTGCATTGAGACACATGTCTGGTAACCGTTTTTAAGTATCTTTCTCAAATCCCCCAAAATCAGCAAGCATTTAATGAAAAGTAATCATGCTTTTAAATGGCAATCATGATTTTTCTCTCTCTTAAAAACGTTTATCTTTTCAAAATAGTTTTGAAAACTCTATTTAAGCACATTAATCTCTCATTCTTATTCTTTACGCTTTCTCACTAATACTCAAGCATTTTCTGCATATTTCTGTGTTCATCTCTTGCAACCTATTTTCCTCAGTTTATTCTCAAAAACCTTTTAGCGTGAACATGGCAACCTCCAGCAGCGTTTCTGCAGGTACTCAGAAGAAAGCATCATCTGAGCAATATCAAGTGCCACTCAGAACTCTCCTCACTCCGGTGAAGAATCTTGAAGTGCTTTCTGAATTAATCATTGACTTTGAAAGCTTGAAGGAGAACGGTTTTGACCTAACTGAAGAAGTTAGGGCTCAAAAGTGGGAAAGGTATTTCGATAGGTTGGTTGGACCAACATTCCCAATGCTGGTCAAGGAATTTTGGATTCACGCCAAGGCTTCAACACATCTAGTCACCTCCTTTTTTATGGGGAAGAAGATTGTGATTACTGAAGATCACATTGCAAGGCTAATCGGTCACAGTGGTGGTGGCATCCGTTGTGTGGACATGGCTGAAAGATGTGCTGATATAGGTGTGGTAGCTGACAGGATTTTCACTCTTGGGATGCCCAACAGCAAGATTAAAGATCTGAAGGATCATTGCAGAGTGTGGGCTAAGATTATTCTGGGGTGCTTCAACCACAGGAAACCAACCAGTTCTCCTGATTACATAAATGTGGATCAGCAGTTTCTGATCTACTTTATTGATCAGAAGGTAAAGATCAATCTGGCTCACTTCCTGTTCAACCACCTCAGAACAAGTGTGAAAGAAACAAGGGAAGAAGAAAGAACCAAGAGGGATTGGATACCTTTTGGAAGGTTGATATCAGATATTCTGACAGAGAATAGGCTGATTGAGCATCTGATAGAAGCTCAAGAGCTAAGCATTATTGAACCAACAATTGGGAAACCTCTGAACGCAAAGAAACTGAAAAAGATGAAGCTGATAGAGAATATTCAGAAGGAACCCAGAGCTACTCTCCTTGCTGATATCTCCAGCAGAAGAGTGCCTTTGAGTGATTTTCCGTTATTTTCTGAAATTGAATCCAAACCAGAGGTGATTCTCAGGTACCTGGATGCGTGCAAGGCAGATGGTACAGATCCAAAGCTGAATATCAGAGATCTGCATCAACCTCAACCAGAAGTGACTCTGAAGAAGACCAAGAAGAGGAAGGCGCCATCAGAAGGATCATCTCAGCAGACTCCCAAGAAAAGAGGTAATTCATCTGCTGCCCCTGTTTTAAATTCTTCTACTATTCCAGCATCTATCCCTCCTCAAACCTCTCATAGAATCTCAATCCCCATCCCTACCATAGATGAAACTGTACAAGAAGAAGACCCTTCTGAGGCATTAAAACTCAGAAGACCCAGAACCAAACACCCCAAACAACCAACAATTTCAACAACATCAGCACTTAACCAAGTGCTGTCTGATATTGATCAACACACCTCTGATCAACCAAACTCTGAACCACAAAATGTTCCTCCTCCACAACCAGAACAACAGCAATCTGCTGAAGAACCAGAACAACAACAACCACTCTCAGAAGAACCTCTGATCCCTGAGCAATCAGAGATTCCAACTCCCTCTCCCCAACCAGAAATTAATCCACCATCACCACAAACAGAGTTTCACCACTCTGAAACTCCTTCCCCTCACCAATCTGAACCTCATTCACCTTAACCATCACCGCTGGCAATCCAGCTGCCATGTGGAACAACTGTTATCATGCCCCAGTTACCATCCTCATCAGAATCGACACCACCAAATACTCCCAAAACACCACCCAGTCCAATCGTAATATCTGACTCTGATACTCCTTCTCCAAAACAAACAGCTTCTCAGAAAACCTCTGAAAACCCCAGCAGGACCTTCATACACTTAACCAGTCTTGACCGTCTTGCTGATCTGAAACACAAAATTGCCATCCCAAAACCAATGCAACCAGATGTTGGCTCTGGTATTATGAATTTTGAAACAGGTGTGCTGCAATGGATTGCTTCTTTGAAGCAAGTCTGTCCTGGAATGATTGACCCAGCTGCTTCTGATCAGCTCTGGTCACAATTCAGACTTTGGGTACGTGCTGAAGCCCTCAAGTTGCAGGATATCAACTATGAGCAGGCACAACAAAATTTCAGCAAGCTTCTGAATGAAGTTGGAAGTCAGCTCCTGAAAGAGGACGTGCTCCCTCTGGACAGTGAACCTTGGTCTGAGAAACAGCAAGCTGCAAAGGTGCAATCATCAGAAGAAGACAATACCATTCAAGCTGAAGAAAGTCAAGCAGAGGATGTTGCTGAAAGTTCTCAGAAGCCTCCTGTTTCTGATGCTTCTCAAGTTGCCTTGGACAGGCAGACTCTGGAAGAACTAAGGCTGAATGACATGCGTCTGCAGCAGCGGATGGATGAAAGCGATCAGAAGATGAAAGAGAGAATGGATGTGCAGGACAGCAAGATTGACACTGTTGTCAGCATGGTGCATAAGCAGAATGAGACTGCTGAAAAGATCCAAGCCATGCTGGAGAACCTGTTCACACGCTTGCCTCCTCAACCTTAGTCTTTTTTTTCATACATGACCTTTTTCATGTTTTCCTTGATTTTCTGATGCACTGATTGAATATGTTTTGTAATATTTTCTTGTTTTGATTCTGAACTATCTTAATATGATTAGTTTTTCTGATCTTAATTGTTTTAGCACATCACCAACACTTTTTGATTACTGACAAAAAGGGGGAGAACAAGAATGATATTTTAATCAATAACGGCTGACTAGACAGAAATTCTCAAACATTCTAACTCTATTACTTGAAATGTTTTTTTCTGTTTTGCTTAAAGTCTACAGGCACAAGGAAGCTCCTGGACACTCTGAAGACTAGAAGCTCTGATCACTATGAAGTTCTGATCCGCTCTAATATTCTGATCCAAAGCAAAGCTCTGACAAGATAACCTCTGAAGCTCTGCTTTGACATAAAGCTTCTGATAAGTCAAAGACTCTGATACTCTGATGTTCAAAGAAAGGCAAAAAGATCTGATCCTGAAGAACACGTATAATCAAAGGGAAGTAATAAACTCAGGGGGAGTATCTCCTTACTCCTTATTCTTTTGCTTCTTATTCTGATACATATTCCAGATACCTTTTCACGTTATTTTCATTTAAAATATCTAGTTTTTGTCATCATCAAAAAGGGGGAGATTGTTAGAACAAAGTTTGAATCTACTACCCTATATTTAAGTTTTGATGATAACAAAGTGAAAAGATATAGTATTTATAAGTTTCATGTATGAACTATCTGCTGCCTAAAATTATTATGTTCTGACTTGCAGATACTCTGATTGAAATAAGCAAGATCACATCTATTCAGCATCAGAACTTGATTTCAGACACCAGCATCAGAAGTTGCTATATCAGAATGTTAAAATCAGATGATCAACTCACGTACATGCTGAAGCCTGATGAACAAGACTGCGCTCAACACTCTGATAAAGAAACAATAGTTCATCAGCAGCGAAGCAGAGTCAGAATGAGCCAAGCCAGAACTTGCATTAAGTAAGCAACGGTACTGTGCATTGAAAGCAAATTAATTCCAACGGCCTCATTCCAGACAAGATCTGCTCAATAAGGAAAGCTTGTTATTAGCATTGAATCAAGAATATTGCATCCAACGTTCATCATCTCAGTGCTATATAAACAAGGCTTTGAAGATTGAAATGGCTAATGCTCTCCAAATCTCTACACGCACAAAAGCTAAACCATAATCTTCGTTCTCTCAGTTTTGCTAAACCACACACTCTGATATTCCATTACTGTTTAGCAATCTAGTTTCTAAGCTTCAATTTGTGTATACATCACAGTTGTGATACAGTTTTGTAGAAAACATCCACACACATAGTTTTATCTCTTTGTAAGAAAGTGTTACCTTGACAAACCGGGTTGTGGTTTGAATCAAGAAGGCTTTAGCAGTTGTTAAAGCAGTCTGTAATATTCAGTTGAATATAGTGGATTAAGACCTCGTTGGAGAGAGGCGAAATCACCTTGACGGGTGGACTGGAGTAGTTTGAGATCAAACGAACCAGGATAAAAATATCTTGTTCATTGCATTAGATTTCAGTTTTACAATTCAACCCCCCCCCCCCCCCCCCTTCTTGTGTTTTTCACCACTTCACTCTCTTCAAGAGTGATTATGGTACCAACTTCTCGGGAAAAAGAACTTTCATTAGACCGAACGAAAACTTCACCGGAGAAATCTTGGGTTGAAACTTCACATCATGAAAATTCATAAAAGAGGAGAAATGAATCCAAACTTTACCAAGGATACTAGAGTCACGAACCCAATATGGCGAATCATCCTGAGTAAACCTTCCCGAGGGGAACAAAAACTTCTTAAAATAAACTAGAGTTTGTCCATTCCTAGGATCACCATTTTTGTTGCCATTGTTTCATCACATATTCCAAGGTAAAAGCGAATTGTAAATTCTTTTTGAAAAATCGATTTTGTTATTTAATATTTTTGCTTTGAAAGTTATTATCAATAATAAATCGAGTATTTGCAAGCTAAATAAAATAAGAAATACAAAGAATTAGGTAAAAGCTCAAATTTCATTAATAGAATGGTAGTCTGCGAATGGCGAGACTCCATGGATAATTATAAAGTTTGGAAAATGGTAATATATAATGGAAAAGATACATTGAGATGCAATGGCCATTATCCCCTCTAACAACTTTTGAAATCCTGAGCAATAACTTCTGTTGAAGTGTGATGAGAATCCGAGAAGATTGTTGCTCCAATGATCAAGTCTCGTCTGATGTAGTTACTTGCCAAGAAAGTCCCTAACTTTTTCCTAAGCTGACCTTGCGGGTTTTCAACTTAGCGGGAAATTTATTCTGTTTATGTCTCTAATTTTTGCCTAGACCGCCCTTTCGGGTTTTCAGCCTACCGAGACGCTTTTTTTTGCCTAAGCCGCCCTTTCGGGTTTTCAACTTAGCGAGTTATTCTTTTATTTCTTTAGGCGAAGTATTTCTTGACTGCATCAGCATTCATGGGACGTGGGAACTCCTCTCCATCCATAGTTTCAAGAATTAATATCCGCCAGAGAAGGCTTTCTAGACAACATATGGGCCTTCAAAGTTGGGAGTCCACTTGCCCCTAGAATCAGTGTTGAAAGACATGATCTTTCTGAGCACGAGGTCGCCTTCTCTAAATTCACGAGGTTTGACCTTCTTATCAAAAGCCTTCTTCATCCTTTTCTGATATAACTATCCATGACACAAAGCCGTCATTCTCTTCTCTTCGATCAAATTCAATTGGTCAAACCGGTTTTGGACCCATTCAGCCTCTGACAGCTTGGTTTCCATTATCACACGCAAAGAGGGAATCTCAACCTCGACTGCGAGTACAGCTTCCATTCCATACACCAGGGAGAACGGGGTTGCTCCTGTTGAAGTGCGGACAGATGTTTGATATCCATGTAGAGCAAAAGGGAGCATTTCGTGCCAATCCCTATAAGAAACAACCATTTTCTGGATAATTTTCTTGATATTCTTAGTAGCAGCTTCAGCGGTCCCATTCATCTTTGGTCTATATGGAGATGAATTTTGATTAACAATCTTGAATTCTTTGCACAGTTCTGTCATCATTTTATTGTTCAAATTCGAGCCATTGTCGGTGATAATTCTGCTCGGCATACCATACCGGCATATAAGATTATTCTTGATGAAACGCACAACCACCTTCTTAGTAACGTTGACATATGAAGCAGCCTCAACCCATTTGGTGAAGTAATCAATTTCTACCAAGATGAAACGGTATCCATTCGACGCTTTGGGTTCTATCATCCCAATCATGTCAATACCGCCACATAGAGAAAGGCCATGGGGAAGAGATCACATTGAGAAGTGTCGGAGGCATATGGACCTTATCTGCATAAACCTGACATTTATGACACTTCTTTGAAAATTTATAACAATCAGATTCCATTGTCAGGCAATAGTAACCTACCCTTAGCATCTTTTTAGCCATCGAATGTCCATTGACATGAGTGCCAAATGAACCTTCATGAATCTCATGCATTAACATGTTTGCTTCATGTCTATCCATGCATCTGAGCAAGACCATGTCATAATTTCTTTTATACAACACATTTTCACTGAGGAAGAAACTACCAGCCAATCTTCTCAGTGTCTTTCTATCTTTCTTCGAAGCACCAATCGAGTATTCTGAGTCTGAAGAAAATACTTGATGTCATGATACCAAGGTTTTTCATCTGCTACATCCTCTATTGTAAACACATGAGCGGGCCTATACAGTCGCCGAACCGTAATTCGAGGTATATCATTCTAAGTATTTACTTGGTACATAGAAGCCAGAGTTGCCAGAGCGTCCGCCATTTGATTTTCATCTCTAGGCATGTGATGGAATTCAACTTTGTAAGGGATTAAGCCGGGGTGAAGAGTATCCCATTCTCCTTTAATCTAATTTATTACCAAAGCTGAATCACTATACACATCTAGATTTTTAATTCTGAGATCAATAGCTTCTACGAGACCCATTATGCAAGCCTCATATTCTGCCATATTATTAGTATAATCAAACGTTAACCTTGCGCTAAAAGGAATGTGCGATCCATGTGGAGTGACAATCACAGCACCAATTGCTTAACCATAAGCATTCACAACTCCATAAAATATCATACTTCAACGAGATTCAGGGTCAGGACCATCCTCAGGCAATGGTTCATCATAATATTTCACTTTCAGGAACATCATATCCTCATCGGGGAATTCATACTCTACAGACTGATGATCTACTTTTAATAACTTTTTGAGTGCGGTATTCGATATCGTATTCAGATAGCAACATCTGCCAATGGGAAATTCTCCCAGTAAGAGCAGGATTTTCAAAAATGTACTTGATTGGATCCATTTTGGAGATCAACCAAGTATTGTGATTCAACATATACTGTCGCAAACGCTTTGCCGCCCAGGCCAAAGCACAACATATCTTTTCTAGCATTAAATACCGCGACTCACAATCAGTGAACTTTTTACTTAGGTAATAAATGGCGAACTCTTTCTTCCCTGTTTTATCTTGTTGTCCCAGAATACAACCCATGGAATTATCTAACACTGTCAGATGCATAATCAACGATCTTCCTTCGACAGGAGGGAGCAAGATAAGAGGTTCAGGAAGATATTCTTTAATACTTTCAAATGCCCTTTGGCAGTCACCCATCCACACACAACCTTGATCTTTCTTTAACAACTTAAAGATTGGTTCACATGTTGCAGTCATGTGGGAAATGAATCTGGAAATATAATTCAAACGCCCGAGGAAACCTCTGACTTGCTTTTCAGTCCTTGGTGCTAGCATCTCTTGAATTGCTTTGAATTTATCAGGGTCAACCTCAATTACTTTCTAGCTAACAATGAAACCCAACAATTTCCCTGATCAAACACCGAAGGTGCATTTATTTGGATTCAAGCGGAGACGATACTTCCTCAAACGCTGAAACAACTTCAACAAATCTTCTACATGCCCTTCTTCAGTCTGGGATTTTGAAATCATATTATCAACATATACTTCGATTTCCTTGTGCATCAGATCATGGAATAGGTTTTCATAGCCCTCTGGTACGTTGCACCAGCATTCTTCAATCTGAAGGGCATCACTTTGTAACAGAATGTTCCCCAGGGTGTGATAAACGTTGTTTTTTGCATGTCCTCATGCGCCATTCTTATTTGATTATACCCGGAAAATCCGTCCATGAACGAGAATACTTTGAATTTTGTTGTGTTATCTACTAACATATCAATGTGTGGCAATGGAAAATCATCTTTTGGACTAACTTTATTTAGATCTCTGTAATCTACGCACATGCGAACTTTTCCATCTTTTTTTGATATTGGGACAATATTGGCAATCCATTGAGGATACACTGACGTCAAAAGAAAACCATCATTAATTTGCTTTAGAACCTCCTCTTTGATTTTCACTTCCATATCTGGGTGAGTTCTTCTCAACTTTTGTTTGATTGGTGGACACTCTGGCTTCAACGGTAAACGACGCTCCTCAATATATGTATCTAGACCAGGTATATCTTGATAAGACCAAGCAAAAACATCCACATACTCTTTCAACAACTCAATCAACCTGCTCTTCACATCAGGATGCAACAATGCTCTAATCTTGACTTCCTTCGAATCTTCTTCTGAACCCAAATTTATCACTTCCAATGGCTCTTTATATAGCTGAATGGTATTTTCCTCATGCTCAAGCAACCGTGAGACCTCTTCTAGAATCTCATCATAATCTTCTTCTTCAGCCCCATACATAGGACATTCAATGTTGGGAGAGGGTGCAGGGTCATTATATTCAACGGGTTTTTTTAATTAATCTGCACATATGATTATGATTGCTTTTAGAAACTTACACATATAACAAGTGATCATGCAGATTGAATTCCAGTTATTATTTATTTTGAAGGGTTTTTTTATTACCATTTTCCGAGAAAAAGCAGAAAATAAAGACACAATTTTGGAAACAAAGACAACTTTTATTATTGATTTTAAAAGTCACAACAACAAATAAGCCCTACAACATTAATACTTCCACCTTGGGTAGAGTGAAAGCTTTTCAAAAAGATTAACAAAACAAATTACTTTGAAACATGTATGCAAGAAGGAACATTAATGGTGATCCAGTTCTGGACCCTAACTCCGTGCGTCACATAATTCGGCCCTTCCTGCTCTGCTTCATCTTCCACAATGGCATTGATCTTGGAAACAGTTGGATGAAGATTACCCCCACTACAGAAGATGTCTTGATATTTTCTTGCAGCAGACTTTGGCTTCATGCCCCTACCTTTGTCACTCTTCAAAGAGAACCCAAGCCAGCTCTGTTCTTGTTCACAGGTGGATCCATAATCTGTCCCCACACTTCACTATGACCCTTACGCACAACCTACTGTGCATCCTTAAGCGAAACCATGGAATTCTCATTTCCTCTTATATTGTCAATGGATAAGTCTTGGAACTGGGTTCCAACAGCAGCTTCATCCGCCTCCACAATGCTGAAAGAGGACAAATGAGATATCAATAATGCATGTTCCCCATTTACGATCACTACTTTCCTTTCACGTACAAACTTCAGTTTCTGGTGTAAAGTTGAAGTGACATCCCCTGCCTCATGTATCCATGGTCTTCCTAGCAAACAGCTATAAGCGGGTACAATATCCATTACCTAGAAAGTAATCTAAAACAAATGTGGTCCTATATGAATAGGAAAGTCCACCTCACCAATAACAGATTTCCTTGATCCATCAAATACTTTCACAATGATGCCACTCGGGCGCATAGGTGTTCCTTGATATTTCAACTTCATAAGCATACTCCTCGGTATAACGTTCAAATCAGATCCATTATCAATCAGCACATTGGATAGTGAATCATTCTTGCAGTTCATAGATATGTGGAGGGCCAGGTTGTGATTCCTTCCTTCATTTGGTAATTCATCATCGCAGAAGCTCAAGTTATTACATTATGTAATGTTCCCTATTACACTACTGAATTAGTCTATTGGCATATCACTCTCCACAAAAGCTTGGTCCAGTACCCTCATCAAGGATTCTCTGTGAGCAGAGGAGTTCATCAATAGAGCCAAGATAGATATTTTTTAAGGAGTCTGCAGTAGCTAATCTACAATTCTCTAGCCGCCCATCTTGATTATCTTCAAAATATCATCCACTTCTTTCTCTAACGCAACCCCACTAGTCTCACCCGTAGCCTTCTTGGGTTCAACATTCTCAGCAATTTTCTTTCCAGCACTAACATCTCTTCGAACAACGGGTGCAAACATACGACCGCTTCGGGTCACCCTGCTATTTTCAGCAATATTCCCAACATCGGGCATTGGCTGGATGGTAACTTCCACTCCATCTTCTAAGATTGTAGCATTGTATTTGTAAGGCACAACCTTATCTGATTTGTAGGGGATAGGACCCGGTAAAATAATCACCAATAGGGTGACAATTGGCTTTCTATAATACTCAACTTTAAGATGGTGGGTTCCCCAAAACAAGGTACAATAACGTTTACCCCTTCTTCAACACAATCAGTCATTATTGAGTCATTTCTGGAAAACAAATCCTCATCTGAGGAGAAATACTCATATGCGGAGACATACTCTTCATCTGACTCTTCTTCCATCAAACAAACCTCAACCATATCAACTTCATGGTAATCATCCCTTTGAATTATAACCTTGATAATTCCGTTATCTAACAACGACTGAACACCCTTCTTTATGATTGAACATCCTCGGGAATCTTGGCAACAAACTCGACAAGATCCATATTGGTGTTTCACCTTACCAGCCATATGGCAGAAGGTAGCATGAAGTTGCACAAGGTCCTCCTTCATATACTCTACATCAAAAATCATGAATTCTCCAGGACATCCAGAAACCATATTCACCTCCTCTTCATACTCTGCCTTAGGCCTGATTATGTGGATTAGGCCCTCATCCATCATCTCTTGTAAATCAGCCTTTATCTTATCACAACCATGTATGTTTGTACTGCAAATAGCACAACCAGCATGGTCATGCGTATAGTAGCTAAATTCATAAAGGTTTGCATGCATCCTCACTAAATCTCCTATAACCAGATTAATATCGAAAATCCAAAAGTTTCCTGGACAACCGACCACCATATTCACAACATTTACTCCCCCATGCTTGGGTAGAGGATTGTCTTTCACATTATGTCCCACATCCTTGAAAGATAGAACACCAGACTTCACCAACTTCTACACCTCAGTCTTCAAAGGATAACAATTCTCGACATTATTCCCTGGTGCTCCCTGATGAAAAACACATGTTTGATCTGCTTTGTAGTACCAAGGCAATGGTGATAGTACGGCGGGAGGTAGTCAGGTATGAACCAGCTTCTTCTGAATCAATGCTGGTAGTAACTCTATATAGCTCAGAGGAATAGGGTGATAACTCTCCCTTCTCTGATTATACCCTTGATTCCCCTGCTGGGGTGGTCTTTGATAAACAACAGTAGTTGGAGCTGCACCCACAACTGGAGTAACTGAGGCGACCTGCTAATGACGTTGATAATTCCTTCTAGGAGTATTAACCCTCCTCTCTTGAATAACAGCATTTGCATCCCCTTCCTTCTTCTTGGTATACCCATAAGATGGTTTCTTCACACCTCTAGAACTCTCACTCTTTGTTAAGCGGCCCTCTCTTACAACCTCTTCTAAGCGGATACTCATTCCTACCATTTTAGTAAATTCACTTGGCACACTTGCCACCATCCTTTCGTAGTAGAAAGCACCCAACATTTTCAAGAAAATCTTAGTCATCTCCTTCTCTTCCATGGAAGGAATCACTAGGGTGGCTACCTCAAGCCATCTCTGTGCATGTTCTTTGAATGATTCCCTGTCTTTCTGAACCATGGCCCTGAGTTGATCACGGTCAGGCGCCATGTCCACGTTGTACTTGTATTGTTTGATGAATGTTTCTCCCAAATCATTGAAAGTATGGATATTGGTGTTGTCCAAACTCATATACCACTTCAGCACAACATCGGTCAAACTATCCTGAAAAAAGTGAATCAGGAGACGCTAATCATCAGTATGGGTAGACATTCTCCTCGCGTACATCACCAGATGAGCACGAGGGCAAGTGTTGCCCTTGTACTTCTCAAACTCTAGGACCTTAAACTTAGCAGGTATCTTAACATTCGGGACCAAGCATAGCTCATTCACATTCTGCCCAAATAGCTCTTTCCCCCTAAGGGCCTTCATATCTCTTTGCATCTTATCAAACTGCTCTTGAAAATCATCCATTATGTCATAAAGACCCAAGTCTTCACTCGGTGGAGGGAACGGACGACACACATCATCATTAACAAACGGAACCATATTCACCGATGGAGGCGCAGCAGGAGCAGTATGCACCACAGAAGGTGCCGGAGTAACAATAGTCTGAACAATCAGAGTATCTTAAGGACCAAGATTAAAACCTTCAGGTGAAAAATTCTCTGGCATTCCCCATGGATAACCTTGAGGCATGCGATTCTGAACAGCAGCTGGAGTAGAAGATACGGGAACAGTCAGAGCTTCAGTAGTTACCCTTGTTGGTTGAGGTTGAACACTTGGTGGATAATTCTGAGCAGCCACCAGAGCTTCCATTAGAGTATTCAGACTGGCCATGCCGGCCTTTAAAGCAGAAACCTCCTCGTGCAGCTCGCGATTCTCTTGTTCTAAGTTGTCCATCTTCTTTCTGAAATTAGCCCGAGTGTTGTAGTGGTGAGTCAGCTTGCTATACGAAGTAAAGAAGCTTGGTAAGACACCTGGATATGCATAACAAATGCAAGAAATATGTACAATATGATGCATGATATGCAATGCACATGATTTTATTTAATATTTCAAGGGATTTAAAATTTGTGGACATATTGCCAATATCAAAGTAATAAAGCATTTTAAATACTGAAAAATTTTATTATAACAATTCCAAAATGGATTACAAGTTTCAATGATCCCAAGTACAAGATGAAATAAAAATCTAAAACCCTAAGAAGTAAAACTGATGGAGATCACTCTATACGCTGGCGCTTCCCTGTGAGTCTGGCAATCTGAGCCTTCAACCTCTGGTTTTCTTCCGCATGTCTGATGGCAACCTCCTTCCAATCACCTGAATCGGGAAGTGAGTGATCAGCATCTGATTGAGGCTTAGGAGAAAATAAATCCCCTTGCCTCTCCATAGTCTCTATCGCTCGACTCTCAAGGATCTCAATCAAGTCGTCTTTCTCCTTCAAGTCTGCTCTATAGGAAATCTCTAAAGTTTGGAACTTGTTCTTCCAAGCATCATTTTCCTGTTGCATCCTAACCAAAGCAAGTTGCAGCTCTTCTAGATCATCTAATAAGGTAGGAGTGGTCTTCAAAAATAGATCAGACATAGGTGTTTCCCGGGAATATGACATCTTCAACTGAATAGCTCTCGTTTAGACCCACTGAAGATATGGCTCCAAAGAAACAACACCCCTAGGTCCCAAATCCTTCCTACTCTTCTTATGAATGTGACGCCAGGCCTTCGCAATCTGCTCCCTAGCTTCCCTATGGTCTTCTCCTTCCTTCAGAAAGAAACTACTCAAATGAATACTATTTGGTTTATCCCTCATCAGATAACCAAGCTGTCGTCATGCAAGAACAGGGTTATAGTTAATTCCTCCCTTTGTACCAAGAAGAGGTACATTGGGGAAACTACCACAACTGTTAATAATCTCTATATCCTGGTAAGCTCGATGATACCAATCAATATCCTAGTGAGTAAGTGCCATGATCTTATAATCCCAACGAGGTTCTTTCTTGACATCCCAAAAAGCATCAGACTGAGGCATATGAGAGATAAACTACCGGTATAACAGAGGCGTGCAACAGATAATCATCCCCCCATGATAAAAATTCTGAAGATGAATAGAGTAATAAGAATCACCCAACAAGGTAGGAACTGGGTTTCCAATCATGAAGATCCTGATAGCATTAATGTCAACAAACTTGTCCACATTAGGAAATAAGAACAAACCGTAAGAAAGTAGAGCAAAGATGGCCTCAAAAGAGACTGTACTCTTCATCTTGGCAAAGTAACGAGCTTTCTCCAATAAGAACTGAGCTGGTAATCCTCTAATCCCTCCTTTAGTAGGCATATGGGCTTCCACCTCAGACTTCCCGAGATGAATCAAAGCAGCAATCTCATGTGGTTTTGGCTCACCCTCCAAACCAGTAAAAGGAACACGATCGATAACAGGTAAATCCAATAAATAAGAATACTCCTCCAGTGTGGGCATCAACTGATAGTCGGGAAAAATAAAGTAATGATACATCGGATCATAGAACTGGACCAAGGTCGAGAGAATACCCTTCTTCATCTTCAGTTTCATGAGAGGAATAATGGATCCATACTTCTTCCGAAAGTATGCAGAACACTCGATCTCAGGAATTAGACTAATCAACTCATCTATCTTGGGATCCTTGAAACTGTACTTCCTGGTCTTTCTCTTTCCAGAATCCATGGTTAAAAAGTACCTGAGATATTCATAAATGGTCAACTTTTAAATCCCTTGAAATAAGATTTCTCCAAAAGATGCTTATGAGTGCATGGATGCATGATGCAACAATCACACACAAGATCACACATATAGGGTTCATAGGTTCAACGTCACGAGCATGAGGTCTAAGGTACTACCCATAAGGTATTGGTCTAAAAGTTATCACCTGCCCAACAAGGTTCTAGAGGTTCCCAGAGTCTACATCCTTCCTTCAGATATTACCAACTTCCCGATTAACTCGGTAATTAGTAATATTCTCAAGAAAAAACTCGTCCGAGCGTAGTATCTCGTAACAACTATTTTCGGATTACTCCGTCATAGCTTCCACACTACACCTAAAAGGCTAAGATGGTTTTGGTGTTCTACGGTCCTCAGCTTCAGCAGGCTCCCAGGTCGAAAGCAGTACGTCTTCCCGATTACTCAGTAAACGATACTACAGTCAAAGGGGCCTCCACTGAGTGGGGGATCTCATGCCTCCTTTTTTGGGATTACTCCCTCAAAGTTAACATGACTATACCTCCCGTCTTATCTTAAAGTATGCCCAAGTTCGGGTATAGGACTTATAAGTAATCACCAAGCACCTTGAAAACCAGGAAAATCCAGACAAACATATATACAACATATAACACAAAAACAATAATAACACATATACATATTGTTGTACCCCAAAATTTGCCCTCTTATTCTTCGAGGCCTTTCTCACAAGGATTCTCAAAGTTCAAGCTTGAACAAAGTGCATTGGGATTTTTCCAGTACCAAAGTTAAAAGAAAACAGATAAAAATATGATTTTGACAAAATTTGGAGAAATACAAGTGTCTTTCGTTTCAGCTCTTTCGATTGGCCTTTAGGCCTCTTTCGATCAGCGTCCTTCGATTGGCCTTTTGGCCTCTTTCGATACAAGCTTGGCTTGCATCCTTCGATTGGCCTTTTGACCTCTTTCGACACAAGCTTGGCTTGCATCCTTCGATTGGGCGCTGGACTCCTTTTGGGCAAGTTCATTTCTTGGGATATTGGATTTCGTTTGAATGTTGTATTCTCTTAGTGCAAATATTTCACTTGGCCATATAGCCTCTTTCCTGCGCGTTAGCCAAGATTTACAAGGCAGAATTCCTTACCATGCTTGCAATCACAGGCCGACATGTTGGCCACACATGCCCCTGCAAAGAAGCCTACTTCGATTCAACAAGTTTTCTGCCTGCAAGCCTACTTCGACCTGGACAAGTGCTGCCTGCAAGCCTGCTTCGACTGAACAAGTTTACTGCCTACAAGCCTATTTCGATTCACCAAGCGTGCTGCCTGTATGCCTCTTTCGAATCTGGACATCTTGCCCCTTGTATGCCTCTTTCGAGTCTGGACATTTTTCCTCCTGCATGCCTCTTTCGAATGGGCATATGGCTCCCTTCATGCAAGTCCATTCGAAGCACACATTTGGCCCCTTCAAATGATGTACAAAGGTGATTTGTTCGAAAGTTAAACAGTATGTTGGAAGAAGAATCTGGTCGAAGGAGGATCAAAATGAAAGGATGAAATAGTCAAAGATGCTTGTTGTCCCGTTCAGGCATGGTACACTGGCCAGAACTGCTGCACAGCAGTCCTGAGGCACTGCTCCGTTCTTGCACCGAAATAGCATAAAGCATTGTTCCTCAGAGGCTGCAAAGAGCAGTTTACCCAAATTGTTCAAAACATTTTGTTTTCCCTCCAAAAGCTTCAGCCCACTTTGCCTATAAATACAAGGCTTCACAACATGTTCCAGGGGGACCTTTTGGCCAGTCGAAAGAATCTTCAGAAAATTCTCAAGAACGCCAAATTTCCTCAAACACTTAAACACCCACAAACACAAAGAAAAGCAAACTTTTGAAAACACAATGAGCAAGTACCTAAGAGCCCGTGGATAACCACGGATAGAAAGGGTGCTAACACCTTCCCTTTCTATAATCTACCTCCCGAACCCGAGAAACATCTCAAAAAGGAATTTTTCTGTGTTTTTGTCCTTTCCTTGTTGGATAAAATAAAATACGGTGGCGACTCTTTCTTACCGCGACACTTTGCAAAAACAAACGCAAAAATGCGAACCAGCATTCCAAAACGGTCAGTTCTCATTCCCACCGATCACACATATATAAAAAATATAAGCTCAAACCACTTAGGGATGGACCAGCAAAAGGTCAATCTTTCCCCAGTGAAGTCGCTATTTTTTCTGTAGCGGTAGAAATATTTAAGACTAAGCCATTGGATTGACTGGACTTATGCAAATCAAAATAAAAATCGCCACTGTGCTTTATTGTTTCCAAAGGAATGGGAAAAGAGCGAATAACCCAAAAAGAAGGGAAAAGATTCTAGGTAAGGGGATTGGTTATGCAAAGGGAAGGTATTAGCATCCTAAACATATAAGGTATTCTGCGGGAACCTCTTTGAAAAATCTGTATATTTTGGCTATGAAAAAATGTTGTATAAAATAAATGGTGGAGGTGGGAAAAGAAACATATTTTTTATGATTTTTGCACCCGCCACGGTTGTGAACCTTTAGTGCCTACGTACCACCTTTTTATGCAATAGGGGATCAGGGTACACGTAGTTCCTCTTTTAAAAATTTTAAAACACAAATGTGTTGGTCAATTTTATGAGATAAAACATCATCGTCATTGTCCGTGTGGAAAACATACCTACTACCCACAATCATGAGAAAGGAGAATTTGCATCATCTCAAAGTGGAGGATATGGCTTGGATTTTAAAATCAACAATGTCTCACTCAACATCCAAGTGTAAAATATCTCTCTTTACTACATATTATAGAAGTATAGTTGTTTGTATCACTACAAGGATTGACAAGAGTTCAATCTTTTGAGAAAAGTTTAAAGATAAAAGCCAAAGTGGCAAGATAGTTTGAAATAAGATTGATTGACTTTTAGTCTTCTCACAAAAATGTCAAAGTATTATTAAGTTTATTGGAGTTTATTTATAAAAATGTTTGAAAATGCATGGACCTAATTCCAAGTTTATTATAAAATTAATTCAAATTTAAAACAAGAAGAGTTTTCAAAAGGGGGGAGAAGATTTTTGAAATTAAAGAAGATGGGAGGAGAAGAAGAGGCTATCCTAAAGCATAAGGTAAAAGCTAGGGATAAGAACCATCTAACCAACAAGAAGCCAATACTTGACACTATGAGCCAAAATAGAATTCCCATTCTTTAGATTGAAACCAAACAAGCAAATGATACTAGACCTCTTGGGAAAACCAAACTTCAAGTGTATTAAGTCTTCACAAAAATTGGGCAGAGTAACGGTTGTATACGGGTGAATTCCAGATTACAAACCAAGGGTGTAATCACAATAACCTTCATACAAAACAAACAAACAACCCAATGTATTGAGGTAAACCTTAAGAACTCCAGACAAAATAATCAGATAAGATCACAAGGTCTCCACTCACAGGCCAAGGTTTCTAATCCTAAGTCCAAAAAGTTCAATGCTCCATAATGCCAAGGATAGTAACCAAATAGTCCAAGTATCTTTAAAGATTTTTAGGGTTTTTGTTGATTATTATATGTTTTGAAAAGAAAAGAAAAGTAAAGCCCAAATGAGCAAAAATAAAAAATGACAAGAAAGTAAATGCTCAAATAAGCAAAGATAAAAAAATGGCATGAAATGTAAATGCTAAAAAAAATAGTGCATAAAAATAAAAGGGGCATATAAAAGAATAAAGGATAAAGTCAATTATTAGTGATTAGTGGTTAGTTGGATGATCATCTTGAAACTTGTATTTGGAACTCATTAGAGGATTGGTAGAACCAAAGCCTTCATACAACAAGTTGCATTTGCTTTTTGTCAAGTATATCATCCATTTGGAATCCTTATGAGTATCATTTAATGATCAACGATGTTTAAGTGATATGTGTTGACCAAAGGTGTTGTAGATCCATTAGAGGATTGGTAGAACCAAAGCCTCCACACAATAAATCTCAAGGTTATTGGATCAAAGAGATCAAATTAACATACTTGGGCTTGCAAACATAAGTTTGGGCCACGAATGATCATTTGTTTGAATCGGGACAAAATTTAGCGCTATGTTAAGCAATCGTAAGTGAACTTATATAGAAGTCACACCTATTTTGAGGTCGGTCAATAGCAATCTATGCACCATTTGTTTTGAGACATGATATAGAGATCATGCTCTAACAACATTTAGTGCAATAAGAAGAGGATGAGATGAAGAGGGATGGAAGAGAATATACAAACCACTTTTGAATTAAATTTAATCAAACTATTATTAAAATCATTCATCCATTTTTATGGAGTTAGACTCAACAATATGGGTCCAATGATGTTAATAAAGTTCATGATCAAAAATTTAATCCAAGATCAGCCTGAAAATAATCACAAGATAATATTATATTTTAATATATACAAAAAGGTTTAAAAATAATGTTTAAAAATAGAAATAAAAGAGAAAAATATCAATTATGTCCAAATTAATCAAGAAATAAAAAGTAAGACCATATAAAAATCAGAAATGAACTAAAATAATTTTATACATTTTTTGGAATTTTTTTAAGTCAGAAATTATTTTTAAAATTAAAATAAAGTTGTAAAATAAACCAATAATGATAAAAAAATAGCAAAGTCAGAAACAAAAATAAAATAAGGTCACCAATATTTGTCACAATATCATTGGATTATTCCATAATTTTTTCAAAGTTTAAAAATGCATAAAAGTATTTTTAAACATTTAAAACAAGTAAAATAAAGTGTAAATTTATAAAAAAATACCAAAACACAAAATTAAATTATGAAAAAATAAAAATCAGAAAGATAATAATCAAAAATATTTTTCATGATTTTTTTCCAGATTTTTTGGACTTAAAATGAATTTTCTATGATTTTTTAAAGTTTAAAACAATTAAATATAAAAAAATCAGAAGAAAAAAAATAAAAGTCAAAAATATGTGGATCATTGGATGAGAGTCAAAACGCGTTAGTAATCAAATCCAAAGGAGTTGGCACACTGTGCATATCATGGTCATTAGTGAATAAAGTACTGAATCAATTATTAAATCAGAATTCAAAAATAACAAGTGGCGTTCCATCATTGGTTGGAAGATGACACGTTGGTCATCTTAAACCTCCAGCCAACGTGAATTGCAGGTCTCTCAAACTGTAAAATCAGAAGCTCAGACCTATGCCATTTGCTTCGTCTCTTCAAGACGAAGACAACCACACCCTCGTGCCAAATTTATATAAACTGTAGTTTAAGCAATTTGGAAAGAAAGTTTTGAAAAGGGATTTGAAATTTCATGGTCAAAACGTGTTTCCAGTAAAAAGCAAGTGTTGCGACTAGAACCAGGGAAATGAGAGCATCACAATGATATCAAAGTTTTAAAGAATTGGTGAAGGAATCTACCTATTGAAGTTGAGATGCAGAGCTCTGAAACTGGACTTCTATGGAGCAATATGGGACATGATTCTTGAATATAATTATATGGTTATCTTCAGGGAAGATCAAGGAAGGTGAATTGATGAAAAAATTGGATTGAAAAAGGCTTGTATATGGATTACAAAGTTGCTGAATTCTGAGTTATGGAACAAGTTTGGCAGGGTGATTCTGGCTATCCAAGCTTGAGAAAATGAATGAGATAGTTCATGTAATTATAGGAGAAACAAATGGGATCAAAAGGAAGAGTGAGTGATGCATTTTTGGAGGGAATTCGTGCAAACTTGATGCACGAGTGAAGTGTGATCTAATTTTCACCAAAACTCATCAAATCCTTGTGTTTTGAGGTGCTAAACACTTCTGGAAAGTTTGTTAATCAAGTTTAAATCAAAAACGCGTGTAAATCTTGTGATTAAAAGCCAAAACAAATATTTCAAACTTCTGACTTGGTGAAAAATTCAGTTTCAAAGTGCCAACTTCTGATCAATGGTATTTTTCAGCTCAAGGGGTCTTAGGGCATGATTCTTGATGCTTCTGAAAGATGAGGTTACAAGCTTTGCAATGGAAAAAGAATGGAATCAAATGGATGCTTGAGCTGAAAGTTGTGTTGAGTCAAAGTTGGAGAAAAAATGTTGACTTTACATACTTATAAATATTTCAAATTCTTCTTCAAAAGTGACTTATAATTTATTGCATCCAAACATAGCCTTCTACTTGAAATTTGCTCTTGACCAAAAAATATGGCATGGAGTACATCTATTGAATGACATTTTGGAACTTGAACCATTCAAAATCTCCAAAAATTGAGAGAGTTATGAATTGTTGAAGTGGGCAAAAAATCATGAAATGACCTATAATCTTTTGTATCCTTAAGGAAATTTCCATTAATTTTCTCACTTTGCATATAAAATAAGGCATAAATTTAACATCTTCAAGATCATTATGGAAAAATAATGGGCTCAAGTTGATAAAAATTGACCAAGTTATGATCATTTGAAGTCACACATGGAAAAATGGGGATTCATCTGGAGGACTTGTAATCTTTCTTCTTCATCAAGTTTCTTCTACATGAAAACCCCTTGGAACTTTTGAATTGATTTGTTTATAACCCTTTAAAGAGAAGGATGTATTTGGAATCACTCAAAAATACTAAAGGATGAGCAAAATATACTCCTTTGAAGTTCAAAACCCTAGCTCCTAGATTAAGGAATATGCTTTTAGGAACTTTGACAATTTTGAACAAACTTCTTGTACCAAAACAAATGATTTGTAAATATAAGTTGTTTAGGATGATAATGAGAACTCATAGCAACCACAACCACTTCTATATCTTGAGAATTGAGAGAAATATGAACTTGTGATCAATGGGAACGAGGCCTTGTCCAAGCATGACAACTCCTTCAATCAACCCCTTGTACTTTTGAATCAATCTTGATAATTTGGAAATTTAGTGAACAAAAATAACCTTGCCATGCCATCCCTTCCAAAACAACTTCCATGGTGAGGTTTGAACTTCTCAAGCTTCATTGACTAGGTCATGGAAATAAACTCATGAACCCATGGATCAACTTGTTAAGCCCCATTGCCTTTACTTGCATTATTGACAAGTAAGACAAACCAACATTGCATTTTATTAATTAAAAGGAAAGTCGAAACAAAAACATGAATGATTTCACAAGAAAAACAAGTCAAGGTGCTTGGTGATTCCTCAAATAGCAAAGCTAAATATAGGAAGGAGAACCAAAAGCCCTAATGTGATCTTGTTGTGATTGAATCAATATGGTATGGTAAGGGGATCTTGGGGGCAAAAATTGGGGTACAACACTCGGCACACCATACCGACATATAAGATTATTCTTAATGAAGCGAAAAACCACCTGCTTAGTAACATTAGCATATGAAGCAGCCTTCACCCACTTGGTGAAGTAATCAATTGCTACCAAGAGAAAACAGTTTCCATTCGAAGCTTTGGGTTCTATCATCCCAATCATGTCAATACCCCACATAGAGAAAGGCCACGGGGAAGAAATAACATTGAGAAGTGTTGGAGGCACATGAACCTTGCCCGCATAAATCTGACATTTATGACACTTCTTTGCAAATTTGTAACAATCAGATTCCATTGTCAGCCAATAGTAACCTGCCCTTAGCATCTTTTTATCCATCGAATGTCCGTTGGCATGAGTGCCAAATGAACCTTCATGAATCTCATGCATCAACATGTCTGCTTTGGGTCTATCCACGCATCTGAGCAGGACCATGTCATGATTTCTCTTGTACAACTCATTTTCATTGAGGAAGAAACTGCCAACAAATCTTCTCAATGTCTTTCTATCTTTCTTCGAAGCACCAATCGGGTATTCCTGAGTCTGAAGAAAATGCTTGATATCATAATACCAAGGTTTCTCATCTGCTACCTCTTATGTTGTAAACACATGAGCGGACCTATCCAGTCTCCGAACCATAATTCGAGGTATATCATTCAAAGTATTCACTTGATACATAGAAGCCAGAGTTGCCAGAGCATCCGCCATTTAATTTTTGTCTCTAGGAATGTGATGGAATTCAACTTTATTAAAGAAGGGTAACAACCTTCTAGCATAATCTTTATAAGGGATCAAGCCAGAGTGACGAGTATCCCACTCTCCTTTAATCTGATTTATTACCAAAGCTGAATCACCATACACATCTAGAATTTTAATTCTGAGATCAATAGCTTCCTCAAGACCCATGATGAAAGCCTCATATTCTGCTATATTATTAGTACAATCAAATGTTAACCTTGCAGTAAAAGGAATGTGTGATCCATGTGGAGTGACAATCACAGCACAAATTCCTTTACCATAAGCATTCACAGCTCTATTAAATATCATACTCCAGCGAGATTCAGGATCAGGACCTTCCTCAAGCAATGGTTCATCACAATCTTTCACTTTCAGAAACATCACATCCTCATCGGGGAAATCAGACTTCACAGACTGATAATCATCAACTGGTTGGTGAATAATATAATCTGCCAACACGCTGCTTTTAATAGCTTTTTGAGTGCGATATTTGATGTCATATTCAGATAACAGCAACTGCCAGCAGGCAATTCTCCCGGTAAGAGCAAGCTTTTCAAAAATGTACTTGATTGGATCCATTATGGAGATCAACCAAGTAGTGTGATTCAACATATACTACTGCAAACGTTTGGCCGCCCAGGCTAGAGCACAACATGTATTTTCCAACATGGAATAACGCGACTCACAATCAATAAACTTTTTACTGAGATAATAAATGGCATACTCTTTCCTCCCCGTTTCATCTTGTTGTCCCAGAATATAGCCCATGGAATTATCTAACACTGTCAGATACATAATCAATGATCTTCCTTCAATAGGAGGGAGCAAGATAGGAGGTTCAAGCAGATATTCTTTAATACTTTCAAATTCCCTTTGGCATTCATCTGTCCATACACAACCTTGATCTTTCTTTAACAACTTAAAGATCGGTTCACACGTTGCAGTCATGTGGGAAATGAATCTGGAAATATAATTCAAACGCCTGAGGAACCCTCTGACTTGCTTTTCAATTCTCGGCGCTGGAATTTCTTGAATTTCTTTGACTTTATCAGGGTCAACTTCAGTTCCTTTCTGGCTAACAATGAAACCCAACAATTTCCCTGATCGAACACCGGAGGTACATTTATTTGGATTTAAGCGGAGACGATACTTCCTCAAACGTTGAAACAACTTCAACAAATCTTCTACATGCCCTTCTTCAGTCTTGGATTTAGCAATCATATCATCAACATATACTTTGATTTCCTTGTGCATCAGATCATGGAATAGGGTTGTCATAGCCCTCTGGTACGTTGCACCAGCTTTCTTCAACCCGAAGGGCATCACTCTGTAACAGAATGTTCCCCAGGGTGTGATAAACATTGTTTTTTCCATGTCCTCAAGCATCATTCTTATTTGATTATACTCGAAAAATCCGTCCATGAACGAGAATACTTTGAATTTTTGCTGTTCTATCCACTAACATATCAATGTGTGGCAATGGAAAATCATCTTTTGGACTAGCTTTATTTAGATCTCTATAATCAACGCACATGCGGACTTTTCTGTCTTTTTTCTGTACTGGGACAATATTGGAAATCCATTAAGGATACACTGACGTCACAAGAAAACCGGCATTAATCTGCTTTAGAACCTCCTCTTTGATCTTTACTGCCATATCTGGGTGAGTTCTTCTCAACTTCTGTTTGATTGGCGGACACTATGGCTTCAACGGAAAATGGTGCTCTACAATATTTGTATATAAACCAGGCATATCTTGATAAGACCAAGCGAAGGTATCCACATACTCTTCCAACAGCTCAATCAACCTTCTCTTCACATCATGATGCAGTAATGCTCCAATCTTGACTTCTTTCGGATCTTCTTCTGAACCCAAATTGATTACTTCCAATGGATCTTTATATAGATGAATGGAATTTTCCTCGTGCTCAAGCAACTGTGAGACCTCTTCTAGAATCTCATCACAGTCTTCTTCTTCGGCCCCATACACAGACATTTAAAATTGGGAGAGGATGCAGGGTCATTGTATTTAACGGGTTTTTTAATTAATCTGCACATATGATTTATGATTGCATTTAGAAACTGACACATATAACAAGTGATCATGCAGATTGTATTTCATTTATTATTTGTTTTGAAAGGTTTTTTTTTTCTGTTTACCATTTTCCAAGAAAAAGCGAAAAATAAAGACACAATTTGGAAAACAAAGACAACTTTTATTATTGATTTTAAAAGTCACAACAAACAGATAAGTCATACATCATTAATACTTACACCTTGGGCAGAGTGAAAGCTTTTATAAAAGATTAATAAATCAAATTACTTTGAAACATGTATGCAAGAAGGAACACCAATGGTGATACAGTTCTGAATCCTAACTCCATGCGTCATGTAATTTGGCATTTCTGGCTCTGCCTCATCTTCCACAATGGAATTAATCCTAGAAACAATCGGATGAAGATAACCCCCGCTACGAAAGATGTCTTGATACTTGTAGGGGTGTGAATGGTTACCATATATTGTGATGCAATCCACTTTTATGGTTATGGTTTACAAACAAAACCATTAATCACAAAAACTGATTTAAAAAACATAATTGGTTTCAAACCGGATTAAAACCGGTTTGAAACCAGTTTTAA
Organism: Vicia faba; assembly: GCA_948472305.1. Lineage (NCBI taxonomy): Eukaryota > Viridiplantae > Streptophyta > Magnoliopsida > Fabales > Fabaceae > Vicia > Vicia faba. Next base: position 340,896,508 of record OX451736.1, read on the forward strand.
TTTTAATCCAAATTATTTAAATATAATTTAATATATATTTAATTCATTTTAATTAATTAAATTTTAAAATTAATTCAGTACTAATTTTTTTAAACATTAATAAAGTACATCCTTAATTTAATTTTAAGCAGATTTTAAAAAATTATCGCGGTCGTATTACAATTTTTGCAATTTCGGTCGATAGAGGTGTTACGACATTGATTGTGTTCATCACAGTGTAAATTATTAATTATAATTTGTTTTTTAATATAAAACAGATATCAAAGTATCGATATCTACATATGTCTAAAACATTTTGTCGCAGTCGTTCTCACACAAAGCATTTTTTAAAACTTTTTTATATTTAAATGATCCTTTTTGTTTTATCAATCCTAAAAGAAAAATCAATTAATACTGATATAGTATTAATTAATTCACTATGAACATTCATTTTCTTATATAAAATATATGTATATTGAATGAAAAGAGATCAAGTTCAAACAAATTTCTTTCAATTTTAAATTTGTCTTCTACAGTGATAATAATATATCTTGCTTTTTAAATGTTTAGTATACTATACCTTTCAATTTATTTGAGAGTGTTTGCATATTTTTCAACTATAATTAAACATTTTTATATTTATTTAATAATTAGTCATTTGACATAAAGTGTTAAACATCATTCAATTTTTATGAAAATGTGTAGTGCTTATTTTCTTGAGAAAGTGTGAAAATTGGAAAGCAGAAAAATTTGATGAGAAAGAAATTTGGATACCCAATAACCATTTTATGGGTACCGGTTTACCACTTTGACCATAGATGGACCATCAAATCCAATATTTAATATTTGGATTGGGTTTTAATAAATGGAACAATTTAGATATGAATTTGGTTATCAGTAACCAGTTTTTTTGCACACCCCTAGATACTTGCCTACAGCAGACTTCGGCTTCATGCTCTTACCTTTTTCATCCTTCAAAGAGAACCCCAAGCCGACTTTGGTCTTGTTTGCAGGAGGATCCACAATCCGTCCCCAAACTTCACTATGACCCTGTGCACAACCTGATACGCATCCTTAAGCGAAACCATAGAATTCTCATTTCCTCTTATGTTGTCAATGGATAAAGCTTGGATCTGGGTTCCAACGGCAGCTTCATCTGCCTCCACAATGTTGAAAGAGGACAAATGAGATATCAATAATGCTTGTTCTCCATTTACGATTACCACTTTTCCTTCACGTACAAACTTCAGCTTCTGGTGTAAAGTTGAAGTGACAGCCCCTGCCTCATGTATCCACGGCCGTCCCAACAAACAGCTGTAAGCGGGTACAATATCCATGACCTGAAAAGTAATCTAAAACAAATGTGGGCCTATATGAATAGGCAAATCCACTTCACCAATAATAGATTTCCTTGATCCATCAAACGCTTTCACAATGATACCACTCGAGCGCATGGGCATTCCCTGATATTTCAACTTCAAAAGCGTACTCCTCGATATAACGTTCAAAGCAGATCCATTATCAATCAACACATTGGATAGTGAATCATTCTTGCAAATCATGGAGATATGGAGGGCCAGGTTGTAATTCCTTCCTTCATCAGGAAGTTCATCATCGCAGAAACTCAAGTTATTAAATGACGTAATGGTCCCTACTACACTGCTGAATTGGTCTATAGGCGTGTCACTTTCCACAAAAGCTTGGTCCAATACCCTCATCAAGGATTCCCTGTGAGCAGAGGAGTCCATCAATAAATCCAAGATAGATAATTTTGAAGGAGTCTGCAGTAGCTGATCTACAATTCTGTAGTCGCTCATCTTGATTATCTTCAAAATATCATCCACTTCTTTCTCTAACGTAGCTCCACTGGATTCACCCGTAGCCTTCTTGGGTTCAAAATTCTTAACAATTTTCTTTCCAACACTAACATTTCCTCGAACTACTGGTGCAAATACACGACCGTTGCAGGTCACTCTGCTAGTCTCAGCAATTTTCTTTCTAACACTAACATCTCCTCGAACAACTGGTGCAAATACACGACCGTTACGGGTCACTCTGTTAGTCTCAGCAATATTTCCAACATCAGGCATCGGCTGGATGGGAACTTCCACACCATCCTCTAAGATTGTAGCGTTATATTTGTAGGGTACAACCTTATCTGACTTGCAAGGGACGGGACCCGGCAAACTAATCACCAATGGAGTAATAGCCGACTTACTATGATACTCGACTTCAAAATGGACAGGTGCACCAAAATAAGGCACAATAACGTTTACTCCTTCTTCAACACAATCAGTCGTTATTGAGTAATCTCTGGAAAATAAATTCTCATTTGAGGAGAAATACTCATCTGCAGAGGCATACTCATCATCCCACTCTTCTTTAGCCAAACAAACCTCAATCATATCAACTTCATGGTAATCATCCCTTTGACCTGTAACCTTGATAGTTCCATTGTCCAACAACAACTGAACACCTTTCTTCATGATTGAACATCCTCGGGAGTCTCGACAGCAAATTTGGCAAGATTCATACTGATGCTCCACCTGACCAGCCAAGTGGCAGAAAGTAGCATGCAATTGCACAAGGTCTTCATTCATATATTCCACATTAAAAATTCTGAACTCTCCATGACATCCAGAAACCATATTCACCTCCTCTTCATACTCTGCCCTATGCCTGATTATGTGGATGAGGCCCGCATCCATCATCTCCTGCAAATCAGCCTTTGTCTTGTCGCAACCCTGTATGTCTGTACTGCAAATAGCACAACCGGCATGGTCATGCGTATAGTAGCTAAATTCACAAAGGTATGCATGCATTTTCACCAAATCTCCTCTAACCAGATGAATATCAAAAATTCGAAAGTCGCCTGGACAACCGGCCACCTTATTCACAACATTTGTTCCTCCATACTTGGGCAGAGGATTGTCTTTCACATTAGGGCCCACATCTTTGAAAGATAGAATACCAGACTTCACCAATTTCTATACTTCAGTCTTCAAAGGATAGTAGTTCTCAACATTATGCCCTGGTGCTCCCTGATGAAAAGCACATGTTTGGTCTGCCTTGTAATACCAAGGCAAAGGTGATGGTAAAGTGGGAGGTGGTCGGGTCTGAACCAACTTCTTCTGAATCAATGCCGGTAGTAAATCCGTATAACTCATAGGAATAGGATCATAACTCTCCCTTCTCTGATTATACCCTTGATTCCCCTGTTGGGATGGTCTCTGATAAGCAACGGTGGTTGGAGCTACACCAACAACTGGAGTAACTGAGGCGACTTGCTGACGACGCTGATAATTTCTTCTAGGAGGATTAACCCTCCTCTCTTGCATAACAACATTTGCATTTGCTTCCTTCTTATTGGTAAACCCATAAGATGGCTTCTTCGCACCTCAAGATCCTTCACTCTTTGTTAAACGACCCTCTTTTACAGCCTCCTCTAAACGGATACCCATGCCTACCATTTCAGTAACGTCACTTGGCGCACTTGCTACCATCCTTTCATAATAGAAAGCACCCAGAGTCTTAAAGAAAATCTTAGTCATCTCCTTCTCTTCCATGGGAGGAATCACTTGGGCAGCTACCTCACGCCATCTTTGTGCATATTCTTTGAATGATTCCCTGTCTTTCTGAACCATGGCCCTGAGTTGATCATGGTCAGGCGCCATGTCCATGTTGTATTTGTATTGTATGATAAATGCTTCTCCCAAGTCATTAAAAGTACGGATATGGACGTTATCCAAACTCATATACCACTTCAGTGTAGCACCAGTCAAACTATCCTGAAAAAAGTGAATCAGCAGACGTTGATCATCAGTGTGGATAGACATTATCCTTACATACATTACCATATGAGCACGATGGAAAGTGTTACCCTTTTACTTTTCAAACTCTGGGACCTTAAACTTTGCAGGTATCTTAACATTCAGGACAAAGCATAATTCATTCACATTTTGCCCGAATAACTCCTTTCCCCTGAGGGCCTTCATCTCTCTCTGCATCTTGTCAAACTTCTCTTGAAAATAATTCATTATGTCATAGAGACCCAAGTCTTCACTTGGTGGAGGAAAAGGACGACACACATCATCGTTAACAAACGGAACCATATTCACCGAAGGAGGTGCAGCAGGAACATGCACCACAGGAGGTGCAGGAGTAACAATAGTCTGAACAACTGGAGTATCTTGAGGACCAGGATTGAAACCTTCAGGCTTAAAGTTCTCTGACATTCCCCATGGATAATCTTGAGGCATGCGATTCTGAACAACAATTGGAGTAGCAGACACAGGAACAACCAGAGTTTCAACAGTAGCCCTTGTTGGTTGAGGTTGAACACTCGGTGGTTGATTCTGAGCAGCCACCAAAGATTCCATCAGAGCAGTAAGATTGTCCATGCCGGCCTTCAAAGCAAAAACTTCCTCACATAGCTCGCGATTCTCTTGTTCTAAGTTGTTCATCTTCCTCCTGAAATTAGCCCGAGTGTTGTAGTGGTGAGTCAGCTTGCTAAACGAAGTAAAGAAGCTTGGTAAGACACCTGGATATGCATAACAAATTCAAGAAATATGTGCAATATGATGCATGATATGCAATGCACATGATTTTATTTTGTTATTTAATATTTCAAGGGATTTAAAGATTTATAGACACATTGCAAATATCAAAGTAATAACGCATTTGAGATACTGGAATTTTTTATTATAATAAATTCAAAATAGGTTATAAGTCTCAATAATCCCAAGTACAAGATGAAAATAAAGTCTAAAACCCTGAGAAATAAAGATGTTGGAGATCACTTGATACGCTGGCGCTTCCCCGTAAGCCTGGAAATCTGAGCCTTCAACCTCTGATTTTCTTCCGCATACCTGGTGGCAACCTCTTTCCAATCACCTGAATCAGGAAGTGATTAATCAGCATCTGATTAAGGCTTAGGAGAAAATAAATCCCCTTGCCTCTCCATGGTCTCTACAGCCCTACTCTCAATAATCTCAATTAAGTCGTCTTTCTCCTTCAAGTCTGCTCTATAGGAAATCTCTAAAGTTTGGCACTTATTCTTTCAAGCATCCCTTTCCTGCTGCATTCTGACTAAAGCAAGCTGCAGCTCTTATAGATCATACAATAAGGGAGGAGTGTTCCTCATAAATAAATTAGGCATAAGTGTCTCCCGGGAATACGGCATCTTCAACCGAATATCTCTCGTTTGGACCCACTGAAGATATGGCTCTAAAGAAACAACTCCCCTAGGTCCTAAGTCTTTCCTACTCTTCTTATGAATGTGACACCAGACCTTCGCAGTCTGCTCCCTAGCTTCCTTATGGTCTTCTCCCTCCTTTAGAAAGAAACTACTCAAATGAATACTATTTGGTTTATCCCTCATCGGATAACCAAGCTGTCGTCGTGCAAGAACAGGGTTATAGTTAATTCCTCCCTTTGTACCAAGAAGAGATACATTAGGGAAATTACCACAACTGTCAACAATCTCTATATCCTGATAAGTCCGATGATACCAATCAATATCCGAGTGAGTAAGTTCCATGATCTTAGGGGCCCAACGGAGTTCCTTCCTGACATCCCAGAAAGCATCAGACTAAGGCATATGAGAGATAAACCATTGGTACAACAAAGGCGTGCAACAGATAATCATCCCCCCATGATAAGAATTCCGAAAGTGAATAGAGTAATAAGAATCACCCAACAATGTAGGAACTGGGTCTCCAATCATGAAGATCCTGATAGCATTAATGTCAACAAACTTGTCCACATTAGGAAATAAGAAAACCCCATAAGCAAGTAAAGCAAAGATGGCCTCAAAAGCGATTGTACTATTCATCTTAGACAAGTAACGAGCTTTCTCCAATAAGAACTGGGCCGGTAATCCTCTAATACCTCATTTAGTAGTCATATGGGCTTCCACCTCAGACTTCCCCAGATGAATCAAAGCAGCAATCTCATGTGGTTTTGGCTCACCCTTCAAACCAGTAAAAGGAACACGATCGGTAACAGGTAAATCCAACATATAAGAATACTCCTCCAGTGTAGGCATCAACTGATAGTCAGGAAAAGTAAAGCAATGATACATCGGATCATAGAATTGGACCAAGGTTGAGAGAATACCCTCATTCATCTTCAGCTTCATGAGAGGAATGATGGACCCATACTTCTTTTAAAAATCTGCAGAATGCTCAATCTCGAGAATTAGACTGATCAACTCATCTATCTTGGGATCCTTAAAGTTTTACTTCCCAGTCTTTCTTTTTCCATAATCCATGGTTAAAAAGTACCTGAGATATTCACAAATGGTCAACTTTTAAATCCCTTGAAATAATATTTCTTCAAAAGATGCTTATGAGTGCATGGATGCATGATGTAACAATCACACACAAGATCACACATATAGGGTTCATCGGTTCAACGTCACGAGCATGAGGTCTAAGGTACTACCCATAAGGTATGGTCTAAAAGTTATCACCTGCCGAACAAGGTTATAAAGGTTCCCAGAGTCTACATCCTTCCTTCGGATATTACCAACTTCCAGATTAACTCGATAATTAGTAATATTCTCAAGAAAAACTCGTCGGAGCGTAGTATCGCGTGACAACTATTTTCGGATTACTCCGTCGTAGCTTCTGCACTACACCTAAAAGGCCAAGATGGGTTAGGTATTCTACGGTCCTCAACTTCATCAGGCTCCCAGGTCGAAAGCAGTATGTCTTCCCGATTACTCGGTAAACTACACTACAGTCAAAGGGGTCTCCACTGAGTAGAGGATCTCATGCCTCCTTTTTTGAGATTACTCTCTCAAAGTTAACATGACTATACTTCCAGTCCTATCTTAAAGCTTGCCCAAATTCGGGTATAGGACTTATAAGTAATCATCAAGCACCCTGAAAACTAGGAAAATCCAGACAAACATATATACAACATATACCATATAAACAAAGATAGCACATATACAGATATAAACAAAGATATGATCAACCCACTTAAATATGGACCAGCAAAAGGTCAATCTTTCCCCAGTGAAATCGTCATTTTTTCTATAGCGGTAGAAATGTTTAAGACTAAGCCATTGGATTAACTTGACACATACAGATCAAAATAAAAATCTCCACTGCGCTTTATTGTTTCCAAAGGAATGGGAAAAGAGAGAATAACTCAAAAAGAGGGGGAAAGATTCAAGGTAAGGGGGTTGGTTATGCAAAGGGAAGATATTAGCACCCTAAACATATCCGCAGGAACCTCTTTGTAAAAATATGTATATTTTGGCTATAAAATGTTGTATGTAAAATAGATGGTGGAGGTGAGAAAAGAAACATATTTTTTATGATTTTTGCACCTGCCGTGGTTGCGAACCTTTAGTGCCTACGTACCACCTTTCGTGCAATAGGGAATCAGGGTACACGTAGTTCACCTTTGAAATTTTTAAAACACAAGTGTGTTGGTTAATTTTATGAGATAAGACATCATCGTCATTGTCCGTGTGGAAAAACATACTTACTACCCACAATCATGAGAAAGGAGAATTTGCATCATCTCAAAGTGGAGGATATGGCTTAGATTTTGAAATCAACAATGCCTCACTCAACACCCAAGTGGAAAATATCTCACTTCACTACATAGCATAGAAGTATAGTTGTTTGCATCACTACAAGGATTGACAAGAGTCAAATCTTTTGAGAAAAGTTTAAGATGAAAGCCAAAATGGCAAAATGGTTTGAATGAGATTGATTGATTTTTAGTCTTCTCACAAAAAAAATGTCAAGGTTTTATTAATGTTGATTGAAATTTATTTGTGAAAGATGTTTTGAAAATGCATGGACCTAAGTCCAAGTTTATTATGAAAGTAGTTCAATTTTAAAAATAAGAAGAGTTTTCAAAAGGAGGGAGAAGTTTTTTTTTTGAAATTTAAGAAGATGGGAGGAGAAGAAGAGGCTACTCTATATCATAAGGTAAAAACTAGGGGTAAGAACCATCTAACCAACAAAAAGTCAATACTTGAAATTATGAGCCAAGATAGAATTCTCATTCTTTGGATTGAAACCAAGCAAGCAAAGATACTAGACCTCTTGTGAGAACTAAACTTTAAGTGTATTAAGTCTTCATAAAAATTGGGCAGAGTAACAGTTGTATACGGGTGAATTTCATATTACAAACAAAGAATGTAATCACAATAACCTGCACACAAAACAAACAAACAACCCAATGTCTTGAGATAAATCTCAAGAACTCCAGACAAAATATCAATTAAGGTCACAAGATCTCCAACATAGGTCAAGATTTCTAATCCTAAGTCCAAGAAGTCCAATACTCCATAATGCCAAGGATAGTAACCAAATAGTCCAAGTATCATTAAAGATTTTTATGGTTCATGTTGATTATTAGGTATCTTCAAAAAGAAAAGAAAAGCTCAAGTGAGCAAAATAAAAATGACAAGAAAGTAAATATTCAAGTGAGCAAAGATAAAAATAACATGAAATGTAAATGCTAAAAGTAAATGGTGCATAAAGCATAAAAAATAAAAGGGCATAAAGTAAAAACAATTTAATAATTAATGGTTAGTTGGATGACCATCTTGAAACTTGTATTTGGAACTTATTAGAGGATTGGTAGAACCAAAGCCTCCACACAACAAGTTGCATTTACTTTTTGTCAAGTATATCATTCATTTAGAATCCTCAAAAGTACCATTTAATGATCAACAATGTTTAAGTGATCCGCGTTAACCAAAAATGTTGTAGATCCATTAGAGAAATGGTAGAACCAAAACTTCCATACAATGAATCTCAAGGTTATTGGATTAAAGAGATCAAATTAACATACTTGGGATTGCAAACATAGGTTTGGGCCACAAATAATCATTTATTTGAATCGAGACAAAATTTAGCGTTATGTTAAGCAATCATAAATGGACTTATGTAGTAGTCGCACCTATTTTGAGACCGGTCAATAGCAATCTATGCACCATTTGTTTTGAGACATGATATAGAGATCATGTTCCAATAACACTTAGTGCAATAAGAAAGGGACAAGATGAAGAGGAGTGGAAGAGAATATACAAACTACATTTAAATTAAATTTAAATCAAACTATTATTAAAATCATTCATCCATTTTTATGGAGTTAGACTCAACACCATGGATCCATTCATGTTAACAAAGTTCATGATCAAAAATTCAATCCAAGATCAGACAGAAAATAATCACAAAAATATATTGCATTTAATATATACATTAAAAATAAATAAAAATGTTTTAAAATAGAAATAAAAGAGAAAAATATCAATTATATTCAATTTAATCAAGAAATAAAAGTAAGACCATAGAAAAATCAGAAATAAACTAAAGTGATTTTATAAAAATTTTGGTAATTTCTTAAAAGTCGGAAACTATTTTTAAAATTAAAGAAATGAGTAAAATAAACTAAAAATAATAAAAAAAAAGTCATAAATAAAAAATAAATAAGGTCACTAATATTTGTCACAATATCATTGGATCATTCCATAATTTTTTCAGAATTTAAAAATGTATAAAAGTATTTTTAAACATTTAAAACAATTCAAATAAAGTGAAAATTTATAAAAAATACCAAAACACAAAATTAAATTGTGAAAAAATAAAAATCAAAAGGAGAATAATTAAAAATAATTTTTCATAATTTTTCAGATTTTTTGGACTAAAAATAAATTTTCTATAATTTTTTGAACTTTAAAACTATTAAATATAAAAATCAGAAAATGAAATAAAAACCAAAAAAATATGGACCAATGGATGAGAGTCAAAATGCGTCAGTAATCAAATCCAAAGAATCTGGCACGCTGTGCATATCATGGTCATTAGTGAATAAAGCATAGGATCATTAATTAAATCAAATTTTAAAAAAAACAGATGACGCACCTTCATTGATTGAAAGATGACACGTTGGTCATCTTTAACCTCCAGCCAACATAAATTGCAGGTCTCTCAAACTATAAAATCAGAAGCTCAGACCTATGTCATTCGCTTCATCTCTTCAAGACGAAGACAACCACACCCACGCGACAAATTTATATAAATTGTAGCTCAAGCAATTTGAAAGGAAAGTTTTGAAAAGGAATTTAAAATTCCATGATCAAAACAAGTTTCCAGATAAAAATGAGTGTTGAGACTAGAACCAGGACAATGAGAGCATCACAATGATATCAAATTTTTGAAGAATTGATGAAGGAATCTACCTACTAAAATTAAGTTGTAGAGCTCTGAAACTGGACTTCTATAAAGCAATATAAAGCACGATTCTTGAATGTAATTATATGGTTAGCTTCAGGAAAGATCAAGGAAGGTGAATTGATGGAAAAAAATGAGTTAAAAAAGGCTTGAGAATAGATTTTGAAGATTTTGAGTTATAGAACAAGTTTGTCATGGTGATTCTGGCTATCCAAACTTGAGGAAATAAATGGGAGATAACCCTCTGTTTATAGGGAATCAAATGAAATATCCAAACGTGTGAAATCATGAAGTTTGGAGAGAAACCGTGTGAAGTTACAAATAAGAAAAGTGTGACTTCTAATTTGATCGAAACTCATCCAAAACACATGTTTTGTTGTGCTAATCAATTTTGGAAATCCACTAAATATGTTTAGAGGCAAAAAAACGTGGAAAACTTATGATTAGAAGCCAAAACAAGGATTTCAAATTCTGACTTATGGAGAAACTTCAGTTCCAAGTTACCAAGTTCAATTCAATGGCATTCTCAGTTCAAGGGGTCTTAAGACATGATTCTTGATGCTTTAGAAAGATAAGGTTACAAGCTTTGTAATGGAAAAAGAATGAAATCAAATGGATGCTTAAGCTAAAAGTTGCATTGAGTCAAAGTTGGAAAAAAGAAGTTGACTTTTCATACTTAGAAATATTTCAATTTTTCCTTCAAAAGTGACCTATAATATATTACATCCAAACATGGCCTTCCACTTGAAATTTGCTCTTGACCAAAAAAGATGGCATGAAATAGACCTCTTTAATGACATTTTAAAACTTGAACCATTCAAAAACTCCAAAAATTGAGAGAGTTATGAGTTGTTGAAGTTGGCAAAAAATCATGAAATAACCTATAATCTTTTGTATCCTTAGGACATCTTCTATGCATTTTCTCACTTTGCATATAAAAGAAGGCATGAAGTTCACATCCTCAAGATCATTTTGAAAAGAAAAAATGAACTCAAGATGATAAAAATTGACCAAGTTATGATCATTTAAAGTCACACATGAGAAATTGGGGGTTTATCTGGAAGACTTGTAATCTTTCTTCACCATCAAACTTCTTCCACATGAAAACTCCTTGAAACTTTTGAAGTAATTGTGATAGTCCTTTGAAGAGTAGGATGTCTTTAAAATCACTCAAAAATATCAAAAGATGAGCAAGTTATACTTCTTTGAAGTTCAAAATCCTAGCTCCTAGATCAAAAAAATGCCTTGAGGAACTTTGACAATTTTGAACAAACTTCTTGTACCAACACAAATGCTTTGTAAATAGAAGTTGTTGAGGATGAAAATGAGAATTCATAGCCACCGAAACCACTTCTATATCTTAAAAGTTGAGAGAAATATGCACTTGTGACCAATGGGAACAAAGCCTTGTGCAAGCATGACAACTCCTCCAATCAACCCCTTATACTTTTGAATCAAATTTGATAACCTTGAAATGTGGTGAACCAAAATAACCTTGTCATGTCATTTCTCCCAAAACAACTTCAATGGTGAGGTTTGAACTTCTCAAATTTTATTGACTAGGGCATAAAAATAAACTCATGAGCCCATGGAGTAACTTGTTAAACCCCATTGTCTTTACCTACATTAGCAACAAGTAAGACAAACCAACATTATATTTTATTAATTAAAAAGAAAAATCAAGACAAAATATACATGATCACAAAAGAAAAACAAGTCAAGGTGCTTGGTGATTCCTCAAAGAGTAAGACTAGAGATAGGGAGGATAACTAAAAATCCTAGTGTGATCTTGTTTGTGATTGAATCAATATGGTATGATGAAGGGATCTTAGGAGCAAAAATTGGAGTACAACAGTATCTAATATCTAATCATGGTTATGTAGATGCCATGTACAATGATTGTAATGGGAATGTTTGATTTGTGTTACTGTTATCTGATAAATATGAAGGCAGGGTGGATTGTGAGTTTTTGTTATTAAGAGTATTGGTTTTATTTGTGATTTTTTTGAAGTAAGGGTGGTTGTGGGGTTAAACTTAATGTTGGAAATTAGAATGAATATGGTTTTGTTTGAAGTTGTTCATAAGATTCATGTCACTTGTGCATATGGTATGCATTTGTTAAAAGTTACTGGAAAATTTAATACAATTTAATTTTGATTTGAATCCCTGGAAAAAGTTAGTGTTCTTCAGGTTGAAATTGTTTTGGATTCAATAAAAGTTGAAATTGGTATGATGAATTGTTTTGGATTCAATAAAAGTTGAAATTGGTATAATAATTTAAAATTGAAAGGAATGTGTACTGGTTTTGAATTGGTGTTATAGATTCATGAAGTATTGTTTTTGGTTGTGAAAAATTGATGGAAAGTGAATGTGAATCAGTGGTTTTAAATCGATGGCAGAAGAGTGGATGAAGGTGAATATAGAGGTTAATTGACGTGGTCAAAGGAGAAAAAATTGTCTTTCTTTTTTATACATTATTAACAATTTACGGGGATTTTTAATCCCAACCCCCAAAAACAAAACCCTCACGTTTATGTCATCACCTCAAACATAATTAACATTTTTTCAGTCAAACTAACAAAAGGGATCAAATGATTGAACTGAAGGGAAGTTAGGGAATCATTAAGTAATGTTTTTTAGTTCGGAGATCGAATACCCTCCCCTTTCCTCTTTCCTTTAATTTAAAACCCCCTTCCCGCTTTTACACTCTCAACTGGCAAAGATACCCTCCCCCACTTCTCCATCTCAACTAGCAAAGATATTTGCGTCAATGTTCAACTAGAAAGTGTTTAGGGAGTGGTTTTGACAATTTTTTATTCCATTCAATCTCCCAATAGATTACGTAAGGCCTGTTTGCATCACCTCTTTATCCACAGATGCTCTTCAAAAGTTCTGTTGCTTATGTGGAATCCTCGACTTGATATTACTATAGACCAGAGAGTAACCATGAAGGATTTCTTATCAATTAAGGCATACTACATGAGATCACGGCTCAAAAATCAAGAAATTTGCACTACTTTATTTCATTAGGTGATCAAAGCAACTAATCTTTGCAATTACAGTATTTTTTAAGTGAATCCTTGATTTGACATTACTACCATGGGTCAATAACAGACTTCTGGTCAATTGAAGATTTCTAACCAATTTAAGATCAATAAAGGAGGAGAATCATTGAACTTGCACTAACTCCATTCAACAGGGCTACAGCACATATCTACATTTTCTGGACAAGGGAGGGATCAGCAAATGGAAAAATAAAATAAAAGTCCGAACAGTAACTACTTGGAATCTAAAGAGGGCGGTCCGCCCTCGTCCGAAAAGGCACCACCTGCGTCTTTTGATTTCTTCATTGCTTCCAAAATCCCAAAGTTGCCACATACCTCTGAATCACCTTCATTGTCTCCATTGGAGGATACCCCAGATAATGATACTAATCCCATAGCAGCAATGCTGTTTGCAATAACATTTATATCTCTAGTTCCTGTGTAAAGCCCACGGCTGCCAGCAACAAGTACATTGTTTTGTTTTTCATCCAGATTGGTCAAAATTACTGGTAATGGGTTCATCATAACCTGTTGTTGGTTACCCTGGCTGGAACCACTAATCAGCAACCTTAGAGTCTCTCTTGCACCTTTCACCACAGCATCAGATTCAGAAATTAGTGGGTTCACGAGAGTTGGATGCATTTGTGGAATACTAGTTGACATTGCAGGACCAGCACTCACAAGATAGCCCTGCCCCGAAGAACAGATATCAATTACTGGGATGTGAACAATTGGATCACACATTAGTGGTGTGAAAATGGGAATCTGTTGAGAAGATGGTAAAGACATTCTGACTAGAGGTTCGGGAAAAAACGGAGGGAAGTCCATTGAAGTACCAAGATTGAGAGGCTGCATTGGTTGAAACAGGCTAGATGAGAAGGTGTTGGGTAGTAGAGAGGTCCCAGAGGCAAGTGGCTGTGATCCAGTAAATGACATGGGAGATTGTGGAAGTGCTGCAATTGATGGAAAGGTAGAAGAAATCCCAGGTGGACACCAACAATAGTAGGGAGAAAAAAGAGGCGACGCCACAGGTGGGACTTCCCCACCCCCACCCCCACCCGCTCCAAGGCTTGATGGAACACTAAACATTCCTGCTGATCCCATAAAATTTGGAGAGAATGCATGAGTTTTAGTTACTTCCAAAGCTTTGTCGTGATCAGAAGTGGATGATAAATCCAAGTTGTCAGCTGCTAGCTGCTGGTTTTCACCGCGGCGCTTAATCTTCTCCCTAGCAGCAATCCTATGGGAAGACAAGTTTCTTGGCGGAACCTCTTTAAAAGAACTTGACCTTGGACTAAGAATACTCTGGTAAAGCACTGAATCTCCCTTTGTTGTCTGTACAATATGTCGAGATCGAGGAAATTTTGATGAAGAGGGTGAATTTTCAAAGGCAACATCACAGTATGTTGTGGAATTGGCAGACATTGAAGCATAAGCTGAACCATCATGACTCCCTCCAGCTGTTGACCCCACAAGAAAAGCACGAAGCTGAGTAGCAAAACAATCAAGCCGTGACTTACTAATACCACTCAATTCAGCAATTGAGGGTTTCCTCTTGAGTAAATCCTTCATCTGGTTTATAGGAAAATGAGTTTGATGACAAAATATCAATAATCAATGATGGAAATATACAAAACATTGCCAGAAATGATGAGAAATTGGAAAGATTGGAGACTAGTTAACAGGTAAGAACACCAAAAATTACCTTTGCAAGTAATTCAACTCCTAGCAGTTTAGACTTTTCAGAGCACCAGAAGAAAAAAGATCTGTCATCAGGAGTAGTAACATGGAAGGATCGACCGGAGCTGTCAGATGGGATTCCCTCAACCACAACAGCAGAGCATTGGGATGTGCTAGAAAGAGTAAATAATCTCTCTGTTTTACCATCATCCCCAATGAATGAGAGACGAAGATCAGAGCTTGGAAGTAGAGCAAGTGTAAAGCTACCCCTGTGAACAAGTAAAGATGAGATGTTACGTTATAAAAGTATCATAAATGTACTAAAAAGATAAATAACACGAAATTAAAAAAATTAATGCTACACTTTTAAACAGAAATTGTGATGCAGAGCCTTCAAAGTCCAAAACTTTAGCCCACAATAATTTTATTTAAAAAAATATTCCAATGAACCATATATGTTTAAGTTACAAATAAAAACAAAAATTTTAAAATAAATGTACTAGTAATTTTCTCCCAACAAAAGCGGACAATGTTTCAATCACTAGAAACATAAAATATAACGAAAAATGTTTTCAGGTACAGAAAACCAAATGAATTTGTCGAAGTTAATTTGCCAACACTATTTCCCTTCTAATTAGGATGCCTAAAACACTAGGGTATAAAGTTCCTAATAGAAGTTGAAAATCACTGAGATCTTACAAGCACATATATTTCTAATTTGTAATGGAATACTGAACATATCAGTTTATGACCAGAAGATATATTTGAAATAGAAATACTGCCCCATATTTAAGAAACGGTCAACCTTTCAGACTGACAAATTGAACCCTTTTCACCATTGTAAATACAAAAAATCTTCCTCGTAGGGAGATAGTCCTAACCACTTTCTACTAAATCTTTTTTTAACTAGTTTAGAACAAACATTAAAAAAAACAAAATCACATACCAAACAAAATCCACATCATATCAATGCCAAATCTTGAGGGAGAAAGAGTTTACCATAAAAACATGTCAAGCATCTCAATTTAAACATGTATAACATGGAATATCATATACATATAAAGGCAGACAATACATGGTATATCAAGTACACAATATATAACAGACTAAGAATATGCAAATATATGACATGACACAAGTTTGCATACTAGCCTAGTCAATTAGTAATTCCCTCCCATACAAAAGCGTCAAACCTAGAGTGAAATGATCTAAAAATATGAACAGTGGCAATACATATAATATAGGTCAAACCTAGAGGGAAATGATCTAAAAATCCGAACAGTAGCAATATATATAATATAGGATCATGAAACTACCTTTACTTCCTCTTATTTCAGAGATCATAATAGAATACGTCCAGTTACCTACAAGTCAAAAGACATTTTTACTTGGAAGAACATATTACCATCAATGAACTAAACTACAGACTCCAGTTATTACTAAGGATTATTAAAACAAACTACACATTGCAATAGGTTAACCACATTTCTCAATAAGATCATATTACAACAAGTAAAGAAAAATAAAAAAGTATTCAACCACAAAGGGATTTTCACATTGTGCAGCTGCAGACAGTCAGTAGAAAGAAATGGAAAGCAAAGTTGATAAATGATAGATATCTTAATTGGTATATAACAGACTGAGACAGGTAAATGCAATTTCAATTTTCAGAACAGCAACAAAGTATAACAAAATGAGGAGTAATTGGCTATAAGTATAACAAGTAGATAAATCAACCACAGCTATAAATTTGCCGATAGCCATACAAGAAATTATGTCCATGTTAATTGAAGCCAGTGAAGGAATAGTCTACAAGAAAAACAACATTATTAAATTTGAATTTTAACTTCTTAAACTTAAACAGAACTAATAAAAAATTAATTAATTCATGGCTGTGGGACGATAGATTCAGTGTAAATAAACTCATTAAATCTAATTGTTATAAAAATCTAGATCTACAAAATAAGGATTGCAATCGGCCAAATCAGGCATACTTCTGACCACTTCTCTCTCCCAGAATCAGATGGTCCACAACTGAACCTCAGCACCTGCGCAGCCCAGAGTGCCTTTAGCCGAGGGAATATACATAATCTAAACATCTATGGTGGTGTTCTTTCTAATGAATAGGTCATACCTTATCTCAGAAAAAAGGTGGCCAACAAATATTAGTAGGCCAGCAGGAAAAAATTGCCACAAAACTCTTTAAGTTTATAATAAGAATCATAATACTCCTCACTAGCAGAAGTTTCTAACTAAGTAGCATCAGCTCTTCTGGGGGATAAGCCTGAGTAATGAGTATTCCCGGACTATCCATAAGGTATTAGCCATCTCCCATATTTCCCTCCCAACCTTGAGATTATCAAAAAATCATCCCTCTTTGCTCTACCCCAACAAAAGAAACTACAAAGGATCCATATCATGTTCCTTAGATGTTGCTGCAACAGCTACTACCATAGATAGGAGGCTTTAGTCCTATACTTGCGTTTCAACCAGGGTGGTGAACAAGCATATCAGTTGTATACCATGCCAAAAAACGGTCATCCTTCCCTATTAAGCAGAATGCCCGAGTATCCGGAAGACACCGCTCAAATTTTCTGGTTGTTTCCAACTCGTACATCAACTATTGTTATTTATATTTGTATGATTTAGTAATTTTTTTGAACTGCCTCTAATGATTTAAGAATTATTTAATTAATCAAGCAAACCGAGTATACAAATATCCGCATTGCATGATGCTAAATGCAATAGTAAATATTAACATATATTCAATACCTATAGAATGCATGATAACAATAAGTTGCTAAACAGACTCATAAATTATCACATTCTCTCCAATTCAGTCTCTGAACTGTGTAAATATAGTAAATAGCCTTTAAAATATATAAAACATGTCCATCTAGTATCTACCGTAAAGATGTCAATACTAAATAGACGGATTTTTACACAGTTTAGGGACTAAATTGATGGATATCATATACAGTTAACGGGCAAACTTAGGGAGAGTGATAATTTAGGGTCAACATTGATGTTTTATTCAGCTTGCAACCTTGAAAGGTAATAACTATAGGAAGATATATACACAGTTTTCAAATAATATTATTACCTATTAGCAGTAGGACATAGGCGAGTTCCGTCCTTGTTGATCTTCCCAACGCGGATAGAAACAAGAGGCAAGCAAAAGCATCTAGCCAACATACCAACCTCCGATGGCTCAAAATGCTGCCAAAACACAAAGATACTTTATCACAACCATCACACGATCACATCGAAGAATTCACCAAAACCAAAGCCTCGAGATACCTGAATCAACTGAGCCAATAACGGATCTTCAGAAACTCCAGAGCCAGCATTCATCTTCAACAAAGGCTTCAACCGCTCGTCAGCTCGACACGCTCCAATAACTTGCAAATCAAGAGCCTGCAGCCAATCCATCAACCGGTCTTCACAATTAGTTTGCTGAATCAACAGATCGCCGTCGCCTTCATCGACAATAATATCCGTCAACCGCTCCGTAAGTCCAACCTCACTCCTCGAACCGCCGTCATCTCCCGTCGAAGAACTGTTTCCAACGATTCCACCACCTGATTCCACAGACGAAGAATCGTCGAAATTGATATCCGATCCGTCGCTATGAATCAAATCTTTTCCTCTACGATTAGCCATGTCAAGAAAATTATCCGAATAAAATCCGAAGAAAATAACGAAAATCCGTAACCCTAGCTCGCGTCGAAAAATCGGAATCAAATGCGTAGAATCCTTATCGTTATCGTTATCGAGAAATCACGCAGTAGATACAAGAGATTGAAAAATAAATGAAGTTTGCGTTGTAAAGGGTTTTAGAGAGAGAAACAGTTTTAGAGAGAGAAAAAATATCTTGAACAGGTGGTAGTAAGAGATGCCCGAAACAGATATAATTGGGTATGTTGTTACATAAATAGTATGAGAAATTGAAAATAATGCTGACGTGGCGGACATGAAATGAAATATAAAATAAGTTTTTGGTATTTGTTTGAGTTCCACTTGCAGTGGTTTGTGGTTCGTGGGGATTCTCTGCCACGTCAGCTCTGATATAACATTAGGAAATGCCACGTCTGGTTTGAAAACGACAGCGGTCTGTAAGGACGGTGATACTGATAGGTGGGGCCCGCCCTGAGAAATATTTATTTTATAAGCATTCATTTCTTTCACAATATTTGTTCATGATGCTAGAATATTTGTTTGAATAATTTAAAAAACGAATTTGTAAATTGTAACACAATTTTTTATTTTTTAAATTTTTTAATACGAAATAACATGATTATGGTTGGCAAAAACGAATTTAATCTTTTGAGCGTGTCTGTATTATTCGTATTTTTAGTGCAAGACGTGATAAGAATTTAAGTTTAAATATTATAATATTTTTTTTTAAATAATTGTTATTTAAAATTTTACATACATATTAAAAAATATAATAATATTATCATAAGATACTATATTTTTATAAAATTAATTTTATTAATTATTAAAAATAATGTTCAGAATAAAAAAATAACACAATTAAAAAAATTATTATTATTATTATTATGACAATTATTTTAAAATAAATTTTACTTATTTAGATGAAAATTATTTTAAAACAAAAGAAATATATTTATTCAATCATAGGATTTTGCATGTTTATATATATATATATATATATATATATATATATATATATATATATATATATATATATATATATATATATATATATATATATATATATATATATATATATATATATATATATATATATATATATATATATATATATATATATATATATATATATATATATATATATATATATATATATATATATATATATATACTTTTTAATTTAAAAAATATCGTAATTATAATCGTCCTCTCTCATTCTACCTTACTTTTAAATATGAGAGTGTTTCGAGAGTATTTAAATTTTAGATCTATAGTCTCAAATATATATCTTATTTTTTACGGACTATTATAAAACAATTTAAATAGATAGAATAGGCTGGTTTATCATCCTTAAATATATGCATTTCAATTTTAATACTTAAATTATTGTGGTAGGGAATGATCGGATTAAAACATAGTTAAGGAGGTGGGTGACCATGACGCCATATATGTGGGTCCTCCTTTCGCGGACGTCTCTTTCAAGTAGGTCCCTCTAATGCTACTTGCTTGAACACAAATTTGATTTGATATCGACACTTGGATATGATCGTAAATTTTGCAGGGCGAACTGATAAGAGGCATTTAGTATTAAATAATTACTCTCTCCACGTACTATAATATTTTTATTATTATACGTTTAATTATGTTTTGAAAATAATAAATTTAATTAATTAAATTATAAAATTATAAAATATATATTAAAAATTAAAATAAATCATTTATTTTAAAATATTATTTTATTTTAGATAAATCATTCTTTATAAAACAGAAGTAATAATCTATCATCAACCATTATCATTTTTATGTTTTAACCTATAAAATATATATTTTAATTAATTCTCTCGATAACATAAATATTGTATATGAATTATTATAAAATTAATAAGTAAAAGTTTCTTCCAATTTAATTCGATAATGTAGAGAATATCCTATTTATATAAAAAAATTATTATAAAATTTTCTAAAAAAGAATCATTAGAAAAACAAAAAGAAAATGAACAAACTCTATTTCTTCTCTTTCTTCTATTTCAAGAAGAGAAATCTTTATGAATTTATTTTATCTTCATCATCACTCCTGTTATTTAACTAGTTTTAGTAATACTAATTTATCTTTCAATTGATTCTTTTCTACCTTTAACTCCAACTCTTTCGTTATCAATTCTATAAGGTTAGTGATTGTTTTATTTTATTTTTTTATTTAGAATTAATTTATATTTTAAAAATATTTTTTTGATATTAATTTATATTTTAGGAATATTTTTTAGATCTTTTTATATTTTTGTTAAGGATATTTAGAATTTTATTATACTCTAATTTTATATATAAATAGTCTAGTGAGGTAGGTCAATATAATTTATTGTAAATTATTATTTTTTATTTTTTAGCCGTCATTAAATATATTTATTTTGTCTTTCATCTCTCCTTTGTGCACCAACAATTGGTATCTAGAGCTCCGGTTAGAAATCCACGGGAAATACGAGAGAACAGTGAGGTGTTGTGTGATTGATAATCGTTCTTTCTTATTCTGGGGATTTGGGAACCACTACTATTAAGTTTCTGTGTAAATTGCACATGGTAGAAGATGAACGGAAACGGCATCGATATTCATTCCAAGCTTCCAATATTTGATGGCAAAAACTGGAATCGTTGGAAGATTCAGATGCGCGTGTTGTTTGACTCTCAAAATGTGTTAAATCTTGTCACCAATGACTATGATCTGTTAGAAGCAGACGCAACAAAGGCACAGAAGATAACACAGGGGGCACTAAGGAAGAAAGATCATAAGGCATTGTTCTACATCCATCAATGTATGGATGCGAATGTGTTTGAGAAGATTGCTGATTCTGAAACAGCAAAGGATGCGTGGGACACACTGGTCAGATGTTACGGTGGTGACGCATTAGTGAAGAAGGTGAAGCTTCAGTCTCTCAAAAAGCAATATGAGAATCTCAACATGAAGGACAACAAGAAGATTTCTGAGTATATCTCTAGAGTGATTCTGATCACTAATGAGATGAAAGTCTATGGAGAAACTCTTTCTGAATAAGTAATTATTAAGAAGATATTGAGATCTTTAACTTCTCAGTTTGATTATATTGTGGTAGCAATTGAACATTCCAAATATCTGAGCACCATAAGAGTTGAAGAGCTGCAAAGTAGTCTAGAGGCGCATAAGTTGCATATGACTGAAAGAACTTCTAGGAGGGAAGTAGAGCAACAGGCTCTGAAAGTAACTTCTGGTAAGAAGTATTAGAAGCAAACTTGGTCAGAAGCCAGGAAGAAAACTAATGATGGTCAAAGGTCAGAAGTTTCAAACTCTGATAGGCAGAAGAATGTCCAGAAGGGAAAGGAGAAGTCTGACGAGAAGAATGTTCAGTGTTACTGTTGCAAGAACTTTGGTCATTATACCAAAGATTGTTGGTCAAACAAAGAAGAAGCAGAAATGGCCAGAGGAGACTCATATGAAGAACTTGTGCTATTTATGACTTATGAATCTGATGAGGAACCGGTGAAATTGTCATTTTCTGATTCTGAAGGGGAAGAAGATGACTCTGAATATTTTGACTCTGGAGGGGTGTTTGAATATGAGTCAAAATTAGAAGATGACATTGAAGCTTTTGAAGAAGAGTCAGAAGATGATGACTTAGGAAACTCTAAAGGTGAGTCAGATAATGAATCTGATTCTAATCCAGATTTTGATGATGATCCAGAATATGATGGTGATCATGCTTCTAGAAGGGAAAACTCTGAAGATGTAGGTTCTGGAGGACAAGCTTCTAAATATGATCATGTTTATGGTGGAAATCATGACTCTAAGGATGAACCTTATGAAGGAGGGGCTTCTGAAGGAAATTTATCCTTTGACGATGATCATGATTCTGAAAGTGGAACTTATGAAGGCATGGGTGATCCAACTTTTGAAGCTGGTAGGAATTATCCAGACTCTGAAGACAGTCAAGGTTTTGGAGAAAGTCCAATTTCTAAAGCAAGAGCTTCTGAAGGGGAAAGTTCTGGTGTCCAAGGTTCTGGAGTTCCAGTTTAGAGGCAACAAAGAGTCAGAAGCATCCCAAGAAGATTTGCAGAGTTTGACATGTTGCAAGACACTGAAGTAGACTCTGAAGGAGAAGTTATTCAGTGTGCAATATTATTAGACTCTAAACTCGTGAGTACGGAAGAGGCTCTTAAGCAACAAGTTTAGTTACAGGCCATGAAAGAAGAACTTGATGCTATAGAGAGAAACAAGACTTGGAAGCTGACAGAACTTCCAAAAGGCAAGAAAGTCATCAACGTCAGATGGGTTTTTGAGTAGAAGCTAAAGCCAGATGGATAAATTGGCAAACACGAAGCAATATTAGTAGCAAGAGGCTTTCTACAGAAGTCTAGGATGGATTACTTTGAAGTGTTTGCACCTGTAACGAGACATGAAACAATCAGACTAGTGATTGCAATAGCTGCTAACGGGAATTGCCCGTTGATGTATTTAGATGTAAAATCTGCATTTCTGAATGGTCCATTACAAGAAGAGGTATACGTGTCACAACCTCCTGGATTTGAGAAAAAAAACCAGGAAGGGATGGTGTTCAAATTACACAAAGCCTTGGTATGGATTGAAGCAAGTGCCCAGAGCCTGGAATCTGAAGATTGATTAGTTTTTCCAAGAACAAGGGTTTCAGAAGTGTGAGATGGAGTATGGTGTTTATGTTCAGCGCACTTCAGAAGGTAATATGATTCTGGTATGTTTATATGTTAATGACATATTGCTAACAGGAAGCTCTGAACAAGAAATAGTTAAGTTCAAGAAGGTTCTAATGAATGCATTTGAGATGACAAATCTTGGGGAAATGAGTTTCTTTCTAGGGAATGGAATTTATGTACTCTGAGAAAGGAATCATTTTGCATCAGATGAAGTATGAACTTGAGCTTCTGAAGAGATTTAAGTTAGAAAATTGCAAAGTTTCTATCACACCTGCTGATATGAATCAGAAGTTGGACTCTGATTCTGATGGAGAGGATGTGGATGCTACAACCTTCAAATAGATGGTTGATTCTATGAGGTATTTGTGTAATACCAGACCTGATATTTTATATGCAGTTGGAATGGTTATAAGATTTATGAGTAAACCAAAGTGGTATCATTACAAAGTTGTTGTTAGGATTCTGAGGTATGTGAAGGGAACTCCGAAGTGTGGGGTGTTATTTCCTTCTGGAAGAAAGATTGAATCAGAACTTCTGAGTTATTCAGACTCTGATTGGTGTGGAGACAGAGTTGACAGAAGAAGTACTTCTGGGTACCTATTTAAATTTTTGGGAGGTCCTATTTCATGGTGTTCTAAGAAGAAACATGTTACGTTGTCAACCTATGAAGCTGAATATATTGCAGGCGCTTTAACTGCATGCCAAGTTGTGTGGATTCTGAACTTGCTGCAAGATCTGAAGATTAAAGTAGACAAACCTCTGAAGCTGGTGATTGATAACAAGTTTGCAATCAATATTGCCAAGAACCCAATGCTGCATGGGAGAAGCAAGCATATTGAGACCAAATACCACTTTCTGAGGAATCAAGTTCAGAGCAGAATATTAGAAGTTGTGCACTGTAGCACCCAGAAGCAGCTAGAAGATGTTCTAACAAAGGCTATCAAGAATGATTAATTTCTTAGTTTAAGGGATGGAATTGGTGTTGTTAGTTTTGGGTAAATATAAATTAAGGGATGGTGTTAGAATTAATTTATATTTTAGGAATATATTTTTATATATTAATTTATATTTTAGGAATATCCTTTTAGATCTTTTTATATCTTTGTTAGAGGATATTTAGGATTTTATTATACCCTAATTTTGTGTATAAATAGCCTATTGAGGTAGGTCAATGTAATTCATTGTAAATCATTATTCCTTATTTTTTAGCCGTCATTAAATATATTCCTTTTGTCTTTCATCTCTCCTTTATGCACTAACATTTGAGACAAATATCATAGCGGTTTTGGGTTTAAAATCTGTTTTTTTTTTAAATATTGGAATACATGATTAGTTGTTTATGGATTCTGAAAATGATTTTGAAAAGCGGAGTTTGCATTACACAGAATCAGGTATGGGAAACTATGATGCAGCAGGGAAAATATCATATCATACTTATGTATCATTCTCTCAAGCTGCAGGACTTGAGGACGATCTGGAGGAAAAATTCTAAATGGTAATATTGTGAGGCCTTGTGTGTTGTTCATCCTTTGATTACTTTGTCATAGAAGACTTGTCACAAAAGACAGAATGAGCAGGTTTGGTTTTGTATACAATGACAATTGTGTTTTATGGAACAAACAGGAAAACTTGCAGCAAATGTTATTTATTTGTGTTGTGAGGGGGTTAAAGGGTTTTGGATCAATGGGATTCATTGGCTCCAAATTCATCATAATCCTAGTGAATGGAATGAGGACCTATTGTGGAGTATTGAGCACAGTAAGGGAAAATGTGCTTAAAATTTCATTTTCAAATGTGCGTTTGCAGAAACGATCTATGAGATATGAAAGTATATAAGTTCATGTTGTTTTACTGGTAGTAGCAACATCCAGGATGTGGAATCTAAAATAATTGATTGTATTATGTATAGATGTTGGTCTAAACCTAGGCTTAGAGGCTATCTTAGTAAAATAATGGTGATTTAGTTTGTGTTATTGTTGGTGCCTGTAATATATTTTTCTTTCCTTAAAAAAATTAGATCAAAATAGTTTTTATAAATTTATAAGAAAATGAAGTTTTTATGGGATTTTGGTTCTGCTCAAATGTGTGGATAGACACGAAGCAGACATGTTCATGAAAAAAATCATGAAGTATTTTTTGGTACTCATGCTAATGGATATGAAATGGCTAAGAAAATATTGAAAAGGACTAGTATTGGTTGACTATGGAGACTGATTGCTTTCATTATGCCAGAA
This sequence comes from Vicia faba, assembly GCA_948472305.1. Taxonomy (NCBI): domain Eukaryota; kingdom Viridiplantae; phylum Streptophyta; class Magnoliopsida; order Fabales; family Fabaceae; genus Vicia; species Vicia faba. The sequence goes on from OX451736.1 coordinate 340,922,023, forward strand.
TATGCCACAAATGTCGAATCTATGCGGACAAGGTGCATGTGCCACCAACTCCTCTGAATGTTCTAGCAGAGTCGTGGCCATTCTTTATGTGGAAAATAGACATGATCGAACTTATCAAACTGATCACTTCAAATAGACACAGATTTATCTTAGTCGCCATCGAGTACTTCGCCAAGTGGGTTGAAGTCGTTTCTTACACAAATGTAACAAAACAAGTGGTTGCCCACTTTATTAAGAAGGAGATAATCTATCGTTATGGGATTCTCAATAAAATAATAATTGATAATGGGTTGAATCTGAATAACCAAATAATGAAGGATTTATCGAGAGTTTCAAAATTGAACATCATAACTCATCATCATACCAGTCCAAAATGAATGGCGTCGTGGAAGCAATGAATAAGAATATCAAGAAGATTATCCAGAAAATGGTAAAGACTTATAAGGATTTCCAAGAACACCGGTTCCATGGCTATAGAACATTGGTTTGTACTTCAATTTGGGCAACCCCCTTTCTCTCGTATACGGCAAGGAAGTAGTGCTTCCTATTGAAGTAGATATCCATTCACTGAGAGTTCTCATGGAGACCAAGTTTGAAGAAGCTGAGTGGGTTTAGGCAAGTTCGATCAACTCAACCTTATAGAAAAGAAGTGCATGATAGCATTGTGCCATGGTCAATTGTATCAAAAGCGGATAAAGAATGTGTTCGACAAGAAAATCTGTCCTTGAGAGTTTCGAGAAGGTGACCCGGTGTTGAGGAAGATCATGCCACCTCACAAGGATTCATGTGAAAAATAGATGCCAAACTATGAAGGTTCATACATTGTGAAGAAAGTCTTTTTTGGAAGAGCTCTTGTTCTCACAAATAAGGATGGTGAAGAATTCCCACACTCGGTAAATTCAGGCGCAGTTAAAAAATATTTTGCCTAAAAAAGAGGAACAATGACCCACTGAGTCGAAAACCCGAAAGGGTGACTCAGTAAAAAATGGGCATCCCAATGGACATAAAAAAGAGAGTTGTCCAGGAAAAAATTAGGGATAAAATAAAAGAATAGAACCCGCTAAGTTGGGAACCCGAAAAGAGCGGCTTAAGAAGAAAAAAAGGTAACTTGATAGACTGAAAACTCGAAAGGGCGATTCCGGTAAAAGTTAGGGATTTTCCAAAAGGAAAAAGATGATGGTCCATGTACATATTCCACAACAGAAATTAAGGACTGGAAGAATTAGTCCAGCTTCTCTACTTGGAAGCAAAGTATTATGATTCTTGAAGACATAACGAAAATAGCAGTGTTGTAATTTGATGGAAACTTACATAGTTCTATTATCATTGTACTTTTTTGTCTCAGCAATTTCCTCTTTTAGGAAGTGCATCCTTATATATTGCTACCCATTTATGAGTAATTTCCTCAATGAATAAAATTTCTTCATAAAAAATCCTTCTTTATCATTGTGTTGTTTCTGCTCGTTTGCAAAATGTGAATTATTTTTGATAAAAATATCTTTAAATTTGTTGGTAATAATAAGAAGTATTGAAAAAACATTAATTATTTCAATTTTAAATCTCCAAAGGAAAATCCATTGTTTCTAACGACATACCTGGTGCACAATGCACAAGGTCCTTTGCGGGTCACCTTGGTCTCATCAACATGAAAGTTGTGACTCTTCCATGAGAACAAGCAAACAACTTGCCAATAATGGATCAAACTCAGAACTATCAAAACTTAAGAATATCGGGAAGTCAGAATCTTATCGTGAGTCGACAAAAGTCCTACACCATTTGGCATCTTCTTTGAGTCCAACCCCATTTGGCATCTTCTTTGAGGTCCAACCCCGTTTGGTGCCTTTTCAAAGTCTAATCTTCCATTGCCATTCCCACATGCATGGATCATAATATTTCATACATCGTTGCATGCATAGTGTAACACCCCAAAATAATTAAATTATTTATTTAATTATTTGATTAATTTGTGATGAATTTTTGTGACATATTTGTGGTGTTTATATGATGTGTTGATGATCATGATGCTTGATATGTTGTTTTGTGTGATGTATGATGGGGTAGTGTTGTAACCGGTTTTGAAATGAGAGTCGTCACCCTTAATTTTTATCTTTAAGAAAGGAATATAAAAGATAACTCTGATTTAGTCAGAGATTTTAAGTTGTTGGACTCGTTCTTAGACGAAGGGGAGGTGTTAGGCACCCCTCATCTACCTTTTTCACAAGGATGCTAGGGTTTAGAATTACGGCTTAGGGAATATGGTTTTAATTTTTTATTAGAGGAACTCACCATGATTTTAGTCGTATGCCTATATATTTTGTTATGAGGAATCAGAGTCCCAATTCGTAGTTCGTAGTTTGGTTGGTAATTTTTATAAGATTACGTAGAATTGGTTTCGAATTATCCTTAAACCTTGTTTGAGTTGTAAGATGAGTGATCGTAGATGCAGTTCGCAGTTAATTTTGAAAGTAATTCTATTTAATCTTTTTTCAAAAATAATCTTATTGTTTTTGTTATGTTAGTAAAAAATGATTTTTGATGGATTAGCTATATTAAGACGTTGAACGGAGAAAGTCTGATGTAGTCTCCTCTTCACGTGGTCAGATATTGACCACGTGTCATTCACGAATGGTGAATTTGGTGAGTTGCATGAATTTTAATTGTTTGATTTTGAATAATAAATCGGTAGACAATGTGCCGACCAATTTAATTACTCAGAGACGAACATTCTATTATTTATAAAATGTTTGAATTAATTTTATTGAAGAATTTAATTTTTACGTACTAGAGAATTGCAAATTATTTCAAGGATTTTGTTATTTTTAGAAAATTTATTGTTTTTTCATGATTTTAAGGAAATGGATGAAATTAGTCTAAATTAGCATAATTAGAAATTATGTTATAAATTAATTAAAAACTAATATCTAATTGATTAAGAAATAAATAATTATTTAATTAAAACTAAATAACATGAAAATCTGGGGTGTTAAATTTAGACATGGTAAGGTTTAGTAAAAAGAAATTAAAGCCTAAGGCTCATTAGACTTATCAACCTTAAGTCAACTTAAAACTAAATTGAACATTAGATAAATTAAAAAACAACAATTGTAACAATAACAGATGAACCTGAGTATTTCACAGAGAGAGAGAGAGATTTTTTCCTCTTCCTCGTTTTTTCGTGCATCTGGTTCTTTCTTCTTCAATTTTCTTCAACATTAGATCCAAATCAAATTTCCTTTTCCTTCTTGTAAAATTTCTTTCAAAACCCTATCCATGATCAATATTGAATGGCGGCGGTAGTCAAGAACAAAGATGGTTCAGGGCATTATGGATCTCGTACGTGCGTCTGACAGATCAGAGGGAAGGACGCCGCCTGCAGTGCTTCATTGGTTGAGCATGGTTGGGAGGTCATGGTGATGTGTCTACCGGCATGGTGTGTGGTTGAGATTATCGATGAAGAGATGTTGATTACCGTCGATGGTGGTCTGCCGTTGTTGCAGTCGATGTTTCATTTGGCTTTGCGGCGGTTGTGAGTGTATGCAGCGGTCGGTGGGGCTCGTCGGAGTTTGCAATGATTTTCGATGGTGAGGATGTAATTCCATCATTGTTCTTCTTATACCTTTTAAACCTGCAAGAAAAACTAAAACCAACAAGAGCATGAATGAACGTGAAAGTTACACGGTTGATTCTATTTTCTTTTGTTATGCTTTCTCATTTGAATCCGACCATCGAGTTGTTATTGTTCAATCAATTTCTCTCCTCTGAACTCAATTGTTTGTTATTGTTGAATCCTTCTTGTTGAATTTTTGAGTTTGTGAGTTATGATTGAACCTCAGTGTAATTCATTCTATTATAATGTTTGTGAAAAGGGAAAAAAAGTTGTAGATTTGTTGGCGGATGAAAGTTTATTGTTATTGAGTGATTTTGCAGGAATGGTTGCTTTTCAAGTTGTTGGTTTTGATATTGTTCTGAGTAAGCTTGAGAAAGAGAATAGGTAATGGTTTGAATGGAATTTTGAAAAAGGTTGTGTTCATGAAGAATGGCTTATGCTTGGTCTTACATGTTTAGAAAATTTTGGTCAGTAGTTTTGAAAGTTGTTTACATGTTAGTAATTTGGAGGCCTTTGGTATGAGATGGTTTACGGTTGAAACTTGGTATGTTTGTAAGAAGAATCGAAGGGGCTTATAATGTTGCGTTTTGAAAGAGATGGTAAAACGTGAGCTTATTGGTGTTAGAACGTGTGTATATCATGCAGCTGAATGGTTTGACATAAAGATTGGAGTAGGTACAAATTTACCATTAGGTGTTATGTGAAAATTGTGTTAGTAAAATTTGTGAAAAATATGTATCATGAATGTCTATGTCATGGAATTATTTACAGCAACATAATAAGGGTTTTTGGATGATAAAAATGGTGAAAAACTTAAAAGTCTGTAATGGTGTGTGAAACGTGATAATGTATGTGGAAAATTGTTACTGGATAAAAAGTGGCCTCCAAAATAATTAATAAAAAATATAATTTAGGAAAATAAATTACCATCAGATTAACATCACGTGGTTTGAAAAGACAAACAAATTAAAATTGAAATTAAAAGGGAGGTCTCATATGAAATCATCGACCAAGAATAAAAATTAACACCAATAAATTTGAAAAGCAATTTTTAGGGTTGTTGTCTGATATAGTCAACAACCCTATAATAAACCAAAACAAGAATTCTAAGAGTTTGTAAAGATAGTAAATTTGGAGATGTGGATTGTTGATGAATTGTGGATTTGTTGATGAAAATTGTTAATGAAAAATTATGACAACAATGAGTCTTATTTATAGAAGGCAACATTGTAAGATATCTTAGCAATTTGTTGTAAGGGTCTAAGATCGTTTTACCGAAGGCAACATTGAGGGGTCATTGAGGGGCTATGATCTTGTATTCGAGGGTCTTTGCTAAAGTATCTCACGTTTGAGAGACATGACTATTTTTCTCAAGGCAACAAGTGAGGTTAATCCTAGAGGTGCAAGTGTGCAAAGTGTTTGTTTTCATGCATTTTATCTTGGGATTAGGATTCTCTATTGTTTGATTTTTAGCCTTGCCATACACACCCTAATTACTACCAATTATATTGAAAGCGATAAATTACAGAAATTTAAAGTTCTACGCTATTACATCTTTTTGGGGGATGGGGGATACAAATTTATAAATGGGGAATGAAAGAAATTAAAACCTAATTAATATTACAACTATATTGAATAATGAATAACAATAAAAACATAAAGGAATATAAAGATAATGTAAAAAAAGGAAAATTGTTTTAAAAAAACTTTTATATATTGACACATACACTTACGCATTGATACGAAAATTTTTATGCATTGATGCATGTACTTATGCATTGGCTCATATATGTTTTGTATCGACACATGCACTTATGCATCAATACATATCATTCCTTGCTCATAGAAATAAAAATCAACTCATTATGAGTCGATACATAAAGGTTTACATCGGCTCATAACCTTTTTTGCATCGACACATGCACTTATGTATTGATATATATCATTTCTTTGCTCCTTGAAGTCAAAACCAACTCAGTATGAGCCAACACATAATAGTTTGCATCGACTTATTTCTGTTATGTGTCAACTCATTTGTGTTTTGTATCGATTCATAACCTATTTTGTACTTAATATGTGTCGGCTCATAGAGATATGTATCGACTCATACTATTGTTTTTTACTCCTAACATTTTTCTGCTGCATATATGAGTTAGTTCTCAACACATGGTTAATGAAAATGAAAAGTAAACATATGGTTAGCTTCATGATAATGATATCTACATTTTATATTCACAAATGAACCACTAATGATGCTTGTATGAAGAGTTCAAAGTCAAGAAAACTTACCTTAAAGCTGAAATTTGTGTTTTGATTTAGAGATATTGTATTCTCTTGGAGAAGTCAAGTAGCTGCTTTTGAGTTTGGAGAATGATGATAGTGGTGTTACAGAAGTTTCTCTTGTGTTTGAACAACTTCTATATGATGTATATGAAGTATATGGATGGTTTGTTTAGGGAAAACTTGCAAGATTTTAGAGACTCAAAGGGTTTGGACTTCAAAGCTCAAAGATGGAGATTTTTATGGGCAATTCTGGTTTTTAGAGTATAAGGGGGGTTTGAGGATTTTTTCAATACACGAGAATCTATCCTCTTTCTCTTGCAAATGTTTCCTCTATTTATAGGCAAGAGGTTTGGGGACAAAATTTGATTAGGTTTGCAAGACAGCATGTTATGGTTTGGTTGGGATGCAAATATCAAACTATGTCAATTCTCCATAGTCCAAAGATGAAGTGTAAAAGTTGCTGGTATAGAGGGGCTACTTTCCATGATTTATGGTGGAGTATAATCAGAAGTAAGCAAGGTATGGGCTCAAGACAATTTTTGTACCAAAAGCTTGCTTTTCAAGAATAATAATGGTAACTTTATACCATGAATGGAAAGATCTTTTGGACAATGACTCAAACACTTGGATAATGGTTCAAGCTTTTATGTGAATATTAAATTATAGAGAGATTTTCAAGAAATAAAGCCTGCAACATAAGATTATGCAGCATAACATGTAGATTGGATCATGTGTTCTTCACCAAAAAGACTTGTAATTCAAGGATGGATGCCCAACTTCATGCCTTTGAATCTTCAATCTCAAGTATGATAAATTCATGCTCTTGGACATTTTGGAAAGCTTGAAACATTGTCTACAACTTTCATGTTGACCACTTTGGCTAAATCAAATTGGAACTTGATGAAAATTGGCCAAGAAGTTGAGAAAAAAACTGACTAAAACCTATTGAAAATTTCTCTAAGTGTTTTATGAAAAATGTCATGACTTTAGGAATTTATAACTCAAAATACAAGCACTTATAGGACTTGATAAGCAAAGCAAAGTTATAGATCTCATCAATATCTATAACTTTTATGTTGAAAGTGAAGAGGTGAAAAACACAAGAAGGGGGGGGGGGGGGGGGGGGTTGAATTGTAAAACTGAAATCTTAAAGCAATTGACAAGATATTTTTATCCTGGTTCGTTTGATCTCAAACTACTCCAGTCCACCCGTCAAGGTGATTTCGCCTCTCTCCAACGAGGTCTTAATTCACTATATTCAACTGAATACAAATCTGCTTTAACAACTGCTAAAGCCTTCTTGATTCAAACCACAATCCGGTTTGTCAAGGCAACACTTTCTTACAAAGGTATAAAACAAATGTGTGTGAATGTTTTCTACAAAACTTTATCACAACTGTGATGTATACACAAATGAAGCTTAGAAACTTATAATGCTAAACACTAATGGAGTATCAGAGTTTGTGGTTTAGCAAAACTGGTAGATGAAGATTATTGTTCAGCTTTGTGCGTGTAGAGAATTGGAGAGCATTAGCCATTATAATCTTCGAAGCCTTGTTTATATAGCACTTGAGGAGATGAACGTTGAATGTAATATTCTTGATTCAATGCTAATAACAAGCTTTCCTTTTTGAGCAGATCTTGTCTAGAATGATGCCGTTGGAATTAATTAGTGTTCAATGCACAGTACCGTTGCTTCTTCAATGCACGTTCTGGCTTGGCTCATTCTGATTCTGCTTTGCTGCTGATGAACTATTGTTTTTGTATCAGAGTGTTTACGCGCAGTTCTGTTCATCAAGCTTCAGCAAGTACGTGAGTTGATCATCTGATCTTCACGTTCTGATTCAGCAACTTCTGATGCTGGTGTATCAAATCAAATTCTGATGCTGAAGAAGTGATCTTGCTTATTTTAATCAGCGTATCTACAAGTCAGAGCATAGTAATTTTAGGTAGCATATAGTTCAAACATGAAACATATAAATACTATATCTTTTCACTTTGTTATCATCAAAACTTAAATATAGGGTACTAGATTCAAACATTGTTCTAACAATCTCCCCCTTTTTGATGATGACAAAAACTAGATATTTTAAATAAAAAATAACGTGAAAAGGTATCTAGGAAATGTTTCAGAGTTAAGAAGTAAGGAGAAATCAGAGTTAAGAGATACTCCCCCTGAGTTTGTTACTTCCCTTTGATATACGTGTTCTTCAGGATCAGATCTTTTTCTATCTTTGAGCATCAGATTATAGGTCTTTGACTTATCAGAGAGCAGAGCTTCAGAGCTTTTCCTGTCAGAGCTTTGCTTCGGATCAGAGTGTTAGGTCGATCAGAACTTCATATTTGATCAGAGCAACATGAGCTTCTACATTTTGATCAGAGCTTCTAGCTTCATAGTGTTCAGGGGCTTCCTTGTGCCTGTAGACTTAAAAACAAAACAGAAAAACATTTCAAGTAATAGAGTTAGAATGTTTGAGAATTTCTGTCTAGTTAGCCGTTATTGATTTTAAATATCATTCTTGTTCTCCCCCTTTTTGTCAGCAATCAAAAAGTGTTGGTGATGTGCTAAAACAATTTTATCAGAAAAACTAATCATATTAAGAGTTCAGAATCAGAGCAAAGGAACATTACAAAAACTCAATCAAAACAGTACATCAGAAAATGAAGAAAACATAGAGAATGTCATGCATGAAAAAAAATTTTAAGGTTGTGGGGGCATGCGTGAGAACAGGCTTTCCAGCATTGCTTGAATCTTTTCAGAGGTTTCATTCTGCTTCTGAACCATGTTGACAACAGTGTCAATTTTGCTGTCCTGTACATCCATTCTTGCTTTCATCTTCTGATCATTCTCTTCCATCCGCTGCTGTAGACGCAAGTCATTCAGCCTTAATTCTTCCAGAGCCTGCCTGTCCAAGGCAGCTTGAGAAGTGTCAGAGGGAGGAAGCTTCTCAGAACTTTCAGCTACATCTTCTGCTGGATTTTCTTCAGCCTGAATGGTCTTGTCTTCTGATGGTTGCACCTGTGCAGCTTGCTCTTTCTCAGACCAAGATTCACTGTCCAGAGGGAGTACAACTTCTTGAGGCAGTTGACTCTCAACTTCCTTCAGCAGCTTGCTAAAGTTCTGTTGAGCCTGCTCATAGTTGACGTCCTGCAGCTTGAGGGCTTCAGCACGTACCCATAGTCTGAACTGTGACCAGAGCTGATCAGAAGCAGCTGGGTCGATCATCCCCGGACAAACTTGCTTCAAAGAAGCAATCCATTGCAGCATACATGTTTCAAAATTCAAAATACCAGAGCCAACATCTGGTTGCTTTGGTTTGGGTATGGCAATTTTGTGTCTTAGATCAGCAAGACGTTCAAGACTTGTTAAGTCAATGAAAGTTCTGCTGGGGTTTTCAGCGGTTTTCTGAGAGGTTGTTTGTTGTGGTTCTGATTCTGGTTCTGGTTGTATTTCTGGTTCAGGTTGTGGTTCTGGTTGTGGAGGAGGAATATTTGGTGGTTCAGAATTTGGTTGAACAGAAGCATGTTCACGCTCAATATCAGCTAGCACTCTATCAAGTGCTGGTGTTGTTGAAACAGTTGGTTGTTTGGGAATCTTAGTTCTGGGTCTTCTGAGTAGTAAGGCCTCAGAAGGGTCTTTTGGTATGGTTTCATCAATGGTAGGGATTGGGATTGATATTCTGTGAGAGGTTTGAGGAGGGGCAGCAGATGTTGGAATAGTAAAAGATTTTGAAATAGGGGCAGCAGATGAAATACCTCTTTTCTTTGGAGTCTGATGAGATGATCCTTCTGCTTTCCTCTTCTTTGTCTTCTTCTGAGTCACTTCTGGTTGGACTTGACTCAGATCTTTGATCTTCAGCTTTGAACCTGTATCTTCTTCCTTGTATGAATCTGGATACTTGAGAAACATATCAGGTTTGGATTCCATTTCAGAAAATTTTGGGAAATCACTCAGAGGCACTCTTCTGCTGGAGATGTCAGCAGTTGAAGTAGCTCTGGGTTCCTTCTTAATATTTTCTATCAGCTTCATCTTTTTCAGGTTCTTAGCGTTCAGCGGTTTTCCAACAGTTGGTTCCATAGTGCTCAGCACTTGAGCTTCGCTCAGATACTCTATCAGCTTATTCTCTGTCAGAATATCTGATATGAGCCTTCCAAACGGTATCCAGTCCCTTTTGGTCCTTTCTTCTTCTCTAGTCTCTTTCACACTGGACTTGAGATGGTTGAACAGAAAGTGTGCCAGATTGATCTTCACCCTCTGATCAATAAAGTAGATCAGAAATTGCTGATCCACGTTTATATAATCAGGAGAACTTGTTGGTTTCCTGTGATTGAAGCATCCAAGAACAATCTTGGCCCATACTCTGCAGTGATCCTTCAGATCCTTAATTTTGCTGCTGGGAAATCCAAGAGTGAAAATGCTGTTGGCTACCACACCTATATCAGGGCATCTATCAGCCATGTCCACACAACGGACTCCACCACCACTTTGACCGATTAACCTAGCAATGAGGTCTTCAGAAATTACTATCTTCTTTCCCATGACAGAAGAGATGACTAGATGTTTATGAATCTTGGCGTGAATCCAAAATTCCTTGACAAGCTCTGGGAATGTTGGTCCAACCAACCTATCGAAATACCTCTCCCACTTTTGAGCCCTAATTTCTTCAGTTAGGTCAAATCCATTTTCCTTCAAACTTTCAAAGTCGATGATTAACTCAGAGAGAACCTCAAGATTCTTTACCGGTGTGAGAAGAGTTCTGAGGGGCACCTGATATTGTTCAGAGGTTTCTTTCTTCTGATTTCCTGCAGAAATGCTGGAGGATGCCATTGTTCTCACTAAAAAAGCTTGAGAATGATTTGAGAGAAAAAGATTTGAAGGAGATAAACTCAGAAATATGCAGAGAATACTTGAATGATTATGAGAAAGCGTAAAGAATAAGAATGAGGAATTAGTGTGCTTAAATAGAGTTTTCAAAAATTATTTTGAAACATTAAACGTTTTAAAGAGAGAGAAAAAAAATAATGATTGCCATTAACAAGCGTGATTACTTTTCATTAAATGCTTGCTGATTTTGGGGGATTTGAGAAAGATACTTAAAAACGGTTACCAGACATGTGTCTCAATGCACCCAATCAGCGCTTTGCCTTCTCAGAAGCGTGCACGCGTTCTGCTTCAGGGATTTGCTGATGATTGGATGACACTTGTTTGATGTAGTGATCAGCACGTCTGTCTTTGAGATTAGACTCTCAGATCTTTAGACTTGCATCTGATACAATCTGCATGTTCTATCTTTCTGAAAGAAGATTGATCAGAAGTTCACAGTAATATAATTACATTCTGAAGGTAAATACATGGAATTAAAACATTTTCATTCTGGGCATACTTTCATGCTGAGATGTTTCAGAATGAAATTAAACCTATCTTCTGAAAGGGGTTTAGTAAAGATATCAGCCCATTGATGGTCTGTATCTATAAATTTCAAGTTTAAAATACCTTTCTGAATATAGTCCCTAATGAAATGATGTTTTATTTCTATATGCTTAGCTCTAGAATGTAAAATAGGATTCTTACTTAAGCAAATAGCAGAAGTATTATCACAAAGAATAGGAATGTTACTCTCAAAAATCTGGAAGTCTTCAAGCTGACTTTTCATCCAGAGCATTTGTGTGCTACATCCTGCTGCTGCTATGTACTCAGCTTCTGCTGTTGACAGAGCAATTGTTGATTGCCTTTTGCTGGACCACGAGATCAGATTTTCTCCCAGAAACTGGCAGCTTCCAGAAGTACTTTTACGTTCCACTCTGTCTCCAGCAAAATCAGCATCACAGTAGCCTACTAAGCTGTAATCACTAGATTTTCTATAAAACAAACCCAGATTAGTAGTACCTTTCAGATACTTGAAAATTCGCTTAACAGCTGTTAAGTGAGATTCTCTAGGATCTGATTGGAATCTAGCACAAATACATACGCTGAATAAGATATCAGGTCTTGAAGCTGTCAGATAAAGGAGAGAACCAATCATACCTCTGTAGACTTTCTGTTCTACACTTTTGCTTACCTCTTCTCTTTCCAGAATGCACGTGGGATGCATTGGAATCTTTGATGGCTTACATTCTGAGAGGTCAAATTTCTTCAGAAGATCTCTGATGTATTTGCTCTGATGAATGTAAGTTCCCTCTGGAGTTTGATTGATCTGAATTCCTAGAAAGAATTTCAGTTCCCCCATGAGGCTCATCTCAAATTCTGCCTGCATACACTTAGAAAATTTTCTTCCAAGAGAAGGATTAGTAGAACCAAAAATAATATCATCAACATAAATTTGACAGACTAAAATGTCACTCTTAACTGTTTTACAGAATAGAGTAGTGTCCACTTTCCCTCTGGTGAATTCATTTTCAAGCAGAAAGTTACTTAGCCTTTCATACCAAGCTCTGGGAGCTTGTTTCAGACCATACAGTGACTTTTTCAGTTTGAAAACATGTTCTGGATGTTTTGTATTTTCAAAACCTGGGGGTTGGTGAACATAAACTTCTTCTTCTATATAACCATTTAAGAATGCACTTTTGACATCCATCTGATACAGAGTGATGCCTCTATTAACAGCAAATGAAATTAAAAGTCTGATAGATTCTAACCTGGCGACTGGGGCAAAGGTTTCTGTATAGTCTATCCCCTCTTGCTGACTATAACCTTGTGCAACCAGTCGTGCCTTGTTTCTGATGACTTCACCTTGTTCATTTAGCTTGTTTCTGAACACCCATCTTGTTCCAATGACGTTGAATCCTTTTGGTCTGGGAACGAGATCCCATACGTCGTTTCTGGTGAATTGATTCAGCTCTTCTTGCATTTCCAGAATCCAGTCATTGTCCAGAAGTGCTTCATCAATAGAAGAAGGTTCAATCAGAGACACAAGTCCCATAAGAGTTTCTTCAGAGTTTCTGAAGCTTGCTCTTGTTCTGATTGGATCTTCCTTTCTTCCTAGGATAGTTTCTTCTGGGTGATCCAAACTGCTTCTGGGCAATCTCTTCTGAGGTTGATCAGCAGCTGTTGAAGGATTTCTAGCATTGCTTCTTTCAGACGTTGAAGGAATGTATGTATTGAGAGCTTCTGATGACTTGTCTTCAGAACCTGCAAATTCAATTTCTATACCTGCAAGATTTTCATTCTGCTTTGACTTTTCAGAGTCAAGCTTGTCATCAAAACGAACACTGATTGATTCTTCCACAATCTGTGTTTCTGTATTGTATACTCTGTACCCTCTTGAGCGTTCAGAGTATCCTAACATAATACACTTCTGTGCCTTAGAATCAAACTTGTTCAAATAATTCTTCGTATTCAATATAAAGCAAGTACATCCAAATGGATGAAAATACGAAATGTTGGGCTTTCTGTTCTTCCACAATTCATATGGAGTCTTTTCCAGAATAGGTCTTATTGAGATTCTATTCTGAATGTAGCACGCTGTGTTTATTGCCTCTGCCCAGAAAGTCTTAGCAACGTTTGTCTCATTGATCATGGTTCTGGCCATTTCTTGCAATGTTCTGTTCTTTCGTTCTACAACTCCATTTTGTTGGGGAGTTCTAGGACAAGAGAAATCATGCAGAATGCCTTTGTCATTAAAGAATGACTCAAAATCTTTATTTTCAAATTCTCCACCATGATCACTTCTGACTTTAACGATTCTAAGATCTTTTTCATTCTGAACTTGGTTACAGAAGGTAACAAACACAGAGTGTGACTCGTCCTTGTGTCTTAAGAACTTTACCCATGTCCATCTGCTATAGTCATCTACGATTACTAACCCATACTTCTTGCCACTGACTGAAGCAGTTTTAACTGGTCCAAATAAGTCAATGTGCAGAAGTTCTAATGGCTTAGAGGTAGAAACAACATTTTTGGATTTAAAAGAAGGTTTTGCAAATTTGCCTTTCTGACATGCTTCACACAGAGCATCTGAATTGAACTTCAAATTTGGAAGCCCTCTGACCAGATTGAGTTTGTTAATCTGAGATATTCTTCTCATACTAACATGCCCCAATCTTCTGTGCCAGATCCACTGCTCGTTGTTAACAGACAGAAGACATTTTACGTTCTGACTCTTTAGTTCAGAAAGTTTGATTTTGTAAATGTTGTTTTTCCTCTTTCCATTAAACAGGATAGTCCCATCTTTCTGACTAACAGCTTTACATGATTTTTGATTAAAGATTATATCATAACCGTTATCACTTAATTGACTTATGGATAACAGATTATGCATCAATCCATCTACTAGCAGAACATTATTAATAGAGGGAAGATTTCCATTACCTACAGTTCCAGAGCCAATTATCTTTCCCCTCTGATTGCCTCCAAAGCCAACGTGGCCTCCAGGCTTAAGTTCCAGGCTTTGGAACATATGCCTTCTTCCCGTCATGTGTCGTGAGCAGCCAGAGTCCAGGTACCATGACTGGTGTTTCTGACTTGCTGCTAAAGATATCTGCAACATGTATTATTTTATCCTTAGGTACCCAGATCTTCTTGGGTCCTGATTTGTTAGTTTTACCAAAACTCTGGTTGAATTTTGGTTTCACAGAGTGCTTACTACTAGTATATTTGATGTCATGTGTGTGACCATACACAAAGTGTGAATTTAGAGGAGTGTGTTTAATGGTTAAATCCATGACATTTTTAGGTGTAGGAACCTTACCTAGGTATCCTATTCCTTTCCTGCCGTTTCTGCTAACTCCATAGATCATTGAAGCCATTCTGCTTCTATCTATGCTTTTAGCAAGGAACTTCTAGAAACTATGATCATACTCCTTGATGATCTCATCAGCGTTGCTGGGAGTTTCAGAAATTGGTTCCTTCTGAGAGTTTTGTAAAGAGTTTTCTAATTTTAAAATTTTATCTCTCAGCTCAGAGTTTTCCAATTTGAGACTCTCAGACTTATTAGAGTCAGATTCAAGATTCCTTTTCAGGTCTCTGAATTTAGCTCTAATCTGCTGATAACGTTCCAGAATTTCATTGAGGCTTTCAGCAAGTTCAGCCTTTGTAAAATTAACAGCGAAGTTAGGGAATACCTCTTCTGTGTCTGATTCTGAGTCTGATTCAGAAGCTTCACTGTCATCTGGAATGTTAGCCATGAGCGCTATGTTTGCCCTTTCATCATCTGATTCTGAGTCAGCTTCAGACGAGTCAGAGTCATCCCATGTGGCCATGAGACTTTTCTTCTTTTCTCTTCCAAACTTCTTTTTGGGCTTTTCCCTCTGAAGCTTTGGGCAGTCACTCTTGTAGTGTCCTTGCTCATTGCACTCGTAGCAGATGATGTCTTTTGTGTTTGGCTTCTTGCTACTGGAAGGGCCTTCAGATCTTCTGTATCCAGAGCAAGAATCTGTCCTTCTGTATCTAGAGGAAGACTCGTTCTGATCAGATCTTCTGGGATTCCTGAACTTCCTTTGTCTTTGCTTCCACAGTTGATTTACTCTTCTGGAGAGAAGGGAAAGTTCGTCTTCTTCTGATGAGGATCCATCAGATGTTTCTTCAACTGCCTGCAAAACTTTAGATTCAGATTTTCTGTTAGATTTTAAAGCTAAAGGCTTACCTTGCTTCTGAGGCTCATCAGCTTCTAGCTCTATCTCATGACTTCTGAGGGAGCTTATAAGTTCCTCCAGAGTGATTTTGTTGAGATCTTTCGCTAGCTTCAGAGCAGTAACCATAGGCCTCCACTGCTTGGGTAAACTTCTGATTATCTTCTTGACATGGTCAGCAGTAGAGTATCCTTTGTCCAGAACTTTGAGACCAGCTACCAGAATCTGGAATCTAGAGAACATAACTTCAATGGATTCAGATTCTTCCATTTTGAACGCCTCATACTTCTGAATGAGCGCCAGAGCTTTTGTTTCTTTGACTTGAACGTTGCCCTCATGCGTCATTCTGAGAGAATCAAAGATGTTCTTAGCTGTGTCTCTGTTGGAGATCTTTTCATACTCAGTATAGGAGATGGCACTGAGGAGGATGGTTCTGGCCTTATGGTGATTCTTGAAATCACGCTTTTGTTGATCAGTCATTGATTTTCTATCAATCTTCTGACCAGTTGCATTCACAGGGTGCGTGTATCCATCTGTCACCATATCCCACAGATCAGCATCATGTGCTAGAAAGAAGCTTTCAATTCTGTCTTTCCAGTAATCAAAGTTTTCTCCATCAAAGACTGGAGGTTTGCCGCTGAATCTGTCTCTGTCCTCATTGTTGTCATTACTGAAATGAGAGTTGTTTCCTGCCATTGTGTTTTTCTGACGCTGGATCTTGTACTGACACGGTTAAGTGTTTTAGCTCAGAACCAGGCGCTCTGATGCCAATTGAAGAGGTGAAAAACACAAGAAGGGGGGGGGGGGGGTTGAATTGTAAAACTGAAATCTTAAAGCAATTGACAAGATATTTTTATCCTGGTTCGTTTGATCTCAAACTACTCCAGTCCACCCGTCAAGGTGATTTCGCCTCTCTCCAACGAGGTCTTAATTCACTATATTCAACTGAATACAAATCTGCTTTAACAACTGCTAAAGCCTTCTTGATTCAAACCACAATCCGGTTTGTCAAGGCAACACTTTCTTACAAAGGTATAAAACAAATGTGTGTGAATGTTTTCTACAAAACTTTATCACAACTGTGATGTATACACAAATGAAGCTTAGAAACTTAGAATGCTAAACACTAATGGAGTATCAGAGTTTGTGGTTTAGCAAAACTGGTAGATGAAGATTATTGTTCAGCTTTGTGCGTGTAGAGAATTGGAGAGCATTAGCCATTATAATCTTCGAAGCCTTGTTTATATAGCACTTGAGGAGATGAGCGTTGAATGCAATATTCTTGATTCAATGCTAATAACAAGCTTTCCTTTTTGAGCAGATCTTGTCTAGAATGATGCCGTTGGAATTAATTAGCGTTCAATGCACAGTACCGTTGCTTCTTCAATGCACGTTCTGGCTTGGCTCATTCTGATTCTGCTTCGCTGCTGATGAACTATTGTTTTTGTATCAGAGTGTTTACGCGCAGTTCTGTTCATCAAGCTTCAGCAAGTACGTGAGTTGATCATCTGATCTTCACGTTCTGATTCAGCAACTTCTGATGCTGGTGTATCAAATCAAATTCTGATGCTGAAGAAGTGATCTTGCTTATTTTAATCAGCGTATCTACAAGTCAGAGCATAGTAATTTTAGGTAGCATATAGTTCAAACATGAAACATATAAATACTATATCTTTTCACTTTGTTATCATCAAAACTTAAATATAGGGTACTAGATTCAAACATTGTTCTAACAGAAAGTTTTCTTTGAATCATCTTGCATCTTGGTGAAAGATTGGCATGAAGTTATGAAATTATCATGTATGAAAACACTTAGAAAAAATTTCTAAGTCTTAAAAAGTTTGAATTTTCAAATTGACTTTTGACTTTCTTGACTTCTTGATTATCAAGCTTCATATTTTTGAATATCTTGATGAAATATGATCTTCGAAATTAAATCTTAACCAAAAAGTCAAAGTTTTACTTTTTGTGCATCAGTTGACTTTTCATAAGTTGATCAAATTTCAACTATCGATCCATTGATCTTGAGAGATAAATGCAATTAGGTCAAAATAATGTCCTTGAATCCTTGATATTATGTTCCAAACCAATAAGTCATGTATTAAGTCAAAAGTCAAGAATCAGTCATTCTTAGTCAAAACCCTAATTTTGACCATTTTGACCTTTTGATGATTTGAACATTTTTCTTGAGGAATTGTGATCCAAACTTGATCAATTGATGCATATGAATTCAAAATGTTGATATTGGTCAAAAATCTTGAAGTTTGGTTGTAAGTTGACCACAGTTGACTTTTTACCCAATATAGTTGATTTTCAGTCATCTGAGCAATTGACTGAGTAAACTTGTGATCCAAGACTTGAAACTTGACATGAATAATCTTGGAGGTCCATTATGATACATGAAACTCATCTGGGGCATTAAAATTTCAATTGTCCTTGTGCAAATCAAAACCCTAATTTGAGGCATCAGTGTTGAGGAGATGGCTTGATCTATTCAACACTTATACAAGCTTGAGCTATTGGAGATCTTATGAGAAGTATCTTGAGAAAAGAGAGGGAAAATTTTGGGGTACAACAGCTTCCCCTATTAAGTCTTCTTAAACCTGAAGAGTTAGACTGGCGTGTCAGCCATTCGTGACTTATAGGTAGAAGATGATTGAACACTAGAGTGCCCAGAAATTTGCACTCGCTGGTGTACGAAGTAATGTTGTTGGTTGATTGTGTCGGGAATAGGCTTAAAGATGTCATCCAAAGTGATTGCTGGTAAGTATAAAGCTTGATTGTGACTATTATTTTAATGTATACTGGAAGGAATCTTGTGGTGACTACTACTTCAATAGGTAATGAAGGAATCTTGACGACTACTACTTCAACAGGTAATGAAGGAATCTTGACGACTACTACTTCAACAGGTAATGAAGGAATATTGACGACTACTACTTCAACGGGTAATAAAGGAATCTTTGACGACTACTACTTCAACAGGTAATGAAGGAATCTTGACGACTACTACTTCAATAGGTAATGAAGGAATCTCTGACGACTACTACTTCAACAGATAATAAAGGAATCTCTGACGACTACTACTTCAACAGGTAATGAAGGAATCTGACGACTACTACTTCAACAGGTAATGAAGGAATCTTGATGACTACTACTTCAATAGGTAATGAAGGAATCTGATGACTACTACTTCAATAGGTAATGAAGGAATCTTTGATGACTACTACTTCAACAGGTAATGAAGGAATATTTGATGACTACAACTTCAACGGGTAATGAAGGAATCTTTGATGACTACTACTTCAACAGGTAATGAAGGAATCTCTGACGACTACTACTTCAACAGGTAATGAAGGAATCTTTGACGACTACTACTTCAATAGGTAATGAAGGAATCTCTTACGACTAATACTTCAACAGGTAGTGAAGGAATCTGACGACTACTACTTCAACAGGTAACAAAGTAATTTCTGAAGACTACTACTTCAACAGGTAGTGAAGGAATCTGATGACTACTACTTCAACAGGTACCACGAGGAACCCAAGCTTGATTTTGTCTTGGAGAAATTTGTAGATAGTTGATGACATGCGTCTGTTGATTGATCTTTTCCTGAAAAGGTAAAGAGTTAGTTGTATGCAATGTCATGATGCATGCATTGTGTAATGATGTTCTCAAAATAAATGAGATTGTGTTATATGTGTTTTGTATGCATATGTCATGATGTGTGAATGTGTAATGTTATTGAAATGTATCTACGTCTGGGAAAATAAATCCCTGACAACTGCTGGGGAGATTTAGGAAGCTTAAATCCTGGACTGCTGTTGGAGATGAAGAGTATGTGTATCTTCAACCTTACTTAGAGTGCTTCCGCTGAGAATTCCAGTTTTGTTCGGAGAAACTCTGTGGGGAATGTTAATTTCTTCTTGGGAAGTAATGTTTAGGAACTTTGGTTGTTTATTGCTCTACTGGGGAATTTAACTCTTATATGCTTTGACTGGGATAATAAAGATGATTAAACCTCTGATTTGTCTGGGGAGGAATAGTCGACTGGTATTTGTTCGAAATCCAGGCTTTGCAACAACTTTCTGGGGAGGATGAAGTTAACTATTATTTGGTCGGATTCTAGGCTTTGCAGCAACTTTCTGGTAAGATGAAGTTAATTGTTATCTGGTCGAATTCCAGGCTTCACAGCAACTTAAATGGGATAATGAAGTTAATTGTTAGTTGGTCGAATTCTAGGCTTCCCAGCAACTTACTGGTAGGATGAAGTTAACTGTTATCTAGTCGGATTTCAGGCTTCGCAATAACTTTCCAAGGAGAATGAAGTTAAATTGTTATCTAGTCGGATTCCAGGCTTCGTATCAACTTACTGGTAAGATGAAGTTAACTGTTATCTGGTCAGATTCTAGGCTTCACGGTAACTTACTGGTAGGATGAAGTTAACTGTTATCTGGTCGGATTCCAGGCTTCACAACAACTTACTGGGGATAATATCAACTCGGCTGGGGACAAGGGGAGTTCTATCAGTGATATGTAGTAGTCTGAGGGAAAGACTCGAGATTGGGAGATTGTAATCTGTTGGGGGAAATAAACCCTGTTAAGGAAAGTATTCTAACGATCTTACTGGGGAAATGAACTCGTCTGGGGAAGAATTTTTACAAGGTTTCTTTTCCAGTTTTGGAAGACCAAACTCGGTCGGGGAATGTCAGAATAAATCCAAGAATTGATTGTATCTGAGGATGTATTGAATGAGTATTAGAATGACATTCATATCTAGATCGTATCTGAATTGTATCTACAGAAGAGTCTGGAATGAATGTCAGAATAAATATGTATTTAGATTGTATCTGCATTATATCTAGAAGATGATAAATTGCCGGAAATTTCCATCTGTTTGGGAACTGGCATGATGTGTGCGTTCGTTGGGAGATGATCAAACTCCTCTATCCACTGGTGAGTTTGACTATGTCATCGGTTGGAGGATGCCCCACTTTTGTTTGAATATGCTTCTATGCTTGTCGGGGATAACCTCGTGGGGGGTTGTACCCTTATTCGTGAAGATTAATCTGTGGGGATAACTTTATATAGGTGGCTCTGGCGAATTCACTGGGGATCACCTTATGAAAGGGACTTTATAGGTGTAAGTGTTTGGTTGTTGGCATGTTTTTTGGTAAAACCAGTTATGTGAATGTCATGACTGATGTCATAACATTCTGGGACACAAGGTACATTCTGCAGAAAAAGAATGTCATACAGGAGCTGCTCAATATGAGTGTTTAGCTGATCATTATGCAATGATCATATTTATTGCATTCTACCAAAATCAGTAAACAATATTCTTGTTGTCATAACCAATGTTAAGACATCCTGTACTGAACTAACATTTGTGCAGATTTATTATTTCTGAGAATTTTCAGGAATCTGGTTTATTCAGTCCAGATCAGATTCTCACGTGGACTTAGGTTAACTTTGCTTAACCCTAATCTGGTTGTTAAAGTCCTATGACCAAGTCTTGAGGTTAACCCTAATTAACCCTAGTTATTTTCGTGGAAGCCCTAACAGAAGAATAGTTGGCTATATATTCATCATGAAGACTGTTGGTGAAAGATACTTTTGACAGAAGATCAATAAGGGACTGTATAGTTGTAACTACTGTAATCCAAGCAATTATCATTGTGATAAGTGACTTGGAGTAGGATTTGATTGTAAGGGTTGTGTATCACTCAAAGCTTTGAAGCACGAGTGTTTGTGTCACTTGATTAAAGCTTTGAGGCAAAGTCAAGTTAGGGTTGTGTATCACTCAAAACTTTGAAGCACGAGTGTTTGTGTTACTTGATTAAAAGCTGTGAAGCACAATCAAGTGTATGTTCTGTAGAGTGTCTTCATAATTTCATTAGTCAATTGTTTAGTATCATTGTTGTGATTGAGGGAGAGTGAGTAGGAACTCAGGTTTAAGTTGAACTTAGATTGAAGTTGCATTGGGTAGGTCTTAAGTGAAGGAGATAAACTGGTTGGTTTATTCCTGAATTAATATCTCTTATAGTGAATTTCCTCCCTGGCTTGGTAGCCCCCAGAGTAGGTGTTGTTACACACTAAACTGGGTAAACAATTGATTGTGTTCTTTACTGCTTTTAGATTTACTGTCTTGAAGAAAGTCAGATACGGTGTCATAACATTCACTGTGACATTAAGTATCTGCTGCCAGAATTTCAATTGGTATCAGAGCAGGCACCCTGCCTGTCTTACTGGGTGAGATTTAGGGATATTATTTTCTGGCTCTATGGACAAAGAAGGAGGTTTTGGAAACAGACCACCCATTCTGGATGGATCAAATTATGACTACTGGAAACCTCGTATGATTGCCTTCTTAAAATCACTGGACAAAAAGGCTTGGAGAGCTGCTGACAAAGGATGGAACCATCCCACCATAACTGAGAAAGATGGGTCAACCAGTCTGAAACCTGAGGAAGAATGGAGCAAAGAAGAAGATGAGTTAGCCCTGGGTAACTCCAAAGCATTAAATGCCTTGTTCAATGGAATTGATAGAAACATATTCAGACTAGTACATCAATGTGAACTGGCCAAGGAGGTTTGGGACACTCTCAAAACTACCCATGAGGGCACATCCAAAGTAAAAATGTCAAGGCTTCAGATGCTGACTACCAAATTTGAGAACCTAAGGATGATGGAAGATGAGACCATTCATGAGTTTCACATGAACATCTTGGAAATTGCCAACACCTCAGGAGCATTGGGAGAAAAGATGTCAGAAGAAAAGCTGGTGAGAAAGATTCTCAGATCCTTGCCTAAAAGATTTGCAATGAGGTGACTGCTATAGAGGAAGCTCAGGATATCTGCAACTTGAAGGTGGATGAACTCATTGGGTCTCTTCAGACCTTTGAGATGGGGATCAGTGACAATGTTGACAAGAAAAACAAGAGCATAACACTTGTATCTAATACTGAAGATGAAAACAAGGAGGATGAAGAAGAAAATATTTCAGAAGCTATAGCCATGCTTGGAAGACAGTTCAACAAACTCATCAAGAGAATGGACCCAAAGTCAAGGTCAAATGTTAAGAACATTCCTTCTAACATTAACAGATCCTATGACTCCAGCGGAAGACCAAAGTCTGAAGAGAAGGGAAATCAAAGCAAAGGAATTCAATGCCATGGATGTGAAGGATATGGGCACATTCGAGCTGAATGTCCAACCTTTCTTAAGAAACAAAAGAAAGGAATGTCTGTTACTTGGTCTGACTGTGACTCAGAAAGTAATTCAGAAGAAGAATCTGCCAAACTAGTTACTGCGCTAACTGGTATTTGTGACTCTGATAGTGACTCTAGTGATGAGGAAGTGACATTTGAAGAACTGGCTGACTCCTACAAGAAGTTATGTATCAGAAGTGCTGAAGTCTGTCAGCAAAATGAGAGACAAACAAAACTCATAGTAAAGCTGGAGGCTGAGAAGAAGGCAGGCATTGATACTATAAGTCATCTAGAAGGGGAAGTTCAAATGCTAAACTCAAAACTTGACCAGATGACCAAATCTGTCAAGATGCTGACAAATGGAACTGACAAATTAGAAGAAATCCTTCAGGTTGGACAAAATGTGGGAAACAAGTCTGGTCTAGGATTTGTGGCAGCAAAGAAATCTATTGTAGACAAGAAGAAGATCAGGCCTGATAAACAAATGTCAAAGTAGATGTCACAACATAGCACTCAACATCGAGAACAGAGAAATATGAAGAAAAAGTATCAAAGATGGAGATGTCATCATTGTGGGAGGTTTGGTCACATAAAGCCATTCTGCTTCAGATTATATGGATATCCTAATCAGACCTCAGTTGTCAAACCTAAGTCTAACAAGGCACCATATACTCAACAGTGGAAGAAAAAGTCTGCAGCCCTGATAGCTCACACCTCCCTTAGAGTCTCTGCAAAGGAAGACTGGTACTTTGACAGTGGATGCTCTAAACACATGACTAGAATCAAGAATCTTCTCAATAATGTTAAACCTCATACTACTAGTTATGTGACTTTTGGAGATGGTGCTAGAGGAGAAATCAAAGGAGTTGGAAACTTGGACTGCCCTGGAGTTCCAAATCTAAATGAAGTGTTGCTGGTAAAAGGCTTGACTGCTAATCTTATAAGTATCAGTCAATTATGTGATCTAGGATTCAAGGTCAACTTCACCAAGTCTGAATGTCTTGTAACTAATGAAAAACAAGAAATTGTAATGAGAGGAGTCATATCTAAAGACAACTGCTACTTATGGGAGTCTGAGAACACTAATTATTCTCCTGTGTTCTCTATTGCCAAAGAAGAAAAAGAAGTGAAACTGTGACACCAAAAACTTGGTCATTTACATCTAAGAGGAATGAAAAGGATTATATCCATGGAAGCAGTCAGAGGGATTCCAAGGCTGCAAATTGATGAAGGGAGATTCTGTGGTGAATGTCAGGTTGGAAAGCAGACTAGAATGTCACATCCAAAGTCAAGACATCTGACCACCTCTAAGGTGTTATAACTTCTACATATGGATCTGATGGGACTGTGATACGGTGGGAAAACTGACTTGAGGTTTTGCGTTTGTATTCGCAAATGTTTCGGTTTAGCAAGAGTCGCCACCGACTTTTTATTTTATCCTAAGGAAAGGTTAAAAAGCACAGGAAAAACCATTGAGATGTTTTCTTGGGTTCTGGGAGTAGATTATAGAAAGGGAAGGTATTAGCACCCTTTCTATCCATGGTTATCCATGGGCTCTTAGTTACTTGCTTAGATCACTTGTCTTGCATTTTCAATTGTTTGAAATGGTGCTTTGTGTGTGTGGTTTTGAAAATGTTTTGAAAAAGATGCCTTGTCTAGGCAACCATTGTAACAATTCTTTACTCGAATGTTTTACAAAGGTGTTTGTCTTTTTGAAAAGATGTTCAATGTTTTTGAAAGTTGTTTCTGAAAATTGTGTTGTGGAGTGTGTTTTGAAAATAGGCAAGTGTGTTTTGCAAGTTTGATTGAGTAACCAAGAGCTATCTACCCTAAATTTCTCAAAGATCTTTCCTATGTTTTAACCCTTTTAACAGTATTGTTCCACCATTGTATTTGGTGGACAATCTTGTGTTAGGATGTTTAACGGGACGGGCGCGGGTCATCGTCTAGACCATGAATGCAATAGTGCCAAGTGTCTTTGGCAATTTTTCCTTCAAGGGACTTGATCATTTTTTGGGCAACTTGAGAAAGCGTCATCGAGGGACTATGATCATTTGATTTGTTTTTGTTTTACCAAAGACACTCAACATGCAACATGGCCCATTTTTAAAGGCAACAAGTGGAGTAACCCTAAGGTTGCAAGTGTGCATGGTGTTGTCCATTTTCATGCCTTTTTTATCTTTGTATTAGTCAAGCTACTTGTTATTTGATTTGCATACAAACCCTAGGTCTATCATGGCATAATTTGAAAGCTTTTAAATGCGGAAATTTAAAGTCCTAAATTATTACAACATAATTATGGGGATGGGGGTACAAATGTTTGAATGGGGGGATATTTAGCAAGAACTTAAATCTAAAACTATTACATCCATATTGAATATACAAATATCAAATTGTACAATATTTAAACAAATATAATAAATATGCAAAAATGTATTATGCACAAAAAGGATTTTTTATGTATGAGAAAGTATTTTTCAATGTGAAATATAAACAAAAATAAAAAGGTCAAATTTTGAATATTTTTATGGTTTAGGGCAAAACCCTAGTTTTTAAACAAATAGTGTTTATTTATTAATTATATATGTTGTACCCCAAAATTTGCCCTCCCATTTCCTCAACATTTTCTCATCACAAGACCTTTGAAGATCAAGATACAGTTAGGGTTTCCTCTGCTCAAGGCTTCTCCCTGCACTGTGAACTCAAATTAGGGTTTGTGTTTTCCCTAGGATGTTTTGACCTAAAATGCCTAAAATGACTTTCATGCTTCATATTGGACTCCCAAGTTTACCTATACCAAGTTTCAAGTCTTGATTCCAAGTTTTACCCAGTCAATTGAACAGTTGACCTAGAAATCAGCTGTATTGGGGAAAAAGTCAACTGTGGCCAATTGACAGTCAAACCTCATGAAATTTGATCCACATCAACATTATGAACTCACATGGACCATTTGATCAAATTTGGATCACAATTCCACAAGAAATTTGATCAGATCATCAAAAGGGCAAAATGGTCATTTTTAGGGTTTTGACTGCACAAAGGCAATTTTTGACTGTTTGACCTAGCCAATGGCAAACCAAGCTCACATATGGCCTCAAGGACTCAATGGAATTATCTTGACATGTTCATCAAGTTCAAAAAATCCCAAGTACACAAGATTGACAGTTGAATTTCCCAGTCAATTGATCAATTTTGACTGTATACTGAAAAGTCAAACTTTGACTTTTTGGTCAAAATCAAGAGTCAAGATTCATTTTTCATCAAAACATTCCAAATCATGAAACTTGTTCACCAAGAAATCTCAAAATGCAAATTAGGGTTAGAAAATGGAATTTTTCATAACTTAGAATTTTTCTAAGTTATGGAAAACCCTAATTTTTTTCCAACTTTACCCCATCTTTTCACCATGATCCATTGGGATTCAAACAAAAGTCAAAACATGAAAGTTGTAGCTTGTTGCATAATCTACAACTTTGATTCACAAAGTTTTCTCATTTGAAGCTTGTATCTCAAGTTATAATTTTTTGAATAAGGGCACTAAACCATCTTTTAACTTAGTGAAATTTAACCTATTTTGACAAGGTTTTCTACCCCACTTCAAGGCCACTTTTCATACCCTTCCACTTGGAATTGTGATTTGCATTTCAAAGATGGATTGTAGTACACATTCCAAGCTTTCCAAAATGTCCAAGAACTCATCAAACAACCTCATAACTTGAGAGATTCGAATTTCACAAGTTGGCAAAAATCCACTTTTGTTCTTCATCAAAGCATGTTCATGAACTTGGCAAATTTGAACTCAGCATAGTTTGTGCTACTTTACAGGTCCTAAAACCAAATTACACTCCTTAATTTAATGCAAAACCAATGAACCAAGTTGTTATTCTAAGCCTTTGGTCATTACACAAGGAATTAAGCCTAAACTAGAAAAAGCATTATTTCCATTCTTGAAAAGCTTGCTTTATGTCAATTAGAAATCCAAGCAAGTACAAGCAAGATCTTCTTGGCACAAGTTTGTGAGCAAATTGCACTGATCAAGGCAAGGGATAGCAGCATTGTTAGGGGGCCTGTACTGACCTAGAAAGCAAAGTGGCATTTTGTAGCTTAAGTGTGAAGAAAAGGCCATAACTTATGCTAACTCTCATCTCAGCTTAGGAACAGAAGAGAAAAGTTATCAAACACATTCCATAGACCAAATCCAAGCTAACACACGAGCCCTTGCCATCTGAAACACTTCCATTGCTCTAATCACCTCAAAACTGCACAAACAGGGGAGCCCCTGCAGTTTGAGTGCAAACTCCCAATCCCTTCAAGCATTTTGATTCAAACCTTTTCCTCTACCTTCCCTACAATATATGCAAGCTAACCATGTCCTAAAATCAGACCTGTAACACCTCCAAGCCACTTCACCATTTTCAATTTTCTGTTTTGCAGTTGGAGTTCACTAGCTCGATTCAGGGAGTTTCAAGACAAAGTAGGAATTGGAAAAGCATCCTTACACTTCAAGGAAGCTGTACAAGTCATCATTTCACTCTGAAACATCCTCCATTGCCAAGCTCGATTCCAACTGAACAGGTATATTCATGGAGTTCTATCTCTCTTATTAGGCATTGTTAGCTTTAGGTTTTTGAAGAAAACATGTCACAATCATAGCCCTGAACATGCTCATATGATTAGATTTCATTTATGTTTCGTGTGCTTAGAGAATTTCATGTCTGAACATTGATGAAAAGTTAGGTCAGAAAAGAGGGGGAGAGAAATTCTCCCTCATCTTAGAGAGATAGGTCAAGTTATTTATATGGTTGAAACCGTCTCTTCATGCTGAACATTTCTTGTGTTATGAGTTTTTGCTGAAAAGCCAAGAATCAGGAGTTAGACATTGAAGCAAGAGGCGCGCGTTTTTTCAAATGTTTGAAGCTGGAGGTTGAAGACAATGGTCATTGGGCTGGGCCTGTGTTATTTTGCTTTTCACACCATCTTTTTTGGTTTACACCCCCCTGAGCCCATTTGCTCATTTTTTAACATTTTTGACTTTTTCTTTTTTGGCTGACTTTGTTTATTTTTTCTCATGCCATTTAAAAATTAAAAATATTTTTTTCATCACTTTTTGCATTTATTGCATATTTATTTGTTTATTTTCTTTGTTTGTACATAAATATATATATATGATTATTAGAGTAAAAATGTAAAAATAATGTAAATACAATTTTTATTTTCATTTACTTTCTGAAAATATTTCACACAAAAAATACTCTTTTATTTATTTTATTAAAATATTAAATAAATATTTATTTTGTATAATACATATTTAGGGTTTAATATATGCATATATGTGATTATTAATATATTTAAGACAAAAATATAAAAATACTTGATTTTTTCATTTTTATTAATATTTGATATAAAAATACCTTTTTTCACAATACACTTCATTTTATTTTATTTTTATAAATAATAAGTAAATAGTTGTATTAAATTAGAAAATAATACTTTTTTCTTTAAAATTAGGGTTTTTACCCTAAGTTCAAAATACTAGAAAATAATACATTTTTATTTTCTTTTCCCTTTTACATAAACCATACTTTTCTCATACACATAAAAACCTTCTTTTTGCATTTCACATATTTATTTAATTTACATTTAATTATGCATTATTTAAATTGCAAATATTCCAAATGATGTAATAATTTAGATTTAAATTCTTGTCAACATCCCCATTTGAACATTTGTACCCCCCTTCCCATATTTGGTTTTGTAATAGCTTAGTAACTTTAATCTCGCACTTTATCGCTTTCTAATGATAACATGTTAGAATTAGGGTTTGTATGCGAAAAACGATAAAAAAAATAGTTTGACCTAATACAAGATAAACAAGCATGAAAATGGACACACAAATCACACTTGCACCCCCCTAGGGTATTCCACTTGTTGCCTTCAAATAAAAGGGCCATGTTGCATGTTAAACTTCTTTGGGCAAAACAAACAATTTGAATGATCATAGTCCCTCGACAAAACTTTTCAAAACAAACAAAAACAAATGATCAAGTCCCTTAGAGAAATTGCCCAAAGACATTTAACGCCGTTGCAATTATGGTCTAAAACGATGACCCGCGCCTGTCCCTCTCACATCCTAACACAAGGTTGCCCACCAAATACAATGGTGGAGCAAACTTGTTAAAAGGGTTAAAGTATAGTAATAATCTTTTGAGAAATTTAGGAGTAGATAATCTCTTAGTTACTTGAATCAACTTGCAAAACAAAACACTTGCCTAATTTCAAAATCACACCTCACAACACTTTCAAAACAACTTTCAAAAACAAATGAAAACTTTTTCAAAAGACATACATCTTTGTATACATCCCCACATGGATCATTACAAAGGTTGCCACCACATTGGCCTCTTTTCAAAAACATTTTCAAAACCCACACACTCAAGCACCATTTAAAACAATTGAAAACAAAAGGCAAGTGATCTAAGCAAGTAACTAAGAGCCCATGGATAACCATGGATAGAAAGGGTGCTAATACCTTCCCTTTCTATAATCTACTCCCCGAACCCAAGAAAACATCTCAAAAGGTTTTTGCTGTGCTTTTTAACCTTTCCTTAGGATAAAATAAAAAGTCGGTGGCGACTCTTGCTAACCGCAACATTTGCGAATACAAACGCAAACCTCAAGTCAATTCTCCCACCGTATCACAGAACTGGCGACTCTGCTGGGGAAGAACTTTTAAAGTGGAATAACCTTAGGGTTTAGATCACCTTTGTTTTCAATTGCTTGCTTTGTTTGCTTTTACATCTTGTGGGCTTTGTATCGGAGTTTTATAGATCCTAACCCGGATCTGGGAAACCCTTTTAGGTAGCAACAAGGCTGTGAGGGAACTGTGCGGGGTATACCGACATGGTTGAAGCAGTCTGCTACGTTGATGTGGCACTTTGGTGTGTACCGGTAACCCTTGAGTTCAGTCAAGGAGAGTACGGGGCCGCCGGGTGGTGTCATGAAGCATCAACTGACCTTAGGAACCTTAATTGAACCATCTTGGCCTTGTTAGGGTAGTGAGATAACTGACTTTGGTGCAGTCCGAGGTTGGTTGATACTCGATACTACACTCAATTGAGGGTTGCTTTCCTGGAATATTTCGGTCGCCAGTTCAGTGGCTAAATCGAAATGATGAACAATGAAAGCAATCCAGTGATATTGGGACCCTTAGAACCCGGTTACTTTTGATAGGACAGGTTGAGCCCACCAAACTTCAAGGGGGTAATACCCAGACCCCATGCAGGCCTAAACTCTAAGGCCTTGTGTGACTTGTGTGCCTTACCATGTTTGCCTTTGTGAATATTTATAGTATATTTAATCATCACATCATTACATCATACAAACATCATGAGCATTGACTAACCATTTCAAGGGTTTCGAATCTTCATATTTGTCTTTGTTTTATAGGACATGGAAACTGCTCGCAGAAAGACAATTCAGATTGGCCTTGTAAAGATCCCCCCTCAGCTTAAGGAACTTCTGTCCAGGATTCCCGAGAGTTCTTCATTCAGTGAGAGACATGGAAGACTCATCAACTTGGTTAACACCAACATTGAGGAGGACTTGATAAAGGTCCTGTTCCAATTCTTTGACCCTCTGCATCACTGCTTCACCTTCCCGGATTATCAGTTGGTGCCTACATTGGAAGAGTTCTCCCGACTTCTGAAGGTCCCTATCCTTGATCAACTACCCTACAACAGTACGGAAGAGGAACCCAAGCTTGAAGAGATTGCTAAAGCCTTGCACCTACAGTCATCTGACCTCAAGGGACATTGGGAAGTTAGAAGTGGTATCAAAGGATTCTTAGCCAGATTTCTGTTTGAAAAGGCTCAAGAATGTTGGAACTCTCTTGACCTACGAGCTTTTGAAGAAGTTATGGCCCTCCTTGTCTATGGTTTGGTGTTGTTCCCTAATCCAGATCAGCTTATTGATATCAGTGCTGTCCAGATCTTCATGACCAAGAATCCTATACCTACGTTGCTGGGGGACATCCTTCACTCATGTTACACTCGAACCATGAGAAGAAGGGGTGTCCTTATGTGTTGCACTCCTCTCTTGGGAAGGTGGTTTATTTCGCACCTTCCACAATCAGTTTTGAAGAACGAGCGGGGTTTGAGATGGTCACAACGATTAATGACTCTCACGCATGCAGATATACATTGGTGTCCTAGGTCTAGGGAAGACGTCACTATCATTGATCGTTGTGGGGAGTACCCTAATGTTCCTTTATTTGGAATCAAAGGAGGTATTACCTACAACCCATGCCTGGCTTGGAGACAGTTTGGTTATGCTCGGAAGGATGGCCCTCATGACATGATAATTCCTGACATAGTTTTCGACTTCGACAACGATACTCAAGGACTTCGTCAGAGATTTATCAGAGCTTGGAGGATGCCAAGTAGGATAGACAGCAAGACATTGGGGCACCGGAACTCCATCCCGTTGGAACCTTACCTCAAGTGGGTACGAGCCCGCTCCCAGAAGTTAGTAATGCCTTACCCTCACATGCTACCTGTGATCAAAGAACCAGTCTTGGAAGGAGAGGCATCCTACACCATTCAACATCCTGACATGCCCACCTCCTGGGAAGAGATGCAGAAGAGCTGGGTCCAGCTTAAGGAAGAACGGAATTCTCTTGAGACCAGTCTACATGCTAGTGAAAAGAAGGTCCTGGAACTCACCCGCCTGCTGCACGAGGAAAGGAATCTCAACACCTACATCGCGCCAAAGAGGATGCGCAATGTTTTTTTATCTTAAGGAGTTATTTTGTAATATGTGGCCCATGAGGCATTTATGTACTAACGAATTTCTCCTTATTAATATAATGTGCGTTCCTTTTTGTCTACAACAAATTTTGAATATTCTAAATCCTTGAATGCATTGCATACATACGCATTCCATTGCACCATATGCATAGCAGGTACCCTATTTCACAGGTTGCTTATTTTTCTTCGCTGTTTATGTGAACAGTCATCATGAATCCAGAGTCCTCCAGTGAGCAAGCAATTAAGGCCCTTCAGGCCCAAAGTGCACAGTTTCAAGAGATGGTCCTAAGCCTAGCCCAAGGTCAGCAAGAGTTGAAGACTCTACTCCTGAAGAAGAAGAAGAAAAAGAGGACTGCATTGTTCAACACCGGACGCAGATTTGGGAACACACTCCACAATGAAGCTGATCCAACCACTTCTTCTGCTGAGAAAAATAGTCCCCAAGGGGGAGGAGCTCCTAGTCCCGCAGTCTCCGACAACGAGACGGACTATAACGATGAACAATACCCACCTGCTGCTGACAGATACAAGCAATTGGAGGACCGCTTGAGCGCTATGGAAATTCAGAATGTGCCAGGACTGGATTTCGGAGATTTGGGGTTATCTTCTGGGGTAGTCATTCCACACAAGTTTAAGGCGCCTGCCTTCGCCAAGTATGATGGGGTCTCCTGCCCAAAGCTGCATCTGAGGTCGTATGTAAGGAAAATCCAACCTTACACGGCGGATAAGAACCTCTGGATTCACTTCTTCCAAGACAGCCTCTCGGGGTCTCAGCTTGAATGGTTCTACCAATTAGATGGAACTAGCATCCGACACTGGGAAGATTTGGCAACCGCATTCTACAGACAATACCAATACAATTCTGATCTCGCTCCTACGCGTACCCAACTTCAGGGTATGTCTCTAGGGACGGGTGAAGGGTTCAAAGAGTACGCTAAAAAATGGAGAGATTTGGCTGGCAGGGTGCAGCCTCCATTGACTGATCGAGAGCTGGTTGATATGTTCCTTGGGACTTTGTCTGGTCCGTTTTTCAATCATTTGGTTGGTAACTCCTCCGCTGGGTTCACAGATTTGATATTAACGGGAGAAAGAATTGAAGCTGGCATCAGGTCAGGCAAGATACAGAAGGCTGCCTCTACAAGTGTTGAGAAGAGGCCGTTTAAGAAAGAAGCAAGTGCCGTCTATGGTCCTAGAAGACAAGTCAAGCCCGAAAGTCGCCAAGCCGTCAATGCTTTGGTCATCTCCAAACCTGTTGCTGCTCCTCAGCAGTACAATCAACAAAGAAGTGAAAGGCCCAAGAGGCAGTATACCTGACTGAGTATGACATTATCTCAAATTTTACCCCAACTATTATCCACCAACCTGGTGACCCTCAAAGAAGCTCCTAAGGTCGTCAACACTGCGTCTCCTAAATACAACCCAAATGCCCGGTGTGCTTATCATTCTGATAGTCCCGGGCACACTACTGATGATTGCTGGGCCTTAAGAAACAAAGTGCAAGATCTGATCGACGCGAAAGAAATTCAGTTTGAAGCGCCAGAAAGACCAAATGTTGTAACGGCTCCTATGCCCCAGCATAGGGTGAATGCCATTGAGGAAGAAGTGTATGCTGTTTCGATAGATGAAGTTGTTACCCCTCTGAAGACCGTTAAGAAGAACCTACTGCGGGCCGGTTTATTTCCGGGTTGCGGTGAAGGTTGCCCATTCTGTGCTATTTCCCCATCTGATTGTCCCTTGCTGAGGTTAGGCATCCAAGGCCTAATGGATAGCAAGGAAATTCTATTCAAAAAGACTGCTGTTCAATTGGTTCTGATGAAAGAAGTTTCTGTGATTACCATCTTCAAAAATCCAATCAAGGCTCCCCCGAAGAAGCCTATTCAAATCATGACAATTGCGCCTGTGATCATTACTGTTCCAGGGCCCCTCTCCTACGTGTCTGATAAAGCTGTCCCCTGGCATTATGGGGCAGACGTGTATGTAAATGGAATCAAGCAAGAATTCGACGCTAGTGCCAGTATCTGCGATATCACTGGTCCAGCCAAGGTCACCCGCAGTGGCAGGCTCTTCTCGCCTGACATTGCACCGCCCGCTATTCGAAAACCCCTCCTCATAAAACCTGCAAGTTTACCTAGTCCTGTTGCTGATCAAATTGTGTCCCCTGCTGCCGAGTCATCAAATGCTCGGGGCAAAGGGATTGAAGAAGAGCCTGCCCGGATGGAGGCACCAATACCCGTAAATGCTGAGGCCTCCCGACAAGAAATGGAGGAGATTCTGAAAATAATAAAGAAGAGTGATTTTAATGTTGTCGAGCAGTTGGGGCATACGCCCTCCAAGATCTCCCTGCTCTCCCTATTGCTATGCTCCGAGGCCCATGCTAAGGCCTTGATCTCATTTCTCAAGACGGCCCATGTGCCGCAAGAGACGTCTGCAGTCCAGTTCACTGACTGCATAGCGAATCTGACGGCGGACAACGGCTTGGGTTTTTCAGATGCTGACCTGACCGCAAAAGGGAGAGACCACAATGATGCCCTGCATGTCTCTATTGAATGCAGGGGCACTACTCTGGCACATGTATTGGTGGACACTGGTTCTTCCTTGAATGTTCTTCCGAAAAAGGCTTTAGATCGTCTGGATTATGAAGGCCTGGAGTTGAAACCCAGCAATATCATCGTCAGGGCTTTCGATGGTTCAAAGAGGATGGTTCATGGAGAGGTTAACATCCCTATCCGTGTGGGCTCTCAAGTGTTTGACTCTACCTTTTACGTGATGGATATACGTCCGTCGTATTCTTGTCTGTTGGGTCGACCTTGGATCCATAAAGCTGGGGCCGTGACCTCCACCTTGCACCAGAAGTTGAAATATCCCGTCAGGGGGAAGATCGTCACTGTGCAAGGAGAAGAGGAGTATATGGTGAGCCATTTGAATTCCTTCAGGTACATCGAGATGGACGGAGAGTTCATTGAAACCCCCTTCCAGCATTTCGAGGAGGTACATCCAATTTCAGCAGCTGCAGAGACAATGGCCGAAGAGAATGATTCCTTGAAGATGGCTTCCCTAAGGGATGCCCGGGCTGTGGTTCAGAAAGGCAATTGTACACACTGGGGTCAGCTTCCTGACTTCACTCAGAAGAACGACAAGTTTGGGCTAGGCTTTACTGCAGAGGCTCAGAAGGCAGTGCGCAAAGAGAAGATCGAAAAGGCTCCGGTGTTTATTTCCAGCTCAAGGGTGAACGCTATTGAGGAAGATGTGGAGGAAGCAGAGTTTGACAGTTGGATCTACCCGACTACCAGCGACGGACCGAGCAACTGGACAGCAAAGGATTTTACCCCTATCACATTTGTCACGCAGTAATTGATTTCTTTTGATTTCCAAATTTGTAACAAACAATATGTTAAAACTTTGTTGGCTCGGTGTCCTACCCGGGGCATCGTAGCTCCATTTGTGAGGGCTTTCTGTATGACATTTTCATATATCATCAATCAAAACATTGGACGTTTGTTGCATTTCAAATCTTGTGCTCTTTTTTCTTTCTGTGTTATACATATTGCAAAACAGCTATATTTACACACACTCACTTATACAGGTTTCAATCCACTCTGGATCTCACTGGTAACAGCTCTGCTACCGCCAGTTATGACTTCGAAAATCCGATCAACTTGGCCGAAGACGAAGGTGAAGATGATTGCGAAGTGCCTGGTGAACTCGCAAGACTGCTACTCCAGGAAGAGAGGGCTATTCAACCACACGAAGAGCCTGTGGAGACAATTAACTTGGGTACTGAGACAGATAGGAAAGAAGTCAAGATTGGTGCCAATCTAGAGCTCAGCGTGAAGCAACGATTGATCCAGATGCTACAGGATTACATGGAGATTTTTGCTTGGTCCTATGAAGATATGCCTGGTTTGGATGCCGACATTGTAGTTCACCACCTGCCAACCAAGGAAGATTGCCCTCCGGTAAAGCAGAAAGTTCGACGGATGCGTCCAGAGATGTCTGAAAAGATCAAGGCCGAGGTTATGAAGCAGTTTGATGCCGGATTTCTTGCAGTGACTTCTTACCCTCAGTGGGTTGCCAATGTTGTGCCAGTACCGAAGAAGGACGGTAAAGTCAGAATGTGTGTCGACTACAGGGATCTGAACAGGGCTAGCCCCAAGGATGACTTCCCCCTACCTCACATCGATGTCCTTGTTGACAATACAGCTCAACACAAGGTGTTCTCCTTCATGGATGGTTTTTCAGGGTATAATCAGATCAAGATGGCTCCAGAGGATATGGAGAAAACTACATTTGTGACTCAGTGGGGCACCTTCTGTTATAAGGTCATGCCATTCGGATTGAAAAATGCTGGGGCAACCTATCAGCGTGCCATGGTTGCTTTATTTCATGATATGATCCATCATGAGATTGAAGTATACGTTGATGACATGATTGCAAGGTCTCAAACTGAGGAGGAGCACCTTGACCATCTGAGGAAGTTGTTTGACCGACTCAAGTTATACAAGCTAAGGTTGAATCCCAACAAATGCACCTTTGGGGTAAGATCCGGAAAATTGCTAGGTTTCATTGTAAGTGATAAGGGTATTCAGGTGGACCCTGCCAAGGTAAAAGCCATACAAGAGATGCCGACTCCAAAAACAGAGAAAGAAGTCAGAGGTTTCCTAGGACGACTGAATTACATTGCCCGATTCATCTCACATCTGACTGCTACTTGTGAGCCAATCTTCAAATTACTGAAGAAAGATCAAGTGGTACGCTGGAATGATGAATGTCAGGCCGCCTTTGAAAAGATAAAGGAATATCTCCAAGAGCCACCCATTCTTATGCCACCGGTGGAAGGAAGACCTCTGATACTTTACTTGACAGTGCTTGATAATTCAATGGGGTGTGTGCTGGGGCAGCATGACGAGTCTGGCCGAAAAGAGCACGCTATTTATTACTTGAGCAAAAAGTTTACCGACTGTGAGTCTCGTTACTCACTGCTTGAGAAAACTTGCTGCGCTCTTGTATGGGCTGCTCGCCGGCTGAGACAGTATATGCTGACTCACACTACTTTATTGATTTCAAAGATGGATCCCATCAAGTACATATTTGAAAAGCCTGCTCTGTCTGGAAGAATAGCGAGATGGCAAATGATCTTAACAGAATATGACATCCAGTATACAACTCAGAAAGCAATTAAGGGAAGTGTACTGGCTGATCATTTGGCACACCAACCTGTAGACGATTACCAATCATTGAACTTTGATTTTCCGGACGAAGACATCATGGTGGTAACTGACTGTGAAGTACCTGGACCGGATGAAGGACCTGAGGAAGGATCCCGATGGTCTATGCATTTTGATGGAGCCTCCAATGCTTTGGGTAACGGCGTCGGCGCTGTAACCATATCTCCCAAGGGGACTCATACTCCACTCACCGCCCGATTGTGTTTCAGCTGCACCAACAACATGGCAGAATATGAGGCATGTATCATGGGTTTACAAGCTGCAATCGATTTGAGGATCAAGTTTCTAAGTGTCTTCGGAGATTCCGCTCTCGTGATCAATCAGATCAAAGGCGAGTGGGATACGAAACACCCGAATCTCATTCCTTACAAGGAGTATGTGTCGACCTTGCTCCCTCACTTTGAAGAGATAACTTTTGAGCATTTCCCCAGAGAGGAGAATCAGCTAGCAGACGCACTAGCCACGATGTCTTCAATGTTCAAAGTTAAGTGGGACAATGAGGCTCCCCGAATCATTATCTGGAAGTTGGATGAACCGGCATACTGCTGTGAGCTCGAGGCTGAGAAGGTGACTGAAAAACCCTGGTATCATGAGGTAAAGAGGTACTTGGAAGCTCAGGAATACCCTGAAGGTGCATCTGTCAATGATAAGAAGTTCATGAGGAGGTTTGCTGCAAAATTCTTCCTCAGCAACGACATTCTCTACAAACGGAATCATGATTCAACTCTGCTACGTTGTGTGGATAAGGCTGAAGCAGAGAAAATCATGATGGAACTGCATGAAGGTACATTCAGAACGCACTCCAGTGGACACACCATGGCTAAGAAAATCCTTCGGGCAGGATATTTCTGGTCCACAATGGAAGCCGATTGTTACCAACACGCCCGAACTTGTCATAAGTGCCAGATCTATGCTGACAAGGTGCATATCCCTCCAGTTCCTTTGAATGTCCTAACGGCACCTTGGCCTTTCGCAATGTGGGGCATCGATATGATCGGTGAGATCCGACCGACGGCATCCAATGGGCATCGCTTCATCTTGGTGGCGATCGATTATTTCACGAAGTGGGTTGAGGCAGCTTCCTATGCCACAGTAACCAAGAGCGTCGTGGCACGTTTCATCCGGCATAATCTGATCTGTCGGTACGGCGTCCCAGAAAGAATCATTACGGACAATGGTACCAATCTCAACAACAAGATGATTACTGAACTCTGTGAACAATTCAAGATACAGCACCACAATTCTTCTCCCTACCGGCCGAAGATGAATGGGGCTGTAGAGGCAGCCAATAAAAATATCAAGAAAATTGTGCAGAAGATGACAGTGACCTATAAAGATTGGTACGAGATGTTACCGTTCGCTCTTCATGGGTACCGCACCTCAGCAAGGACATCAACCGGGGGAACTCCTTTCTCCTTGGTCTATGGCATGGAGGCAGTCTTGCCGATTGAAATCCAGATACCCTCCCTCCGGATAATGAAGGATGCAGACTTGAATGAAGATGATTGGATCCAGACTCGACTTGATCAATTAAATCTGATTGATGAAAAAAGGCTCACTGCTATCTGTCATGGTCAGACGTATCAAAAACGGATGATCAGGGCATATAACAAGAAAGTCAGACCGCAAGAGTATCAAGTTGGGGACCTGGTAATCAAACGCATCATCCTTCCTCAAAGTGATCCCCGGGGCAAATGGACCCCTACTTACGAAGGGCCATTTGTGGTTAAGCGTGTGTTCTCAGGAGGAGCCATGATCCTAACCACCATGGACGGTGACGACCTTCCTCACCCCGCCAATGCAGACATAGTGAAAAAATACTACGCATAAATAAAAGACCCGCTAGGTTGACATACCTAGGCAAAAACAAGGGCTTCCCGGCGAACCAAAAGGGTTCGGGCAAAAATAAGGGATGAAATGAAAAAAAATCTGTACACCCGGCAAGTCGAAAACCTGAAAGGGCGGCTTGGGCAAAAAAGGGTATCCCGGTGGACTGAAAACCCGAAAGGGCGGTCCAGGCAAAAGTTAGGGATAAAAGCGTAACACTATGTCTCATTGGATCACTTCGCATCCGGAATTCGGCATCAACTATCTGGCTCCAGGTTTCGGCATTGACCAATCGGCTTCATCTTCAACTAAGCAGCAAAGCGATGAGACGTTCGAAAACATAAAGGCAATAGCAGAGTTGGAACCCAGTGGGATTGTTCACATAGCTGTTTTGTTTTCTTTTTCAAAATGTAAACTCTATACTATTTGGCGATGTCCTCTTACTAGGATGTCAGTCTCTTGTACAAAAAACGCCTATTCACAGGCAAAGTTTAAATCAATACAAATTCACTTGTCCATACAAATTACCATTGTTTTCCCTTTTTTCTGTTTTGTCTTGCGAAGAACGTCCAATGTTCATTTTTGATATATGCATTTGACATTAAATTGCTGATTCATAAATATTTGCATATAAAACAAGAGATTAATTACAGGTGACAACAAAGACAGGGGCAATGTGGAGTTGTCTAATGCAGTCTAGTTGTTTTGTCCGCCAAAGTGCCAAGGTAGGTTCAACTGAAGAATGTGGCCAAATCATCTCAATTCCCCGCAGAATAAGACAGGATGCAACAATACTTTCCCCAAACGGAGTCGATTCCCCGTCGATCCCAAAAAGGCACAACATTCCCCGGCAGGTCTTAAAGCTCATCCCCAGTAGATTCTGCAAGCTTATCCCCTGCAGAGTACGGACGTCTCTCCCGAGTTTTATTTAGAGTTATTTCCTCACAAGGACTTATAACTGGGTTATCCTCAGCTAAAAGCCACGGAAGACCGCCCTCGGCAAAGTTCCTTCAATCCCCAGCGGAGTCTATCTTTGGTATTCCCAAGCAGAGTTTATCTTCGGAATTCCCCAGCGGAGTTTATCATCATTATCCTCAGCGGAATCCATCATTAAAGTCCTCAGCGGGCCTCTCATCAAAACTTCGGCCAAGTATCTCTTCCAACAGAGCAGCTTCCCGGCCGTTCGTCAAGGATTTATTTTCCTAAATTACACTCATAAACATTTCACATTTTCATACATCTTGCTTACATACATGACGAAACGCATACAACCTCTCATGTTGAACATCATGATATCATGCATATCATACATCATGACATTGCATACAACTTACGTTTTTTGCCTTTTCAGGAAAAAGACAATCCCAAAAAACAACTACCTTCAACTATCACAATTCCAGATTCGATACCTGTATTTAGCCAGGGCACATCTGAGAGTGACCAGTTTCCAGACTCGACTCCTGTATCTAGCCAGGGCACGTCTGCAGAGTTCAAAGATTCGATTCCTGTATCCAGCCAGGGCACATCTATCAACTACAACATTTCCGGATTCGATTCCTGTATCCAGCCAGGGCATATCTGTTGACCACGTTTCCAGACTCGATTCCTGTATCTAGCCAGGGCACGTCTGAAGAGTTTGTAGATTCGATTCCTGTATCCAGCCAAGGCACATCTATTGACGACTATTTCCAGATTCGACTCCTGTATCCAGCCAGGGCACATCTGTGAGCAACCGATTGTAGATTCGATGCCTGTATCTAGCCAGGGCATATCTGCATAAAGAGACTGAAGATCAAAACACCTGTAACAAGCCAGGAAAACATCCTCCTTCCTCAAATATACAAGTCTTTCGCAAAGGAATCTCTTATGCGACCGACACTTCCAAATGGCATCTATAAGCCCATTCCCGACAAGGTTCCGTCACTTCCCCAAATGGCATCTATAAGCCCATCCCCCTATCAACCACCTTTCCAAATGGCATCTATAAGCCCATTCCCGACACCACATGGTTGAGACTCCAGCATGCGAGTGCAAATTTCCGGGCACTCTAGTGTCCAATCTCCTTTTACCCTCGAGTCACGAAAGGCAAACTTGCCAATCTAACTCTTCAGGTCCAAGAAGATTGAACAGGGGCAACTGTTGTACCCCAAAATTTTCCCTCCCATTTCCTCAACATTTTCTCATCACAAGACCTTTGAAGATCAAGATACAGTTAGGGTTTCCTCTGCTCAAGGCTTCTCCCTGCACTGTGAACTCAAATTAGGGTTTGTGTTTGCCCTAGGATGTTTTGACCTAAAATGCCTAAAATGACTTTCATGCTTCATATTGGACTCCCAAGTTTACCTATACCAAGTTTCAAGTCTTGATTCCAAGTTTTACCCAGTCAATTGAACAGTTGACCTAGAAATCAGCTGTATTGGGGAAAAAGTCAACTGTGGCCAATTGACAGTCAAACCTCATGAAATTTGATCCACATCAACATTATGAACTCACATGGACCATTTGATCAAATTTTGATCACAATTCCACAAGAAATTTGATCAGATCATCAAAAGGGCAAAATGGTCATTTTTAGGGTTTTGACTACACAAAGGCAATTTTTGACTGTTTGACCTAGCCAATGGCAAACCAAGCTCACATATGGCCTCAAGGACTCAATGGAATTATCTTGACATGTTCATCAAGTTCAAAAAATCCCAAGTACACAAGATTGACAGTTGAATTTCCCAGTCAATTGATCAATTTTGACTGTATACTGAAAAGTCAAACTTTGACTTTTTGGTCAAAATCAAGAGTCAAGATTCATTTTTCATCAAAACATTCCAAATCATGAAACTTGTTCACCAAGAAATCTCAAAATGCAAATTAGGGTTAGAAAATGGAATTTTTCATAACTTAGAATTTTTCTAAGTTATGGAAAACCCTAATTTTTTCCAACTTTACCCCATCTTTTCACCATGATCCATTGGGATTCAAACAAAAGTCAAAACATGAAAGTTGTAGCTTGTTGCATAATCTACAACTTTGATTCACAAAGTTTTCTCATTTGAAGCTTGTATCTCAAGTTATAATTTTTTGAATAAGGGCACTAAACCATCTTTTAACTTAGTGAAATTTAACCTATTTTGACAAGGTTTTCTACCCCACTTCAAGGCCACTTTTCATACCCTTCCACTTGGAATTGTGATTTGCATTTCAAAGATGGATTGTAGTACACATTCCAAGCTTTCCAAAATATCCAAGAACTCATCAAACAACCTCATAACTTGAGAGATTCGAATTTCACAAGTTGGCAAAAATCCACTTTTGTTCTTCATCAAAGCATGTTCATGAACTTGGCAAATTTGAACTCAGCATAGTTTGTGCTACTTTACAGGTCCTAAAACCAAATTACACTCCTTAATTTAATGCAAAACCAATGAACCAAGTTGTTATTCTAAGCCTTTGGTCATTACACAAGGAATTAAGCCTAAACTAGAAAAAGCATTATTTCCATTCTTGAAAAGCTTGCTTTATGTCAATTAGAAATCCAAGCAAGTACAAGCAAGATCTTCTTGGCACAAGTTTGTGAGCAAATTGCACTGATCAAGGCAAGGGATAGCAGCATTGTTAGGGGGCCTGTACTGACCTAGAAAGCAAAGTGGCATTTTGTAGCTTAAGTGTGAAGAAAAGGCCATAACTTATGCTAACTCTCATCTCAGCTTAGGAACAGAAGAGAAAAGTTATCAAACACATCCCATAGACCAAATCCAAGCTAACACACGAGCCCTTGCCATCTGAAACACTTCCATTGCTCTAATCACCTCAAAACTGCACAAACAGGGGAGCCCCTGCAGTTTGAGTGCAAACTCCCAATCCCTTCAAGCATTTTGATTCAAACCTTTTCCTCTACCTTCCCTACAATATATGCAAGCTAACCATGTCCTAAAATCAGACCTGTAACACCTCCAAGCCACTTCACCATTTTCAATTTTCTGTTTTGCAGTTGGAGTTCACTAGCTCGATTCAGGGAGTTTCAAGACAAAGTAGGAATTGGAAAAGCATCCTTACACTTCAAGGAAGCTGTACAAGTCATCATTTCACTCTGAAACATCCTCCATTGCCAAGCTCGATTCCAACTGAACAGGTATATTCATGGAGTTCTATCTCTCTTATTAGGCATTGTTAGCTTTAGGTTTTTGAAGAAAACATGTCACAATCATAGCCCTGAACATGCTCATATGATTAGATTTCATTTATGTTTCGTGTGCTTAGAGAA
Organism: Vicia faba; assembly: GCA_948472305.1. Lineage (NCBI taxonomy): Eukaryota > Viridiplantae > Streptophyta > Magnoliopsida > Fabales > Fabaceae > Vicia > Vicia faba. The sequence goes on from OX451736.1 coordinate 340,964,806, forward strand.
TTTCATGTCTGAACATTGATGAAAAGTTAGGTCAGAAAAGAGGGGGAGAGAAATTCTCCCTCATCTTAGAGAGATAGGTCAAGTTATTTATATGGTTGAAACCGTCTCTTCATGCTGAACATTTCTTGTGTTATGAGTTTTTGCTGAAAAGCCAAGAATCAGGAGTTAGACATTGAAGCAAGAGGCGCGCGTTTTTTCAAATGTTTGAAGCTGGAGGTTGAAGACAATGGTCATTGGGCTGGGCCTGTGTTATTTTGCTTTTCACACCATCTTTTTTGGTTTACACCCCCCTGAGCCCATTTGCTCATTTTTTAACATTTTTGACTTTTTCTTTTTTGGCTGACTTTGTTTATTTTTTCTCATGCCATTTAAAAATTAAAAATATTTTTTTCATCACTTTTTGCATTTATTGCATATTTATTTGTTTATTTTCTTTGTTTGTACATAAATATATATATATGATTATTAGAGTAAAAATGTAAAAATAATGTAAATACAATTTTTATTTTCATTTACTTTCTGAAAATATTTCACACAAAAAATACTCTTTTATTTATTTTATTAAAATATTAAATAAATATTTATTTTGTATAATACATATTTAGGGTTTAATATATGCATATATGTGATTATTAATATATTTAAGACAAAAATATAAAAATACTTGATTTTTTCATTTTTATTAATATTTGATATAAAAATACCTTTTTTCACAATACACTTCATTTTATTTTATTTTTATAAATAATAAGTAAATAGTTGTATTAAATTAGAAAATAATACTTTTTTCTTTAAAATTAGGGTTTTTACCCTAAGTTCAAAATACTAGAAAATAATACATTTTTATTTTCTTTTCCCTTTTACATAAACCATACTTTTCTCATACACATAAAAACCTTCTTTTTGCATTTCACATATTTATTTAATTTACATTTAATTATGCATTATTTAAATTGCAAATATTCCAAATGATGTAATAATTTAGATTTAAATTCTTGTCAACATCCCCATTTGAACATTTGTACCCCCCTTCCCATATTTGGTTTTGTAATAGCTTAGTAACTTTAATCTCGCACTTTATCGCTTTCTAATGATAACATGTTAGAATTAGGGTTTGTATGCGAAAAACGATAAAAAAAATAGTTTGACCTAATACAAGATAAACAAGCATGAAAATGGACACACAAATCACACTTGCACCCCCCTAGGGTATTCCACTTGTTGCCTTCAAATAAAAGGGCCATGTTGCATGTTAAACTTCTTTGGGCAAAACAAACAATTTGAATGATCATAGTCCCTCGACAAAACTTTTCAAAACAAACAAAAACAAATGATCAAGTCCCTTAGAGAAATTGCCCAAAGACATTTAACGCCGTTGCAATTATGGTCTAAAACGATGACCCGCGCCTGTCCCTCTCACATCCTAACACAAGGTTGCCCACCAAATACAATGGTGGAGCAAACTTGTTAAAAGGGTTAAAGTATAGTAATAATCTTTTGAGAAACTTAGGAGTAGATAATCTCTTAGTTACTTGAATCAACTTGCAAAACAAAACACTTGCCTAATTTCAAAATCACACCTCACAACACTTTCAAAACAACTTTCAAAAACAAATGAAAACTTTTTCAAAAGACATACATCTTTGTATACATCCCCACATGGATCATTACAAAGGTTGCCACCACATTGGCCTCTTTTCAAAAACATTTTCAAAACCCACACACTCAAGCACCATTTAAAACAATTGAAAACAAAAGGCAAGTGATCTAAGCAAGTAACTAAGAGCCTATGGATAACCATGGATAGAAAGGGTGCTAATACCTTCCCTTTCTATAATCTACTCCCCGAACCCAAGAAAACATCTCAAAAGGTTTTTGCTGTGCTTTTTAACCTTTCCTTAGGATAAAATAAAAAGTCGGTGGCGACTCTTGCTAACCGCAACATTTGCGAATACAAACGCAAACCTCAAGTCAGTTCTCCCACCGTATCACAATATATAATATTTATATATTTATTTATACAAAAATAAAAAAAGAAGTATATTGTAAAAAAAGTATTTTTTAGTGTGAAATATTAATAAAAATAAAAATGTATTATTTTTATATTTTTGTCCTAAATATTTAATAAAATATGTATATGTATATTTATATATATTTAATAAGCTAAATATGTACAAAAATAAAATATTAATTATTTACAAAAATGTGTATTTTTAGAAAATGTTTTCAAAATGTAAATGAAAAATAATAACTGAAAATAAATATATTTTTGTATTATTTTTTAGTGTTTTAAATAAAAGTATATATATTTATTTACGTGTATATGTTTAAATAAAACAAATAAATGCCAAATAAATGCAAAAATGCGTGGAAAAAATATTTTTGGGGTTTTTTTATATTTGAACAACAAATAATAAGTTAGAACAAAAAATAAAAAGTCAAAAATGATAAAGATTTCACTCAATGGGCCAGGGGGGTGCAAAATGAGAAAAGGGGTGCAAAAAGCAAGACTGACTCAGGCCCAGCCCAAGCCAGTCATCTTCTTCCTCCAGCAACCTGTTTGAAACAAAAACGCGCGCTTCTTTGATCCAACACCATCTCCTGATTCCTTGACTTTTACACAAAACTCATAACACCAATATTATAGAGCATCAAGAGACGAATTCAGACATATAAAACACTTGACCTAACTCTAAGAATCCAGGGAGAATTTCTTCATCCCCAATTTCTGACCTAATTTTTCTTCAATGTTCATGGCCAAAATTCTCACAGCACGCATAATATAAATGAAAAGTAAATACATGGATGGCTTCAGGGCTATGAGTAGAACATGTTTTTTTTCACAAACCTAAGCTTAATCATGCCTGGATAGAGAGATAGAAGTTCATGTTTTTACCTGTTTCAGCTTGACTTGAACAGAACAATGTAGCAACTTCCAATGGATTTTGAGCTTTTGTACAACTTGCCTGAAGTCCAAGGATGCTTCTCCAACTCCTAGCTTGCTTTAAAATCAACTGAATCGTGCTATGGAAGTCAACCTGCACAGGTTGAAAATAAAAATGGCAAACATGGTTATGGGTGTTACAGCTTGAGTTCAATGCTTGGGATAGCTTCAGTGGATGATATGGAACATGTTTGAACAAGCTTTGGCCAAAACGCACGAGTGGAATGGATTGTGGAAGTCAAACTGCAACAGGTGCCCTGTTTTGCAGAAAAAATGTGATCTTCTGTATGAGGAGGGATTAGGGATGATTGAGTCGTGTTTCAAGCTTGGTTTGATGTATGGAAAATGTTTGCAAACTTTGTTTTGACTGGTATTTACAGGAAGTGAGAGTTTTAGAGTTTTGGCAAGCTTTCTTCTTTTTGAAGTAAGAAGGTTCAAGTTGGGTTATAGGCCTGTACAAGGCTCTCAAGCATGCTGCAGTACTCTCTCTTGATCAGTGGGATTTGTCTACAAACTTGTGCCTCAAAGATCTGGCTTGTACCTCTTGGATATGGTATTTGACATAAAGTGCATCTTTTCCAAAATGGCAAATTTACTTTTTCCATTTAAAGATTAATTCTTTGTGTAATGACTAAATGCATAAAACAATGCTTGAACACAAAGGTTAGGAATTTAATTATTGAGTGTGAAGAGGTTTAGAGGTCTGCAGACTATCACAAACCCTGCTGACTTGAAAATGCCAATGTTATGAACAAGCTTTGGCCATGAACAAAAGTGAATTTTGCCCAACTTTGCAAATTCGATTCTCCCTAACCACAAGGGTGTTTGATGAGTTCTTGGACAATTTGGAAAGCTTGGAATGTGTATTATAATACATATTTATAATTCAAATTGAAACTCCAAGTGTAAGCATGTGAAAAATGGCCAAGAAGTTGGACAAAAATCCTGCCTAGAATAGGTCAAAATCTTTCTAAGTTAAAAATGTTTTGCACCCTTGTTCCAAAAATCATAACTTGAGCTACAAGCTTCCTTTGAGAAAACTTTGTGAATCAAAGTTGTAGATTTTGTAATGTACTATAACTTTCATGTTTTGAGTTTTGTTTGAATCCATTTGCATCTTGGTGAAAAAAATGGGACAAAGTTAGGAAAAAAATAAGGAAATTTCATAACTTAGAAAATTTCTAAGTTATGAAATTTCTTCATTTTAAACCCTAATTTGCAATTTTGGATTTCTTGATGAACAAGTTTCATAATTTGACATGTATTGATGAAAAATGAATCTTGACACTTGGTTTTGACCAAAAAGTCAAAGTTTGACTTTTCAGTATACAGTCAAATTTTGATCAGTTGACTGGAAAATTCATCTATCAATCATGTGCATTTGAGACCTTTTGAACTTGTTGAATGGATCAAGACAATGCCATTGAGTTCTTGAGTCCATATGTGAGCTTGGTTTGCCATTGGTTAGGTCAAACAGTCAAAAATTGCCTTTGTGCAGTCAAAACCCTAAAAATGACCATTTTGCCCTTTTGGTGATCTGGTCAAATTTCTTGTGGAATTATGATCCAAACTTGACCAAATGGTTCATATGATTTCATTATGTTGATGTGGGTCAAAAATCATGAAGTTTGACTGTCAATTGGCCACAGTTGACTTTTTCCCCAATACAGTTGATTTCTAGGCCAACTGTCCAATTGACTGGGCAAAGATTGGAATCAAGGCTTGGAACTTGGTATGGATAAACTTGTGAGTCCAATCATGAAGCATGAAAGTCACTTTGGGAATTTTAGGTCAAGACATCCCTGTGCAAACTCAAACCCTAATTTGGGTCAACAGTGCAAGGAGGGGCCTTGAGCTGAGCAAACCCTAACTTGATTTTGAGCTTCAAGGGTCTTTGGTGAGAAAATGTTGATGAAATGAGAGGGAAAATTTTGGGGTACAACAGTTGCCCCTGTTCAATCTTCTTGCACCTGAAGAGTTAGATTGGCAAGTTTGCCCTTCGCGTCTCGAAGGTAAAAGGAGATTGGACACTAGAGTGCCCGTAAATTTGCACTCGTCGAAACATGGACGCAGGAATGGGCTTAAAGATGCCATTTAGAGATGGGCTTAAAGATGCCATCTGGAATGTTTGTCGAACTGTAATGTGATAGGTCAGAAGAATGAGGATCAAAATGGTATCCGTGCTTGGAATGCATTTGAACTGTATCTGGAGACTGAGTTTGTATGAGCAAAAGAATGGCCTCCGTGTCTGGGGCGTATCTGAGCTGTAACTGTGTTTGAATGTAGAATGAATATCAGAATGACTGTCGTGTCTGGAGTGTATCTGTATTGTATCTGGGTAACAGAGAAACATCTGTATATGGAGCAATTGCATGCTGGGGACAAATTCTGAATGAGTGATAGAATGGCAACCGTGTCTGGAGCGTATTTGGACTGTATCTGAAGTTGAGATTTGTATGAGTAGCAGAATGACTTCCGTGTCTGGAGTGTATCTGAAACTGTAACTGGGATTGAGATCCGTATGAGTAATAGAATGACTTATGTGTCTGAAGTGTATCTGAAACTGTAACTGGGATCTAAAAAAAATGACAGAATGACTTCCGTGGCGAATGCACTGGGGGGAATCAAACTGCTGTTGTAAGGGTCAGAATGGTATCCGTGCTTGGAATGCATTGAACCTTGAGGTGGATAAATGAATCTGAATGAGAGATAGAATGGCTGCCGTGTCTGGAGCGTATCTAGTCTGTATCTGATTGATGTAGTCTGAATGAGTAGTAGAATGACCGCCGTGTCTGGGGTGTATCTGTACTGTATCTGACTTGAAATTCTGAATGAGTAATAGAATGATCGCCGTGTCTGGGGTGTATCCATACTGTATCTGAATAATTGTTAACGATAACCTTTTAATCTTATCCTGAAAAGGGTAAAATATTAGCTGAAACACAAAGTTATGTTGCATGAAATGTATGATGCAATGTATGTTATATCAATGTTTATGATATGAATGTAATGGACGAGCATGTAAGCTGATGAGTTGTCTTGCTGAGAAAGGCAGATCTTGGATAACAAAATCTTTGACTGCTGTCGAGGGAAAGTAAATCCTTGACCGCTGCATGGGATTGAGAATCCTTTGATCATTGAAAATGAGAAGTCCTGGGACTCATGTTGGGGAATCAGGAGCTTGGGTTGTATGCCAATCTAATGGGGATTCCAGGACGAGAGTCTTCATTCTGTTAAGGGTCAGAAATTGGGAGTATACCAATCTTCTGAGGCTTCAAGGATGAGAATCTTCATCTGATAACACTTAACTGTTATCTGGTCGATCTCCAGGCTTCACAGAAACTTGTATTGTCATCTGGTCATAGTCCAGGCTTCACAATAACTTGTTAAGTTGTTATGTGGTCAAATCCGGGCTTCACGGCTTGTGTTGAAGATATACCACTATCTGGTCGACTCCAGGCTTCGTAGTATTCTTGACTGCTGTCTGGTCGTAGTCCAGGCTTCATAGAACCTTGTATTGTCATCTGGTCATAATCCAGGCTTCACAATAACTTAAAGAGCTGATATCCAGTCAAATCAGGCTTCACGGCTTGTGTTGAAGATATACCACTATCTGGTCGACTCCAGGCTTCGTAGTATTCTTGACTACTATCTGGTCGTAATCTAGGTTTCACAGAAATTTGTATTGCTATCTGGTCGAAATCCAAGCTTCACAATAGCTTGCTAAGCTGTTATCCGGTCGAATCTGGGCTTCACGGCTTGTGTTAAAGATATACCACTATCTGGTCGACTCCAGACTTCGTAGTATTCTTGACTGCTGTCTGGTCGTAATCCAGGCTTCACAGAAATTTGTTGGGGATTAAACTATTATCCGGTCGAATCCGGGCTTCATAGCTTGCTCTGAGGGGATACCACTATCTGGTCGCAATCCAGGCTTGGCGGTTGTCTGGCATTGTTATTCGGTCATACTCCGGGCTTCACAATATGCTGTAGAGATCAAGATACTATCCGGTCAAATCCGGGCTTTATAACTTGAATTTTGTGAGAATTTGATCTTTGGCGACTGTAACTTCCAACAGGTGATGAAGGAACTTTTGAACGACCGATCAATTTGAAATGTAATTTGTTTTGGAGAATAAATCCTTGACAAATGTTGGGGAAATAAACCCATAACCGAAACTGGGGATAGAAAAATCCTTTGGTTACTGAGGGTGAGAAATCCTTGTTGACTGCTGATTGCTTGGGGAGCAAGATCTTAAGTTGTTGAGGGATCCTAGGACCACTGTTGGGGATTGAAAATCCTTGGTGACTTACGGGGCAAGAGAATTCTGATGATCTCTACTAGGGAGTCCAGAACCTGGTAGACTTATGATGGAGAAGTAAGATTGAGAATCTTCAGTCTGGTGGGAAGTATCTCTGTGGGGAGAAGGTTCACTAGTCTGGTTCCGCTGGGGATTGATAGTTGGAAGTTTTAGCTCCGCTGGGGATAGGATTTCCAGATTTTAGGGCTCCACTGGGGATGCTGAAACTTAACTCTGAGGGGAATTAAGTTCTGGAAGGCTCTCTGGCTGGGGAAATCAGTTTCGAGAAAGCTTTTGTTCTGCTGAGGATCCAGAAGTTTAACTCTGTTTGGGGAATTAAGTTCTGGATTTTGACCTTGTTGAGGAATTTGGAGTTTAATTCTGTTGGGGATTCCTTCTGAAAGGGCGTCAAGACATCTATCCGTACCTTCAACCTATCAGTAATCATCTTTCTTGATTTGTAAGGAAATGATTATGTTCAAATGCATATGCCTATTTAACAAAACATTGGACGTTTCTCAAATAAAACATAAGTGTAGAAAAGCAAAAAGAGGACAAAGCAAATTTCTGTATTTGGAAAAGTATTTGTATTAACTTTTTATGAGTATCTTTGTACAAATGAGACAGGCATCCTAGTAAGAGGATGTTGTCGTAAAAATTGAAAAATTTATACAAAAGAAAGATGGCTATGTGAAACAATTCCATGGGATCCCCATTCTGCTATAGCCTTCACAACTCTGAATATCATGTCGAATCAATGCTTCGTCCGCCGATGATTGGATTGATCAGAATCTCGGAGCTTGTTGATGAAGAGATTGTCCTTTAAAGTGATCCGACGAGACATATTCATACGCTTTAATTCCCTAACTTTTGCCTGGACCGCCCTCTCAGGTTTTCAATCCACCGGGAAACCCATTTTTTCCCAAGTCGCCCTTTCAGGTTTTCGACTTGCCGGGTGTACAATTTTTTTTTGTTTTATCCCTAATTTTTGCCTGAACCGCCCTTTCGGGTTTTCGGTTCACCGGGATGCCCATTTTTTCCCAAGTCAGCCTCTCGGGTTTTCGACTTGTCGGGTTGTTTTATGCGTAGTATCTTTTGACTATGTCTGCGTTCACAGGGTGCGGCAAATCGTCGCCGTCCATGGTGGTCAGAATCATTGCACCACCAGAAAATATGCTCTTGATCACAAATGGTCCTTCGTAAGTAGGAGTCCATTTGCCCCTGGGATCACTTTGCGGCAAGATAATCCGCTTGATTACGAGATCTCTGACTTGATATACTTGACGTCTGACTTTCTTGTTGAAAGCCTTGATCATCCATTTTTGATACGTCTGACCATGGCAAACAGCAGTGAGTCGCTTCTCATCAATCAAATTGAGTTGATCAAGTCGGGTCTGAATCCAATCGTCTTCATTCAAACCAGCATCCTTCATAATCCTTAAAGAAGGAATCTGAACTTCCATGGGTAGGACAGCTTCCATGCCATATACCAAAGAAAATGGGGTTGCCCCTGTTGAAGTACGTGCCGTGGTACGGTATCCATGCAGAGCAAACGGTAGCATCTCATGCCAGTCCTTATAGGTCACTGTCATTTTCTGAATGATCTTCTTGATGTTTTTGTTCGCAGCTTCAACAACACCGTTCATCTTCGGCCGATAGGGAGATAAATTGTGATGATAAATCTTGAACTGTTCGCATAGAGCGGTGATCATAGTATTGTTCAGATTAGTATCGTTGTCTGTAATGATCATGTCTGTGACACCATACCGGCATATGAGATTTTGTTTGATGAAGCGGGCAACCACATTTTTTGTAACGGAGGCAAAAGAAGCTGCTTCAACCCACTTGGTGAAATAGTCAATGGCGACCAGGATGAAGCGATGTCCATTGGACGCTGTGGGCTTGATCTCTCCAATCATGTCAATGCCCCACATTGCAAATGGCCAAGGAGCTGTCAGAACGTTGAGAGGAACAGGAGGAATATGAATCTTGTCAGCGTAGATTTGACATTTGTTGCAAGTACGGGAATGTTGATGGCAATCAGCTTCCATGGTAGACCAGTAATAGCCTGCCCTTAGAATCTTCTTAGCCATCGTATGCCCACTCAAGTGGGTGCCAAATGTGCCACTGTGTATCTCAGTCATGATCAACTCTGCTTCAGCTTTGTCTACACATTGGAGTAAAACACAATCATGGCTGCGTTTATAGAGGATGCCGTTGCTCAGGAAGAACTTGGCATCAAATTTCCTTAGGAACTTCTTGTCATTTACGGAAGCTCCTTCGGGATATTCTCTGGTCTGGAGATACCTTTTGATTTCGTGAAACCAAGGTTGTTCCACTACTTCTTCGATATTAATCTCATGACAATGCGCAGGTTCCTCCATTCGCTCGATGGTGATTTGGGGAGCCTCGTTATCCCAGTTGAGTTTAAACATGGAAGACATTGTAGCCAGAGCATCTATTAGCTGATTCTCTTCTCGCGGGAAATGCTCGAAGGTGTTTTGCTCAAAATGAGGCAACAATGTCAAGACATGTTCTTTGTATGGGATAAGATTAGGGTGTTTGGTATCCCACTCTCCTTTGATTTGATTGATAACCAAAGTCGAGTCCCCAAATACGACCATAGATTTGATTCCCAAGTCTATAGCAACCTTGAGACCAAAAATGCAAGCTTCATATTCGGCCATGTTGTTGGTACAGCTAAAGCAAAGTCGGGTTGTGAAAGGTGTGTGGTAACCTTCCGGGGAAATGAGTACCGCACCGATACCGTTTCCAAGTGCATTTGAAGCACCATCAAAGTACAGGATCCATCAGGATCCATTTTCAGGTCTGTCATACGGTCTGTTACCTTCAATGTTGTCCAAATTCATGATGTCCTCGTCTGGGAAGTCGAATCTCATGGATTGATAATCTTCGATAGCTTGATGAGCTAGATGGTCAGCTAGTACACTCCCCTTTATAGCTTTTTGGGTAGTATACTGGATGTCATACTCAGTCAGGATCATTTGCCATCTAGCGATTCTCCCAGATAAAGCAGGCTTCTCGAAGATATACTTGATAGGATCCATTTTAGAAATCAACAGAGTGGTATGAGTCAACATATACTGCCTTAGTCGGCGAGCAACCCATACCAAAGCGCAACAAGTTTTCTCGAGCAGTGAGTAGCGAGTCTCACAGTCGGTAAACTTTTTGCTAAGGTAATAAATGGCATGCTCTTTTCGACCAGACTCGTCATGTTGGCCCAGTACGCATTAGGGATGTCAGTTTGGACCTGTTAATGGGGATCCCCGCGGGGAACGCCCCGTTCGGGGCCCCAAAGATGGGGAATTTTCCCCCGTGGGGGCGGGGATGGGGAGAAAAATTCCCCCGAGAGCATTTCGGGGACGGGGACGGGGAATACACCCCCCGCCCTGCGGGGACCCCGCCCCGCCTATTATTTTAATATAGTTAATTTAATATATATATTTTAGATTAGGTGTTTTAGTCATTTCCTTTATGTTTATTTATAAAAATAAATAAATAAATATTCATGTATTTGTTAAGAGAGAGAAATGTAAATATTAGACCCTAAAAAAGTTGAAGCGTTTCATTTTCTTCTGCCAGACATTTAGAGTCTCACACGTTAGACTCCTTTTTTTCTTCTCCAGTCAAATCTCCATTCATCTTCCTCTTCCAATTCCATCTTCTCTATTTGGTGTGCTTCCATTATTCACAACTCTTACAATTTCATCAATAAGGTTTGATTTTCATAAATTTGTTCATGTAATTATTTATAGGAAAAAATAGATTATTTCTCTTTGATTCTCATAAATCTGTTTATATTATTGTTTATAGAAAAAAGTAGATTGTTTCTCCTTGATTCTCATAAACCTGTTCATGTAATTGCTTATAGGAAAAGTTGATTATTTTGATTAAATTTAAATTAAATTGTTTAGAAATTTTAGAGTTATCAAATCATTTGCATATTAAAAAAATATAAAATAATCAAAAAATTACTCATTTTTATCTCCTTTTAAATATTTTTGTGTTCATTTTTTATCTATACTATGCATTTGTAATTAAAATAATGTCGTCAGTTTTTCCTTAAAAAATATTAAAATATACTTTTCCTATTTTTTATTAATATATCACACTATAATTTAATTTTCTATATTAAACAAAAAAATATTACTTTTTAAATGAATCAATATATCATGCTATCACGGTATCACCCATGAAAAAAAACCAAATATCTTATATTTCTAATTATTAATGAAATAATAACATATAAACAATAATATATCATGCTATCACCCATAAAAAAAAATATATCTTATATTTCTAATTATAAAACCAAAGCCATTAAGTGAAATAATAACATATAACTTTTTACACGAGTAAATATATCATGTATATAGGTAAATAAATGTATTCTCAATGTATATAATTAATTAATATATGTTATTATTTCTAATTGAAAAGTTACAGTAAATAAGGCATATTTAGAAATATGTGTAATGCATCATATATTTAGAAATATAAGATTTTTCTTATTAATTATTTTTTGTGTGAATTTCATGTATTTACTATTTCATTTATTTATTATTTTTTCATATATTTATTATTTTTGTTCTACTTCCATGTAGCCTTTTAAAATTTGTGTTTGTGTGTGCCAGGTTTTTGGTAAAAGAATGGTTGGTGAAGTTCAATCATCTAATAGTCCTAATGTTGCTTTGGAAGGGAATGAAGTTCCTATAGAAAGTAGTGGAGTTTCACTCACACAGGAAGTTCAATCTACTCCAAATGAAATAAATATAGAAAATCAAGATCCTGAAGCTCCCGTTGAACCCACTACAAGTCCTAACAAAAGGGGATTAAAATCAGATGCTTGGCCCTATTTTAAAAGGCAAAAAATAGGAGGCATTTGGAAGGCTATATGCAAATCTTGTGATAAGAAAATTGGTGGTGATACAAAAAATGGTACTAAACATTTATTTGATCATATTAGCATATGTCCAAAACGCACAGAGAGAGGTCCAAAACAAGCCATGCTTAAAGTGACAGAAAAAAAATCCGGAAACAGACATGAATCATTTGTGGTTGGAAATTATACATTTAATCAAGATGTTTCTAGGAATGAACTCGCGAAGATGATTATATTGCATGAATATCCCATCATGATGGTTAACCATATTGGTTTTAGAAATTATAGCCATTCTCTTCAACCTTTGTTCAAGATAGTTTCTCGCAACACCATGAAGAATGATATAATGAAGTTGTATGAAAGTGAGAAGTCAAAGCAAATGAAAATACTTGCAAAGAATAAAAGCCGCATTGCAATAACTACTGATATGTGGACTGCTAGCAACCAGAACAAAGGATATATGTCTGTTACAGCTCATTACATTGATGAAAATTGGATTTTGCAGAATCGGATCATCAGGTAACTTCTCCCTTCCATTTACGTTATTATTATAATATAGTTATTTTATGTGATATTTATTATAATTTATTTTTAGGTTCATTTATGTCCCTACGCCACATACTGCTGAGGTCATTTGTGATTTTTTGGTAGATTGTTTGATGGATTGGAATATTGATAGAAAATTGTCAACATTAACCGTTGATAATTGTAGCACCAATGATGCTCTGATTGACCATTTGATTGATAAGATGTCACCTTCTTCTTTTATTTTAAAAGGGAAATTGTTTCATATGCGTTGTTGCGCCCACATATTAAACTTGATAGTGAAAGATGGCATGCAAACAATTTCTAGTTCAATTGAAAAGATTAGGGAAAGTGTCAGTTTTTGGGTAGCAACACCAAAGAGGGAGGAGAAATTTAAAGAAACTTGTAATCAATTGAACATGACTTATGAAAAGAAGCTTGCACAAGATTGTAGAACAAGATGGAACTCTACTTATTTAATGCTTGCTTCTGCATTGCCTTACGAACAAGTTTTTAAACGTTTAAAACAACGCCGTGATTCCCAATATAAGTGTGCACCAAGTGAAGAAGATTGGAAAATGGCAAGAGAAATTTGTGACAAGTTGAAATTATTTTTTAGTGTCACTGAGTTGTTCTCGGGTACTAAGTATCCAACATCAAACATTTATTTTCCCAAAGTTTGTCAAATAAGATTAGCTTTAAGAAAGTGGGAAGATTCTTCTAGTGATACTATACAAAGTATGGCAAGAAGTATGATAGTGAAGTTTGACAAATATTGGAGTTTGATTAATGGGGTGATGGCAATAGGGGCTGTTTTGGATCCTAGATATAAAATAACTTTGTTGAATTACTTCTTCCCACTTATGTATGGGAATAATGCTCCCAAAGAATTGGAAAAGGTAATACAAATGTGTGAAGATTTAGTTGAAGAATATCAACCAAATAATGATATGGTTCCTACAAGTAGTGAAGTTGGTGCATCAACATTGGTAGATGACATTGATGTCACAAGTCAAGATTGGGAGAAGGCTTATTCGGAATATGTGATGGAAAATACTTCAACTACAAATGTCAAGTCAGAATTTACTTCCTACTTGGAAGATGGTGTCTTGCTTGATAAACAAAAAAAGGAAAATTTTGACATCTTAGGATGGTGGAAACAAAATGGTTTGAAATTTCCAACTTTGCAAAAGATTGCAAGGGACTTTTTAGCAATTCTTATCTCTACCGTTGCTTCAGAGTCCGCCTTTAGTACTAGTGGTCGTGTTTTAAGTCAACAACGTAGTAGGTTGAAGGAAGACACTTTAGAGGCTTTGATGTGCACTCAAGATTGGATCCGAAAAGATATAAAAGGTAATATATTTTTATCTTTTACAAGATTAATTGAAAAGGATTTTTAAATTTTAATTTAGCTATTTGTTTCTTAGGTTATTCAAAAACGTTGACTCAATTCGAATGTGTGGATGAAGATATGGATGATGATGATGATAATAAGGTAATTTACATATTAGTGTTGATTATCTTTTAGTTTTTAAAGTATTTTTTTAAGTAAATATAATTATTGATTGTTTACTTTTCGTAGGAAAAAGAAAGTCATATCTAATTGTGGAATGAGGAAGAAGACCTTGCAAGGAGAAGTTGGAAAGAGAGACATGATTGATCATTACTTGTTTGGATATTTTGCTTAATATTTTAGTTTATTTATATGTAACTTTGTTTTAAGTATTTTGATATTTCTACTTTACGTGTGTTATCAATTGAGCAAATAGAGATATGTTGACTTTTGCTTTTAGTTGACTTATTATGAAGTATTTTTTAGCTTTTCAAGCATACTCATGATGCTAAATTTTATAATTATCCCTTATTAGTTTTGATGAAGTATAGTTTTTTAAGCATAATTATGTTGTTGGATTTTTTTAGTTGTTTAGGCATATTGTTACTTTAAAAAGTATTATAGTTCATTTTGTTGAATTTTATAGCATTTTATAGAAATTTATAAAAAAAATATTATTATTTTGTGTTCCATTAGTATTTTTAATAAAAAATAATAAATGTCAAATACTAGTATTTTTTAATAACATAATAAATATGTGAATTCTTTGTGCTTTTTATTTTTATAGAAAATATAAACATTTTAAAAAAATAAAATATTAATGAATAAATGTAGGACCTATGGGGATCCTTGTGGGGAACAGGGATCCGCGGGGAACGGGGATGGGGATAGAAATTCCCCCGTGATGGAGATCGGGGACGGGGACGGGGAATGAATTTGATGGCGGGGAAAAAGATGGGGAAGTGTCCCCCCGGCCCCGCCCCGCCCCATTGACATCCCTAGTACGCATCCCATTGAGTTGTCCAAAACAGTTAGATACATGATCAGCGGCCTTCCTTCGACGGGTGGCATCAGAATAGGAGGTTCTAGCAAATACTCCTTGATTTTATCAAAAGCAGTTTAACAATCATCGTTCCATTCGACTACCTGATCCTTCTTTAATAGTTTGAAAATTGGCTCACAGGTAGACGTCAGATGAGAGATGAATCTGGCAATATAGTTCAAGCGTCCCAAGAATCCTCTAACCTCCTTTTCAGTACGGGGAGCAGGCATTTCTTGTATAGCTTTCACTTTTGCTGGATCGACCTCAATGCCTTTGTTGCTGACAATAAATCCCAGAAGTTTACCAGACCTAACTCCAAAAGTGCACTTACTTGGATTCAGCCTGAGTTTGTATTCCTTCAACCTGGAAAACAGCTTTTGTAAATGTTCAAGGTGTTCCTCCTCTGTTTGTGATCGAGCTATCATGTCGTCTACGTAAACTTCTGTTGTACCAGATTTCCATGGCGACGTTCTGATACTTATTCCAGATTTCCTTTCAGAGATAGCTTGGAAATGCTCCAGATATGGATGTTGTTCTTTTGCTTATTCAAGACTCCTTCTAGATATAGTTCAGATGTGACCCAGGCATGGCGACGTTCTGATACTTATTCCAGATTTCCTTTCAGAGATAGCTTGGAAATGCTCCAGATATGGATGCTGTTCTTTTGCTTATTCAAGACTCCTTCTAGATATAGTTCAGATGTGACCCAGGCATGGCGACGTTCTGATACTTATTCCAGATTTCCTTTCAGAGATAGCTTGGAAATGCTCCAGATATGGATGTTGTTCTTTTGCTTATTCAAGACTCCTTCTAGATATAGTTCAGATGTGACCCAGGCATGGCGACATTCTGATACTTATTCCAGATTTCCTTTCAGAGATAGCTTGGAAATGCTCCAGATATGGATGCTGTTCTTTTGCTTATTCAAGACTCCTTCTAGATATAGTTCAGATGTGACCCAGGCATGGCGACGTTCTGATACTTATTCCAGATTTCCTTTCAGAGATAGCTTGGAAATGCTCCAGATATGGATGCTGTTCTTTTGCTTATTTAAGACTCCTTCTAGATATAGTTCAGATGTGACCCATGCATGGCGACGTTCTGATACTTATTCCAGATTTCCTTTCAGAGATAGCTTGGAAATGCTCCAGATATGGATGCTGTTCTTTTGCTTATTCAAGGCTCCTTCTAGATATAGTTCAGATGTGACCCAGGCATGGCGACGTTCTGATACTTATTCCAGATTTCCTTTCAGAGATAGCTTGGAAATGCTCCAGATATGGATGCTGTTCTTTTGCTTATTCAAGGCTCCTTCTAGATATAGTTCAGATGTGACCCAGGCATGGCGACGTTCTGATACTTATTCCAGATTTCCTTTCAGAGATAGCTTGGAAATGCTCTAGACATGGATGCTGTTCTTTTGCTTATTCAAGACTCCTTCTAGATATAGTTCAGATGTGACCCAGGCATGGCGACATTCTGATACTTATTCCAGATTTCCTTTCAGAGATAGCTTGGAAATGCTCTAGATATGGATGTTGTTCTTTTGCTTATTTAAGGCTCCTTCTAGATATAGTTCAGATGTGACCCAGGCATGGCGACGTTCTGATACTTATTCCAGATTTCCTTTCAGAGATAGCTTAGACATGCTCCAGATATGGATGCTGTTCTTTTGCTTATTCAAGACTCTTTCTAGAGATAGTCCAGATGTGACCCAGGTATGGAGACGTTCTGATACTCATTCCAGATTTCCTTTCAGATATAACCTAGAGATGCTCCAGATCTGGACGCCGTTCTATTGCTTATTCAGATTCAAACTTCTAAAAGATAACTTAGAGATGCTCCATCCCGGATGCTATTCTATTGTTCAGTCCAGATACGATCCAGATTCGGATGACATTCTGTTACTCATGCAGTATGGATATACCCCAGACACGGCGGTCATTCTACCATTTATTCATACGTCAGCAATTAGACACATACTAGATATGCTCCAGACACGGAAGCTATTCTATTTCTTATTCAGATTCACCTGTCCACCATCTTTCCAAATGGCATCTATAAGCCCATTCCCGACAAGGTTCTGTCACACTTTCAGATGGCATCTTTAAGCCCATCCTCCCATCCATCATCTCTCCAAATGGCATCTGTAAGCCCATTCCCGACATCACACTACTGATACTCGACTATGTGAGTGCAAATTTCTGGGCACTCTAGTGTTCAATCATCTTCCACCCTCGGATCACGAAAGGCACACAAGCCAATCTACATCCTCAGGTCTAAGAAGATTGAACAGGGGCAACTGTTGTACCCCAAAATTTGCCCTCCCATAATCTTCAAAGTTTTGACAAACATCACCTCAGATGGTTCAAAGTTTACTCAAGGGCTACACAATCAACCATCCTCCTAAGGCAGGCAAAATTAGGGTTTTGGTTCCTGCAAAGAAGTTGAGGGTTTCAAGGGCTCAATCAAGTCCCATATGCTCATAAACATTGTCAAGCACCTACATGTCAAGTTTCAAGGCTCACAAGATCAAGTTGCACAGTCAAAAATCCTAATTGCTCCACAGTCAACTGCAGGGGCAAAATGGTCATTTGGCAGTCAAAAGTCAAAATTTTTGGTCAACATCTTATTTTGAAGCCACAATCATCATTTGGTCAAATCTTTACCATGATTTCACAAGAATGGCTAAAAAATCATCAAGGTGTCAAAAGTTTCTATTTTCGGACAGCTGAAAAGTCAACTGTAACTTGAACAAGGCATAACTTTTTCATGGTTCATCAGAAAAATCCCATCCAATGCTCATCTTGAAGGGGACGACATTTCCTACAACTCATCTTCACATTCCAAGTCCAAGAAATGCTCTCACAAAAAGTTATCAATTTCAACATTATAGGTCATTTTCAAAAGTCAACAAAAAGGGACTTTAAGTCAAAGACCATAACTTGAGATTGGTAAATCAAAATGACATGGGACCAAAGACGTTGGTTAGAGGACTTCAAGACCTTTCCAAAATGTCCAAGAACATGTTCATAGCTTCAAAATTGAGCAAGATATGCATTGGAGAAGTTGGGAAATTTTTGTGAAATGGCCAAAGTCAATTATCCTTGAAACTTCATTTTTGACAAAAGGGGCCCACTTTTTCCACTTGTTTCAGCTTGGCCATGCTTCCCACATGTCCCACAATTTATTTCAAGATTTAAAATTAATTTTTCCATTTTTATTTAATTTTATTTGATTTAATTCATTTTAAATCTTTTAAAATCAAATAAAAATCAAAGAAATTAATGGAGGGATATATTTTGTGATGATTAGCTTTGATACACCTTAAAACACATTCCAAATTCGTGCAAGGGCCTATTCCAAGCAAGAATTCAAATTTGACACAAAAATGGAAAGTTGTTTCAATAGAGTTCATGGCATAATCTCAAACATGAATGCAAAGGCTTAATGACCATTATTCTTATTGATACACTTTACATTACTATATATAAAAGCCTTCCCAACCTCATTCAAAAAATAGTGTGTGCAGAAACGGCCAAGAGCAAAACCAAAAATTATTCAAAAAGTGAGAGTTCTAAAACATAGTTGCGAGCATCTTCAGATCAAAACAAGCACGTGGCTAAAGCAACCTTTGCCAAGTCCTGAGGCTCATACCGCGCTGTAAGTTCTTCCCAGGTCCCTTATAATTTCCATATTATTTTCTTCAACGTTTTCCTGTGCAGATTCCAATATGAGGTGCATCATAAGTCCCACTTCCCAGCGCTGCCATATGTCATCAACGCAGATCCAAAGGACAAAAAGTGTAGCACACCATGGTCTGGAGTCAAGCACGCTGCAGGCAACCATGAAAGTCAAACGTGGCTTAGATTTCAGCGGGCTTGGATTGCTTCAATAAACCTCCTATTTGGCCCACACCCCCTTGGTTTTACTTCTTTTTATTTTTTGTTTTGTCATTTTCTCTTATTTTTAATTGCTAACCCTTTAATTATTTTTATTATTAACAATTAACTTAATTAGCACATTTTCATAAAAAACCAAAAAATAGAATTAACATTATTATCATTATTATTATTTTATTTTTTAAATAAATATTAACCAAAATAGTTTAATTAGGCAATTGTAATTCCTTTTCTTTAATAATTAAAATAACTTAGATTTAGGATTAACTTTTAATTTTGTTTCTTTCATTTTTATTTTATTTCATAAAAACATAAAAAAAACAAAAAAATATTTTCTTTTAATTAAAATAATTAACTAGTTTTTAATTTCACTTTAATTACAAAAAGACCAAAAAAAATTAATTTCTTTTCTTAAAAGGGTCAACACCCTTAGAACATTCCGATTCAATTTTTTTATTTCGCGCACAGTTTATTATTATGTAATTGCTCCGGACATGTAATAGTAATTAGGAATTTACTGTTTTTATTTACTTTCCGTACTTATTTACCAAAAACGGGTCTTTGTAATTTTTGGCGATGTATAGACCCGCGCCTTGTAATAGCGTAGGATTTATGTTTCCGCAATTTACTTTCCGCACCCCCTTAACTGTTAACTTGTATGCAAGAATGTATGTAAATAAAAACAACCCGTAGCTCACTAATTAACCAGACAAACATTAACTGAATACAACACACAAATACACACACCACTTCTAGGGTACGCCTCACTTGTTGCCTTCGAAACGTGGTCTTCAAGTATAGGACGTCTTAGCGGTCCTTATGTCCATGATCCAGTTGCCTCGAAACAGTTGCCTCGAAACAGTTGCCTCGGAACAGTTGCCTCGGAACGGTTGCCTCGGATTAAGAAAAGGATCAAGGACATAAGGGTAGCTTCTAAGGTGTCCTGCTGTTGCTTCGGTGACCACACTGTCCCTAAACTCGAATTGACCCGAACACCTCCAACGGTGGTGCTACCTACCTCTCAATGGCGGGATGGCACTACCTAAAGGACTTATACACAGCCTAATTCCTTAGGGTAGGTAGATGACTCATGGGTACTTGCTCTTTTCAAAAACAAACAAAATACTTTTCACACCTCACACTTTCAAAAGCTTTCAAAACAAATTTTTCAAACACTCTTGAGGACTGATACAAGAGTCATTCAGAAATCTTTCAAAGAAACTTTTTCAAACCCACTCACATTTGAAAAGCAAACAAATTTTGAAAACATAAGAGCAAGTACCTAAGAGCCCATGGATAACCATGGATAGAAAGGGTGCTAACACCTTCCCTTTCTATAAATCTACCTCCCGAACCGAGAAACATTCTCGAATAAGGAATTTTGCTGTGCTTTTGTCCTTTCCATGTTGGAGAATATAAAAGACGGTGGCGACTCTTGCTTACCGCGACATTTCGCGAAACCAGCTTAAAAAACAGTCAGTTCTAAATCCACCGATCACAGAACTGGCGATTCTGCTGGGGAATACTTAAAGTGAGGTGTACCTTAGGATAGCTCATACTTGTGTTTTCAATTGCTTTGTTTTGCTTGCTTTAATATTATTGGGCCTGTCTTGGGAGTTCTATAGATCCTAACCCGGATCTGGGGGATACCTTCTTAGAAAGTAGCAACAAGGCTGTGAGGGAACTGTGCGGGGTATACCGACACGGTTGAAGCAGTCTGCTACGTTGATGTGGCACTTTGGTGAGTACCGGTAACCCTTGAGTCAAGTCAAGGAGAGTATGGGGCCGCCGTGTGGTGTCGTGAAGCATCAACTGACCTTAGGAACCTTAATTGAACCATCCTGGCCTCTTTAGGGTAGTGAGATAACTGACTATGGTGCAGTCCGAAGTTGGTTGATACTCGATGCTACACTCAGTTGAGGGTTGTTTTCTTGGGATATTTTGATCGCCAGTTCAGTGGCTAAATCGAAACGATGAACACAGAAAACAATCCAATGATATTGAGCTCCTTAGAACCCGGTTACTTTGATAGGACAGGTTTGAACCCACCAACTTCAAGAGGGTAGTACCCCAAACTCCATGCTGGCCTGAACTCTAAGGGCTCTTTGTGTGACTTGTGTGCCTTCAAACTTGACTACTTGCATGCTTGTTATCTGACACATGAGTTCCTTGCAGGTTTTGTTTACAGTCCTTAATCTGGACTCATAACAGGGTTTACCTACATCACTCCATGCATAGCATAACATCATACCATTGCATATATCCTGCATAAGGACTAATCCATTTCAAGGATCTCAAGGGTCTGTGATGCAGGTCATGATGAACCAACTGTCCAGCAAGGGGCAAAGGGGATTTATTTTCCTCTAGCCAAGGTTAATGACTTGAGTCGAGGGCTATGGCCCACTGGATATGGTGAGCCTTGACTCTTGAAGAAGGACTCGCAACAATATGAAGTTCCTTCCATCAAGATACCAAATTCAAATTCTAACAAGTTTCTCTGTTTACCCCGCGAGATCCTTGAAAACATCGCATGCATACATACATATCATTGCATTATAGGTACTCTGTTCTACAGGTTGCTTAATCTTCTTCGCTGTTTATTTCAGCCATCATCATGAATCCTGAATCATCCAATGGACAAGCTATCAAGGCCCTCCAGGCCCAGAACGCCCAGTTCCAGGAGCTGGTCATGAGCTTAGCCCAGGGACAACAGGAATTGAAGACTCTGCTTTTGAAGAAAAAGAAGAAGAGGACTGTTTTGTTCAACCCTAGCCGTAGATCTGGGAATACACTGCAGAATGAAGCTGAGCGGACTACTCCATCTGTTGGGGAAGGCAGTCACCAAGAAGGAAGGGTTCCTAGTCCAGTGGTCTCCGACACCGAGACGGATTACAATGATGAGCAGTACCCTCAAGCTGAGGACAGGTATAAGCAACTAGAGGACCGTCTAAATTCCATGGAGATTCAACAGGTGCCCAGGTTGGACTTCGGAGACCTAGGCTTATCTTATGGGGTGGTGATCCCTCACAAGTTCAAGGCACCTGCCTTTGCAAAATACGACGGGGCCTCTTGTCCTAAGTTGCACCTCCGTTCATACGCAAGGAAGATCCAGCCCTACACGGCAGACAAGAATCTATGGATCCATTTCTTCCAGGAGAGTCTTTCAGGGACTCAGCTCGATTGGTTCTATCAGTTGGATGGAACCAGTATTCGTAACTGGAAGGACCTGTCAACTGCTTTTTATAAGCAATATCAGTATAATGCCGACCTCGCTCCCACGCGTACCCAACTCCAGGGTATGTCACTTGGGACGAGTGAAGGTTTTAAGGAGTATGCGCAAAGGTGGAGAGATCTGGCTGGAAGGGTGCAGCCGCCCTTGACTGACCGTGAGCTCGTTGACATGTTCTTGGGGACCCTGTCTGGTCCCTTCTTCAACCATCTGATTGGAAATTCTTCTGCTGGGTTTACAGATTTGATCTTGACCGGGGAGAGGATCGAAGCTGGCATCAAGGCTAGAAAGATTCAAGAAGCTGCACCTTCTGATACTCACAAAAAGCCTTACACTAGGAAGAAAGAGGCCAATGCTGCGTACAGCCAAAAGGGTCGCCATGATCAACATGTAGGGGCAGTCCAGATCTCTAATCCTAGGCCTGCTCAACAAGGACAGGGGCATCAATGTAAGGAGGTCGCACCCAAGAGACAATTCACTAAAATCAACATGCCACTGGATCAAGCGCTACAGCAAATGTTGAAGGCAGGGCTGATTACCTTGAGGGCTCCTCTCAGGAATCCAAACACCTCTGCTCCCAACTACCATCCTAATGAGAGGTGCGCATACCACTCCGATAGCCCGGGTCATACTACGGACAACTGCTGGCCTTTGAAGAACAAGATTCAAGACATGATCGACACCGGAGAGATTCAGTTTGAAGCGTCAGAGACTCCAAACATAATCAATGCTCCTTTGCCCAATCGTTGAAGGCTTTTGTTTATTTGAATTTCCGAGTTGTAATTTTTTTGCTTATACAAACAATTAATGTCATAGCAAACTCTTTTATTTCAAAAATGCATCGCATATGTTTGTTCTGAATTAATACAATTGTTTTCACTATATTCAAATTGCTTTCTTTTCTTTTGATGTTCAACTCTTGATCTAAAATTCTAAGCCTCTTGAGGGAGGATGACGAAAACGATACCACGATCTTTACAATATGCTTTTGAACAGACCCCGCTGATGAGGTACATGCATTGTTTCAATTCCTAAACACTGGAGTTATAAGGAAGATAATCCCTCATCAACCCCTTTGAGCCAAAGAAGTAGGAGTTTTTCTTTTCGAAAATTAAAACCCTTAATCATAACCTGGGGCAGGGTAGTTCTCTCGGTTGATCCAGATGCACAACGAATGGCACCAAAGAAGTCCTTACAAAACAAAAGACAGTGATGGTTCCGAATAATCAAAGACAGGCAGTCATTACTTCTCAAAATAGAAGCCTAACAAGTCAAAACCTATGAAGGAGACTTAAAAAACTGGGGCATCCCGCTGACTGTAATCACAAAAGAAACAGTTCAGGCAAAAAAAAAACAGGGATAACGAAATCAAAAAAGAAAGAGGCCCTACAAACCCTCAACCAAAAAAGGAATGACTGCCTATTCAAAATAAATTGTCAACATTCAAACCATCACCGGAACATCATAGCAAAGACTCAAACAAGGTCTGACGCACGATCAACTGAGTTTAGGTTTGAAGAACATCACGAAGAGTGGGTGGGTACAGATAAATTTGAGCCTTTATCCTTTGTTTCTTAAACCATGAACCAGGCCACATTACAATCCTCAAAAAGTCCTAACTGAAGCACGGGTTAGTTCGAAAGCATACTGTTACAAGGTATCCTGACTCCTTAAGGCTCACTGTAAAATCTTGAGTTGACATCACATTTTACAAAATTTGCTTGTTTTACTGAAAATGCATTTTCAAAAATTTCAAGACAGACATAAGCTTTGCATTTTTAATATAACATTGCTTGCATGTGACTATTTGTTTGAACAGCATAGAAGTTCGCACGACGAATGTCTAATGAACAAAAGCACCTCCAATCAAGGGGCAGGGCATGATCATTGTCCATCATTTGGGGCAGTCCAATCAAGATTCAGAGAATCTCTCAAATGCCTAATAGCCTGGGGCAAATCTCCGCCTGAGTCACCTGGGGCATTGGACATGAGTTCCAGCGACGAATCTGGTCCGATAAAACATCTTCTGGTAGTATGGAAACACAACACAATAACAGGGGCACCTCCCTATATCCTGAGAGCGTGGACATAGTCGGAAAAATACTGCGCATAATCGAAGACCCGCTAAGTTGACACACCTAGGCAAAAATAAGGGCTTCCCGGCGAACCAAAAGGGTTCGGGCAAAAATAAGGGATGAAATAGAAAAATCTGTACACCCGACAAGTCGAAAACCTGAAAAGGCGGCTTGGGTAAAAAAGGGTATCCCGGTGGACTGAAAACCCGAAAGGGCGGTCCAGGCAAAAGGTAGGGATCAAAAGCGTACGATTATGTCCCGGTATCTCGTCACTTGCCTACCAGAAGAAGATTTGTCAACCGGCAGTCATCAAGCGCCTCCACAGGTATCTTCTCCCATAGAAACAGGGGCAGTAATGAGTTGTCTAAGCGATCTAGTTGCTCTGTCCACCAAGGTACCAAGGTAGGTTTGGATGAAGAACGTAACCAGGATACCATCACTCCCCGTTAAGTAAGACAAGATTCTGCAATACTCTCCCCGAGCAAAGTTGGTCTCCCGTCAGCCCTGACAAGGTACAGTATCTCCAGCAAGTCAACAACGCTCTCCCCAAGCAGAGTTAGTCTACTGTCAGCCTTAAGGAAGTTGGATTATCCCCCGAAGATCTCAATATTCCCCAGCAGAGTATACAAACATTCCTAGCAAGCATCCCCGGCAATCTTAATCTAAGATTGTTCCCCGGCAGTATACAGAACATCCAGTGGAGCCATTCCCCAGTACAGTTCAAAGAGTCTCCCCAGGAGAGTTGAATCAATCTCCCCAGTAGGAAGCTTATCCCCAGTGGATTCTGGAAGCTTACCCCTGCAGAGCACGAACACGTCTCCCGGACTTTATTCAAAGGTTATTCTCCACCAGAGCTTATAACTGGGTTATCCTCAGCTAATTGCCACGGAAAGATCATCCTCGGCGAAGCTCTTTCTATCCCCCAGCGGAGTTCATCAAAAATCCTCCAACATAACATATCAACGGTATCCCCAACGGAGTTATCATGAAACCTCAACGAAGTATCTCTTCCCACAGAGTATTCCCCGCAGAGTAATCTCTTCGCCAAGTTTATTCCCCAACGGAGTCATCTTCTCCTATCGGTTTATTCTTGCAACCATCATCCCCAGTGGAAACGAAGAACTCCACTCTTCAAACATCAAGCCCAGGATTCAATAAACTTCCCGGAATTCGTCAAGGATTTACTTTCCTAGACGAAAATACATTCATAAACGTCACATTGACATACATCATGACATATGCATATACGCATCATAACACAAATCTCATTTATCTTTGAGAACATCTTAAAATCATGCAGTTCATGCATCATGACATTGCATACAACTGATGTTTTGCCTTTTCAGGAAAAAGGTCAATCCAAAGACGGTTACTATCAACTGTCGCAATTCCAAATTTCCTTTCAGAGATAGCTTGGAAATGCTCCAGATATGGATGCTGTTCTTTTGCTTATTCAAGACTCCTTCTAGATATAGTTCAGATGTGACCCAGGCATGGCGACGTTCTGATACTTATTCCCGATTTCCTTTCAGAGATAGCTTGGAAATGCTCCAGATATGGATGTTGTTCTTTTGCTTATTCAAGACTCCTTCTAGATATAGTTCAGATGTGACCCAGGCATGGCGACGTTCTGATACTTATTCCAGATTTCCTTTCAGAGATAGCTTGGAAATGCTCCAGATATGGATGTTGTTCTTTTGCTTATTCAAGACTCCTTCTAGATATAGTTCAGATGTGACCCAGGCATGGCGATGTTCTGATACTTATTCCAGATTTCCTTTCAGAGATAGCTTGGAAATGCTCCAGATATGGATGCTGTTCTTTTGCTTATTCAAGACTCCTTCTAGATATAGTTCAGATGTGACCCAGGCATGGCGACGTTCTGATACTTATTCCAGATTTCCTTTCAGAGATAGCTTGGAAATGCTCCAGATATGGATGCTGTTCTTTTGCTTATTCAAGACTCCTTCTAGATATAGTTCAGATGTGACCCAGGCATGGCGACGTTCTGATACTTATTCCAGATTTCCTTTCAGAGATAGCTTGGAAATGCTCCAGATATGGATGTTGTTCTTTTGCTTATTCAAGACTCCTTCTAGATATAGTTCAGATGTGACCCAGGCATGGCGACGTTCTGATACTTATTCCAGATTTCTTTTCAGAGATAGCTTGGAAATGCTCCAGATATGGATCCTGTTCTTTTGCTTATTCAAGACTCCTTCTAGATATAGTTCAGATGTGACCCAGGCATGGCGATGTTCTGATACTTATTCCAGATTTCCTTTCAGAGATAGCTTGGAAATGCTCCAGATATGGATCCTGTTCTTTTGCTTATTCAAGACTCCTTCTAGATATAGTTCAGATGTGACCCAGGCATGGCGACGTTCTGATACTTATTCCAGATTTCCTTTCAGAGATAGCTTGGAAATGCTCCAGATATGGATGTTGTTCTTTTGCTTATTCAAGGCTCCTTCTAGATATAGTTCAGATGTGACCCAAGCATGGCGATGTTCTGATACTTATTCCAGATTTCCTTTCAGAGATAGCTTGGAAATGCTCCAGATATGGATGCTGTTCTTTTGCTTATTCACGGCTCCTTCTAGATATAGTTCAGATGTGACCCAGGCATGGCGACATTCTGATACTTATTCCAGATTTCCTTTCAGAGATAGCTTGGAAATGCTCCAGATATGGATGCTGTTCTTTTGCTTATTCAAGACTCCTTCTAGATATAGTTCAGATGTGACCCAGGCATGGCGACATTCTGATACTTATTCCAAATTTCCTTTCAGAGATAGCTTGGAAATGCTCCAGATATGGATGCTGTTCTTTTGCTTATTCAAGGCTCCTTCTAGATATAGTTCAGATGTGACCCAGGCATGGCGATGTTCTGATACTTATTCCAGATTTCCTTTCAGAGATAGCTTAGACATGCTCCAGATATGGATGCTGTTCTTTTGCTTATTCAAGACTCTTTCTAGAGATAGTCCAGATGTGACCCATGCATGGCGATGTTCTGATACTCATTCCAGATTTCCTTTCAGATATAACCTAGAGATGCTCCAGATCTGGACGCCGTTCGATTGCTTATTCAGATTCAAAGTTCTAAAAGACAACTTAGAGATGCTCCATCCCGGATGCTCTTCTATTGTTCAGTCTAGATACGATCCAGATTCGGATGACATTTTGTTACTCATGCAGTATGGATATACCCCAGACACGGCGGTCATTCTACCATTTATTCAGACGTCAGCAATTAGACACAGACTAGATATGCTCCAGACACGGAAGCTATTCTATTTCTTATTCAGATTCACCTGTCCACCATCTTTCCAAATGGCATCTATAAACCCATTCCCGACAAGGTTCTGTCACACTTTCAGATGGCATCTTTAAGCCCATCCTCCCATCCATCATCTCTCCAAATGGCATCTGTAAGCCCATTCCCGACATCACACTACTGATACTCGACTATGTGAGTGCAAATTTCTGGGCACTCTAGTGTTCAATCATCTTCCACCCTCGGATCACGAAAGGCACACAAGCCAATCTACATCCTCAGGTCTAAGAAGATTGAACAGGGGCAACTGTTGTACCCCAAAATTTGCCCTCCCATAATCTTCAAAGTTTTGACAAACATCACCTCAGATGGTTCAAAGTTTACTCAAGGGCTACACAATCAACCATCCTCCTAAGGCAGGCAAAATTAGGGTTTTGGTTCCTGCAAAGAAGTTGAGGGTTTCAAGGGCTCAATCAAGTCCCATATGCTCATAAACATTGTCAAGCACCTACATGTCAAGTTTCAAGGCTCACAAGATCAAGTTGCACAATCAAAAATCCTAATTGCTCCACAGTCAACTGCAGGGGCAAAATGGTCATTTGGCAGTCAAAAGTCAAAATTTTTGGTCAACATCTTATTTTGAAGCCACAATCATCATTTGGTCAAATCTTGACCATGATTTCACAAGAATGGCTCAAAAATCATCAAGGTGTCAAAAGTTTCTATTTTCGGACAGTTGAAAAGTCAACTGTAACTTGAACAAGGCATAACTTTTTCATGGTTCATCAGAAAAATCCCATCCAATGCTCATCTTGAAGGGGACGACATTTCCTACAACTCATATTCACATTCCAAGTCCAAGAAATGCTCTCACAAAAAGTTATCAATTTCAACATTTTAGGTCATTTTCAAAAGTCAACAAAAAGGGACTTTAAGTCAAAGACCATAACTTGAGATTGGTAAATCAAAATGACATGGGACTAAAGACATTGGTTAGAGGACTTCAAGACCTTTCCAAAATGTCCAAGAACATGTTCATAGCTTCAAAATTGAGCAAGATATGCATTGGAGAAGTTGGGAAATTTTTGTGAAATGGCCAAAGTCAATTATCCTTGAAACTTCATTTTTGACAAAAGGGGCCCACTTTTTCCACTTGTTTCAGCTTGGCCATGCTTCCCACGTGTCCCACAATTTATTTCAAGATTTAAAATTAATTTTTCCATTTTTATTTAATTTTATTTGATTTAATTCATTTTAAATCTTTTAAAATCAAATAAAAATCAAAGAAATTAATGGAGGGATATATTTTGTGATGATTAGCTTTGATACACCTTAAAACACATTCCAAATTCGTGCAAGGGCCTATTCCAAGCAAGAATTCAAATTTGACACAAAAATGGAAAGTTGTTTCAATGGAGTTCATGGCATAATCTCAAACATGGATGCAAAGGCTTAATGACCATTATTCTTATTGATACACTTTACATTACTATATATACAAGCCTTCCCAACCTCATTCAAAAAATAGTGTGTGCAGAAACGGCCAAGAGCAAAACCAAAAATTATTCAAAAAGTGAGAGTTCTAAAACATAGTTGCGAGCATCTTCAGATCAAAACAAGCACGTGGCTAAAGCAACCTTTGCCAAGTCCTGAGGCTCATACCGCGCTGTAAGTTCTTCCCAGGTCCCTTATAATTTCCATATTATTTTCTTCAACGTTTTCCTGTGCAGATTCCAATATGAGGTGCATCATAAGTCCCACTTCCCAGCGCTGCCATATGTCATCAACGCAGATCCAAAGGACAAAAAGTGTAGCACACCATGGTTTGGAGTCATGCACGCTGCAGGCAACCATGAAAGTCAAACGTGGCTTAGATTTCAGCGGGCTTGGATTGCTTCAATAAACCTCCTATTTGGCCCACACCCCCCTTGGTTTTACTTCTTTTTATTTTTTGTTTTGTCATTTTCTCTTATTTTTAATTGCTAACCCTTTAATTATTTTTATTATTAACAATTAACTTAATTAGCACATTTTCATAAAAAAAAACCAAAAAATAGAATTAACATTATTATCATTATTATTATTTTATTTTGTAAATAAATATTAACCAAAATAGTTTAATTAGGCAATTGTAATTCCTTTTCTTAAATAATTAAAATAACTTAGATTTAGGATTAACTTTTATTTTTGTTTCTTTCATTTTTATTTTATTTCATAAAAACATAAAAAAAACAAAAAAATATTTTCTTTTAATTAAAATAATTAATTAGTCATTAATTAGTTTTTAATTTCACTTTAATTACAAAAAGACCAAAAAAAATTAATTTCTTTTCTTAAAAGGGTCAACACCCTTAGAATATTCTGATTCAATTTTTTTATTTCGCGCACAGTTTATTATTATGTAATTGCTCCGGACATGTAATAGTAATTAGGACTTTACTGTTTTTATTTACTTTCCGTACTTATTTACCAAAAACAGGTCTTTGTAATTTTTGGCGATGTATAGACCCGCGCCTTGTAATAGCGTAGGATTTATGTTTCCGCAATTTACTTTCTGCACCCCCTTAACTGTTAACTTGTATGCAAGAATGTATGTAAATAAAAACAACTCGTAGCTCACTAATTAACTAGACAAACATTAACTGAATACAACACACAAATACACACACCACTTCTAGGGTACGCCTCACTTGTTGCCTTCGAAACGTGGTCGTCAAGTATAGGACATCTTAGCGGTCCTTATGTCCATGATCCAGTTGCCTCGAAACAGTTGCCTCGAAATAGTTGCCTCGGAACAGTTTCCTCGAAACGGTTGCCTCGGATTAAAAAAAGGATCAAGGACATAAGGGTAGCTTCTAAGGTGTCCTGCTGTTGCTTCGGTGACCACACTGTCCCTAAACTCGAATTGACCCGAACACCTCCAACGGTGGTGCTACCTACCTTTCAATGGCGGGATGGCACTACCTAAAGGACTTATACACAACCTAATTCCTTAGGGTAGGTAGATGACTCATGGGTACTTGCTCTTTTCAAAAACAAACAAAATACTTTTCACACCTCACACTTTCAAAAGCTTTCAAAACAAATTTTTCAAACACTCTTGAGGACTGATACAAGAGTCATTCAGAAATCTTTCAAAGAAACTTTTTCAAACCCACTCACATTTGAAAAGCAAACAAATTTTGAAAACATAAGAGCAAGTACCTAAGAGCCCATGGATAACCATGGATAGAAAGGGTGCTAACACCTTCCCTTTCTATAAATCTACCTCCCGAACCGAGAAACATTCTCGAATAAGGAATTTTGCTGTGCTTTTGTCCTTTCCATGTTGGAGAATATAAAAGACAGTGGAGACTCTTGCTTACTGCGACATTTCACGAAACCAGCTTAAAAAACAGTCAGTTCTAAATCCACCGATCACAACTTCGATCTCATGATGTATCATATCATGAAACAAAGCCACCATGGCGCGCTGATAAGTTGCCCATGCGTTCTTCAGTCCGAACGGCATCACCTTGTAACAGAAGGTACCCCACTGTGTAACAAAGGTTGTTTTCTCCATGTCCTCAGGGGCTATTTTGATCTGGTTGTAGCCCGAGAATCCGTCCATGAAGGAAAACAACTTGTGCTGAGCTGTGTTGTCAACCAAAATGTCGATATACGGTAGCGGAAAATCATCTTTAGGGCTAGCCCTGTTCAAATCCCGGTAGTCCACACACATTCTGACCTTGCCATCTTTTTTAGGAACGGGCACAATGTTAGCAACCCATTGCGGATAGGATGTAACAGCCAGAAAGCTAGCGTTGAATTGCTTCATTACTTCAGCCTTAATCTTCTCAGACATGTCAGGCCTCATTCGGCGGAATTTTTGCTTGATCGGTGGACAATCCTCTCTTGTAGGGAGACGGTGAACCACAATGTCTGTGTCTAAACCCGACATGTCTTCATAAGACCAGGCGAAGATTTCAACGTATTCATTCAACAGCTGTATTAAGCGCTCCTTGACACTTGGTTCTAGATTGGCACCCACTTGTATTTATTTACTGTTCTCCTTTGTTCCTAAGTTGACTATTTCCAACAACTCTTCATGAGGCAAGATGGCCCTCTCTTCTTGTTGTAGAAGTCTGGCTAGCTCTCCTGGTACTTCACAATCTTCGTCATCTTCGTATTCAGCCTGGTTGACCAAATCTTCAGAGTTATTGAAGGATACAGCAGAATAGTCACCCATAGAATCCAGAGTGGATGGGTACCTGCATTTGTGAGTGTGAGTGTGTGTAAGGGATAGCCATCCTTAAACAAACAAAAATGCAAAAGGAAAGAAAATGAACACAACAGTTTATATATGAAAAACGTCCAATGATTCATTAAACATGGCATATGAATATGAAGAGAATCAAAACCCTTACAAATGGACCTACATGCCCAGGGCAAGGCATGAGGTGAAAAAGTAGTGTGCAGATTGTTTAAAAGTAATTATTACAGACCAACAGGAAATGTTCGAAAGATAATTACTGATTAACGAAAGTAATGGGGACGAAGTCTTTCGCCTCCCAGTTGTGTAGTCCCCCTTCGATGGTTGGGAAGATCCAATCTTCAATGTTGGCCTCTTCGTCTTCGTCTTCCAAAGCATTGATTCCCTGAGGAGAAATCTTGATGGGTGTCTTTTCAATTTTTGAGCGACACATAGCTTTTTGCCCCGCAGCGGTAAATCCCAACCCAAACTTGTCTGTCTTGTGAGGAAAGTCAGGCAACTGTCCCCATGTTGAGCTCTTTCCCTCCTTCATTGCAGCCTTTGCGTCTTTCAGAGATGCCATCCTGGCCACCTGCTTGGGTACCCCAGCTACTGCCTTTGCTACTGCAACCTCGGGAGCAATTTCCTCGAAGTTTTGGAATGGTGTTTCAATGAATTCGCCATCCACTTCCACATACCTAAAGGAGTTTAGATGACTGATCATGTACTCCTCTTCACCGTGTACAGTTATGATCTTACCCTTGACAGGGTATTTCAGCATCTGATGTAGGGAGGAAGTGACTGCGCCAGCATTATGTATCCATGGTCTCCCTAGCAAGCAAGAGTATGACGGACGGATGTCCATCACATAGAAATTTGAGTGGAATACTTCAGTTCCCACCTTGATGGGAATGTCAACCTCCCCATGCACTATCCTTTTAGACCCGTCAAAGGCCCTGACAATGATATTACTTGGTTTCAGCTCCAAGCCTTCGCAATCCAACCGGTCGAGAGCCTTTTTAGGCAGCACATTTAGGGAAGAACCAGTGTCGACCAAGACATGGGCGAGAGTGGTTCCTCGGCATTCAACTGACACATGCAATGCGTCATTGTGCTTTCTTCCTTTCGGAGTCAGGTCAGCATCAGAGAAACCCGGGCCGTTGTCGGCAGTAAGGCTGGCTACACAATCCTGAAATTGATCGGCTGAGGTTTCTTGGGGCACGTGGGCTGTATTCAAAAATCTTATGAAGGCTTTGGCATGAGCCTCCGAACAAAGCAACAATGCTAACATGGAGATCTTCGAGGGAGTTTGCCCCAGTTGCTCCACCACATCGTAATCACTCTTCTTAATTATTTTCAGAATCTCCTCCATTTCTTTCTTAGAGGTTTCGGGGATAACCAAGGGTTGAGCCCTCGTCCTGACGAGCTCTTCTTGGATCCCTTTCCCCTTATCAGCAGAAGTAGGAGGGACAACCACAGGAGTAACAACTTCTTCAATCAACGGAGTTCTTGCAGAAAGTTTTATCGGTGCAGGAGTAACCTTGGCAGTAGCTGAGGGTCCAAAGATTGCCTTTGGAAGGGCAATCTCTGGAGAGAAAATTCTCCCACTTCGGGTAATCTTGCTCGTACCGGCAATGTTTCCAATGTCAGTAGTTTCTTCGTCAGAGCTCTCTTCAGTTATCTCAATTTGTTTAACACCATGGTAGTAGATTTCTCCACCATAATTCCACGGTATCGATTTGTCAGATTTGTAGGGGACAAGCCCATGCATGGTTATTTTCAGAGGAACAATCTTCGTAGCGGATGTAATCTTAACAGGCTTTTTAGGGACCTTGGAAAGATTGGTGGAAATGGTGATTATTGAAACATCTTTGATAAGGGTTGGAGTAACAGGAATCTTTTCGAAAAGAATTTGTTGGTTGTCCATCAGGCCTTAGATGCCTATCTTCAGCAATGGACAGTCGATTAGTAGGGAGGAACAACAGTAGCAGTCTTCTTTACATCCTGGGAAAATCCCAGCTTTCAACAGATTCAACTTGATTGTTAGTAGTGGAGTTACCAGATCATCAACAGCAGCAATATACAGATCTTCTTCAATAGCGTGGACATTGCGGCCATGCTTCGACATTGGAGCGGATATTACGTTCTGCTTCTCGGGGGCATCGAACTCAACCTCTTTAGCATCTATCAAGTCTTGAATTTTATTCTTAAGCGCCCAGCAATCGTTGGTGTCATGCTCGGCGCTGTCAGAATGATAGGCACATTTAACATTGGGATGATAGTGTGGGGAAACGGTATTCACAATCTTTGGTGCTTCTCTAATATTAGTGAGATTCAACTTCAACAAATGGGGAAGAACTTGTGCAGGCGTCATGTTGATGCGGGTGAACTGCCGTTGTGGTCGTTCTACCCGTTGCTGGTTAGGTCTGGACTGATTGTTACGAGGCTGATCATTTGATGAATTTTGAATCATCACGGCCCCTACAGTCGGCCGGCGCTCAGTTCTTCCCAATCTTTTTTGAGAGTATATAACAGCTGTATCCTTCTTTGTCGGGAATGATTTCTTAACAGTTGTGGAGGCAGAGGCATCCCTTGAATCTTCCCACTCTTAATACCAGCTTCCACTCGTTCGCCAGTCAGAATCAATTCGGTAAACTCTGCGGAAGAGCTCCCGATCAAATGGTTGAAGAACGGGCCAGATAGGGTCCCCAAGAACATATCAACTAGTTCCCTATCTGAAAGAAGTGGCTGCACTCTTCCGGCCAAGTCGCGCCATTTCTGGGTGTATTCTTTGAATCCCTCATTTGAGGCCATCCCCATACTTTGTAGCTGAGTACAGGTTGGCGCCAAGTCAGCATTATATTGATACTGGCGATAAAAGGCAGCTTCCAAGTCTTCCCAGTTATGCACTTCTGACCTCTCAAGCTGGTAAAACCAGTCTAGCTGTGTACCGGACAAGCTGTCCTGAAAGAAGTGTACCCAAAGATTTCTGTCGGATGTATGAGGTTGAATTCTTTTGACATATGACCTCAGGTGCATCTTCGGGCAAGACAGCCCGTCATATTTTGCAAAAATTGGCACCTTGAACTTTGGAGGGATCACAATCCCAGCAATCAATCCCAATTCTTCAAAATCTAGCCCGGGAACCCTTTGCAATTCCATAGCTGCCAGTCTATCCTCCAGGTTTTTGTATTTGTCGTCCGCTGGCGGGTATTGCTTCTCTGAATAGTCTTCATCTTCCTCAACCTCTTCCTCTTCAGCCTCGGACTCAGAAGGTAATGCAGCCCCTTTTCCTTTGCCGGTCCCCTCATCAGATGTGGAGGGGAATTCAAGAACTCTCCTAGCTTCATTCTTAAATCTTCTCCCCAGTGTAGCTACCCCAACTCTTTTCTTCTTCTTTTTTCCTTTTTCTTGTTCTTTATTCCCTAGCAGTGCTTTAAGATCCTCCTGACCCTTTGCTAAGGTCATTAGGAGCTGTTGAAACTGCGAGTTTTGTGACTGCAGATCTTTGACCGTCTGTTCAAGATCCATCTTACTGAAATAAACAACAGAAAGATAAGGAAACCTAGTGTGAAGACCTGCTTATGCATATGATGAATGATATGTTTATTCATGCAATGCATTCAAGGATTTAGAAATTCAAAATTGTTGCAAACAAAAAGAACACACGTCATATTAATAAGAAGAAATTTTGTCAGTACATAAATTCCCCATGGGCCAAATATTACAAAAACTTCTTAAGGTAAAAAGACGTTGCACATCCTCTTTGGTGCGATGTAAGTGTTGAGGGTCTCCTCCTTGTGAAGTCGGCGGGTAAGCTCCAAAACCTTCTTCTCACTGGCGTAGAAGCTGGCTTCAAAAGTATTCCGTTCCTCCTTGAGTTGGATCCAACTCTTCTGCATCTCCTCCCATGATGTAGGCATGTCAGGATGTAGGATGGTGTAAGGAACCTCTCCTTCCTTAACATGCTCTTTAATCAAAGGGAGAACATGAGGGTAAGGCATCATAAGACTTTGGGCTAGGGTTCGTACCCACTTGAGGTAAGGCTCAAGAGGGATGGAGTTCTTGTGCCCCAGTGTCTTGCTATCTACCTTGTTAGGCATCCTCCAAGCTCTGATGAATCTTTGGCGAAGTCCTTGCGCATCATTGTCGAAGTCAAAAACTAGGTCAGGAATCAGCATGTCATGAGGGCCATCCCTCCGTGCATATCCAAATTGTCTCAAAGCTAGACAAGGGTTGTAGGTAATGCCCCCTCTAATGCCAAGTAATGGAACATTAGGGAACTCACCACAACGATCGATGATGATGACATTTTCTCTGGACCGAGAACACCAATGTACATCAGAGTGTGTAAGGGTCATCAACCGTTGTGACCACCTTAAGCCTTTCTCGTTCTTCAAAACTGATTGTGGAAGGTGAGAAATAAACCACCTTGCAAGGAGAGGAGTACATCACATGAGAACACCTCTTTTCCTCATTGTTCGTGTGTAAAATGAGTGGAGGATGTCCCCAAGCAATGTAGGTATGGGATTCCTGGCTAGGAAAATCTTGACAGCATTGACATCTATAAGTTGGTCAGGATTTGGGAACAAGACCAACCCATAAATGAGGAGTGCCACGATTTATTCAAAGGCTTGCAGATCCAAAGAATTCCAACACTCTTGTGCCTTCTCAAACAAGAATTTTGCCAAGAAGCCTTTGACACCACTTCTAGTTTCCCAATGCCCCTTGATGTCAGATGGTTGCAAGTGTAGTGCTTGAGCAACATCTTCAGGTTTTGGTTCTTTTTCCGTACCGTTGTAGGGTAGTTGATTAAGAATAGGAATTCTCAGGAGTTGAGAAAATTCCTCCAAAGTAGGCACCAATTGGTAGTCGGGGAATGTGAAACAGTGGTGAAGGGGGTCAAAGAATTGGAACAACACTTTCACCATGTCTTCTTCAATGCTGGTGTTGACTAGGCTGAGCAGTCTACCATGTCTTTCACTGAAGAGAGAACTTTCCGGAATTCTGGATGTAAGCTCCTTGAGTTGAGGAGGGATTCTCACAAGGTTGACCTGGATAGTTTTCCTGCGAAGAATTTCCATGACCTACAAAACAAGAACAAAGATGAAGATCCAAACCCTTGAAATGGTTAGTGGATGCATATGATGCTTTATGATGTTCATGATGTATGCACAAACATATGTACAAGCAAGTCACACAAAACCCTAGTTTCAGGCTTGCATGAGGTTTCATAGGTAAGTACCCTCTTGAGTGTAGTTGGCTTAAAAACCTGTCCTATAAATAGTAATCGGGTTCTAAGGAGCTCAATATCATTGGATTGTTTTCCATGTTCATTGTTTTGGTTTAGCCACTTAACTAGCGACCAAAATATTCCAAGAAAACAACCCTCAATGAGTGTAGTATCGAGTATCTACCAACTTCGGACTGCACCAAAGTCGGTCATCTCACTACCCCTAATAAAAGGCCAAGATGGTCAAGTAAGGTTCTAGGTCATTAGTGTTTAGTGACATCACTCAGCGGCCCCGTACTCTCCTTGATTGAACTCAAGGGTTACCGGTACTCACAAATATGTCGCACTAATATAGCTATTGCTTCAAACGTGTCGGTATACCCCGCACAGTTTCCACAATGTATTGCTATCTATGAATGTTTCCCCAAATCCGGGTGTAGGATTTCAAGCCCAAACAAGAGAACCAAAATGTAAAGCAATCAAAGCAAACAATTAGTCATGCAAAAGGGTGATCTAAGCCCTAAGGTTACTCCACTTTTAAAAATTTCCCCAGCAGAGTCGCTAGTTCTGTGATACGGTGGGAGAACTGAATTGAGGTTTTGCGTTTGTATTCGCAAATGTTTCGGTTTAGCAATAGTCGCCACCGACTTTTTATTTTATCCTAACGAAAGGTTAAAAAGCACAGGAAAAACCTTTGAGATGTTTTCTTGGGTTCGGGGAGTAGATTATAGAAAGGGAAGGTATTAACACCCTTTCTATCCATGGTTATCCATGGGCTCTTAGTTACTTGCTTAGATCACTTGCCTTGCATTTTCAATTGTTTGAAATAGTGCTTTGTGTGTGTGGTTTTGAAAATGTTTTGAAAAAGATGCCTTGTCTAGGCAACCATTGTAACAATTCTTTACTCGAATGTTTTACAAAGGTGTTTGTCTTTTTGAAAAGATGTTCAATGTTTTTGAAAGTTGTTTTTGAAAATTGTGTTGTGGAGTGTGTTTTGAAAATAGGCAAGTGTGTTTTGCAAGTTTGATTGAGTAACCAAGAGCTATCTACCCTAAATTTCTCAAAGATCTTTCCTATGTTTTAACCCTTTTAACAGTATTGTTCCACCATTGTATTTGGTGGACAATCTTGTGTTAGGATGTTTAACGGGACGGGCGCGAGTCATCGTTTAGACCATGAATGCAATAGTGCCAAGTGTCTTTAGCAATTTTTCCTTCAAGGGACTTGATCATTTTTTAGGCAACTTGAGAAAGCGTCATCAAGGGACTATGATCATTTGATTTGTTTTTGTTTTGCCAAAGACACTCAACATGCAACATGACCCATTTTTGAAGGCAACAAGTGGAGTAACCCTAAGGGTGCAAGTGTGCATGATGTTGTCCATTTTCATGCCTTTTTTTATCTTTGTATTAGTCAAACTACTTGTTATTTGATTTGCATACAAACCCTAGGTCTATCATGGCATAATTTGAAAGCTTTTAAATGCGGAAATTTAAAGTCCTAAATTATTACAACATAATTATGGGGATGGGGGTACAAATGTTTGAATGGGGGGATATTTAGCAAGAACTTAAATCTAAAACTATTACATCCATATTGAATATACAAATATCAAATTGTACAATATTTAAACAAATATAATAAATATGCAAAAATGTATTATGCACAAAAAGGATTTTTTATGTATGAGAAAGTATTTTTCAATGTGAAATATAAACAAAAATAAAAAGGTCAAAATTTGAATATTTTTATGGTTTAGGGCAAAACCCTAGTTTTTAAACAAATAGTGTTTATTTATTAATTATATACAATATTTATATATTTATTTATACAAAAATAAAAAAAGAAGTATATTGTAAAAAAAAAGTATTTTTTAGTGTCAAATATTAATAAAAATAAAAATGTAATATTTTTATATTTTTGTCCTAAATATTTAATAAAATATGTATATGTATATTTATATATATTTAATAAGCTAAATATGTACAAAAATAAAATATTAATTATTTACAAAAATGTGTATTTTTAGAAAATGTTTTCAAAATGTAAATGAAAAATAATAACTGAAAATAAATATATTTTTGTATTATTTTTTAGTGTTTTAAATAAAAGTATATATATTTATTTACATGTATATGTTTAAATAAAACAAATAAATGCCAAATAAATGCAAAAATGTGTGGAAAAAATATTTTTGGGGTTTTTTATATTTGAACAACAAATAATAAGTCAGAACAAAAAATAAAAAGTCAAAAATGATAAAGATTTCACTGAATGGGCCAGGGGGGTGCAAAATGAGAAAAGGGGTGCAAAAAGCAAGACTGACTCAGGCCCAACCCAAGCCAGTCATCTTCTTCCTCCAGCAACCTGTTTGAAACAAAAACGCGCACTTCTTTGATCCAACACCATCTCCTGATTCCTTGACTTTTACACAAAACTCATAACACCAATATTATAGAGCATCAAGAGACGAATTCAGACATATAAAACACTTGACCTAACTCTAAGAATCCAGGGAGAATTTCTTCATCCCCAATTTCTGACCTAATTTTTCTTCAATTTTCATGGCCAAAATTCTCACAGCACGCATAATATAAATGAAAAGTAAATACATGGATGGCTTCAGGGCTATGAGTAGAACATGTTTTCTTCACAAACCTAAGCTTAATCATGCTTGGATAGAGAGATAGAAGTTCATGTTTTTACCTGTTTCAGCTTGACTTGAACAAAACAATGTAGCAACTTCCAATGGATTTTGAGCTTTTGTACAGCTTGCCTGAAGTCCAAGGATGCTTCTCCAACTCCTAGCTTGCTTTAAAATCAACTGAATCGTGCTATGGAAGTCAACCTGCACAGCTTGAAAATAAAAATGGCAAACGTGGTTATGGGTGTTACAGCTTGAGTTCAATGCTTGGGACAGCTTCAGTGGATGATATGGAACATGTTTGAACAAGCTTTGGCCAAAACGCACGAGTGGAATGGATTGTGGAAGTCAAACTGCAACAGGTGCCCTGTTTTGCAGAAAAAATGTGATCTTCTGTATGAGGAGGGATTAGGGATGATTGAGTCGTGTTTCAAGCTTGGTTTGATGTATGGAAAATGTTTGCAAACTTTGTTTTGACTGGTATTTACAGGAAGTGAGAGTTTTAGAGTTTTGGCAAGCTTTCTTCTTTTTGAAGTAAGAAGGTTCAAGTTGGGTTATAGGCCTGTACAAGGCTCTCAAGTATGCTGCAACACTCTCTCTTGATCAGTGGGATTTGTCTACAAACTTGTGCCTCAAAGATCTGGCTTGTACCTCTTGGATATGGTATTTGACATAAAGTGCATCTTTTCCAAAATGGCAAATTTACTTTTTCCATTTAAAGATTAATTCTTTGTGTAATGACTAAATGCATAAAATAATGCTTGAACACAAAGGTTAGGCATTTAATTATTGAGTGTGAAGAGGTTTAGAGGCCTGCA
Source organism: Vicia faba (assembly GCA_948472305.1). Lineage (NCBI taxonomy): Eukaryota > Viridiplantae > Streptophyta > Magnoliopsida > Fabales > Fabaceae > Vicia > Vicia faba. The sequence continues at coordinate 341,005,266 of OX451736.1, forward strand.
AACTATCACAAACCCTACTGACTTGAAAATGCCAATGTTATGAACAAGCTTTGGCCATGAACAAAAGTGAATTTTGCCCAACTTTGCAAATTCGATTCTCCCTAACCACAAGGGTGTTTGATGAGTTCTTGGAAAATTTGGAAAGCTTGGAATGTGTAATACAATCCATCTTTGTAATGCAAATTGAAACTCCAAGTTGAAGCATGTGAAAAACGGACAAGAAGTTGGACAAAAATCCTGCCTAGAATAGGTCAAAATCTTTCTAAGTTAAAAATGTTTTGCACCCTTGTTCCAAAAATCATAACTTGAGCTACAAGCTTCCTTTGAGAAAACTTTGTGAATAAAAGTTGTAGATTTTGTAATGGACAAAAACTTTCATGTTTTGAGTTTTGTTTGAATCCATTTTCATCTTGGTGAAAAAAATGGGACAAAGTTAGGAAAAAATAAGGAAATTTCATAACTTAGAAAATTTCTAAGTTATGAAATTTCTTCATTTTAAACCCTAATTTGCAATTTTGGGTTTCTTGATGAACAAGTTTCATAATTAGACATGTCTTGATGAAAAATGAATCTTGGCACTTGGTTTTGACCAAAAAGTCAAAGTTTGACTTTTCAGTATACAGTCAAATTTTGATCAGTTGACTGGAAAATTCATCTGTCAATCCTGTGCATTTGAGACCTTTTGAACTTGTTGAATGGATCAAGACAATGCAATTGAGTTCTTGAGTCCATATGTGAGCTTGGTTTTCCATTGGTTAGGTCAAACAGTCAAAAATTGCCTTTGTGCAGTCAAAACCCTAAAAATGACCATTTTGCCCTTTTGGTGATCTGATCAAATTTCTTGTGGAATTATGATCCAAACTTGACCAAATGGTTCATATGAGTTCATTATGTTGATGTGGGTCAAAAATCATGAAGTTTGACTGTCAATTGGCCACAGTTGACTTTTTCCCCAATACAACTGATTTCTAGGCCAACTGTCCAATTGACTGGGCAAAGATTGGAATCAAGGCTTGAAACTTGGTATGGATAAACTTGTGAGTCCAATCATGAAGAATGAAAGTCACTTTGGGCATTTTAGTTCAAGACATCCCTGTGCAAACTCAAACCCTAATTTGGGTCAACAGTGCAAGGAGGGGCCTTGAGCTGAGCAAACCCTAACTTGATTTTGAGCTTCAAGGGTCTTGTGGTGAGAAAATGTTGATGAAATGAGAGGGTAAATTTTGGGGTACAACAGGGACCAATGCAGGTAGAAAGTCTTGGTGGAAAAAGATATGCCTATGTTGTTGTGGATGATTTTTCCAGATTCACCTGGATTAACTTCATTAAAGAAAAGTCTGATGTATTTGAAGTATTTAAGGAACTGTGCAAAAGAATTCAAAGAGAAAAAGAAGGATGCATTGTCAGAATCAGAAGTGATCATGGCAAGGAATTTGAAAACAGTAAGTTTGATGAGTTCTGCTCCTCAGAAGGAATTAATCATGAATTCTCTTCACCCATAACTCCTCAACAAAATGGAGTTGTAGAAAGGAAAAACAGGACTATACAGGAATCTGCCAGAGCAATGATACATACCAAAAGACTTCCTATTCATTTTTGGGCTGAAGCTATGAATACAGCCTGTTATGTCCATAACAGGGTCACCTTGAGAAAGGAAACATCATCCACCATTTATGAACTTTGTGTGATCGGTGGATCTGGAACTGACTGTTTAATGCTGGTTCGCGAAATGTCGCGGAAGCAAGAGTCGCCACCGTCTTTTATTTTCTCCAACATGGAAAGGACAAAAGCACAGAAAAATTCCTTATTGAGATTAGCTCTCGGTTCGGGAGGTAGATTTATAGAAAGGGAAGGTGTTAGCACCCTTTCTATCCATGGTTATCCATGGGCTCTTAGATACTTGCTCATTTGTGTTTTCAAAATGTTTGTTTGCTTTTCAAGGTGAGTGGGTTTGAAAAAGTTTCGTTTAAAATTTCAGATCGACTCTTGTATCAGTCCTCAAGAGTGTTTGAAAAGTTGTTTTGAAAGCTTTTTGCAAAGTGTCGGTGTGAAAAGAAGTTTTTTTTGATTTGTTTTGAATTAGAGCAAGTATCTACGAGTCATCTACCTACCCTAAGGAATTAGTCTGTGTAAATGTCCTTAAGATAATGCCATCCCACCATTGAGAGGTAGGTAGCACCACCGTTGGAGGTGTTCGGGTCAATTCGAGGGTCAGGGATAGTGTGGTCACCGGATTAATAGGAGGACACCTTAGAAGCTACCCCCATGCCATGTTCATGGACATGAGGACTTACTAAAACGTCCTCTACTCGACGACCACGTTTTGAGGGGCAAGGCAACAGTGAGGCATACCCTAAGAGTGGTGTGTGAATTGTGTGTCATTTTCAGATAATGTTTGTCTTGTCATGCATTTGGTGATCTACGCTTTGGTTTTTATTTGGGCATACATTCTTTCATGTGTTTTAACAGTTTAAAGGTGCAGAAATTAAAATGCGGAAAAATAAAAGTCCTACGCTATTACAAGGCGCGGGTCTACATCGCCAAATTAACAAAGACCCGATTTTGAAAAGAAAAGTGCGGAAAGTAAGTGTCCTAATCATCTATTACAAGGCCTTGGGGCAAATACATTATATCCATAAAAGAAATAAATGCGAAAAGAAATTAGAATCGAGTGCGAGGGCGTTGGACCCTTTAAAGAAATTACATTGAAATTAAAGAATTCATTAATGATTAAATAAAGAAAGGGACTTATTTTTATGTTTTTTTTTGGTATCTAATGGAAATAAAGAAAATTGGTTAAAATTAGAAATTAAATAAAACCCTAACTCTAAATTGTTTTTAATTTTTAAAGAAAATATTTAAGTTTTGACCTAATTTAACCTAATTATTTAATGACAAGTTTATTTATAAAATAATTAAGAATTAATAATAATGAAAAAAAAGAAAAAGAATAAAAGTATTAAAACCCTAATTTCTACATTTTTTTAGTTTATTTAAGAAAAAAAAACATTAGAATTAAACCTAAAATTAAACTAATTAATTATTAGAATTTTATTTACAAAATATTGATGAATTAAAAATTAAATAGGACATATTTTTATTTTTATGATTTTTTTTTTGTTTTTTTATATTGTAACAATTATTTTGTGGAATTAATTAAAACAAAAGAAAAAAAAACAATTAAAATAAAAAGAAGAAAGAAAAAGGAAAAAGAAAATGCAAACCATGGGGGTGCTGCCCCTTTTTGGAGGTTAATTTGCAGTAATTTGGCCCAAGAATTCAGGCCTTGTTTGACTTCTCTGATTGAGTGGGAAGCAGTTGACTGGTGTCCATGGTGGACTGCCCATCCTGGCCCTTGGATTGGAGCTGCTAGGCATGTGGCAAGCTCAAACATACGCGTACATGGTGGACCTTTGAAGAGAGAGTGTACCTGAACAAGTTACAAGAAAAAATATAGGGAAATATGGGGGACCTGGGAATCGAACCCAGGTCCCATTGCTTGCATGACAACACATCTTCCACCAAGCCAAGCGCGTTTCTTTGTTTATTTAGTGGGCGATGAATATTATATGTGACAAATAAGCGTTATACTGGACAATAAAAAAGGGCGCCAGTTATTCAAAATGGCCAATCATCATTCAACACGCTAGCATCTTCTTCTCCCTTCTTCGTTTTTGCCTGAAAATATAGAATAGATAGCGGGGGTTTTAAACCCCCACAAACTGAAACAACGAATAATAGCGAATATAATTTGAGCAAGCATAAAAAAGGCGCGATGAGTGATTTGACTTCATGGGAATGTCACGAGTTCATTGATCCCAGTTTCATGGCCTAATTTTTCCAGATACGTAAACCCCTCTTTTGAGGTTTCTGAAACCCTAGCAAGCATCAATGGCGTATTCTTGTACAGGCAACCATTCTTCAATTGAATGGTACCATTAGCTTTGGAATGATCATGTTAGTACAAATCAAATATTAAAATGCATGGAAAATGTGTATAAATTCAAATACGAGTATGCAAAAGTTCATGAACAGGGCGACTTCATTCTACCAATTCTTGAGGTTAGGGGATGTGTTTTTGATTGCAATCCCTTCCTGGATGTGTAAGCAAGCTATTGGAATAGTTTTGAGACCCTGAAACGCACAGCAGTTATGAAAACAGTTTTGAGATTTTTATGAAAAAATGCAAGTTTTCTCTCTCAATTCCTGCGCAGCTTTCTTGTCTTTCAGCATTAGGGTTTGTTTGTATATGTATGAGGAATGATTTAGGTTAGAAAACAAAGCCCAAAATCCATTGAATCAATGTTTCAATATTTGATTTTTCAAGCATCTTTTTCAATCTTTTTGTCATGAAAAACATGCCTATTTTGGAAGATCTTGCCTCTTGATGTGGTACACGAAATCCCTAGGCCTTAATGAGAGAATATGCTGCACAAAAAGATTTGGAAAACATGTTTTAGTATTTTTCTTAAATTTAATTTTAATTAAATGAATTAATAGGATTAAAAACTCAATTAATTAATTAAAAATAAGAAAATAACTCCCCTTTGGGTCAATGGGTCGTGCATAGCTTTTGGGTGATGATTCTTGGAAGAAATTGTGGCCCATTAGCAATTTTGAGGCATTTGAAGCAAAGTTGACTTTTCAAAATTCCCAAAAATTTCCCAACTTCCACAAGGCATATCTTGCTCAATTTTTAAGATTTGATCATGTTCTTGGACATTTTGGAAAGGTCTTGAAGTCCTCTAACCAATGCCTTTGGTCCCATGTCATTCTGATTTACCAATCTCAAGTTATGGTCCTTGACTTAAAGTGCCTTTTTGTTGACTTTTGAAAATGACCTATAATGTTGAGATTGATAACTTTTTGTGAGAGCATTTATTGGACTTGAAGTGTGAAGATGAGTTGTAGGAAATGTCATTATCTTCAAAATGAGCTTTGGATGGAATTTTTCTGATAAACCATGTGGAAGTTATGCCTTGGTCAATTTGCAGTTGACTTTTCCAATTGTCCAAAAATAGAAACTTTTGCATCTTGAGACTTTTTAAGCCATGCCTTGAGAATCATGATCAAGAATTGATCAAATGGTGTTTGTGGCTTCAAAATAAGATGTTGACCAAAAATTTGGACTTTTGACTGTCAAATGACCATTTTGCCCCTGCAGTTGACTGTGATGCAATTAGGGTTTTTGACTGTGCAATTTTGTGCTGTGAGTCTTGAAACTTGGCATGAGGATGATTGACAATGTTTATAGGCATGTGGGACTTGTTTGGACCCTTGGAAACTTCAACTTCTTTGCCAGAACTAAAACCCTAATTTTTTACTGTTAGGAGGCCATTGGACTGTGCAACCCTTGGGAGATTTTGAAGCATGCTCTTAGCAAATCTTGAAGAATATGGGAGGGCAAATTTTGGGGTACAACAGTTGCCCCTGTTCAATCTTCTTAAACCTGAGGATGTAGATTGGCTGGCGTGCCTTTCGTAATCCGAAGGTGGAAGATGATTGAACACTAGAGTGCCCAGAAATTTGCGCTCACATGCTAGCAGTGTGATGGTGGGAATGGGCTTACAGATGCCATTTAGAGATTGATGGATAGGAAGATGGGCTTACAGATGCCATGTTGAGGGGTGATGAATAGGTGGATGGGCTTATAGTTTCCATATGGGTGTTGATCGCGTAAGGGTTTCCTTAGCGAGAACTTGCGTACCTGAAAAAAGAAAGATGATTACCTGACCTGTTACAGGAGTTGGTTTTCAAACTCTTTGTGTAGAAGCTCCCTGGTTGGTTACAGGAATCGAATCTTCAACTTCTTCAGACGTGCCCTGGCGAGATACAGGAATCGAGTCTGGAGCTTCAAAAGGTGATGAATGAATCAGGGATGGTTACTACCTCAACGGGACGGTGAGAGAACCTTGGACGATTACTACCTCAACAGTAACGATGAGAGAACCTTGGGAGATTAATACCTCAACAGTAACAATGAGAGAATCTGGGGCGATTACTTCCTCAACAGTAACGATGAGAGAACCTGGGGCGATTACTACCTCAACAGTAACGATGAGAGAATCTGGGGCGATTACTACCTCAACAGTAACGATGAGAGAATCTGGGGCGATTACTACCTCAACAGTAACAATGAGAGAACCTGGGGCGATTACTACCTCAACAGTAACAATGAGAGAATCTTGGATGTCTTCTACTGAGTCTTCATCAGGAAAATCTTTAGGAATCAATTTAACTGGACCAGAGAAGGCCTTTGACTGGGTCGGCATCAGAAAAATCTTTAGGAGTCGATTTAACTGAACCAGGCAAGGTCTTGAAATAACTTCAACTGGATAAGAATCAGGGAGATCTTAGGGTCGATCTGACTGAACCAGAGAAGGCCTTTGATTGGATCGGCATCAGAAAAATATTTAGGAGTCGATTTAACTGAACCAGGCAAGGTCTTGGAATCTTCAACTGGATAAGAATCAGGGAGATCTTAGGGTCGATCTGACTGAACCAGAGAAGGCCTTTGACTGGATCGGAATCAGAAAAATCTTTAGGAGTCGATTTAACTGAACCAGGCAAGGTCTTGGAATCTTCAACTGGATAAGAATCAGGGAGATCTTAGGGTCGATCTGACTGAACCAGAGAAGGCCTTTGACTGGATCGGCATCAGAAAAATCTTTAGGAGTCGATTTAACTGAACCAGGCAAGGTCTTGGAATAACTTTGACTGGATAAGAATCAGGAAAATCTTAGTATCGATTTAACTGAACCAGACTAAAGTCTTGAAATAACTTCAACTGGATAAGAATAAGAAAGATCTTTAGGAATCGATTTAACTGAACCAGAGGAGGTCTTGGATATAGCTGAGAATTTAACTGGGTCTTTCCTGAAAGTTAAAGGTCAGTCATATGCAATGCATGATATGGATCAAGCCATGATGTTCTCAACATAAATGAGATCGTATGTTCATGATGCATATATGCATGCTATAATGTATGGAAATGCGATTTTTATGAATGTATGTTTTTGTCTAGGAAAGTAAATCCTTGACGGGTGCCGGGAAGTCACATCCTGGGCTGATGTTGGAGAATAGTGCTTTGTTGTTTCCGCTAGGGATGATAGTTGCAAGAATACCGGTCGGAGAAGATAACTCTGTTGAGGAATAAACTTGGCGAATGGATTACTCTGCGGGGAGAAAATTATTCTAGCGATCTTGCTGGGGAACAATACTCTGTGGGGAGAGAGGTACTTTGCTGGGAGGTTGATGATAACTTTGCTGAGGATACCGTCGTTATGTCGGAAGTGTTAATAGACTTCGCTGGGGTAAAGAAGACTTTGCCGAGGGCGATCTTTCCGTGGCTTTTGGCTGAGGATAACCCAGTTATATCCTGGTAGGGAAATAACCTTTGAATAAATCCAGGGACGCGTTCGTGCTCCGTAGGGGGGGAGCTTCCAGAATCTACTGGGGATAAGCTTCCTGTTGGGGAGATGATTCAACCTTTCCTGGGGAAATCTTGATTGGACTCTCCTGGGGAAATTTTTGAGATGTATTGGGGAAGAGATTCCACTGAATGTCTGGTATACCGTCGGGGAACAATCTTAGATCAAGACTGCCGGGGATGCTTGTTAAGAATGTCCGTATATTGTGCTGGGGAATGTTGAGATCTGCGGGGGATACCCAACTTCCTTAAGGCTGATTGTATAGCTTTGCTTGGGGAGAGTGCATTGACTTGCTGACTCACTCTCTGGGGAATTAAGATATACTGGTTATGTTCTTCAGCCGAACTTACCTTGGTACCTTGGTGGACAGAACAATTAGATCGCTTAGACCACTCATTATTGCCCCTGCTTCTAATGTTACCTGTAATTAATCCTTTGTTTCGTATGCAAATATTTATGAGTTAGCAATTATTGTCAAATGCATATATCACAAATTGAACCCTGGACGTTCTTCGCAAAACAGAAAAGGAAAAACAATTGGCAATTTTAACTGAAAAGTGATTTTTGTATTGATTTTTGAATTTTCCCGTAAATAGGCATTTATGTACAAGAGCCTGACGTCCTAGTAAGAGAGCGCCGCCGAACAAAAGAGTTTATACAAATTTGTACAAAGGGAAAACAAAACAGCTATGTGAAAAGAAAAATCCCACTGGGTTCCAACTCTGCTATCGCCTTTATATCTTCGAGCGTCTCATCACTTGATGACCTAGCTGAAGATGAAGCTGGTTGATCAATGCCGTCTGAACTTGATAGTTGCCGGATTCTGGATGCAAAGTGATTCAATGAGACATAGTATTACGCTTTATCCCTAACTTTTGCCTGGACCGCCCTTTCGGGTTTTCAGTCCACCGGGATACCCATTTTTGCCCAAGCCGCCTTTTCAGGTTTTCGACTTGCCGGGTGTACAGATTTTTTCCATTTCATCCCTTCATTTTGCCCGAACCCTTTTGGTTCGCCGGGAAGCCCTAATTTTTGCCTAGGTATGTCAACCTAGCGGGTCTTTATCATGCGTAGTATCTTTTTACTATGTCTGCATTGGCGGGGTGAGGAAGGTCGTCACCATCCATGGTGGTTAGGATCATGGCTCCTCCTGAGAACACATGTTTAACCACAAATGGCCCTTCGTATGTAGGGGTCCATTTGCCCCTGGGATCACTCTGAGGAAGGATGATGCGTTTGATTACCAGATCCCCAACTTGATATTCTTGTGGTCTGACCTTTTTGTTAAATGCCTTGATCATCCGTTTTTGGTACGTTTGACCATGACATATAGCAGTAAGTCTCTTTTCATCAATAAGGTTTAGCTGATCAAGTCGTGTCTGGATCCAATCATCTTCGCTCAGATCTGCATCCTTCATTATCCGGAGAGAGGGTATCTGTACTTCGATCGGTAAGACTGTCTCCATACCGTAGACCAAGGAGAAAGGAGTTGCCCCGGTTGACGTCCTTGCCGAAGTACGGTATCCATGAAGAGCAAACGGTAACATCTCGTGCCAATCTTTATAGGTCACTGTCATCTTCTGCACAATTTTCTTGATATTCTTATTCGCTGCTTCTACAGCTCCATTTATCTTCGGCCGGTAAGGAGAAGAGTTGTGGTGCTGTATCTTAAACTGCTCGCAGAGCTCAGTGACCATTTTGTTATTGAGATTGGTACCGTTGTCTGTAATGATCCTTTCAGGGATGCCGTATCGACAGATCAGGTTATGCCGAATGAACCGTGCCACAACATTCTTGGTTACAGTGGCGTAGGAAGCTGCCTCAACCCACTTCGTGAAGTAATCGATCGCTACCAGGATGAAGCGATGCCCATTGGATGCCGTAGGTTTAATCTCGCCGATCATATCCATGCCCCACATTGCAAAAGGCCAAGGTGCAGTCAGGACGTTCAGAGGAACTGGAGGAACGTGCACCTTGTTTGCATAAATCTGGCATTTATGGCATGTCCGAGAATGTTGGTAACAGTCGGCTTCCATTGTGGACCAGAAATACCCTGCCCGAAGGATTTTCTTTGCCATAGTGTGTCCACTGGAATGTGTTCCGAAGGTACCCTCATGTAGCTCCGCCATGATCCTTTCTGCTTCAGTCTTATCCACACAACGCAGTAAGGTCGAATCATGGTTTCGCTTGTACAAGATGCCGTTGCTAAGGAAGAACTTCGCTGCGAACCTTCTCAGAAACTTTTTATCATTGACAGATGCACCTTCAGGATACTCTTGAGCTTCCAAGTATCTCTTCACCTCATAGTACCAAGGTTTCTCAGTCGCTATCTCAGCCTCGAGATCACAACAGTATGCCGGTTCATCCAGTTTCCAGATGATGACTCGGGGAGCCTCATTGTCCCATTTGACTTTGAACATAGAAGACATCGTAGCTAACGCGTCCGCTAACTGATTCTCCTCTCTCGGGAAATGTTCAAAGGTTATCTCTGTGAAGTGGGGGATCAATGTCAACACACATTCTCTGTAAGGAATAAGATTCGGATGTTTCGTATCCCACTCTCCTTTGATCTGATTGATCACGAGAGCGGAATCTCCGAAGACACTCAGAAACTTGATCCTTAAGTCAATCGCAGCTTGGAGACCCATGATGCATGCCTCATACTCCGCCATGTTGTTGGTGCAGTTGAAACATAGCCGGGCAGTGGGTGGAATATGAGTGCCTTGAGGGGATATGATCACAGCGCCGATACCGTTACCCAAAGCGTTGGAGGCTCCGTCAAAGTGCATAGACCATCGGGATCCTTCCTCAGGTCCTTCATCCGGTCCAGGTACTTCACAATCAGTCACTATCATGATACTCTCGTCTGGAAACTCGAAGTTCATTGACTGATAGTCGTCTACTGCCTGATGTGCCAAGTGATCCGCCAATACACTTCCTTTGATGGCTTTCTGAGTTGTGTACTGGATGTCGTATTCTGTCAAGATCATTTGCCATCTTGCTATTCTCCCAGACAGAGCAGGCTTTTCAAATATATACTTTATAGGATCCATCTTTGAAATCAACAAGGTAGTGTGAGTCAGCATATACTGTCTCAGTCGGCGAGCAGCCCATACCAAAGCGCAACAAGTTTTCTCAAGCAGTGAGTATCGGGTCTCACAGTCGGTAAACTTTTTGCTAAGGTAATAAATGGCATGCTCTTTTCGGCCAGACTCGTCATGCTGCCCCATCACACACCCCATTGAGTTGTCAAGTACTGTCAGGTATAGTATCAGAGGTCTCCCTTCAACTGGTGGCATAAGAATGGGTGGTTCTTGGAGATACTCTTTGATTCTGTCAAAAGCGGCCTGACATTCATCATTCCAACGTACTACCTGATCTTTCTTCAGCAGCTTGAAGATTGGTTCACAGGTAGCGGTTAGGTGTGAGATGAATCGGGCAATGTAATTCAGGCGTCCTAAAAAGCCTCTGACCTCCTTCTCTGTCTTAGGAACTGGCATCTCTTGAATGGCTTTAACCTTGGAAGGGTCCACTTGAATACCCTTATCACTTACAACGAAGCCTAGTAATTTCCCCGATCTTACCCCGAAGGTGCACTTGTTCGGGTTCAACCTCAGCTTGTACAACTTCAGACGGTCAAACAATTTCTGCAGATGATCAAGGTGTTCTTCCTCAGTTTGGGACCTTGCAATCATGTCATCGACATACACTTCGATCTCATGATGGATCATGTCATGAAATAAAGCAACCATGGCACGTTGGTAGGTTGCCCCAGCATTCTTCAACCCGAATGGCATGACCTTGTAGCAGAAGGTGCCCCACTGAGTAACAAAGGTAGTCTTTTCCATGTCTTCAGGAGCCATCTTGATCTGATTATAACCTGAAAAACCATCCATGAAAGAGAACACCTTGTGCTGAGCAGTATTGTCAACCAAGACGTCAATGTGAGGTAGGGGAAGTCATCCTTGGGGCTGGCCCTGTTCAGATCCCTGTAGTCGACACACATTTTGACCTTACCATCTTTCTTTGGTACCGGCACCACATTAGCAACCCACTGAGGGTAAGAAGTTACTGCAAGAAATCCGGCATCGAATTGCTTCATAACCTCAGCTTTGATCTTCTCAGACATCTCTGGACGCATACGGCGGACCTTTTGCTTAACCGGAGGACAGTCTTCCTTGGTAGGCAAATGATGGACCACGATGTCGGTATCCAACCCAGGCATGTCTTCGTAGGACCAGGCAAAGATCTCCACATAATCATGTAACATCTGAGTAAATCGTTGTTTCACGCTAAGCTCCAGATTGGCACCAATCTTAACTTCCTTTCTATCTGTCTCAGTACCCAGATTTATCGTTTCCACCAGCTCTTCGTGTGGTTGAATTGCCCTCTCTTCTTGGAGTAACAGTCTTGCAAGTTCGCCAGGCACTTCGCAATCATCTTCACCTTCGTCTTCGGCTAAGTTGATCGGATTTTCGAAGTCATAACTGGCAGTAGCAGAGTTGTTACCAGTGAGATCCATAGTGGATTGAAACCTGTATGGGTGAGTGTGTGTAAATACAACTGTTTTGCAATATATAAAGAAAGGAAAGAAAGAAAAGGAGCATAAGATTTGAAGTGCGAGAAAACGTCCAAGGTCTTTATTCATGATATATGAAATGACAATTAATATGCCCTCACAAATGAAGCCACGGTGCCCCGGGTAAGACACCGGGCCATAGAGTTTCAATTCATTGTTTATTACAAATAACAAAAACAAAGGAATTCATTACTGCGTAACAAAAGTAACAGGAGTATGATCTTTGGCGGTCCAATTGTTCAATCCACCGTCAGTCGTCGGGTAGATCCAGCTATCAAACTCTGACTCTTCCACTTCGTCTTCATCCCCAATAGCATTCACCCTTGGATTGGTGATGAGCACATGAGGTCTTCCAGTCTTAGCTTTGCGTACAACCCTCTGAGCTTCTGTAGTAAAACCCAGTCCAAACTTGTCAGTTTTAAGAGTGAAATCAGGGAGCCTGCCCCAGTTAGCACATTCACCTTTCTCGATTACAGCCCGGGCATCCTTCAGGGAAGCCATCTTCAAAGGAAAGTCCTCTTCAACCACTGTTTCTGCCGCTGCCAATGTTGGAGGTACCTCTTCAAAATGTTGAAAGGGGGTTTCAATAAACTCCCCGTCCATCTCAATATACCGGAAGGAATTCAGATGACTCACCATATATTCCTCCTCTCCCTGCACAGTGACAATCTTCCCTCTGACAGGGTACTTGAGCTTCTGGTGTAGGGTAGAGGTCACTGCCCCAGCTTTGTGAATCCAAGGTCGACCCAGTAAACAGGAATAAGATGGACGAATATCCATCACATAGAAAGTTGAGTCGAATACTTGAGAACCCACGCGAATAGGAATGTCTACCTCTCCATGAACCATCCTCTTAGAACCATCAAAGGCTCGAACAATGATGTTGCCAGGTTTTAATTCCAGGCCCTCACAATCCAACCGGTCTAAGGCCTTTTTGGGTAGCACATTCAGGGAAGAACCGGTGTCCACCAACACGTGCGCCAGAGTAGTGCCCCTGCATTCAATAGAGACATGCAGGGCATCATTGTGGTTCTTTCCCTTGGCAGTAAGGTCAGCATCCGAGAAACCCAAACCATTTTCAGCTGTCAGATTGGCTACGCAATCAGTAAACTGGTCTGCAGATGTCTCCTGTGGCACATGGGTCATCTTTAGAAATGAAATCAGGGCCTTAGCATGGGCCTCTGAGCACAGCAACAAGGAGAGCATAGAGATCTTGGAGGGGGTATGCCCCAGCTGTTCAACAACATTAAAGTCACTTTTCTTGATTATCTTGAGAATTTCCTCCATTTCTTGTTGGGAGGCTTCAACATTCACAGATTTTGGTGCCTCCATCCGGGCAGGCTCATCATCAATCCCTTTGCCCCGAGTATTAGATGACTCGGCAGCAGGGGAAACAACTTGATCAGAAGTGGAGACAGGCGCACTTGCAGGCGTAATTATGAGAGGTCTTCGAATAGTTGGTGGCGCAATGTCAGGCGAGAAGAGCCTGCCACTGCGGGTTACTTTGGATGGACCAGTGATATTGCTGATGCTGGTACCAGTGTTGAACTCTTGCTTTATACCATGTACATATACATCTGCCCCATAGTTCCATGGGACAGCCTTATCAAATTCATAGGGGAGAGGCCCCGGAACAGTAATAACAATGGGTGCGACAGTCATGATTTTAACTGGCTTCCTCGGGGGAGCCTTGATTGGATTGTTGAAAATTGTAACGACAGATACTTCTTCCACAGGAACAAAAGGAACAGCGGTCTTCTTGAACAAAATCTCCTTGCTATCCATCAAGCTTTGGATGCCTAACTTCAGCAACGGACAACCAGTAGGAGTAACAGCACACAAAAGGCAACCCTTATTACAACCCGGCCAGCAGTAGGTTCCTCTTAACAGTCATCAGAGGGGTAGCTACATCATTCACAGAAACGGCATACAAGTCTTCATCAATGGCATTTACTCCATGCTGGGGCATAGGAGCAGTCACAACATTTGGCCTCTCAGACGCCTCAAATTGTATCTCCTTCGCATCAATAAGGTCCTGCACTTTATTTCTTAAGGCCCAGCGGGCATTTGGATTATACTTGGGGGATGCAGTATTCACAACCTTTGGAGCCTCCCTGACAGTCACCAAGTTGGTGGATAGCAACTGTGGCAATATTTGTGATAAGGTCATACTCAGTCGGGTAAATTCTCTTCTGGGTCTCTCAGCCCTTTATTGATTGGTTTGCCGAGGAGCGGCAACAGGCTTAGCAATCACCACCGCGTTGACAGATTGGCGGCGTTCTGGTTTATCATGTCTTCTAGGCCCATACACAGCACTGGCCTCCTTCTTAAAAGGCTTCTTCTCAGAACTTGAAGATGCACCCTTCTGAATTTTACCGGACTTCATTCCAGCCTCTATCCTCTCCCCAGTCAGAATAAGGTCAGTGAACCCTGCAGATGAATTACCGATAAGATGATTGAAAAACGGCCCAAACAGGGTCCCCAAGAACATATCTACCAGCTCACGGTCTGTTAACGGAGACTGCACCCTACCAGCCAGATCCCTCCACTTCTGCGCATACTCTTTAAAACCTTCACCTGATCCTAGCGACATACCCTGGAGTTGGGTACGTGTAGGAGCAAGGTCGGCATTATATTGATACTGCTTGTAAAAAGCAGTAGCCAACTCCTCCCAGTTACGAACCTTGGTTCCATCCAGCTGATAGAACCATTTGAGATGAGTCCCTGAAAGACTCTCCTGGAAGAAGTGGATCCACAGGTTCTTACCCACTGTGTACGGCTGAATCTTCCGCACATAAGATCTGAGGTGTAGCTTAGGGCAAGACGCCCCGTCATACTTGGTGAAAGATGGTGCTTTAAACTTGTGAGGGATGATCACACCAGTAGATAAACCCAAGTCTCCGAAATCCAAACCAGGCACTTGTTGGATCTCCATGGCGTTCAGTCTGTCTTCCAACTGCTTGTATCTGTCTTCAGCCAGAGGATATTGTTCCTCATTAAAATCAGTCTCGTTGTCAGAGACTACTGGACTTGGAGACTTTCCCCCCTGGGGACTGTCTTTGCCTACAGAAGAACCAGCTTCCTCATTCTGCAGAGTATTACCAAACCTCCGGCCCGAGTTGAAAAGAACAGTTCTCTTCTTCTTCTTCTCCTTCTTCAGGAGCAAAGCCTTCAACTCTTCTTGACCTTGAGCCAAACCCATGATCAACTCCTGAAATTGTGCGTTCTGCGCCTGAAGGGCCTTGATAGACATCTCGGTTGATGATTCAGGGTTCATGATGCTGAAATAAACAGCGAAGAACAGTAAGCAACCTGAAAAGAAGAATACCTGCTATGCACATGATGAATGGAATGCGTATGATTTATGTTTTCAAAGACAATCGGGAATCAACTTTGTAAACAAAAGGAACACACTTCATTAGATTCAACTTTGATATTTAAATTGTTCAACAGGTTGCCCTTAGGCGTTACATAAAATGGAAATACTGAAAAGGGGAATGAAACTGTAAAAGAACATCCAGAGCTCCTCATTGATCCCAGGGTCTCCTCTTCTCAGTACGGATGTAGTCATTCAGAGCTCGCTCATTCTCCAACTGCTTTGTCAGCTTCTGGATCTTCAATTCCTGCTCGTTGAACTTTTCCCGATACGAATCCTGTTCTTCTCGCAGTTGCGACCAAGACCTCTTTAATGTCTCATAATCAGTAGGTATCTGAGGAGGGAGGACAGTTGGAGGAGCCCCATCTTTGTCAGGATACTCAAGAATGACGGGTCTGACAGCTTCGTATGGCATACCTAACTTCTGAGCACGGATGCGAACCCATTTGTAGTAGGCTTCCATAGGTAGAGAAGTCTTTGGCCCCAACTCTTGTGGGTCAGCTTTATGAACTCTGTCCCAGGCCTTGATGAACCCACGACGCAGCTCGTCACTATCCACCTGAAACTCAAAACTGATGTGAGGCACCAACATCTCATGAGGCCCTGCTCTTCTGGCCCTTCCAAACTGACGGAGCGCTAGACATGGATTGTAAGAGATTCCTCCTTGAGTACCAATCAAAGGAACATTAGGGTATTCTCCGCAACGATCAATAACAGCTATCTCATCCAAACCTCTGAAAGTCCAAATGATGTCCTTATCAGTGAGAGACATTAACCTATGAGCCCAACCTCTTCCTTCTTGGTTCTTCAGCACGAACTTAGGGAGGTGCGAAATAAACCACCTCACCAACAAAGGGATACAACACCACAGAGTTCCTTGTCTTCGGGAAGTACGAGCATAAAGTTGTTGCAGGATGTCACCCAAGAGAGTGGGCACAGGATTCTGAGACATGAAGATCCTTATGGCAGTTACATTGATGAAGTTGTCAGGATTAGGAAACAAGACTAGCCCATAGATTAAGAGAGCCAAGATGTCTTCATATGCCCTAAAGTCCAAGTCATTCCAGAAACTGTTAGCTTTACCAATCAGAAACTTGGCCAAGAAACCCTTAACTCCGCTTCTAGTCACCCAATTGTCCATTACTTCTTGATGGGTCAAGGGAAGAGCTGCAGCAACCTCCTCAAGCCTGAGGGTCTTTTCCCAACCAGTGTAAGGAGTCTGATCCAAGATAGGGATACCAAGCAAATCAGAGAACTCTTCCAGGGTAGGGACCAGCTGGAAGTCTTGAAAGGTGAAGCACTGGTACAGAGGGTCATAGAACTGGGTCAGGACACTCATCAACTGTTGATCCCGCTTTGCAGTGACTAAACTGAGAAGAGAACCATGCCTCTGGATGAAAGATGTGGTGTTTGGAATTCTGCTAACCAATTCTTCAAGTAACTCAGGTGGGTGAACAAAGTTGAACCGGATAGTATTCCTTCGCATAGGCATCATGATGTCCTACAAAACAGAGCAAAGGTGAAACCCTCTTGTCTTTGAAATGGTCAGTCCTTATGCAGGATGCATGCAATGTTCATGATGTTATGATGTTATGATAAAGCACACCACAAATATTTACAAAAGCAAACATGATAAGGCACACAAGTCACACAAGACAAGCCCTTAAAATTTAGGCCAGCATGAGGTCTAGGTATTACCCTCTTTCAGTTTGTTGGTTCATACCTGTCTTATCAAAAGTAACCAGGTTCTTAGAGGATCCCAATATCATTGACTACCCTCAATCCGTCATAACTCCAGCATCGCAATCTTTTCTTGCGGCCAGAACCATCACGAGAGTTTAGCCTCAATGGGCGTAGCATACTGCTACTGTTCTATTGGCCAAGTTGGGTCATTTAAGGTTCTAAAGTCGGTTGGTGCTTAATGACTCCTCAGAAGACCCATATTCTCCTCATTGCAACACAAGGGATATCGGTACAGACCAAGGTGCCACACCAACGTAGCCACTGCTTCACCCATGTCGGTCTACGCCAGACAGGTCCCTCACAGCTTATGCTACCTAAACAAGGTATCCCCAGATCCGGGTTAGGATCTATGTAACTCCCAAGACAGTCCCACAATGATAAAGCAAACAAGTCAAAGCAATTGAAAACACAGTTATGAACTATCCTAAGGTACACCTCACTTTATAAGCATCCCCAGCAGAGTCGCCAGTTCTGTGATCGGTGGATCTGGAACTGACTGTTTAACGCTGGTTCGCGAAATGTCGTGGAAGCAAGAGTCACCACCGTCTTTTATTTTCTCCAACATGGAAAGGACAAAAGCACAGAAAAATTCCTTATTGAGATTAGCTCTCGGTTCGGGAGGTAGATTTATAGAAAGGGAAGGTGTTAGCACCCTTTCTATCCATGGTTATCCATGGGCTCTTAGATACTTGCTCATTTGTGTTTTCAAAATGTTTGTTTGCTTTTCAAGGTGAGTGGGTTTGAAAAAGTTTCGTTTAAAATTTCAGATCGACTCTTGTATCAGTCCTCAAGAGTGTTTGAAAAGTTGTTTTGAAAGCTTTTTGCAAAGTGTCGGTGTGAAAAGAAGTTTTTTTTGATTTGTTTTGAATTAGAGCAAGTATCTACGAGTCATCTACCTACCCTAAGGAATTAGTCTGTGTAAATGTCCTTAAGATAATGCCATCCCACCATTGAGAGGTAGGTAGCACCACCGTTGGAGGTGTTCGGGTCAATTCGAGGGTCAGGGATAGTGTGGTCACCAGAGTAATAGGAGGACACCTTAGAAGCTACCCCCATGCCATGTTCATGGACATGAGGACTTACTAAAACGTCCTCTACTCGACGACCACGTTTCGAGGGGCAAGGCAACAATGAGGCGTACCCTAAGAGTGGTGTGTGAATTGTGTGTCATTTTCAGATAATGTTTGTCTTGTCATGCATTTGGTGATCTACGCTTTGATTTTTATTTGGGCATACATTCTTTCATGTGTTTTAACAGTTTAAAGGTGCAGAAATTAAAATGCAGAAAAATAAAAGTCCTACTGTGATACGGTGGGAGAACTGACTATTGTTTTGCGTTTGTTTTCGCACTTATGCGGTTGAGCAAGAGTCGCCACCGACTTTTTATTTTATCCTAAAGGAAAGGTCAAAAAGCACAGCAAAAACCTTTTGAGATATTTCGTGGGTTCGGGGGGTAGATTATGAAAAGGGAAGGTATTAGCACCCTTTGCATCCATGGTTATCCATGGGCTCTTAGTTACTTGGTTTTTTTTTTAGATCACTTGCCTTGATTTTTGATTGCTTGAAAATGGTGTGTGTGTGTGTGTTTTTGAAAATGTTTTAGAAGAAGATGCCTTGTCTTAGGCTAACCTTGTAACAATTCTTTACTCGAATATTTTACAAAGGCGTGTATCTTTTTGAAAAGATGTTTCAAAAATGTTTTGAGAGTTTATTTGAAAGTGTTGTGGATTGTGTTTTTTTTTAAAAGAAGGCAAGTGTTTTTGCAAGTCGATCTCAAGTAACTAAGAGTTTTGTCTACCCTATTGCACTCAAAGGTTTTTGTTATGTTTTAACCCCTTTTAACAATTTTGTTCCACCATTGAAATTGGTGGACAATCTTGCATTTAGGAAGTTTATTCGGGACGGGCGCGGGTCGTCGTATGGACCATGAATGCAATGGTGCCAAGTGTCTTTGGCAATTTGCTTTGAAGGGACTTGATCATTCCGTTTAGGCAACATTTTGAGGGACTTATGATCATTTTGACTTGATTTTGCCAAAGATACTCGACGTGCAAGCATGGCCCATTTTGGAAGGCAACATGTGGGATTACCCTAGAGGGTGCAAGTGTGATTGTGTATTGATTTCATGTATTTGTCTTGTATTAGGTTATCTAGCGTTCGATTTTATGTACATGCAAACCCTAGGTCTAACCATGGTATAATAGGAAAACTGTAAATTGCGGAAATGTAAAGTCTACGCTATTACAAATAGTATCCGGGAATGGGGGTATAAATGTACAAATGGGGATGAGACTTATAGTATCCAATAAGTTACAACCAAATCGAATTTGCGATCAAACGTAAATAACGAATATCAACGTATAAGATAAACAAGTGTGTATAGGGCAATGTGAATGTATTTGTGTAAATGTACATGTATATGAGTATGTGATTATTTACAGGTGCGATAATGTGAAATTGATGTATATTAGGGTATTTATTTAACCTAAGGAATGATTAAGCGTTTAATGAATCTTTGATTTGTATACTTTTAATATGTATAAAAAGAAAATGTTTTAATTGTATGCTCAAGTTTTAATTAAATTATATCATGTATAAAAATGTACCGTTGTTTATTATATACAAAAAAAGTATTAAATGTTTAAGGATTTAATAATAAAAAAAATGTATTTATCTATTATGTACAAATGTATCTTTATTTATTATAAAAGGTATATTCAAATAAATATCAAGAGACAAAGTGGAAAAAAAGTATTTTCAATTATATGATAAAAAAATGCATCTTTATTACTTATGTACAAATATTTTAATTAAAAGAATAAATAAATAACAAAAGAAAGTATTTTCAATGATTAGAAATGTATCTTGATTATTTATGTGATTAATATTTCAATATATATTAAAAAAAAATCTTTTTTATATATTATGATTTTGTAAAGAAAAGGAAAAGAAATAAGAAGAATTAATACTAATGTTTTTGTTAAAAAAGAAAGAAGCATCTTAGTGGGCTTCAGAGAAAATTAAGAACGGGTCAGGCCCATTGCTTGAAATCATTTTTAGGGTTTGAGATTTGTTTGTTCAGTTGAGACGAAAGCGTTAGGGTTGCACAGCGGCGCGTTCATGGGGTTCGTTGTCTTCTCCATTCGTTCTTCTCTGAGTGATGGACATCTATTCTTCCCTTTGCCCAGCCATCAGCATCCCTCTTCTCCTTCGCTGAGTTTCAAGGAAATGGCGTAGAGGTACGGGTCCGTTTCTTGTGGTATATTAGTTTCTTTTTACAATTTTTGTTGCATGTTGTGATTTGGGTATGATTCTGACTTCGTTTTTTATATGATTATTACTGAGAAAAAAGGGAAAGAATGAGGAGTAACGAAAACTACCTTTTGTGGAGGAGGAACGAAGGATGTTATGGAGGCTTGCTGGCGAAGGGGAGGACGCGATTGTGAAGACGCTAGCTTGCTTTGAGACCCTGGTATCTTTGTATCTCTTTACCTACTTTGCCTGCTTATTGGGTTTCATGATGATTTGACCTGAAAAACCCTCTTGAAAAGATTCACTTCTTTATCTCTTCTCTTTGTTGGTTTGCTCCCCGTTGCCGTTGTTGTAGGCTTTGTTGAAACGTCTTCTATCTTAAGTGTTCTGAGCTTTTGTATGCTTTTCCTTTGAAAACACTTGATTATGATGCTTTGAGATGAACGCGTTTTTGAACTTCGCCCTGTGATGATATCTTTCTGAGGGCTTGATGCTTGGTGAACTGGCTTAAGGTTTTAGCAGGTATGCTGCTGAGGCAGTTTTGCTAGTTTAGGTAATGGTTGGGACAAGTTTTTATGTTTGACAGTGTATACAGGTTTATGGTTGATGGAGGGTTTACTGGCTTATTTTGTTAAGGTTCTGCTGGCCTTTTTGAGGTAGGACTTATGCAGGTTGTGATTTTAAGGTTATGACAGCAGGTTGGATTCTTTAGGCTCAGCAGGTTTTAGTTTTATGGTTGAGGTTTTTTGGATTTAGGCAGGTTGTCATGGTTTGAGCAGATGTAAGGGTTTTGTATATTTGCTTGTGTTTTTCTTGTGGTTAGGCTTATGCTTGACAGTAGGGTGGTATTGGACTTGGTTCAAGACAAGTCTTGTGCTTGCTTCAGGCAGGTATCATGGCTTGGCAAGTTTGTATGGTATATGGCTTTGACGAGGCTTTTTGTTTTTTGAGACAGGTACAGGCTTTTGTTGGTTTATCAGCTTAACCGGTTGGCTTCAGTATGTGGTGTATTTGTATATGCTGGTTGTGTATGAACTTGAGCAGGTTTTTCTATGCTTCAGGTTTTGGGTTGAATGCTGACAGTTTGTATATTTTGTGATATTGGTATATTGGCTCAATCAGGTTTTCTAGAGCTCAGTCCCTTCTTTTTTGTTGTTGTTGCGATTTTATATTTTTCTTTTTTGTCTTTCAGCCTCTTGGTCTTTTGGCACCTAAGACTTGTTCAAACTTTGGCATCTCTTCTTGAACCAAGTTACTGGGCAGTTTTTGCAAAGTTTTTTTGGCACTTTTCTGTTTTAGTGATTGACTCTGCTGTGTACTTCTGCCCAATTTGAGTAATACTGAATTAATGCTTCTTTTAGCCTTTGCCTTACTGTCTTATTGCAGTTGTATTTTCCATGTTCTTCTATGTCTCAAGCCTAAACCTGTAAGCCTAAACACTTTTCTCTCTCTTTTTCTCTCTCTAGTACAGTATTTAGCATACAATATTGCTTGACATGTACTACTTCTGAAAAAGTAATGGCCTATGGAAATGATGAAGCTGAAAATTGTTTTTTTTTGCAATACACGTTACTTCTGCATTTTATATCTTCCAGATTTTGTGCTTCTTGATATCTTCTTTTTGCCAGCTCGGGTAGCCTTGTGACAGCATTTTGGCAGAAAGTTGAATTTGGACTTTGTTTGGCAATTCAGTTTGTAACTTGGACTTTGGTTATTTGCCTATGCTGTCTTGCTTTTGAACTATGCAGTTTTGACAGTTTGAAATGTGCAATTTTAATTTTGTGCATTCATTTAATTTGCAAACATTTTCACCCTTCTCTGTGAACCGGGAGAAATCCCGTGATTTGCAGAGAGGGCCAACTGATCCTGGCCGTTGCTTTTAATGATGAGTCTAAATTTATCTGTCTCTTTAATTTACTCATCTGCTTTTTGACTTTTCTCCTTTCTTCTGCAGGTGAAAAAAAAAATTGGATGGAGAGGAATAAAGTGAAGCATGAAGATTTAGAAATAGGATAGTTTCTTTTTATTTAATATTTGAATTAATGTAAACCATTGTTTGTAATTAAATTATAACAATAATTGTACAAATAATTCAAATATCAATAAAAGTCTTTATTATCCAACCAATTCTATTTCCTCTCTTTATTGTTTATTTATTTATTTAAAACTCTTTGAATTAAAATGACTGAAAAAATAAATTTCAATCACTTAATTCAGAATAATAAATAATTTAGATAAACAATACTTTAGCACATTGATCAATTAAACCTGGCTTTTCCAATATTCACAGTAAAGTAACAGTTAACCGAAACAAACCGAACAGGCGCATTCCCCCCTTCACTGATTTTCAACAAACACTGTAAATCCAAACTGCGTACTTCTTTTGACTGGTTCAAACAAAACAACATGAATTCAAACCAACTGCCTCTTCTACTGATTAAATCAAAACAATGCGAATTCAAACCGAATCTCGGAATAACTTGCAAAGCGCTGTGGAATTTTAACCTTTCTGAGAATATACCCATAAAACCCTTAATTCCTGATTAAATGCCAATGAACATTCGCCTGATCAAAATGCGCCAGAATCAACCAAAACCCTAAGCCAATTGTTTGAAGCAATCCAGAGTCGTCAAAATCAGTAAAACCCTAATTTTGCTTGACTGTCAAGAAAAGTCCGTTTGTCCGCTTCTTGAGCCAGTTTGAAAAGTCATGAAACGCCTGAAGCTGAGATTGCTGGTGGAAAAATGCGAGGGCAAATTTTGGGGTACAACAGTTGCCCCTGTTCAATCTTCTTGGACCTGAAGAGTTAGACTGGCAATTCTGCCTTTCGTGACTCGAAGGTAAAAGAAGATTGGACACTAAAGTGCCCAGAAAATTTGCGCTCGGCGATATGATGGTAGAGGTGAATGGGCTTAAAGATGCCATTTGGCGATGGGCTTAAAGATGCCATATGGTGCGATAGAATCTTGTCGGAGGATGGGCTTAGAGATGCCATCTAAGAATGGGCTTAAAGATGCCATCCGGTGACTGCTGATAGGAGGATGGGCTTATAGATGCCATCTGGTTATGTTGAACTGTGTGTCAATGGTGAGTGGACGAGTATCAGAAGGGCATCCACGTTTCGGAACATCTCTAAATCAGGGGTCCGAACAAGCAACAGATTGACGTCCATGTCTGGAGAATTTGTAAACTAATTTCAGGAGTTGAGAAGAGTCTGAACAAGCTGGTAGATTGACATCCGTTGTTGGGAAGAATCCGTAAACTGTTTTCAGAAGTTTTGAAGTTGAAGAGGAACCGGTATAGGGTTTCTTGATAATGCGTCTGGATGGATCTGGAATAAGTATCAGAATGTCACCGTGTCCGGGTCACATCTGAACTATTTCTGGATGAATCTTGGGAGATGATCTGTGTCTGTCGACTGATCTTACCTGAAAAGGCAAAGGGTTAGTTGTATGCAATGTTATGATGCATGATGCAATGTAGGTGAAATCAATGTTTATGACATGAATGCGATGAATGCGCATGTAAGCTGATGAGCTAATCTTGCTGAGGATAAATGAATCCGAGATGGCTGAAGATAACATCATCTTGACTGCTGCTGGGGAAAATAAATCCTTGGCTGCTGCTGGGGAAGAGAATTCCTGATGACCTCTACTGGGGAGTTCCAAACTAGTAGGCTCATGCTGGGGAGGCCAGATTGAGAATCTTCAGCTCGGTGGGAAGTAACTCTGGCGACTTCACTGGGGGACTCAAGATTTGCCCTTTCCAAAACTCTGTGGGGAGAAGGTTCAATGGTCTGGCTCCGCTGGGGATTGATAATTTGAAGTTTTAGCTTCACTGGGGATAATGAAACTTGACTCTGAGTGGAGCTAGCTTGAGAAGAATCTGAACAAGCGATAGGTTAACATCCGTTTACTTGGAGAACCCGTGAACTGTTTTCAGAAATCTCGAGATTGAATAAGCAATAGAGCAGCATCCGTTGTTGGGAAGCGTCCGTAAACTAATTTCAAAGGTTGCATCTGAACAAGCTGATAGATTAACATCCGTTACTTGGGAAAAATCCATAAACTGTTTTCAGAAGTCTTGAAGAAGAATCTGAACAAGTGATAGGTTAACATCCGTTTACTTGGAGAACCCATGAACTGTTTTCAGAAATCTTGAGATTGAATCAGCAATAGAGCCGCATCCGTAGTTGGGAAACGTCCGTAAACTAATTTCAAAGGTTGCATCTGAACAAGCTGATAGATTAACATCCGTTACTTGGGAAGAATCCATAAACTGTTTTCAGAAGTCTTGAAGAAGAATCTGAACAAGTGATAGGTCAACATCCGTTTACTTGGAGAACCCGTGAACTGTTTTCAGAAATCTTGAGATTGAATCAGCAATAGAGCCGCATCCGTTGTTGGGAAACGTCCGTAAACTAATTTCAAAGGTTGCATCTGAACAAGTTGATAGATTAACATCCGTTGTTGGGAAGAATCCATAAACTGTTTTCAGACGTCTTGAAGAGGAACCGGTGTAGGGTTTCCTGATGATGAGCTTGCGTAAAACTGCATCGGTTTTGAACACTTTTGACATTCGAATGCCCCAAGTGGTGATGTAGATAAATTCCTGGCTTATTACAGGTGTTGGTCTACAATCGGTCGTTCACAGATGTTTTCCTGGGTTGTTACAGGTGTTGATCTGGAATTCTTCAGACATGCCCTGGATGGATACAGGAATCGAATCTGGAAAGGTGATAGTTGACAGATATGCCCTGGCGGGAATCGAATCTTCAAACTCTTCAGACGTGCCCTGGCTAGATACAGGAATCGAGTCTAGAAATATGATCAACAGATATGCCCTGGCTGGATACAGGAGTCGAATCTGGAAATGTTGTAGTTGATTTGTTGAACACTTTTGACATTCGAATGCCCCAAGTGGTGGTGAAGGAGTCTTGAATCAGATTACTCTGCATATTGAGAGATTTCTTGAAATCTAG
This sequence comes from Vicia faba, assembly GCA_948472305.1. NCBI lineage: Eukaryota > Viridiplantae > Streptophyta > Magnoliopsida > Fabales > Fabaceae > Vicia > Vicia faba. The sequence goes on from OX451736.1 coordinate 341,030,627, forward strand.
ACTGGACTGCCCCAGGTTAACTGAACTTTGAAAGATCTGTTGGACCTTGACTGGACTGCCCCAGGTTAATTGAATCGTGATATGTCATGCCCCTTGTTGATAAGAGATTTGATGGAAGTGTCATCCTCTTGAAGTGATTTTGCTCATTGAGAGAGTTTTCGTTCCTCCGAACATTCGCTGTATGAATTTCTTCGCTGTCAAACAAAAGGGTCACATGCAGACAGTGATATTCGAATAATGCAAAGTTTATGTTTGTCTCGAAGTTTTGAAAGATGCGTTTTTGGCAGAAAACTTTTTATAAGACAAATCAACACAAGATTTAGAGTAAAGCCCTACAGGAGTCAGGATACCTTTTGTAACAATATGCTTTCGAACTAACCCATGCTTCAATTAGGACTTTTGAAGGGTTGTAACGTGGCCTGGTTCACGGTTTAAGAAACAAAGGATAAAGGCTCAAAGTATATTTGTACCCACCCGCTCTTCGTGATGTTCTTCAACCTAAGCTCAGTCAGTTGTGCGTCACACTCTATTTCGAGTTTTGAACGACTTTTGGGCGATGGTTCACCAGTGGAATTTGGGGAGACAGTCATCATCTCCTTTTTTTTTTTTCTTTTTCAACACTTTTCATGTTGTTGAGGGTTGATTTTGTAATGACCTCACTATTTTGATTTTGATTTGTTATCCCTAACTTTTGCCTGACTGTTATCGTTTTCCGGGATTGCTGTCAGCGGGATGCCCTAGCTTTCTTAAGCCTCCTTTATAGGTTTTGGTTCGGCGGGCTTTACTCTTTTGAGAGATTGACTGTCTATGTGATAGGGAACCACCCTTGTTTTTTGATTCCAAAGGAATGCTTTCTTTTTTGACGTCGTTCGTTGTATTACGAACTGAGAGTTTGCGACTTCAATGCGCATTTTCTTTTGAATTAACTGAGATACTACCCTGCCCCAGGTTTATATCAAAGGTTTTGATTGTTTAGAACAGAAAACTCCTACTTCTTTGGCTCGAAGGGGTTGACTAGGGATTAACTTCCTTATGACTCCAGTGTTTGGGAATTGAAAGAAATGCCTGTACATCATCAGCAAGGTCTGTTCAAAAGCATACTGTATAAGATCATGGTATTGTTTCGTCATCCTCCCTCTAAAGGCTTTACAGCTTTTTATCAAGAGTCAAATATCATAAAGAAAAGCATAAGAGTAGTGAAACGAATGGATGAATTCAAGACAAACATATGCAATGCATTAATGAAAACAGAGTTTAACATCAACAGATAATTGTTTGACAGCAAAAGAAATTACAACTTTGAAAATTCAAAAGAAGCAAAAGTCTTTCAGCTTGAGCTTCGCCACTTCAAGCGGAGAACCCTTTAACGGAAGATTTTCATCTCGCCGTCTGGCATGAATTCCAGCACCCCAATGTCGATTAGATCTTGAATCTTGTTCTTCAAGGCCCAACAGTCGTTGGTGTCGTGTCCCGGGCTGTAGGAGTGGTAAACACAAAATGCATCGGGATGTTAGTGAGGAGAGGAGATATTGGGCTTCTGAGGAGGGTCCTTTAAGGTAAGCAAGTTGACCTCCAACAGGCGCTTCAGTATGAAAAATGATGGTATTTCAGTCTCCGTGAACTGTCTTCCCGACGTTTCTTGCTTACGCCGATTACCCCGTTGACGCTGGCGAGTTTGTTGATGGGCTTGTGACCCTGAAGCAAGCAAAGGAGCTTTCCCCTTATCTTCTTGAGTGGATGGAGGCTGAGCGGTGACTTGCTCTTCAACCTCAGATGCTTGCCCCAGTTGGTTGTTTGGAAGAAGTTGGCGGACAAGAACTCTGAGTTCCTCTTGTCTTTGAGATAGGTTTTGGATGAGAGCCATCTGGCCCACCAACTGTCCCATCACTTGGGTCCTCAAGGTTGTCAGATCAAACTGCAGTTCCGCCAGCTGATCACTCCTGGCATTGTTGGAAGTCTTCAAGCCCTTGGTGAGGAGAGCTTTCATCTCTTCTTGCCCCAGAGACAAGTTCAGGAACATCTCTTGCAGCTGAGCAGTCTGGTCTTGGATGTCTTTGACAGACCGTTCTAGAGCCATCTCTTGCTGAAATAAACAGCATGAGAGTAAGGAAACCTGAAAAAGGAAAGACTGTCAAAATGTAATGCATGATATGTGGATGCATGCTTTCAAGGATCTCTTGGGGTAAACACAAGAAAACGTTAGAGGTTGAACTCTGCTCTTGGATTGGAGATCTCTGCACCGGTGGACGTCTTTCCACGAGAATCAGGCTCACCATGTCGAGTGGGTCATAGCCACTGATTCAAGTTGTTGCACTTGATCTTTGATTGAAGAACTTTGTTTAGGTGGATGTCCTTCCACGAGAATCAAGCTCACCATGTCGAGTGGGTCATAGCCACTGATTCAAGTTGTCGCACTTGAACTTTGACTGGATTGGTTAGAGGAGAAACCTCTTGCCCCTTGATAGATGTCGGGTTCAACGTAACCCTGCATCCAAAGAACCCTCGAGATCCTTGAAATGGTTATTGAAAATGCTATGGTATGACGTCATGATGTTATGTACATGTATGCAGAAAAGCAAGTGAGTGTATATACAGACAAACATATTCACACAAAGCAAACAAGTCCTTAGGTTTAGGCTTGCATGGGGTTCAGGTACTACCCTCTTTCAGTTTGTTGGTTAAAACCTGTCCTATCAAAAGTAACCGGGTTCTAAGGAGCTCAATATCATTGGATTGTTTTCTGTGTTCATTGTTTCGGTTTAGCCACTTACTGGCGACCAAAATATTCCAATAAAACAATCCTCAAAAGAGTGTAGTATCGAGGATCTACCAACTTCGGACTGCACCAAAGCCGGTCATCTCACTACCCCTAAAAAGGCTAAGATGGTCAATTAAGGTTCTAAGAGTTCGTTAGTGCTTCATGACATCACACAGCGGCCCCGTACTCTCCTTGACTACTCAAGGGTTACCGGTACTCACAAATATGTCACACTAACATAGCTTACTGCTTCAACCATGTCGGTATACCCCGCACAGTTCCCTCGCAGTTTTTTTGCTATTTACCTAAGAAGGTGCCCCAAATCCGGGTAGAGGATTTATAACAAACCCAAACAAGGACCCAAAAAGATAAATCAATCAAGTCAATCAAAGTAAGAAAGTAAAGATGATCTAAACCCTAAGGTAACCCCACTTTTAAATTTACCATCCCCAGCAGAGTCGCCAGTTCTGTGATACGGTGGGAGAACTGACTATTGTTTTGCGTTTGTTTTCGCACTTGTGCGGTTGAGCAAGAGTCGCCACCGACTTTTTATTTTATCCTAAAGAAAAGGTCAAAAAGCACAGCAAAAACCTTTTGAGATATTTCGTGGGTTCGGGGGGTAGATTATGAAAAGGGAAGGTATTAGCACCCTTTGCATCCATGGTTATCCATGGGCTCTTAGTTACTTGGTTTTTTTTTTTAGATCACTTGCCTTGATTTTTGATTGCTTGAAAATGGTGTGTGTGTGTGTTTTTGAAAATGTTTTAGAAGAAGATGCCTTGTCTTAGGCTAACCTTGTAACAATTCTTTACTCGAATATTTTACAAAGGCGTGTATCTTTTCGAAAAGATGTTTCAAAAATGTTTTGAGAGTTTATTTGAAAGTGTTGTGGATTGTGTTTTTTTTGAAAAGAAGGCAAGTGTTTTTGCAAGTCGATCTCAAGTAACTAAGAGTTTTGTCTACCCTATTGCACTCAAAGGTTTTTGTTATGTTTTAACCCCTTTTAACAATTTTGTTCCACCATTGAAATTGGTGGACAATCTTGCGTTTAGGAAGTTTATTCGGGACGGGCGCGGGTCGTCGTATGGACCATGAATGCAATGGTGCCAAGTGTCTTTGGCAATTTGCTTTGAAGGGACTTGATCATTCCGTTTAGGCAACATTTTGAGGGACTTATGATCATTTTGACTTGATTTTGCCAAAGATACTCGACGTGCAAGCATGGCCCATTTTGGAAGGCAACATGTGGGATTACCCTAGAGGGTGCAAGTGTGATTGTGTATTGATTTCATGTATTTGTCTTGTATTAGGTTATCTAGCATTCGATTTTATGTACATGCAAACCCTAGGTCTAACCATGGTATAATAGGAAAACTGTAAATTGCGGAAATGTAAAGTCTACGCTATTACAAATAGTATCCGGGAATGGGGGTATAAATGTACAAATGGGGATGAGACTTATAGTATCCAATAAGTTACAACCAAATCGAATTTGCGATCAAACGTAAATAACGAATATCAACGTATAAGATAAACAAGTGTGTATAGGGCAATGTGAATGTATTTGTGTAAATGTACATGTATATGAGTATGTGATTATTTACAGGTGCGATAATGTGAAATTGATGTATATTAGGGTATTTATTTAACCTAAGGAATGATTAAGCGTTTAATGAATCTTTGATTTGTATACTTTTAATATGTACAAAAAGAAAATGTTTTAATTGTATGCTCAAGTTTTAATTAAATTATATCATGTATAAAAATGTACCGTTGTTTATTATATACAAAAAAAGTATGTTTAAGGATTTAATAATAAAAAAAATGTATTTATCTATTATGTACAAATGTATCTTTATTTATTATAAAAGGTATATTCAAATAAATATCAAGAGACAAAGTGGAAAAAAAGTATTTTCAATTATATGATAAAAAAATGCATCTTTATTACTTATGTACAAATATTTTAATTAAAAGAATAAATAAATAACAAAAGAAAGTATTTTCAATGATTAGAAATGTATCTTGATTATTTATGTGATTAATATTTCAATATATATTAAAAAAAATCTTTTTTATATATTATGATTTTGTAAAGAAAAGGAAAAGAAATAAGAAGAATTAATACTAATGTTTTTGTTAAAAAAGAAAGAAGCATCTTAGTGGGCTTCAGAGAAAATTAAGAACGGGTCAGGCCCATTGCTTGAAATCATTTTTAGGGTTTGAGATTTGTTTGTTCAGTTGAGACGAAAGCGTTAGGGTTGCACAGCGGCGCGTTCATGGGGTTCGTTGTCTTCTCCGTTCGTTCTTCTCTGAGTGATGGACATCTATTCTTCCCTTTGCCCAGCCATCAGCATCCCTCTTCTCCTTCGCTGAGTTTCAAGGAAATGGCGTAGAGGTACGGGTCCGTTTCTTGTGGTATATTAGTTTCTTTTTACGATTTTTGTTGCATGTTGTGATTTGGGTATGATTCTGACTTCGTTTTTTATATGATTATTACTGAGAAAAAAGGGAAAGAATGAGGAGTAACGAAAACTACCTTTTGTGGAGGAGGAACGAAGGATGTTATGGAGGCTTGCTGGCGAAGGGGAGGACGCGATTGTGAAGACGCTAGCTTGCTTTGAGACCATGGTATCTTTGTATCTCTTTACATACTTTGCCTGCTTATTGGGTTTCATGATGATTTGACCTGAAAAACCCTCTTGAAAAGATTCACTTCTTTATCTCTTCTCTTTGTTGGTTTGCTCCCCGTTGCCGTTGTTGTAGGCTTTGTTGAAACGTCTTCTATCTTAAGTGTTCTGAGCTTTTGTATGCTTTTCCTTTGAAAACACTTGATTATGATGCTTTGAGATGAACGCGTTTTTGAACTTCGCCCTGTGATGATATCTTTCTGAGGGCTTGATGCTTGGTGAACTGGCTTAAGGTTTTAGCAGGTATGCTGCTGAGGCAGTTTTGCTAGTTTAGGTAATGGTTGAGACAAGTTTTTATGTTTGACAGTGTATACAGGTTTATGGTTGATGGAGGGTTTACTGGATTATTTTGTTAAGGTTCTGCTGGCCTTTTTGAGGTAGGACTTATGCAGGTTGTGATTTTAAGGTTATGACAGCAGGTTGGATTCTTTAGGCTCAGCAGGTTTTAGTTTTATGGTTGAGGCTTTTTGGATTTAGGCAGGTTGTCATGGTTTGAGCAGATGTAAGGGTTTTGTATATTTGCTTGTGTTTTTCTTGTGGTTAGGCTTATGCTTGACAGTAGGGTGGTATTGGACTTGGTTCAGGACAAGTCTTGTGCTTGCTTCAGGCAGGTATCATGGCTTGGCAAGTTTGTATGGTATATGGCTTTGACGAGGCTTTTTGTTTTTTGAGACAAGTACAGGCTTTTGCTGGTTTATCAGCTTAACCGGTTGGCTTCAGTATGTGGTGTATTTGTATATGCTGGTTGTGTATGAACTTGAGCAGGTTTTTCTATGCTTCAGGTTTTGGGTTGAATGCTGACAGTTTGTATATTTTGTGATATTGGTATATTGGCTCAATCAGGTTTTCTAGAGCTCAGTCCCTTCTTTTTTGTTGTTGTTGCGATTTTATATTTTTCTTTTTTGTCTTTCAGCCTCTTGGTCTTTTGGCGCCTAAGACTTGTTCAAACTTTGGCATCTCTTCTTGAACCAAGTTACTGGGCAGTTTTTGCAAAGTTTTTTTGGCACTTTTCTGTTTTAGTGATTGACTCTGCTGTGTACTTCTGCCCAATTTGAGTAATACTGAATTAATGCTTCTTTTAGCCTTTGCCTTACTGTCTTATTGCAGTTGTATTTTCCATGTTCTTCTATGTCTCAAGCCTAAACCTGTAAGCCTAAACACTTTTCTCTCTCTTTTTCTCTCTCTAGTACAGTATTTAGCATACAATATTGCTTGACATGTACTACTTCTGAAAAAGTAATGGCCTATGGAAATGATGAAGCTGAAAATTGTTTTTTTTTGCAATACACGTTACTTCTGCATTTTATATCTTCCAGATTTTGTGCTTCTTGATATCTTCTTTTTGCCAGCTCGGGTAGCCTTGTGACAGCATTTTGGCAGAAAGTTGAATTTGGACTTTGTTTGGCAATTCAGTTTGTAACTTGGACTTTGGTTATTTGCCTATGCTGTCTTGCTTTTGAACTATGCAGTTTTGACAGTTTGAAATGTGCAATTTTAATTTTGTGCATTCATTTAATTTGCAAACATTTTCACCCTTCTCTGTGAACCGGGAGAAATCCTGTGATTTGCAGAGAGGGCCAACTGATCCTGGCCGTTGCTTTTAATGATGAGTCTAAATTTACCTGTCTCTTTAATTTACTCATCTGCTTTTTGACTTTTCTCCTTTCTTCTGCAGGTGAAAAAAAAATTGGATGGAGAGGAATAAAGTGAAGCATGAAGATTTAGAAATAGGATAGTTTCTTTTTATTTAATATTTGAATTAATGTAAACCATTGTTTGTAATTAAATTATAACAATAATTGTACAAATAATTCAAATATCAATAAAAGTCTTTATTATCCAACCAATTCTATTTCCTCTCTTTATTGTTTATTTATTTATTTAAAACTCTTTGAATTAAAATGACTGAAAAAATAAATTTCAATCACTTAATTCAGAATAATAAATAATTTAGATAAACAATACTTTAGCACATTGATCAATTAAACCTGGCTTTTCCAATATTCACAGTAAAGTAACAGTTAACCGAAACAAACCGAACAGGCGCATTCCCCCCTTCACTGATTTTCAACAAACACTGTAAATCCAAACTGCGTACTTCTTTTGACTGGTTCAAACAAAACAACATGAATTCAAACCAACTGCCTCTTCTACTGATTAAATCAAAACAATGCGAATTCAAACCGAATCTCGGAATAACTTGCAAAGCGCTGTGGAATTTTAACCTTTCTGAGAATATACCCATAAAACCCTTAATTCCTGATTAAATGCCAATGAACATTCGCCTGATCAAAATGCACCAGAATCAACCAAAACCCTAAGCCAATTGTTTGAAGCAATCCAGAGTCGTCAAAATCAGTAAAACCCTAATTTTGCTTGACTGTCAAGAAAAGTCTGTTTGTCCGCTTCTTGAGCCAGTTTGAAAAGTCATGAAACGCCTGAAGCTGAGATTGCTGGTGGAAAAATGCGAGGGCAAATTTTGGGGTACAACACCTACGCTATTACAAGGCGCGGGTCTACATCGCCAAAATAACAAATACCCGATTTTGAAAAGAAAAGTGCGGAAAGTAAGTGTCCTAATCATCTATTACAAGGCCTTGGGGCAAATACATTATATCCATAAAAGAAATAAATGCGAAAAGAAATTAGAATCGAGTGCGAGGGCGTTGGACCCTTTAAAGAAATTACATTGAAATTAAAGAATTCATTAATGATTAAATAAAGAAAGGGACTTATTTTTATGTTTTTTTTTTGGTATCTAATGAAAATAAAGAAAATTGGTTAAAATTAGAAATTAAATAAAACCCTAACTCTAAATTGTTTTTAATTTTTAAAGAAAATATTTAAGTTTTGACCTAATTTAACCTAATTATTTAATGACAAGTTTATTTATAAAATAATTAAGAATTAATAATAATGAAAAAAAAGAAAAAGAATAAAAGTATTAAAACCCTAATTTCTACATTTTTTAGTTTATTTAAGAAAAAAAAACATTAGAATTAAACCTAAAATTAAACTAATTAATTATTAGAATTTTATTTACAAAATATTGATGAATTAAAAATTAAATAGGACATATTTTTATTTTTATGATTTTTTTTTGTTTTTTTATATTGTAACAATTATTTTGTGGAATTAATTAAAACAAAAGAAAAAAAAACAATTAAAATAAAAAGAAGAAAGAAAAAGGAAAAAGAAAATGCAAACCATGGGGGTGCTGCCCCTTTTTGGAGGTTAATTTGCAGTAATTTGGCCCAAGAATTCAGGCCTTGTTTGACTTCTCTGATTGAGTGGGAAGCAGTTTACTGGTGTCCATGGTGGACTGCCCATCCTGGCCCTTGGATTGGAGCTGCTAGGCATGTGGCAAGCTCAAACATACGCGTGCATGGTGGACCTTTGAAGAGAGAGTGTACCTGAACAAGTTACAAGAAAAAATATAGGGAAATATGGGGGACCTGGGAATCGAACCCAGGTCCCATTGCTTGCATGACAACACATCTTCCACCAAGCCAAGCGCGTTTCTTTGTTTATTTAGTGGGCGATGAATATTATATGTGACAAATAAGCGTTATACTGGACAATAAAAAAGGGCGCCAGTTATTCAAACTGGCCAATCATCATTCAACACGCTAGCATCTTCTTCTCCCTTCTTCGTTTTTGCCTGAAAATATTGTTAGAACAAAGTTTGAATCTACTACCCTATGTTTAAGTTTTGATGATAACAAAGTGAAAAGATATATTATTTATATGATTCATGTATGAACTATCTGCTGCGTAAATTATTACGTTCTGATTTGCAGATACTCTGATTGGTATAAGCAAGATCACATCTAATCAGCATCAGAAATTTGGTTCCTCACATCAGCATCAGAAGTTGCCATATCAGAATGTCAGAATCAGAAGATCAACTCACGTATATGCTGAAGTCTGATGAACAGAACTGCGCTCAACACTCTGATAAAGAAACACAACAGTTCATCAGCAGCTAAGCAAAATCAGAATGAGCCAAGCCAGAACTTGCATTAAGTAAGCAACGGTACTGTGCATTGAAAGCAAATTAATACCAACGGCCTCATTCCAGACAAGATCTGCTCGATAAGGAAAGTTTGTTATTAGCATTGAATCAAGAATATTGCTCCAACGTTCAACATCTCAGTGCTATATAAACAAGACTTTGAAGATTGAATTGGCTAATGCTCTCCAAATCTTTACACGCATAAAAGTTGATCAAAATCTTCTTTCTCTCAGTTTGCTAAACACTACACATTCTCATATTCAATCATTGTTTAGCAATCTAGTCACTAAGATTTAAGTTGTGTATACATCACAGTTGTGATACAGTTTTGTAGAAAACATTCACACACTTAGATTTATCTTCTTTGTAAGAAAGTGTTTCCTTGACAAACCGGGTTGTGGTTTGCATCAAGAAGGCTTTAGCAGTTGTTAAAGCAGTCTGTAATATTCAGTTGAATATAGTGGATTAAGACCTCGTTGGAGAGAGGCGAAATCACCTTGACGGGTGGACTGGAGTAGTTTGAGATCAAACGAACCAGGATAAAAATATCTTGTTCATTGCATTGATTTTTAGTTTTACAATTCAACCCCCCCTTCTTGTGTTTTTCACTACTTCAATTGGCATCAGAGCGCCTGGTTCTGAGCTAAAACACTTAACCGTGTCAGTACAAGATCCAGCGTCAGAAAAACACAATGGCAGGAAACTATTCTCACACCAGCAATGAAAACAATGAGGACAGAGACAGATTCAGCGGCAAACCTCCAGTCTTTGATGGAGAAAACTTTGATTACTGGAAAGACAGAATTGAAAGCTTCTTTCTGGCACATGATGCTGATCTGTGGGATATGGTGACAGATGGATACACGCACCCTGTGAATGCAAGCGGTCAGAAGATTGATAGAAAAACAATGTCTGACCAACAAAAGCGTGACTTCAATAATCACCACAAGGCTAGAACCATCCTCCTCAGCGCCATCTCCTATACTGAATATGAAAAGATATCCAACAGAGACATAGCAAAGAACATTTTTGACTCACTCAGAATGACGCATGAGGGCAACGTTCAGGTCAAAGAAATTAAAGCTCTGGCGCTCATTCAGAAGTATGAGGCGTTCAAAATGGAAGAATCTGAATCCATTGAAACAATGTTCTCAAGATTCCAGATTCTGGTAGCTGGTCTCAAGGTTCTGGAAAAAGGATACTCTACTGCTGACCATGTCAAGAAAATCATCAGAAGTTTACCCAAGCAGTGGAGACCAATGGTTACAGCTCTGAAGCTAGCTAAAGATCTCAACAAAATCACTCCGGAGGAACTTATCAGCTCCCTCAGAAGTCATGAGATAGAGCTAGAAGCTGACGAGCCTCAGAAGCAAGGTAAGCCTTTAGCATTAAAATCTAACAAAAAATTTGAGTCTAAAGTTTTGCAGGCAGTTGAAGAAACATCTGATGGATCCTCATCAGAAGAAGACGAACTCTCCCTCCTCTCAATAAGAGTAAATCAACTGTGGAAGCAAAGACAAAGGAAGTTCAGGAATCCCAGAAGATCTGATCAGAACGAGTCTTCTTCCAGATACAGAAGGACAGATTCTTCCTCTGGATACAGAAGATCTGAAGGCTCCTCTAGCAGCAAAAAGCCAAACACCAAGGACATCATCTGCTATGAGTGCAATGAGCAAGGACACTATAAGAGTGACTTCCCAAAGCTTCAGAGGGAAAAGCCCAAAAAGAAGTTTGGAAGAGAGAAGAAGAAATGTCTCATGGCTACATGGGATGACTCTGACTCGTCTGAAGCTGACTCAGAATCAGATGATGAGAGGGCAAACATAGCTCTCATGGCTAACATCTCAGAAGATAGTGAAACTTCTGAATCAGACTCAGAATCAGATACTGAAGAGGTATTTCCTAACTTTGCTGTTAACTTTACCAAGGCTGAACTTGCTGAAAGCCTTAATGAGATTCTGGAACGGTATCAGCAAATTAGAGTTAAATTCAGAGACCTGAAAAGGAATCTTGAATCTGACTCTAATAAGACTGAGAGTCTCAAATTGGAGAATTCTGAGCTGAGAAATAAGATTTCAAAATTAGAAAACACTTTACAAAACTCTCAGAAGGAACCAATTTCTGAAACTCCCAGCAGCGCTGATGAGATCATCAAGGAGTATGATCACAGTTTCCAGAAGTTCCTCGCTAAAAGCATAGATAGAAGCAAAATGGCTTCAATGATCTATGGAGTTAGCAGAAACGGCAGGAAAGGAATAGGATACCAAGGTAAGGTTCCTACACCAAAGAATGTCATGGACTTAACCATTAAACACACTCCTCTGAATTCACATTTTGTGTATGGTCACACACATGATATTAAATACACTAGCAGTAAGCACTCTGTGAAACCAAAATTCAACCAGAGTTTTGGCAAAACTAACAAATCAGGACCCAAGAAAATCTGGGTACCTAAGGATAAAATAATACATGTTGCAGATATCTTTAGCAGCAAGTCAGAAACACCAGTCATGGTACCTGAACTCTGGCTGCTCGCGACACATGACGGGAAGAAGGCATATGTTCCAAAGCCTGGAACTTAAGCCTGGAGGCCACGTTGGCTTTGGAGGCAATCAGAGGGGAAAGATAATTGGCTCTGGAACTGTAGGTAATGGAAATCTTCCCTCTATTAATAATGTTCTGCTAGTAGATGGATTGATGCATAATCTGTTATCCATAAGTCAATTAAGTGATAACGGTTATGATATAATCTTTAATCAAAAATCATGTAAAGCTGTTAGTCAAAAAGATGGGACTATCCTGTTTAATGGTAAGAGGAAAAACAACATTTACAAAATCAAACTTTCTGAACTAAAGAGTCAGAATGTAAAATGTCTTCTGTCTGTTAACAACGAGCAGTGGATCTGGCACAGAAGATTGGAGCATGTTAGTATGAGAAGAATATCTCAGATTAACAAACTCAATCTGGTCAGAGGACTTCCTAATTTGAAGTTCAATTCAGATGCTCTGTGTGAAGCATGTCAGAAAGGCAAGTTTGCAAAACCTTCTTTTAAATCCAAAAATGTTGTTTCTACCTCTAAGCCATTAGAACTTCTGCACATTGACTTATTTGGACCAGTTAAAACTGCTTCAGTCAGTGGCAAGAAGTATGGGTTAGTAATCGTAGATGACTATAGCAGATGGACATGGGTAAAGTTCTTAAGACACAAGGACGAGTCACACTCTGTGTTTGTTACCTTCTGTAACCAAGTTCAGAATGAAAAGGATCTTAGAATCGTTAAAGTCAGAAGTGATCATGGTGGAGAATTTGAAAACAAAGATTTTGAGTCATTCTTTAATGACAGAGGCATTCTGCATGATTTCTATTGTCCTAGAACTCCCCAACAAAATGGAGTTGTAGAACGAAAGAACAGAACATTGCAAGAAATGGCCAGAACCATGATCAATGAGACAAACGTTTCTAAGACCTTATGGGAAGAGGCAATAAACACAGCGTGCTATATTCATAATAGAATCTCAATAAGACCTATTCTGGAAAAGACTCCATATGAATTGTGGAAGAACAGAAAGCCCAACATTTCATATTTTCATCCATTTGGATGTACTTGCTTTATATTAAATACAAAGAATTATTTGAACAAGTTTGACTCTAAAGCATAGAAGTGTATCATGTTAGGATACTCTGAACGCTCAAGAGGGTACAGAGTATACAATACAGAAACACAGATTGTGGAAGAATCAATCAGTGTTCGTTTTGATGATAAGCTTGACTCTGAATAGTCAAAGCAGAATGAAGTTTTTGCAGGTATGGAAATTGAATTTACAGGTTCTGAAGACAAGTCATCAGAAGCTCTCAACACAGACACTCCTTCAACGTCTGAAAGGAGCACTGCTAGCAATCCTACAACAGTTGCTGATCAACCTCAGAAGAGATTACCCAGAAGCAGCCTGGATCACCCAGAAGAGACTATCTTAGGAAGAAAGGAAGATCCAATCAGAACAAGAGCAAGCTTCAGAAACTCTGAAGAAACTCTTATGGGACTTGTGTCTCTGATTGAACCTTCTTCTATTGATGAAGCACTCCTGGATAATGACTGGATTCTGGCAATGCAAGAAGAGCTGAATCAATTCACCAGAAACGACGTATGGGATCTCGTTCCCAGACCAAAAGGATTCAACGTCATTGGAACAAGATGGGTGTTCAGAAACAAGCTAAATGAACAAGGTGAAGTCATCAGAAACAAGGCACGACTGGTTGCACAAGGTTATAGTCAGCAAGAGGGGATAGACTATACAGAAACCTTTGCCCCAGTCGCCAGGTTAGAATCTATCAGACTTTTAATTTCATTTGCTGTTAATAGAGGCATCACTCTATATCAGATGGATGTCAAAAGTGCATTCTTAAATGGTTATATAGAAGAAGAAGTCTATGTACACCAACCCCCTGGTTTTGAAAATACAAAACATCCAGAACATGTTTTCAAACTAAAGAAGTCACTATATGGTCTGAAACAAGCTCCCAGAGCTTGGTATGAAAGGCTAAGTAACTTTCTATTAGAAAATGAATTCACCAGAGGGAAAGTGGACACTACTCTATTCTGTAAATCAGTTAAGAATGACATCTTAGTCTGTCAAATTTATGTTGATGATATTATTTTTGGTTCTACTAATCCTTCTCTTGGAAGAAAATTTGCTAAGTGTATGCAGGCAGAATTTGAGATGAGCCTCATGGGGGAACTGAAATTCTTTCTAGGAATTCAGATCAATCAAACTCCAGAGGGAACTTACATTCATCAGAGCAAATACATCAGAGATCTTCTGAAGAAATTTGACCTCTCAGAATGTAAGCCATCAAAGATTCCAATGCATCCCACGTGCATTCTGGAAAGAGAAGAGGTAAGCAAAAGTGTAGAACAGAAAGTCTACAGAGGTATGATTGGGTCTCTCCTCTATCTGACTGCTTCAAGACCTGATATATTATTCAGTGTTTGTATCTGTGCTAGATTCCAATCAGATCCTAGAGAATCTCACTTAACAGCTGTTAAGCGAATTTTCAAGTATCTGAAAGGTACTACTAATCTGGGTTTGTTTTATAGAAAATCTAGTGATTACAGCTTAGTAGGCTACTGCGATGCTAATTTTGCTGGAGACAAAGTGGAACGTAAAAGTACTTCTGGAAGCTGCCAGTTTCTGGGAGAAAATCTGATCTCTTGGTCCAGCAAAAGGCAATCAACAATTGCGCTACCAACAGCATAAGCTGAGTACATAGCAGCAGCAGGATGTAGCACACAAATGCTCTAGATGAAAAGTCAGCTTGAAGACTTCCAGATTTTTGAGAGTAACATTCCTATACTCTGTGATAATACTTCTGCTATTTTCTTAAGTAAGAATCCCATTTTACATTCTAGAGCTAAGCATATAGAAATAAAACATCACTTCATTAGGGACTATATTCAGAAAGGAATTTTGAACTTAAAATTTATAGATACAGACCATCAATGGGCTGATATCTTTACTAAACCCCTTTCAGAAGATAGGTTTAATTTCATTCTGAAACATCTCAGCATGAAAGTCTGCCCAGAGTGAAAATGTTTTAATTCCATATATTTACCTTCAGAATGTAATTGTTTTACTGTGAACTTCTGATCAATCTTCTTTCAGAAAGATAGAACATGCAGATTGTATCAGATGCAAGTCTAAAGATCTGAGAGTCTAAGCTCAAAAACAGACGTGCTGATCACTACATCAAACAAGTGTCATCCAATCATCAGCAAATCTCTGAAGCAGAACGCGTGCACGCTTCTGAGAAGGCAAAACGCTGATTGGGTGCATTGAGACACATGTCTGGTAACCGTTTTTAAGTATCTTTCTAAAATCCCCCAAAATCAGCAAGCATTTAATAAAAGTAATCATGCTTTTAAAACACAATCATGATTTTTCTCTTTCTTAAAAACGTTTATTTTTTCAAAATATTCTGAAACTCTATTTAAACTCATTAACCTCTCATTCTAGTTCTTTACAGTTTCTCACTAATACTCAAGCATTCTCTGCATTTTTCTGTGTTCATCTCTTGCAAAACCTCTTTTTCTCAGTTTCTTCTCAAAATCTTTTAGTGTGAACATGGCAACCTCCAGCAGTGCTTCCGCAGGTCCTCAGAAGAAAGCATCATCTGAGCAGTATCAAGTGCCATTCAAAACACTCCTCACTCCGGTGAAGAATCTTGAAGTGTTATCTGAATTGATCATTGATTTTGGAAGCTTGAAGGAGAACGGTTTTGACCTAACAGAAGAAGTTAGGGCACAGAAATGGGAAAGGTATTTTGACAGGTTGGTTGGACCAACATTCCCTATGTTAGTCAAGGAATTCTGGATTCATGCGAAGGCTTTAACGCATCTAGTCACCTCCTTCGTTATGGGGAAGAAGATTGTGATCACTGAGGATCACATAGCAAGGTTAATCGGTTACAGTGGCGGTGGCGTCCGCTGTATTGATATGGCTGAGAGATGTGCTGACGTGGGCGTGATAGCTCAAAGGATTTTCACCCATGGGGTGCCCAGCAGCAAGATCAAAGATCTGAAGGATCATCACATAGTTTAGGCTAAGATAATTCTGGGGTGCTTCAACCATAGGAAGCCAACTAGCTCACCTGATTACATAAATGTGGATCAGCAATTTCTGATCTACTTTATTGATCAGAAGGTAAAAATCAACTTGGCTCATCTTCTGTTCAACCACCTCAAGACAAGTGTGAAGGAAACCAGGGAAGAAGAAAGAACCAAGAGGGATTGGATACCCTTTGGAAGGTTGATATCAGATATTCTGACAGAGAATAGGCTGATAGATCATCTGATAGAAGCTCAAGAGTTAAGCACCATTGAACCAACAGTTGGGAAGCCTCTGAACGCGAAGAACTTGAAGAAAATGAAGTTGATAGAGAATATCAAAAAGGAACCCAGAGCTACTCCTATTGCTGATATCACCAGCAGAAGAGTTCCACTGAGTGACTTTCCTTTATTTTCTGAGATAGAATCTAAACCAGAGGTGGTTCTCAGATACTTAGATGCGTGCAAGGCAGATGGTACAGATCCAAATCTGATTATCAAAGCTCTGCATCAACCTCAACAAGAAGTGACTCTGAAGAAGACGAAGAAGAGGAAGGCACCTTCAGAAGGATCATCCCAGCAGACACCCAAGAAAAGAGATGAAACGACCAGAAGATGAAAGAAAGAATGGATGTGCAGGATAGCAAGATTGACACTGTTGTCAGCATGGTGCACAAGAAGAATGAGACTGCTGATCAGATCAAAGCCATGCTGGAGAACCTGTTCACACGCTTTCCTCCCCAACCTTAGTTTTTTTATTCATGTCATTTTCATGTTTTCTTTAATTTTCTGATGTACTGTTTGAATATGTTTTGTTTGATTCTGAACCCTTTTAATATGACAAGTTTTTCTGATCTTAATTTGTTTTAGCACATCACCTACACTTTTTGATTGCTGACAAAAAGGGGGAGAACAAGAATGATATTTTAAACAATAACGGTTTACTAAGACAGAAATTTTCGAACACTCTGAAGACTAAAAGCTCTGATCCACTCTGATACTCTGATCCAAAGTAAAGCTCTGACAAGAAAAGCTCTGCTCTGATATGCTGATCCAAAGCTTCTGATAGTCAAAGACTCTGATACTCTGATGTTCAAAGAAAGGAAAAAAGATCTGATCCTGAAGAACACTTGTAATCAAAAAGGGAAGTAATAAACTCAGGGGGAGTATCTCTCAACTCTGATATCTTTTTATCCCTTATCTTTGATAATCTCTTACTCTGATGCATCTCTCTGATACCTTTTCACGTTATTTTCATTTAAAAATATCCAGTTTTTGTCATCATCAAAAAGGGGGAGATTGTTAGAACAAAGTTTGAATCTACTACCCTATGTTTAAGTTTTAATGATAACAAAGTGAAAAGATATATTATTTATATGATTCATGTATGAACTATCTGCTGCCTAAATTATTACGTTCTGATTTGCAGATACTCTGATTGGTATAAGCAAGATCACATCTAATCAGCATCAGAAATTTGGTTCCTGACATCAGCATCAGAAGTTGCCATATCAGAATGTCAGAATCAGAAGATCAACTCACGTATATGCTGAAGTCTGATGAACAGAACTGCGCTCAACACTCTGATAAAGAAACACAACAGTTCATCAGCAGCTAAGCAGAATCAGAATGAGACAAGCCAGAACTTGCATTAAGTAAGCAACGGTACTGTGCATTGAAAGCAAATTAATACCAACGGCCTCATTCCAGAAAAGATCTGCTCGATAAGGAAAGTTTGTTATTAGCATTGAATCAAGAATATTGCTCCAACGTTCAATATCTCAGTGCTATATAAACAAGACTTTGAAGATTGAATTGGCTAATGCTCTCCAAATCTTTACACGCATAAAAGCTGATCAAAATCTTCTTTCTCTCAGTTTTCTAAACACTACACATTCTCATATTCAATCATTGTTTAGCAATCTAGTCACTAAGCTTTAAGTTGTGTATACATCACAGTTGTAATACAGTTTTGTAGAAAACATTCACACACTTAGATTTATCTTCTTTGTAAGAAAGTGTTTCCTTGACAAACCGGGTTGTGGTTTGCATCAAGAAGGCTTTAGCAGTTGTTAAAGCAGTCTGTAATATTCAATTGAATATAGTGGATTAAGACCTCGTTGGAGAGAGGCGAAATCACCTTGACGGGTGGACTGGAGTAGTTTGAGATCAAACGAACCAGGATAAAAATATCTTGTTCATTGCATTGATTTTCAGTTTTACAATTCAACCCCCCTTCTTGTGTTTTTCACTACTTCAAATATAGAATAGATAGCGGGGGTTTTAAACCCCCACAAACTGAAACAACGAATAATAGCGAATAGAATTTGAGCAAGCATAAAAAAGGCGCGATGAGTGATTTGGCTTCATGGGAATGTCACGAGTTCATTGATCCCAGTTTCATGGCCTAATTTTTCCAGATACGTAAACCCCTCTTTTGAGGTTTCTGAAACCCTAGCAAGCATCAATGGCGTATTCTTGTACAGGCAGCCATTCTTCAATTGAATGGTACCATTAGCTTTGGAATGATCATGTTAGTACAAATCAAATATTAAAATGCATGGAAAATGTGTATAAATTCAAATACGAATATGCAAAAGTTCATGAACAGGGCGACTTCATTCTACCAATTCTTGAGGTTAGGGGATGTGTTTTTGATTGCAATCCCTTCCTGGATGTGTAAGCAAGCTATTAGAATAGTTTTGAGACCCTGAAACGCACAGCAGTTATGAAAACAGTTTTGAGATTTTTATGAAAAAATGCAAGTTTTCTCTCTCAATTCCTGCGCAGCTTTCTTGTCTTTCAGCATTAGGGTTTGTTTGTATATGTATGAGGAATGATTTAGGTTAGAAAACAAAGCCCAAAATCCATTGAATCAATGTTTCAATATTTGATTTTTCAAGCATCTTTTTCAATCTTTTTGTCATGAAAAACATGCCTATTTTGGAAGATCTTGCCTCTTGATGTGGTACACGAAATCCCTAGGCCTTAATGAGAGAATATGCTGCACAAAAAGATTTGGAAAACATGTTTTAGTATTTTTCTTAAATTTAATTTTAATTAAATGAATTAATAGGATTAAAAACTCAATTAATTAATTAAAAATAAGAAAATAACTCCCCTTTGGGTCAATGGGTCGTGCATAGCTTTTGGGTGATGATTCTTGGAAGAAATTGTGGCCCATTAGCAATTTTGAGGCATTTGAAGCAAAGTTGACTTTTCAAAATTCCCAAAAATTTCCCAACTTCCACAAGGCATATCTTGCTCAATTTTTAAGCTTTGATCATGTTCTTGGACATTTTGGAAAGGTCTTGAAGTCCTCTAACCAATGCCTTTGGTCCCATGTCATTCTGATTTACCAATCTCAAGTTATGGTCCTTGACTTAAAGTGCCTTTTTGTTGACTTTTGAAAATGACCTATAATGTTGAGATTGATAACATTTTGTGAGAGCATTTCTTGGACTTGAAGTGTGAAGATGAGTTGTAGGAAATGTCATTATCTTCAAAATGAGCTTTGGATGGAATTTTTCTGATAAACCATGTGGAAGTTATGCCTTGGTCAATTTGCAGTTGACTTTTCCAACTGTCCAAAAATAGAAACTTTTGCATCTTGAGACTTTTTGAGCCATGCCTTGAGAATCATGATCAAGAATTGATCAAATGGTGTTTGTGGCTTCAAAATAAGATGTTGACCAAAAATTTGGACTTTTGACTGTCAAATGACCATTTTGTCCCTGCAGTTGACTGTGATGCAATTAGGGTTTTTGACTGTGCAATTTTGTGCTGTGAGTCTTGAAACTTGGCATGAGGATGCTTGAGAATGTTTATAGGCATGTGGGACTTGTTTGGACCCTTGGAAACTTCAACTTCTTTGCCAGAACCAATACCCTAATTTTTGACTGTTAGGAGGCCATTGGACTGTGCAACCCTTGGGAGATTTTGAAGCATGCTCTTAGCAAATCTTGAAGAATATGGGAGGAAAAATTTTGGGGTACAACACTTTGGAAAGGAAGAAAGCCTACAGTGAAGTACTTCCATGTATTTGGAAGCAAATGCTATATTCTGACAGATCGTGAACAAAGGAGAAAGATGGACCCTAAAAGTGATGAAGGAATATTCCTAGGATACTCTACCAACAACAGAGCTTATAGGGTATTCAATTCCAGGACCAAAGTTATGATGGAATCTATAAATGTCATAGTTGATGATTACCATGAGGAAACAAATGTCCCATATGATGTTGAGACATTCTTTGAGACTTCAACTCAAAAGGATGATATTCCTAAAACTACTTCATCAGAATCTGAATCAAAGGAAGATAACAAAGACCCTTCCATCAGAATTCAGAAAGATCATCCTAAGGAACTCATCATAGGAGATCCTAACAGTGGAATCATTATAAGATCTAGAGAAACCATCTCAAACTCTTGCTTTGTATCTAAAATTGAACCAAGAAATGTTAAGGAGGCTTTAACTTATGAATACTGGATTGGAGCAATGCAAGATGAATTGAACCAATTCAAGCAACATAAAGTATGGGAGTTAGTTCCTAGACCAGAAGGAACAAACATCATTGGCACAAAATGGATCTACAAGAACAAATCAGATGCTGAAGGAGTTGTCACCAGGAATAAGGCAAGACTTGTTGCTCAAGGATACACTCAAGTTGAAGGGGTTGATTTTGATGAGACTTTTGCTCCTGTAGCCAGACTGGAATCAACCAGACTCCTATTGGGAATTGCTTGTCTCCTTAAGTTCAAGTTATTTCAGATGGATGTAAAAAGTGCCTTCCTAAATGGGTACTTAAATGAGGAAGTTTATGTGGAACAGCCTAAAGGATTTGTGGATCCAAACTACCCTGATCATGTCTATAAATTGAGGAAAGCTTTATATGGCCTGAAACAAGCTCCTAGAGCATGGTATGACAGGTTGACAAAATTCCTCTCTGACAAAGGATACAGGAAAGGAGGCTTGGATAAAACTCTTTTTGTCAAAAATGAAGGAGGAAAGATAATGGTAGCTCAAATCTATGTTGATGACATAGTGTTTGGGGGAATGTCAGATAAAATGGTTAAACATTTTGCTGACCAGATGCAAGCTAAATTTGAAATGAGCCTCATGGGAGAATTGACCTACTTTCTTGGACTGCAAGTCACACAGATGGAAGACTCAATTTTTCTGTCTCAAAGCAAGTATGCAAAGAACATTGTCAAGAAGTTTGGGATGGAGAATTCCAGTCACAAAAGGACTCCTGGACCTACTAACTTAAAGTTGTCCAAAGATTCAAGTGGAGTCAAGGTGGACCAAAGCTTATACAGAAGCATGATAGGAAGTCTGCTATACTTAACAACCAGCAGACCTGAAATTGCGTTTGCAGTTGGAGTATGTGCAAGATACCAGGCTGAACCCAAAGTAAGTCATATCAACCAAGTGAAGAGAATTCTGAAGTATGTGAGTGGAACCCACAACTATGGCTTGCTGTACTCTCATGGATGTGAACCAACTCTGACTGGTTACTGTGATGCTGATTGGGCTGGAAGTGTTGATGATAGAAAGAGCACCTATGGAGGATGTTTCTTCTTAGGAAATAATCTTGTCTCCTGGTTCAGCAAGAAACAGAACTGTGTGTCGCTATCTACTGCTGAAGCTGAATACATAACAGCTGGTAGTAGCTGTTCTCAAATGATCTGGATAAAACAGATGCTTACTGAGTATAATGTCACACAAGATGTTATGACATTGTACTGTGACAATCTGAGCACTATCAACATTTCCAAGAATCCTATTCAGCATAACAGGACCAAGCATATTGACATTAGACATCACTTCATCAGAGATCTTGTAGAGGAGAAGACGATTAAACTGGAACATGTTGCCACAGAACTACAACTGGCTGACATTTTTACCAAGGAACTTGATGCAAATCAATTTGAAAATTTGAGGGGCAAGCTGGGTATTTGCCAACATGAAGATATGTAGCAATTAATTTTGCTTAAAACAAGGGATGAGAGAGATTTTTTTGTTAAGTCTACTCTGATTGGGCTAATCATCTACTTCTCTATTTCTTTCCAAGATTTTAAGAAGTTGAATAGACATTCATATATCTCACTCCTCTCGCATTTCTGCAACAATCTTCAATCTCTCAAACAAATACTGCACTATTACTGCTACCTGTTTTCTAAAACTCTCAAAATGTCTCAACTATCCATGACATCATCCTCTTCAAAGGTGACTGCTTCTTCCGCATCCTCTGATCGAGAACCTAGGGCAATCACAAACTGCATGGAGATAACTCCTCTTCATGAACTAGCAGCTGACCCCACTAAGGTTAAGAAGCTGCGAACCAGACATGCAAGAAGGTCACAAGCTTCTTCATCTGGTAAACCCTCTCAACCATCATCTTCTGTTCCTTCAGAAATAGCAAATAGGGAAGGCTCAGTTTATGTTCATCAAGCTATAGCTAGACTTGTCACTAGGATTCTAAATGAGAATCACTCTATACCTGGCATTTCTGTACCTTTGAATCAAGAATCTGCTAGTCCAAATGTTGAAATGAATCCAGATGTCACTCAGAATGTTGAGACACCGGATGACAACATTAGGAAATCTTCTGAAAATCTTGATGATCACCAGAACCCTACTGAGAAGGATGTTGAACCCCCGGTTATTGATGTTGATGAAGAATACTATGACAATGACTTAATTACAAATATCAACCCTAGCATAGCTAGAAGGATGATGAACAGAAAAGGAAAGCAGGATGCTGCCAAAAGCCTCTCCAAAGAGAAGACTACTGATGTTGTTCATAAGAAAACCAGGTCTGAGAATAAGACTGGAGTAGAAACTGTGAAGGCTGGATTGTCAAAAGGGAAGGTGAAAAATCGAGTACCTGCTGGTAGTCTCTCAAAGCCTGTGATACAACCAATAGCAAAGAAAAGGAAAGAGCCTGAACCCTCTGAATCTGATGAGGAATCAGAATTTGAATTTGATGTTGAAGACATTCCTCTCAAAAGGAAACTCTCCTCAAGCAAAATGCCTAAAGTCCCTGAAGTCCCCACTGATAACATTTCCTTTCACCATCCTGAGAATGCAAATAGGTGGAAGTATGTATGTTTGAAAAGGATAGCCTTGGAAAGATAACTGAACAACAGTGCCATGGAATGTAAGGAGATCATGGATCTAATAAAAACTGCTGGTCTAATAAATACTGTGGTAAAGTTTACCAACTGCTATGAAGTTCTTGTCAAAGAATTCATAGTGAATTTATCTGATGGGTGTGCTGATGGAAAGTCAGCTGATTTTAAATGTGTATATGTGAGAGGAAGGAAGGTAAATTTCTCTCCCTCTGAAATAAACAAATTCCTAGGAAGACCAGATGATGCTTTCCCTGAGCTAGAGGTTACTGACAACCAAGTGTGCCAAACCATCACTGCAAATTAAGTCAAGAGCTGGCCCTTAAAAGGGAAGCTGAATGCAAGCAAGCTGAGCATGAAATTTGCCATTCTGCACAAAATTGGTGCAGCTAACTGGGTTCCCACCAACCATAAATCAACCATCTCCACAGGCTTGGGAAGATTCATTTATGCTGTTGGAACCAGGACAAACTTTGACTATGGCAAGTATATCTTTGATCAAACATTAAAACATGCTGGAAGCTATGCTATTAAAGGCCCTATTGCCTTTCCCTCTCTCCTATGTGGTATAGTCCTTGCTCAGTATCCTGACATTCTAGTTGAAAAAGATATTGTATGCAAAAGAGCCCCTGCTCTTGGGTTGCACTATAAGCTATTTCAGGGAACACGTGTTCCTGACATTGTCATGACATCAGTTGAGACATCAACTGTCAAGTCTCGTTCTACGAAAACTGATGTTATAGCTGTGCTGAAGGAAACCTGCAAAGAGCTTGATACAAGGAAAAGGACTCTTGAGGACCTGATTGCTAGACTAGAACAGGAGGAGATTGAAGGAAAAAGAAGGGAAGAGGAAGCTGCTGAAGATAGTGCCTCCTTTGAAGATGACAGTGCTTGAAGATCAGTGCAGTTGAAAAGTTTGCTGCTGGTACCTGATGCTGCAAATGATTTTTGATTTTTTTTTTGTGTTTTTATTATTCCTTTTGGATGACTGTATAACCTAAAAGTACAATGATCTTTGGCCTATTTATGGCTAAAGAGGGTGAGAAGATTTTGTGATAATTTTGGTAGAATTATACTTGGTAGATATTATTAATTCTGCTACTTTCTAATCTCTGATTGTTTAGGGGTTTTAGCCAAAAATTTGCCAAAAGGGGAGTTTGTAAGTGTTTGGTTGTTGGCATGTTTTTTGGTAAAACCAGTTATGTGAATGTCGTGACTGATGTCATAACATTCTGGGACACAAGGTACATTCTGCAGAAAAAGAATGTCATACAGGAGCTGCTCAATATGAGTGTTTAACTGATCATTATGCAATGATCATATTTATTGCATTCTACCAAAATCAGTAAACAGGATTCTTGTTGTCATAACCAATGTTAAGACATCTTGTAATGAACTAACATTTATGCAGATTTATTATTTCTGAGAATTTTCAGGAATCTGGTTTATTTAGTCCAGATCAGATTCTCACGTGGACTTAGGTTAACTTTGCTTAACCCTAATCTGGTTGTTAAAGTCCTATGACCAAGTCTTGAGGTTAACCCTAATTAACCCTATCTATTTTCGTGGAAGCCCTAACAGAAGAATAGCTGGCTATATATTCATCATGAAGACTGTTGGTGAAAGATACTTTTGACAGAAGATCAATAAGGGAATGTATAGTTGTAACTACTGTAATCCAAGCAATTATCATTGTGATAAGTGACTTGGAGTAGGATTTGATTGTAAGGGTTGTGTATCACTCAAAGCTTTGAAGCACGAGTGTTTGTGTCACTTGATTCAAGCTTTGAAGCAAAGTCAAGTTAGGGTTGTGTATCACTCAAAGCTTTGAAGCACGAGTGTTTGTGTTACTTGATTAAAAGTTGTGAAGCACAATCAAGTGTATGTTCTGAAGAGTGTCTTCATAATTTCATTAGTCAATTGTTTAGTATCACTGCTGTGATTGAGGGGGAGTGAGTAGGAACTCAGGTTTAAGTTGAACTTAGATTGAAGTTGCATTGGGTAGGTCTTAAGTGAAGGAGATAAACTGGTTGGTTTATTCCTGAATTAATATCTCTTATAGTGAATTTCCTCCCTGGCTTGGTAGCCCCCAGAGTAGGTGTTGTTACACACTGAACTGGGTAAACAATTGACTGTGTTCTTTACTACTTTTAGATTTACTGTCTTGAAGAAAGTCAGATACGGTGTCATAACATTCACTGGGACAGACAACTGGGGCTGAAGATCAAATCATCATTCCACCCTTTCTGAGACAAGAAGACAAGGGAAAAGCTCCTCAACTTGTTGCAGGGTCACAAGCCCAACAACACCTTACGCCTGCTCAACAAAGACAGGGGCATAAGCGTAAGAAGGTCGCGCCAAAAAGACAATTCACCAAGATCAACATGTCACTGGGTCAAGTGCTACAACGCATGTTGCAGGCAGGGCTGATTACATTAAGGGTCCCTCATCCGAACCTCAATACTTCCGCTCCTACCTACCATCCCAATAGGAGGTGTGCATACCACTCCTATGGTCCTGCACATGACACCGAGGACTGCTGGGCCTTGAAAAACAAAACTCAGGATCTGATTGACATTGGAGTGCTGAAATTCATGCCAGATGGTGAGATGAAAATCTTCCACTTTGGGAGCTCCACCTGAATTGACAAAGCTCGAGCTGAGAGACTTTTACTTCATTTTAATTTTCAAAGTTGTAATCTCTTTTGTTATTCAAACAATTAACTGTTAATGTCAAACTCTTGTTTCATTAATGCATTGCATGTGTTTGTCTTGAATTCATCCATTCGTTTTCACTACTCTTGTGCTTTCTTTATGGTATTTAACTCTTGATAAAAAGCTGCAAGCCTTTAGAGGGAGGATGACGAAACAATACCGTAATCTCATACAGTATGCTTTTGAACAGACTTAGTTGATGATGTACAGGCATTTCTTTCAATTCCCAAACACTGGAGTTATAAGGAAGATAATCCCTAGTCAACCCCTTCGAGCCAAATAAGTAGGAGTTTTCTGTTCTAAACAAATCAAAACCTTTGATATAAACCTGGGGCAGGGTAGTATCTCAGTTAATTCAAAAGAAAATGTGCATTGAAGTTGCAAACTCTCAGTTCGTAACACAACGAACGACGTCAAAAAAGAAGCATTCCTCTGGAATCAAAAGACAGTGATGGTTCCTTATCTCATAGGCAGTCATTACCTCTCAAAAAAATAAAAGCCCACTGAGCCAAAACCTATAAAGGAAGCTCAAGAAAGCTGGGGCATCCCGCTGACTGGGATCTCAAAAACGGGAACAGTCAGGCAAAAGTTAGGGATAACAAATCAAAATCAAAATAGAGAGGTCATTACGAATCCTCAACAACATGAAAAATGTTGCAAAAAGAAAAAGGAGATGGTGACTGTCTCCCAAATTCAACTGGTGAACCATCACCCAAAAGTCGTTCCAAACTCGAATAGAGTGCGAAGCACAATTAACTGAGCTTAGGGTTGAAGAACATCACGAAGAGCGGGTGGGTACAAATATACTTTGAGCCTTTATTCTTTGTTTCTTAAACCGTGAACCAAGCCACGTTACAACCCTTCAAAAGTCCTAATTGAAGCATGGGTTAGTTCGAAAGCATACTGTTCAAAAGGTATCCTGACTCCTGTAAGGCTTTGCTCTAAAATCTTGTGTTGATTTGTCTTATAAAAAAAGTTTTCTGTTAAAAAATGCATCTTTTCAAAAATTCGAGACAAACATAAACTTTGCATTGCTTGAATATCACTATTTGCATTTGACTATTTATTTGACAGCGAAGAATTTCATACAGCGAATGTTCGGAGGAACGAAAACTCTCTCAGTGAACAAAAATCATTTCAAAAAGGATGACACTTCCATTGACAAATCTCCTATCAACAAGGGACATGACATGTCACCATCCAATTAACCTGGGGCAGTCCAGTCAAGGTTTCAACAGATCTTTCAAAGTTTAGTTAACCTGGGGCAGTCCAGTCAAGATTTCAACAAATCTCTCAATTGCAGATTAACCTGGGGCAAGTCTCCCTCACCATCACTTGGGGCATTCGAATGTCAAAAGTGTTCAACAATTCCTTCATCACTTGTTGGAAGATGCAGTTTTACACGAACTCATCATCAGGAAACCCTACACCGGTTCCTTCTCAAAAACCCAGATGCAGTTTCACACAGACTCATCATCAGGAAACCCTACACCGGTTCCTTCTCAAACTCAAAAGATTCTTGGAATCCCCAGAAGATCTCAACATTCCCCAGCGGAGCATAGACATTCCTCAGCAAGCATCCCCGACAATCTTAGTATAAGATTGTTCCCCGGCGGAATACAGACACCCCAGTGGAACCATTCCCCAGTACAGTCCAAAGTTTCACCAGGAAAGTGGAATCCATGTCCCCAGTAGATTCTGGAAGCTTATCCCCGGTAGATTCTGGAAGCTTATCACCTGCAGAGTACATACGCCTCTCCCCTACTTTATTCAAAGGTTATTTCCCCACCAGGGTATAACTGGGTTATCCTCAGCTAATTACCACGGAAAGATCGTCCTCGGCAAAGTTCTTCCTATCCCCAGCGGAGTTCATCAAATTCCCCAACATAACTTATCAGTGGAATCCCCAACGGAGCTCTCATCAAAACCTCAGCGAAGTATCTCTTCCCACAGAGTAATTCCCCACAGAGTAATCTCTCCAACAAGTTTATTCCCCAACGGAGTCATCTTCTCCTACCGGTTTATTCTTGCAACCATCATCCCCAGCGGAAGCTAATAACTCCACTCTTCAACATCAGCCCAGGATTCCACAAACTCCCGGCATTCGTCAAGGATTTATTTTCCTAGACAAAAATACATTCATCACATTATCATACACCATGACGCATGCATATACGCATCATATCACACAATCTCATTTATTCTTGAAAACATCATGACCTCATGCATTTCATACATCATGACATTGCATACAACTGATGTCTTTCCTCTTCAGGAAAAAGGAAAATCCAAAGATGATTACTATCAACTGTCACAATTCCATATTCGATTCCTGTATCTAGCCAGGGCATATCTGTGAGTAACTGATTGTAGATTCGATACCTGTATCCAGCCAGGGCATGTCTGCATGAAGAGTTTCCAGATTCGATTCCTGTATCTAGCCAGGGCATATCTGTGAGTAACTGATTGTAGATTCGATACCTGTATCCAGCCAGGGCATGTCTGCATGAAGAGTTTAGAGATTCGATTCTTGTATCTAGCCAGGGCATATCTGTAGACGACCAATTCCAGATTCGATTCCTGTATCTAGCCAGGGTATATCTGTGAGTAACTGATTGTAGATTCGATACCTGTATCCAGCCAGGGCATATCTGCATGAAGAGTTTAGAGATTCGATTCCTGTATCCAGCCAGGGCATATCTGTAGACGACCAATTCCAGATTCGATTCCTGTATCTAGCCAGGGCATATCTGTGAGTAACTGATTGTAGATTCGATACATGTATCCAACCAGGGCATGTCTGCATGAAGAGTTTAGAGATTCGATTCCTGTATCCAGCCAGGGCATATCTGTAGACGACCAATTCCAGATTCGATTCCTGTATCTAGCCAGGGCATATCTGTGAGTAACTGATTGTAGATTCGATACCTGTATCTAGCCAGGGCATGTCTGCATGAAGAGTTTAGAGATTCAATACCTGTATCCAGCCAGGGAACGTCTGTAAGCAGCCTTTTGAAGTTCCGGATTCGATTCCTATATCTAGCCAGGGCATATCTGCGGGCAATCGATTGTAGACTCGATACCTGTATCTAGCCAGGGCATATTTGCATGAAGAGTTTGAAGATCAACCTCTGTAACAGGCCAGGAAATTATCTTTCTTTCTCAGGTACGCAAGTTCTCTCTAAGGAATCTCTTACGCAATCGACACCCCGGATGGCATCTATAAGCCCATTCCCGACAAGATTCTGTCACATCTCCAAATGGCATCTTTAAGCCCATTCCCAGATGGCGTCTTTAAGCCCCTCCCCCGTCAAGATTCTGTCACATCTCCAGATGGCATCTTTAAGCCCATCACCAAATGGCATCTTTAAGCCCATTCCCAGATGGCATCTTTAAGCCCATCCTCTGACCAGATTCTGTCACATCTCCAGATGGCATCTATAAGCCCATTCTCGACAAGATTCTGTCACATCTCCAGATGGCATCTATAAGCCCATTCCCGACAAGATTCTGTCACATCTCCAAATGGCATCTTTAAGCCCATTCCCAGATGGCATCTTTAAGCCCATCCTCTGACCAGATTCTGTCACATCTCCAGATGGCATCTATAAGCCCATTCCCGACAAGATTCTGTCACATCTCCAGATGGCATCTATAAGCCCATTCCCGACAAGATTCTGTCACATCTCCAAATGGCATCTTTAAGCCCATTCCCAGATGGCATCTTTAAGCCCATCCCCCGACAAGATTATGTCACATCTCCAGATGGCATCTTTAAGCCCATCACCAAATGACATCTGTAAGCCCATTCCCTCTACCATCACATCACCGAGTGCAAATTTTTGGGCACTCTAGTATCCAATCTCCTTTTACCTTCGAGTCGCGAACGACAAACTTGCCAATCTAACTCTTCAGGTTCAAGAAGATTGAACAGGGGCAACTGTTGTACCCGAAAATTTGCCCTCTCACTTCATCAACATTTTCTCATCACAAGACCCTTGGAGCTCAAGAACAAGTTAGGGTTTACTCTGCTCAAGGCCCCTCCTTGCACTGTTGACCTAAATTAGGGTTTGAGTTTGCACAAAGTTGTTTTGACCTAAAAGGCCCAAAATGACTTTCATGCTTCATGTTGGACTCACAAGTTTATCCATACCAAGTTTCAAGCCTTGATTCCAATCTTTGCCCAGTCAATTGGACAGTTGACCTAGAAATCAGCTGTATTAGAGAAAAAGTCAATTATGGTCAATTGACAGTCAAACCTCATGATTTTTGACCCTCATCAACATTATGAACTCATATGAACCATTTGGTCAAGTTTGGATCACAATTCCACAAGAAATTTGATCAGATCACCAAAAGGGCAAAATGGTCACTTTTAGGGTTTTGACTGCACAAAGGCAATTTTTGAATGTTTGTCCTAACCAATGGCAATTCAAGCTCACATATGGACTCAAGGACTCAATGGAATTGTCTTGACATGTTCAACAAGTTCAAAAGATCCCAAATGCACAAGATTGACAGATGAATTTTCCAGTCAATTGAGCCAAATTTGACTGTATACTGAAAAGTCAAACTTTGACTTTTTGGTCAAAATCAAGTGTCAAGATTCATTTTTCATCAAAGCATGTCAAATTATGAAACTTGTTCATCAAGAAACCAAAAATTACAAATTAGGGTTTTAAATGAAGAAATTTCATAACTTAGAAATTTTCTAAGTTATGAAATTTCCTAATTTTTTCCTAACTTTGTCCCATATTTTCATCAAGATACATTTGGATTCAAGCAAAACTCAAAACATGAAAGTTATAGTCCATTTCAAAATCTACAACTTTGAGTCACAAAGTTTCCTCAAAATAAGCTTGTAGCTCAAGTTATGATTTTTGGAATAGGGGTGTAAAACATTCTTAACTTAGAAATTTTTTGACCTATTCTAGGCAGGATTTTTGCCTAACTTCATGGCCACTTTTCACATGATTCCACTTGGAATTTCAACTTGCATTACCAAGATGGATTGTAGTACACATTCCAAGCTTTCCAAATTGTCCAAGAACTTCTCAAACACCCTTGTGGTTAGGGAGAATCGAATTTGTCAATATGGGCAAAAGTCACTTTGATTCATGGCCAAATGCATGTTCATAACTTGGGCATTTTTGAAGTCAGCTTGCACAAGCTAGGTTACAGGCCTCTAATCCCATTTGCACTCAATAATTCAATGCTAAACCTTTGTGCCAAGATGTTATTTGGCTCATTTGGTCATTACATGGAAGTTTAATCCATAATTAGAAAAAGTAACTTATCTATTCTTGTAAAGATCAACTTTATATCAAACACAAATCTAAGAAGTACCAAGGCAGATCTTTTGGGCACAAGTTCATGAACATATCCCACTGATTAAGGCTAACATTTGCAGCATGCTTGAGGGGCCTGTGGTAGCCTACAACCTAACTTGGCATTTTTGACTTAAGAGAGAAGAAACTTTGCATATTGAACAACTCATATTCCTGTCAACACAAGCAAAAACAAACTTGGTGAACACATTCCAAACATCAAACCAGACCTGAAACACGACCAAACCATCTCTCAAACCTCCATATACAGAAAAACACAGTTTTGTGGCAAAACAGGGCATAGGCTGCAGTTTGAATCCCACAGTCCATTCCTATTGTGCGTTTTGGCTGAAACCTTTTCAAACACACTCCCTAACATCCATTGAAGATATTCCAAGCATTGGATTGGAACTGTAACAGCCATAGCCAAGTGTGCCATTTTCATTTTTCATCTGTGCAGGTTGACTTTTGTAGCTTGATTCAGAAGGATTCAGAGCAAGCCAAGCATAGAGGAAGCATCCCTGGACCTCAAGCAAGCTGTACAAGTCCTCACACTGCATTGGAAGTACCTCCATTGTTGCACACGATTCAAGCTGAACAGGTAAGTTTTTGAACTTCTATCTCTCTATCCAGGCATAGTTAGGCTTAAGTTTGTGAAGAAAGCATGTTCTAATCATAGCCCTGAAGCCATCCATATAGTTACTTTTCATTTATATTGTGTGTGCTAAGAGTATTTTGAACCTGAACATTAGGAAAAAGTTAGGTCAGGAATTGGGGGAGAAGAAATTCTCTCTCATTTCTGAGAGTTAGATCAAGTTCTTTATATGTATGGATTCGTGGTTTGATGCCCTACATTTTTGATGTTATAAGTTTTTGTTAAAAGTCAAAGGATCAAGAGATAGCAGGGACAAGGGAAAACGCGCGCTTTTTTGTGTTTGAAGGTGCTGGAGATTGAAGACAACCACCTTTGGGCTGGGCCTGGTCTTTTTTTTTTCTCTGTTTGCACCACTTTATTTCACATACACCCCCTTGGCCCATTGTGTTTTATTTTTATCATTTTTGACTTTTTGTTTTTTCCCCTGACTTATTATTTTTTGTCAAAATATAAAAAATATTAAAAACATTTTTTCAACCATTTTTGCATTTTATTTGGATTTTATTTGAATTTGTACATATAAATAAACATATATACTTTTATTTAAAATACTAAAAAATAATACAAATACATTTTATTTTCTGATTTCATTTTATTTTATCTTTTGAAAACATTTTCTAAAAAATATACCTATTTTTGTAAATAATAAATATTTTTATTTTTTGTATATATTTAATATATTTAATATATAATACAAATGCTTATATAATTATTAGGATATTTAGGATAAAAATACAAAAATATTACATTTTTATTTTTATTAATATTTAACCTCAAAAATCACTTTTTTACAATATACTTCCTTTTATTTATTTATTGTATATAGTTAATAAATATTGTATATAATAAATAATAAATCCCTTTTATTTAGCAAATTAGGGTTTTGCCCTAAAAACACAAAATACCCAAAAATTTACCTTTTTATTTTTATTTATTTGTCACATGAAAATTACTTTTTACATACATATAAAAGTCATTTTTTGCATCTTGCATATTTATTTTATTTTATTTTATTATTGTACAATTAAATTAACTTGTATATTCAATTTGGATGTAATAGCTTAGATTTAAACTTCTTGCTAAATATCTCCATTTGAACATTTGTACCCCCCATCCCATAATTATGTTATAATAATTTAGGACTTTAAATTCCGCATTTTAAAGCTTTCTAAATATGCTATGATAGACTTAGGGTTTTGTATGCAAAAAATCAACCAAACAAATAGCTTGACTAAACAAAAGACAAAAAGCATGAAAATGGACAACACCAATCACACTTGCACCCCTTAGGGTTACTCCACTTGTTGCCTTCAATAATGGGCCATGTTGCATGTTGAGTGTTTTTGGCAAAACAAAACAATATCAAATGATCATAGTCCCTCGACGACGCTTTCGAAAGTTGCCTAAAAATGATCAAGTCCCTTAAAGGAAAAATTGCCAAAGACACTTGGCACAATTGCAATCATAGTCTAAACGATGACCCGCGCCCGTCCCGTTAACATCCTAACGCAAGATTGTCCACCAAATACAATGGTGGAACAAAATTGTTAAAAGGGTTAAAACATGAGAAAAACCTTTGAGTAAATTTAGGGGTATACAAACTCTTAGTTACTTGATCAAACTTGCAAAAATACTTGCCTACTTTTCAAAATCCACTCCACAAACACTTTCAAAACAAACTTTCAAAAACATTTGAAACATCTTTTCGAAAAGATACACACCTTTGTAAAACACTCAAACACGAGTCATTATAATGGTTGCCTAGACAAGGCGTCTTCTTCAAAACATTTTCAAAACACACACACACACACACACACACACACACACACACCATTTCAAGCAATCGAAAATCAAAGGCAAGTGATCTAAAACAAGTAACTAAGAGCCCATGGATAACCATGGATAGAAAGGGTGCTAATACCTTCCCTTTCTATAATCTACTCCCCGAACCCAAGAAAACATCTCAAAGGTTTTTGCTGTGCATTTTAACCTTTCCTTAAGATAAAATAAAAAGTCGGTGGCGACTCTTGCTCAACCGAAACATTTGCGAAAACAAACGCAAAAACCCAAGTCAGTTCTCCCACCGTATCACAGAACTGGCGACTCTGCTGGGGACGAAAATTCAAAAGTGGGGTTACCTTAGGGTTTAGATCACCTTTACATTCTTGATTTGATTGCCTTGATTGCTTTACTTTTTTGGGTCCTTGCTTGGGTTTGTTGTAAATCCTACACCCGGATTTGGGGCACCTTTTTAGGTAAATAGCAATAAAACTGTGAGAGAACTGTGCGGGGTATATCGACATGGTTGAAGCAGTAAGCTATGTTAGTGTGACATATTTGTGAGTACCGGTAACCCTTGAGTTCAATCAAGGAGAGTACGGGGCCGCTGAGTGATGTTGTGAAGCACTAATGAACTCTTAGAACTTTAATTGACCATCCTATCCTTTTTAGGGGTAGTGAGATGACCGACTTTGGTGCAGTCCGAAGTTGGTAGATACTCGATACTACACTCATTAAGGGTTGTTTTCTTGGAAAATTTTGGTCGCCAGTTAAGTGGCTAAACCAAAACAATGAACATAGAAAACAATCCAATGATATTGAGCTCCTTAGTACCCGGTTTCTATTTTAGGACAGGATGAGCCGACTAACTTCAATAGGGTACTTACCTACAAACCCCATGCAAGCCTAAACCTAAGGACTTGTTTGCTTTGTGTGAATATGATTGCCTGTATATATATACTTGCTCACTTTTGCATACATGTACATAACATCATAACATCATACCATAGCATTCTTCACTAACCACTTCAAGGATCTCGAGGGTTTTTTTGATGCAGGGTTACGTTGAACCAGACGTCTACCAAGAGGCAAGAGGTTTTCTCCTCTAAACAAATGCCATCAAAGATCAAGTGCAACAACTTGAATCAGGGGCTATGACCCACTTGACATGGTGAGCTTGATTCTCGTGGAAAGACATCCACCGGTGCAAAGCTCTCCAATCAAAAGATCGAAGTTCAACCTCTAACATTCTCTTGTGTTTACCCCAAGAGATCCTTGAAAGCATGCATTCGCATATCATGCATTGCATCATAACCTTTTCCCTTTTCAGGTTTCCTTATCCTCCTGCTGTTTATTTCAGTAGAGATGGCCCTGGAACAGACTCTCAAGGACCTCCAAGCCCAAAACGCTCAACTTCAAGAGATGTTCTTGAACCTATCCAAGGGGCAAGAAGAGGTCAAGACGCTCCTCGCCAGGGGCATGATCGTGGGAAATCCTGGGGACGACAGAGACGACCAGTGGGAGTTACACTTTGAGATAGCCATATTGAAAGGGGAACTGGCGAGTTAGAAAGATCTCATCCAAGACTTGGCTCAAAAACAAGAAGAGCTCGGGGTTCTTGTCAGCAAACTGCTTCGGGATAATCAAGTGGGACAGACAACTGGGGCTGAAGATCAAATCATCATTCCACCCTTTCTGAGACAAGAAGACAAGGGAAAAGCTCCTCAACTTGTTGCAAGGTCACAAGCCCAACAACACCTTACGCCTGCTCAACAAAGAGAGGGGCATCAGCGTAAGAAGGTCGCGCCAAAAAGACAATTCACCAAGATCAACATGTCACTGGGTCAAGTGCTACAACACATGTTGCAGGCAGGGCTGATTACATTAAGGGTCTGTTGTACCCCAAAATTTGCCCTCCCATATTCTTCAAGAAATTGCCAAGTCAAGTCACAAAATTCCCCAAGGGTTGTGCAGTGCAAAGGTCCCATATACAGTCAAAACTAGGGTTTGGGTTCTGATCAAGAAAAGGAAGTTTTCAAAGACCAAATCAAGTCTCACATGCTTACAAATATTGTCAAGTATCCTCATATCAAGTTTCAAGGCATTCAACTCAAAATTGCACAGTCAAAACCCTAAATTGCACTACAGTCAACTGTAGGGGCAAAATGGTCATTTGGCAGTCAAAAGTTCAAATTTTTGGTCAACATATCATTTTGAAACCACAAACATAATTTGATCAATGCTTGATCATGATTCTCAAAATTTGGCTCAGAAATCATCAAAGATGCAAAGGTTGCTATATTTGGACAGCTGAAAAAGTCAACTGAAATTGACCAGGGCATAACTTTCACATGGATTATCAGAAAAATCCCATCCAAAGCTCATTTTTAAGAGAAAGACATTTCCTACAATTCATCTTCATATTCCAAGTCCAAGAAATGCTCTCACAAAAAGTTATCAATTTCAACATTATAGGTCATTTTCAAAAGTCAACAAAAAGGGACTTTAAGTCAAAGACCATAACTTGAGATTGGTAAATCAAAATGACATGGGACCAAAGGCATTGGTTAAAGGACTCAAAGACCTTTCCAAAATGTCCAAGAACATGAGAAAAGCTTAAAAATTGAGCAAGTTATGCCTTGTGGAAGTTGGGAAAATTTTGGAAATTTTGAAAAGTCAACTTTGATCCAAATGACCTAAAAATGCAAATGGGCCCATTTTTCTTCCATGATTCATCATTCTAAGCCTATGCACGACCACTTGGCCCAAAGGGAAGTATTTTCTCAATTTTTATTTATTTATTTGAATTTATATTAATATTAATTCATTTAAATTATTTAAATACATGAAAAATATCTAACCTAACAAAACCAATCTTTTTATGCATGATTTGGACTCAATATTTCGTGCTTGTTCAATTATGGAAAGAATTGGTGTGATTGGAGCCTAATTGACACAAAGAACACTTGAAAAAGATATGAAAAAGATATGAAGAAATCAAATATTCAAAAGCCATGATTATGAGAGATTTGATCCAATTTTCTTGACCTAATACATTCACTACAAAGGCCTGAACCTAAACCTAATCCTGGTACACTGAAGGCTGCGCAGAAAACCAAAGTTCAAAACTTGAAAATTCTTGCAAAAAGTTCAAAACTGAAAAGCATTCTAGAGGTCGATTCAAGGCTCCAAACTTGGTTCAATAGCTTCCTTGACAATCTCTGAACGTGTGTCAATCCCTAACATCAACTCAAACGCAAGGAATTGGTATATTGGACATGAACTGTATAAAGAAAAATTCAAAATCGTGCATCATGATTTAAGCATTTTTACAGCGTTTTTTTTATTGATTCATGTTCACTATGATCTCTTGAAGCTAACCAATATGTTCAATTGCCTTTTTCTGTACTAGATGCGATTTTGCCATGTTTCTTTTTTAGGGTTTTCAGAAGCTCGAATTAGGGATTCCTAAGAGAGGAAAAATTGGGATCCCTAACCACCATCATTCAAACCGGTGCATTGAGACGAAAGCAATGGAACCCTCGCGCTCAATTTATGAGCGTTAGGGACCTAATCGCTATTTTCTTGAAACCAGCTTTAAGCCACGCCCAGAAAACCGTTGCCTATGCGTTTGAAGTTTCAGGATAGTGGGGACGATGATATCGTGTCAACAAGTGATACGCTGGTTTTGAATTTCGCGCGCTTCAGTTTGCTAACGCGTTGTTGTTTTTATATTATTTATTTGCTTATTTTATAACAAATATGTTCAGTGGCTCAGCTGGCAGAATCTCGTTGCTTCAACCTCCGAGACCTGGGTTCGAACCCCAGGTCTGTGTATTCTTCACCTTACTTTTCCACAGGGATTCGTATGCGTTTCCAATGCCAAGGCACAGCGTACACCTTCATCATCCATCCATACACGCGTCCAACAAATCAAATTCAAAGGCCAGGATTCATGGGGTACAGCGAGTGCTAGTCAACGCTGAAGCAGGCGAGCGAAAAGTCAAAGAAGGCCATGTTTAATTGGGCCAAAATTTCCTGATCCATACCTCCATGTTGGGACAGAAAACCCCCCTGGTTTGCATAATTCCTTTGTTTTCTTTGTTTGTTTTTATTTATTCTATTTTTATTTTAATTATTACTCTTTTAGTTAATTAATTATTTTTACAAAAAAAAACATAAAAAATGTCTAAAAATCAGAAAAAGATAAAACATGATAGATAAGTTTTATTTTCATGTAAATAAATTAATTTAGATTAGAGTTTTAATTTTAATTCTTTTAATAACAAAATACATAAAAATGTAGAATTGGGTTAATTAACAATTTTGATTCCTTTTAATATTTTTCCCCTTTTTCACAATAATAATTATTTGTTTATCTATTTTTATAATTAAAATTATACATAAATAACTTAGGGTAAATTAGGTTAAAAACTTCTAACATTTTTTAATAAGTTTAAAAATAAATAGAATTAGGGTTTGCATTTTATTTCAATTTTAATAATTTTCTTGTCTTATCAAATCTAAAAAATACATAAAATACTAAAAACATTTTCTTTTTAATTTTAATTCTAAGTCCTCATTAAATTCAATTTTTTTGCAAAAAGGGTCCAACGCCCATATTCGTAATTTATTTAATTTGCGCATTTATTTTATGTCGTTTATTATAATTATGTAATTCTCCCAAAGCTTTGTAATTTAAACTTTTCGCACTTTCTATTCGCTTTATTTTACTTTCTGTCAAATCGGGTCCGGTTTAATTTTGGCGATGTGGACCCGCGCCATTTGTAATAGTCGTAGATTTACTTTCCCGCAAATATTAACTGTTAAATAGGCATGCAAGAATGAATGACTTAAAAATAAAATCAAGCGTAGATCACCTTAACATGACAAGACAAATGCAAACGAAAACGACACACAATTCGCACACACCACCCCTAGGGTACGCCTCACTGTTGCCTTTCGAAAGGTGGTCGTCGAGTAGAGGACGTCTTAGTAAGTCCTCATGATCCGGGAACCTGGCATGAGGGTAGCTTCTAAGGTGTCTTCCCATTGCTCTGGTGATCACCATGTCCCGAACCTCGAATTGACCCGAACACCTCCAACGGTGGTGCTACCTACCTCTCAATGGTGGGATGGCACTACTTTAAAGGACATCTACACAGACGAATTCCTTAGGGTAGGTAGACGACTCGTAGATACTTGCTCTAATTTCAAAAACAAATTCAAAAATACTTTTCACACCGACACCTTTTCAAAAAGCTTTCGAAAGCAATTTTTCAAACACTCTTGAGGACCGATACAAGAGTCGAACTGGAATTTTCAAAGAAACTTTTTAAAACCCACATTGAAAAGCAAACAAACCATTTTTGAAAACACAAATGAGCAAGTATCTAAGAGCCCATGGATAACCATGGATAGAAAGGGTGCTAACACCTTCCCTTTCTATAATCTACCTCCCGAACCGAGAGCAATCTCTATAAGGAATTTTTCTGTGCTTTTGTCCTTTCCATTTGGAGAAAATAAAAGACGGTGGCGACTCTTGCTTCCGCGACATTTTCGCGAACCAGCGTTAAACAGTCAGTTCCAGATCCACCGATCACAGAACTGGCGACTCTGCTGGGGAGAAACTTAAAGTGGGGTGTACCTTAGGGCTAGCTTATAACTATGTTTTCAATTGTTTTCCTTGTGTGCTTTAAATTGTGGGTTGCTTGGGAGTTCTATAGATCCTAAACCCGGATCTGGGGATACCTTTCTTAGAAAGTAGCAACAAGGCTGTGAGGGAACTGTGCGGGGTATACCGACATGGTTGAAACAGTCTGCTACGTTGATGTGGCACTTTGGTGTGTACCGGTAACCCTTGAGTTCAGTCAAGGAGAGTACGGGGCCTCCGCGTGGTGTCGTGAAGCATCAACAGACCTTAGGAACCTTAATTGAACTATCTTGGCCTCTTTAGGGTAGTGAGATAACTGACTTTGGTGCAGTCCGAGGTTGGTTGATACTCGATACTACACTCAATTGAGGGTTGCTTTCCTGGAATATTTCGGTCGCCAGTTCAGTGG
Source organism: Vicia faba (assembly GCA_948472305.1). Lineage (NCBI taxonomy): Eukaryota > Viridiplantae > Streptophyta > Magnoliopsida > Fabales > Fabaceae > Vicia > Vicia faba. The sequence continues at coordinate 341,070,362 of OX451736.1, forward strand.
CTAAATCGAAACGATGAACAATGAAAGCAGTCCCGTGATATTGGGAACCTTAGAACCCGGTTACTTTGATTAGGACAGGTTGAACCCACCAACTTCAAGAGGGTAATACCCAGACCTCATGCTGGCCTAAACTCTAAGGGTTTCTCTTGTGTGACTTGCGTGCCTTCGTACTTGACTACTTGCATGCTTGTTATCTGACCCTTGATGTCTTGCAGGTTTTGTTCATAGCCCTTTATTAGGACTTATAACAGGGTGTACTAACCACTTGCAGGTTCTGTTTATAGTCCTTAATTGGGACTCATGACAGGTTTTACTTAGGTTTCTTGCAGGTTTTGTTCATAGTCCTTAATTGGGACTTATAACAGGGTACTAACTACTTGCAGGTTCTGTTTATAGTCCTTAATCAGGACTCATAACAAGTTTATCAAGTTTCTTGCAGATTTTGGTTTATAGTCGTTAATTGGGACTCATAACAGGGTTACTCACATTACCCCATGCATAGCATAACATCATACCATTGCATGCATCCTGCATACATCCTAACCCATTTCAAGGATCTCAAGGGCTTGTGATGCAGGTCGTGATGAATCAAACATCTAGCAAGGGGCAAAGAGGATTTATTTTCCTCTAGCCAAAGTTGTCAGGGGCTATGACCCACTGGATATGGTGAGCCTTTGACCCTTGAAGAAGGGCTCTCTACAACAGGAAGTTCCTTCAATCAAGTTGCCAGTTTCTAACTCTAACAAGTTTCCCTGTTTACCCTGCGGGATCCTTGAAAACATTGCATGCATATCATACATATCATTGCATTACAGATACCCGTTCTTTGCAGGTCACTCACCCTTCTCGCTGTTTATTTCAGCAATGGCTTGCCCACAAGACAACCAGGACTTTCTTACTCAAGAGACTCGGTTCGGGGAAATCCTCCTGAATCTATCCAAGGGGAAAGAGGAGCTAAGGATACTTCTCACGGAGACCTTCGTCAGGGGCAATGCTGAGGATGAAAAGTTGGAACACCTACAAGCTGAGATGGATGCTATGAAAGCCCAGATGCTAGGACAGAGGAATGTCATTCAAGGCCTAGTTCAAAAACAAGAGGAGCTCTGGTTTCTCGTCAACCAACTGCTTCAGGGTAACCAACTGGGGCAAACATCTAAGGGTAAAAAGCCATTCATCATCCAATCATCCTCGAGACAAGAGGATAAGGGGAAAGCTCCTCAAATGACTCCAGTGCCACAAATTCAGCACCAACCTCGCCAAGTTCAGCCAGACAAGCCCAGGAGGCAATTCACCCAGCTCAACATGTCGCTGTTTCAAGCTTTGCAACGCCTATTGAGGTTGAATCTGATCACATTAAGGGCTCATCCCCGGAACCCCAACACAGCATCTCCTGCCTACGATCCCAATAAGAGGTGTGCCTACCACTCTGCTAGCCCAGGACATGATACCAATGAATGTTGGGATCTGAGGAACAAAATCCAGGACCTGATCGATGAAGGGGCATTGGAGTTCACACAAGATGGACAGGCTGAATTTTTCTACCGTTCCTCCAAGGCTCATCAGTTGAAGTGACAAGCTCCGAGACTAGGAAACTTTTGTTCATTCGAATGTTCAAGTTGTGTTTTTCTTTTGACCGTCCAAACATTTATTCATGTTAAAACATTGTTATTCCATTAATGCATCGCTTATGTCTATCAATATATTCGCATTCACTATATGCAAATTGTTTTCATATTTTTTCTGATGTCGACTCTTGATCTTAAATAACTCTAAGCCTCTTGAGGGAGGATGAAGAAAACGATACCATAGTCTACAGTATGCTTTTGAACAGACCCCGCTGATGAGGTACAGGCATTGTTTCAAACCCTAAACACTGGAGTTATAAGGATGATAATCCCTCGTCAACCCCTTTGAGCCAAAGAAGTAGGAGTTTTTCTTGTCGAAATTTAAAACCCTTAATCATAACCTGGGGCAGGGTAGTTCTCTCAGTTGATCCAAGTGCATGACGAATGGCACCGAAGAGATCTTTACGAAACGAACAAAGACAGTAATGGTTCAGAACAATCAAAAGGACAGGCAGTCATCATCAAAATTCATAAATGAGAAGCCCAAAAAGTCTAAACCTACAAAGGGGACTTATGAAACTGGGGCATCCCGCTGACTGTAATTCCAAAAAAGGAAACAGCTCAGGCAAAAAAGAAAGGGATAACAAAAAATCAAAAAGGAAGAGGTCATACAAACCCTCAACCAAAACAAAAATGACTGCCCATTCAAAATAAGTTATCAACATCTGAACCATTATTGGAACATCAAAGCAAAGACTCAAACAAGGTCTAACGTATGATCAACTGAGTTTAGGTTTGGAGAACATCACGAAGAGCGGGTGGGTACAAATAAAATTTGAGCCTTTATCCTTTGTTTCTTAAACCATGAACCAGGCCACGTTATAACCCTTAAAAGTCCTAGCTGAAGCATGGGTTAGTTCGAAAGCATACTGTGACGAAAGGTATCCTGACTCCTTAAGTCTTACTATAAATACGGAGTTGACATCACGTTTTACAAACAATCACTTGTTTTATGAAAAATACATTTTCAAAATCTTCAAGACAGACATAAGCTTTGCATTTTTAACATAACTTTGTTTGCATATGACTTTTTGTTTGAACAGTATAGAAGTTTACACGACGAATGCCTAATGAACAGAAGTACCTCCAATCAAGGGGCATGGCACGACTATTGTCCATCATCTGGGGCAGTCCAATCAAGATTCGGAGAATCTCTCAAAAGGCCAACCAGCCTGGGGCAAATCTCCACCTGAGTCACTTGGGGCATTTCAACAACAAATCTCGCCTGATCAAACATCTTCTGGTGACAAAACACTTCTAAACAGGGGCAACTCCCTACTTTCTGAGAACGGACATAGTCGAAAAAATACTACGCACAATCAAAGACCCGCTAGGCTGATATGCCTAGGCAAAAATTAGGGCTTCCCGGCGAACCAAAAGGGTTCGGGCAAAATGAGGGATGAAATGGAAAATTTGTACACCCGACAAGTCGAAAACCTGAAAAGGCGGCTTGGGCAAAAATGGGTATCCCGGTGGACTGAAAACCCGAAAGGGTGGTCCAGGCAAAAGTTAGGGATTAAAGCGTACGACTATGTCCTGTCATCTCGTCAACTGCCTACCAGAAGAAAGTTTGTCCATCAACAAATGTCAGCACCACAGGTATCTTCCTCTCACACAACAGAAACAGGGGCAATAATGAGTGGTCTAAGCAATCTGATTGTTCTGTCCTCCAGGGTATCAAGGTATGTTCCGTGGAAGAACATAACCAATACAGTTCAATACTCCCCCAGGAGAGTCCAACCCAGCTTCCCCAGGAAAGTTGGAATACATCTCCCCAAGCAGTAAGCTTATCCCCAGTAAATTCTGGAAGCTTATCCCCTCGCAGAGCACGAACGCGTCGTCCGGCTTGATTTAAAGAGTTATTTCCTTAACAGGATATAACTGGGTTATCCTCAGCCAAAAGCCACGGAAAGATCGTCGTCGACAGAATCTTCTCATCCCCAGCGAAGTCCATTCATACTTCCAGCACAACAAGGGTATCCTCAGCAAACTATCAACATTCAGTAAAGCATCTCTATCCCCCACAGAGTATTGCTTCCCAGCATGGTCGTTAGGGTATTTTTTTCTTCCCCGCAGAATCTTCCATTTTCCAAGTTTATTCCGCAACGGAGTCATCTTCTCCTACCGGTATACTTGCAACTATCAACCCCAGCAGAAGCAAAAGCTATTCTTCCACATCAGCCCAGGATGCGACTTCCCGGCACCCGTCAAGGATTTACTTTCCTACGACGAAAATATACATTCATAAACATCATATCCTCATACATTACAGCATGCATATGCATCATACTACATGAATCTCATTAATTTTGAAGACATACAGTTCATGCATCATGATTTTGCATACAATTATGTTTTGCCTTTTCAGGAAAAAGATCAATACAAATGACTACTATCAAACTATCGCAATTCTGTCTAGATATAGTTTCAGATATGATCCAGATATGGTGACGTTCTGATGCTGCTTCCATATTTCCTTCCAGATATAGTTTCAGATGTAAACCAGATATGGTGACGTTCTGATACTGCTTCCAGAAGTCCTTTTTCAGATGTTTCCCTCTCCGACGATGAGTGTGAGGTGATATTCTCCTATGGTTCCCTCTCCGACGGTGTGTGAGGTGGTAAGTCCTTTTTCAGATGGTTCCCTCTCCGACGGTGTGTGAGGTGGTAAGTCCTTTTTCAGATGTTTCCCTCTCCGACGATGAGTGTGAGGTGATATTCTCCTATGGTTCCCTCTCCGACGGTGTGTGAGGTAGTAATTCCTTTTTTAGATGTTTCCCTCTCCGACGATGAGTGTGAGGTGGTATTCTCTTATGGTCCCCTCTCCGACGATGAGTGTGAGGTGGTAATTCCTTTTTTAGATGTTTCCCTCTCCGACGATGAGTGTGAGGTGATATTCTCTTATGGTCCCCTCTCCGACGATGAGTGTGAGGTGGTAATTCCTTTTTTAGATGTTTCCCTCTCCGACGATGAGTGTGAGGTAATATTCTCTTATGGTCCCCTCTCCGACGATGAGTGTGAGGTGGTAATTCCTTTTTTAGATGTTTCCCTCTCCGACGATGAGTGTGAGGTGATATTCTCTTATGGTCCCCTCTCCGACGATGAGTGTGAGGTGGTAATTCCTTTTTTTAGATGTTTCCCTCTCCGACGATGAGTGTGAGGTGATATTCTCTTATGGTCCCCTCTCCGACGATGAGTGTGAGGTGGTAATTCCTTTTTTAGATGTTTCCCTCTCTTACGATGAGTGTGAGGTGATATTCTCTTATGGTCCCCTCTCCGACGATGAGTGTGAGGTGGTAATTCCTTTTTTAGATGTTTCCCTCTCCGACGATGAGTGTGAGGTAATAGTCTCTTATATTTCTCTCTCCGACGGTGTGTGAGGTAGTAAGCCCTTTTCAGATGATTCCCTCTCCGACGATGAGTGTGAGGTAATAGTCTCTTATGTTTCTCTCTCCAACGGTGTGTGAGGTGACAATTCCTTTTCCTATGATTCCATCTCCGACGGCGGGTGAGGTGATTCCCTTTCAGAGTATAATTTTCTATGGTTCTCTTCCTGATACTGCAAAAATGGTAATTCCCGCCAAGATTTTTCTCAACGAGCGTTGTTGAAGTTAAAATCACCCAAGGTTCTCTTACCATTCATGCTAAGGCAGTAATCATCCCTGGTTCATTCATCAGCGTTTGAAGCTCCAGACTCAGCTCCTGTAACCAGTCAGGACATATCTATACCAAGCATCTAAAATCAGCTCCTGCAACGTGTCAGGTACTCATTTTTCTTTTGCAGGTATGCAGGTTCTCGCTAAGGAATCTCCTACGCAATCAACATCCAGATGGCATCTATAAGCCCATCATCCTATCCAGCAATCTCTGAATGGCATCTATAAGCCCATTCCCCCATCACACTGCTACTATGTGAGCGCAAATTTCTGGGCACTCTAGTGTCCAATCATCTTCTACCCTCGGATTACGAAAGGCACGTCAGCCAATCTGCATCCTCGGGTCTAAGAAGATTGAACAGGGGCAACTGTTGTACCCCCAAATTTGCCCTCCCATATTCTTCAAGAAATTGCCAAGTCAAGTCACAAAATTCCCCAAGGGTTGTGCAGTGCAAAGGTCCCATATACAGTCAAAACTAGGGTTTGGGTTCTGATCAAGAAAAGGAAGTTTTCAAAGACCAAATCAAGTCTCACATGCTTACAAATATGGTCAAGTATCCTCATATCAAGTTTCAAGGCATTCAGCTCAAAATTGCACAGTCAAAACCCTAAATTGCACTACAGTCAACTGTAGGGGCAAAATGGTCATTTGGCAGTCAAAAGTTCAAATTTTTGGTCAACATATCATTTTGAAACCACAAACATCATTTGATCAATGCTTGATCATGATTCTCAAAATTTGGCTCAGAAATCATCAAAGATGCAAAGGTTGCTATATTTGGACAGCTGAAAAAGTCAACTGAAATTGACCAGGGCATAACTTTCACATGGATTATCAGAAAAATCCCATCCAAAGCTCATTTTGAAGAGAAAGACATTTCCTACAATTCATCTTCATATTCCAAGTCCAAGAAATGCTCTCACAAAAAGTTATCAATTTCAACATTATAGGTCATTTTCAAAAGTCAACAAAAAGGGACTTTAAGTCAAAGACCATAACTTGAGATTGGTAAATCAAAATGACATGGGACCAAAGGCATTGGTTAAAGGACTCAAAGACCTTTCCAAAATGTCCAAGAACATGAGAAAAGCTTAAAACTTGAGCAAGTTATGCCTTGTGGAAGTTGGAAAATTTTTGGAAATTTTGAAAAGTCAACTTTGATCCAAATGACCTAAGAATGCAAATGGGCCCATTTTTCTTCCATGATTCATCATTCTAAGCCTATGCACGACCACTTGGCCCAAAGGGAAGTATTTTCTCAATTTTTATTTATTTATTTGAATTTATATTAATATTAATTCATTTAAATTATTTAAATACATGAAAAATATCTAACCTAACAAAACCAATCTTTTTATGCATGATTTGGACTCAATATTTCGTGCTTGTTCAATTATGGAAAGAATTGGTGTGATTGGAGCCTAATTGACACAAAGAACACTTGAAAAAGATATGAAAAAGATATGAAGAAATCAAATATTCAAAAGCCATGATTATGAGAGATTTGATCCAATTTTCTTGACCTAATACATTCACTACAAAGGCCTGAACCTAAACCTAATCCTGGTACACTGAAGGCTGCGCAGAAAACCAAAGTTCAAAACTTGAAAATTCTTGCAAAAAGTTCAAAACTGAAAAGCATTCTAGAGGTCGATTCAAGGCTCCAAACTTGGTTCAATAGCTTCCTTGACAATCTCTGAACGTGTGCCAATCCCTAACATCAACTCAAACGCCAGGAATTGGTATATTGGACATGAACTGTATAAAGAAAAATTCAAAATCGTGCATCATGATTTAAGCATTTTTACAGCGTTTTTTTTATTGATTCATGTTCACTATGATCTCTTGAAGCTAACCAATATGTTCAATTGCCTTTTTCTGTACTAGATGCGATTTTGCCATGTTTCTTTTTTAGGGTTTTCAGAAGCTCGAATTAGGGATTCCTAAGAGAGGAAAAATTGGGATCCCTAACCACCATCATTCAAATCGGTGCATTGAGACGAAAGCAATGGAACCCTCGCGCTCAATTTATGAGCGTTAGGGACCTAATCGCTATTTTCTTGAAACCAGCTTTAAGCCACGCCCAGAAAACCGTTGCCTATGCGTTTGAAGTTTCAGGATAGTGGGGACGATGATATCGTGTCAACAAGTGATACGCTGGTTTTGAATTTCGCGCGCTTCAGTTTGCTAACGCGTTGTTGTTTTTATATTATTTATTTGCTTATTTTATAACAAATATGTTCAGTGGCTCAGCTGGCAGAATCTCGTTGCTTCAACCTCCGAGACCTGGGTTCGAACCCCAGGTCTGTGTATTCTTCACCTTACTTTTCCACAGGGATTCGTATGCGTTTCCAATGCCAAGGCACAGCGTACACCTTCATCATCCATCCATACACGCGTCCAACAAATCAAATTCAAAGGCCATGATTCATGGGGTACAGCGAGTGCTAGTCAACGCTGAAGCAGGCGAGCGAAAAGTCAAAGAAGGCCATGTTTAATTGGGCCAAAATTTCCTGATCCATACCTCCATGTTGGGACAGAAAACCCCCCTGGTTTGCATAATTCCTTTGTTTTCTTTGTTTGTTTTTATTTATTCTATTTTTATTTTAATTATTACTCTTTTAGTTAATTAATTATTTTTACAAAAAAAAACATAAAAAATGTCTAAAAATCAGAAAAAGATAAAACATGATAGATAAGTTTTATTTTCATGTAAATAAATTAATTTAGATTAGAGTTTTAATTTTAATTCTTTTAATAACAAAATACATAAAAATGTAGAATTGAGTTAATTAACAATTTTGATTCCTTTTAATATTTTCCCCCTTTTTCACAATAATAATTATTTGTTTATCTATTTTTATAATTAAAATTATACATAAATAACTTAGGGTAAATTAGGTTAAAAACTTCTAACATTTTTTAATAAGTTTAAAAATAAATAGAATTAGGGTTTGCATTTTATTTCAATTTTAATAATTTTCTTGTCTTATCAAATCTAAAAAATACATAAAATACTAAAAACATTTTCTTTTTAATTTTAATTCTAAGTCCTCATTAAATTCAATTTTTTTGCAAAAAGGGTCCAACGCCCATATTCGTAATTTATTTAATTTGCGCATTTATTTTATGTCGTTTATTATAATTATGTAATTCTCCCAAAGCTTTGTAATTTAAACTTTTCGCACTTTCTATTCGCTTTATTTTACTTTCTGTCAAATCGGGTCCGGTTTAATTTTGGCGATGTGGACCCGCGCCATTTGTAATAGTCGTAGATTTACTTTCCCGCAAATATTAACTGTTAAATAGGCATGCAAGAATGAATGACTTAAAAATAAAATCAAGCGTAGATCACCTTAACATGACAAGACAAATGCAAACGAAAACGACACACAATTCGCACACACCACCCCTAGGGTACGCCTCACTGTTGCCTTTCGAAAGGTGGTCGTCGAGTAGAGGACGTCTTAGTAAGTCCTCATGATCCGGGAACCTGGCATGAGGGTAGCTTCTAAGGTGTCTTCCCATTGCTCTGGTGATCACCATGTCCCGAACCTCGAATTGACCCGAACACCTCCAACGGTGGTGCTACCTACCTCTCAATGGTGGGATGGCACTACTTTAAAGGACATCTACACAGACGAATTCCTTAGGGTAGGTAGACGACTCGTAGATACTTGCTCTAATTTCAAAAACAAATTCAAAAATACTTTTCACACCGACACCTTTTCAAAAAGCTTTCGAAAGCAATTTTTCAAACACTCTTGAGGATCGATACAAGAGTCGAACTGGAATTTTCAAAGAAACTTTTTAAAACCCACATTGAAAAGCAAACAAACCATTTTTGAAAACACAAATGAGCAAGTATCTAAGAGCCCATGGATAACCATGGATAGAAAGGGTGCTAACACCTTCCCTTTCTATAATCTACCTCCCGAACCGAGAGCAATCTCTATAAGGAATTTTTCTGTGCTTTTGTCCTTTCCATTTGGAGAAAATAAAAGACGGTGGCGACTCTTGCTTCCGCGACATTTTCGCGAACCAGCGTTAAACAGTCAGTTCCAGATCCACCGATCACAGAACTGGCGACTCTGCTGGGGAGAAACTTAAAGTGGGGTGTACCTTAGGGCTAGCTTATAACTATGTTTTCAATTGTTTTCCTTGTGTGCTTTAAATTGTGGGTTGCTTGGGAGTTCTATAGATCCTAAACCCGGATCTGGGGATACCTTTCTTAGAAAGTAGCAACAAGGCTGTGAGGGAACTGTGCGGGGTATACCGACATGGTTGAAACAGTCTGCTACGTTGATGTGGCACTTTGGTGTGTACCGGTAACCCTTGAGTTCAGTCAAGGAGAGTACGGGGCCTCCGCGTGGTGTCGTGAAGCATCAACAGACCTTAGGAACCTTAATTGAACTATCTTGGCCTCTTTAGGGTAGTGAGATAACTGACTTTGGTGCAGTCCGAGGTTGGTTGATACTCGATACTACACTCAATTGAGGGTTGCTTTCCTGGAATATTTCGGTCGCCAGTTCAGTGGCTAAATCGAAACGATGAACAATGAAAGCAGTCCCGTGATATTGGGAACCTTAGAACCCGGTTACTTTGATTAGGACAGGTTGAACCCACCAACTTCAAGAGGGTAATACCCAGACCTCATGCTGGCCTAAACTCTAAGGGTTTCTCTTGTGTGACTTGCGTGCCTTCGTACTTGACTACTTGCATGCTTGTTATCTGACCCTTGATGTCTTGCAGGTTTTGTTCATAGCCCTTTATTAGGACTTATAACAGGGTGTACTAACCACTTGCAGGTTCTGTTTATAGTCCTTAATTGGGACTCATGACAGGTTTTACTTAGGTTTCTTGCAGGTTTTGTTCATAGTCCTTAATTGGGACTTATAACAGGGTACTAACTACTTGCAGGTTCTGTTTATAGTCCTTAATCAGGACTCATAACAAGTTTATCAAGTTTCTTGCAGATTTCGGTTTATAGTCCTTAATTGGGACTCATAACAGGGTTACTCACATTACCCCATGCATAGCATAACATCATACCATTGCATGCATCCTGCATACATCCTAACCCATTTCAAGGATCTCAAGGGCTTGTGATGCAGGTCGTGATGAATCAAACATCTAGCAAGGGGCAAAGAGGATTTATTTTCCTCTAGCCAAAGTTGTCAGGGGCTATGACCCACTGGATATGGTGAGCCTTTGACCCTTGAAGAAGGGCTCTCTACAACAGGAAGTTCCTTCAATCAAGTTGCCAGTTTCCAACTCTAACAAGTTTCCCTGTTTACCCTGCGGGATCCTTGAAAACATTGCATGCATATCATACATATCATTGCATTACAGATACCCGTTCTTTGCAGGTCACTCACCCTTCTCGCTGTTTATTTCAGCAATGGCTTGCCCACAAGACAACCAGGACTTTCTTACTCAAGAGACTCGGTTCGGGGAAATCCTCCTGAATCTATCCAAGGGGCAAGAGGAGCTAAGGATACTTCTCACGGAGACCTTCGTCAGGGGCAATGCTGAGGATGAAAAGTTGGAACACCTACAAGCTGAGATGGATGCTATGAAAGCCCAGATGCTAGGACAGAGGAATGTCATTCAAGGCCTAGTTCAAAAACAAGAGGAGCTCTGGTTTCTCGTCAACCAACTGCTTCAGGGTAACCAACTGGGGCAAACATCTAAGGGTAAAAAGCCATTCATCATCCAATCATCCTCGAGACAAGAGGATAAGGGGAAAGCTCCTCAAATGACTCCAGTGCCACAAATTCAGCACCAACCTCGCCAAGTTCAGCCAGACAAGCCCAGGAGGCAATTCACCCAGCTCAACATGTCGATGTTTCAAGCTTTGCAACGCCTATTGAGGTTGAATCTGATCACATTAAGGGCTCATCCCCGGAACCCCAACACAGCATCTCCTGCCTACGATCCCAATAAGAGGTGTGCCTACCACTCTGCTAGCCCAGGACATGATACCAATGAATGTTGGGATCTGAGGAACAAAATCCAGGACCTGATCGATGAAGGGTCATTGGAGTTCACACAAGATGGACAGGCTGAATTTTTCTACCGTTCCTCCAAGGCTCATCAGTTGAAGTGACAAGCTCCGAGACTAGGAAACTTTTGTTCATTCGAATGTTCAAGTTGTGTTTTTCTTTTGACCGTCCAAACATTTATTCATGTTAAAACATTGTTATTCCATTAATGCATCGCTTATGTCTATCAATATATTCGCATTCACTATATGCAAATTGTTTTCATATTTTTTCTGATGTCGACTCTTGATCTTAAATAACTCTAAGCCTCTTGAGGGAGGATGAAGAAAACGATACCATAGTCTACAGTATGCTTTTGAACAGACCCCGCTGATGAGGTACAAGCATTGTTTCAAACCCTAAACACTGGAGTTATAAGGATGATAATCCCTCGTCAACCCCTTTGAGCCAAAGAAGTAGGAGTTTTTCTTGTAGAAATTTAAAACCCTTAATCATAACCTGGGGCAGGGTAGTTCTCTCAGTTGATCCAAGTGCATGACGAATGGCACCGAAGAGATCTTTATGAAACGAACAAAGACAGTAATGGTTCAGAACAATCAAAAGGACAGGCAGTCATCATCAAAATTCATAAATGAGAAGCCCAAAAAGTCTAAACCTACAAAGGGGACTTATGAAACTGGGGCATCCCGCTGACTGTAATTCCAAAAAAGGAAACAGCTCAGGCAAAAAAGAAAGGGATAACAAAAAATCAAAAAGGAAGAGGTCATACAAACCCTCAACCAAAACAAAAATGACTGCCCATTCAAAATAAGTTATCAACATCTGAACCATTATTGGAACATCAAAGCAAAGACTCAAACAAGGTCTAACGTATGATCAACTGAGTTTAGGTTTGGAGAACATCACGAAGAGCGGGTGGGTACAAATAAAATTTGAGCCTTTATCCTTTGTTTCTTAAACCATGAACCAGGCCACGTTATAACCCTTAAAAGTCCTAGCTGAAGCATGGGTTAGTTCGAAAGCATACTGTGACGAAAGGTATCCTGACTCCTTAAGGCTTACTATAAATACGGAGTTGACATCACGTTTTACAAACAATCACTTGTTTTATGAAAAATACATTTTCAAAATCTTCAAGACAGACATAAGCTTTGCATTTTTAACATAACTTTGTTTGCATATGACTTTTTGTTTGAACAGTATAGAAGTTTACACGACGAATGCCTAATGAACAGAAGTACCTCCAATCAAGGGGCATGGCACGACTATTGTCCATCATCTGGGGCAGTCCAATCAAGATTCGGAGAATCTCTCAAAAGGCCAACCAGCCTGGGGCAAATCTCCACCTGAGTCACTTGGGGCATTTCAACAACAAATCTCGCCTGATCAAACATCTTCTGGTGACAAAACACTTCTAAACAGGGGCAACTCCCTACTTTCTGAGAACGGACATAGTCAGAAAAATACTACGCACAATCAAAGACCCGCTAGGCTGATATGCCTAGGCAAAAATTAGGGCTTCCCGGCGAACCAAAAGGGTTCGGGCAAAATGAGGGATGAAATGGAAAATTTGTACACCCGGCAAGTCGAAAACCTGAAAAGGCGGCTTGGGCAAAAATGGGTATCCCGGTGGACTGAAAACCCGAAAGGGTGGTCCAGGCAAAAGTTAGGGATTAAAGCGTACGACTATGTCCTGTCATCTCGTCAACTGCCTACCAGAAGAAAGTTTGTCCATCAACAAATGTCAGCACCACAGGTATCTTCCTCTCACACAGCAGAAACAGGGGCAATAATGAGTGGTCTAAGCAATCTGATTGTTCTGTCCTCCAGGGTATCAAGGTATGTTCCGTGGAAGAACATAACCAATACAGTTCAATACTCCCCCAGGAGAGTCCAACCCAGCTTCCCCAGGAAAGTTGGAATACATCTCCCCAAGCAGTAAGCTTATCCCCAGTAAATTCTGGAAGCTTATCCCCTCGCAGAGCACGAACGCGTCGTCCGGCTTGATTTAAAGAGTTATTTCCTTAACAGGATATAATTGGGTTATCCTCAGCCAAAAGCCACGGAAAGATCGTCGTCGACAGAATCTTCTCATCCCCAGCGAAGTCCATTCATACTTCCAGCACAACAAGGGTATCCTCAGCAAACTATCAACATTCAGCAAAGCATCTCTATCCCCCACAGAGTATTGCTTCCCAGCATGGTCGTTAGGGTATTTTTTTTTCCCCGCAGAATCTTCCATTTGCCAAGTTTATTCCGCAACGGAGTCATCTTCTCCTACCGGTATACTTGCAACTATCAACCCCAGCGGAAGCAAAAGCTATTCTTCCACATCAGCCCAGGATGCGACTTCCCGGCACCCGTCAAGGATTTACTTTCCTACGACGAAAATATACATTCATAAACATCATATCCTCATACATTACAGCATGCATATGCATCATACTACATGAATCTCATTAATTTTGAAGACATACAGTTCATGCATCATGATTTTGCATACAATTATGTTTTGCCTTTTCAGGAAAAAGATCAATACAAATGACTACTATCAAACTATCGCAATTCTGTCTAGATATAGTTTCAGATATGATCCAGATATGGTGACGTTCTGATGCTGCTTCCAGATTTCCTTCCAGATATAGTTTCAGATGTAAACCAGATATGGTGACGTTCTGATACTGCTTCCAGAAGTCCTTTTTCAGATGTTTCCCTCTCCGACGATGAGTGTGAGGTGATATTCTCCTATGGTTCCCTCTCCGACGGTGTGTGAGGTGGTAAGTCCTTTTTCAGATGGTTCCCTCTCCGACGGTGTGTGAGGTGGTAAGTCCTTTTTCAGATGTTTCCCTCTCCGACGATGAGTGTGAGGTGATATTCTCCTATGGTTCCCTCTCCGACGGTGTGTGAGGTAGTAATTCCTTTTTTAGATGTTTCCCTCTCCGACGATGAGTGTGAGGTGATATTCTCTTATGGTCCCCTCTCCGACGATGAGTGTGAGGTGGTAATTCCTTTTTTAGATGTTTCCCTCTCCGACGATGAGTGTGAGGTGATATTCTCTTATGGTCCCCTCTCCGACGATGAGTGTGAGGTGGTAATTCCTTTTTTAGATGTTTCCCTCTCCGACGATGAGTGTGAGGTAATATTCTCTTATGGTCCCCTCTCCGACGATGAGTGTGAGGTGGTAATTCCTTTTTTAGATGTTTCCCTCTCCGACGATGAGTGTGAGGTGATATTATCTTATGGTCCCCTCTCCGACGATGAGTGTGAGGTGGTAATTCCTTTTTTTAGATGTTTCCCTCTCCGACGATGAGTGTGAGGTGATATTCTCTTATGGTCCCCTCTCCGACGATGAGTGTGAGGTGGTAATTCCTTTTTTAGATGTTTCCCTCTCCGACGATGAGTGTGAGGTGATATTCTCTTATGGTCCCCTCTCCGACGATGAGTGTGAGGTGGTAATTCCTTTTTTAGATGTTTCCCTCTCCGACGATGAGTGTGAGGTAATAGTCTCTTATGTTTCTCTCTCCGACGGTGTGTGAGGTAGTAAGCCCTTTTCAGATGATTCCCTCTCCGATGATGAGTGTGAGGTAATAGTCTCTTATGTTTCTCTCTCCAACGGTGTGTGAGGTGACAATTCCTTTTCCTATGATTCCCTCTCCGACGGCGGGTGAGGTGATTCCCTTTCAGAGTATAATTTTCTATGGTTCTCTTCCTGATACTGCAAAAATGGTAATTCCCGCCAAGATTTTTCTCAACGAGCGTTGTTGAAGTTAAAATCACCCAAGGTTCTCTTACCATTCATGCTAAGGCAGTAATCATCCCTGGTTCATTCATCAGCGTTTGAAGCTCCAGACTCAGCTCCTGTAACCAGTCAGGACATATCTATACCAAGCATCTAAAATCAGCTCCTGCAACGTGTCAGGTACTCATTTTTCTTTTGCAGGTATGCAGGTTCTCGCTAAGGAATCTCCTACGCAATCAACATCCAGATGGAATCTATAAGCCCATCATCCTATCCAGCAATCTCTGAATGGCATCTATAAGCCCATTCCCCCATCACACTGCTACTATGTGAGCGCAAATTTCTGGGCACTCTAGTGTCCAATCATCTTCTACCCTCGGATTACGAAAGGCACGTCAGCCAATCTGCATCCTCGGGTCTAAGAAGATTGAACAGGGGCAACTGTTGTACCCCAAAATTTGCCCTCCCATATTCTTCAAGAAATTGCCAAGTCAAGTCACAAAATTCCCCAAGGGTTGTGCAGTGCAAAGGTCCCATATACAGTCAAAACTAGGGTTTGGGTTCTGATCAAGAAAAGGAAGTTTTCAAAGACCAAATCAAGTCTCACATGCTTACAAATATGGTCAAGTATCCTCATATCAAGTTTCAAGGCATTCAGCTCAAAATTGCACAGTCAAAACCCTAAATTGCACTACAGTCAACTGTAGGGGCAAAATGGTCATTTGGCAGTCAAAAGTTCAAATTTTTGGTCAACATATCATTTTGAAACCACAAACATAATTTGATCAATGCTTGATCATGATTCTCAAAATTTGGCTCAGAAATCATCAAAGATGCAAAGGTTGCTATATTTGGACAGTTGAAAAAGTCAACTGAAATTGACCAGGGCATAACTTTCACATGGATTATCAGAAAAATCCCATACAAAGCTCATTTTGAAGAGAAAGACATTTCCTACAATTCATCTTCATATTCCAAGTCCAATAAATGCTCTCACAAAAAGTTATCAATTTCAACATTATAGGTCATTTTCAAAAGTCAACAAAAAGGGACTTTAAGTCAAAGACCATAACTTGAGATTGGTAAATAAAAATGACATGGGACCAAAGGCATTGGTTAAAGGACTCAAAGACCTTTCCAAAATGTCCAAGAACATGAGAAAAGCTTAAAACCTGAGCAAGTTATGCCTTGTGGAAGTTGGGAAAATTTTGGAAATTTTGAAAAGTCAACTTTGATCCAAATGACCTAAAAATGCAAATGGGCCCATTTTTCTTCCATGATTCATCATTCTAAGCCTATGCACGACCACTTGGCCCAAAGGGAAGTATTTTCTCAATTTTTATTTATTTATTTGAATTTATATTAATATTAATTCATTTAAATTATTTAAATACATGAAAAATATCTAACCTAACAAAACCAATCTTTTTATGCATGATTTGGACTCAATATTTCGTGCTTGTTCAATTATGGAAAGAATTGGTGTGATTGGAGCCTAATTGACACAAAGAACACTTGAAAAAGATATGAAAAAGATATGAAGAAATCAAATATTCAAAAGCCATGATTATGAGAGATTTGATCCAATTTTCTTGACCTAATACATTCACTACAAAGGCCTGAACCTAAACCTAATCCTGGTACACTGAAGGCTGCGCAGAAAACCAAAGTTCAAAACTTGAAAATTCTTGCAAAAAGTTCAAAACTGAAAAGCATTCTAGAGGTCGATTCAAGGCTCCAAACTTGGTTCAATAGCTTCCTTGACAATCTCTGAACGTGTGCCAATCCCTAACATCAACTCAAACGCCAGGAATTGGTATATTGGACATGAACTGTATAAAGAAAAATTCAAAATCGTGCATCATGATTTAAGCATTTTTACAGCGTTTTTTTTATTGATTCATGTTCACTATGATCTCTTGAAGCTAACCAATATGTTCAATTGCCTTTTTCTGTACTAGATGCGATTTTGCCATGTTTCTTTTTTAGGGTTTTCAGAAGCTCGAATTAGGGATTCCTAAGAGAGGAAAAATTGGGATCCCTAACCACCATCATTCAAACCGGTGCATTGAGACGAAAGCAATGGAACCCTCGCGCTCAATTTATGAGCGTTAGGGACCTAATCGCTATTTTCTTGAAACCAGCTTTAAGCCACGCCCAGAAAACCGTTGCCTATGCGTTTGAAGTTTCAGGATAGTGGGGACGATGATATCGTGTCAACAAGTGATACGCTGGTTTTGAATTTCGCGCGCTTCAGTTTGCTAACGCGTTGTTGTTTTTATATTATTTATTTGCTTATTTTATAACAAATATGTTCAGTGGCTCAGCTGGCAGAATCTCGTTGCTTCAACCTCCGAGACCTGGGTTCGAACCCCAGGTCTGTGTATTCTTCACCTTACTTTTCCACAGGGATTCGTATGCGTTTCCAATGCCAAGGCACAGCATACACCTTCATCATCCATCCATACACGCGTCCAACAAATCAAATTCAAAGGCCAGGATTCATGGGGTACAGCGAGTGCTAGTCAACGCTGAAGCAGGCGAGCGAAAAGTCAAAGAAGGCCATGTTTAATTGGGCCAAAATTTCCTGATCCATACCTCCATGTTGGGACAGAAAACCCCCCTGGTTTGCATAATTCCTTTGTTTTCTTTGTTTGTTTTTATTTATTCTATTTTTATTTTAATTATTACTCTTTTAGTTAATTAATTATTTTTACAAAAAAAAACATAAAAAATGTCTAAAAATCAGAAAAAGATAAAACATGATAGATAAGTTTTATTTTCATGTAAATAAATTAATTTAGATTAGAGTTTTAATTTTAATTCTTTTAATAACAAAATACATAAAAATGTAGAATTGGGTTAATTAACAATTTTGATTCCTTTTAATATTTTTCCCCTTTTTCACAATAATAATTATTTGTTTATCTATTTTTATAATTAAAATTATACATAAATAACTTAGGGTAAATTAGGTTAAAAACTTCTAACATTTTTTAATAAGTTTAAAAATAAATAGAATTAGGGTTTGCATTTTATTTCAATTTTAATAATTTTCTTGTCTTATCAAATCTAAAAAATACATAAAATACTAAAAACATTTTCTTTTTAATTTTAATTCTAAGTCCTCATTAAATTCAATTTTTTTGCAAAAAGGGTCCAACGCCCATATTCGTAATTTATTTAATTTGCGCATTTATTTTATGTCGTTTATTATAATTATGTAATTCTCCCAAAGCTTTGTAATTTAAACTTTTCGCACTTTCTATTCGCTTTATTTTACTTTCTGTCAAATCGGGTCCGGTTTAATTTTGGCGATGTGGACCCGCGCCATTTGTAATAGTCGTAGATTTACTTTCCCGCAAATATTAACTGTTAAATAGGCATGCAAGAATGAATGACTTAAAAATAAAATCAAGCGTAGATCACCTTAACATGACAAGACAAATGCAAACGAAAACGACACACAATTCGCACACACCACCCCTAGGGTACGCCTCACTGTTGCCTTTCGAAAGGTGGTCGTCGAGTAGAGGACGTCTTAGTAAGTCCTCATGATCCGGGAACCTGGCATGAGGGTAGCTTCTAAGGTGTCTTCCCATTGCTCTGGTGATCACCATGTCCCGAACCTCGAATTGACCCGAACACCTCCAACGGTGGTGCTACCTACCTCTCAATGGTGGGATGGCACTACTTTAAAGGACATCTACACAGACGAATTCCTTAGGGTAGGTAGACGACTCGTAGATACTTGCTCTAATTTCAAAAACAAATTCAAAAATACTTTTCACACCGACACCTTTTCAAAAAGCTTTCGAAAGCAATTTTTCAAACACTCTTGAGGACCGATACAAGAGTCGAACTGGAATTTTCAAAGAAACTTTTTAAAACCCACATTGAAAAGCAAACAAACCATTTTTGAAAACACAAATGAGCAAGTATCTAAGAGCCCATGGATAACCATGGATAGAAAGGGTGCTAACACCTTCCCTTTCTATAATCTACCTCCCGAACCGAGAGCAATCTCTATAAGGAATTTTTCTGTGCTTTTGTCCTTTCGATTTGGAGAAAATAAAAGACGGTGGCGACTCTTGCTTCCGCGACATTTTCGCGAACCAGCGTTAAACAGTCAGTTCCAGATCCACCGATCACAGGGTCCCTCATCCGAACTTCAATACTTCTGCTCCTACCTACCATCCCAATAGGAGGTGTGCATACCACTCCTATGGTCCTGGACATGACACCGAGGACTGCTGGGCCTTGAAAAACAAAACTCAGGATCTGATTGACATTTGAGTGCTGAAATTCATGCCGAATGGTGAGATGCAAATCTTCCACTTTGGGAGCTCCACCTGAATTGACAAAGCTCGAGCTGAGAGACTTTTACTTCATTTGAATTTTCAAAGTTGTAATCTCTTTTGTTATTCAAACAATTAACTGTTAATGTCAAACTCTTGTTTCATTAATGCATTGCATGTGTTTGTCTTGAATTCATCCATTCGTTTTCACTACTCTTGTGCTTTCTTTATGATATTTAACCCTTGATAAAAAGCTGCAAGCCTTTAGAGGGAGGATGACGAAACAATACCGTAATCTCATACAGTATGCTTTTGAACAGACCTAGCTGATGATGTACAGGCATTTCTTTCAATTCCCAATCACTGGAGTTATAAGGAAGATAATCCCTAGTCAACCCCTTCGATCCAAAGAAGTAGGAGTTTTCTGTTCTAAACAAATCAAAACCTTTGATATAAACCTGGGGCAGGGTAGTATCTCAGTTAATTCAAAAGAAAATGCGCATTGAAGTCGCAAACTCTCAGTTCGTAACACAACGAACGACGTCAAAAAAGAAGCATTCCTCTGGAATCAAAAGACAGTGATGGTTCCTTATCTCATAGGCAGTCATTACCTCTCAAAAAAAATAAAATCCCACTGAGCCAAAACCTATAAAGGAAGCTCAAGAAAGCTGGGGCATCCCGCTGACTGGGATCTCAAAAACGGGACCAGTCAGGCAAAAGTTAGGGATAACAAATCAAAATCAAAATAGAGAGGTCATTACGAATCCTCAACAACATGAAAAATGTTGCAAAAAGAAAAAGGAGATGGTGACTGTCTCCCAAATTCAACTGGTGAACCATCACCCAAAAGTCGTTCCAAACTCGAATAGAGTGCGAAGCACAATTAACTGAGCTTAGGGTTGAAGAACATCACGAAGAGCGGGTGGGTACAAATATACTTTGAGCCTTTATCCTTTGTTTCTTAAACCGTGAACCAAGCCACGTTACAACCCTTCAAAAGTCCTAATTGAAGCATGGGTTAGTTCGAAAGCATACTGTTCAAAAGGTATCCTGACTCCTGTAAGGCTTTGCTCTAAAATCTTGTGTTGATTTGTCTTATAAAAAAAGTTTTCTGCTAAAAAACACATCTTTTCAAAACTTCGAGACAAACATAAACTTTGCATTGCTTGAATATCACTGTTTGCATTTGACTATTTATTTGACAGCGAAGAATTTCATACAGCGAATGTTCGGAGGAACGAAAACTCTCTCAATGAACAAAAATCATTTCAAAAAGGATGGCACTTCCATTGACAAATCTCCTATCAACAAGGGGCATGACATGTCACCATCCAATTAACCTGGGGAAGTCTAGTCAAGGTTTCAACAGATCTTTCAAAGTTCAGTTAACCTGGGGCAGTCCAGTCAAGATTTCAACAAATCTCTCAATTGCAGATTAACCTGGGGCAAGTCTCCC
Source organism: Vicia faba (assembly GCA_948472305.1). Classification (NCBI taxonomy): domain Eukaryota; kingdom Viridiplantae; phylum Streptophyta; class Magnoliopsida; order Fabales; family Fabaceae; genus Vicia; species Vicia faba. Next base: position 341,091,142 of record OX451736.1, read on the forward strand.
TCACCATCACTTGGGGCATTAGAATGTCAAAAGTGTTCAACAATTCCTTCATCACCTGTTGGAAGATGCAGTTTTACACGAACTCATCATCAGGAAAACCTACACCGGTTCCTTCTCAAAAACCCAGATGCAGTTTCACACAGACTCATCACCAGGAAACCCTACACCGGTTCCTTCTCAAACTCAAAAGATTCTTGGAATCCCCAGAAGATCTCAACATTCCCCAGCGGAGCATAGACATTCCTCAGCAAGCATCCCCGACAATCTTAGTATAAGATTGTTCCCCGGCGGAATACAGACACCCCAGTGGAACCATTCCCCAGTACAGTCCAAAGTTTCACCAGGAAAGTGGAATCCATATCCCCGGTAGATTCTGGAAGCTTATCCTCGGTAGATTCTGGAAGCTTATCACCTGCAGAGTACACACGCCTCTCCCCTACTTTATTCAAAGGTTATTTCCCCACCAGGGTATAACTGGGTTATCATTAGCTAATTACCACGGAAAGATCATCCTCGGCAAAGTTCTTCCTATCCCCAGCGGAGTTCATCAAATTCCCCAACATAACTTATCAGTGGAATCCCCAGCGGAGCTCTCATCAAAACCTCAGCGAAGTATCTATTCCCACAGAGTAATTCCCCGCAGAGTAATCTCTCCAACAAGTTTATTCCCCAACGGAGTCATCTTCTCCTACCGGTTTATTCTTGCAACCATCATCCCCAGCGGAAGCTAATAACTCCACTCTTCAACATCAGCCCAGGATTCCACAAACTCCCGGCATTCGTCAAGGATTTATTTTCCTAGACAAAAATACATTCATCACATTATCATACACCATGACGCATGCATATACGCATCATATCACACAATCTCATTTATTCTTGAAAACATCATGACCTCATGCATTTCATACATCATGACATTGCATACAACTGATGTCTTGCCTCTTCAGGAAAAAGGACAATCCAAAGATGATTACTATCAACTGTCACAATTCCAGATTCGATTCCTGTATCTAGCCAGGGCATATCTGTGAGTAACTGATTGTAGATTCGATACCTGTATCCAGCCAGGGCATGTCTGCATGAAGAGTTTCCAGATTCGATTCCTGTATCTAGCCAGGGCATATCTGTGAGTAACTGATTGTAGATTCGATACCTGTATCCAGCCAGGGCATGTCTGCATGAAGAGTTTAGAGATTCGATTCCTGTATCCATCCAGGGCGTATTTGTAGACGACCAATTCCAGATTCGATTCCTGTATCTAGCCAGGGCATATCTGTGAGTAACTGATTGTAGATTCGATACCTATATCCAGCCAGGGCATATCTGCATGAAGAGTTTAGAGATTCGATTCCTGTATCCAGCCAGGGCATATCTGTAGACGACCAATTCCAGATTCGATTCCTGTATCTAGCCAGGGCATATCTGTGAGTAATTGATTGTAGATTCGATACCTGTATCCAGCCAGGGCATGTCTGCATGAAGAGTTTAGAGATTTGATTCCTGTATCCAGCCAGGGCATATCTGTAGACGACCAATTCCAGATTCGATTCCTGTATCTAGCCAGGGCATATCTGTGAGTAACTGATTGTAGATTCGATACCTGTATCCAGCCAGGGCATGTCTGCATGAAGAGTTTAGAGATTCGATATCTGTATCCAGCCAGGGCACGTCTGTAAGCAGCCTTTTGAAGTTCCGGATTCGATTCCTGTATCTAGCCAGGGCATATCTGTGGGCAATCGATTGTAGACTCGATACCTGTATCTAGCCAGGGCATATCTGCATGAAGAGTTTGAAGATCAACCCCTGTAACAGGCCAGGAAATTATCTTTCTTTCTCAGGTACGCAAGTTCTCGCTAAGAAATATCTTACGCAATCGACACCCCGGATGGCATCTATAAGCCCATTCCCGACAAGATTCTGTCACATCTCCAAATGGCATCTTTAAGCCCATTCCCAGATGGCATCTTTAAGCCCCTCCCCCGACAAGATTCTGTCACATCTCCAGATGGCATCTTTAAGCCCATCACCAAATGGCATCTTTAAGCCCATTCCCAAATGGCATCTTTAAGCCCATCCTCTGACAAGATTCTGTCACATCTCCAGATGGCATCTATAAGCCCATTCCCGACAAGATTCTGTCACATCTCCAGATGGCATCTATAAGCCCATTCCCGACAAGATTCTGTCACATCTCCAAATGGCATCTTTAAGCCCATTCCCAGATGGCATCTTTAAGCCCATCCTGTGACCAGATTCTGTCACATCTCCAGATGGAATCTATAAGCCCATTCCCGACAAGATTCTGTCACATCTCCAGATGGCATCTATAAGCCCATTCCCGACAAGATTCTGTCACATCTCCAAATGGCATCTTTAAGCCCATTCCCAGATGACATCTTTAAGCCCATCCCCCGACAAGATTCTGTCACATCTCCTGATGGCATCTTTAAGCCCATCACCAAATGGCATCTGTAAGCCCATTCCCTCTACCATCACATCACCGAGTGCAAATTTTTGGGCACTCTAGTGTCCAATCTCCTTTTACCTTCGAGTCGCGAACGGCAAACTTGCCAATCTAACTCTTCAGGTTCAAGAAGATTGAACAGGGGCAACTGTTGTACCCCAAAATTTTCTCTCTCACTTCATCAACATTTTCTCATCACAAGACCCTTGGAGCTCAAGAACAAGTTAGGGTTTACTCTACTCAAGGCCCCTCCTTGCACTGTTGACCTTGTTGTACCCCAAAATTTGCCCTCCCATTTCTCATTGATTTCTCACCACAAAACCTTTGAAGATCAAGATCCAGTTAGGGTTTCATCTGCTCAAGACTTCTCCTTGCACTGTTGACCCAAATTAGGGTTTGTGTTTGCACAAAGATGTTTTGACCTAAAATGCCTAAGATGACTTTCTTGCTTCATATTGGACTCCCAAGTTTATCCATATCAAGTTTCAAGCCTTGATTCCAAGTTTTGCCCAGTCAATTGGACAGTTGACCTAGAAATCAGCTGTATTGGGGAAAAAGTCAACTGTGGCCAATTGACAGTCAAATCTCATGCAAATTGACCCACATCAACATTATGAACTCACATGAACCATTTGATCAAGTTTGGATCACAATTCCACAAGAAATTTGATCAGATCACCAAAAGGGCAAAATGGTCATTTTTAGGGTTTTAACTGCACAAAGGCAATTTTTGACTGTTTGACCTAACCAATGGCAAACCAAACTCACATATGGATTCAAGGACCCCATGGAATTATCTTTACATGCTCAACAAGTTCAAAAGATCCCAAATACACAAGATTGACAGTTGAATTTCCCAGTCAATTGATCAATTTTGATTGTATATTGAAAAGTCAAACTTTGACTTTTTGGTCAAAATCAAGAGTCAAGATTCATTTTTCATCAAAACATGCCAAATCATGAAACTTGTTCATCAAGAAATCAAAAAATGCAAATTAGGGTTAGAAATGAGAATTTTTCATAACTTAGAATTTTTCTAAGTTATGAAAAAACCCTAATTTTATCCCAACTTTGCCTCACTTTCTCACCAAGATTCATTTGGATTCAAACAAAAGTCAAAACATGAAAGTTGTAGCTTGTTGCATAATCTACAACTTTGATTCACAAAGTTTTCCCAAATGAGGCTTTTATCTCAAGTTACAATTTTTGGAATAAGGGTACTAAACCATTCTTAACTTGGTGAAATTTTAACCTATTTTGGCAAGGTTTTCTACCTAACTTCAAGGCCATTTTCCATACACTTCCACTTGGAATTTCAATTTTCATTTCAAAGATGGATTATAGTACACATTCCAAGATTTCCAAAATGTCCAAGAACTCATCAAACAACCTCATAACTTGAGAGAATCGAATTTTGCAATATGGCCAAAAGTCACTTTGATTCATGGCCATGTACATGTTCATAACTTGTGCAAATTTCTCAAACCAGCATGCCACTTGATTACAGGCCCTTAAACCATCCAAAACTCAATAATTTAATGCATGTTCATTGTGCTAAGGTTTTGTTTCATGAGTTTATGCATTACATGTTGAATTAAGCCATTTATGGAAAAAGTGAAATAGCCATTTTTGCAAAAGCAAGCTTTATGCCAAAGTTGCAAATCCACAAGTACAGATGAAATCTAATTGGCAAAAGATTATGAGAAAAACACACTGATCAAGGAGAGGTTTTGCAGCATGATTAGGGGGCCTCTACTTGCCTAGAACATCAACTTGGCTTTGCTTGCTTAAGTGTGAAGAAAAGTTGCATAACATAACACAACTATCATCTCAGCATTAGAACACTTAAGCAATTATTTTGTACACCTTCTAATCATCCTAACTAAGCTAGCACACGACTCCAATACCTCCACAAACTCAGAACCACCCTCAAACTGCTCAAACAGAGTTCTCACTGCAGTTTGAGTGCCAACTCTCATCCCTTGCATGATTTCTTGCCCAAAGCTCATCAAACACATTCCCTAGCATCAATGCAAGCTAACCAAAACCTAAAACACGACCTGTAATTCCTCTAACCAGTTCCACCATTTTCACTTTCTTGTTTTACAGTTGGAGGTCCATAGCTCGATTCAAGGTGTCTCAAAGAAAAGTAAGCATTGGAATAGCATCACCACACTTCAGGCAAGCTGTACAGATCATCATCTTGCTCTGAAAGCTCCCCCATTGCCAGATAGAACTTCAACTGAACAGGTATTTTCTTGAACTTCTAACTCTTAGTCTAGGCATCATTAGCTCTAAGTTTGTGAATGAAAAGTGTTCTACTCATGCCTCTGAATCTGTACATGCTTTTACTTTTCATTTATTTTGCTTGAGCTGTGAGAATTTAAGGTTTGAATATGGCAGAAAAATTAGGTCATGATTTGGGATTGTCAAAATTCTCTCTCATTTCTGAGAGTTAGGATGAGTTCTTTATATATTTAAAATCGTGATTCAATGCTTAACATTTCTTATGTTGGAAGTTTGTGCAAAAGATCAAGGAATCAGGATGTTTGAATGGAGGTTCAGGCGCGCATTTTTTGAACATTTTTTGTTCAGAGGTTGAAGAAGAAGCTTCATGGGCTGGGCTTGCTTCTGAATTTCTTTTCACACCATATTTCTGATTTCACACCCCCTGAGCCCAATTTGTGTGTTTTATTGATTTTTTGATTTTTCTTTTTTCATTTTGGTTTATTTATTTTTCCTAATGATATTAAAAACATAAAAAACATTTTTTATACCATTTTTCTATTTTTAAGCATTTATTTGTTCATAGGAATCATTTGTGCATAAATAATATATATATACTATTATTTAGAAAACTAGAAAAATAGTGCAAATATACTTTATTTCTGATTTTTGTTTCATTTTTCTTTTGAAAATATTTTATACAAAATATAATTTTTTTTTATAAATATTAAATATTGTTATTTTTGTATATATAATATTTATTTAGTAAATAATAAAGATATTTATATATATTAATATACTTAGGGCAAAAATACCAAAATACATACATTTTTTATTTTATTAATATTTGATATGGAAAATACCTTTTTTATGAATATACTCCATTTTATTTTATTTTTGTATATAATTATTAAATATTATACATATTAAATAGTTAATATATTTATTTAATGAAATTAGGGTTTTACCCTTAAAACACAAAAAACTCCAAAAATAATATTTTTTTTATTTTTATTTATTTGACATAAATAATACTTTTTTCATACATATAAAAACCCTTTTTGCATTTTGCATCTTTATTTTATGATCCATTTAATTTGTGCAATTAATTATCTTGTAAATATTCCAAAATTGATGTAATAGCTAGGTTTTAATTTCTTGTCTAAATATCCCCCCATTTGAACATTTGTACCCCCTTCCCATATTGTGTTGTAATAGTGTAGGGATTTTACTTTTCGCACTTTAAACGCTTTCTAAATATACCATGCTAGAATTAGGGTTTGTATGCAAATAAAAAGAACAAAATAGTTTGACCTAATTTCAAAGATAAACAAGCATGAAATTGGACAACACATATCACACTTGCACCCCTAGGGTATTCCACTTGTTGCCTTCCAATAATGGGCCATATTGTATGTTAGGTCTCTTTGGGCAAAAACAAATACAAATCAATTGATCATAGTCCCTCGATGACGCTTTCGAAAAGTTGCCTAAAATGATCAAGTCCCTTTCAAAGAAAATTGCCCAAAGATACTTAGCACTATTGCAACTATGGTCTAAACGATGAACCGCACCCGTCCCTTTCATCTCCTAACACAAGATTGTCCACCAAATGCAATGGTGGAACAAAATTGTTAAAAGGGTTAAAAACATAACAAAAATCTTTGAGAACTTTAGGGTAGATAGCTCTTAAGTACTTGTCAATTTGCAAAAGAAAACACTTGCCTATTTTCAAACCACACTTCACAAACACCTTTCAAAACAAACTTTCAAAAACCTTGAAACATCTTTTCTAAAAGACAAACACCTTTTTGTAAAACATTCGAGTAAATAATTGTTACAAGGGTAGCCTAAACAAGGCATCTTTTTCAAAACCTTTTCAAAGCCACGCACAAAGCACCATTTCAAACAATTGAAAACCAAGGCAAGTTGATCTAAGCAAGTACCTAAGAGCCCATGGATAACCATGGATAGAAAGGGTGCTAATACCTTCCCTTTCTATAATCTACTCCCCGAACCCAAGAAAAATCTCAAAGGTTTTTGCTGTGCTTTTTAAACCTTTCCTTAGGATAAAATAAAAAGTCGGTGGCGACTCTTGCTCAACCGAAACATTTGCGAAAACAAACGCAAAACCATAGTCAATTCTCCCACCGTATCACAGAACTGGCGACTCTGCTGGGGAGAAATTTAAAAGTGGAGTAACCTTAGGGCTTAGATCACCCTCTTGCATGAATAATTGTTTGTCTTGTTTGCTTTACATTTTGGCTCTCTTGTTTGGGTTTGCAATCCTACACCCGGATTTTAGGAAACATTCATAGATAGCAATACATTGTGGAAACTGTGCGGGGTATACCGACACGGTTGAAGCAATAGCTATATTAGTGCGACATATTTGTGAATACCGGTAACCCTTGAGTTCAATCAAGGAGAGTACGGGGCCGCTGAGTGATGTCACTAAGCACTAATGACCTAGAACCTTACTTGACCATCTTGGCCTTTTACTAGGGGTAGTGAGATAACCGGCTTTGGTGCAGTCCGAAGTTGGTAGATACTCGATACTACACTCATTGAGGGTTGTTTTCTTGGAATATTTTGGTCTCTAGTTAAGTGGCTAAACCAAAACAATGAACAATGAAAACAATCCAGTGATATTGAGCTCCTTAGAACCCGGTTACTATTTATAGGACAGGTTTTTAAGCCAACTACACTCAAGAGGGTACTTACCTGTGAAACCCCATGCAAGCCTGAAACTAGGGTTTGGTGTGATTTGCTTGTACATATGTTTTGTGCATACATCATAAACATCATAAAACATCATATGCATTCACTAACCAATTCAAGGGTTTGGATCTTCATCTTTGTTCTTGTTTTAAAGGTCATGGAAATTCCTCGCAGAAACACCATTCAAGTCAACCTTGTGAGAATCTCTCCTCAACTCAAGGAGCTCACCTCAAGAATTCCAGAAAGCTCATCCTTCAGTGAAAGACATGGTAGACTGCTCAGCCTAGTCAACACCAACATTGAAGAAGACATGATGAAATTGCTATTCCAGTTCTTTGACCCTCTTCACCACTGTTTCACCTTCCCTGATTACCAGTTGGTGCCCACTTTGGAGGAGTTTTCTCAACTCATGAGAATTCCTATCCTTAATCAACTACCCTTCAACGGTACGGAAAAGGAACCAAAGCCGGAAGATGTTGCTCGAGCATTACATCTACAACCATCCGACATCAAGGGGCATTGGGAAACCAGAAGCGGCGTCAAAGGATTTTTAGCAAAATTCTTGTTTGAGAAGGCACAAGAATGTTGGAATTCATTGGACCTACAAGCCTTTGAAGAAATTGTGGCGCTCCTTATCTATGGGTTGGTTTTGTTCCCAAATTCTGACCAATTGGTAGATGTCAACGCCGTCAAAATCTTCTTGTCCAGAAACCCAATACCAACGTTGCTTGGGGACATCCTTCACTCATTTTACACACGAACAATGAGAAAGAGAGGTGTTCTCATGTGTTGTACTCCTCTCCTTGCAAGGTGGTTTATTTCGCACCTTCCACAATCTGTCTTGAAGAATGACCAAGACTCAAGGTGGTCCCAACGGTTAATGACTCTTACTCACTCTGATGTACATTGGTGTTCTCGGTCCAGAGAAAATGTCATCATCGTCGATCGTTGTGGAGAGTTTCCTAATGTTCCTTTACTTGGAATCAGAGGGGGCATTACCTACAACCCTTGCCTAGCTTTGAGGCAATTTGGATATGCACGGAGGGATGGCCCTCACGACATGTTAATTCCTGACCTAGTTTTTGACTTCGACAACGATGCGCAAGGACTTCGCCAAAGATTCATCAGAGCTTGGGGGAGGCCCAACAAGGTTGATAGAAAGACTTTGAGACACAAGAACTCCATCCCTCTTGAGCCTTATCTCAAGTGGGTACGAGCCCGAGCCCAAAGTCTGATGATGCCTTATCCTCATGTTCTCCCTGTGATTAAAGAGCCCGTCAAGGAAGGAGAGGTTCCCTACACCATCCTACATCCTGACATGCCTACATCGTGGGAGGAAATGCAGAAAAGTTGGATTCAGCTCAAGGAGGAACGGAACACTTTTGAAGCTAGCTTCTACGCCAGTGAGAAGAAGGTTCTAGAGCTTACCCGCCGACTCCATGAGCAAGAGGCCCTTAACACCTACATCGCACCAAAGAGGATGCGCAATGTCTTTTTGCCTTGAGAAGTTATTTTGTAATATTTGGCCCATGGGGCATTTATGTACTAACAAAGTTCTTCTTATTAATATGACGTGCGTTCTTCTTTGTCTGCAACAATTTTGAATGTTCTAAATCCGTGAATGCATTGCATACATAAGCATACCATTCATCATGTGCATAAGCAGGTCTCACTCCAGGTTTCCTTATCTGTCTGCTGTTTATTTCAGTAGGATGGATCTCGAGTAAACAGTCAAAGACCTACAAGCTCAGAATGCACAGTTCCAGCAACTCCTGATGACCTTGGCTAAGGGTTAGGAGGATATCAAAACTCAATTGGGGAACAAAGACCCAGTGAAAAAGAAGAAAAAGAGACTCGGGGTGGCTACTTTAGGGAGAAGATTTGACGGAGAAGCTCGGAGATTGCTTGAATTTCCTCCTACTTCTGATGAAGGAACCAGCAAAGGAGGTGGGGCTGCGTTACCGTCCGAGTCTGATGCGGAAGAAGAAGAGGTCGAAGAGGATGAAGATTATTCTGATCAGCAATACCCTCCAGCTGATGATAAATACAAAGGGCTAGAAGACAGATTGGCCGCCATGGAGCTACAAAGAGTACCGGGTTTGGATTTTGAAGACTTGGGTTTGGTCGCCAGGATTGTGATTCCCCCAAAGTTCAAGGTGCCAGTGTTTGTAAGGTATGATGGGTTGTCCTGTCCCAAAATGCATCTCAGGTCCTACGTGAGAAAGATTCAACCCTATACGGCAGATAAAAACCTTTGGATTCATTTCTTTCAAGACAACCTTTCTGGAGCTCAGTTGGAGTGGTTTTATCAGCTAGAGGGAACCAGCGTCCGAAATTGGGAAGACTTGGCCACCGCCTTCTACAAACAATATCAGTATAATTCTGACCTTGCTCCTACTCGTACCCAACTTCAGGGTATGTCATTAGGAACAAGCGAAGGATTCAAAGAATATGCACAAAAATGGAGGGATTTGGCTGGCAGGGTGCAGCCTCCTTTAACTGACCGCGAACTTGTTGATATGTTTCTTGGGACCCTGTCCGGGCCATTTTTCAATCATCTAATTGGTAACTCTTCCGCAGGGTTTACCGATTTGATCTTAACAGGCGAAAGAATAGAAGCTGGCATCAAGTCAGGAAAGATTCAGAAGGGTGTTGCTGCAAGTGTTGAGAAGAAGCCTTTTAAAAAGGAAACAGATGTGGTATATTCTCAGAGAAGAACAGGGAAGACGGAGCGTCGGCCAACTGTGGGGGCCGTAATGATTCAAAACACTCCAAGTGAGCAGCCTCGCTATAACCAGTCCAGACCAAATCAGCAACGGGTGGAATGGCCACAACGGCAGTTCACCCGTATTAATATGACTCCAGCGCAAGTGCTTCCCCATCTATTGAAGTTGAATCTCGCCACCATCAAGGAGGCACCAAAGAATGTGAATACGTCCTCTCCACACTATCATCCTAATGCTAAGTGCGCCTACCATTATGACAGTGTTGGGCACGACACCAATGATTGTTGGGCACTTAAGCATAAGATCCAAGACCTGATAGAGGCGAAGGAGGTAGAGTTTGACGCTCCGGAGAAGCCTAATGTGATATCTGCACCCATGCCGAAGCACGACCGAAATATCAATGCCATTGAAGAAGATTTGTATGTTGCTGATGTTAATGATCTGGTAACTCCTTTGTTAACCATTAAGTTGAATTTGTTAAGGGCCGGGATCTTCCCGGGATGTAAAGAAGACTGCTACTGCTGTTACTCTCTGCCGTTTGATTGTCCGTTACTGAAGAAAGGCATCCAAGGCCTTATGGATAGTCGACAAATTTTGTTTGAAAAAGTTTCTGCTGTTCCAACCGATGGGGTTTAATCTGTAACGTATAGCCTAAATGTAGTACTGCAAGTGTACAGCCTATCGAAGTAATATATAAGATTATCGAACCACAGAGACCAATTGTCAATCTATCAACTCTATTGCTAAGGTTCTTATCTAAGGCGAATAAGGATATTGATGTGAGTGCAGTGCACAAAGTAAATGAGCGAGGGAAATAACAGTTTAAAAGACAGGTTGGAATGTAAATCATGTAATCAGATATTGGTCCGGTCATGCGTAGATGAACCTACTTATGGGGCAGTATTTTCTATTGATAGCAAAGAATCAGTTTAACGGGAACTTGTAGCTTTTGACTACTAAGAACCGAGTTTACTCTTTAAATTAAATTCCTTTATTGTCACATATAAAGGGTGCCTTCCGTGTTAAAGAGGTAAACCTATTTTTAAGAAATTGATAGTTTTGACTTAACAGAAAAGTGATCTTACTCGGAAAGATTAACTTAAAGAGACTTTTGGCTTTTGACCAAGAGTCAGATTTCAAACCTACAAACGCGTCCGAAAATAGTTTCAAAATCGTTTTCTAAAAGGGTCAATGATTCCTATTTAACCAATCAACGGCTCTCGCTCTTTTTGTTTGGTTAAATAATAATCAAGTCGTATCATTAGTTTGGACGGCTTTCGATCTTACCCAATAAACATTAAAACACAATTGACTTAAGTTAGAAGCAAAACATCCCCAGAGTATTTTCACTAGCATGACAATTGGAACACAACCACGATGACAATCATTACATCCTAACCTTTATAGTTTAGCCAGACATAATAAGTGCGAGTCTATAAAACATGTAGACTATGGTAAGAGCATTTAAAGTCTATAAAACGTGTAGACTATGGTAAGAGCATTTAAAGTCTATAAAACGTGTAGACTATGGTAAGAGCATTTAAAGTCTATAAAACGTGTAGACTATGGTAAGAGCATTTAAAGTCTATAAAACGTGTAGACTATGGTAAGAGCATTTAAAGTCTATAAAACGTGTAGACTATGATAAGAGCAATTAAATAAAGAAATGCAATAAATTAGAACCTTGCTCCGGTCGGAGACTTGAATCTGATACAAATCTACGGAAAAGCAAGGCCGGTATGATGAACTTCAACCAAAGTGCTCCAAGACTCGATTACAACTCAATCTACACCGTAATAACTCCCCGATGTGAAGAGATTATCACTTTACAGAAACTGATAGTATATGGCTTAAGATTGTACTAAGCTTGGATGAAACTAAAGAATGAGAATCGAAAGCTATTTATAGAGGAACTTTGAGGTGCGTAAGGACCAGCATGCCCCTTAACTTCTTTTGAGCGGGAACCTTTTTGTGAAGGCCGCGGGCGCGGTGAGGGTGGCCGCGGGCGCGGTGCCTGGAACCGCCACATCATGGGAACGTGGCAGTTGATCTCTGGGTGAAAGTGGGCCACGTCATCGCGTTTCCTGTAGCCAGCGCGGTGCTGAACGCCATAAGTGCAGAATATCTTGAAAAACCCTAATTTCTTGGCGTTTTGGCTCGTTTCTTCACAGAAGGCTCTGAAATGACAAGAATCCTGAAAACAAAGGAAAAAGGAACATAATACGAGAAAATGACAATAAAAACTAAGGAAAACATGTGATATTTGAGTCAGAAACATAGTGCGATTTAGTGCGATCAAATCCTCCCACGCTTAGACCTTTGCTTGTCCTCAAGCAACAACTCTTAAAAGTAGATGAAAGAAATTTATGGTGTATACAGGTTTTGGGCAAAGAGGGCTTCTAAGTCCGAGTAAGGGTGTGTTGTCAGGCACTAACTATCTGAATCAAGGGTATCGTAATTACACTACTCGCAGAAATGCGGACATAAACCTCATAAGTATACAGATCGATCCTAATATCCTTACTATGCTAAGGCTTCTTTTTGTACGAGGTCCTTTTTCATTCAGGCGCAATCACATTAAGCCCGTTATCCATACATACTCATGGTGTAGTGACCGGTTAGTGACTCTGATCTCAAGTGATGGGGTTCTGGTACAAGAGTTGGTTTAACCCCTTTTTATTTTACCCATTTGCAGTTGCGGGGGATCAGACCGAAGTCTGCCCTACCAAGTCCAGCACCAGATACCTCTGGACCAACTACAACGGATGTGCCTTATATGTATATTTTTTCTTTGTTTTTATTGGTGCTTACAACTTTCTTGAGTTGAGTAATCTTTGTGAGGATCACCCAACTCGTAGTCGTATTCATACTTTATTTTATAATTTTTAAGGCAAAATAGAGATCATCCACTTATATTCATCGATCCCACACTTAGAGCATGCTTAGGCCGGAGCTGACTGCTAAGATAAACTACTTGAAGACCTATTTGTACAGTTTTATTCAAAATCATGGCATATTGGGGAGAAAGGATCTAATCTAAATATTCAAAAAGGCTTATGGTGTAAAAATGATAACGAATTTTTCAAAAAGTGAGTGTCCGAGAAACAGACCCTATCTAGGCCCTGTCTCATAGCCCAAATCCTTAAAAACAACCATAAATCTTTGAAAAAATAAAAATTTTGTAAGGCTAAAAGGTGGGGGAAATGAAAGGGTACACTACGCAGAAAGACTCGCCTATCACATGCATTTTATTAACTACGAATATAAAAAAGGAAAAATGCGGAAGGTAAATAAAAGCAGGAAAAACGGAAAATAAAAGCGATAAATAAAAGCGAAAATGGGAAATAAAAGCGATAAATGCTCCTCCCACACTTAAATCAGACATTGTCCTCAATGTTCCAAAATAAGGTAGGAGGAGGTACCTGAAAACACTAGTGGGGGCCACTAGGACCTTCACCATCCTGGTTGGTACGACCAGAACGGCGGCTACGGCTGCGACGGCGGCTATCTCGGTCCAAAACAAGCTGCTCCAGTCTCTCTGACAAGGCGGCATTTGCCGATTGTAGCTCTTGGGTCCGACCAATGAGGGTGCCTTGGGTTGCCTCCATCAATTGGAAGTGACGAGCGTATGTGGTCTGGTGTAGGTGCTGTTCTCTCTGGAAAGCCAGCTGACTTTCCATAATAGTGCGCAGAGAGCTAGCATTTTGTTCTTGGGACGCTTGCATGAAGGCTATGTTGTCGGCCGCCTGTTGCTGCAAGGTAGCAAGGAGGGTGTCCCTCTGGGCCTCTCGGGCCATATGCTCACGCCACATGTCCTCAGTGACATGGAAACTAGGAGATGTACCTGCATGTGGGTTAGAGGTAGAAGGTGCCGTGTGTGGTGGTGAAAAATGGGGTGGTTCCTCTGTTTGGAAATCATACTCATCATCAGTGTTGTTACCCTCGTTTAAAGGTAGATTTGGGGGTAACGGACCAATAAAAGCAGGAGCGTTGAGATCGTAGGTCCAGTTACGCTCAAATCTAATATCAGTACGACGGGTGCAAGGCATAACAATACTGGGTATAGCAGCACCTCCAACCATGAGGAAGTAACCACCTTCCTTCCTCGTCTTGCATAAACGCATATCCCTGAAAAATTTAAGATTTGCAATCCGAGGAGGAAGTGGTTCTAGGGTAGCAAGTTCCGTATCCAATCATATGGCACGGGCAATAGTGGTAATCAGTCCACCAAAGGAAATCGGCCCACCTTTTCTTAAAACATGGTGCATGTGAGCAATCATGAATGGGACGGGATTAACTTTGGTGTCTGTGAGGCAGCTCTGCATGATAATTAATTCTTTAGCATTCACCTTGTTTGGGTTTTCCCGAGCAAAGATGGTGGATGCTAAAAGAAATCTAAAGACACGAAGGGCAGGATTGTGGATGTGAGAAGCAAGAAGGCCATCAAAAGATGTAGCATTTTGTTTAGTAATTCTGGCCCAAAATGCTTCAAATGCCCAATCCGTGTCTAAAGGTGCTTCACAAATGGCACCATCCCCATAAGGCAATCCTAACATGGCGGCTAGACCGTCAGTGGAGTAATCATATTCGATATTAAACATTCTAAATTTGACTCCACCTACGGTGCTAGCAGTGTTAGGGGAGACGTTATAAATTAAAGAACTTAAAAACTCAAACGTCAGCCTAGGGTAGGTTGGTGCTTGAGTAGCAAAAATATCATGCATACCTATTTTATCTAGAAGGAAGAATACACTATGGTATATACCTAATGAATATAGAAAGTTTTCATCGATATACCTGGTAGAGTGTATTGGTGTTGTCAGCAATTTTTCAAGCCGCTTTAGTTGCCTTTCTCCGGCTTGACCACCACGTAAAATGTAACCGTGATATTCCATAGGATTTTCTTGTGGATGAAAAGAGAGAAAGAATGGGATGTAGAAGTAATGAAGGTGTGAGGAAGAAAATGAAATAGTGGGGGGTATTTATAGGAAAGGAAGAAAGAAAATGGTGGTTGTAAATATTTATGATGAAAATAATGGAAATAAATGTAGTGGGTTGGTATGGGTAATAAAGTGGGTAAAAAAATGGAAGAAAATGGGATTGGAAATGAAAAAAGTGGTAAAATGGGGGGAAAAACGAGCTACTAGCCGTTAGGTGACCGTTGCGTCACCGCGGGCGCGGCAGGGCCCACCGCGGGCACGGTGAGGTCGAGGTCAGTTGGGCTGGCCTGGCTTTCTTTCCATTGGGCTTTTTCTTCCTCGCCATTATCTTCAATTTCTGGAGGTGTACCTATTTTTCTTATAAATGTGCATATATGTACGTGAATACATATACACATGTATATTTATTTTATTTTTATATTAAAACTATGGTGACCTAGAAAAACAAAAACATTAGTAAATAAATATAACATATGCATAAATATATATAGATATAGGTACGGACATTGGGTCATCAAAATAAATATTAACAACTCAGGAAACAGATAATGCAAAAAATAAAAATGAGTCTGAAAAGGAAATCAACATAATACTAATAATACTGAAACTAGATATCTTGTGAACAATACAGATCTATTGCCAACCGGTAGGATGCTCTGCAGGAGTGCCTGGGCCACGCAGCTCAGTCAGCTGGCGTCGAATCTCTGCCACCTCGTGAGCTAATTCATCTAACTCACCAGCAAAGGTAACATCATTCACTTCCAACTGCAAATGAAGGTCAGCCACCTCATTGCGGAGAGTGGTTATCTCAGTGCGCATAGCAGTCAATAGAGTGCGAATATCAGGTTCCTGCAAGCTGAGGTTATTAGTAAGAACAGTAGTGTGTGTAACCTCGGGTCGGGATGTGTGATCCGGAGCGGAGTCCTCGGAAGCAGGAGTGTAGTCCTGAGTGGGATCTTCGGAAGCAGGAGTGTAGTCCTGAGTGGGATCTTTGGAAGCAGGAGTGTATTCTGGAGTGAGATCTTCGGAAGCAGGAGTGTATTCTGGAGTGTACTCTGATATCTCACCCCAACCTTCTACAGAATAGTTCCAATTAGCAGAGTTGGAAACACAAGTCATCTGAGGGTCTGGCATGGTGAAGGTGTAAACTGTCTGGTCATTGATAAGCAATCTGTACCGATATGGGTGGAAAGAGGCCCTCCTCATGAATCCACGATCCATGCAAAAGTCTAAATCCAGAAAAGTATATCCACAGTATGGGGTCAGCTGTGCTATCATACTGTCTAAACCCAAAGCAGGAGCTATCTGTGTCACATTCCCTCCGGAATGAATGAGACCTACAGCGGATCGAGCAGTCTGCTCGAGGCTCTCTATCAGAAAACCTCCACTAGCTATAGGTCTAGACTGACTAGCACAGTATAGGAAAAGGATCTCCTCAGCGGTGACCAAGTGGTCACAGTAACTCCTCCCAAAGAAAGTGTGGCATAGGATCATCTCGAAGTATCGGAAGGCCGGGTTATGGATCTTCCGGGACAGCTGGGTAGAGGGGTCAAGATTGGCTCTATCAGTAATGTCCTGCCAAAATTTATCAATGTCTCTGTCCATGTAGCAACTCAATGGGAACTCAGTTATAGCGGTCGGTCCAGTTTGGAAACCAAGCAAATCCCCAAATTCTTTGGTGGTCAGGGTATACTCGGTGCCAAACAATCTGAAACTCAGGCGTCCTTGCTCATCTCCTTCACCCACTCGTGGGTTATAGTCCATAGAGCTAAGAAACTCCAGAGTAAGGTTCCTGTAGGTTTTGTGGACATCATCAGCATAAGAATCCCAGCTAAGTTGGTTGCATAGATACCGAATACTTGGCTCAATCCCGAGTGCCTCCATGCAGCTCTGATCGGGGTACCTAGTGGGTACCATAGGTCTAGCAGATAAGGTAGCAAATCGGGTCTTTTGTGCTTCATCTCTGAAAATCACAACCATACCATCGGGGTAATGCATCCTGAAAATATAAAGACAAGAAATTAGTCCAGATAAAATATATAAATTACTAAAATAAAAATAAAATAAAAAAGAAGAATAAACCATGGGTTGCCTCCCATGCAGCGCTTGTTTAACGTCGTTTAGCTTGACGATTAGATCTTACTTTATGTGGGTATTGGTGGGTCTATAAGAATATGACTAGAGTAGTCAACAGGCAAATCGCCTCCTTTGTAGAGCTTCTGTCTTTGTCCATTTACCACAAATGGAGTGCATGAATTGTTTTTGATTTCTACTGCTCCAGACTTTAGAACTTTTGACACTTCAAATGGACCTGTCCATCTTGAACGAAGCTTACCAGGAAAAAGTCGTAACCTTGAGTTAAATAGGAGAACAGGATCACCAATGTTGAAATCTTTCTTGATGATTTTTTTATCATGCCACATTTTGGTTCTTTCCTTATATATGATGGCATTCTCATAGGAATTCAAGCGAAGCTCTTCTAGCTTGTGAATGTCCAGGATACGTTTTTCTCCGGCTTTGAGGTAATCTAGATTCAAGGATTTAATGGCCCAATAGGCTTTATGTTCTAATTCGAAGGGTAAATGACAGGACTTTCCATAAACCAATTGATAAGGAGTTGTTCCAATAGGGGTTTTATAAGCCGTTCTATAAGCCCATAAGGCGTCTTTAAGTTTTCCAGACCAGTCTTTTCTGGATAGTGATACGGTTTTTTCTAGGATCTGCTTAATCTCCCTATTCGATACCTCTACTTGGCCACTGGTTTGCGGGTGATATGGTGATGCTACTCTATGTTTTACTCCGTATTTGCTTAGAAGCTTGTCAAATATCTTAGATATAAAATGCGATCCTCCATCACTTATGACTAACCTCGGGGTTCTAAACCTAGGAAAAATAATATTCTTAAACAGTTTGATAACTACCTTGGTATCGTTTGTGGGTGATGCAACAGCTTCGATCCACTTTGAGACATAATCGACAGCTACTAGGATATACTTGTTACCCATTGAGGAAGGAAAAGGTCCCATGAAATCAATACCCCAGACATCAAATATTTCCACTTCTTGGATGTTTCTTAAAGGCATTTCATCACGTCTTGAAATGTTCCCAGTGCGTTGGCATCGGTCACATTTTGTAATGTAAGTGTGGACATCGCGCCATACAGTAGGCCAATAAAAACCTGCTTGAAATATTTTGGCGCATGTTTTAGACGTGCTTGCATGTCCACCATAAGGTGAAGCATGACAATGTTTAATGACATTGCCTACTTCTTCCTCCGGCACACATCGTCGGAATATATTATCTATTCCTCTTTTGAATAGGAGGGGTTCATCCTAAAAGAAGTGTTTAACATCTCTAAAAAACTTCTTCTTCTGTTGGTAGCTTAAGTCAGGGGGTATGATATCAGCGGCTAGATAATTCACAATATCTGCGTACCATGGTATGTTGTTCATGGTTGAGATTTCCTCATAGGTCTCTTCTTCAGTTGAGTTTATCCCAGCTATTAATCTTTCATAAGTAGAGTGATCGTCTATAGGTATAAGTTCAGGCTTAAGGTGTTCTAACCTAGAGAGATGATCAACTACTAAGTTTTCAGCTCCTTTTTTATCCTTAATATCCAAGTCAAATTCTTGGAGTAAAAGTACCCATCTGAGCAATCTAGGCTTAGCATCTTTCTTACTTAACAAGTACCGGATTGCTGCATGATCTGTGTATACTATTATTTTTGCTCCCACCAAATAAGATCGAAATTTATCAATAGCAAAAACTACGGCTAGCAATTCTTTTTCTGTGGTTGTATAATTTAGCTGGGCAGCGTCTAGTGTTCTACTAGCGTAGTAAATTGCATGCAGTTTTTTGTCTTTTCTTTGCCCTAGTACAGCTCCTACAGCGAAATCACTAGCATCGCACATGATTTCAAAGGGTTGTGTCCAATCGGGCGGTCTTATGATAGGTGCTGAAATAAGAGCTTGTTTTAAAACTTCAAAGGCCTCAAGACATTTTTGGTCGAATTCAAACTCGACATCCTTCATCAATAAGTTAGTTAAAGGTTTTGTTATTGCGGAAAAATTCTTGATGAAACGTCGGTAGAACCCGGCATGTCCTAGGAAACTTCTTATTTCCCTAACGGTCTTAGGTGGGTTTAAGTTTTCTATAACTTCTATCTTGGCCTTATCGACTTCTATACCTCTTTCAGAAATAATGTGTCCCAAGACTATCCCTTCACTTACCATAAAGTGGCACTTTTCCCAATTCAACACAAGGTTTACTTCCACACATCTTTTTAAGATTTTCTCCAAGTTCGAGAGGCAGTTTTTGAAATCAAACCCACACACTAAAAAATCGTCCATAAATACTTCCATAATTCCATCTAGGTAGTCTGCGAAAATTGACATCATACAACGTTGGAAAGTGGCAGGTGCATTACAGAGTCCAAAGGGCATTCGTCTATAAGCGAATGTTCCATAAGGGCAGGTAAATGTGGTTTTTTCTTGGTCCTCTGGGTGAATAGGGATTTGGAAAAATCCCGAATATCCATCAAGATAGCAGAAACATGAGTGTCTTGCTAGACGTTCAAGCATCTGATCTATAAATGGGAGAGGGAAATGGTCTTTTCTTGTTGCCTTATTCAACCTTCTGTAATCTATACACATTCGCCATCCTCCTTCTGTTCGTTTTGCCACATGCTCACCTTTCTCATTTTTCAGAACAGTGATACCTCCTTTCTTGGGTACCACATGGACTGGGCTTACCCATTCACTGTCCGAAATTTGGTATATGATACCAGCTTCTAATAACTTAAGAACTTCTTTCTTGACTACATCACTCATGATAGGGTTTATTCTTCTTTGATGTTCTCTTGAGGGTTTCGAATCTTTTTCTAGCATAATCCGATGCATGCATACGGATGGGCTTATACCTCTTAAATCTGAAACTTTATACCCTAAAGCTGAGGGATATTTTCGCAAGGTATCTAATAGTTGATTTGTTTCTATTTGGTTTAGAGTGGCGCTAATTATAACAGGTCTATTCATCTCCTCATCCAAAAACTCATATCTTAGATTCTTGGGTAGTTCCTTAAGTTCTATAGTGGTTTTCTCAGTACGTGGCATAAGGTCATGGGTAAGAGCTAAGCATTCGAAAAGGTTGTCGTCAATGTACGGTTCGATACTCTCAAATTCGTCATCCTCTAAAATAGGGGTTGATGGTAATTTGGTTAAGAATTCGTTTTGTTCGAGCTCATTTACACATTCATCAATGATGTCAATGGCATAACACGCATCTCCTATCACTGGTGCCATTAGAAATTTTGATAAAATGAACTCAATCTTTTCATCTCCTACCTCGAAAGTCAGTTTCCCTTTCTTAACATCTATTATAGCTCCGGCGGTCGATAGGAAGGGTCTTCCTAAGAGGATTGGGATGTCTTCATCTTCTTTGATATCCATTACGACGAAGTCGGTCGGAATGTACAACTGACCAATCTTGACAGGTATGTCTTCTAAAATACCCATGGGATATTTGACAGATTTATCAGCTAGTTGTAAGGACATCTTAGTAGGTTGAAGTTCTCCTAATTTTAACCTTTTACAGACGGCCAGAGGCATCAGACTTACACTTGCTCCTAGGTCTAAAAATGCTTTGTCTATCATATGGTTACCTAGGATGCAAGGGATAGAAAAACTTCCAGGGTCTTTATCTTTCTTGGCGAGTTTATTTTCGGATATAAAATGACATTCTAAAGGCTTGGGATCATCGAGTCGCCGTTTATTGGTCAAAATATCTTTCAAAAACTTAGCATATGATGGTATCTGGGTTATAGCTTCAGTAAAAGGAATCTCAACATGGAGTTTCTCTATTACCTTAATAAACTTTTGGTACTGGTTTTCTACTTTGGTGTTTTTCAGTCTCTGTGGGAATGGAATAGGTGGTTTATAAGGTTGTTGAGTGTTTTTCTCTACTTCTGGTTTTGATTGCTTTCCTGGTTTCTCTGGTTCCTCCACCTGGTCTTTGGGCGTAGCATCTTCCATAGGTTTTTCTGATGTGCTTAAGTCAGGATTTCTAGGCCCTTCATAAGCGGTTCCACTTCTTAGTGTGATAGAATTTGCTTGGCCTTTTGGATTTGGTTGAGTTTGTCCAGGGAATTGTCCTCCAGGTGCAACTTGTACAGAGGTGTTTTGTGCTACTTGGGAAATCTGAGTCTCAAGCATTTTGGTGTGGGTTATTATCTGGTCAAACTTGGTTGCTAGTTGAGTAACTAGTTCGTTCGTGTGAATGTGTTGGTTCATAAACTCCTTATTTTGCTGGGTTTGAGCTTGAATAAAGGTGTCTATGGTTTCTTTAAGGTTTGGTCTTGGGGGTACTATTTGCATAGGTTGGTTTTGTTTTTGCGTTTGGAATCCTTGAGGTCTCGAAGGTCCGGGATTTTGGATAGGGTTGTTGTTTTTGTAAGAGAAATTCGGGTGGTTCCTCCATCCAGGATTGTAGGTATTCGAGAAAGGGTTCCCTTGAGTATAGTTAACTTGGTCTGAGCTTGATTCGTTCAAAAGGTTACAGTCAACGGTTTGATGTCCTTGAGTTCCACAGAGTTCGCACTCCGATTGGATTGCTGCTACTGTGGTTGGGTTTTGAGACATGTTCTCGACTCTCAAGGCTAGGGCGTCCATCTTGGCATTAATCATGTCCATGCAACTTACCTCATGCTTTCCTCCATGGCTCTCCTTTTTCTCTACTGTCGCTCGTTCTAATCCCCATTGGGCGTGGTTTTGGGCCATGTCCTCTATTAGGGCACAAGCGTCAGGGTAAGGTTTGTTCATCAATGCTCCGCCAGCGGCAGCGTCTATGGACATCTTTGTGTTGTAATGGAGTCCATTATAGAAGGTATGTATGATTAACCATTGCTCTAGGCCATGGTGTGGACAGGCTCTTAAAAGTTCTTTATATCTCTCCCAGGCATCAAAAAGTGATTCGCCTTGGTTTTGGGTGAAACAAGTGATCAGGTTCCTAAGAACAGCGGTCTTGCTTGGTGGAAAATACCTCGCAAGAAAAGCTCTCCTAAGGTCTTCCCAAGTTGTTATTGAGTTAGTTGGAAGGGCGTCTAACCAGTCGTGAGCTTTACCTCTAAGGGAAAAAGGAAATAGTCTTAATCGGATAGCTTCGGGCGTGGCTCCATTTGCCTTAAGGGTGTCAGCTAACTGGATAAATACCTTTAAATGTTGATTCGGGTTCTCGGTAGCGAGACCAGCAAATTGGTTTTGTTGTACTAATTGTAGTAACGAGGGCTTTAGTTCAAAGTTGTTGGTAGTTATAGCAGGATTTACTATACTAGAACTAGGTTCCTCGTTAGATGGTTGGGCGAATTCCTTGAGCAGTCTTTGGTTACGATCTTCTGCCATAGCTCTTCTTATCTTGCGAATAAAAAGACGGGCACGAGCGTAACGTTCAGGTTCTACTAAAGGATCTATTAGGTTGCCGGTGCTACGATTTCTACGCATCTACCGGCTAGAACAGCCTTAGTCTAAACGGGATAACAATAGGGTACGAAATTTGACGAAGTTGGTCCCCGGCAACGGCGCCAAAAACTTGATGGGGTTTAATCTGTAACGTATAGCCTAAATGTAGTACTGCAAGTGTACAGCCTATCGAAGTAATATATAAGATTATCGAACCACAGAGACCAATTGTCAATCTATCAACTATATTGCTAAGGTGCTTATCTAAGGCGAATAAGGATATTGATGTGAGTGCAGTGCACAAAGTAAATGAGCGAGGGAAATAACAGTTTAAAAGACAGGTTGGAATGTAAATCATGTAATCAGATATTGGTCCGGTCATGCGTAGATGAACCTACTTATGGGGCAGTATTTTCTATTGATAGCAAAGAATCAGTTTAACGGGAACTTGTAGCTTTTGACTACTAAGAACCGAGTTTACTCTTTAAATTAAATTCCTTTATTGTCACATATAAAGGGTGCCTTCCGCGTTAAAGAGGTAAACCTATTTTTAAGAAATTGATAGTTTTGACTTAACAGAAAAGTGATCTTACTCGGAAAGATTAACTTAAAGAGACTTTTGGCTTTTGACCAAGAGTCAGATTTCAAACCTACAAACGCGTCCGAAAATAGTTTCAAAATCGTTTTCTAAAAGGGTCAATGATTCCTATTTAACCAATCAACGGCTCTCGCTCTTTTTGTTTGGTTAAATAATAATCAAGTCGTATCATTAGTTTGGACGGCTTTCGATCTTACCCAATAAACATTAAAACACAATTGACTTAAGTTAGAAGCAAAACATCCCCAGAGTATTTTCACTAGCATGACAATTGGAACACAACCACGATGACAATCATTACATCCTAACCTTTATAGTTTAGCCAGACATAATAAGTGCGAGTCTATAAAACATGTATACTATGGTAAGAGCATTTAAAGTCTATAAAACGTGTAGACTATGGTAAGAGCATTTAAAGTCTATAAAACGTGTAGACTATGGTAAGAGCATTTAAAGTCTATAAAACGTGTAGACTATGGTAAGAGCATTTAAAGTCTATAAAACGTGTAGACTATGGTAAGAGCATTTAAAGTCTATAAAACGTGTAGACTATGATAAGAGCAATTAAATAAAGAAATGCAATAAATTAGAACCTTGCTCCGGTCGGAGACTTGAATCTGATACAAATCTACGGAAAAGTAAGGCCGGTATGATGAACTTCAACCAAAGTGCTCCAAGACTCGATTACAACTCAATCTACACCGTAATAACTCCCCGATGTGAAGAGATTATCACTTTACAGAAACTGATAGTATATGGCTTAAGATTGTACTAAGCTTGGATGAAACTAAAGAATGAGAATCGAAAGCTATTTATAGAGGAACTTTGAGGTGCGTAAGGACCAGCATGCCCCTTAACTTCTTTTGAGCGGGAACCTTTTTGTGAAGGCCGCGGGCGCGGTGAGGGTGGCCGCGGGCGCGGTGCCTGGAACCGCCACATCATGGGAACGTGGCAGTTGATCTCTGGGTGAAAGTGGGCCACGTCATCGCGTTTCCTGTAGCCAGCGCGGTGCTGAACGCCATAAGTGCAGAATATCTTGAAAAACCCTAATTTCTTGGCGTTTTGGCTCGTTTCTTCAC
This sequence comes from Vicia faba, assembly GCA_948472305.1. Lineage (NCBI taxonomy): Eukaryota > Viridiplantae > Streptophyta > Magnoliopsida > Fabales > Fabaceae > Vicia > Vicia faba. The sequence goes on from OX451736.1 coordinate 341,115,350, forward strand.
AGAAGGCTCTGAAATGACAAGAATCCTGAAAAAAAAGGAAAAGGAACATAATACGAGAAAATGACAATAAAAACTAAGGAAAACATGTGATATTTGAGTCAGAAACATAGTGCGATTTAGTGCGATCACCAACCCATACTGAAGATGTCTCAATCATAACCATTCACGCCAATCTTTCCAAGGCCGTCAAAAAGCCTGTTAAGATTACACCAGCTACGAAATCTGTTCCTTTGAAGATAACAATGCCAAGGCCTGTTCCCTATGTTTCTTAGAAGTCGATACCATGGAACTACGGCGGCGACGTCTACTACCATGGTATTAAACAAATCGAAATAACTGAAGAAAGTTCGGATGATGAAGAAGTCAGCATTGGTAACATTGCAGTCACGAGTAAAATCACTAGGAGCGGGAGAATATTTTCTCCAGAGATTGCCCCTCCAAGAGCAATCTTTGGACCCTCATCAGCTGATAAGGTCATCCCTGCACCAATAAAACTCTCCGCCAGAACCCATTTGATTGAGAATGTTGTTGTTCCTGGTACTGTCTCTCCTACCGCTGTTGATAAAGGTAAAGGAATCCAAGATGAGCTCGTCAGGACGAGGGCTCAACCCTTGGTCATCCCGGAAACCTCCAAGAAGGAAATGGATGAGATCTTGAGGATAATCAAAAGAAGTGATTACGATGTGGTAGAACAGCTGGGGAAAACCCCCTCAAAGATCTCCATGCTGGCACTACTACTTTGCTCGGAAGCGCACGCTAAAGCCCTGATAAAATTCCTGAAGGCAGCCCATGTGCCCCAGGAAACCTCTGCAGATCAATTTCAAAATTGCGTGGCTAGCTTGACTGCGGACAATGGATTAGGGTTCTCTGATGCCGACTTAACTCCTAAAGGTAGAAACCACAATGATGCTTTGCACATCTCAGTCGAGTGTCGAGGAACCACTCTCGCACATGTTTTGGTTGACACTGGTTCGTCGCTGAATGTATTGCCTAAGAAGGCCTTGGACCTACTAGATTGTGAAGGGTTGGAATTGAAGCCGAGTGATATCGTGGTCAGAGCTTTCGATGGTTCGAAGAGAATGGTCCATGGAGAGGTCGAAATTCCCATCAAGATAGGCACTGAGGTGTTTAAATCCATTTTCTATGTGATGGACATCCGTCCGTCATACTCTTGCTTGCTGGGTAGACCTTGGATACACCATGCTGGGGCAGTCACCTCCTCCTTGCATCAGATGTTGAAGTATCCTGTCAAGGGAAAGATCATTACTGTCCATGGTGAAGAAGAGTACATGATTAGCCACTTGAATTCTTTCCGATATGTGGAGGTTGAAGGGGAGTTCATTGAAACGCCTTTTCAGCATTTCGAAGAAGTCCTTCCTGAAATAGCAGTAGCAAAGTTGGCAGCTGAGACACCGAGGCAGATGGCCAGGATGGCATCTCTGGAAGACGCAAGGGCCGCAATAAAGGAAGGGAAGAATTCAGCATGGGGGGAGTTACCTGACATTCCACATAAGACAGACAAATTTGGATTAGGGTTCACTACCGCAGGTCAGAAAGCGATGCGCCGGTCAAAGATTGAAAGAGCGCCAGTCAAAATTTCTCCCTACGGAATCAACGCCTTGGAGGATGAAGACAAGGAGAGCAACATCGAAGAATGGATTTACCCAACTGTCAAAGGAGGATTGGGCAACTGGGAGGCAAAAGACTTTGTCCCCATCACTTTTATTCATCAGTAATTTATCTGTTAAACATTTCCTATTTGGTCTGTAATATTTTCAAACAATCCGTACACTATCTTTTCACCTCATGCCTTTCCCGGGGCATGTAGGTCCATTTGTAAGGGCTTTGATTATTTTTCATATCCATATGCCATGTTTAATGATTCATTGGACGTTTATCATTTGATAAACTGCTTGTGTTCATTTTTCTTTCCTTTTGCATTTTTTGTTTAAGGATGGCTATCCCTTACACACACCCACACTCACCAATGCAGGTACCCATCCACTCTGGATTCCATGGGTGACTATTCTGCTATATCCTTCAATAACTCTGAAGATCTGGTCAATCAAGCCGAGTATGAAGATGACGAAGGTTGTGAGGTACCAGGGGAACTAGCCAGACTTCTACAACAAGAGGAAAGGGCCATCTTACCGCACGAAGAGTCATTGGAAACTGTCAACTTAGGGACCGAAGAAGACCGGAAGGAGGTGCAAGTGGGTGCCAATCTGGAACTGAGTGTCAAGAAACGCCTGATACAGTTGTTGAATGAGTATGTTGAAATCTTCGATTGGTCTTATGAAGACATGCCGGGTTTAGACACAGACATCGTGGTTCATCGTCTCCCCACAAGAGAAGACTGTCCACCGATCAAGCAAAAAGTTCGCCGAATGAGGCCTGATATGTCTGAAAAGATCAAAGCAGAAGTAATGAAGCAATTCGACGCTGGCTTTCTGGCTGTTACGTCCTATCCTCAATGGGTCGCTAACATCGTGCCAGTACCGAAGAAAGATGGCAAAGTCAGGATGTGTGTGGACTACCGGGATTTGAATAGGGCCAGCCCCAAAGATGATTTTCCGCTGCCACACATTGACATTTTGATCGACAATATAGCTCAGCATAAAGTGTTTTCCTTCATGGATGGATTCTCGGGCTACAATCAAATCAAAATGGCCCCCGAGGATATGGAGAAAACAACTTTTGTCACACAATGGGGCACTTTCTGTTACAAGGTGATGCCGTTCGGGCTGAAGAACGCAGGGGCAACTTATCAGGGCGCCATGGTAGCTTTATTTCATGATATGATACATCATGAGATTGAAGTTTACGTAGACGATATGATAGCTCGGTCACAAACAGAGGAAGAGCACCTTGAACATCTGGAGAAGCTGTTTTCCAGGTTGAAAGAATACAAGCTCAGGCTGAATCCAAGTAAATGCACTTTTGGAGTTAGGTCTGGTAAACTCCTGGGATTCATTGTAAGCAACAAAGGCATTAAAGTCGATCCAGCAAAAGTGAAAGCAATACAAGAAATGCCTGCTCCCCGTACTAAAAAGGAGGTTAGAGGATTCTTGGGGCGCTTGAACTATATTGCCAGATTCATCTCGCATCTGACTTCTACCTGTGAGCCAATTTTCAAACTCTTGAAGAAAGATCAGGTAGTTGAATGGAACGACGATTGTCAAGCTGCTTTCGATAGGATCAAGGAGTATTTGCTAGAACCTCCTATTCTGATGCCACCCGTCGAAGGAAGACCATTGATCATGTATTTGACTGTCTTGGATAACTCAATGGGGTGTGTTTTGGGCCAGCATGACGAGTCTGGTAGAAAAGAGCATGCTATTTATTACCTTAGCAAAAAGTTTACTGACTGTGAGACTCGCTACTCACTGCTCGAGAAAACTTGCTGCGTTTTGGTATGGGCTGCTCGCCGACTAAGACAGTATATGTTAACTCATACTACCTTGTTGATTTCCAAAATGGATCCTATCAAGTATATCTTCGAAAAGCCTGCTTTATCTGGAAGGATAGCCAGATGGCAAATGATCCTAACCGAGTATGACATCCAGTACACCACCCAAAAAGCTATAAAAGGAAGTGTACTAGCTGACCATATGGCTCATCAAGCTATCGAAGACTATCAACCCATGAGATTTGACTTCCCAGACGAGGACATCATGAATTTGGACAACATTGAAGGTAACGGACCGTATGACGGACCCGAAAAGGGATCCCGATGGACCCTGTACTTTGATGGTGCTTCAAATGCACTCGAAAACGGTATTGGCGCAGTACTCATTTCTCCGGAAGGCTGTCACACACCTTTCACGGCCCGACTTTGCTTCAGCTGCACAAACAACATGGCTGAATACGAAGCTTGCATCTTTGGTCTCAAGGCTGCTATAGACTTGGGGATCAAATCTTTGATCGTATTTGGGGATTCGGCTTTGGTTATCAGTCAAATCAAAGGAGAATGGGATACCAAGCATCCTAATCTTATCCCATACAAAGAACATGTCTTGACATTGTTGCCTCATTTCGAGCAAATTACCTTCGAGCATTTCCCGCGAGAAGAGAATCAGCTAGCAGATGCTCTAGCCACAATGTCCTCCATGTTTAAACTCAACTGGAATAACGAGGCTCCCCAAATCACCATCGAGCGAATGGATGAACCAGCGCATTGTCACGAGATTAATACCGAAGAAGTAGTGGAACAACCTTGGTTCCATGAAATCAAAAGGTATCTCGAGACTAGAGATTATCCCGAAGGAGCTTCCGTAAATGACAAGAAGTTCTTAAGGAAATTTGCCGCTAAATTCTTCCTGAGCAACGACATCCTTTACAAACGAAGCCATGGTTGTGTATTAATCCGATGTGTAGACAAAGTTGAAGCAGAGTTGATCATGACTGATATACACAGCGGCACATTTGGCACTCACTTGAGCGGGCATACAATGGCTAAGAAGATCCTAAGGGCAGGCTATTACTGGTCTACCATGGAAGCTGACTGCCATCAACATTCCCGTACTTGCCACAAATGTCAAGTCTATGCTGACAAAGTTCATATCCCTCCGGTTCCTCTCAACGTTCTGACTGCTCCGTGGCCATTTGCAATGTGGGGCATTGACATGATCGGAGAGATCAAGCCCACGGCTTCCAACGGACATCGCTTCATTTTGGTTGCCATTGACTATTTCACCAAATGGGTCGAAGCAGCTTCCTTCGCCTCTGTTACTAAAAATGTGGTTGCCCGCTTCATCAAGCAAAATCTCATCTGCCGGTATGGTGTTCCAGACAGGATCATCACAGACAACGGTACAAATCTGAATAATACAATGATCACCGCATTATGCGAGCAGTTCAAGATTTATCATCACAATTCATCTCCCTATCGGCCGAAGATGAATGGTGATGTTGAAGCTGCAAACAAAAACATTAAGAAGATCATTCAGAAAATGACAGTCACTTACAAAGACTGGCATGAGATGTTACCGTTTGCTCTGCATGGATATCGTACGACGGCACGTACTTCAACCGGGGCAACCCCATTTTCTCTGGTGTATGGTATGGAAGCTGTCTTGCCTATGGAAGTCCAGATTCCTTCTCTAAGGATTATGAAGGACGCAGGTTTGAATGAAGATGATTGGATGCAGACCCGACTTGATCAACTCAACTTGATCGACGAAAAGCGACTCGCTGCTATATGCCATGGTCAGACGTATCAAAAACGGATGATCAAGGCCTTCAATAAGAAAGTTAGACGTCAAGTGTATCAAGTCGGAGATCTCGTAATCAAGCAGATTATCTTGCTGCAAAGCGATCCCAGGGGCAAATGGACTCCTACATATGAAGGACCATTTGTGATCAAGAGCATATTTTCTGGTGGTGCGATGATTCTAACCACCATGGACGGCGACAATTTGCCGCACCCTGCGAATGCAGACATAGTCAAAAGATACTACGCATAAAATAACCCGACAGGTCGAAAACCCGAAAGGGCGGCTTGGGCAAAAATGGGCATCCCGGTGAACCGAAAACCCGAAAGGGCGGTTCAGGCAAAAATTAGGGAGAAAAATAAAAAAATATGTACACCCGGCAAGTTGAAAACCCGAAAGGGCGGCTTGGGCAAAAAGGGGTTTCCCGGTGGATCGAAAACCCGAAAGGGCGATTCAGGCAAAAGTTAGGGAATTAAAGCGTATGACTATGTCTCGTCGGATCACTTCAAAGACAATCTCTTCATCAACCAGTTCCAGGCTTCTAATCAATCCAGTCATCGGCAAACGAAGCATTGAATGGATAGATGTTCAGAGTTGTGAAGGCTATAGCGGAATGGAATCCCATGGAATTATTTCACATAGCCGTCTTTATTTTGTATAAATCTTTCAATATTTACGACAAAATCCTCTTACTAGGATGATTGTCTCCTTTGTACAAATATACTCATAGAAAGTCAATACAAATACTTTTCCCAGAAATTTGTGTCTTTTCCTTTCTTTTTGCACTAATTGTTTATTTTGAGAAACGTCCAATGTTTTGTTAAATAGTCATATGCATTTGAACATAATCATTTCCTTATGAATCCAGAAAGAGAATTACTGATAGATTGAAGATACAGTTGGACATCTTGATACCCTTTCAGAGGAAACCCCCCAGTAGATTCTGGAAGTTTATCCTCTGCAGAGTACGGACGTCTCTCCCGAGTTTTATTCAAAGTTATTCCTCACAAGGGCTTATAACTGGGTTATCCTCAGCTAACAACCACGGAAGATCGCACTCGGCAAAATTCTTCCTACCCTCAGCGGAGTTCATCAGAGTTCCCCCAGCATAACTTATCAATACAATCGCCGAAGAGTTTATCTTTGTTACCCTCAGCCAGGGAATCCTCCAGAATGCAATTCCCCTCAGAATTTAAGTTTCAGTATCCCCAGCAAAGCCGGACTAATGAACCTTCTCCCCACAGAGTTTTGAGGAGGGCAAATCTTGAGTTCCCCAGTGAAGTCGCCAGAGATACTTCCCACCAAATTGAAGATTCTCAGTCTTACATCTCCAGCATGAGTCTATTAGCTTGGAAATCCCCAGTAGAAGTCATCAGGAATTCCCTAGAAGATTGGTATACAACCCAAGCTCCTTATTCTCCAGCAACAACCAGGAATTATTCTTCCCGACAGTAGTCAAGAGACTTTTATCTTCAGCCATCTCGGATTCATCTATCATTTGCAAGACAGCGCTCCAGCTTACATGCGCGTCCATTTACATTCATATCATATAACATACATTGCGTCATGCATCGTGACATTGCATATAACTAACTCTTTACCTTTTCAGGTAAGATCAGTCAAAAGACTAGAATCACTACCCTCCGAGTTTCTTTCCAGGAATAGTTCGGATGTGACCCAGACACGGCAACATTCTAATGCTTATTCCAGATTTATCCAGGTGCAGTTTTACACGGGCTCATCATCAGGGAACCCTACACCGGTCCTTCCTCCAAGTTCAAGATTTCTGAAAACAGTTCACGGGTTCTCCAAGTAACGGATGTTAACATATCGCTTGTTCAGTTTCTTCTCAAGACTTCTGAAAACAGTTTATGGATTATTCCCAACAACGGATGTTAATCTATCACTTGTTCAGATGCAACCTTTGAAAACAGTTTACGGACGCTTCCCAACAATGGATGATGCTCTATTGCTTATTCAACTTCAAGATTTCTGAAAACAGTTCACGGGTTCTCCAAGTAACGGATGTTGACCTATCGCTTGTTCAGTTTCTTCTCAAGACTTCTGAAAACAGTTTATGGATTATTCCCAACAACGGATGTTAATCTATCACTTGTTCAGATGCAACCTTTGAAAACAGTTTACGGACGCTTCCCAACAACGGATGCTGCTCTATTGCTTATTCAACTTCAAGATTTCTGAAAACAGTTCACGGGTTCTCCAAGTAACGGATGTTGACCTATCACTTGTTCAGATTCTTCTCAAGACTTCTGAAAACAGTTTATGGATTCTTCCCAACAACGGATGTTAATCTATCACTTGTTCAGATGCAACCTTTGAAAACAGTTTACGGACGCTTCCCAACAACGGATGCTGCTCTATTGCTTATTCAACTTCAAGATTTCTGAAAACAGTTTACGGACGCTTCCCAACAACGGATGTTGCTGTATTGCTTATTCAACTTCAAGATTTCTGAAAACAGTTTACGGGTTCTCCAAGTAACGGATATTAACTTATCGCTTGTTCAGTTTCTTCTCAAGACTTCTGAAAACAGTTTATGGATTCTTCCCAACAACGGACGTTAATCTATCAACTTGTCCAGACACAACTTTTGAAAACAGTTTACGGATTCCTCCCAACAACGGATGTCAATCTATTGCTTATTCAGACCCCCAGTTCAGAGATGGTCCAAAGCATGGACACCTTCCTGATATTCCTTTCCAGATGGCATCTTTAAGCCCATCCCCGACAAGTGTCCGTCACTCTTCCAGATGGCATCGTTAAGCCCATCTCCAAATGGCATCTTTAAGCCTATTCCCGCATCCATTACTTTGACAAGTGCAAATTTAAGGGCACTCTAGTGTCCAATCTCCTTTTACCCTCGAGTCACGAAAGGCAAAACTTGCCAATCTAACTCTTCGGATTCAAGAAGATTGAACAGGGGCAACTGTTGTACCCCAAAATTTTCCCTCCCATTTCTCATTGATTTCTCACCACAAAACCTTTGAAGATCAAGATCCAGTTAGGGTTTCATCTGCTCAAGACTTCTCCTTGCACTGTTGACCCAAATTAGGGTTTGTGTTTGCACAAAGATGTTTTGACCTAAAATGCCTAAGATGACTTTCTTGCTTCATATTGGACTCCCAAGTTTATCCATATCAAGTTTCAAGCCTTGATTCCAAGTTTTGCCCAGTCAATTGGACAGTTGACCTAGAAATCAGCTGTATTGGGGAAAAAGTCAACTGTGGCCAATTGACAGTCAAATTTCATGAAAATTGACCCACATCAACATTATGAACTCACATGAACCATTTGATCAAGTTTGGATCACAATTCCACAAGAAATTTGATCAGATCACCAAAAGGGCAAAATGGTCATTTTTAGGGTTTTGACTGCACAAAGGCAATTTTTGACTGTTTGACCTAGCCAATGGCAAACCAAGCTCACATATGGATTCAAGGACCCCATGGAATTATCTTGACATGCTCAACAAGTTCAAAAGATCCCAAATACACAAGATTGACAGTTGAATTTCCCAATCAATTGATCAATTTTGACTGTATACTGAAAAGTCAAACTTTGACTTTTTGGTCAAAATCAAGAGTCAAGATTCATTTTTCATCAAAACATGCCAAATCATGAAATGTGTTCATCAAGAAATCAAAAAATGCAAATTAGGGTTAGAAATGAGAATTTTTCATAACTTAGAATTTTTCTAAGTTATGAAAAAACCCTAATTTTTCCCCAACTTTGCCTCACTTTCTCACCAAGATTCATTTGGATTCAAACAAAAGTCAAAACATGAAAGTTGTAGCTTGTTGCATAATCTACAACTTTGATTCACAAAGTTTTCCCAAATGAGGCTTGTATCTCAAGTTACAATTTTTGGAATAAGGGTACTAAACCATTCTTAACTTGGTGAAATTTTAACCTATTTTGGCAAGGTTTTCTACCTAACTTCAAGGCCATTTTCCATACACTTCCACTTGGAATTTCAATTTTCATTTCAAATATGGATTGTAGTACACATTCCAAGCTTTCCAAAATGTCCAAGAACTCATCAAACAACCTCATAACTTGAGAGAATCGAATTTTGCAATATGGCCAAAAGTCACTTTGATTCATGGCCATGTACATGTTCATAACTTGTGCAAATTTCTCAAACCAGCATGCCACTTGATTACAGGCCCTTAAACCATCCAAAACTCAATAATTTAATGCATGTTCATTGTGCTAAGGTTTTGTTTCATGAGTTTATGCATTACATGTTGAATTAAGCCATTTATGGAAAAAGTGAAATAGCCATTTTTGCAAAAGCAAGCTTTATGCCAAAGTTGCAAATCCACAAGTACAGATGAAATCTAATTGGCACAAGATTATGAGCAAAACACACTGATCAAGGAGAGGTTTTGCAGCATGATTAGGGGGCCTCTACTTGCCTAGAACATCAACTTGGCTTTGCTTGCTTAAGTGTGAAGAAAAGTGGCATAACATAACACAACTATCATCTCAGCATTAGAACACTTAAGCAATTATTTTGTACACCTTCTAATCATCCTAACTAAGCTAGCACACGACTCCAATACCTCCACAAACTTAGAACCACCCTCAAACTGCTCAAACAGAGTTCTCACTGCAGTTTGAGTGCCAACTCTCATCCCTTGCATGATTTCTTGCCCAAAGCTCATCAAACACATTCCCTAGCATCAATGCAAGCTAACCAAAACCTAAAACACGACCTGTAATTCCTCTAACCAGTTCCACCATTTTCACTTTCTTGTTTTACAGTTGGAGGTCCATAGCTCGATTCAAGGTGTCTCAAAGAAAAGTAAGCATTGGAATAGCATCACCACACTTCAGGCAAGCTGTACAGATCATCATCTTGCTCTGAAAGCTCCCCCATTGCCAGATAGAACTTCAACTGAACAGGTATTTTCTTGAACTTCTAACTCTTAGTCTAGGCATCATTAGCTCTAAGTTTGTGAATGAAAAGTGTTCTACTCATGCCTCTGAATCTGTACATGCTTTTACTTTTCATTTATTTTGCTTGAGCTGTGAGAATTTAAGGTTTGAATATGGCAGAAAAATTAGGTCATGATTTGGGATTGTCAAAATTCTCTCTCATTTCTGAGAGTTAGGATGAGTTCTTTATATATTTAAAATCGTGATTCAATGCTTAACATTTCTTATGTTGGAAGTTTGTGCAAAAGATCAAGGAATCAGGATGTTTGAATGGAGGTTCAGGCGCGCGTTTTTTGAACATTTTTTGTTCAGAGGTTGAAGAAGAAGCTTCATGGGCTGGGCTTGCTTCTGGATTTCTTTTCACCATATTTCTGATTTCACACCCCCTGAGCCCAATTTGTGTGTTTTATTGATTTTTTGATTTTTCTTTTTTCATTTTGGTTTATTTATTTTTCCTAATGATATTAAAAACATAAAAAACATTTTTTATACCATTTTTCTATTTTTAAGCATTTATTTGTTCATAGGAATCATTTGTGCATAAATAATATATATATACTATTATTTAGAAAACTAGAAAAATAGTGCAAATATACTTTATTTCTGATTTTTGTTTCATTTTTCTTTTGAAAATATTTTATACAAAATATAATTTTTTTTTATAAATATTAAATATTGTTATTTTTGTATATATAATATTTATTTAGTAAATAATAAAGATATTTATATATATTAATATACTTAGGGCAAAAATACCAAAATACATACATTTTTTATTTTATTAATATTTGATATGGAAAATACCTTTTTTATGAATATACTCCATTTTATTTTATTTTTGTATATAATTATTAAATATTATACATATTAAATAGTTAATATATTTATTTAATGAAATTAGGGTTTTACCCTTAAAACACAAAAAACTCCAAAAATAATATTTTTTTTATTTTTATTTATTTGACATAAATAATACTTTTTTCATACATATAAAAACCCTTTTTGCATTTTGCATCTTTATTTTATGGTCCATTTAATTTGTGCAATTAATTATCTTGTAAATATTCCAAAATTGATGTAATAGCTAGGTTTTAATTTCTTGTCTAAATATCCCCCCATTTGAACATTTGTACCCCCCTTCCCATATTGTGTTGTAATAGTGTAGGGATTTTACTTTTCGCATTTTAAACGCTTTCTAAATATACCATGCTAGAATTAGGGTTTGTATGCAAATAAAAAGAACAAAATAGTTTGACCTAATTTCAAAGATAAACAAGCATGAAATTGGACAACACATATCACACTTGCACCCCTAGGGTATTCCACTTGTTGCCTTCCAATAATGGGCCATATTGTATGTTAGGTCTCTTTGGGCAAAAACAAATACAAATCAATTGATCATAGTCCCTCGATGACGCTTTCGAAAAGTTGCCTAAAATGATCAAGTCCCTTTCAAAGAAAATTACCCAAAGATACTTAGCACTATTGCAACTATGGTCTAAACGATGAACCGCACCCGTCCCTTTCATCTCCTAACACAAGATTGTTCACCAAATGCAATGGTGGAACAAAATTGTTAAAAGGGTTAAAAACATAACAAAAATCTTTGAGAACTTTAGGGTAGATAGCTCTTAAGTACTTGTCAATTTGCAAAAGAAAACACTTGCCTATTTTCAAACCACACTTCACAAACACATTTCAAAACAAACTTTCAAAAACCTTGAAACATCTTTTCAAAAAGACAAACACCTTTTTGTAAAACATTCGAGTAAATAATTGTTACAAGGGTAGCCTAAACAAGGCATCTTTTTCAAAACCTTTTCAAAGCCACGCACAAAGCACCATTTCAAACAATTGAAAACCAAGGCAAGTTGATCTAAGCAAGTACCTAAGAGCCCATGGATAACCATGGATAGAAAGGGTGCTAATACCTTCCCTTTCTATAATCTACTCCCCGAACCCAAGAAAAATCTCAAAGGTTTTTGCTGTGCTTTTTAAACCTTTCCTTAGGATAAAATAAAAAGTCGGTGGCGACTCTTGCTCAACCGAAACATTTGCGAAAACAAACGCAAAACCATAAAAGCATGTCAAATTATGAAACATGTTCATCAAGAAACCAAAAATTACAAATTAGGGTTTGAAATGAAGAAATTTCATAACTTAGAAATTTTCTAAGTTATGAAATTTCCTAATTTTTTCCTAAATTTTTCCCATCTTTTCATCAAGATACATTTGGATTCAAGCAAAACTCAAAACATTAAAGTTATAGTCCATTGCAAAATCTACAACTTTTATTCACAAAGTTTCCTCAAAAGAAGCTTGTAGCTCAAGTTATGATTTTTGGAATAGGGGTGCAAAACATTCTTAACTTAGAAATTTTTTGACCTATTCTAGGCAGGATTTTTGCCTAACTTCATGGCCACTTTTCACATGCTTCCACTTGGAATTTCAACTTGCATTACAAAGATGGATTGTAGTACACTTTCCACGCTTTCCAAATTGTCCAAGAACTTCTCAAACACCCTTGTGGTTAGGGAGAATCGAATTTGTCAATATGGGCAAAAGTCACTTTGATTCATGGCCAAATGCATGTTTATAACTTGGGCATTTTTGAAGTCAGCTTGCACAAGCTAGGTTACAGGCCTCTAATCCCATTTGCACTGAATAATTCAATGCTAAACCTTTGTGCCAAGATGTTATTTGGCTCATTTGGTCATTACATGGAAGTTTAATCCATAATTAGAAAAAGTAACTTATCTATTCTTGTAAAGATCAACTTTATGTCAAACACAAATCTAAGAAGTACCAAGGCAGATCTTTTGGGCACAAGTTCATGAACATATCCCACTGATCAAGGCTAACATTTGCAGCATGCTTGAGGGGCCTGTGGTAGCCTACAACCTAACTTGGCATTTTTGACTTAAGAGAGAAGAAACTTTGCATATTGAACAACTCATATTCCTGTCAACACAAGCAAAAACAAACTTGGTGAACACATTCCAAACATCAAACCAGACCTGAAACACGACCAAACCATCTCTCAAACCTCCATATACAGAAAAACATAGTTTTGTGGCAAAACAGGGCATAGGCTGCAGTTTAAATCCCACAGTCCATTCCTATCGTGCGTTTTGGCTGAAACCTTTTCAAACACACTCCCTAACATCCATTGAAGCTATTCCAAGCATTGGATTGGAACTGTAACAGCCATAGCCAAGTGTGCCATTTTCATTTTTCATCTGTGCAGGTTGACTTCTGTAGCTTGATTCAGAAGGATTCAGAGCAAGCCAAGCATAGAGGAAGCATCCCTGGACCTCAAGCAAGCTGTACAAGTCCTCACACTGCATTGGAAGTACCTCCATTGTTGCACACGATTCAAGCTGAACAGGTAAGTTTTTGAACTTCTATCTCTCTATCCAGGCATAGTTAGGCTTAAGTTTGTGAAGAAAGCATGTTCTAATCATAGCCCTGAAGCCATCCATATAGTTACTTTTCATTTATATTGTGTGTGCTAAGAGTATTTTGAACCTGAACATTAGGAAAAAGTTAGGTCAGGAATTGGGGGAGAAGAAATTCTCTCTCATTTATGAGAGTTAGATCAAGTTCTTTATATGTATGGATTCGTGGTTTGATGCCTTACATTTTTGATGTTATAAGTTTTTGTTAAAAGTCAAAGGATCAAGAGATAGCAGGGACAAGGGAAAACGCACGCTTTTTTGTGTTTGAAGGTGCTGGAGGTTGAAGACAACCACCTTTGGGCTGGGCCTGGTCTTCTTTTTTTTTTCTCTGTTTGCACCACTTTATTTCACATACACCCCCTTGGCCCATTGTGTTTTATTTTTATCATTTTTGACTTTTTGTTTTTTCCCCTGACTTATTATTTTTTGTCAAAATATAAAAAATATTAAAAACATTTTTTCAACCATTTTTGCATTTTATTTGGATTTTATTTGAATTTGTACATATAAATAAACATATATACTTTTATTTAAAATACTAAAAAATAATACAAATACATTTTATTTTCTGATTTCATTTTATTTTATCTTTTGAAAACATTTTCTAAAAAATATACCTTTTTTTGTAAATAATAAATATTTTTATTTTGTGTATATATTTAATATATTTAATATATAATACAAATGCTTATATAATTATTAGGATATTTAGGATAAAAATACAAAAATATTACATTTTTATTTTTATTAATATTTAACCTCAAAAATCACTTTTTTACAATATACTTCCTTTTATTTATTTTTTGTATATAGTTAATAAATATTGTATATAATAAATAATAAATCCCTTTTATTTAGCAAATTAGGGTTTTGCCCTAAAAACACAAAATACCCAAAAATTTACCTTTTTATTTTTGTTTATTTGTCACATGAAAATTACTTTTTACATACATATAAAAGTCATTTTTTGCATCTTGCATATTTATTTTATTTTATTTAATTATTGTACAATTAAATTAACTTGTATATTCAATTTGGATGTAATAGCTTAGATTTAAACTTCTTGCTAAATATCCCCATTTGAACATTTGTACCCCTCATCCCATAATTATGTTGTAATAATTTAGGACTTTAAATTCCGCATTTTAAAGCTTTCTAAATATGCCATGATAGACTTAGGGTTTTGTATGCAAAAAATCAACCAAACAAATAGCTTGACTAAACAAAAGACAAAAAGCATGAAAATGGACAACACCAATCACACTTGCACCCCTTAGGGTTACTCCACTTGTTGCCTTCAATAATGGGCCATGTTGCATGTTGAGTGTTTTTGGCAAAACAAAACAATATCAAATGATCATAGTCCCTCGACGACGCTTTCGAAAGTTGCCTAAAAATAATCAAGTCCCTTAAAGGAAAAATTGCCAAAGACACTTGGCACAATTGCAATCATGGTCTAAACGATGACCCGCGCCCGTCCCGTTAACATCCTAACGCAAGATTGTCCACCAAATACAATGGTGGAACAAAATTGTTAAAAGGGTTAAAACATGAGAAAAACCTTTGAGTAAATTTAGGGGTAGACAAACTCTTAGTTACTTGATCAAACTTGCAAAAATACTTGCCTACTTTTCAAAATCCACTCCACAAACACTTTCAAAACAAACTTTCAAAAACATTTGAAACATCTTTTCGAAAAGATACACACCTTTGTAAAACACTCAAACACGAGTCATTACAATGGTTTCCTAGACAAGGCGTCTTCTTCAAAACATTTTCAAAACACACACACACACACACCATTTCAAGCAATTGAAAATCAAAGGCAAGTGATCTAAAACAAGTAACTAAGAGCCCATGGATAACCATGGATAGAAAGGGTGCTAATACCTTCCCTTTCTATAATCTACTCCCCGAACCCAAGAAAACATCTCAAAGGTTTTTGCTGTGCATTTTAACCTTTCCTTAGGATAAAATAAAAATCCGGTGGCGACTCTTGCTCAACCGAAACATTTGCGAAAACAAACGCAAAAACCCAAGTCAGTTCTCCCACCGTATCACAGAACTGGCGACTCTGCTAGGGACGAAAATTCAAAAGTGGGGTTACCTTAGGGTTTAGATCACCTTTACATTCTTGCTTTGATTGCCTTGATTGCTTTACTTTTTTGGGTCCTTGCTTGGGTTTGTTGTAAATCCTACACCCGGATTTGGGGCACCTTTTTAGGTAAATAGAAATAAAACTGTGAGGGAACTGTGTGGGGTATACCGACATGGTTGAAGCAGTAAGCTATGTTAGTGTGACATATTTGTGAGTACCGGTAACCCTTGAGTTCAATCAAGGAGATTACGGGGCCGCTGAGTGATGTCGTGAAGCACTAACAAACTCTGAGAACCTTAATTGACCATCCTAGCCTTTTTAGGGGTAGTGAGATGACCGACTTTGGTGCAGTCCGAAGTTGGTAGATACTCGATACTACACTCATTGAGGGTTGTTTTCTTGGAAAATTTTGGTCTCCAGTTAAGTGGCTAAACCAAAACAATGAACATAGAAAACAATCCAATGATATTGAGCTCCTTAGAACCCGGTTTCTATTTTAGGACAGGATGAGCCGACTAACTTCAAGAGGGTACTTACCTACAAACCCCATGCAAGCCTAAACCTAAGGACTTGTTTGCTTTGTGTGAATATGATTGCCTGTATATATATACTTTCTCACTTTTGCATACATGTACATAACATCATAACATCATACCATAGCATTCTTCACTAACCACTTCAAGGATCTCGAGGGTTTTTTTGATGCAGGGTTACGTTGAACCAGACGTCTACCAAGAGGCAAGAGGTTTTCTCCTCTAAACAAATGCCATCAAAGATCAAGTGCAACAACTTGAATCAGGGGCTATGACCCACTTGACATGGTGAGCTTGATTCTCGTGGAAAGACATCCACCGGTGCAAAGCTCTCCAATCAAAAGATCGAAGTTCAACCTCTAACATTCTCTTGTGTTTACCCCAAGAGATCCTTGAAAGCATGCATTCGCATATCATGCATTGCATCATAACCTTTTCCCTTTTCAGGTTTCCTTATCCTCCTGCTGTTTATTTCAGTAGAGATGGCCCTGGAACAGACTCTCAAGGACCTCCAAGCCCAAAACGCTCAACTTCAAGAGATGTTCTTGAACCTATCCAAGGGGCAAGAAGAGGTCAAGACACTCCTCGCCAGAGGCATGATCGTGGGAAATCCTGGGGACGACAGAGACGACCAGTGGGAGTTACACTTTGAGATAGCCATATTGAAAGGGGAACTGGCGAGTCAGAAAGCTCTCATCCAAGACTTGGCTCAAAAACAAGAAGAGCTCGGGGTTCTTGTCAGCAAACTGCTTCGGGATAATCAAGTGGGACAGACAACTGGGGCTGAAGATCAAATCATCATTCCACCCTTTCTAAGACAAGAAGACAAGGGAAAAGCTCCTCAACTTGTTGCAGGGTCACAAGCCCAACAACACCTTACGCCTGCTCAACAAAGACAGGGGCATCAGCGTAAGAAGGTCGCGCCAAAAAGACAATTCACCAAGATCAACATGTCACTGGGTCAAGTGCTACAACGCATGTTGTAGGCAGGGCTAATTACATTAAGGGTCCCTCATCCGAACCTCAATACTTCCGCTCCTACCTACCATCCCAATAGGAGGTGTGCATACCACTCCTATGGTCCTGGACATGACACCGAGGACTGCTGGGCCTTGAAAAACAAAACTCAGGATCTGATTGACATTGGAGTGCTGAAATTCATGCCGGACGGTGAGATGAAAATCTTCCACTTTGGGAGCTCCACCTGAATTGACAAAGCTCGAGCTGAGAGACTTTTACTTCATTTGAATTTTCAAAGTTGTAATCTCTTTTGTTATTCAAACAATTAACTGTTAATGTCAAACTCTTGTTTCATTAATGCATTGCATGTGTTTTTCTTGAATTCATCCATTCGTTTTCACTACTCTTGTGCTTTCTTTATGATATTTAACTCTTGATAAAAAGCTGCAAGCCTTTAGAGGGAGGATGACGAAACAATACCGTAATCTCATACAGTATGCTTTTGAACAGACCTAGCTGATGATGTACAGGCATTTCTTTCAACTCCCAAACACTGGAGTTATAAGGAATATAATCCCTAGTCAACCCCTTCGAGCCAAAGAAGTAGGAGTTTTCTGTTCTAAACAAATCATAACCTTTGATATAAACCTGGGGCAGGGTAGTATCTCAATTAATTCAAAAGAAAATATGCATTGAAGTCGCAAACTCTCAGTTCGTAACACAACGAACGACGTCAAAAAATAAGCATTCCTCTGGAATCAAAAGACAGTGATGGTTCCTTATCTCATAGGCAGTCATTACCTCTCAAAAAAAATAAAAGCCCACTGAGCCAAAACCTATAAAGGAAGCTCAAGAAAGATGGGGCATCCCGCTGACTAGGATCTCAAAAAAGGGAACAGTCAGGCAAAAGTTAGGGATAACAAATCAAAATCAAAATAGAGAGGTCATTACGAATCCTCAACAACATGAAAAATGTTGCAAAAAGAAAAAGGAGATGGTGACTGTCTCCCAAATTCAACTGGTGAACCATCACCCAAAAGTCGTTCCAAACTCGAATAGAGTGCGAAGCACAATTAACTGAGCTTAGGGTTGAAGAACATCACGAAGAGCGGGTGGGTACAAATATACTTTGAGCCTTTATCCTTTGTTTCTTAAACCGTGAACCAAGCCACATTACAACCCTTCAAAAGTCCTAATTGAAGCATGGGTTAGTTCGAAAGCATACTGTTCAAAAGGTATCCTGACTCCTGTAAGGCTTTGCTCTAAAATCTTGTGTTAATTTGTCTTATAAAAAAAGTTTTCTGCTAAAAAACGCATCTTTTCAAAACTTCGAGACAAACATAAACTTTGCATTGCTTGAATATCAGTGTTTGCATTTGACAGCGAAGAATTTCATACAGCGAATGTTCGGAGGAACGAAAACTCTCTCAGTGAACAAAAATCATTTCAAAAAGGATGACACTTCCATTGACAAATCTCCTATCAACAAGGGGCATGACATGTCACCATCCAATTAACCTGGGGCAATCCAGTCAAGGTTTCAACAGATCTTTCAAAGTTCAGTTAACCTGGGGCAGTCCAGTCAAGATTTCAACAAATCTCTCAATTGCAGATTAACTTGGGGCAAGTCTCCCTCACCATCACTTGGGGCATTCGAATGTCAAAAGTGTTCAACAATTCCTTCATCACCTGTTGGAAGATGCAGTTTTACACGAACTCATCATCAGGAAACCCTACACCGGTTCCTTCTCAAAAACCCAGATGTTGTTTCACACAGACTCATCATCAGGAAACCCTACACCGGTTCCTTCTCAAACTCAAAAGATTCTTGGAATCCCCAGAAGATCTCAACATTCCCCAGCGGAGCATAGACATTCCTCAGCAAGCATCCCCGACAATCTTAGTATAAGATTGTTCCCCGGCGGAATACAGACACCCCAGTGGAACCATTCCCCAGTACAGTCCAAAGTTTCACCAGGAAAGTGGAATCCATGTCCCCTGTAGATTCTGGAAGCTTATCCCCGGTAGATTCTGGAGGCTTATCACCTGCAGAGTACACACGCCTCTCCCCTACTTTATTCAAAGGTTATTTCCCCACCAGGGTATAACTGGATTATCCTCAGCTAATTACCACGGAAAGATCGTCCTCGGCAAAGTTCTTCCTATCCCCAGCGGAGTTCATCAAATTCCCCAACATAACTTATTAGTGGAATCCCCAGCGGAGCTCTCATCAAAACCTCAGCGAAGTATCTCTTCCCACAGAGTAATTCCCCGCAGAGTAATCTCTCCAACAAGTTTATTCCCCAACGGAGTCATCTTCTCCTACCGGTTTATTCTTGCAACCATCATCCCCAGCGGAAGCTAATAACTCCACTCTTCAACATCAGCCCAGGATTCCACAAACTCCCGGCATTCATCAAGGATTTATTTTCCTAGACAAAAATACATTCATCACATTATCATACACCATGACGCATGCATATACGCATCATATCACACAATCTCATTTATTCTTGAAAACATCATGACCTCATGCATTTCATACATCATGACATTGCATACAACTGATGTCTTGCCTCTTCAGGAAAAAGGACAATCCAAAGATGATTACTATCAACTGTCACAATTCCATATTCGATTCCTGTATCTAGCCAGGGCATATCTGTGAGTAACTGATTGTAGATTCGATACCTGTATCCAGCCAGGGCATGTCTGCATGAAGAGTTTCCAGATTCGATTCTTGTATCTAGCCAGGGCATATCTGTGAGTAACTGATTGTAGATTCGATACCTGTATCCAGCCAGGGCATGTCTGCATGAAGAGTTTAGAGATTCGATTCCTGTATCCAGCCAGGGCATATCTGTAGACGACCAATTCCAGATTCGATTCCTGTATCTAGCCAGGGCATATCTGTGAGTAACTGATTGTAGATTCGATACCTGTATCCAGCCAGGGCATATCTGCATGAAGAGTTTAGAGATTTGATTCCTGTATCCAGCCAGGGCATATCTGTAGACGACCAATTCCAGATTTGATTCCTGTATCTAGCCAGGGCATATCTGTGAGTAACTGATTGTAGATTCGATACCTGTATCCAGCCAGGGCATGTCTGCATGAAGAGTTTAGAGATTCGATTCCTGTATCCAGCCAGGGCATATCTGTAGACGACCAATTCGAGATTCGATTCCTGTATCTAGCCAGGGCATATCTGTGAGTAACTGATTGTAGATTCGATACCTGTATCCAGCCAGGGCATGTCTGCATGAAGAGTTTAGAGATTCGATACTTGTATCCAGCCAGGGCACGTCTGTAAGCAGCCTTTTGAAGTTCCGGATTCGATTCCTATATCTAGCCAGGGCATATCTGTGGGCAACCGATTGTAGACTCGATACCTGTATCTAGCCAGGGCATATCTGCATGAAGAGTTTGAAGATCAACCCCTGTAACAGGCCAGGAAATTATCTTTCTTTCTCAGGTATGCAAGTTCTCGCTAAGGAATCTCTTACGCAATCGACACCCCGGATGGAATCTATAAGCCCATTCCCGACAAGATTCTGTCACATCTCCAGATGGCATCTTTAAGCCCATTCCCAGATGGCATCTTTAAGCCCCTCCCCCTACAAGATTCTGTCACATCTCCAGATGGCATCTTTAAGCCCATCACCAAATGGCATCTTTAAGCCCATCACCAAATGGCATCTTTAAGCCCATCCTCTGACCAGATTCTGTCACATCTCTAGATGGCATCTATAAGCCCATTCCCGACAAGATTCTGTCACATCTCCAGATGGCATCTATAAGCCCATTCCCGACAAGATTCTGTCACATCTCCAAATGGCATCTTTAAGCCCATTCCCAGATGGCATCTTTAAGCCCATCCTCTGACCAGATTCTGTCACATCTCCAGATGGCATCTATAAGCCCATTCCCGACAAGATTCTGTCACATCTCCAGATGGCATCTATAAGCCCATTCCCGACAAGATTCTGTCACATCTCCAAATGGCATCTTTAAGCCCATTCCCAGATGGCATCTTTAAGCCCATCCCCCGACAAGATTCTGTCACATCTCCAGATGGCATCTTTAAGCCCATCACCAAAGGGCATTTGTAAGCCCATTCCCTCTACCATCACATCACCAAGTGCAAATTTTTGGGCACTCTAGTGTCCAATCTCCTTTTACCTTCGAGTCGCGAACGACAAACTTGCCAATCTAACTCTTCAGGTTCAAGAATATTGAACAGGGGCAACTGTTGTACCCCAAAATTTTCCATCTCACTTCATCAACATTTTCTCATCACAAGACCCTTGGAGCTCAAGAACAAGTTAGGGTTTACTCTACTCAAGGCCCCTCCTTGCATTGTTGACCTAAATTAGGGTTTGAGTTTGCACAAAGATGTTTTGACCTAAAAGGCCCAAAATGACTTTCATGCTTCATGTTTGACTCACAAGTTTATCCATACCAAGTTTCAAGCCTTGATTCCAATCTTTGCCCAGTCAATTGGACAGTTGACCTAGAAATCAGTTGTATTGGAGAAAAAGTCAACTGTGGTCAATTGACAGTCAAACCTCATGATTTTTGACCCTCATCAACATTATGAACTCATATGAACCATTTGGTCAAGTTTGGATCACAATTCCACAAGAAATTTGATCAGATCACCAAAAGGGCAAAATGGTCATTTTTAGGGTTTTGACTACACAAAGGCAATTTTTGACTGTTTGTCCTAACCAATGGCAATTCAAGCTCACGTATGGACTCAAGGAATCAATGGCATTGTCTTGACAAGTTCAACAAGTTCAAAAGATCCCAAATGCACAAGATTGACAGATGAATTTTCCAGTCAACTGAGCCAAATTTGACTGTATACTGAAAAGTCAAACTTTGACTTTTTGGTCAAAATCAAGTGTCAAGATTCATTTTTCATCAAAGCATGTGAAATTATGAAACTTGTTCATCAAGAAACCAAAAATTACAAATTAGGGTTTGAAATGAAGAAATTTCATAACTTAGAAATTTTCTAAGTTATGAAATTTCCTAATTTTTTCCTAACTTTGTCCCATCTTTTCATCAAGATACATTTGGATTCAAGCAAAACTCAAAACATGAAAGTTATAGTCCATTGCAAAATCTACAACTTTTATTCACAAACTTTCCTCAAAAGAAGCTTGTAGCTCAAGTTATGATTTTTGGAATAGGGGTGCAAAACATTCTTAACTTAGAAATTTTTTGACCTATTATAGGCAGGATTTTTGCCTAACTTCATGGCCACTTTTCACATGCTTCCACTTGTAATTTCAACTTGCATTACAAATATGGATTGTAGTACACATTCCAAGCTTTCCAAATTGTCCAAGAACTTCTCAAACACCCTTGTAGTTAGGGAGAATCGAATTTGTCAATATGGGCAAAAGTCACTTTGATTCATGGCCAAATGCATGTTCATAACTTGGGCATTTTTGAAGTCAGCTTGCACAAGCTAGGTTACAGGCCTCTAATCCAATTTGAACTCAATAATTCAATGCTAAACCTTTGTTCCAAGATGTTATTTGGCTCATTTGGTCATTACATGGAAGTTTAATCCATAATTAGAAAAAGTAACTTATCTATTCTTGTAAAGATCAACTTTATGTCAAACACAAATCTAAGAAGTACCAAGGCAGATCTTTTGGGCACAAGTTCATGAACATATCCCACTGATCAAGGCTAACATTTGCAGCATGCTTGAGGGGCCTGTGGTAGCCTACAACCTAACTTGGCATTTTTGACTTAAGAGAGAAGAAACTTTGCATATTGAACAACTCATATTCCTGTCAACACAAGCAAAAACAAACTTGGTGAACACATTCCAAACATCAAACCAGACCTGAAACACGACCAAACCATCTCTCAAACCTCCATATACAGAAAAACACAGTTTTGTGGCAAAACAGGGCATAGGCTGCAGTTTGAATCCCACAGTCTATTCCTATCGTGCGTTTTGGCTGAAACCTTTTCAAACAAACTCCCTAACATCCATTGAAGCTATTCCAAGCATTGGATTGGAACTGTAACAACCATAGCCAAGTGTGCCATTTTCATTTTTCATCTGTGCAGGTTGACTTTTGTAGCTTGATTCAGAAGGATTCAGAGCAAGCCAAGCATAGAGGAAGCATCCCTGGACTTCAAGCAAGCTGTACAAGTCCTCACACTGCATTGGAAGTACCTCCATTGTTGCACACGATTCAAGCTGAACAGGTAAGTTTTTGAACTTCTATCTCTCTATCCAGGCATAGTTATGCTTAAGTTTGTGAAGAAAAAATGTTCTAATCATAGCCCTGAAGCCATCCATATAGTTACTTTTCATTTATATTGTGTGTGCTAAGAGTATTTTGAACCTGAACATTAGGAAAAAGTTAGGTCAGGAATTGGGGGAGAAGAAATTCTCTCTCATTTCTGAGAGTTAGATCAAGTTCTTTATATGTATGGATTCGTGGTTTGATGCCCTACATTTTTGATGTTATAAGTTTTTGTTAAAAGTCAAAGGATCAAGAGATAGCAAGGACAAGGGAAAACGCGCGCTTTTTTGTGTTTGAAGGTGCTGGAGGTTGAAGACAACCACCTTTGGGTTGGGCCTGGTCTTTTTTTTTCTCTGTTTGCACCACTTTATTTCACATACACCCCCTTGGCCCATTGTGTTTTATTTTTATCATTTTTGACTTTTTGTTTTTTCCCCTGACTTATTATTTTTTGTCAAAATATAAAAAATATTAAAAACATTTTTTCAACCATTTTTGCATTTTATTTGGATTTTATTTGAATTTGTACATATAAATAAACATATATACTTTTATTTAAAATACTAAAAAATAATACAAATACATTTTATTTTCTGATTTCATTTTATTTTATCTTTTGAAAATATTTTCTAAAAAATATACCTTTTTTTGTAAATAATAAATATTTTTATTTTTTTTATATATTTAATATATTTAATATATAATACAAATGCTTATATAATTATTAGGATATTTAGGATAAAAATACAAAAATATTACATTTTTATTTTTATTAATATTTAACCTCAAAAATCACTTTTTTACAATATACTTCCTTTTATTTATTTTTTGTATATAGTTAATAAATATTGTATATAATAAATAATAAATCCCTTTTATTTAGCAAATTAGGGTTTTGTCCTAAAAACACAAAATACCCAAAAATTTACCTTTTTATTTTTGTTTATTTGTCACATGAAAATTACTTTTTACATACATATAAAAGTCATTTTTTGCATCTTGCATATTTATTTTATTTTATTTAATTATTGTACAATTAAATTAACTTGTATATTCAATTTGGATGTAATAGCTTAGATTTAAACTTCTTGCTAAATATCTCCATTTGAACATTTGTACCCCCCATCCCATAATTATGTTGTAATAATTTAGAACTTTAAATTCCGCATTTTAAAGCTTTCTAAATATGCCATGATAGACTTAGGGTTTTGTATGCAAAAAATCAACCAAACAAATAGCTTGACTAAACAAAAGACAAAAAGCATGAAAATGGACAACACCAATCACACTTGCACCCCTTAGGGTTACTCCACTTGTTGCCTTCAATAATGGGCCATGTTGCATGTTGAGTGTTTTTGGCAAAACAAAACAATATCAAATGATCATAGTCCCTCGACGACGCTTTCGAAAGTTGCCTAAAAATGATCAAGTCCCTTAAAGGAAAAATTGCCAAAGACACTTGGCACAATTGCAATCATGGTCTAAACGATGACCCGCGCCCGTCCCGTTAACATCCTAACGCAAGATTGTCCACCAAATACAATGGTGGAACAAAATTGTTAAAAGGGTTAAAACATGAGAAAAACCTTTGAGTAAATTTAGGGGTAGACAAACTCTTAGTTACTTGATCAAACTTGCAAAAATACTTGCCTACTTTTCAAAATCCACTCCACAAACACTTTCAAAACAAACTTTCAAAAACATTTGAAACATCTTTTCGAAAAGATACACACCTTTGTAAAACACTCAAACACGAGTCATTACAATGGTTGCCTAGACAAGGCGTCTTCTTCAAAACATTTTTAAAACACACACACACACACACACCATTTCAAGCAATTGAAAATCAAAGGCAAGTGATCTAAAACAAGTAACTAAGAGCCCATGGATAACCATGGATAGAAAGGATGCTAATACCTTCCCTTTCTATAATCTACTCCCCGAACCCAAGAAAACATCTCAAAGGTTTTTGCTGTGCATTTTAACCTTTCATTAGGATAAAATAAAAAGTCGGTGGCGACTCTTGCTCAACCGAAACATTTGCGAAAACAAACGCAAAAACCCAAGTCAGTTCTCCCACCATTTCACAGGTTATAACGTGGCTTGGTTCACGGTTTAAGAAACAAAGGATAAGGCTAAAATTTTATTTGTACCCAACCCATTCTCCATGATGTTCTCCAGTCCTATACTCAGTTAGTTGCGCGTTTGGATTCCAATTGAATCTGGAATGATATTTTGGTGATGGTTCAGATACTGGAAGTTTATTTGAGAAGGTTGTCAATTTTGCAACATTTTTCTATTGTCGAGGATTTGTAACAACCTTTTTATTTATTTATTGTCCCTAATTTTTGCCTGATTGTTTTTGCTTTGAGACTATAGTCTGTGGGATGCCCCAGTTCTTCTTAAGTCTCCTTCATAGATTTTGACTCAGCGGGCTTTTCTTTTGAGATATAACGACTACCTATTTTATAGGGAACCATCGCCATATTTTTTTTATTCAATAGGATGTTTTCATTGTGTATGAAATGAAAGCTTTCGATTGAACACACATTTGAATTAGCTGAGAAACTATCCTACCCCAGACTATGATTTAAAGGTTTCAATTTGTGCGAAAAAGAAAACTCCTACTTCTTTGGCTCAAAGGGATTGACTATAGATTATCTTCCTTATAATTCCACTGTTTAGGAATTGAAAGAATGTTTATACATCATTGGCAAGGTCTGTCCAAAAGTATACTGTATGAGATTATGATATTTTTTTCGTCATCCTCCCTCTAAAGGCTTATAACTTTTAACGAGAGTTGAATATCATAAAAAGGGAGTAAAAAACATAGTTTGAATATAGTGAAAAAGAATGGACTAATTCAAGACAAACATATGCAATGCATTAATGAAATAAAGTTTGATATAATAGATAAATGTTTAAGCAAACAAATAAATTACAACTAAAAATTCAAATGAACAAAGATTTCTCTGCCTAAATTTTTCACTTCAGATGGTGTGTCTTTGAGGGGTGACAAAAAACTCAATTTGACCATCTTATTTGAATTCCAATACTTCTTCTTCGATTAGGTCTTGAATCTTGTTTTTCAACGTCCAAGAATGGTTAGTGTCATGTCCACGACTGTTGGAGTGGTATGCACACCTTTCTTCATGTTTGTAACGGGGAGCAGTGGTATTAGGTTTTTGAGGAGGCTCCTTCAATGTAACCAGCTTGGCCTCCAACATATGATGCAATTCTTGATCCAAAGACATGTTGATCTCGGTAAATTGTCTTTTGGGTGTATCTTGCTTATGTTAACTACCATGTCGTTGTTGGCGAGGTCGTTGTTGGACTCACAATGTAGTAGCCATTTTGAAAGGTGTTCTCTCGACCAAACCAACTTCTTGTCTTATCGAGGGCTGATTAATGACTTGATACCCAATCTTAACTGTTTGTTTCATACGGTTGCATCCGTCTTGATGAAGCTTGTTGAGGAGAATTCTCAACTCTTCTTGTCCCCGAGCTAAGTTTTGGATAAGAGCCATCTATCCCAACATTTGGATTTTCATCGTTTCTATCTCTACTTGCAATTTTCTCATCTGGCCTTCCTTGTTGTCTTCAGGATTGTTATTGGTCATGCTCTCAATGAGAAGTGCTTTCACTTCTTCTTGCCCCTTGCACAGGTTTAGGAACAAATCTTAAAGCTGATCATTTTGGGTCTGAAGATCTTGGACAGTCTGCTCGAGAGCCATTTTTACTGAAATAAACAGTAAGCGGGTGAGAAAACTTGTATGGGGAAAACGTGTCATGATATGATGCATGGTATGTGGATGTAATGTTTTCAAGGATCTCGCGGGGTAAACACAAGAAAATGTTAAAAGTTGAACTTTGATCACAACTTTGATTGGAGAACTTCGTATCGTTGAATGCTCTTCTACGAGAATCGAGCTCACCATGTCAAGTGGGTCATAGCCCTTGACTCTTTGGATTTTTGACATCATTTTGCTAGAGGAAAATAAATCCTCTTGCTCCTTGATAGACGTATGATTCAATATAACCTTGCACCACAAACCCTTAAGATTCTTGAAATGGTTATTGAAAATGCTATGGTATGATGTCATGATGTTATGTACATATACAAGCAAAGAAAACAAATCCTTAGGTTTAGGCTTGCATGGGGTTTATAGGTAAGTACCCTATTGAAGTTTAGTTAGTTCAACCTGCCCTACAAGGTAATCGGGTTCTAGGGAATCTCAATATCATTGATCTTTCTTCATTGGGAATTATTTTAACACAATCAATCTTTTCTTGCAGCCAAGATATCCAAAAAGTATGATCTCAATGAGTATAATATCAAGCATCAACCAACCTTCAGCTTTGCACCAAAGTTGGCTATCTCACTACTTCCTAATGGCCAAGTTGTTCAACTAAAGGTTCTAAGGTCAGTTAGTGTTTCATGACACCACACAGCGGCCCCGTATTCTCCTTGATTCAACACAAAGGATATTGATACCCACAAATGTGTCACACTAACGTAGCTATTGCTTGAACCATATCGGTCTATGTCGTACAGTCTCCACAATCTTTGCTACTTACCTAATAATGTTCCCAGATTCGGGTAGAGGATCAATACAAAACCCAAACAAGGACCCAAAAATGTAAAGCAAACAAGTCAAACAATAAAAGCATTTAAAGGTAGTCTCTAAGGTAACCACACTTTTAAGTTATGTTCCCAGCAGATTTGTCAGTTCTGTAATACGGTGGGAGAACTGACTTAGGTGCTTTACATTTTATAGAAATTGTTACAGATAGCAAGAGTCGCCACCGATTTTTCTTTTAGCCAATAAAAGAAAGGGGTGAAAAGAACATGAAAGACCTTTTGAGATATTTTCTTGAGTTTGGGGTAGGTTATGAAAAGGGAAGGTATTATCACCTTTTTCATCTGTAGCTATCTATGGGCTCTTAGTTTCTAGTTCACTTTGAAATGCTTTGTTTGAAATGTGTTTATGATTGGTTTTGAAATTATTTTTGAAAGTGCCTTTTCTTAGGCGAAATTTGTAATGATTCTCGTCTCTATAAGAATGCATACAAAGTGTTGACTTTTGAAAATATTTCATTTGAAAGTGTTGGTGTATTTTGAAAGATGTTTTGAAGATGGTTGTGAGCAAGCAACTATGAACTTCTACCTCAAAAAGTCTTAGTTCTTTTCCTCCTCCTTTAGATATTGCTATTTTACCATTGATTGATAAGAAGCCCTACAATTGGGTGTGAAGAGATGGGCGTGGATCATCGTACAGTCATAGAAGGAAACATTGTAAGATACCTTAGCAATTTGTCCTAAGGGTCTAAGATCTTTTTACCAAAGGCAACATCGAAGGGTCATCGAGGGACTACGATCTTGTATTCGAGGGTCTTTGCTAAAGTATCTCACGTTCGAGGGACATGACTATTTTTCTCAAGGCAACAAATGAGGTTAACCCTAGAGGTGCAAGTGTGAAAAGTGTTTGTTTTCATGTATTTTGTCTTGAGATTAGGGTTCTCTATTTTTTTATTTTTAGTATTCCCATAAACACCCTAATTACTAGCAATTATATTGAAAGCGATAAATTACGGATATTTAAAGCTCTACGTTATTACATCTTTTTTGGGAATGGGGGATACAAATTTATAAATGGGGAATGAAAGAAATTAAAACCTAATTACTATTATAACCATATTCAACAATGAATAACAATAAAAACATAAAGGAATATAAAGATAATGTAAATAAAAAGGAAAATTGTTTTAAAAAAACTTTTATGTATTGACACATACACTTACGCATTGATACGAAAACTTTTATGCATTGATGCATGTACTTATGCATTGGCTCATATTTGTTTTGTATCGAAACATGCACTTATGCATAAATACATATCATTCCTTGCTCCTGGAAATAAAAATAAACTCAGTATGAGTCGATACATAAAGGTTTACGCCGGCTCATAACCTTTTTTACATCGACACATGCACTTATGTATCGATACATATCATTTCTTTGCTATTGGAAGTCAAAACCAAATCAGTATGAGCCAACACATAATGATTTGCATCGACTCATTTATGTTTTGTGTCGACTCATTCGTGTTTTGTATCGACTCATAACGTGTTTTGTACTTAATATGTGTCGACTCATAGAGATATGTATCAACTCATACTGTTGTTTTTTACTCCTAGCATTTTTCTGCTGCATATATGAGTTAGTTCTCAACACATGGTTAATGAAAATGAAAAGTAAACATATGGTTAGCTTCAGGGAAATGATATCTACATTTTATCTTCACAAATAAACCACTAATGATGCTTGTATGAAGTGTTCAAAGTCAAGAAAACTTACCTTGAAGCTGAAATTTATGTGTTGATTTAGAGCTTTTGTATTGTCTTAGAGAAGTCAAGTGGCTATTTTTGAGTTTGGAGAATGATGATAGTGATGTTACAGAAGTTGCTCTTATGTTTTAACAACTTCTATATGATGTATGTGAATTATATGGGTGGTTTATTTAGGGAAAACTTGCAAGGTTTTAGAGACTCAAAGGGTTTGGACTTCAAAGCTCAAAGATGGAGGTTTTTGTGGACAATTCTGGTTTTTAGAGTATAAGGGGGTTTAAGGATTTTTCAATACACAAGAATCTGACCTCTTTCTCTTGCAAATGCTCCCTCTATTTATAGGCAAGAGATGATTAGGTTTGCAAGACAGCATGTTATGGTTTGGTTGGGTTGCAAATATCAAACTATGTCAATTCTCCATAGTCCCAAGATGAAGTACCAAAGTTTCTAGTATAGAGGGGCTACTTTCCATGATTTATGGTGGAGTATAATTAGAAGTAATCAAGGTATGGGCTCAAGACAAATTTTGTACCAAAAGCTTGCTTTTCAAGAATAGCAATGGTAAATTTATGCCATAAATGGAAAGATCTTTTGGGTAATGGCTCAAACACTTGGGTAATGGTTCAAGCTTTTGTGTAAACATTACATTATGGAGAGATTTGAAAGCAAGAAGGCCTGCAAAATAATATTATGCAGCATAGCATGTAGATTGGATCATGAGTTCTTCACCAAAAAGACTTGTAATTCAAGGATGGATGCCCAACTTCATGCCTTTGAATCTTCTAGCTCGAGTATGATAAACTCATGATCTTGGACATTTTGGAAAGCTTGAAACATTTTCTACAACATTCATGTTGACTAATTTGGCTAAATAAAATTTGAACTTGATGAAAATTGGCCAAGAAGTTGAGATAAAAAAACTGACCACAACCTGTTGAAAATTTCTAAGTGTTTTTTGAAAAATGTCATGAATTTAGGAATTTATAACTCAAAATCCAAGCACTTCTAAGACTTGATCAGCAAAGGAAAGTTGTAGATATCATCAATATATATAACTTTCATGTTGAAAGTTTTCTTTGAATTATCTTGCATCTTGGTGCAAGATTGGCATGAAGTTATGAAATTATCATGTATGAAAACACTTGGAAAAAATTTCCAAGTCTTGAAAAGTTTGACTTTTCAAATTGACTTTTGACTTTCTTGACTTCTTGATGATCAAGCTTCATATTTTTGAATGTCTTTATGAAATATGATCTTTGAAATTAAATCTTGACCAAAAAGTCAAAGTTTGACTTTATGTGCATCAGTTGACTTTTCATCAGTTGATCAAATTTCAACTATCGATCCATTGATCTTGAGAGATGAATTCAATTAGGTCAAAGTGATGTCCTTGAATCCTTTATATTATGTTTCAAACCAATAAGTCATGTATTAATTCAAAAGTCAAGAATCGGTCATTCTTAGTCAAAACCCTAATTTTGACAATTTTGCCCTTTTGATGATTTGAACATTTTTCTTGAGGAATTATGATCCAAACTTGATCAATTGATGCATATGACTTAAAAATGTTGATATTGGTCAAAAATCTTGAATTTTGGCTGTAAGTTGACCACAATTGACTTTTTATCCAATACAGCTGATTTTCAATCATCTGGGCAATTGACTGAGTAAACTTGTTATCCAAGACTTGAAACTTGACATGAGTAATATTGGAGGTCCATTATGATACATGAAACTCATTTGAGGCATTAAAATCTCAATTGTCCTTGTGCAAATCAAAACCCTAATTTGAGGCATCAATGTTGAGAAGATGGCTTGATCTAGTCAACACTTGTGCAAGCTTGAGCTATTGGAGATCTTGTGAGAAATATCTTGAGAAAAGAGAGGGAAAATTTTTGGGTATAACAAATAATATTCTAAATAGTAAAATAAAATAATAATTAATATTATAATAAATAATCCATGTAAATTAAGTTGACTCCGGTCAACTATTGAAAATGAAGAGAAAATGTTAACTGGGCCTTTAGGAATCTCCTTGACTAAACCGCACACCACACTATCTTACAAATGCACCCCTGTGGTTAAACTTAAGTCCAATTTAGTGCATACACCTCAGTTATTAATCAGGCCCAATACAAGTGTACACACCACCTTTTTTTGTTTAAACACACACTTCTCAAACCCAATGTTAATGTACACCCTATTTTTATCATGCACCTCTCAACTATTATACACCCTTAATAGTAATCAACAATAATTGTATGCCCCATGAAATCATTTAAGCGTTTGAGAAATGATTTCAATCTATTAGCGTCTGAGGCGGGCAAATTTGGGGTATGACAGTCTCTGCATTCTGCCTATGAGAACAATCAAGATTATTCCACTCCCCTCAATCACATCTCATAAACTCCTTTTGAATCATCAGAACATACTCAGTTGAAAAATTATCACAGAATCCGAACTACCCCTCCTTAGAACACCATGACTAATCCTAATCAGATCATGGATCATATCCCAAAAAATTATATCAATCCCCTATAACCTATCAACTCCTTAACCAATCCCAAATCAGTCTTATCATCTAGCTCTGATTCTTCACAATCAAATATCTCACCCTCTCACCAAGTTAT
This sequence comes from Vicia faba, assembly GCA_948472305.1. Lineage (NCBI taxonomy): Eukaryota > Viridiplantae > Streptophyta > Magnoliopsida > Fabales > Fabaceae > Vicia > Vicia faba. Next base: position 341,147,831 of record OX451736.1, read on the forward strand.
TACTTTTATACCATACCCTTAAGCCTTAGCACATCCTATTAAATATCAATCTTAAGAACTACCATGATTTGAACTTCATACTGAAGCTGAATAAGATAGACAAGCCAAAAACCTATAAAAAGCTATCCATAACCATTATGTTCAAGCTCGCCATTAAACTGAATTTGAATAAAATAACCTAGACCAAGTTATCCCTGAACCTGGAACGCAAATCAAACTTCATCAAGATCCTTCTTCAGCAGAAACCGAATCTGGAGTTATGACAATACAAGTTCTCTTCTCTGAAGTAAGATCCTCACCAAATCTTTTACATCCTTAAAAATTCATACCCTCAAACCTTCCCTTCCTTATCCAAAACCATTTCGAAGAATATAAAACTGTTATTTTGGATAAAATGCAGAAACTGGTTAATAAGAGACTTACAACATCTTTGTTGCTTATGCTTCTAATTGGGATTCTCTCATAAACTCTATGGTTTCAGTTTTATAGAATCTGGAAAATCTATCTTATGAATTTATAGCCTTGACCAGTTAGAAGGAAGAACCTTTAGAAACTAAATTGGCTACTATTGTTGGTAGTCAAGTAGACATGGTTTCAAAATAAGAAGAGATGGATAAACAACTTAAGGATGTGATGAGAAGACAAGATAAGATGGGGTATGATATCAAAGATATCCTGGAGCTTCTCAAGCAGATAGCCTACGCCTTAGGATTCTAGTTAATCAATTATCTTGTCTTTTCGCATGTTTTTGAACTTATCTTTTTGGAAAATCTATTTTTAGTTAAATGGAATGTTTTATTCTTCAGTCTTTTTTTTTGTCTTTTTTATCTTTTTGTTGATGACAAAGGGGGGAAAAGAAGGATAAGTATTTAAGCATATGAACTTGATTGATTTAAGTCTGGTTATGCTTAATTCTAAAGATTTATTTTATTGTGCTTCAATGAAAATTTTAATTAACCTGGATAGGACTTATGGGGAGCTTACAAACCTCACCCTTAGAACTACCAGACTTAGGGGGAGCTAACAAACCTCAGAACCTGAAGTCAAAATGTTAATTAAATTAACAATCATTGTTCTTAAACTTGTGTTTGTCATCATCAAAAGGGGGAGATTGTTGGAACAAAATTGGTGAATACCATTTCCCTTGGGTTTTGATGATAACAAAGTATTTGAAGAAAAATTAGGTAGACTAATGTATATTCAAGTGTGCAGTTACAAATATCAATATATTGATTGAAAGTCCATTTTGAAACTGCACTGAACTTTGAAAGAGAAGCTTTCCAAGAGGTAGATTCTAAAGGATGGATTCTGAAGACCCAACTTCTGATCAAGATTATCTGAACGTGATGTCTCCCAAATCTGAATAATCCAGCCTCTAAATAGTCAGAGTCTGAAGGATCAAAAGCCAAGACTCAGACTCTAAAGGACCAGAACCTGAACCCAGTCAAATCTCAAGAACCGAGGAAGTATTGGCACGTTGCTATCAGACTCTAAGGTCAATTTGTCATGTTCGAGTCACGTGATGTCTTAGTAGAAAGTTGAAGAAGGTTGATGGTTTGAAACTTATAAATCCTTTTGTAGAAAAGGAAGTTCAAATGTGATTGCAACAGTATTATCCATTTGAGGAAGCTTTACAACAGATCTGTTGATGCTTCTCTACAACATCTCTCTTGTGCTTGAAGATCTCTTCAACGACTCTTTCTTGGAACTCTATAAAATGAGATGAAGACTTAGAGAAATATACAAAACTACACCTTGACAAGAAAAGAGAAGCTACTCTGTTAAAACAAAAAGCATAAGCTAGCTTAGAACTTCTTACCATTGTACATTATTAGAAGTTCTTAAGTCTTAGAGTTTTATGTGTTGTATTTTTTTTACACCTCTGATTTTATATCAAGTGTAACTTTCACTCTATCAATATCATTTATCTATTAGATAGATTGTTAGAAGTATCTTTCCTGTGTGCTTGAGCAGTGAAGTCTCTTGCTTGTGTGCTTGAGCAATTGTGAAATCTCTTTCTTGTGTGCTTGAGCACTAAAGTCTCTTGCTTTTATGCTTGAGAAATTGTGAAGTCTCTTGCTTATGTGCTTGAGCATTTGTAAAGTCTCTTGGTTATGTGCTTGAGTAATCAGAAGTCTCTTGCTTGTGTGCTTGAATATTGAAGTCCCTTACTTGCGTGTTTGGGCATTGGAAGTCTCTTGCTTGTATGCTTGAGCAACTTGTAATCAGTTTCAGTTATAGTGAAAATCTCTTGGAAGTGCAAGGGGACTGGACTACTCCTGATTTGTAGGAGGAACCAGGATAAATTTCATGTGTGTTGTCTTGTTGTTTTCTTTACTTCTGCTTTAGATTATTCCGATGTTATCCATCAGAATATGAGTCAAATTCTGAACACTCAGAATCTGATATTAGATCTTAAGAAGAAAAATCATAAAAAAAGTCAACACAATTCAACCTACCACCCTTTTTGTGTTTTTCTCACCATCAACTCTCCCCTTGAATAACTGATTCCCGAACCCGTTCTTGGTTGCGACAACCATGTTTTTCGTTCTTTGTGGTTTTTATCGATATTTCCCTTTCCTTTTGGAATAAATAAAGCTTGTTGGAGACTCTATGGTATTTCGAGCATGCGGTACACTTGGGTATTTTTCGCGCTGCGACACTAAATAAGGTATATTATTTGGTTATTAAACATCGAACTTGTTAATATATCATATAACAAATGGAAAATGTGTGACGACTACTCCAATATTAACAATGTTTTCCTAAAGATGTATTCCCTCTCCCTAACATAGACAACTCACCTGACTTCAAACTTCTTTCGTTCATGGATGCTTATGTGGGATATAATCAGATACTTATAAACCCCAAGGATTCCACAAAATGATCTTTTATGAGCGAGAGTGTAAATTTTCATTACAAGTTCGTGCTTTTATGATTCAAGAATGTCGAGTTGGCATGCCAACATATAATGAATAAGATCTTTAAATATTAAATCATGGACATGTTAGAGGTGTACATGGGCAATATGATAGTCAAGTCTAAGTAGGAAGCAATATGTGTCACATACTTTAAGGATGTGTTTTGAGAGGTTTGTCCTTTGTAAAAGGTGCCTCATTAGCCGTGATTCCCAAAAATGTGAAATTTTTGTGTGTTAGAACAAATAATTTAAATTAATTAATACTCTATAAGTGAAATATTTTTATATTAAAAAATTATAATAATTCATTACTAAAATATGAATTATTTTTCTCCATGAGTAATCATGAACAATATGGATCGTGTGTGTTGTAAAACCATTATAGAAGATTCATACCCTTAGGAGGATGTGTATGAATTGGGTTGGACCAAATTTGGCATAATACATTATCCATCCTATTCACATTTTAATAGGTTAGTTTATTATTCAATTCGCAAATTCACAATCAAAATCAATCTGAACTGAACTGATCGTTTACAGGTAGAATTGGGTTGGGCTCGCGAATTGTATATAAAATAAAAAATAATTGTATGTTAATATTTTTTTCTAATTCCAAAAATATTTTGAAATAATTCAATATAACTACACAATTTTTGAAAACATAAATTAGATAATACATGATTCTACTGATGTTGATTAAGATGGTGCAACATTCTTGTCAACTGTCATAGCAGTTTTTGCTGTTATGAGTTTTTCAGTCAGATGACAAAGCAGATGTCATGATATCTTAGTCTGGTACAGCAGAGGCTGTTGTTTTAAATCTTGACATATTTGAATTTATTATGTGATATTTCTTTTGGATATATCTCAATTTATTTCACAGGTCAAGAAGATGTAATCTGGAACAAGTTTCATATCTCCGGATGTCTATTGGTTACTAAATTGGTCCTTGAGACAATTTAGGAAAATTTGTATTGGTTGTTTCGGGATTTAAGGAGATTTGCTACAAATTTGGTGCATCACTCAGCTTAAGGATCAAGAAACTTCTGGACTCATAATATGGAAGCCCATGGACTGCAGAGTTCTATTTAAAGGGGAATCCTAAACTAGTGTAATTTAAGTTTTTCAAAATTGTAAAATTAGGGGAAGCATAAGTCTTAGGTTTTGAGAGTCTCTTGTGTATTTTATAAGTCACCCATGTATCCTTGGATACTATGTGGTCGACTTATTGTTACTTGATTGTTAGTCAAGTTATTGTTGTCACTCGAAGCTTTTAAGCAAGACTTTGAGTTTTTATATTTGAAGTGTAATCTTCTAAATGGGGTTGTAATTGTTACATTTACTAGGGTTGGGACTATTAGATATCACTGCGGTAATTGGAAGTGAGATGGTGATTTCTCATATCTAGGATGTGCCTAAGTAGAAGTTGCATTAGGTAGGGATTAGGTGAGAAATTGTAAACGAGGGAGTTTAGCTTTGAACTAGTACTACTGATAGTGGATTTCCTTCCTGGATTGGTAGCCCTCAGAGTAGGTCATGTTTCACCTAACTGGGTTAACAACTCTATGTGTTATTTATCATTCTGTAGTTCTTATTTTTGCATCACTTATATCTTCATTGATTTGTCCTGCTGCCAGATGTTGTAACATTTGTCTTAACATCATTCTGATGTTGGGATGTATGTGTGTTGCTTGTACCAGAATTTCAATTGGTATCAGAGCAGGTGCCCTGGTCTATTGGGTTAGTTTTAAAGAGGTATATTTATGGTACTATGTGTCTTTTATAAATCTAGAGTGATATCATTATGGTAATCAGTTGACTGTAGAACTGAGAATTTTATCAGGTTGGAAGAATCTTGATATTTTAGAAGACAGGGGGAAAGAGCATGTGTTGGTCTCTATGAATTTGAAGTTTTCAGTACCACAATCTATGGAATTGATAAGTGTTTTTTTCAGACTGTACATCACTTGTATTGCGGCCAAAGATACTTGAGAAATTTCTCAAGTCCACTCATAAAGGCACATCTAAGTGTGTTTGAAAGAAAAGTGTTCAGATGGGAGACTGGTCAAGAAGAAGATTTTCAAGTCTTTTCTCTAGAGGTTTGACATGAAAGTGACGAGCCATTGAAGAATGAAAAGAGCAACTTATTTTTGCTTTCAACTCTACAGGATCTTGTTTTCTGGTCTCTAATAAAGGTTTTCTTATTGCTATTGTGTTCCTTGAAAGGCAATCCAATCAATTTTTTAGAAGAACAGAACATATGTTTAGAAAATTTGTACTAACATCAACAAGTTTGTGATGCACAAGACACGTTGGAGCTGGAATCAAATCCAATTATGTCAAACATTCTATAATATGAGTGTGAAGGCCTTGGATTTATTATGGAATAAATTTTCCTACCTATCTCAAGAAGCCACTGTGTGGGTTTTCTATTTTCTGGTCTGACTAGAAGATGAACTTCTATGAAGATTTCTGTTTTGAAGAATTATTTCATGATGTAAAGGATGTTTTATTCAAAGATCTGTGTATCTAGAATAAAAGGTGTTATCAACCATGAAGAAGTAGAAGGTGACTTATTTCTGATCTTATGTCTTAAGAGAATGAATGAGTGCCTACCATCTATAACTTGCAAGGTGAAGTGACTATCAATCCTAAAAACTTGATATCGAAGATCAAGTCTGTAAGGATAGTTCAGTTATATTGAAGAAGATTCCTCAAGTGGAAAGATTGTTGGAAGTGTTTGGGTTTTCAAGCTATGATAGGCAAAGGGAAAACTCAAAGTGACAAAAGTTTGTTTCATTAAAAGATAAGTTGAGTCAAGGATGTCAATATTAATGTCTTAACATTATGTTGGACATCGGCTTACTCATGCTACAAGTATTTACTTGCATTGAAGATATATCTTTAGTGAAAAGTTAATCTTAACAGTTTTGTTTACTTCTTCAAAGGTCAAGTTTAGTATTGTTTAACCAAGCAATGGTTAATACTCAGAGAAGGTGATAATTACCTTATCTCTCATACCTTTCTTAGATCTCAAACTAATATGATTGATATTTCAACACAATCTGTTTCAGACACTGTACTGCAATAAAAGTGGTTCTGGTGGTTTATTTAAGTCTCATTCTAATCAGTGTTACTTTGTTGATGATGCTAAAAGTGAATTTTTAAGGACATTGTATAACTAAAGAATTCAGAATGGATTCTTTAAGTTTTGGTAATTGGTTTTTCTTCTTACTAAAGGACCAATTACTATTGTGATAAACATAAGTCAGTTGTAGTATTAAGGTCTGAAGGTATATGTCATCAAGAAAGAATGTTTTGTCTCTAATGAGATGTTTAAAGTTCCTATGAGTATTTAATTGTTTATTCTCTTACTTGATGTTCAAATAAAGAAGAAGTCAAGATGTTACACCATAAGGTGCAACATTAGATAGTTGCAGAAGCTCTAGAACCTATTCTATGGTTTTGATTATTTCAATACAAGGTGAAGGTCCTGGTGGATAGAAAGGTATATATGATTCTCTTTTTTGTCCTTTAACAAAGTGAATCTATTATCTGTGAAGTCTTCAAAAGGTCTTATCTACTCTTTGAATGAGAACAAGGTATGTTTCTGAGTTACTTTATTGAGAAAAGTACTTTTAGTGATGAGTAACTTCATGATCAAAATCAATGATATGATCATTGAGAAAGGTATTGATGTTCAACCAGATGTTGGAACATCATCACAGCAGTTTGTTACTCAAGTATGTGTGAGATTTTAAAGGGCTATGAGGCACTGAATAAGGAAGCTCTCAAGAAATTATTGTAAGAGGGAGTTTATTTTGGTTTGTGATCATCAGATGTTTCAGAGATGAAATATTGAATGATTGTGAGTCTTGGGGTAAGAATCTATTGGCAAAGTCAAAATAAGTTTGTATTATTGGAGGATATTCTGGTGTTAATAAACAATCTAGTTTTTGAGATTAGAATTAATCGAGTCCTGATATGTTCTGAATATTAAGTACAATGCCGAAGAAAGGTGTGTTTTCAGTTGAGTTAGTTACTAAGAAAGTACAATATCAACCTGAATGTCATGACATTGTAGTATGACAAGTCAATACAATCAAGATACTCAAGGTTTATATTATGTTTATAGAATAAAGTCACGGGTTTAAGTCAACATTGTGTCAAGTGTTTTGTTACAAGCAAGGTTCGGCGCTCCTAAACCTGGTACGTCTGAGAAACTCTAGGAAATATTCTCTTAAATTGAGGTGCAAGTTACATAGAGAAGATAAGGGTTATTTTTGGAATTGCACTACTGAGGATTTTTAGTGAAAAATGTTTGGACGAATCTATCTATTGTCCTTGTGAAACGTGCAATCTCAGAAAAAGCGTTTTTAATGGCATAAAGAATGTCATTTAAAATATTGTAAAATTGTCAACAGTCAAAGTTTTGAAAAGAGAGAAAGTTGAACAAGAACATGTTTCTCTTCTATTGTGAAAGGTGCATTGTTATTCAAGAAGATTGTATATCCTTCCTATAACAGGTTCATTGACTGCATCATCGTTACAAACAAGGTTTCGTTATAATCAAAGTAACTCTCCTTGACTTTAAATTTTGTCTACCTCAACATTCTATTTTCTTATGTTTCAACATGAGAAAATATTCTAGAGATACTGGTACTAAGAAGGTTTGTCTGCTGGAATCCAACAAGGATAAGAGATGCTTGTGTGTTTTTTTGGGAGAAACTTAGACTTACTCTTTATTTCTTTGTGATTTTTCCTTTGGTTCTATTGAGTCAGTTTTTTTAAGAGTCTTCTTGATTCTTCTCTTTTGTCTCTTTTGTTTTTTTTTTCTTTTTGATTAAGTCAATTTTGCTTTAAGGGAGTTCTTTTCCCTTAAGTCTATTTGATTCAATCTATCCTGCATCAATTTATTGAGTCTTATTTGTTTTGTCTTGAATCAATTCTTGCATGTTTTGATTCTTTTGTGTCAAGGTTCTTTTCATTCTTTTTGTTAATTTTTGGCTGAAAAGGGGGAGAAGAGATGTATTGAGTATAGCCAGGTGTTGTTTTCTTTATGCAACACTTTAGGGGGAGCATGATTGTCCATCATGTGAGTCTTGAGTCTGAGTCTATTCTTATAGTTGTTTTGCAAGGATATTTCATAGGATGTTCTAACATCATGTATAAGTCTATGTCTTCTTTGTTCTGGTTCTTTCTGTTGTGCCTTGTGGTCTGAGTTATGAGCATGGTTGTGTCATGTGCTCTGAGTTATCCGGAGTTAAGGTCTGGTCTTGTCAGTCTTCACCTAGAAAGTTCATGGTGATAAATTGGGACTATGTTTGAGAGGGAGTAACGTTTATCTTCTTCCTCGTGTACAAAGTTTATATGTTTAGCATGTAGTTTGTGTTGTGTAATTGATGTACCTTTGATAGATATTTTGTGCAGTTTTCTTTGTGGTGTTACTCCTGTGTTTATAAAGTTTACATGGTTTCATGTAACTTGTGTTCTATGGTCTTATTCCTCTCTCCATCTATAATTGACTTTTGGTTGTTTTAGCCAAAATTTATCACAGGGGGATATTGTTAGTTCTATGGTTTTTGTGTTGGTATAATTTTGCTAAAATATGATTCTACTGATGTTGATTAAGGTGGTGCAACATTCTTGTCAATTATCATAGCAGTTTTGTTGTTATGAGTTTTTCATCCAAATATTGAAGCAGATGTCATGACATCTTGGTCTGGTACAGCAGGGCTGTTATTTTAAACTTTGACAGACTTGATTTGATTTTGTAATATTTCTTTTGGATATTTCTCAGTTTATTTCACAAATTAAGAAGGTTTAATCTGGAACAAATTTTATATCTCCAACTGTGCATTAGTTACTAAATTGGACCTTGAGAAAATTTAGGAAACTTTATATTGGTTGTTTCAAGATTTAAGGAGATTTGTTGCACAGTTGGTGCATCACTCAGCTTATGGATCAAAAAACTTTTGGACTCAGAATATCGAAGCCCATGGACTGTAGAGTTGAATTTAAAGAGGAATCATAACCTAATGTAATTTAAGTTTTTCACAATTGTAAAATTAGGGAAAGTATAAGTCTTAGGTTTTGAGAGTCTCTTGTGTAGTTTGTAAGTCACTCATGTATCCTTGGATACTATGTGGTTGACTGATTGTTACTTGACTGTTAGTCAAATTGTTGCTCTCACTCTAAGGTTTTAAGCGGGAGTTTGATTTTTGTATTTAAAGTGTAATCTTCTAAATTGGGTTGTAATTGTTACAGTCACTGGGATTGAGACTGTTAGATATCACTGTTGTGATTGAAAGTGGGATGACGATTTCTCATATCTAGGAGGTGCCTAGATAGAAGTTGCACTGGGCAGGGATTAGGCGAGAAGTTGTAAACAATGGGATTTAGCTTTGAACTAGTACTACTGATAGTGAATTTCCTTCTTGGCTTGGTAGCTCTCAAAGTAGGTGATGTTGCACTGAGCTGGGTTAACAACTCTATGTATTATTTATCATTATGCAGTTCTTATTTTTGTATCACTTATAGCTTCATTGATCTGGTCTGCTACTAGATGTTGTAACATTTGTCTTAACATCATTCTGATGTTGGAATGTATTTGTGTTGCCTGTACTAGAATTTCAAAACACAACAACATATAAGGTCATATAAAATTCATCCATATGTATTGACACATAATAAGATCAAATTCTACAAAAACACGTCATTTCTAAAAAATTCATACTTTAGAAATGATATAAAAGCAAATAAAGAATCACACTAGTATTAAAGTTACATAATTTTATTTGTCGAGTATTTTACTCGTATAAATATTTGTTGAGTGAAAAATTATGGCAAAAATTTAATTTATTGTCATATATTAATTTAATTTTTTATTTAAAATGATAAAAAATAATAAATTACTAATTTCACATCAAGGGGCTGGGTAACGGATCGACAGGTTTAGAAACTCAAACGTGATATCTAAATCAAAGCTATACGGGTCGCCGCAGATTAGTTTAGTATACTCGTATATGAACGGATTCAAATAATTAGTGGATTGATTCGATTTAAATCGGCGAGTTCGTAGGTCAATTTGCACCCATGACACAAAATGTCATGTTACATGAATGATCATGTCTGAGTGTAAGAATCTTTGAAAAAAAATCCCTCTTACATTGAGATAAGTGAGAGCTTTAGTAGAATAACAATAGCATTTTTTTATTAGAGAAATTGATGGAAATATCGTTTTGGCATATAGGAACAAGGTGTGATGTGAAATTATGTTAGTGGTTAAAGATCTTTCTTCCAATATGAAAGTTATACCATAAATTTTTGGTGTTTTTTACATATGAAAATTCTTGTAGTTTAACTTTAATGAAATATGATGAAGTATGATTTTTTTTTTTTGGATTATCGTTGTCTACAAAGACTCAACGAAAATTCTTGATGTGATTTAGTTTCAAGTGAAATATACTATTCTTTTAGTGGAGTGTGACGGTTTTTAGGCTATAATTGTCGATGAAGACTATTCTTTTAGTGGAGTGGCGGTTTTTGAACTATAATTGTCGATGAAGACAAAGTGATTTTTTTTGAAATGATATAGCTTCAAGTGATTATACTCTTTATAGAAAGTATGATAAAAACAATGAAAGATTTTATATCATTTTCAATCAAAAGAAGATTGTTGGTTGGTTAAAAATATACATGTTAAAGAGATCTCATATTACTTAGTTTTGTAAAGGAACAGAAAGTTCAATACTATTATAATAGACTCAAGTTCTTCTTTACAAATGAACACAATACACTCAAGTTCTTCATTACAATGCTTTATAATAGACTCAAGTTCTTCATTACAAATGAACACAATTCACTCAAGTTCTTCATTACAAACGATCAGGTCAAAAGCTACAAATTCTACTTTTAAATAAGACCAATTCTATAAAATATAATCGATCAATTCTACTCGAGAGAAACCAAACATATCTCTTGATCAATTTTGAGTGTTCTATATATAAAAGCAATCATACATGTATAATTGGCTCTATCATCGTTATGAGTTAGATGGTTAATAATAACATAATTTGATTCAATTTAGTTTCATTGGAATACAATTCAATGGTGTTGAACCAACTATAAATTTTGTTTGCTTCTGCAACAACTAATTGAAACAAATCAGTTCTATGTAATATATTCTAATCAGTGCTATGTATCAAAGTGGGTGGAAAAACAGAGAGAATCCCCTCTGTTGCTTAGTGTGATTGTGCATAAGATTGAATATCTCAAGTGGAGAATCTATAAACCAAAATAACAGCAACATTAAACTAGCCACCCAATACAAGGTCACTTCTACAACAATCAAGTCTTATCTCAAATTGCAAATTCCAAAAACTTATAATCTATTTTTTTAAAATAAAAATATATTTAAAAGTCCAGTGAGGGTGTATAAAAAGGCCACCACCTTAGGTTGAAACCATGGCCAGAACTGGCCCGACTAAAATCTATGGATGGAACCCCTCCACTGCAAAAGACGTGCACACTAATGACTTCACAAAGTGGATTTTTAGCACAAGGTTAACACCTCAGGTGGAGAAGATCATATAATACCCAACATGAGAGCACTGAGTTAAACAAGCCACCCAGCACAACCTTTTGGGAAAGGGGTACAGAGACCAAATGCTCTTGTATATCAATTATTCAATCACCGAATGGCAAGAGAGACCAAAGGTTTTGAGTTGCGGTTAACCGCCCCCCTTCCTTCATACTACTCCTATATCTAATAAAAAAATATCTACCAAGCAAAGTCTAAAAATATACTATAGAGCAAGATAACCATTAAATGGTTTTAGGAGAACCTTTTCCTATAAAATAAGCGATGAAAAATGGGAAGTAATTGTGTTCTAGAGTTACTGAACGCTTAAATTGCTCAATTTCGTTCTAAATATTGAAAATGTATAGAAAATGTAAACCACATCGAAATACATATGTCCTTAGAAAAGCTCTTTGCATAACCAAGTTCATGTCTCCATATCACTTGCTCTTCTTTGGTTCTTTAGTATATTGAGCTATCAGAGTTTCAACATCCTTCCAAAAGAGGCCTTCAACTAAGACTCCATCCTTAGTGAACCTGCAATCCAAATCAAAACAGATTGATGCATTGAGTACCATATAACAGTGTGCGCACGAATACTAATCCGTATGTTCAGTATCAATGTTTGAGCATGCATTTAAAGGTAAGAGAGACATACCACTCAGTAACACTTTTGGTAAGATTTACGGGTTCATTTGCAGAAATTGATTTTGGATCTGCACTTTCTACCGTAAGTGTGTAAATGTCAGAAAATCTGGGTAATTTGGAGGAAACTACCAAACCAGTGCTGGTAAAGGAACCCTGTAAAAAGAAGTAAAAGCCAAGTTGGAATACATTACTCATAATTAATGTATGTCTTAAAATTCTGCAGAGAGAATAACATCAAACAAATTACTTGATGAAGACAACTCAAAGACAAACCTAAATCTAGTTGGATAAATGAAAATAACATATTCCCTCACAGGCAGCCACTACAAAGGTACAAACATGAAATCCAAACCAACCAGTTTGCAACATTACATCGCTATTAAAAAATGGAGCAACATCCAAATTAAGATTCAAATCAACTAAAACTAAATTGAGTTCCTGGGAAGGATCAGGAAAGGATCTAAGATCAATATCGTAGCACTGATAGTAAGATCTTAACAAAAATGTAAAAATATGTTTTAATCTACAAATATTATATTATTATTATTAAAAAAGTAGATGCATGTCTAGATGAAATGCGTGAGGCGTCACAAGGATGCGTCTCAAAAGCTGATGTGCTGAAAATAAAGTCTGTATGAAGTTTTGACCAAAAGGAAAAAAAGAACTTAGAAGTGGGTGAAAAACATCTTGCAAACAGCGGCAAGATTGCAAGAAAGGTAAAGATGTTGAACAGAGATGGTGCACGTGTCACACTCACAAAACTCTTATAAAGGACAGAACTAGAAAGGGACACGTGAATCTAAATGGGACTTGTGGGTTTTCTGAAACCGTTTTACAAACGCGGCCTGCAAACCTGGCTTATTTCTGCATCTCTTCAGGTTCAGATAACTCGTTCGTGCCCACAATTTCTCATGTTTGAACGGTGTTTGTGCCGCGATTCCATTGTCCCCACCAAATTTCAAGTTTTTTCCGGCATGAGGTCACTCGACACTCAGCCTTGCACAATCCTACAGGTTGGATTGGAATTTTGACTACCATGACTAAAACCATAAAGATTTTAGAAGTTAGGGTTAACTCAAATTCCAGAAGGAAATGGATGAGAGTTAGAATAACAAAGATAAAAGAACTATCTTGGCCAAACTGTCAACCTTAAGACATGTCATAGTCTGGATAATTAGTTTGTTTGCCTTGTTTAATTGTTGGATTGTGCAAATCATGCCGCTGCAACTTTTATCAACATTAATTGAAATTCAACAAAAGGATGCAGAGAATATGACATGATATCAGATTTCATTTGCCACAACCTATTCAATGCAACTATTTCACAACATTAAATATCAAATAAATATTACTAGCTTATCAAACAAAGATTTGTTTCAGCTAACATGTCTATCATGGCTATTGAGCTGAAATAGATATGTTCAAATTATTGTATTTGTATGTATCTTTAGGCCTTACTATGGCACAAAAGACCAAAAGAAACTTGCCAATTGAAGCAACAAGAAAAAGGTATACACCTTTCTCACTCCCTTTTTACAGACACACAGTGACACCAAATAGATTATAGACATAACATACAATTCTTAAATGTTGTTTAAATTTTCAATATATTGGAAATGGATTAAAATGGTCAGATGACAGGGTGCTATATAACATCTAGAAATTAATCATTACAAATTTGCATATACATCTAAAATATATACTCTATAATATAACCTTTACTAATTGAAACCAATGGGTCATAAAACAGCACACATTAAACATTATGCAAATGAGTGAGTGGTACAGTTTGTGATTCAAAGGCAATCTACAGTTTTCATACTCAACACCCGTGGAATGGAATGATATATATTACTTACTCGCCCCTAGAGGGAGGTACACGGAGCCTCAAATTTAAGAGACTTAGAAAAACAAGTTACCAAAGCAATGCAAGTCAAACAAAAAATTTACTCTATATATAAATAGAACTGATAATTAAAGGGAGGTGCCTAAGCCAATTTTACAGAAACTTACAGCCAGAGGATAAGTAAAGAGAATGGCGTTCTTCTCCTTAGTATATATGATCAGCTGCAACAACCCGTTGAAGATTACATATGTACGAGAAAGTCAAGGATCAAACAACAATGACGCAAACATTAGTAAAACTAGCAAACACAAACAACCCCATTTCCCTTTTCACATAAGGGGATTCAAAACAAGATGTTCCCCTTTTGAAATATCCTTTATTTTATATGCATACGCATCTGATAGATTATCCCCTTCAAAGTTACAACAAAAAAACCCAATTCTCCCCTCACTATGCAATATCATCAAGCATAATTTTTTACTTAAAAAAAAAAACACAATAAACAAACAAAAGGATATAAGGCGATGCAGGCAAGAAGAAAATCCCTATTCTCAGGAAACTTCTTCTTGTAAAACTGAGCAAACAGAGCAATGACAATAATAACAGACCCAATCAACAGCCTCACATTGCTCAATCTCACGTCTTCAGAATACCCACGTCCCTTAACCACCTGCAACCCAAAATTCAATTCGATCAAACACAAAAAATGATCCAAATTCAAACAAAATCGAAAAGGGAAAATTAGGGTTAGGGTTTAACAAACCTCAGAAACAGACTCATCGAGAATGTGCTTGATGGAGTGATGATCTAAGAGATTGGCTTTCTTCTGTGATTTGGATGCCATTGAAATGTTCGAAAAGACTTCACTTGACTCAAATGAGAATTGCGTATTTGGTGGTGAACTTGCACTGTGAATAAAGCTTCGATTTTATGTGTGCGTATTGCGCACTCTTCTTCTTCTTGTTGTTACTTTTTTTTATTACAGAAAATTGTTTTTTTGAGAGAAAAAATAATAATAATATGCAGTGTGCACGTCATTGTTGAATTTTGGTCCAATCAGGTTTTATTATTTTTTTACTTTATGGATGCTATTAACTGATTGGATGAATGGCGTGGCGTGATATCATTGGATAAAAGTATAAATCTATTACACTTTTTTTATTTAGTAAGAGTGATGCTTAAAAGGATTGTTTTTAATAATGAATTTATATATTTTGTCAGTCTATTAGGTCGGATTTTAAATTATATATATTTTATTTTAATTATATATAAAATAAAAGAAAATGAATGATATATTAACCGTGTAAATTAATTTTATAATCTTAACCAATTACGACGATGATGTATTAGATATATCATCAATTTATTGTAAACAAATTTAATAATATGATAAAAATTTTAATTTATTATTGAATAATAATGCAAAATAATTTCATACTATTAAAATACATATCAATTAAATTCATAAAATAACATTTACTCTTCCTTACTAATTTATAAGAACACATACTCATGTTACTTATAAGTAAAAAGGTACTAATTTTATTTCAATTAATTATTTTATTCAAAAATTATATTTTCTAAAATAAAAATTAAATATAAATTGTATTTTATTTATTTTTATTTTTTATAAATAAACTAATCAAAATTATTTTTACATCTTCTCATGAAATATATTTTAAAATGGACAAAAATATTTTAAACTTTGTAACTTATTTTTTTTAAATTAATTTTTTTTAGATTAAGGGAGTATGTATACAAAATTATATGACCAACTAACTTGATAATTTCATTAACTAATATTTTAAATATCATTAATCAATTTTATAACTATTAAAAAATTAGATATTTATTAATTAATTTTATAATTTTATTAACCAACATTTTATATTGTATTAACAAATTTTGTTTTACTGCTAAAAAATGTTTTTAATATCTGAAAGTTTATTAATCAACTTCATCATTTTATTAATCAATTTTTTTATATTTTATTAATTAACTTTGATTTACTACTAAAAGTCGTTATTCATGTATTATTTACGAATATTGTTCACGAAACATTTTTCATGTATTATTCATGTCATTGTTCCTGTATTGTTCACGGCACTCTTCATCAATATATTTTTTTATTTTAAAAAAATATTATTCTCTATATATATGTATATATACGGTAAACAATATATATAGTGTAAGTATTTGATGTAGAAATGTCTGTAAACAAAACATTGCTGATAAATTAAGGGGTATGAAATATTGTAATGGATTGAAAAATATGTTTCTTAAAAATAAAATAAAATTAATTTACTTTAATAAAGACCAAAATAAATAAATTAAGTAATTTTTATTTTTCATTTGTCCTCAAAGAAAATATTGACTATGTAAATAAATTTCAAAAAATGTTAGTTTTGTCTTGGTATAAACAATTTATAAAAGTGTATTATCAACCATCTCATCACAAATGTGTCGTTAAGACACTTTAGTTGATAATTATATAAATACATCAAATATAAATTTAGAAATTTGAATCTGCAAAATTCTATTTATTCATCTTTAATAAAGTAAACTTCAACCACTAAACTATTTAACCAAAAAAAAAAGCCAATCACAAATAACAAATAATATGTTTTATCAAAAAAATTATATAAAATTAATAAAATAAAATAAAAATCACAAAATAACTCAATGTAAACTCATTTAATTTATTCTTATAAACTGACAATAAATTTTTTAAATAAAAATTAATTTTTATAGATTGAACTATTCATATTGAAAATTTTGTTAATAAATACTTAAAAGAGACAAACATTAAATATAATTTTAGGTGTAGTTATTATTTTTTAATAAAAATATGTGTATAATTTCCTCAAACACATATGTAATTTTCTCCAATTTGTATTCATTAAATAATATTTAAATATATTTATTATATTTTTATTGAAAAATAATAAGAAACACACCTTTAAAAATTGTATCTAAGTTTTCCTCATTTTTAAAAAAAATATAATATTTGATTAATAAAATATTAGAGTATTTACAATATCATCTTGAAAAAATTATCAAAAAATCATGTTTATTTAACATTGAAATAACTTGTGTCAGTAGAAAAAAAAAAAGATATTTTTATTTTTTAAAAGAGTATTTCTGTATTTTAAACAAATTGTGCGAGTAGAAGAAAAAAAAATATTGCATAGGGGTAAAATAGTCATTTTGGCAAAAGACAATTGAAATAAGTTGTTGACCTAGTGGATTTTTGGTAAACCATCAATTTGATATTCCTATTCTCATATTACATGATCAATAGTTCCAAAATATCAATAGGAAGTGTGAATTGGAGATAACTTGTCAAGGAAGTTATTTGAAGTTTTGAAAATTTTCTAAGTATCCATAGGACTAAATTTTGATTGGCTACAACTTTCTCAATTTTTATTGAAAATGTGAAAATTTTATATGTCTAGAAATAGGATGAAAAATTCTCCAACTTTGTAGGAGAAGCCACAAGTCCAAAAAATGAAAGGAAAAAAAGTTATGAAGCTTGGAAGTTTTTGACACTTAATGAAATTTTGGTTAAAATTGTAAAAATATGACTTCTTCATGTCCATTTTTGAATGACCATTTGAACTCAAATCAAAAAGTTGGCAATATGAAAGTTGGATATTGAAGTTTTCACTTAATTTTTCATTCAAGAATCATCTCAAATGGTTAAGTGTAGAGAAAGATATGATGATTAGGATTTTGAGCTGAAAACTGAATTTTTACCCAGCACAAGGCAAGTCACGCGCTAGCTAGGCATTTCATCAAACATATTGTGGTCACGCATTCATCATCACTTTTATATGTGAAATATTCATTATTTTGAAAATTTTCCAACATAAAAGATCAATCCCTAAATGTGAGGAACAACTTTGCTTCATAAAGTTTCTCCAAATTCTTCCTATATTTTGAGATATAATTGTGAGAAGTAGGCACCATGCATGCTGAATTTTCTGCCCAGCAAGCCATCACGCGCGCAGCCAGCCCAGCCAGGCCTGGCATTTTATCAAACAGTTTGTAAGCACATGTTCATGGCCAAATATCTCATTGATTCAAGCCTCATTTTGAAAAATTGTGAACATGAAAGTTGGAGTATGAAGTGTCCTCTCCATTTTTTATTAAAAGTTTGTGACGTTTCATGCACCATAGAGAGATATAAGGGAGCAAAGAGATGTTCATGAAATAGCATATTTGCATGAAAATGTATGGGAATTTTTTGTGCCAACCCAAAGTCTAATTGCCAGCTCACACTCCAACACTTCTCACTTAATCCAAAAGCACGTGATTTGCACCCTCAAGCAATACAAAATGCATCTCACCTCATTTCCCTCATTTCTCATTTCCCTCACTCTCTTATTCCCACACTCTATGAAAAGCAAGGCATTCAATAAGCAAGGGGGTTGGTTGAAAGAAGAAAAATCAGAAGTTCTCATCTATCTCTCTCCCTCGCGAAAACAAGACATCTTTGTCTCTCTTGGAATTTCATCACCATTTTTGTCAAAGCAAGCCTCCATAATTTTTCAAACTTCTTCGTATCTCTCTCTACTCATCATCACTGCATCTTCAAAGCAAGCATTTCTCAAAAGCTAGCTCTTTATTTGAGCTCCAAGCACCACGAATTTCATTTCAAAGGTAGATGGTCCATTTTCTCTCTCTTACTACAGCCTTGCGTGTTGTTTGAATCCATGAATTTTTTTTTAAATCCAATTATATATTCATAATCTTTGCATTTTTCTGATCAATTTTCATTCTTGGATCATGCATTTTGGTGGAGAATTGAGGGAGAAAACTTAATCACAAAAGTGTTTGTTAAAATGTGTAAATAAAAAAAGTGTTCATGTATCATTCTTCGTGCACGTTTTTCTCCATCATCCAGGCATTATTTCATTACATTTTTTATCCTAACATGTTCTACTAATTTCCCTCTTAAACTTTGGTGTTGGAATTTTTGAATTTCATCAAGAATTAAATGAGATATCGTGACATGAAAGTGGTGTTGAAAACTGAAAAAAAGCTGGAAAAAACGAAATATTATGGGATTTGGTTGGGACAATGACGTGTTCCTTCCTGATTGAACATGGAGATCTTTTTCTTTTACAGCGCATATGTTAAAAAGAAGGTGTAATAGCCTTTGAACTTTTTTATTTATTTATTTTCTTCTCTTATTTTTCTTTTAATATTTTCTTTATTTCAAAAATTATGGAAAAAATATTTTAGACTAATTTTTCAATCTATTTTCATATTTTGATTTTTATTTCATTTTTTTCATTATTTTTCTTGATTAAATAAAATTATGTAAATAACTAAGGTTTTATTATCCTTTTAAATCTTGAATTTTATTTTTCTACTTCTATTAAATCAAAAAAATCCATAAAAAAATATTTTTTTACTCATCTCTGAGTTTATTACTTGAAAATATTTTTTATCCAATTTTATTAAAAAATTTGGTTACATTTTAGAATCATTTGGACATGATATCTTTTATTTGTATTAATTTTGTTAATTTGTGTAAATAATTTCCATCTAATTTTTCCTTTTGAGATAAAATTCAAGAAAAATATACTTGTTGATCATTAGAATTTTATTAACATTTATGTTATTTTACATTAAATTTATTTGACCATTGGATCTAATTGATTAATTTGTGAATTTAATTTCCTTTTTTAGGGTTTTTGTTTGATCATGCACATTAATTAATTTAAATTTCTAATTTTCTATACCTATAAAATCAGAGATGAAGTTGTTTGGAGTGCTTGAATATATTGAGACCATAAAAATCATTTTTCTGGAATTTTACAATATGATTTCATATTTTTTCACAAATTATTTCCCAAAATCATCTAGTTTAAGGCTTATACGTGCTAGTTTTCAAATTTGCATTTTTAAAGCAAACTTCCACCTAAATCCAGGGACTACAAATTTTATTTCTGACTTTTGTAAGACTTTAGGAAGTTAGGTTTTTAATTTCATTTTTCAAGTTATTTTCCTATTTTAAAACTAATTTTTGACTTAGGATTGCATTTAGGGTTTTACCTTTGATCAATGATTGTAATTGGAAACTCTTGTACATAATTCTTGTTTAATTCTTGAAATAGCATGTGGTACTGACTTGAGACATATTTTGAGACAAATTCTTCAACATCATTGGGTCTTGGGTGTTGATAGGTTGATAAACCAAATCCATTGAAATGAACGAATGATGTTGATGATATTTGAAACTCTAATCCCTTCTCTCTTCTTCTTATCCCTATTTCTTATTGTATTACATGTTATGAGATGATGATCTCTATATCATTTATCCAAATATGAAGTACATAGATTGCTATTGACCGACCTCAAAATAGGTGCGACTTCTATATAGGTCCACTTACGATTGCTTAACATAGTGTCAAATTTTGTCCCGATTTGAGAAAATGATCATTTGTGGCTCAAACCTATGTTTGCAAGTCCAAGTATGTTAATTTGATCCATTGGATCCAATAACCTTGAGATTCATTATTAGGAGGCTTTGGTTCTATCAATCCTCTAATGGATCTTCATCAATTTTGATCAATGCGGATCACTTAAACATCGTTGATCATTAAATGTTGCCTTGAGGATTCTAAAATGGATGATAACTTGACAAAAAGTAAATGCAACTTGTTGTTGAGAGGATTTGGTTCTACCAATCCTCTAATGAGTTCCAAATGCAAGTTTCAAGATGGTCATCCAACTAACCACTAATTTCTAACAATTGACTTTACTTTATGCTTTTACTTTATGTACCATTTACTTTATCATTTACATTTCATACTATTTTCATATTTGCTCACTTGAGCATTTACTTTTATGTCATTTTTACTTTGCTTACTTGAGCTTTTCTTTTCTTTTTAAAGATACTTAATAATCAACATAAACCATAAAAAAACTTTAATGATGCTTGGACTATTTGGTTACTATCCTTGGTATTATGGAGTATTGGACTTCTTGGACTTAGGAATAGAAACATTGGCCTATGTTGGAGACCTTGTGACCTTAATTGATATTTTGTCTCGAGATCTTGAGGTTTACCTCATGACATTGGGTTGTTTGTTTGTTTTGTATGCAGGTTATTGTGATTACATATTTTGTTTGTAATATGGAATTCATCTGTATACAGCCGTTACTCTGCCCAATTTTTGTGAAGACTTAATACACTTGAAGTTTAGTTCTCTCAAGAGGCCTAGTATCTTTAATTGCTTGGTTTCAATCCAAAGAATGAGAATTCTATTTTGACTCATAATGTCAAGTAATGGCTTCTTGTTGGTTAGATGGTTCTTCTCCTTAGCTTTTACCTTATGCTTTAGGATAGTCTCTTATTCTCCTCCCATCTTCTTTAATTTCAAAAATCTCCTCCCTCCTTTTGAAAACTCTTCTTGTTTTTTAAACTTGAACCACTTTCATAATAAACTTGGACTTAGATCCATCCATTTTCAAAATATTTTCATGAATAAACTTCAATCAACTTAATAATACCTTGACATTTTTTGTGAGAAGACTAAAAGTCAATCAATCTCATTCAAGCTATTTTGCCACTTTGGCTTTTTACTTTAAAATTTTTCTCAAAAGATTGAACTGTTGTCAATCCTTGTAGTGATACAAACAACTATACTTCTACAATATATAGTGAAGTGATATATTTTCCACTTGAGTATTGAGTGAAGCATTGTTGATTTTAAAATCCAAGTCATATCCTCTACTTTGAGATGATGCAAATTCTTCTTTCTCATGATTGTGGGTGGTAAGTATGTTTTCCACACGGACAATAACGATGATGTCTTATCTCATAAAATTAACCAACACACTTGTGTTTTAAAATTTTTAAAGGTGAACTACGTGTACCATGATCCTCTATTGCACGAAAGATGGTACGTAGACACTAAAGGTTCGCAACCGTGGCGGGTGCAAAAATCATAAAAAATACTTCTTTTCTCACCTCCACCATCTATTTTCATATAGCATTTTATAGTCAAAATATACATATTTTACAAAGAGGTTCCTACGGAGTACCGTAGATGTTTAGGATGCTAATACCTTCTCTTTGTATAACCAACCCCCTTACCTTGAATCTTTCCCCCTCTTTTTGGGTTATTCGCTCTTTTCCCATTCTTTTGAAAACAATAAAGCACAGTGGCGATTTTTATTTTGATTTGTACAAGTCTAGTCAATCCAATGGCTTAGTCTTAAATATTTCTACCGCTACAACTACGTGTTTCAGCACCATGTCACCCTCCCTCATTTATTTGGGTATCACTTTAGTGATATATATCTTTTTGTCGCTCTCTTCTGCTTCGCTTCAGATTTCTAAAAGGGAATTTCTTTTTACACCTAGTATCCTTCTTCAAGATTTGTTGCGAAAAACTCAAAACATTCCCAGAATTCACAAGTGCACTTGTGAACGCACCTTCAACGTGATTTTTTTGATTTACTTCGAATGTGCACTTGTGAATTATAAAAATAGGAGATGAATTTGCAGATGCACTTGTAAATTATGCCATGTGTTGTTGTTTTTTTAAGAATCTAAGGTTAATTCGCAAGTGCACTTGCAAATTCTGCAGAAACAGAAACAAATCCATTATTTGCACCATTAATTATAGATTTTTAGATTTTGGGATATGAAAAAAACAAATAATTATAAAAAATAAGATGTTTATTAAAATACATTTATAGTGTTTAATTGTATTAATTTTTTTATAAAAATAAAAATATTAACAATTATTTATATAATTTTATGGTGTTTTATGGTATTAATTGTTTCCAAATATATATATATATATATATATATATATATATATATATATATATATATATATATATATATATATATATATATATATATATATATATATATATATATATATATATATATATATATATATATATATATATATATATATATATATATATATATATATATATATATATATATATATATATATATATATATATATATATATATATATATATATATATATATATATATATATATATATATATATATATATATATATATATATATATATATATATTAATTGTTTCAAAATATATATTTAAGAATGTAAGGTTAATTCGCAAGTGCACTTGCGAATTAAGTCATATGTTATTTTTTTTAAGAATCTAAAGTTAATTTGCAATTGCACTTAAAAGATGAATTCGCAAATACATTTTTTAAGGATATTTTTAAATTCAACATCATTGGATCTTGGGTGTTGATAGGTTGATAAACCAAATCCATTGAAATGGACGAATGATGTTGATGATATTTGAAACTCTAATCCCTTCCCTCTTCTTCTTATCCCTATTTCTTATTGTATTACATGCTATGAGATGATGGTCTCTATATCATTCCGGCCTCAAAATATGTGCGACTTCTACATAGGTCCACTTACGATTGCTTAACATAGTGCTAAATTTTGTCCCGATTTGAGAAAATGATCATTTGTGGCCCAAACCTATGTTTGGAAGCCCAAGTATGTTAATTCGATCCCTTTGATCCAATAACCTTGAGATTCATTATTAGGAGGCTTTGGTTATACCAATCCTCCAATGGATCTTCATCAATTTTGATCAATGCAGATCACTTAAACATCGTTGATCATTAAATGTTGCCTTGAGGATTCTAAAATGGATGATATACTTGACAAAAAGCAAATGCAACTTGTTGTTGAGAGGCTTTGGTTCTACCAATCCTCTAATGAGTTCCAAATGCAAGTTTCAAGATGGTCATCCAACTAACCACTAATTTCTAACAATTGACTTTACTTTATGCTTTTATTTTTATGCTTTTACTTTATGTACCATTTACTATATCATTTACATTTCATGCTATTTTCATATTTGCTCACTTGAGCATTTACTTTTATGCCATTTTTACTTTGCTCACTTGAGCTTTTCTTTTTGAAGATACTTAATAATCAATATAAACCATTAAAAAACTTTAATGATGCTTGGACTATTTGGTTACTATCCTTGGCATTATGGAGTATTGGACTTCTTGGACTTAGGAATAGAAACATTGGCCTATGTTGGAGACCTTGTGACCTTAATTGATATTTTGTCTCAAGATCTTGAGGTTTACCTCATGAAATTGGGTTGTTTGTTTGTTTTGTATGCAGGTTATTGTGATTACATACTTTGTTTGTAATTTGGAATTCATTTGTATACAGCCGTTACTCTGCCCAATTTTTGTGAAGACTTAATACACTTGAAGTTTAATTCTCTCAAGAGGTCTAGTATCTTTACTTGCTTGGTTTCAATCCAAAGAATGAGAATTCTATTTTGACTCATAATGTCAAGTAATGGCTTCTTGTTGGTTAGATGATTCTTCTCCTTAGCTTTTACCTTATGCTTTAGGATAGTATTTTCTTCTCCTCCCATCTTCTTTAATTTCAAAAATCTCCTCTCTCCTTTTGAAAACTCTTCTTGTTTTTTAAACTTGAACCACTTTCATAATAAACTTGGACTTAGGTCCATGCATTTTCAAAATATTTTCATGAATAAACTTCAATCAACTTAGTAATACCTTGACATTTTTTGTGAGAAGACTAAAAGTCAATCAATCTCATTCAAGCCATTTTGCTACTTTGGCTTTTTACTTTAAAATTTTTCTCAAAAGATTGGACTGTTGTCAATCCTTGTAGTGATACAAACAACTATACTTCTACAATATATAGTGAAGTGATATATTTTCCACTTGAGTATTGAGTGAGACATTGTTGATTTTAAAATCCAAGCCATATCCTCTACTTTGAGATGGTGCAAATTCTTTTTTCTCATGATTGTGGGTGGTAAGTATGTTTTCCACACGGACAATGACGATGATGTCTTATCTCATAAAATTAACCAACACACTTGTGTTTTAAAATTTTTAAAGGTGAACTACGTGTACCCTGATCCTCTATTGCACGAAAGATGGTACGTAGACACTAAAGGTTCGCAACCGTGGCGGGTGCAAAAATCATAAAAAATACTTCTTTTCTCACCTCCACCATCTATTTTCATATAGCATTTTATAGTCAAAATATACATATTTTACAAAGAGGTTCCTACGGAGTACCGTAGATGTTTAGGATGCTAATACCTTCTCTTTGCATAACCAACCCCCTACCTTGAATCTTTCCCACTCTTTTTGGGTTATTCGCTTTTTTCCCATTCCTTTGAAAACAATAAAGCGCGGTGGCGATTTTTATTTTGATTTGTACAAGTCTAGTCAATCCAATGGCTTAGTCTTAAACATTTCTACCGCTACAACTACGTGTTTCAGCACCATGTCATCCTCCCTCATTTATTTGGGTATCACTTTAGTGATATATATCTTTTGTCGCTCTCTTCTGCTTCACTTCGGATTTCTAAAAGCAAATTTCTTTTTACACCTAGTATCCTTCTTCAAGATTTGTTACGAAAAACTCAAAACATTCCCAAAATTCGCAAGTGCACTTGTGAACGCACCTTCAACGTGATTTTTTTGATTTACTTCGCATGTGCACTTGTGAATTATAAAAATAGGAGATGAATTTGCAGATGCACTTGTAAATTATGCCATGTGTTGTTTTTTTTAAGAATCTAAGGTTAATTCGCAAGTGCACTTGCAAATTCTGCAGAAACAGAAACAAATCCATTATTTGCACCATTAATTATAGATTTTTAGATTTTGGGACATGAAAAAAACAAATAATTATAAAAAATAAAATGTTTATTAAAATACATTTATAGTGTTTAATTGTATTAAATTTTTTATAAAAATAAAAATATTAACAATTATTTATATAATTTTATGGTGTTTTATGGTATTAATTGTTTCAAAATATATATTTAAGAATGTAAGGTTAATTCGCAAGTGCACTTGCGAATTAAGTCATATGTTATTTTTTTTAAGAATCTAAAGTTAATTTGCAAGTGCGCTTAAAAAAGTCAGTACAAGTATAACGAGAAATTTGGTTCTAGGTCCTTATTCAAATCACACTATTTATATTTATAATATTTATATTTATAATGGTGTTACGACAAATACATTGAATAACACTAACCTAAAAAGTTGCTTATTCTAGCATTACTACTAATCTAGAACATCAGCATGTTTACTAAATCCTAACAACTTACACAGTCCCTTCTTTCTCACTCATATTTGCAACATTTACGCAAGTACCAGCTAGAGTTACCTAAACTTAAAAATACAATATCACATATATTTTATCTTTATTTCTATTGTATTATATATCTTCTACAACTTACATACATAAAAAAGTCAGGTGATATTTTGATGTTAAACCATCATTTCTCTACTGGTTGAGCAATAAGACAATTTGATGCTACCAGAAATACAACTACTTTCATACAATGAACATAAAATTTTAAGATAAAAGTGAGTGAAGACATATTATAACTTCCATACACGTGACTTAGCATGTACAACTTTTATTTCCAATTTGAGGCCTGTCTTAAATAAATAATAAAGTTTAATCTCCTATTAATCAAGTTACAGACCTTCCAATGCCACAATCTATTTTCCTATGATAAGAATGAAAAATATGCTAAATGAAGATGGTTCGTGAATTATCAATCTGAGGAAAACTGTAAAAAATAAGTGATTTGCAAATCAAATAAGCTATGGCTTTAAAGTGTTGGGAACATTCTTTCCGAGCAAAAATCGAGTCTGTTTTACTAGTTCTTCCTTCACCATAAACAAAACAGCTGCAGCTAGAACACTTTGTACAATTTTGGTTCCCATTCCTTTGTAAAATCCATTGAACCCTTCGTAGCGGATCATCTTAAATATAGCATCCCTTGTACCTGAATTTGAAAAACATACAAATTTAGAGCGAAGTAAAAAAATACGAGTAAGAACCTTTTTTGTCCCTCTATCACTGGTTTCAGTGCATGTTTGCGATCACGGTGAGTTTGATTGATGAAGCTCTAAAACGTATCTTGTTTTCAAATCGTAGTAACACATAGTGATTCTGACAAACTTGCTGTCGAGCCAAATGAGTTTTATAATGAGCAAGAAACATAGGACTCATAATATCCCTTTTGGCAAACCAGACAAAAAGTAAACAATAAAGCATGCGGCAATTGGATTATGAGACATGGTATAATAAGAAAAGATTGTCACAACTTGAACCTTTGTAATGGTGTCTCTTGTCTCCATTTTTAACCTGTCTAGCTTGAAGCCTTGCCTGCAATAGCAACAAACAAAACATTTTGATTATTGACAATTGAGTACATGAACAAACACAATGCAAAAACTGGCATAATGTATGATATACCTTCACAACAAGAAGAGGATAGGTTACAACGGTAGCTCCGAGCTTAGCAATGGCTCCAAGAAGAAATATCTAGTTACACAGACCAATCTTTAGTGTGGCAATGTTGCCAAAATTTTAAAAACTAACATAATAGAAAATATGAAGCAAATCATTTGCATGTGATTTCACCTAAAGAAGTGAAATGAGAACATACCTGTAAAGCAGATACGGTATTGCTAGCGCTTCTTTTTTTCAACTTTGCCAACAAAGTTTCATACAACATGAACTGAATGGAAGGATTGCTAACCTGAGATAAGTTGCAACAACCAATCGTTAAAACTCTCTTAGCATTAGAAGGATTCACTGACATTTACCAACAACATACCATGACCAATGTTGGTAATACGCCCTTCCAGAAACCCAAAACTCCAGATTCATCGTAAACTTCTTGAATCTGCAAATATATATATATATATACTAATCAAGAGTCTTGAATTGAGACTGTAAGCATAACTTAACAAAACTGCCACTGAATATGACATACTAGTAATAATTCTTGTATAATAAAGTTATGGAGACTATCAATCAAGATAGACTTTACCTACCACATGGCTAGTTCCATAAGCAAGAGGCTCTGCAGTAGAAAGCAGTTTTTCTTCGGTGGCATCTGACAACCGCGGAGCCGGGATAGTTCTCTTAGACTCTTTTTTATGCGTCTGCACGATAAAAAACGAATGTAAGCCTTGTTTATGTCCTATTTCTAATAGAGGTGAAAATCAACTAATGTTAATCACCTGCATGCGGGTAACAACTAGCCATATCGGATTTGTCAGCAGCACGTTAACACAACTGCATGAAGATTTATCAAGAAAATTTGAGTCATATCGTGTGAGTAATTTGAGTAATTGTCTTTACAAACGGAGTAAACTTTACCCAGATAAAGCAGCAACAACAAGTGAGGAGAACATTCCAACTGAACCATCACCATTGCCTAGCATTTTCTTCTCTAATGCAGCTGCTTCAGCTCGGTTCCTGAATATTTGATAGAAATAATAGTAAACACCCTGTACCATAAAATTGCAGAAATTAAAAAGAGGACACTTTATAAACAAAAATCCTCAAGCAGGATCCATTTACTTCAAAGACCTCAACTTATTTTGATTTGAGAAATACAGAAAGAGTAATATCACATACTGTCAACATCAAAAACAAATTATATCTCAAGAATTATCTACGACGTCAATAATTCAAAGGGAACTAGTTTTTCTTTCTTTTCAAAGTTGTTACATTAACTTTGCAGTGTCAGAGGCACTACGGATTTTTGGCATGAACGGGCTTTAAGCTTTATATGAACCTAGTACACCACATTAAGGGCATGTTTGGATAAACAACTTATTTGCATCTTTACAATTTAATCGCTTATGAATAAGCTCGCATAAGCTATTTTTATAACAAAAGATAAATAAATTTAAATTGTTTTTATGTACTCAAAAAAGTTAATGAAAAATGTCATAAGTTGTTTTGATAAGATCTTTTCCAAACAGTGTGACAAAACTTATGTCAGTAGATCTCAAATAAGTCAATCCAAACAGGCTCTAAGTTCAGATAGCTGATATATTTTGGGTGCAATTTGATGTTGCTAATGCAACCTAAACGTTCAACAAGACAAAATACATCAAGAAATCAGATGCAGAAAACACAACAAACAACCGACACATTGTAAGATTACGATGTTAAGAAGAGGCAATCTGACATAAAAATAAAAAAATAAAAAAAGACAAGTAAATCAGCATTTTGGTCCTCAAAATGCAAGAACCACGCGCAACTTAGCCTCTCAAATTTACAAAACCACAAATTAGTTAAAACATCTATCAATTTAGTCCCTCCACCAAAACATTTCTCAGTAAACATCCATATAAACCAATCACAACATATATATTGACTTGCCACATCAAGACAAACAGATAACTTTTAAAATTGCGGTGCTAAATTTGAAAGAGAAAAACTAAATTGACCAACATTGTTCAACTTAAGAGAGTGAATTGCCTTCTCACAATTTTAAAACACTAAACTGAACAACCCTTACAACTTCAAGAACTAAAACAACGAGTTACTCAAAAACTAACAAATCACCAAAACCTGAGGTAAAATGAACCTATGAAACATAGACACCCCCCTAACAAGACACGACACTGTCATGGCGACACCAGTAAGCGTAATCACAAGTATCAAACACTGACGCAGATCCGAACACACTTTTTTTCAGAAGTATCGGTACTACGTAGAAATGAACTCACCTGAGATGTAGCTGTACCCACAAGCGATGGAGTCAAACCTCCATACAACCGCTCCCACCCCTCATGTTTCACAACCTACAATGCATTCACATAACCATAATCACTACCCAACAAATTCCAATATAACCAAAATTACAAACTTCCTTCAGTCCAAAAAAACCCAATATCAAGTTTCCATTTTTTTCACTGTTTCGATGACCAAACCAAAAAAAAAAAAAAAACATGATCTTCACTTAAAAAACAGAAACCTGACACATTTGCTGGAAAGTCCCAATACTCTTGTTATTCTTCTTCGGATCACGATCGGTTTGTTGGCGAGTGTTAACCTACAGATCACATAAAAAAAAATAAAAAATCTCAACAAACCCAATTGAGAAAAAGATTGAAACTTTGAAACCAAAACCATACAGTTTGAAGAGGGTATGTGATAAGTTGCGCAATGATCCCTCCTCCAGCGCCAGCCAATCCATTGATCAAAGCGTCAGACATGTTGATTTTTCTCGACAAAACCAAAACCAAAACCAAAACCAATTTCGATGATGTTTCTCTCTCTCTCTCAGGGAATCATGGTACGAAGAGAGAAAATGGGGGAGACAGTGATAGCTAGTAGGTAGTTATCAATTTTGCAGTTGTAGTTGTTGCATTGCACTAATGCATTGTTTCAGTGTCAACGTTGTTGCGTTTGGGAAAGGAAATGACGTTAATGTTGGTAGGGTTGGGGTGAAATGACGGTTGTGTCCTTGGTTGCTGAGAATATGCTGTGGTGATTTGCATTGGTATAATCGGAAAGAGTTTGAGTCACTGGGGTTCTTTGACCGTAACATTTTTCTCTTGAGATGTGTGCTTTTTAAGGATAAATACTAAAAATTATATTCTCCACGTTCGTTAATATAAAAATAAATATTTTGCAGATCCATTGATATCGAATTTATATATTAAATATTCAATTTTATGATACATTTATCTCTGGGTTGCAATGTTATTAATGAATTGAAATTCTAATTTGTTCAAATAATAAAACAAAATTATAGTTATCTTTTGGTAGCAAAATAAACACAGTTGGTCAAATTGTGTAAATAAACATTATGTTCATTAAATTTTCTCTTTTGTTATGAGTTGTTGTTGTAAATTTGATAGGATATGAGATAAATGGAAAATGTTGTATGTAGGAGTAGTTACAATAGAAATGTCTTTGTTTTAGACATATATGTAATTGTCAATTAAAAAAGAAATGATTTATACAATAATAACCAACTTTTAGGAATTATAGAGTCTCGTTTCTCTTTTGACCAAAACACAATTAACAACAATTCGATGACTACTAATTATTATTTTTATTTTATTTAAAACATATATGGACTAACATAAATCGAGCCTAGTAACTTAGGCTTTTAGCTTCGCGTTATAATATAAACTTGATAGGAGACCTACTAACAATATTCTCCCCCCTTCCCAAAAAAAAGAAGTTTCACCTTATTCTTAATTTAAAAAGCACGGAAATGCTAGTTGATTGTATTAAAGGATTTTCATGACACTTCAAACTCCGGTAATTGCTTCCATTGAACCAAGACTTCAACTTGATCATTAAGAGTTATTTGTACAACTTTCATATTCTGAGGTTCAAGTTCCAATAAATTTTAATTATCTATTATAAACTTTTGATAGTTACATAATTGTATTAATGAGAAAAATAAACAAATACGCGATGATAGAAAAGGGAAAGATGCAAAATTTTTTTTTAAAAATTCTAAATATTTAAAAAAAATATTTTGTTGTTTTTTTGTTTAGAAAATATTTGAAATATAAAATAAAAAATTAAACCTAATTCTAATTTAGTTTACAATTTAATTATTTAAAATAAAAATAAGGCGTGATTAAATTAATTAATTAAAATATAAAGAATTCTAAGTATTTAGAAAATATTGTTGGTGTTTTATTTAGAAAAGATATTTGAAGTATAATATCTAATTCTAATTAAATAAAATCAAAGTGATTAAATCAAATTAATTTTTATTTGCAAAAAATTAAATTAACTAATTAAAAACCTAAATCTAATTTTTTTTAAATCATTTTTATAATTTTTTTCTGATTTTAAATAAAATTATTTAAGGAAAAGAAAATAGTTAATTAAAAAAAAAAACAAAAAAAGAATTTTAATGGGACTGTGTTGTAAGCAGAATGGGGGGTATGGAAAAGCAAAAATGAGAAGGCCCAAAATAGATAAGCTCAGGCGCATGTGTTGGATTCTCTGTGACTGACTTCAGGAAGGTGCATCATCGTCATGAGTCTTGGGGCGTTAGATCTGGCCCTTTTGAAATCTGAAAGTCAAGGTGTGGGGTACAACATGCGCACCATTGACTTATTTATATTGAATCTACAAGAAACAAATATATGGAAAATAAAAGGGTACTGCTGGAGTTCGAACCCAAGTCCCTATAGTCATGGCGCGCTTGTTTTACCACTAGGGTGGCAATTTCATCCGGTTATGAAACGCCCTCCCCCCCCCCCCCCCCCCCCCCCCCCAGTAAATATATTATAAACTCATCTTTGAAAATTTGAAATGCCATCTTCTTCTTCCTCGCGCGCCTTACATTAACAACAACAACAATGTTCCATTTTTTATTTTTGTAAAATGCTCATTTCTCAACCAAATTGAAAGATGTAAACATCAAACTTGCTTGGATTTTAACCACGAATCTAACCATATAACTTTCAAAAGCTATAGATCAACGGTTAAGACGAATTTTGTTTGGTACCAAACTGAAACCTAATATTTCAGAAACTTCAATTCCAAAATTCTCATCACACAGTCAACATAAATGAAAACTAAGGACATGGTTAATTTCAGGGCAATCATATCTACATTTTATCTTTTGAAATTGAAAGCAAGTGATGTGTGTATAAGGATTTCAAAGTTGGAGAAACTTACCTCCTGAAGTGAAATTTGAATGCCCTTTACACGACTTCCAGAGGTGAAATGATGATTGTTTTAGCTTCCTGGGACCTTGGTGAGTATGTTGCAACTCTTACTTTGCCTTGAGAGTTTCTGGATCAGTCTACTCAAGTCAAGTTGCAAAGTTGGATTTTGAAAATAGTGGATGATGATGGAGTGATTACAGAAGTTGTTCAGGTGTTTGGACAACTTCTATATGATGTACCTAAGGTGTTTGAAAGATAAAAGAGGAAAACGCACGAGTGGATTTGAAGTTGGGTGTTGGAAGCTTCAAATGTGCAACAATGGAATTTTCTTAAGTGATTCTGAGTTTCAGAGTGTTTGAGGGCTTCTGAAATCATGTGTCAGCTTGCAAATGAACTCTATATTTATAGAGAAAAGGTTTGAGGGCAAGGGCTGATCAGATTTGAAAGATAGCATGTTATGGTTTGGTTGCTTAGTTTTGAAGTAACTTTGAAGAACATGGTTCCAATGCAATGTAGGGTGGTTGGCAGGCTTAGAGATGTTTCTTATGGTTTTGACATTGTGTGTGTGCAAAAGAAACAATTGAAAGGCTCAAAGAGAGTGGACTTTATGATTAAAGTCACTTTACAAGAATGGAAGTGTGACCTTTCTCCCTTAAATGGAAAGTAAGCTTGGACAAAGCTTGAATCACTTGGATAATGGCTCAAAAGTGGGTGTAATCTTATGATTATGGATATATTTGGAGGTGTAGAGGCATGCAAAGGGAGACTATGTAGCATGGCTTGAAGATTTGGTTATGAACTTGTCACAAAAATGACCTATAATGCAACCTTAGATACCCAACTTTATTTCTTCGAAACTTCTAGCTCAAGCATGATCTTTTATGATCTTGGACATTTTGGAAGGCTTGAATCAAGATCTTCAACTTTCATGTTGACAATTTTTGTTTAATCAATTGGGAACTTTGTGAAAATTTGCCAAGAAGTTGAGATAAAAAACTGACCAAAACTTGTTGAATTTTTTTCTAAGTGTTAGATAAAAATGTCATAACTTCATGTGATCACATCTCTTAATCCAAGTACTTTTTGAGGATTATCCCACATTAATAAAGTTGTATAATTCATCAATCCCTACAACTTTCATGTTGAAAGTTTTCTTTGAATCAACTTGGATCTTAGTGAAAAATGGCCATGAAGTAGTGGTTTTGTTAAGAACAAAACACTTAGAATTTTTCTAAGTGTTGGAAGATTTTCAAACTTTTAACTTTTGTTTAATTTTTTTATTCTTGATGATCAAGTTTGATAGCTTTGAATGTTTTGATGATTCTTGATTTTTGAATCTCAATGTTGACCAAAAAGTCAAAGTTTGACTTTTGTATGACTGTTGAGTTTTCATCAATCGATTCAAATTTTCAACTATCAATCACTTGTATATTTGAAGATGTCTTAAGCCATGTAATTAGGTCAAGATTTTGTATTTAAGCTCTTGAGGTCATGCTTCAAGCCATTAGGTCATGCACTAGGTAAAAAGTCAATGATCAGTCATCCTTAGTCAAAACCCTAATTTGGAAAATTTTGACCTTTGATGATTTGAGGGCTTTCCTTGAGGAATCGTGATCAACCCTTGATCAAATGATGAATATCACCTCAAAATGTTGATGTTGACCAAAAATCTTGATGTTTGACTATATGTTGACCATAGTTGACTTTTTGTCCAATATAGTTAATTTTTAGTCATATGAGCAATTGACCGAGCAAACTTGTGATGCAAGGATTGAAACTTGACATAAGCATTATTAAGGATCTATGATAAACCATGAAATTTATTTGAGACCCTTGCAACCCAATATTCCTTGAGAATCACCAAACCCTAGTCATGGACTTATTGTTGAGGAGGGGGTTTGACCAGTCCAACCTTGAATGGCTTTGAGTATTTGAGACTCTTGTGAGTATGTTCTTTTAAAGAAAATGAGAGGGAAGATTTTGGGGTACAACTGCTGCCCCTGTTCAATCTTCTTAAACCTTAAGAGTTAAATTGGCATGTCTGTCGTTCATGACTTGAAGGTAGAAGATGATTGAACACTTAAGTGTCCAGAAATTTGCACTCGCTTATGCACGGAGTAATGTTGTTGGTTGATTATACCAGAAATGGGCTTAAATATTCCATTTGGAGAGGTAACAGTGAGTCATCAGAGATAGGCTTATAGATGCCATCCAAAGTAACCGTTGATAGAAATTAGACTAAGTCTACGCTTGACTTCGACTGGAAGAAGTATCAGAATAAATCTATGCTCGATTTGATTTGAGCCAGAAGAGGTCTTTTTATCTTTAACTGGAAATAGTATCAGAATAAATCTATGGTCGATTTAATCTGAGACAAAAGATGTCTACATCTGTCTTTAATTGGGAGAAGTATCAGAATAAATCTTTGGTCGATTTAACTTGAGCCAGAAAATGTCTACTGGAAGAAGTATATACGCTTGATTTAATCTGAGCCAGAAGATGTTTGCGTCCATCTTTAACTGGGAGAAGTATCAGAATAAATTTGTGGTTGATTTAATCTGAGCCAGAAAATGTCTATTGGAAGAAGTATCAGAATAAATCTATGGTCGATTTAATTTGAGCCAGAAGATGTCTGCGTCTGTCTTTAGCTGGGAAAAGTATCAGAATAAATATTTGGTCGATTTAACCTGAGCTAGAAAATGTCTACTGGAAGAAGTATCAGAATAAATCTATGCTTGATTTAATCTGAGCCATGTTTGCATCCGTCTTTAACTGGGAGAAGTGTCAGAATAAATCTGTGGTTGATTTAATCTGAGCCAGAAAATGTCTACTGGAAGAAGTATTAGAATAAATCTATGGTCGATTTTATCTGAGCTAGAAGATGCCCACGCCTGTCTTTAACTAGGAGAAGTATCAGAATAAATCTTTGGTCGATTTAACCTGAGCCAGAAAATATCTATTGGAAGAAGTATCAGAATAAATCTATGCTTGATTTAATATGAGCCAGAAGATGTTTGCGTCCATCTTTAACTGGGAGAAGTATGAGAATAAGTCTGTGGTTGATTTAATATGAGCCAAAAAATGTCTACTGGAAGAAGTATCAGAATAAATCTATGGTCGATTTAATCTGAGGAATAAGATGTCTGCGTTTGTCTTTAACTGGGAGAAGTATCAGAATAAATCTATGGTTGATTTAATCTGAGCCAGAAAATGTCTACTGGAAGAAGTATCAGAATAAATCTATGGTTGATTTAATCTGATCCAGAAGATGTCTTTGAAAATGAACCTCTGAGGAAATTGCTGAAATAGCCCTTTGTCAGATGTAGCCTTTGAGAATATTGTTGAGTCATATAAGTAGTTGGTGATGTTTGTCTGTTGATTGATCTTTCCTAAAAAGGTAAAGAGTTAGTTGTATGCAATGTCATGACGTATGAAATGCATTACGTAATGATGTTCTAAAAATAAATGAGACCGTGTTATATGTGTTTTGTATGCATATGTTATGATATTGGTAAATGATGTATGTATATGAAAGGTTGTTAGAAATGTATCAACAGTTTTGTATGACATCTTGTCATGGAAAATGAATCCCTGAATGGTGTTGGGGATGAAAAATATGTGTAATCTTCAACCTTATCTAGAATACTTCCGCTGGGGATTCATGCTTTCTATTTGAGGAAACTCCGCTGGGTAATGTTGACATTAGTCGTTCATTGCTCTACTGAGGAGTTTAATTCTCATATACCCTGACTGGGGATAAAAGAGATGGATAACCTTCTGATTTGTCTGGGGAGTTTAAATCTTATATACCCTTACTAGGGATAAAAGAGATGTATAAACTTCTAACTCGTCTGGGGAGGATAAAGTTGATTGATATCTGGTCCGATTCTAGGTTTTGTAGCAACTATCTGGGGATAGTGGCGATTTCACTGGGAGAGGAATTTTTCCAGTGATTCGTAGCCATCTGAGGAATAGACTCAAGCTGGGGAGACTGTAATATGTTGGGGAAATAAACCCTATTGATGGAGAAATATTCTACTGAGGAAACAAGCTATGTTGGAGAGAAGAAATATGTAGGGGTTTTTTGTAGTTTTGGAGGAATAAACTCAGTTGGGGAAAAGAACTTCCATGAACTGTACTGATTGAAACTCCGTAGGTGGGTGATATTGTCGGGAAAAAGATCATATTCCCTTTTCTGCTAGAGCGATCTGTCGGGGAATTGTGGGGAATGTATCTTCATTGAAAATGAATTTGTGAAGATTATTCTATGGGGATAATCTCATGGAAGTGGTTATGTGGGGATTTGTGGACGGCTTGGACGTCATCCCGACTCCTAGAGTCTTAAGTAAATTCTTATTCCTGCTCTTATGCATATATTTGTTAACAGTTAATCATGTTCATATGCATATGTTCATTCAATTTTAGTCATTGGACGTTTTTGCAAACAAAACAAAAAAACAAAAAGTCTGAATTTCAAGGTGTATTTCTATTGATAGTTTGCCTATAAACAAGCGATTTTTTACAAAGAGAAATAAATCCTAGTAAGAGGAAATTGTCATGAAATTAAAAGAGTACAAAGTGAAAACAAAACATATAAGTATGTGGAAATGATCTCGTTAGGTTCCAACTCTGTTATTTCCCCTATGTTTTCGATCATCTCATCATTTGTTGTCGGAAGAAGCTTATTGAACTGATTTGTATCATTTGAACTTTCGACTTTGGTGATAAAGCTTACAGTAAGTGATCCAATGGGACATAGTCATATGCTCCAATCCCTAACTTTTTCCTGGACCGCCCTTTCGGGTTTTCAGTCCACCGGGATACCCTTTCTTGCCCAAGCCGCCTTTTCAGGTTTTCGACTTGCCGGGTGTACAATCTTTTATATGTATCCCTAATTTTTGCTCAAACCCTTTTGGTTCACTGGGATGCCCTTATTTTTGTCTAGTCCAGGCAACCTAGCGGGTTATTTTCATGTGTAGTATCTTTTAACTATGTCCACGTTCACAGGGTGCGAGAAATATTCACCGTCCATGGTGGTTAGTATCATAGCACCGCCCGAAAATACTTTCTTGACAACAAATGGACTTTTGTAGGTGGTATTCCATTTGCCCCTGGGATCACCTTACGGTAGAATGATGCGCTTTATTACCAAGTCACCATCCTGATATACCTGATGCTTGATTTTCTTGTTGAATGCCTTGAGCATACGTTTTTGATACATCTGGTCGTGAGAGACAACTGCAAGTCTCTTTTCGTTAATCAGATTCAACTGGTCTAGCTTGGTCTGAATCCACTCGTCTTCGTCTAAGTCTGCATCTTTCATAATCCTCGGAGGAGGAATCTGAACTTCGATAGGTAGGACAACTTCCATTCCATAGACCAGAGAGAATGGGGTTGCCCTAGTTGATGTTCGCGCAGAAGTGCTATAGCCATGAAGAGAAAATGGAAACATCTCGTGCCAGTCTTTGTAATTCACAACCATCTTCTGTATGATCTTCTTCATATTCTTATTGGCGGCTTCCACTGTGCCATTCATCTTTGGTTGATACAGAGAAGAGTTGTGGTGCTTGATCTTGAACTGCATGCAGAGTTCAGTGATCATAGTGTTGTTGAGATTAGTACCATTGTCTGTAATAATTCTCTCAGGGATGACGTACCGACAGATGAGGTTATGCTTAATGAATCAAGCTACTACATTCTTGGTAACAGAGGCGAACGAGGCTGCTTCAACCTATTTTGTGAAATAGTCAATGGCGATGAGAATGAAGCAATGTCCATTAGAAGCAGTAGGCTTGATTTCTATGATCATATCAATGCCCCACATTGTGAATGGACAATGAGCAATCAAAACATTCAGAGGAACCGAAGGTACATGAACTTTATCAACATAGATCTTGCACTTATGATAAGTCTTCGAGTGGTGGTGACAGTCGGTTTCCATAGTCGACCAATATTAACCCGCTCTCAGAATCTTTTTAGCCATAGTATGCCTATTGGAGTGAGTACCAAAGATGCCTTCGTGCATATCCTCCATAATTTTCTATACTTCCTTCTTATCTACATATCGTGCAGAGTTGAGTCATGATTACGCTTGTATAAAACTTCATTGCTCAAGAAGAACTTAGCCGAGAACCTCCGTAGGAATTTATTGTCATTGATCAATGCCCCTTCAGGGTGTTCTTGATCTTTAAGGTACCTTTTAACTTCATGAAACCAAGGTTTTTCTTCTACTCCATCAGTATCAATTTCGTAGCAATGTGCCAGTTCATAGAATCTTTCAATGGTAATTCTAGGAGCCTCATTGTCCCATCTGATCTTGAACATAGATGACATGGTAGCTAATGCATCTGCCAGCTGATATTCTTCTCTTGGGATATGCACAAAAGTTATTTCTTCGAAGTAAGGAATCAAGGTTAGCACATATTCTCAATAAGGGATAAGATTTGGATGCTTCGTATCCCATTCTCCCTTGACATGCCTTAATACCAAGGCTGAATCCCCATATACGCTCAGGAATTTGATTCTCAGGTCAATAGCAGCTTTAATACCCATGATGCATGCCTCATATTCAACCATATTATTGGTGCAGTCAAAGAAAAGTATGGCAGTGAAGAGTGCATGGTAACATTGAGGAGAGATAATTACAACACCAATTTTGTTGCCAAGTGCGTTAGAAGCTCCATCAAAAATCATAGTCCATCGAGATCCTGACTCAGGTCCTTCATATGGTCCAGGTTCCTCATAATCTGTAATTAGCATGATGTTCTCATCCGAGAATTCGAAATTCATAGATTGGTAGTCATCTACAGCTTGATGTGACAAATGATCTGCCAATACACTTCCTTTGATTTCTTTTTGAGTGGTGTACTGAATGTCGTATTTTGTTAGGATCGTTTGCCATCAGGCTATTCTTCCGGAGAGAGTTGGCTTCTCGAATATGTACTTGATGGGATCCATTTTAGAGATCAACAAAGTGGTATGGGTCAACATATATTGTCTTAGTTGGAGAGCAGCCCATGCCAAAGTGCAGCAAGTTTTCTCGAGCAGTGAATATCTTGTTTCACAGTCAGTAAACTTTTTGATAAGGTAGTATATTGCATGCTCTTTTCGACTAGACTCGTCATGCTACCCCAGTATACACCCCATTGAGTTCTCTAACACAGTTAACTACATGATTAGAGGTATTTCTTCAACTGATGGCATCAGAATCAGAGGTTCTTGTAAGTACTCCTTGATTTTATCAAAGGTTATTTGACAATCGTCGTTCCACTTTACTACTTGATCTTTCTTCAACAACTTGAAGATTGGCTCATAGGTAGCAGTCAAATGAGAAATGAATCGGGAAATGTAATTCAGTCATCCTAAGAAACCTCTGACTTCCTTCTCACTGTGGGGAGCCGCCATTTCTTAAATGGCTTTAACTTTTACGGGATCAACTTCAATACCTTTACCACTAACGACGAAACCTACGAGTTTCCCAGATCTCAATCCAAAAATGCATTTGTTCGGATTTAGCCTCAGTTTGTACTTCTTCAGCCTTTCAAATAACTTATGCAGATGATCAAGATGTTCTTCTTCAGTCTGTGACCTGGCTATCATATCGTCGATGTAAACTTTTATCTCGTGATGAATCATGTCATGAAATAAAGCTACCATGGCACGCTGATAAGTTTCCCCAACATTCTTCAACCCAAAATGCATGACCTTGTAACAGAAAGTGCCCCACTATGTGACAAAGGTAGTTTTCTCTGTGTCTTCAAGCGCCATCTTGATCTGATTATAACCCTAGAAACCATCCATGAAAGAGAATACCTTATGCTAAGCAGTGTTGTTGACCAACACATCAATATATGGAAGTGGGAAGTCATCTTTGGGGCTTTCCCTGTTCAGATACCTGTAATATACACACATACGTACCTTGCCATATTTCTTTGGTACCATAATAATCAACAACCCATTGAGGAAATGACGTTACTGCTAAGAACCCTGCATTGAATTGCTTCATAACATCGGCCTTGATTTTCTCTAACATCTCAGGGCGCATGCGATAAACCTTTTGCTTAATCAGAGAATAACCCTCTTTCATGGGCATAAGGTGAACCACAATATCAGTATTGATACCTGGCATGTCTTTGTATGACCAAGAAAATACCTCAATATAGTCCTGCAACATCTGAATCAATCTTTCCTTGACACTGCCCTCTAAGTTGGCACCAATCTTGACTTCTTTCTTATCTGTCTCAAAACCCAAGTTTACCACTTCGATCGGCTCTTCATGTGGTAGGATAGACTTTTCTTCTTGTATTAAGAGTCTGGCAAGTTCTTCAGGTATCTCACAATCTTCCTTACCTTCGTCCTCGGCTTGGTAGATTGGATTTTCAAAGTCATAAACATCAATAGAAGAATTGTTATCAATGAGATCCAGAGTGGATGGGGATCTGCAATGTAGTGTGTGGGTGTGTGTAAGAACACATAGCTATTTGGAAATGCAACAAAGTAAAAGAGAGACATAGAGCAAAAAATCTGAATGCAAAACGTCCAATATTTTTCATTAAATGAAAATATGACATATGAAATAACAACCCTTAACAAATGAACCATTCTGCCCAGTGTAACACCCCAATTCTACCCCAAGCAATTATGCAATTAAATCAGAGTTACAAAATTTCAATCATAAAAATGAATCGGGACGTCACAAATTCTTCTAAGAAATTCATTACATTCATCATGGATATTGATCTGACCTGATCAGAAGGTTTGGACCGTCACGGCTGCTCCGAGCTGAAGGCTTTTTGAACGAGGAGGGGGGGGTACCTGCAAGGCACTCCGATGCTTAAGTCAGTGGGAGTACTAGCAGATAATAGAGTTGAGGTTAGAATTGATGATTACCTGACCCTCTGGAAACAGAGGGTATTTATAGCCCCCAGCACTGGGCCAAGGTTCCTTCATTGGGCCGGGCGGATTTGGCCCAATGGAGGAACTGCCAGGTTCTACGTGGGTAGTGGGGACCAGCACGTGGTCCCCTTCCTGGATATGCTGCATGAAGTGCGGGCGGACGGAGACGCGGTCTTTCCGGAGTATCGTTGGGGCAAGAGGACTAAGTCTGCCCTAGCAAGTTAGCTCGTGATCATGTCGAGCTGCTCAGCACGGTGCCGAGCTCGACGCCAAGACCTCGAGCTGGACGGTGAGTGTCGAGCAGGAAGCCAGGACAGAGCTGGATGACATGATGTCGAGCAGGACTTCATCGTAGGGCTGGACACCGAGATGTCGAGGTGGACATCAGGGTGTCGGGCATGGTCGTGGCCCCCTTTGCCCAGTGTGGTCCTTAGTGAGTCCCTTTGGACTGGGCCTTAG
Organism: Vicia faba; assembly: GCA_948472305.1. Classification (NCBI taxonomy): domain Eukaryota; kingdom Viridiplantae; phylum Streptophyta; class Magnoliopsida; order Fabales; family Fabaceae; genus Vicia; species Vicia faba. Next base: position 341,189,685 of record OX451736.1, read on the forward strand.
TAATGCTTTTGGGCATGTCGGGCCCAGTCCAGAACAGGAGCCCCCCAAGTCGTGGTTCCTTTGCGAGGAGCCATGACTTGAAATAGTTGTTCCGTCGTTGAGGTCTCGTGCCCGGGATGGAGGCGTGGACCCTCGAGGGGTCTCCTCGTGACATGCTCGGAGACGTCGTCGGTGGTGGATGCGTGGAGGATCCGTACCGGGCGCATCAGTCGAGCACAGGAGGTATCTTTCGGGAGTTGTGCCGCCACCCTAGGGGGGTAGGGCCATCATTGCGTTGGGTGCAGTGCGTCGAGGAGACGGAGTCCGTGGCTGAACGAGGTGACGTTTGGTATTCCACGTCATTTCTATAAATAGGGTCTTTGGGCCCCATAATACGATTTCCGTTCTCCGTGCTCTCTTCGTTGCAACTCTCAATACTCTCTCCAACCGTGATTTCCCGTCTCAGATTCTTCATTTCTTAGCCAAATTCCAACTTTGATCCAAGTAAGTGATCCATTTCCTTTATTTTCTTGTTTTAGAATGCATGATTCTAGGAAATTGTAGATGTTTTAGGACCGTTAATGTGGGATTAGCCCGGTAAACTCGTGTTCTGCCCGACAGATTTATGTCTAGGACCGGCAAACGCATACTTGTGGCCGACACATTCTTAGTTTTAGGTGAAAAACTTCAGAGCTGCCCGGGGTCTTCATGATCCTGGGCGCCTGACTCATGCCGGTGCCCGGTATGTTTATGGTCGTGGCCGTGGACTTCATAGTGCGGCTCGCCATGTTCATACCCCGGATCGACGTGCTTGAAGAGTGGCCGCGCAGTTGGTTTGTGGAAGAACACTGGCTTCAGGAGAGTCGGGGAGGCATCCACTTGTGAAAATGGACTTGTGGTAGTGTATGGACGACATGATTATGTCGAGCATAGGGCTTCATGCTCAATCTGATTGGTTTCCCGTGCTCTGCAGGTAACCATGGCGGATGAGCCGAGCTCCTCCGGTCGTCGTGACAGCGAAGAACAAAGTGCCGACGAGTCGGCCAACCTTATAGACACTGTGACCGACCCATCGCTGGAATGGGTGGGCGCCAAGCCTCGGGGGACGGCGTCGATATACAGTCGGGATGACCGACATCTGTTCATCGCTATCGAAGATGGGCAGGACCAGCCCGACTTTCAACCGAATTTCGAGGTCATGCTGCCTTCGACCACTGCCAGAATTTGTTCGATGTACCCGGACTACAGTTTTGCGATGTACGAGATCGCGTTTAAAGACTTGGGTTTGCGGCTGCCTTTCACAGACTTTGAGACCGGGGTTTTTACGCATTTGGAGCTGGCCCCGTCCCAGCTACACCCTAACTCTCTCGCCTTCATCCGGGCGTTTGAGCTGACGTGCCGCTACTTAAGGATAGGGGCGACCATCCCTCTCTTCTTTAGGGTCTTCCACCTACAGCGCCAGTCCCGAGGAGGGAAGCACAGCTGGGTGTCCTTGAAGCAGTCGAGGAGACTGTTTAGGATGTACATGGATTCTGTGAGGGGGTTCAAGGATAAGTGGTATGTGGTACACCCTATCACTGACTCTGCTGTAGATTCCCTCTTCGAGGAGGAAGGGCCGGTCAGCGATGATGACGGGGAAGCAATGTTGACCGATGACGGGGGCCCCGTGTTAGGACGTCGGGCTAAGTTCCCCGTGTACTGGATGTCCCGACACTTCCAGCATGGAACCGGCTATTTCCATACCGCAGTCGGGGACATGTGCACGGAGGATCAGCGGGCATATGATGCTCTCTGTAACTTTGTCGACAGTTTTCATCCCTCCCAATGGGTTACGCGGGAAGGGAATGATATCCTCGACAAGGATGGTTACCCGACATTCGAGGCTCGCCCGATCGATACCAAGGCGTTGGTGGAATGTTCAACATACAGGCAGGCAGCCCGCCTGTTAGGTTGTTTGTTTGAAATTCTTTACTCGTCATTTATTTACGCGTTTTGCTCGATACTGACTTTTCTTTTACTTCGTGCAGGTACGATGGCCAGCCGACATGAGAGGCTCCTGAAACTGTCAACCGGCCAGAGGCGAAACAAGAAGGTCGTGCCTGCCCCGCAATTGACGAGAATGGGACCACCGCCGAGCACGACCATTCCTCAGCCGGTGAGGGTGGATTCGACGTCGAGCTCGGGAGCAGCGTCGGATCCGGATGTCGAGGAGATTGATGCCAGTGCCATTTTGACCCAGAGGAAAAGGACCCGCGTGGAAGGCGGTTCGAATGTCGGGGAAGATACCGGCCCTGTTCAATCCTTTGCCTTCCCCCCTTGCTTCGAGGAGGAGGGCTTTTTTGAGCGGTTCCCTCCGACCGTGGTCGTTCATGAAGCCGAGGCTATAAAGAGGATGACTAAGGAGGAGAGGAAGTCGCGGCTGGTCGCCAGCGTGGACGGGCTGGTTAAAATGGCTGAAATGGCTCTGGTATTGTCTGAAGACGCAGGGGATGCTGCTCGTGTTGAAGAGCTCGAGCGGGAGAAGGCGGCCTTGGTTGCGAGCTCAAGGAAGTTGAAGGTCGCTCTGGAACGCTCCGAGGGGATGTTCCAAGAGCAGACCGTGATACTTGACGCCGAGAGGGAGGCGCTGACCTTGGAAAAGGAGAAATCGGGGCGGTTGACCGAGGAGGGGGAGTTGCTCCGGACCGACAGGGATCGTTTGGCTGCTGAAGTCGAACGCCTGGGCAAGCAGGTCGAGGAACTGAATGCTGTGCAACAACCCGCCGAAGACGAGCCCGAGGATCTAATGGCTTTGAAGAGTCGGGCTGAGCTTATTGCCCATATCCGGAACCTCGAGGAGGACGCAGTCGGTGCCCTGGAAGACGGGTTCAATTCTGCAGTCGACCAACTCTCATTGCTAAATCCCGGCCTGGTCACCGAGGGCATCGGGCACACCCATCGGGTTGTCGGTGGCGCGATCATCCCCCCGCCCGACTCTCCCGGCGTCGACAGTGGCGATAATGTGGAAGTTTGATTTGTATTCTTTGGATAGCGGGCCTGCGTGCCTTTGATATTTGAATTTGTATTCTTTGGGCCTGCGTGCCCGTTTATTGCATGTATGAACATCGCCGGCCTTCTTGGTCGGTTTAATATTACTTTGTTGCCTTCGGGCGTTTATACTTTGTTTATTTTGGATTTTCTGCCCTTGTATGAACTCACATGCTTGTATGAATTTAGCTCAAGTCCCGGGCCCGAGGAGTGCCCGTAGGTGGCTCTTGATTTGGCGAGCGACTATGCTCGTCACTATTTGTGTGCAATCTCGGCCCTATTTTGGTTGGCCGGGGTTGCTTAAGTGCTGCGCTCGAGGGGAGAGATTTTCTTTTGACCCTTGTAGATGTCCCGTTATTCTTGATGGAATATCGGGCATTTTGGAGCGAGGTTGCTCAGTCGGGCGTGGAGCCCATAGGGACGATTCGCCCTTGGCGTGAACTGCCCATCGCGAGCTGGGTGTTCTGCCTTATGGGTACGACGACGGTGGTGCTCGGTACAGCTGTCCACGTCGGGCACTATAGATCGTCAACGTCTACCGCGCGATGCCGTGCCATTTTGGTCGTGTGTCGGCCTGTACCTAAGCCTTAAACGAAGTTGGACGTTTTTCCTCGTTGCCCGCGCATGGTCGCTTTTGGTCGAGGGTCCTAAGTGTTGACAGTTTTTAACTGTAGTATTGCTTCAACTTAGCAGCATTCCAGGGTCTTGGTAATGGCTCTCCGTCTAACTGCTCGAGGTAGTACGCCCCGGTACCCGTGGTGCCGTGGACGCGGTAAGGTCCTTCCCAGTTCGCGGCCAACTTCCCTTCGCGGGAGTCCTTCTGGTTTCTGCGTAGTACCAGGCTGCCTATTTCGAACTCGCGCTTGATGACCTTGTCGTTGTGGCGTAGGGCCACTCGTTGTTTTAGGGTTGCTTCGCGCAGGGCAGCCCCCGATCGGATTTCCTCGACCAGGTCGAGTTCGTCCCTTAATGCTTCGTCATTCATCTCTTCGTCGAGGGGGTCTTCCGTTCGACGTGATGGTTCCATGATTTCGACCGGGATGACGGCTTCGGTACCGTATGTTAGTCGGAATGGTGTTTCACCCGTCGTTGAATGGGGTGTGGTGCGGTATGCCCACAGGACGCTGTGGAGCTCCTCCACCCATCCCCTTTTGGCTTCGCCGAGTCGACGTTTGAGCCCTCGGAGGATGACTCTGTTCGCGGCTTCGGCTTGCCCGTTGGTCTGAGGGTGCTCGACCGATGTGAAGTGATGTTTGGTCCCCAGTTTGGCGATGAAGTCTCGGAATCCGTGGTCGGTGAACTGGGTGCCGTTGTCGGTCACCAGTGCCTGCGGAATTCCGAACCTGGCGAGCACGTTTCTTTTGTAGAAACGGAGGATGTTGTGTGAGGTGATTTTCGCGAGGGCCTCGGCCTCGATCCATTTTGTGAAGTAATCCACGGCGACGATTAGGAACTTGTTCTGATAGGTCCCTTGCACGAAGGGTCCGAGGATGTCCATGCCCCACCAGGCGAACGGCCATGGGGATGACAATGTGCTCAGCTCGTGTGGGGGAGCGAGGTGCATATCCCCGTGCTTCTGGCACTTGTCACATTTTTTCACGTGTTCCTTGGCGTCCTGTTGCATCGTCGGCCAGTAGTATCCTGCTCGGAGGGCCTTCCTCGCCAAGGATTTACCGCCCATGTGCTGGGCGTTGATACCTTCGTGTATCTCCCGCAATACGTCGGGGATGGAGGACTCGTCAATGCATTTCAGGAGGGGAATGGAGAATCCCCTTATGTAAAGTTTCTGTTCGAGAACAACATAAGAACATGCTCGCCGCTTTATTGTGGCTGCGTCGGCCTGGTTCGTCGGGAGTTCTCCCTTTGTAAGGAAATTGTAGACCGGGGTCATCCAAGACGTGGCGTCCCCGATAGCATGAACCTCGACCGTAGTCGAGGGTGGTTCGATGCTCGGCCGTGCCAGGGATTCCTGGATGACGGATTTATTCCCGCCTTTCTTTCGTGTGCTCGCGAGTTTGGACAGTATGTCCGCCCTCGTGTTCTGCTCGCGGGGAACATGAGAGATTTCTGCTCGTACGAACTTTGCCATGTGTTTTTTGACTAAGTTCAAGTACTCAATGAGGTTGTCATTCTTGGCCTGGTAGCTTCCCTGTACTTGGGAAGCGACGAGCTGGGAGTCGGTGTAAATTTGAACTTCGCGGGCTCCTAGGTCCTCGGCTAATCTCAGTCCTGCGAGCAGGGCTTCGTATTCTGCCTGGTTATTTGATGTCGGGAAGGAGAGAACCAAGGATTGCTCGATTACCACCCCTTCTTCGTTTTCCAGGAGGATCCCTGCGCCGCTTCCGGACGAGCTGGAGGCTCCGTCGATGAAGATGGTCCACTTGTGTTCCTTTCCCGGGGGAATGTCGTTAGAGGTCATCTCGGCGACGAAGTCGGCCAAGGCTTGTGCTTTCAGGGCTTTCCTGCTCTCGTACTGAATGTCGAATTCAGAGAGTTCCAGGGACCACTTAAGCATTCTGCCCGCCATATCTGGACGACCCAGGAGTTGTCTCACCGGTTGATCGGTTCGCACGACAATGGTGTGTGCTAGAAAGTAGTGTCTGAGCCTCCTCGCAGCGTTGACGAGGGCCAGTGCAACCTTTTCTATCTGTTGATACCTGCTCTCGGGGCCTTGTAAGGCTTTGCTCGTGAAATAAACAGGTTTCTGCCCGTCGGGAGTCTCGCGGACAAGAGCTGCACTGATGGCTTCGTTTGAAACTGCCAAGTATAGGTAAAGCGGCTCGTTGTCATCTGGTCGAGATAGCACGGGTGGTTGGGACAGGCTCTGCTTCAGATGGCGAAGTGCGTGTTCGCATTCTCCGGTCCATTCGAAGGCTGCTTCCTTTCGTAGGAGTTTGAAAAAGGGAAGGGCGTGCTGAGCGGACTTCGCGACGAAGCGTGAAAGTGATGTCAGCATGCCGTTCATTATCTGTATCGACTTCTTCGACGTTGGAGTCGGGAGGTCGGCGAATGCTCGGCACTTGTCGGGGTTTGCTTCAATGCCTCGTTCTGTTAGGTAGAATCCGAGGAACTTTCCTGCCTTGACCCCAAATGTGCACTTCTCCGGGTTGAACCTCATTTTGCATTGTCTTGCTTGGGCGAAGACAGTCTTGAGATGAGCTGCATGATCGGTGTCTGCTCGAGATTTGACGATCATGTCGTCCATGTATACCTCGAGCATGTCGCCTATCTGTTTGTTGAACACTTTGTTCATCATGCGTTGGTACGTCGCGCCGGCGTTCTTTAGTCCGAAGGGCATTACGTTGTAGTAATAGTTGCCCGAGCTGGTCATGAACGCCGTGCAGCGTTTGTCGCCCGGAGCCATTGGGATTTGATTGTATCCCGAGTAAGCGTCCATGAACGACAAAGTTTTGTAGCCGGCCGAGTTGTCGACCAGCATATCAATGTTCGGTAGAGGAAAAGCATCCTTCGGGCAAGCCCGATTGAGATCGGTATAATCAACACACATACGCCATTTTCCATTATTCTTTTTGACAAGTACAACATTTGACAGCCAGGTGGAATACCGGGCTTCAGAAATAAAATTTGCCTCTAAGAGGTCTTTTACAGCTTTTTCAGCAGCCTCCGTTTTTTCTGGAGACTGCCTACGCCTACGTTGTACTACTGCCTTGGCGGCTGGATCAATGGCGAGGTGGTGGCAGGCGACCTCAGGGTCGAGTCCGGGCATCTCTGCAGCGCTCCAGGCGAAGAGATCAGCATTCTCGCGCAGACAGGCCTTGATTTGCTTCCTGGCCAAGTCGGGGAGGTCTTTGCCGATCTTCACTCCCTTGGTCGGGTCTGCTCCGAGGGGAACGAGTTCGAAATCACCGTCCGGAATAGGTCGGAGGGGGATTTGCTCGCTGCTGGCCGGTTCGTCTTGGTCAAAACGGGCGTCGAGTGCAATGGAGTCGACCTTTGGTGGAGCCTTCTGAACTTCTACCTCAGGAGATGCTCTGTCGGGCTCTTGCCTTGTCTTCTTGATGGGCCTAGTGCTGGGACCTACGTCGACAGTATCCCGACCCCTTGAAGCGGCGTTGAAGCACCGGCGGGCAGCAGCGAGGTCGCCCTGAATGGTGGCTACCCTCCCCCTCTTGGTATAGAACTTCATCTTTAGGTGGACAGTTGAGGGGACCGCTGTCAGTTCCGCCAATGTCGGCCTCCCCAGGATGCAATTGTACAGGGACGGGCAGTCAATGACGAGGAAGCGGACCTTCACCTGTCTTGTAGCAGTTCCTTCCCCGAATGTCACGAGGAGCTCGACATATCCCCAAGGTTTGGACGTCGAGCCGTTGAAGCCTTGAAGGTCCGAACCTATATATGGAGACAGATGGGAGTCGTCCAGTTGTAAGGTCCGGAAAAGCTGAGTGTACATCACGTCGACGGAACTCCCTTCGTCGACCAGGATGCGATGCACATCAAAATTGGCCATCTTTGCCCTTATCAGCAAGGGGATGACTGCGTTCGGTGCTCCGCCGGGGAGCTCTTCCAAGTAGAATGTGATAGGCTCTGATCTGCCCCTCACCATTTCAAAAGTCACAGTTTGAGGAGGAGCTTTGTCGACCAGTTCGTCCAACTTCCTCTTGGCTGAGTTGATGGTGAGGTCGTTGAACCCGCCCCCGTTGATGACCATGGCGGAGGGGAAGTATTCCCACCTGCTGTGTGTAGTCAGGGGCTCCTGCAGGAGCTCGGGAAGTTCGAAATCCTCGGGCCTGGTTATCGAGAAGGCGGTCTGGATTGGCACCGACTCGTCAGATGGTCGGGCATCTTCTTCGGGCTCCTTTGCCTCGCGGGCTTCACGACGGGGAGCGTCGTTTCTCCTGTACTGTGCAAGTCTCCCTCCTTTGATGAGGGTTTCAATGGCGTCCTTAAGGTGGACGCAGTCCTCTGTCAAGTGACCATGACTCCTATGGTACTGACAGTATTTGTTTTTGTCGACTCCTGGCTTGGCAGGAGCTGGTCGGGGACGCTTGACGCCACCGTCTTTAAAATTTGTGCTTGCACACTCCGCCAGAATGCGCTCGCGGGAAGCTGTGAGCGGAGTGTACTCAGTAAACCTGCCCGAGGGGCCCCTTTGTTCCCGGACCTCCCGGGGTCTGTCTTCCTTCCTCTTCTCTCCGGTGCGTCGGGGAGGAGGGTCTTGTCTCGAGCTGCTTCCATGGTTGCGGGCCCTGGAGTCCCGTGCCCTGTTGGCAGCTTCTCTCTCCTCGTAATCCATATATGCTCGAGCTTTGTCGAGGAGAGCGTCAAAAGTTGCAGGTGGCTCGATGCCTACAGCTTTCCTGAATTCGGTGCCGGGGAGGAGGCCCCTCTCCAGCAAATACCTCTTCATGTGGTCCGCGCAGGGGACCTGTATTGCTTCCCGGTTGAAGCGGTTGATGAATTCCCTCAAGGTCTCATCATGTCTTTGTATGATGGCCTCGAGGGCTGCCTCAGTCTTTGGGTGGCGACGAGACGCTGTGAAGGAACTGATGAACTGGTTCTTCAAGTTCCGCCACGAGGTGATGGAGCCCGGGGCAAGTCCCTTGTACCAGTCCATGGCCGCCTTCCTGAGAGTTGTTGGGAAGAGACGGCACTTGATGGGCCCCCCGACATTGTGATAGTGGAGCATGGCTTCGAACCCGTCAATGTGGTCGACTGGGTCCGCCACTCCATCATACTCCTTTAGGTGCGGGGGCTTCTCCATGCCCGGGGGGATAGGTGCGTCCATGATTGCCTGCGACAGGGGACCGCGGGGGTCGTCCTCGTCGCTCCTTTCTGGAGAAAGAGAAAGGGTCCTGTAGTTGTGTCGGGCACGTTGCTCGTGCTGGGATTCCCTCGAACGTGATGTTTGGTGACGGAAGGTCACACGCCCGTCTCTGTTGTGCCCCCGGTCGTGCCTTGATGGGTCGCGAACGGGCTCTTCGGCAGGAATGACGGGCTGTCTTTCATACTGGGGCCGCCTCTGCTTTGGTGCGGGAGAGGGGCTCCTAGAGTGTTCCCTGTAATGTCTCCGCGGGGGAGTAGGGTGTCGAACTTCTTCGACCCGAGGAAGTGGAGATGGTGGCCTTTGGTGTCTCCTCGGGGGGCGTCGGTCGTTTTCCAGTGCCCTAAGTCTTTCTCCTTGCGCGAACAGGAGATAGTTCGTCTGGTTGATGGCCGCGAACAGTGCCTGAGCCGTGGCATCTGCCCCGGCAGGGGCTTGGACTTCATAGAACCGGGCAGCCTGGCGATAGGCGAGAGCCTCCGGATCGTCTTCGAGTCCTGGAGGAGTTGTCGAGGAAGACGCAGTGTTCCCGTCCCTGCGGGTGGAAGGTCCAGGGGCGTTTGTCACGGGGACGGCATTGTGGCCGGCACCACTGGGATTGTCCAGGTGCCCATTCTTGTCCGCGGGACCGTTGTTGGCGTCGAGGACGCGAGTGTGTTGTTCTTCACGAGTTGGAGAGGCCATGACAGTGAATGGATTGAGCTTTGGTCTTTGAAAACTGTTCGTTAGACGGGGAAGCTGTTTCCCACAGACGGCGCCACTGATCTGACCTGATCAGAAGGTTTGGACCGTCACGGCTGCTCCGAGCTGAAGGCTTTTTGAACGAGGAGGGGGGGGGGTACCTGCAAGGCACTCCGATGCTTAAGTCAGTGGGAGTACTAGCAGATAATAGAGTTGAGGTTAGAATTGATGATTACCTGACCCTCTGGAAACAGAGGGTATTTATAGCCCCCAGCGCTGGGCCAAGGTTCCTTCATTGGGCCGGGCGGATTTGGCCCAATGGAGGAACTGCCAGGTTCTACGTGGGTAGTGGGGACCAGCACGTGGTCCCCTTCCTGGATATGCTGCATGAAGTGCGGGCGGACGGAGACGCGGTCTTTCCGGAGTATCGTTGGGGCAAGAGGACTAAGTCTGCCCTAGCAAGTTAGCTCGTGATCATGTCGAGCTGCTCAGCACGGTGCCGAGCTCGACGCCAAGACCTCGAGCTGGACGGTGAGTGTCGAGCAGGAAGCCAGGACAGAGCTGGATGACATGATGTCGAGCAGGACTTCATCGTAGGGCTGGACACCGAGATGTCGAGGTGGACATCAGGGTGTCGGGCATGGTCGTGGCCCCCTTTGCCCAGTGTGGTCCTTAGTGAGTCCCTTTGGACTGGGCCTTAGTAATGCTTTTGGGCATGTCGGGCCCAGTCCAGAACAGATATATAACACGTTTTCAAAACATCGGATGAACCATCAACATAACATCTTTCATTAAATAATTCAACAACTACGCAGCGGAATTCTTTAATAACATCTTTAAATAAACAGCAACTTCGAAACATCTCATATTTAGTAAATAAACAATTTAAAGTCCAACAACTAAAAATCAGCAATAAAAAATCAGCAAGCGTTCATCCCCCCGAGTGTTACATATCATAGCAATGACACTGACTCGATCTATTGAAGGTATACGGCCTTCACTCTCGATTACCTGCACGTTACCAACATAAGGGCAACATTCAAACAGAAGGGGTGAGATATCTAACAATATAATAAAGCGCATGATAATTAATATATTAAATCAGATCAATAATATCACCACTTCTCATCTCATAATCAACAATAATTACAACATATATACTTATTCATCAACATCAAATACACTTCATTATTCAATCATATAATACGACTCAAAACTATGCAAATTCATGTGGTACCATTGGAGCAGAACTCCCATCTCAAAAATCTGCCAATTAATAAAGGCATCAACAAGGCATAGCCTTCATCTCAAAATTTGCCAATCCAGGCCATCTCAATGAGCATAAGCTCCATCTCAAAAATGCAATGTATGTGACTCATCATGAATGTAATGTCAACACTCAATCAACCACATCTCAATTATCTCAAAACAACAACATCTCATAAACATCTCAAAACAAAAACATCTCATAAACATCTCAAAACAACAACATCTCAATCATCTCAAAACATCTCAATTACAGCATCTCATAAACATCTCAAAATAATTTATTAAACATCATTTATTTATCAAACGTCATTGGTTCATCATAATTATCAAACACAACTTTAATGACCACATCTCACTAATAACTCAGTTGTATATCAATAGTACAGTAATCCATACTGTTATCCTGTGATTTTACATTTTTACTGTCACTAATCCTACTGTCATAATCCTAACAGTAACCTCTAAACATCTCATGTTCTTCGTTCTGTCCAAAAAATTAGCACAATGACCAATCACGGGAATTAATCCTAAATCCTAAATTTGTTACTAAGATTACACTTCTTAATCATCATCTAAATCATCTAGAATAGAGTTCATCGGGTTAGCTAATCAACGCTTCGAACGACATCTCAAACAGCATCTTAAAACTCAAGTTACATCAACTAAAAATAGATTCTGTCAAAAATCAGACCTTATGGGTCGACATAAAACCCTATGGATCGAATCATCCTGCTTCTCCTTTACAACATGGGTCGACACAAAACCCTATGGATCAACTCATCCTAACTTTAAATCACAGCATGTATCGACACATGCACCATACTGGTCGACTCATCCTGAGTCTCACACACTCATGTATCGACACATCCTCTCTTCGTGTCGACTCATCCTGAGTCTTGTACTCATCATGTATCGACACAAGCCCTTCATGGATCGACTCATCCTGAGTCTAACAGTGCCTATGTATCGACACATTCAGTTTGGGGTCGACACATCCTGCTATAATCTGCATAATTTTCTGCATTTTCTGCTGTAATTTCACTACAGGAATTATGTTACAGTCCTACAAACTCATTATAATCATGGTAATTCATCACTTAACATTATGCTCTATTATTCCATCGATCAAACAACATAATAACATCATTATTCATCAAGAATTCATCAATATTCACCATACATCATTCATAACACATCCAATTCAAGAACAAACAACAATTACATCTAACCTCACATATCAAATATCGTGAACCCAATTATAAATTCAGAACCCCACCCTTACCTTGGATTGAAGGTCACTCTACAATTTCCGGGTTGAATCTTCGTTCTTGCCGTTTTCCATTCTCTCCAGCAACTTCACGTTCTTCACAATCCTTATTTCTCTTCTTACTGCTTCCTCCTTCTATTCTTTCTCAAAAATAATAAAATAACCTAATACTATTATATTATTCTTATTGGGCTCCAAACCTACACCCCTTATTACTTCCACTCACACAATATAGACCCACATTAAATAATATTAACAACCACACTATTCACAAAGGAACACCATGCAGCTTCACAACCACACTAATATAAATCTCAACCAACTTCGACACTGGAAAACTGATGTTAATAGGAATAAAATGAGCTGACTTCGTAAGCCTATCAACAATCACCCAAATTGAAACATGTCCTCTTGAAGTACTAGGCAACCCCGTCACAAAGTCCATTAAAATTCTATCCCATTTCCATTCTGGAACTTCCAACGGTTGCATCAATCCTGCAGGCTTCTGATGTTCAACTTTCGACTTCTGACAAGTCAAACATGCATACAACTTCTTCTCTTTCAAAATCTGCAATACTACTCTTAAATGCTCAACATGCTCTTCTTCTGACTTAGAGTAAATCAAAATATCATCAATGAACACCACTACAAACTGATCCAAATAAGTATGAAAGGTACGATTCATATATTCCATGAATACTCCCGGCGTATTAGTAACACCGAAAGGCATCACCGAATACTCGTAATGTCCATAAAGCATTCTGAAAGCCGTCTTCTGAATATCTTCATCCTTCACTTTAATCTGATGGTAACCCGACCTCAAATCAATCTTACTAAACACACGGGCATCCACCAATTGGTCCATCAAGTCATCTATCCTTAGAAGCGGATACTTGTTCTTAATCGTCACTTTATTCAGCTGTCTATAATCAACACAAAGCCTCATACTTCTATCTTTCTTCTTCATTAACAATACTGGAGCTCCCCACGGCGATACACTTGGTCTTACAAACCTCTTCTCAAGTAACTCTTCCAATTGCTTCTTCAACTCTGACAACTCAGATGTAGACATCCTGTATGGTGCCATAGACACAGGTCTGGTACCAGGTACAAGATCAATTTCAAATTCAACTTCCCTCTATGGCGGTACATCAGGAATCTCATATGGGAAAACTTCAGAAAATTCACACACCACCTGCAATTCCTCAATTATAGCTTGAGTCTCTACATATAGCGACGCCATCAACGAGAACATCTGCACTTCCTCTTGCATCAACTTCCTCAACTGTCTAGCAGACAACAGACCATCTTCCTCTTCCTCAGGAGTAGAAAACTTCACCAACTTGTCATAACAGTTAATATGAACACAGTTATGCTCTAACCAGTTCATACCCAAAATTACATCCAAACCTCTTAACGGAAAACAAACCAAATCAACAACAAAGTCTCTGTCGAAGATCGACAAGGGACACTTAGCACACACAAAAGAAGTAGTCACCGACCCCTTGGCTGGAGTATCGACGGCCATTTCTCCATTCAAAGAAGACAACACAAGACCCAATCTCTCAACATAATCAGCAGCAATAAAACAATGCGTAGCACCAGTATCAATAATAGTAATTAAAGGAGTACTATTAATGAAACATGTACCTCTAATAAGTCCGTCTTCAGCAGTTGTCTGATCCTCAACCAAAGCAAACACTTTACCATTTGACAGAGCCTTCTTCGGTTTCGGACACTGACTACCAATATGCCCTTCTTCTTTACAGTTGAAACAAACCACACTCTTGTGCTCGCACTCAGATACAACATGTCCGTTCTTACCACAACGGAAACACCTATTCACTTCAGCAGTGCACACATTACTCTTGTGCCCAGGCTTCCCACACTTAAAGAAAATCACACCAGCAGGAGCATCTCCCCCACTAGTTCTCTGACCATGAGCAACTTTCTGCTTACCCTTACCAGCTGGGGCATCATAAGGCTTACCACGATTCTATTGGTGCTTACCCCTCTTCTCACTGATAATCTTGTAATATGCATTATTATCCTCCTCATAAATCCTGCAGCTATCAACCAAATCAGTAAAGACACGAATTTTATGATATCCAACTGCCTTCTTAATCTCTGGGCGTAACCCGTTCTCAAACTTAATACACTTCGAAAACTCAGCATTTTCCTCAGCGTAATGCGAATAAAACTTGGCCAATTCAGCAAACTTGGCAGCATACTCAATAATAGACATACTTCCTTGCTTCAACTCAAGGAACTCAATTTCCTTCTTACCACAGACATTTTCAGGAAAATACTTTCTCAAAAACTCCCTACAGAACACAGCCCAAGTGACATTCTCACCTGCAGCTTCTAACTCCTGGCAAGTCTCTAGCTACCAGTCATCAGCCTCGACTGCTAGCATATGAGTCCCATAACGAACCTTCTGTACCAGAGTGCAGTCCATCACACGAAAGATTCTCTCAATCTCTTTCAACCACTCCAATGCTCCATCAGGATCATACTTTCCCTTGAACGTAGGTGGATTCTCTCTCTGAAAAGTCGCCAAGCTACGAGATCCAGCATTCCCGTCAGCATTCGGCTGACTTTCCATCTCATGAGCCATTGCTTCTAAAGCGGCAGCAAGTGCATCATCATTCCTTCCAGCCATTTCAACTTATCACTACAACATAAACAACGATTAGAACTCAAAATAACAATACTCAATTGTTAGACAACTACGACTCGACGACAAGGTCAGACCAACCTTTTGCTCTGACACCAACTTTGTAACACCCTAATTCTACCCCAAGCAATTATGCAATTAAATCAGAGTTACAAAATTTCAATCATACAAATGAATCAGGACGTCACAAATTCTTCTAACAAATTCATTGCATTCATCATGGATATATAACACGTTTTCAAAACATCGGATGAACCATCAACATAACATCTTTCATTAAATAATTCAACAACTATGCAGTGGAATTCTTCAATAACATCTTTAAATAAATAGAAACTTCGAAACATCTCATATTTAGTAAATAAACAATTTAAAGTCCAACAACTAAAAATCAACAATAAAAAATCAGCAAGCGTTCATCCCCCCGAGTGTTACATATCAGAGCAATGACACAGACTCGATCTATTGAAGGTATACGACCTTCACTCTCGATTACCTGCACGTTACCAACATAAGGGCAACATTCAAACAGAAGGGGTGAGATATCTAACAATATAATAAAGCGCATGATAATTAATATATTAAATCAGATCAATAATATCACCACTTCTCATCTCATAATTAACAATAATTACAACATATATACTCATTCATCAACATCAAATACACTTCATTATTCAATCATATAATACGACTCAAAACTATGCAAATGCATGTGGTACCATTGGAGCAGAACTCCCATCTCAAAAATCTGCCAATTAATAGAGGCATCAACAAGTCATAGCCTTCATCTCAAAATTTTCCAATCCAGGCCATCTCAATGAGCATAAGCTCCATCTCAAAAATGCAATGTATGCGACTCATCATGAATGTAATGTCAACACTCAATCAACCACATCTCAATTATCTCAAAACAACAACATCTCATAAACATCTCAAAACAACAACATCTCATAAACATCTCAAAACAACAACATCTCAATCATCTCAAAACATCTCAATTACAACATCTCATAAACATCTCAAAATAATTTATTAAACATCCTTTATTTATCAAACGTCATTGGTTCATCATAATTATCAAACACAACTTTAATGACCACATCTCACTAATAACTCAGTTGTATATCAATAGTACAGTAATCCATACTGTTATCTTGCAATTTTACATTTTTACTGTCACTAATCCTACTGTCATAATCCTAACAGTAACCTCTAAACATCTCATGTTCTTCGTTCTGTCCAAAAAATCAGCACAACGACCAATCACGGGAATTAATCCTAAATCCTAAATTTGTTACTAAGATTACACTTCTTAATCATCATCTAAATCATCTAGAATAGAGTTCATCGGGTTAGCTAATCAACGCTTCGAACGACATCTCAAACAACATCTTAAAACTCAAGTTACAGTAACTAAAAACCGATTCTGTAAAAAATCAGACCTTATGGGTCGACACAAAACCCTATGGATCGACTCATCCTGCTTCTCCTTTACAACATGGGTCGATACAAAACCCTATGGACCGACTCATCCTGACTTTAAATCACAACATGTATCGACACATGCACCACACCGGTCGACTCATCCTGAGTCTCACGCACTCATGTATCGACACATTCTCTCTTCGTGTCGACTCATCCCGAGTCTTGTACTTATCATGCATCGACGCAAGCCCTCCATGGATTGAATCATCCTGAGTCTAACAGTACCTATATATCGACACATTCAGTTTAGGGTCGACACATCCTGCTACAGTCTGCATAATTTTCTGCATTTTCTGGTGTAATTTCACTACGGGAATTATGTTATAGTCCTACAAACTCATTATAATCATGGTAATTCATCACTTAACATTATGCTCTATTACTCCATCGATCAAACAACATAATAACATCATTATTCATCAATAATTCATCAATATTCACCGTACATCATTCATAACACATCCAATTCAAGAACAAACAACAATTACATCTAACCTCACATATCAAATATCGTGAACCCAATTATAAAGCCAGAACCCCAACCTTACCTTGGATTGAAGGTCACTCTACAATTTCTGGGTTGAATCTTCGTTCTTTCCGTTTTCCACTCTTTCCAGCAACTTCACGTTCTTCACAATCCTTATTTCTCTTCTTACTACTTCCTCCTTCTATTCTTTATCACAAATAATAAAATAACCTAATACTATTATATTATTCTTATTAGGCTCCAAACCTACACCCCCTTATTACTTCCACTCACACAATATAGGCCCACATTAAATAATATTAACTTCTAACATTATTTCACCACATAATAATATAATACCTCTAATATATTATTTCTCCACTTAATAAAATAAATCCAATTATAATATAACACTTCTTCACAAATATTCCAAAAATAATTTAATTAAATAATTAATTAAATTACAGGCGTTACGCCCCGGGCAGGTCACAAGGTTTTAAATTCATTGTTTTAAAAGAAATCACATAACCAAACTTCTTAAAGCAATAAAAACAGAAATAGCTATTACTCCTGGCTAAAGGAGATGGAGATAATGTCTTATGCTTTCGAATTGTTGAGTCTGTTTCCCTTGGTAGGAAAGATCCAGTTGTCGAAGTCAATATCATTGTCAGCATCTTCTATAGCATTGATTCCACTATTGCTGACACGAAATGGAGGTCTTCCATCACGAGCGCAACGAACAACCCTCCGACCCTCTGCAGTAAAGCCCAAAACAAACTTATCAAATTTGTAGGGGATGTCAGGAAGCTGTCCCCAAACAGTACAATCACCTTCTTCTATAGTTGCTTTAGCACCTTTCAAGGAAGCCATCTTATGAGGAACCCTGGTAGTCTTCGGAATGGCAGAAACATCTTCAACAATAATAAGGGAAATTACTTTAAAAGCTTGGCAGTGAGTCTCAATGAATTCACCGTCCATCTCCATGTATCGAAATGAATTCAGGTGGCTGGCCATGTACTCCTCTTATCCATAGATAGTTAACCTTCCCTTTTACAAGATACTTTAATTTCTGGTGTAAAGTGGAGGTAACAACACATGCCCCATGGATTCAGGGGCGTCATAACAGACAAGAATAAGCTAGTCGTATGTCCATTACATAGAAGGTAGATTCAAAGATCGGTGAGCCCACTCTGATAGGAATATCCATTTCTCCATGTACCATTCTTTTAGACCCGTCAAAGGCTTGAACTATAATGTTGCTAGGTTTCAGCACAACCCCTTCACAATCCAGTCTATCAAGAGCACCCTTTGGAAGAACATTCAGAGAAGAACCAGTATCAACTAACACATGAGCCAAAGTAGTGCCCATGCATTCAACGGAGACATACATGGCCCTATTATGATTCCTCCCCTTCGGAGTTAGGTCAGCATCAAAGAAACCTAATCCATTTTCAGTTGTTAAGCTAGCAACATAACTTCCAAATTGATCAGTAGAAATCTCTTGTGGTACATGAGTAGTCTTCAAAAATTTCATTAAAGCTTGCACATGGGATTCAAAACATAGTAGTAAAGATTGCATAATGATTTTTGACGGGGTGTGCCCCAGCTGTTCAACAATTTTGTAATCGCTTCTACGAATGATCTTCAAAACCTCTTCCATTTCTTTTCCAGAGGTATCCTTGACTGCAGCTTCTTTTGGTGCCTCCGTCTGGGCAGGATCTATCATTTCTCTTTACCCTGAGCCTCGACAATTGTCTTAGTAACTGTAACTTGAACAGATGGAGAGATTTCCGGAGAGAAAATCCTTCCACTTTTAGTAATTTTGCTAGTCCCTGCAATATTGTCAATGTTGGGATCAACCTCTTCATCATCTTCTTCAGAAAACTCTTGTTTAATGCCATGGTAATAAACGTCAGACCCATAATTCCATGGAATAACTTTCTCCGAGGAATATGAGATGGGCCCATGTTTTGTAATGATTAAGGGAGCAGCTTTTGGATTGGCAGTGATCCTTACAGGACCCTTGGAAATGATTTTGAAAAGAGTACCAGATATGACAGACAAATCTTGGCACAAATTCTCAACATACGGAACCTTCTCAATTAAAATTACATGTTCATTCATCAGGCGTTGAATACCTTCTTTCAGTAACCCGCAACCATTGGGTTAAACTGCACAACAATAACATTATTTAACACAACCCAGAAATAAACCGGCTTGTAGCAAATTCTTCTTGACTCTTGAGAAAGGAGTAACCACATCACTTACGGAGGTAACATACAAAACATCTTCAGTAGCACTTATGCCTTTGTCATGCTTGGACATAGGAGCAGTAATCACATTCGGAGTCTCTGGAGGGTCAAACTCAATTTCTTTATTATTATTCATGTCTTGAATTTTGTTTTTCAGGGCCCAACAATTTTTGGTGTCGTGCCCAGGACTGTTCATATGATAGGCACATCTTGCATTTGGATTGTACTTCAGAGAGGATGTGTTGGGATTAGAAGGAGGATCCTGAAGTGTTATGAGGTCAGCCTTTAACAAATGTTGCAACGCTTTAGCCAATGGCATACTAATCTTGGTGAACTACCTCCTCGGAGCGTCTGACCTGTGCTGATTGCCCTGTTGTTATTGTTGAGTAGGCGCCAGATTAGAGATCAATACCGCTCCCATAGACTGATGGCGATCATTTTTACTACGGCTTTTCTGACCATAAACAACATTGGTTCCTTTTTTACCAACGAACAACTTCTTCACAATATTAGAAGTTGCAGCCATTGGAATCTTTCCTCTCTTGATACCACTTTCAACTTGTTCGCCAGTCAGAATTAGCTCAGTAAACCCTGATGAAGAACTCCCAATCAGCGGATTAAAGAATGGACCCTTCAGATTGCCCATGAACATATCCACCAATTCCCAGTCAGTCAAAGGAGGTTGCACACTTCCAACTAGGTCCCTCTATTTTTGGGCATACTCCGTGAACCCTTCATTCGAGCCCATAATCATGTTTTGTAATTGCACACGAGTCGGTGCCAGATCAGCATTATATTGATAGTGCTTGTAGAAAGCAATAACCAAGTCTTCCCATGTGTGGATGTTGGTTCCCTCCAGCTGATAAAACCATTCCAATTGAGTGTCAGCCAAACTTTCTTGGAAGAAATGGACCCATAATTTCCAATCAGCAGTATGAGGTTGGATTTTCAAACATACGACCTCAGATGAAGTTTGGGACAAGAGACCCCATCATAATTAGAAAAGATAAGGACCTTGAATTTGTGAGGGATGACCATTCCCAGGATCAGACCTAGCTCTCCAAAATCCAATCCAGGAACTTTCTGGATTTCCACAGCTTTGAGTCGGTCTTCTAACTTCTTGTACTTGTCATCTGCAGAAGGATACTGTTCATCGGAGTAGTCTTCATCCTCAGAAACCTGATTGTTTCTATCTTCACCCCTGACACTTCTGCCATCCTCCTCTTGGTTGTCGTCTTCCTCAGAGGAAACATCATTCACTCAAACTGGTTGAGCAGAACCTTTTAATTTCCTCCCCATGTTGAGGATAACAACCCTCTTCTTAGTCTCCTTTTTCGTGGTGAAGAGCACCATCATCTCTTGTTGCCCTTTGGCCAGATTCAGAAGATTCTCTTGAAACTGTGCATGTTGAGTTTGGAGATCCTTGACAGTTTGTTCGAGAGCCATCTTATACTTAAATAAACAATAAATAGATGAGGAAATCTGTATTAGAAAACATGCTTATGAAATGATGCATGATATGTGGATGCAATGTTTTCAAGGACCTTAGTAGATTTAAATTTTCTAAGCGAGAGGAAACAAAAACAAAGATTTCATTAGTAAGTTCAAAATTACAATTGCCTCTCAGGCTTATAATGAAAGGCAAAAGGTTCTCAAAGAGACAACAACATGAACTTATAAATCCTAAGACTCAAATCTCCCACAGACGCTTTCTCTTTGTGTTGATGTATATGTAAAGGCTTTTGTCCTCGTGAAGTTGCTTTGTAAGATCTAACACTTTCTTTTCACTTGCATAGAAATGAGCTTCAAAGGTGTCCCATTCTTCCTTGAGTTAAATCCAGGACTTATGCAATTCTTTGAGGTCAGTGGGCATATCTCGATGGAGGATGATGTGAGAAACGTCTCCTTCGATAACAGGCTCTAAGATCACCGTTAGAATGGCTGGATATGGAATCATAAGGTTTTGAGCGCGAGCTCGTACCCATTTGAGATAGGGCTCTAAAGGGATAGAATTATTTTATCATAAAGTTTTGATATCAACCTTGTTTACCATTCCTTAACCACGTATAAACCTTTGATGATAACCTTAAGGATCATTTTCATTGTCGAACACAATACCCTGGATAAGTGTGTCACGAGTACCATCTCTTCGAGCATAGCCAAATTGTCGTAGAGCCAGGGAAGGGTTGTAAGTAATACCTCCCCTAATTCCAAGGAGTGGAACATTAGGGAATTCCCCGCAGTGGTTAATGATATTAACATCTTTCAGAGATCAGAAGCACCAATAGATATCTGAATGAGAGAGCGACATCATCCTTTGTGACCACCTCAGACCTTGTTCATTCTTCAATAATGATCGGGGAAGGTGAGAAATAAACCACCTTGATAGCAAAAGTATGAAACACATAATATTCCTCCGCTTCCTCATAGTACGTGTGTGAAGAGAATGCAGAATGTCTCTGAGCAAAGTAGGCACAGGGTTAAGAGAAAGAAATATTTTGATGGCGTTCACATCTATGAGTTGATCTGGATTAGGGAATAGCACCAACCCGTAGATCAACAAAGCCAATATTTCTCGAAAGCTTGAAAACTCATAGCATCCAAAAACAGTCGAGCCTTATCTAACAAAAATTTAGCAAGAAAACCCTTGACTCCATTTCTTATTTCCCAATTAGCTACAATATCGGACCGCTTCAGATGAAAGGCTGATGCAATTTCTTCAGGTTATGGATATTTCTCTAAACCGGTGAAAGGTATTTGATTGAGAACAAGTACTCCCAGTAATTGAGAAAACTCTTCCATTATGGGTACCAACTAATAATCGGGGAAGGTGAAGCAGTGATATGCAGGGTCAAAGAACTAGAATATAACACTCATCATATCTTTATCAAAACCCGAGGTAACCAAACTGAGTAGTCGACCATGCCTTTTGATGAATGGAGAACTTTTGGGAACCCTTGAGACTAGCTCCTTGAGTTGAGGAGGTATCCTCACAAAACTGATCCAGATAGTATTTCTGTGAGCGGAAGCCATAACCTACAAAACAGAGCAAAGATAAATCCATAGGTCCTTGAAATAATTAGTGAAAATGATATGGTATGCTGTCATGATGTCATGTTCGAACAATTAATCAAACACAAACAAAATACACAAGGCCTTAGGTTTAAGCTTTCATGGAGTTTATAGGTAACTATCGTCTTGAGTTTTTAGTTGGCTCAACCTGTCTTAAAAGAAGTAACCAGGTTCTAGGAATCTCAATATCACAAACCTTTCTCTCAGGCATTATTTCAGCACAAGTGTGATACAGTGGCATAACCGATTGTTTATTACTGGTTTTGAATTTGTGTTCACAAATGTTGTGGTAAGCAAGAGTTGCCACCGACTTTTCTTTTATCCAATAAAGGAAAGGGTGAAAAGAATAGAAAAAGACCTTTTTCAATATTTTCTAAGTAAAGGGGGTAGATTATGGAAAGGGAAGG
This sequence comes from Vicia faba, assembly GCA_948472305.1. NCBI lineage: Eukaryota > Viridiplantae > Streptophyta > Magnoliopsida > Fabales > Fabaceae > Vicia > Vicia faba. Next base: position 341,212,052 of record OX451736.1, read on the forward strand.
TGTTAACACCCTTTCCATTCGTGGTTTTCCATGGGCTCTTAGGTACTTGCTCATTTTTTAAAACTGTTTGTGTTTGTGTGTTTTGAAAGTTTTTGTTTGCTTTATGGTAACTCTTGTATTAGTCCTCAAGAGTGTGATAAAGCATTTTGAAAAGAGTTTTGAAAAGTGTGTAAGTGTGAAACAATTGTTCTTAAGCAAGTACCTAACAGTTATCTACCTACTCGAAAAAGGGCGTTATTTTCCTCCTTTTCTCTAGATAGTACTATCCTACTATTAGTGAGTAGATAGCCCTATTGTCGGATGTTGAGGGACAATCGAAAGAGACGTTATGGTCATCGAAGGCAACAGGTAAGGATATCTTAGCATTCGAGGGGACTGTCATCATATAGGCAACATCGAGGAGACGAGATCATTTACCGAAAGGCAACTTGAGGGATGTTTAGGGACCATGATATTTTATGATGACTTTTATACCGAGGGTCTTTGCTAAGTTATCCATACGTTCGAGGAACGTGACTATTTCCGAGGCAACCGAGTGAGGAATTGAAGGGGTAAGAAAACACTTAGAAGGGGGGGGGGGGGGTGAATAAGTGTCTCTTTTTGTTTAATACAAAGCTCAAACAATAATGTAATAACACAGTTATTTTTATCTTGGTTCGTTTGAACTCAAACTACTCCAGTCCACCCGCCAAGGTGATTTCGCCTTTCTCAACAAGGACTTAATCCACTATAATCAACTGATTATAATCACAACAACTGTTGTGACTAACAATGCACAAGTAATATTACAAGTGAGTAACACCACTAAGACTTAAATCTAGTCCTAGTCTGCTTGAGAAATCTGACCAAACTTGGTCTCTCAAGGAAGAAATACAGGAGTTTAATCTTAACAGATAATGAAATAGAGTTTGCTTCCTATCAAGCTATATCACAACTGTGATTTTTAACTTAGAATATAATACACAAATTGTATGAACAATGAGTTTGTGAGCTTTTTGGATCTTTCATGTAATTTCTTGTTTGAACGTTGTTGTTAGCTTATAATAAATGTCCTTCTACTTATAGTAGGAATAATAAGACCGTTGCTGCCTTCAGAGAAGATGGAGAGCATTAAATGCTTTGCGTGTATCCTTGCAATATTCCATTTTCCAAGAAACTAGTTGTAGGCACTTGAGTGCTTTCAGCCGTCTTTGCATTAATGAGCAAACGTCAGAATGTAAGAGCGTGTTTCCTTTGCTTTGACAAGACAAGTTGGTCTAAACGTTGTTTCAGAATTTGCTTCCAATGTCTTTAAGTCAGAACATGTTTCATTCAACTTCTGGGCAGAGCGTTGTTTTGCTAAGAACTTTGAACAACACTTGCTTTCAAGTTATCTTCAGAATCAAGGAGCCTGCTAGAAGTTAGAAGATACATTTAACAAATAAAGGTTCTTACCAGAGTCAGCAAATGCGTTTGAATAAAAGGTTCTTTAATCAAAGAACTTCTTCATAATCTTTGCTTAGTACTTTAGAATGTTTTCTGTCAGAACATTAACTAAGACATTCAAAACAAATTCATTAGAGCATAAATTATCTTAAATATAATTTAGTTATCATCAAAACTCTTGAGATAGGTCAGAACTAGTCTCGTTCTTTCAATCTCCCCCTTTTTGGTGATGACAAAAAATTATTTTAGATAAAGAAAAGAAACAGATTAAGAGATAAGAATCTCCCCCTGAAATGAATATTTCTATGCATAAGACATCCTGAGATTATTTAGTCAGAGTAATACACAACCTTCTTGAATTTCTTCAGAACTTCTTCAAGAAGATAAATCTTAGCTGGAATATTCTTTCAGAGTTAAAGTGATACCTGCAAAAAAAAATTCTTTTGCACAGAAGGAATTCTTGAAAATTTGTTAGAATGTCTGAGACATAGTCCCATAACTGTTAAACAGCGATTAGTTCAAGAATGCATATTTTCTCCCCCTTTTTGGCATAATCAAAAAGTGTAATAAATGAGAAATTTTGAAAGATTTCATAAAAAAAGTTAAAAAATAGATATCCAGAAGTACAAACAAAATATCCAAATAAGAGACAAAAAGAAACTAGGATTTCTTAGTGACAAGAGCCATTAGAAGATTCTTGATTTCAGAGGAAAATTCGTTTTTCATTGCCATCCAGTTCTTGATCTCTAGATTTGTTTGATCTTGCTTATCCATGAGTTTATTCAAGACTTCATTTTCCTTCTTTAGCTCTTTCAGAGTGTCCATAATGAGTGAGGTAGGAGCAGAAGATGATGAAGCTTCAGTAGAAACAGGGTCAGAAGTAGCAACTGTTGAGTCAGACTTCACAAAGGTAGAGAGCAGAGTTCCTAGATCCATTGCAAGAGTTGACACAGGTTCAGGTCCATCCTTAATTGAAGGTTGATTCAATAGAACAATAGCCAAAGGATTTGAATCTTCGGAGGATTCTTCAAATTCATCTTCTGATATGTCCATCTTATCAGCTGGTGTATCAACAATCATTAGCGAAGACTTCTTATTCTAAGTGTCAGCAACTTTTGTCTTGAAAGCATGCAGAAGTTTGGAAAAGTTGTCCAGCACCTGAGAATGGCAAAAATCCTGTAACTTCCGTGATTCAGCAACCAAGGTTCTTCTGAAGGTTTCCCATAGAAGATATGTTGCTGTTGTGTTCACACTTCCGAAGCAATCTTCTTTCAGCGGTTGTAACCATGCTTGAACATTTGTTATAAAATTTTGAAACAAAGTATTTATATCTGGATGAACGGGTTTAGGGACAGCCGTTCTGTAAGTTTTATTTTTCAAGAATTGTAGAGATTGAAAGTCCACTACAGTTCTTAAAAATCTATTGGGTTCAGGGTTATTTGTAGGTTCAGGTTCAGGTTGGTTAACACAAATAGGAGGTTCTGATATTTCATGAGGTACGGATGGTTCAGCAATTTCAGTTTGTTCAAAAGTTTGTTGTTCTGGAATTTGAGGAGTTGAGAGTGATGTTGTATGTTGTGGTGAAGTGGGTGGAGTGACATCAGGCGAAATTATTATTGTATAAGCGGGAGTGGGAATGGGATTTTGAGGCTGTGGTTGGTTCATAGCAAAAATATTCTCAGATGGTAGGTTGAAAGGAGGTTTTATGGTTGCTAGTGGTTCATTTATCCCTGGAATTCTCCAAGAGCCAGCATCATACCATCCAGTGGGTCTGGGTGATAGAGGTTTGGGAGGGGGTCTTGAAAAATGTTAAGCAGGAATAGGTTGAAAAACAGATGGTTCAGGGGGTTCTGATTGAGAGGGTTCTGATTGGCTGTCAGAATGTTCATCAGAGTCAGAATCACTTAAATATGTTGAAAACTGATTTTTACAAGGGTTGTCAGCAAGGGGTTCAGATGGTAAGGTCAGATCAATGTCTACATCTAAGTCTCCTAAGGTTTGAGAGGATTCAGCAGATGCAGATACATTTTCAGAATTATAAACAGGTATAGTTTCAGCATGATTACCTGTCTTCTTTTTCTTCTTCTGAGGAGTGTCAGAAGGTCCTTCTACAGCTTTTCTCTTCACAGATTCTTGGAGAGCAACATTAGGAGCAGCTTGATTTCTTCCTTGAAGCCAAGTTGGATCAATGGGTGATCCTGTTTCTTTGCAGGTCTCAAGATAGTGCAAAACCATACGAGGATGCTCCCCTGAGTTGAACATAGGAAAGTCAGCAATAGGAATTCTTCTCCTCTTCACAATAGTTGACAGACATGGAGTGGGTTCCACCAGCAGTTTTTCAATAATTTTCCTTTTCAGCAAGTTCTTTCCAGTCATAGTCTTACCACAGATAGGTTCAAGCTCCCCCAGAAGATTTGCTTCTTTTAGGTGAGCAATCAGACCATTCTCAGTCAGAATGTCTGATAATAACCTCCCCATAGGAATCCAATTCCTCTTTGATTTGGGATTCTTCATCCTTTCAGCTTCTCTGGTTTCTTTGACATGGTTCCAGAGATGTTCAAAAAGCAAGTAGGGCAAATCAATTTTGACATTGGTTCCAAGGCAAAACAGCAAATATTGTTGATCAACGTTTATGTAATCAGGAGAACTGGTGTCTTTCCTGTGGTGAATACATCCATGAATAATCCTTGCCCAAATCTTATATTTGTCTTTCAAGTCCCTGACTTTGGAGGAACCTTGACCGCTGGTAAAAATCTCTGAATATACCCTAGACATCTCCATTCTTCCACTGGGCATTCCTGTAACTCCAAGTCCTTTAAATCCCAGCAACCTTCTGATTTGATTTTCTGTAATGGATATTTCCTTGCCCATTACAAAGGAGAGAATAACCTTGGGAGTTGCAATATCGTGAATCCAAAATTCTTTCACCAAAAGTGAAAAGACTGGACCAATAAGACGATCAAAGTAGCTTTCCCAACCTTGAAACTTCACAGCAGGGGACAAGTCAAATCCATTCTCTCTGAGATTCTCAAAGTCTACCATTAGCTCAATCAAAACTTCCAAACTTTCTACCGGAATGAGAGTTGTCCTTTCAGGTATAATGTATTGCTCAGAGTGGGTAGAAGAAGAAGCCATTGAAGTTCTTCTAGAAATGAGAAATTGAAGAAAAGGGTTTTAAGAGAAAAGTACAGTAAAAAAAAAAAGAGTTGAAAGTGACAGTAAAGAATGAAAAGGGTTTTTCAAAAAGTATTTATATGCATTAATTTCAGAAAATAGGTTAAGAATTAAAATTAAAAGTATTTAAGACATAATTAAAATAAAGATTAAAACGGATTTAAAAACGAATCTCATCATTACTTGCATTTAATGATTTGCTAAAAATGAGGGAAAACGTGGGATTATGGCTAATCATCAACAGTTACCTAGAACGTCATCAGTAGCTTTTGCACGCTTGACCTTTCAAAAACACACCACGTGTTCATCTCCTGAAGGATGCATGTAACAACTGTTTGTTCTAATGAATTTCTGAACTACACTTGGACATGAAGCGTTAGAATGTTTCATAACTTTTCATATAACTTCTGTTACAACTTCTCTTCTAACTTCTGAAGAGTTGTTGATCAGAGCATTCATTTCAGAAAGTTCTGAAGCCAGTCACAGAAAATAAATATTATTTTATTCAGGACATAATTCCATACAAATATTTTTCAGAATGAAATTAAATCTATCTTCTGAAAGGGGTTTGGTAAAAATGTCAGCCCATTGATGGTCTGTTTTTACAAAAATTAAGTTTAATATTCCCTTCTGAATATAGTCCCTTATGAAATGATATTTAATTTCTATATGTTTGGCTTTAGAATGTAAGATTGGATTTTTAGTAAGACAAATAGCAGAAGTATTGTCACAGAAGATAGGAATCTTACTTTCATAAAGGTTGAAATCTTCTAGTTGACTTTTCATCCAAATCATCTGAGAGCTACATCCAACAGCAAATATATATTCAACTTTTGTGGTTGATAGAGCAATTGTTGCTTGCTTCTTGCTGTACCATGAGATAAGATTGTCACCCAAAAACTGGAAGCTTCCAGAGGTGCTTTTTCTTTCAATTCTATCTCCAGCAAAGTCAACATCACAATAACCTGCTAGTTTGTAATCTTGTGATCTTCTGTAACACAGACCAAGATTAGAAGTACCTTTCAGATACCTAAGAATTCTCTTAACAACTGTTAAATGAGATTCTCTAGGATCTGATTGGAATCTAGCACACAAGCACACGCTAAATAATATATCAGGTCTAGATGCAGTCAGATAGAGAAGGAATCCAATCATACCTCTATAGAGATTCTGATCTACTTTCATACTTACCTCATCTTTACCTAGAATGCAGGTTGGATGCATAGGTGTCTTGGCATCTTTTCTTTCTGACATTTGAAATTTCTTCAGAAGTTCTTTAACATACTTCGTCTGATGTATGAAAGTTCCTTCTGGAGTCTGGTTGATTTGAATTCTAAGAAAGAATTTCAATTCACCCATCATGCTCATTTCAAATTCTGCCTGCATGGTCTTAGCAAATTCTTTTCCAAGGGAGATATTAGAGGTTCCAAAAATTATGTCATCAACGTAAATTTGACAGATTAAAATATCATTTTTAAATGTTTTTCTGAAGAGAGTTATGTCCACTTTCCCTCTGGTAAAATCTTTTTCTAATAGAAAATTACTCAGACGATCATACCAAGCTCTGGGAGCTTGTTTTAAACCGTACAAAGACTTTTTAAATTTAAAAACATGTTATGGATGCTTTGAATCATTAAATCCAGGAGGTTGATGGACATATACTTCTTCTTCAATATAACCATTTAGAAATGCACTTTTAACATCCATTTGATATAATGAAATGTTATTTCGTACAGCAAAAGAAATTAATAATCTTATAGATTCTAACCTGGCGACTGGGGAAAAGGTTTCATTATAATCAATTCCTTCTTGTTGACTATAACCCTGTGCGTCATGCTTTGTTTCTGATTACTTCTCCTTGTTCGTTCAATTTGTTTCTGAAAACCCATTTGGTTCCTATAACATTGAATCCTTTGGTCTTGGAACTAGATTCCACACATCATTCTTGGAGAATTGATTTAGTTCTTCTTGCATTGCTAAGATCCAATCATTATCTTCCAGGGCTTCATCAATGGTAGTTGGCTCAATCAGAGAGACTAAACCAAACAAAGATTATTCATTGATTCTGAGAGAGGATCTTGTTCTGACGGGATCTTCTTTTCTTCCAATGATTACGTCTTCTTTGTGAGCTGAAGATATTCTAGGAAACCTTTTCTGTGTGGGTTGGTCAGAGATTCTAAGATTGTTCCGAGCATTGTCAAGAGGATGATCTGCTACGTCTTCTTTTGCTTCTGAACTTTCAAAGTTTGAGTGATGATCTTTTGTACCTACAGAAAAATCAATTTGCTTTGGCTGTTGTTGGCCAAGCTTATCATCAAACCTGACTTTGATTGATTCTTCAACAATCAAAGTTTCTGTGTTGTATACTCTATAGCCTTTTGAGCGTTCAGAGTATCAAAGCAGGAAACACTTTTGTGCGTTGGAATCAAACTTATTCAGAGTTTCGTTGGTGTTTAAAATAAAACAAGTACATCCAAAAGGATGGAAATAAGAAATGTTGGGCTTTCTGTTTTTCCACAATTCATAGGGAGTCTTTTCAAGAATAGGTCTGTTGTACCCCAAAATTTGCCCTCCCATATTTCTCAAAATATTTCAAGAAAAATTCACAAGTCCAACCCGGCGCGTCATATTCAGGTATTCTTTCGCCAAGATATCTCTGATAACGTATTCTCAAATTCAGGTTCGGCTCAAGAGTCAATTCTTTAAAGAAGGTATCCGAATGTGTGAGTTTTCTCGAAGAAATATGGTGAAAAAGTGTGCTGAAAGTGCAGTTTTTACGCGCTAAAAAATTCATAACTTGAAGATCGTGGCTCGTTTTGAACCCGTTCCGGTGGCCAAAATTCCGTCTTGACATTATCTACGTTTTCATCTCTCACGGCTGGAAGCCAATTTCGATCAGAAGGTCTTCAAAAATGTGGATTTATCAAGTATTTTCGTACAGAAAATTTGTGACAGAAGTTTATTTACGTCATGTTCAGAAAATCATAATTTGGTCGATTTTCATCGTATCGAGCTGGTTCCGGCGCCAAAATTTCACAAATTGAGTTGACTACATTTTCACAGAAGGTATTAAGTTCAAACGTTATTCAAAAGGACTTCGTTTTTTGCTCAGAGTGCGCGACACGCCGAAAATCCTGAATGCTGAATGTTATTTCATCTGGGCCGAAACTTCGAAAATTCATAACTCGGTCAATTTTTATCGGATTGGACTCATATTTTTACACAAGGTCAGTGACTCATAGATCTACAACTTTGCTTCAAAAGTCGAGACCAAATTATGCACCGATCAATACCAGTTTTTTATTGAAGAACATGTCAGAGTCGACACTGGAGCCCAAAATAAGTTTGTCTGAGCTGAAACTTCAAAAATTCATAACTAATTCACTGTTTATCCGATTGAGCCGATTTTCGGACAGGAGTTAGTTCTTGATATCGGATACATTTTGTATTCACATTTCAACTTCAAAAATTGCACTTAAGTCCCTGCGATTTAGCCTGGAAAGTGACGAACTCAAGTAAACATTGGAGGCCCAATTGCACATTCAAAGCCCATTTTCTTTACCTTAATTTCTATTATATAATCACCTTCTTTTCACACAAACCAGTGAGGAGGAGGAAAAGAGAGAAAAAACCTGGCCACAACACTGTCAGAATATCAAATTCTTTCAAGAACCCTAAAACCTTGAAATCCTTATTGCAAATCCATCTCTCACTACAAACAAGCCATCACAGTTACAAACCAACACCTCACTACTTCTTCAGTAAGGGTAAAGCTGGCTTGATCTCCATGATCCAAAAGGCATAAAAGCATTCATGTCACTAATTTTCCAGTAAGGGTAAGATTGATTTGATCTCCATGATCAAAAGAGTATAATCATTCATACATGCCATATTGTGCCTAAACATTAAATTTCTTCATATATCGACTTTATTTGCATTTTATGATTTTATTTAATGTGTTCATGAGATTCAACACTGCAGATTTAGACAGGATCCCATGCAGGTTCATTAAGGAACGTTGAGGCCAAAACACAAATGGCCAAAAGCCAAAAGCCAAATGGCCAAAAGAACAACTTATGCATGACACCAATACATGGTGAGACAGACACCCTGAGAAGATTAAAGAACTTTAAGGCCAGAACACAAATGGCCAACGGCCAGAACACAAATGGCCAACAGCCAGAACACAAATGGCCATGAAACCCAATCCAATGGCCAAAGAATGCAGACCACAGTACTCAGGAGTCAATGAACACGCACGTGATGCCAGAAAGTCAAACAAGGCTTTTTGTCTAATGGGCCAGAATACTTCAAAAAACCTCCCCTTGGCTTTTCATCATTTTTTAATAGTGTAATTTTCTCATTAATTATAAAATATTTTGTAAATAAACATGTACATTAAATATTTAGTAAATTAGGTTAAACTTGAATACTTTTTTCATTAATAATTAAAAACAACTTAGAATTAGGGTTCCTCTTCAATTTTAATTTCTTTATTTCATAAATACAAAAAAAAACCTAAGAAACATTTCCTTTCTTAATTAAATAATTAATTAACCTTTAATTCAATTTAATTTCAAAAGGGTCCAACGCCCTCGAACATTCGATACTAATTTCTTTTCGCGCACGTATTCTTATTTATTTTTTTCCGAATATTATGTAACTGCTCAAGCCATGTAATAGTAATTAGGAATTTATTTTACTTTCCGCATCTTTTATTAAAACGGGTCTTTGTAATTTGGTGATGTATAGACCCGCGCCTTGTAATAGCGTAGGATTTACCTTTTCCGTCATTTAAATTTCCGCACTTTTAAACTGCTAAATTGCATGAAAGAATGTATGGCCTAAATTAAAAACAAGCGTAGATCACCATGATACATGTACAAGATAAATGCTAAACTGAAAACAACACACAAATTCACACACCACTTCTAGGGTACGCCTCACTGTTGCCTTACCTTCGAAACGTGGTCGTCGAGTATAGGACGTTTTAGTAAGTCCTTATGTCCATGATCCAGTTGCCTCGAAATGGTTGCCTCGGATAAAAAAGGACCAATGGCATAAGGGTAGCTTCTAAGGTGTCATACTGTTGCTCTGGTGACCACACTGTCCCTACAAACGAATTGACCCGAACACCTCCAACGGTGGTGCTACCTACCTCTCAATGGTGGGATAGCACTACCTTAAGGACATTTACACAGCCTAATTCCTTAGGGTAGGTAGATGACTCATAGATACTTGCTCTATTCAAAAAAACAAATCAAAAACTCTTTTCACACCGACACTTTTCAAAAAGCTTTCAAAACAATTTTTCAAACACTCTTGAGGACTGATACAAGAGTCGATCTGAAATCTTTAAACGAAACTTTTTTCAAACCCACTCACACTTTGAAAAGCAAACACTTTTGAAAACACAATGAGCAAGTATCTAAGAGCCCATGGATAACCATGGATAGAAAGGGTGCTAACACCTTCCCTTTCTATAAATCTACCTCCCGAACCGAGAAACTATCTCATAAGGAATTTTGCTGTGCTTTTGTCCTGTCCATGTTGGAGAAAATAAAAGACGGTGGCGACTCTTGCTTCCGTGACATTTCATGAACCAGTGTTAAACAGTCAGTTCCAGATCCACCGATCACAGAACTGGCGACTCTGCTGGGGAAACTTTAAAAGTGAGGTGTACCTTAGGACTAAGATCACTTGTGTTTTCAATTGTCTGAATTGTTTGCTTTATTATTGTGGGCCTGTCTTGGGAGTTCTATAGATCCTAACCCGGATCTGGGGGATACCTTCTTAAAAAGTAGCAACAAGACTGTGAGGGAACTGTGCGGGGTATACCGACATGGTTGAAGCAGTCTGCTACATTGATGTGGCACTTTGGTGAGTACCGGTAACCCTTGAGTCCAGTCAAGGAGAGTACGGGGCCGCCGCGTGGTGTCGTGAAGCATCAACTGACCTTAGGAACCTTAATTGAACCATCTTGGCCTCTTTAGGGTAGTGAGATAACTGACTTTGGTGCAGTCCAAGGTTGGTTGATACTCGACACTACACTCAATTGAGGGTTGTTTTCTTGGAATATTTCGGTCGCCAGTTCAGTGGCTAAATCGAAACGATGAACAATGAAACCAATCCAATGATATTGGGACCCTTAGAACCCGGTTACTTCTAATAGGACAGGTTGAGCCCACCAACTTCAAGAGGGTAATACCCATACCCCATGCTGGCCTAAACTCTAAGGACTTCTCTTGTGTGACTTGTGTGCCTTCAAACTTGACTACTTGCATACTTGTTATCTGACACTTGAGTTTCTTGCAGGTTTTGTTTACAGTCCTTAATATGGACTCATAACAGGGTTTACCTACATGCATAGCATAACATCATACCATTGCATGCATCCTACATAAGGACTAACCCATTTCAAGGATCTCAAGGGCTTGTGATGCAGGTCATGATGAACCAACTGTCCAGCAAGGGGCAAAGGGGATTTATTTTCCTCTAGCCAAGGTTGATAACTTGAGTCAGGGGCTATGACCTACTCGATATGGTGAGCCTTTGACCCTTGAAGAAGGACGCTCAGCAACATGAAGTTCCTTCAATCAAGCTATCCAGATTTAAATCCTAACAATTTTCTTGTTAATCCCGTGAGATCCTTGAAAACATCACATGCATACATACATGTCATTGCATTGCAGGTACCCCTTTACAGGTTGCTTACCTTCTTCGCTGTTTATTTCAGCCGAGCGTCATGAATCCTGAGTCATCTACTGAGCAGTCCTCAAGGCTCTCCAGGATCAGAACGCCCAGTTCCAAGAGCTGATCATGAGTCTAGCCCAGGGGCAACAAGATCTGAAGACTCTGCTCTCGAAGAAGAAGAAGAAGAGGACGGTGTTGTTCAACCGGAGACGCAAATCTGGGAATGGGTCACAAAATGAAGTTGAGATGACTACCCCGTCTGTTGGGAAAGAAAGTCCCCATGAAAGAGAGGTTCCTGGTCCAGTGGTCTCCGACAACGAGACCGATTATAATGATGAACAGTACCCTCCAGCTGAGGACAGGTATAAACAGTTGGAAGACCGGCTAAGTGCCATGGAGATAAAAAAAGTGCCCGACCTGGACTTCGAAGATCTAGGTCTGTCTTCTGGGGTAATAATCCCGCACAAGTTCAAAGCACCATCTTTCGCAAAGTACGACGGGGCATCCTGTCCTAAGCTGCATCTCAGGTCTTACACAAGGAGGATCCAACCCTACACGGCTAACAAGAATTTATGGATTCACTTCTTTCAGGATAGTCTGTCTGGAACCCAACTCGACTGGTTCTATCAATTGAATGGTGCCAACATCCGCAGCTGGGAAGACTTGGCCACTGCATTCTACAAGCAATACCAGTATAATGCCGACCTTGCTCCCACGCGCACTCAGCTTCAGGGAATGTCTATGGGTGCAGGCGAAGGTTTTAAAGAATATGCTCAAAAATGGAGGGACCTTGCTGGAAGGGTACAACCACCTTTGACTGACCGCGAGCTCGTCGACATGTTCTTGGGGACCCTGTCTGGTCCATTCTTCAACCACCTGATTGGGAATTCTGCTGTTGGGTTTACAGATCTGATCTTAACCGGGGAAAGAATAGAAGCTGGCATCAAGTCGGGGAAAATACATAATGGTGATTCCTCAAACATTGAGAAGAAACCATCCAAGAGAGAATCTAGTGCTGTCAACGCGGTAACTATTGCAAAGCCGGCCGGTGCTCCTCAGCGTCACAATCAACAAAGGGAAGAGAGACCTAAAAGGCAATTTACCCCCCTCGGCATGACCTTGTCACAGATATTGCCACAGCTGCTGGAAACCAAGTTGGTAACTCTCATGGACCCTCCAAAGAATCCTAACAGGACACCTTCAAGGTACAACCCCAATGTTCACTGCGCCTATCATTCTGACAGCCCGGGGCATGCTACAAATGACTGTTGGACTTTGAGAAACAAGGTTCAGGATCTGATCGACGCGAGGGAAGTCCAGTTCGACTCTCCAAAGACTCCGAATGTGACCACTTCTCCCTTGCCAAAACATGGCTAGGATTGGAAATTTTTTTGTTCATTCGAATGTTCAAGTTGTAATTTTTCTTTGATTGTTCAAACATTTTATTCATGTCAAACGCTGTTATTTCATTAATGCATCGCATATGTCTGTTTTGAATCAATATATTTGCATTCTCTATATTCAAACTGCTTTCATTTTTTGATGTCAACTCTCAATTAATAATTCTGAGCCTCTTGAGGGAGGATGACGAAAACGATACCACGATCTTTACAGTATGCTCTTGAACAGACCCCGCTGATGAAGTACAGGCATTGTTTCAATTCCTAAACACTGGAGTTATAAGGAAGATAATCCCTCGTCAACCCCTCTGAGCCAAAGAAGTAGGAGTTTTTTCTTTTCGAAATTTAAAACCCTTAATCATAACCTGGGGCAGGGTAGTTCTCTCAGTTGATCCAAGTGCATAACAAATGGCACCAAAGAGGTCCTTACAAAACAAAGAAAGACAGCGGTGGTTCCGAACAATCATAAAGACAAGCAGTCATTACCAAAGAAAAAATAATAAAAGCCCAATAAGTCGAAACCTATGAAGGAGACTTACAAAAATGGGGCATCCCGCTGACTGTAATCACAAGGAACAGTTCAGGCAAAAAACAGGGATAACGAAATCAAAAAAGAAAGAGGTCCTACAAACCCTCAACAAAAAAGGAAATGACTGCCTATTCAAAATAAACTGTCAATATCCGAACCATCATCAGAATATCAGGACAAAGACTCAAACAAGGTCTAACGCACGATCAACTGAGTTTAGGTTTGAAGAACATCACGAAGAGCGGGTGGGTACAAATAATTTGAGCCTTTATCCTTTGTTTCTTAAACCGTGAACCAGGCCATGTTACAACCCTAAAAAATCCTAGCTGAAGCATGGGTTAGTTCGAAAGCATACTGTTACAAAGGTATCCTGACTCCTTAAGGCTTGCTGTAAAATACTGAGTTGACATCACAGTTTACAAAAAATTCACTTGTTTTTATGAAAAAATGCATTTTCAAAAAAAAACTTCAAGACAGACATAGGCTTTGCATTTTTAATATAACATTGTTTGCATATGACTTTTTGTTCGAACAACATAGAAATTCGCACGAAGAATATCTAATGAACAAAAGCTATTCCAACCAAGGGGCATGGCACGATCATTGTCCATCATCTGGGGCAGTTAAGTCAAGATTCGGAGAATCTCTCAAAAGGCCAACCAGCTTGGGGCAAACCTCCCTCTGAGTCACTTGGGGCATTGGACATGAATTCCGACGACGAATCTTGCATGATCAGACATCTTCTGGTAGCATGGCAACGCTATCAATAGGGGCACCTCCCTTCCCTCCGAGAGTGTGGACATAGTCGAAAAAAATACTACGCAAAATCAAAGACCCGCTAGGTTGACACACCTAGGCAAAAATAAGGGCTTCCCGGCGAACCAAAAGGGTTCGGGCAAAATAAGGGATGAAAATAAAAAAATCTGTACACCCGGCAAGTCGAAAACCTGAAAAGGCGGCTTGGGCAAAAATGGGTATCCCGGTGGACTGAAAACCCGAAAGGGCGGTCCAGGAAAAAATTAGGGATCAAAGCGTACGACTATGTCCCGTCATCTCGTCACTTGCCTACCAGAAGATTTGTCAATCGGCAGCCGTCAAGCACCTCCACAGGTATCTCCTAACATCAGAAACTGGGGCAATAATGAGTTGTCTAAATGATCCGGTTGCTCTGTCCACCGAAGTGCCAAGGTAAGTTCAGCTGAAGAATGCGACCAAGATACCTTCACTCCCTGCAGAGCGAACGCGTCTCCCCAGGTTTTATTCAAAGGTTATTTCTCCACCAGAGCTTATAACTGGGTTATCCTCAGCTAAAAGCCACGGAAAGATCATCCTTGGCGAAGTCTTCCTATCCCCAGCGGAGTCAAAACTTCCAACAGAGCACAACAACGGTATCCCCAACGGAGTTATCCTCGTCAACCTCAGCAAAGTACCTCTCTTTCCCCACAGAGTTACCTCCCCGCAGAGTAATCTATTCGCCAAGTTTACTCCCCAACGGAGTCATCTTCTCCTACAGGTTCATTCTTGCAACAATCTCCCCAGCGGAAACGAAGATCTATTCTTCAACATCAGCCCAGGATTTGACTTCCCGGCATCCGTCAATGATCTATTTTCCCAGACGAAGATACATTCATAAACATCACATTGTTATACATCATGATACATGCATATACGCATCATATCATACAATCTCATGTGTTGAGAACATCATTGCTTGATTCATATCATGCATTGCATATGACTGACCTTTACCTTTCAGGAAGGATACAGTTAAATGATCAGCTATGTAGACGAATACAGTCAAAAGAGACCAACCCAGTCAAAGAATACAAATCCAGTTAAATCAATGCCTAAAGATTTCTCTGATACAACTCGTCGTTATAGACACTCGTCGTTATAGACACTCGTCGTTATAGACACTCGTCGTTATAGACACTCGTCATTATAGGCACTCGTCGTTATAGACACTCGTCGTTATAGACACTCGTCGTTATAGACACGCGTCGTTATAGACACTCGTCGTTAGAGACCACCCGTCCATGGAAATAACCTGTCAGTAGAGACAACTCACCAACCTTTCTATATTCCAGACTCGATTCCTGTATCTTGCCAGGGCACGTCTGAAGAGTTCGAAGATCCGATTCCTGTATCCTTCCAGGGTGTATCTGTTGACGACTATTCTCCGGACTCGATTCCTGTATCTTGCCAGGGCACGTCTGAAGAGTTTAAAGATTCGATTCCTGTATCCAGCCAGGGCACATCTACATAAAGAAATTGAAGATCAACTCCTGTAATAGGCCAGGTAATTATCTTTCTTTTCTCAGGTACGCAAGTTCTCGCTAAGGAATCTCTTACGCGATCGACACTTAGATGGCATTTATAAGCCCATCTCCACATACCGACAGTCTCCAAATGGCATCTATAAGCCCATTTCCGACAAGGTTCTGTCATACTTCCAGATGACATCTATAAGCCCATCCTCCTATCCAGCATCTCTCCAAATGGCATCTGTAAGCCCATTCCCTGCATCATACTGCTAACACTCTACTATATGAGTGCAAATTTCTGGGCACTCTAGTGTTCAATCATCTTCCACCTTCGGATTACGAAAGGCACGCCAGCCAATCTACATCCTCAGGTTTAAGAAGATTGAACAGGGGCAACTGTTGTACCCCAAAATTTGCCCTCCCATATTTCTCAAAATATTTCAAGAAAAATTCACAAGTCCAACCCGGCGCGTCATATTCAGGTATTCTTTCGCCAAGATATCTTTGATAACGTATTCTCAAATTCAGGTTCGGCTCAAGAGTCAATTCTTTAAAGAAGGTATCCGAATGTGTGAGTTTTCTCGAAGAAATATGGTGAAAAAGTGTGCTGAAAGTGCAGTTTTTACGCGCTAAAAAATTCATAACTTGAAGATCGTGGCTCGTTTTGAACCCGTTCCAGTGGCCAAAATTCCGTCTTGACATTATCTACGTTTTCATCTCTCACGGCTGGAAGCCAATTTCGAACATAAGGTCTTCAAAAATGTGGATTTATCAAGTATTTTCGTACAGAAAATTTATGACAAAAGTTTATTTGCGTCATGTTCAGAAAATCATAACTTGGTCGATTTTCATCGTATCGAGCTGGTTCCGGCGCCAAAATTTCATAAATTGAGTTGACTACATTTTCACAGAAGGTATTGAGTTCAAACGGTATTCAAAAGGCCTTCGTTTTTTGCTCAGAGTACGCGACACGCTGAAAATCCTGAATGCTGAATATTATTTCATCTGGGCCGAAACTTCGAAAATTCATAACTCGGTCAATTTTTATCGGATTGGACTCATATTTTTACACAAGGTCACTGACTCATAGATCTACAACTTTGCTTCAAAAGTCGAGACCAAATTATGCACCGATCAATACCAGTTTTTTATTGAAGAACGTGTCAGAGTCGACACTGGAGCCCAAAATAAGTTTGTCTGAGCTGAAACTTCAAAAATTCATAACTAATTCACCGTTTATCCAATTGAGCCGATTTTCGGACAGGAGTTAGTTCTTGATGTCGGCTACATTTTGTTTTCACATTTCAACTTCAAAAATTGCACTTAAGTCCCTGCAATTTAGCCTGGAAAGTGACGAACTCAAGTAAACATTGGAGGCCCAATTGCACATTCAAAGCCCATTTTCTTTACCTTAATTTCTATTATATAATCACCTTCTTTTCATACAAACCATGGAGGAGGAGGAAAAGAGAGAAAAAACCTGGCCACAACACTGTCAGAATATCAAATTCTTTCAAGAACCCTAAAACCTTGAAATCCTTATTACAAATCCCTCTCTCACTACAAACAAGCCATCACAGTTACAAACAAACACCTCACTACTTCTTCAGTAAGGGTAAGGCTGGCTTGATCTCCATGATCCAAAAGGCATAAAAGCATTCATGTCACTAATTTTCCAGTAAGGGTAAGATTGATTTGATCTCCATGATCAAAAGGGTATAATCATTCATACATGTCATATTGTGCCTAAACATTAAATTTCTTCATATATTGGCTTTATTTGCATTTTATGATTTTATTTAATGTGTTCATGAGATTCAACACTGCAGATTTAGACAGGATCCCATGCAGGTTCATTAAGGAACGTTGAGGCCAAAACACAAATGGCCAAAAGCCAAAAGCCAAATGGCCAAAAGAATAACTTATGCATGACACCAATACATGGCGAGACAGACACCCTGAGAAGATTAAGGAACGTTAAGGCCAGAACATAAATGGCCAACGGCCAGAACACAAATGGCCAACAGCCAAAACACAAATGACCATGAAACCTAATCCAATGGCCAAAGAATGCAGACCACGGTACTCAGGAGTCAATGAACACTCACGTGATGCCAGAAAGTCAAACAAGGCTTTTTATCTAATGGGCCAGAATACTTCAAAAAACCTCCCCTTGGGCCTGAAACCCCCCTTGGTTTGCATCCTTTTTAATTTTATTTTCTTTTCTTTTCTAATTCTTTTTTAATTGTTTTAATTGTTTTTTTTCACCATAAAATAATTTTCTATAATAAAAACAGAAAAATAAAAAAATACAAATATATTTAATTTCTTCACTAATTAATTTTTGTAAATAAACTTTAAATAATAAATTTAGTTAATTTAGGTTTTCAATTTTAATACTTTTTCTTAAATAAATAAAATATGTAGAAATTAGGTTTTTTAACTTTTTCATCATTTTTTAATAAATAATTTTCTCATTAATTATAAAATATTTTGTAAATAAACATGTACATTAAATATTTAGTAAATTAGGTTAAACTTGAATACTTTTTTCATTAATAATTAAAAACAACTTAGAATTAGGGTTCCTCTTCAATTTTAATTTCTTTATTTCATAAATACAAAAAAAAACCTAAGAAACATTTCCTTTCTTAATTAAATAATTAATTAACCTTTAATTCAATTTAATTTCAAAAGGGTCCAACGCCCTCGAACATTCGATTCTAATTTCTTTTCGCGCACGTATTCTTATTTATTTCTTTCCGAATATTATGTAACTGCTCAAGCCATGTAATAGTAATTAGGAATTTATTTTACTTTCCGCATCTTTTATTAAAACGGGTCTTTGTAATTTGGCGATGTATAGACCCGCGCCTTGTAATAGCGTAGGATTTACCTTTTCCGTCATTTAAATTTCTGCACTTTTAAACTGCTAAATTGCATGAAAGAATGTATGGCATAAATTAAAAACAAGCGTAGATCACCATGATACATGTACAAGATAAATGCTAAACTGAAAACAACACACAAATTCACACACCACTTCTAGGGTAAGCCTCACTGTTGCCTTACCTTCGAAACGTGGTCGTCGAGTATAGGACGTTTTAGTAAGTCCTTATGTCCATGATCCAGTTGCCTCGAAATGGTTGCCTCGGATAAAAAAGGATCAATGGCATAAGGGTAGCTTCTAAGGTGTCCTACTGTTGCTCTGGTGACCACACTGTCCCTACAAACGAATTGACCCGAACACCTCAAATGGTGGTGCTACCTACCTCTCAATGGTGGGATAACACTACCTTAAGGACATTTACACAGCCTAATTCCTTAGGGTAGGTAGATGACTCATAGATACTTGCTCTATTAAAAAAAAACAAATCAAAAACTCTTTTCACACCGACACTTTTCAAAAAGCTTTCAAAACAATTTTTCAAACACTCTTGAGGACTGATACAAGAGTCGATCTGAAATCTTTAAACAAAACTTTTTTCAAACCCACTCACACTTTGAAAAGCAAACACTTTTGAAAACACAATGAGCAAGTATCTAAGAGCCCATGGATAACCATGGATAGAAAGGGTGCTAACACTTTCCTTTCTATAAATCTACCTCCCGAACCGAGAAACTATCTCATAAGGAATTTTGCTGTGCTTTTGTCCTGTCCATGTTGGAGAAAATAAAAGACAGTGGCGACTCTTGCTTCTGCGACATTTCGCGAACCAGCGTTAAACAGTCAGTTCTAAATCCACCGATCACAAGGTCTTATAGAGATTCTATTCTGAATGTAACACACTGTGTTCACAGCTTCTGCCCAAAAGTGCTTAGCCATATTTGTTTCATTGATCATGGTACTGGCCATCTCTTGTAATGTTCTATTCTTTCTTTCTACAACTACATTTTGCCGGGGAGTTCTAGGACAAGAAAAATTATGAACAATACCATTTCCTTTAAAATATTTTTCAAAATAATGATTTTCAAATTCACCACCATGATCACTTTTAACTTTTGTGATTTTAAAATCTTTTTCATTTTGCACTTGAGTACAGAAGTCAATGAATACAGATTGTGACTCATCCTTGTGTTTTAAAAACTTTACCCATGTCCATTTGCTGAAGTCATCAACGATGAACAATCCATACTTCTTGCCTCTGATGGATGCAGTTTTAACTGGCCCAAACAGATCAATATGAAGTAACTCTAATGGTTTAGAGGAAGAGACAACATTCTTAGATTTAAAGGAAGGTTTTGAAAATTTTCCTTTTTGACATGCTTCGCACAGAGCTTCTGAGTTGTACTTCAGATTGGGAAGTCCTCTGACTAAATTTAATTTATTTAGTTGAGAGATTTTTCTAAGACTGACATGTCCCAATCTTATGTGCCATACCCATTGCTCATTGCTAACAGACAAAAGACATTTTACGTTTTGAGATTTAAGATCTGATAAATCAATTTTGTAAATGTTGTTCTTTCTCTTGCTAGAAAAGAGGATTGATCCATCCTTTTGACTTACAGCTTTACAAGAGTTTTGATTGAAGATAATGTCATAGCCATTGTCACTTAATTGACTTATGGACAATAGATTATGAGCTAATCCTTCTACTAATAAAACATTTGAGATATAAGGAAGATTACCGTTTCCTATGGTTCCAGAACCAATAATCTTCCCTTTCTGATTAACTCCGAACTTCACATCTCCTCCAGCTTTAAGTTCTAGACTTTGGAACATAGACCTTTTTCCCGTCATGTGTCGTGAGCACCCAGAGTCCAGGTACCATGACTGGTGTTTTAATTGAGCTGTTAAGGACATCTGCAACAAATATTATTTTATCCTTAGGTACCCATATCTTTTTGGGTCCTTTTGGGTTAGCATAAGAGTTTCCAGAATGTGATGTATATTTTATATCATGTGAGTGTACAAACTTGAATTGCTTATTCAGAGGTTTGTAAGTGAAGGTCATTTTAGCAACAGGTTTTGGAATGTATGTCTCCTTCCCTTTGGGAGGTTCATATCCAATTCCTCTTCTGTTTTTCCCACTAACTCCATAGATCATTGGAGCCATTTTGCTTTTGTCTATGCCTTTAGCAAGAAAAGATTGAAAGCTATAGTCATATTCTTTTAGAATATCTTTTGAACCAGACACAAACTCTGAACTAAAATTCTTTCGAACAATTTGAATTTCCTTTTTAAGTTTAAGATTATTTTCTAAAAGTTCAGATTTTTCTGTTTCAAGTTTCTTAAAATCAGATGCAAGACTCTTCTTGAGTTTCTTGTATTTGATTTTGAGCTTACTATAGTTTTCCAGAAGTTTTGATAAACTATCAACAAGTTCTTCTCTAGAAAATTCAGAAAATACCTCTCTTTGTTCTGACTCACAGTCTGAGTCATCTTCTGTGATAGCCATTAGAGCTAGGTTGGAATTTTCATCTTCAGAACCAGATTCATCTTCAGAAGAATCTGATTCATCCCAGGTTTCCATCATTCCTTTCTTCTTTCCAAATCTCTTCTTTGGTCTTTCTTTTTGAAGCTTTGGACAATCACTTTTGAAGTGACCAGGTTCTTTGCATTCATAACAGATGATCTCTCTTCTGTTTGACTTTTTGTGTCCAGAAGATTCCGGTTTATCTTATGACTTCTTAAAGTTCCTGAACTTCTTTTGTCTGTGCTTCCACAGATGATTAATCCTTTTGGAGAGAAAAGATAGTTCGTCTTCTTCTGAAGCTGATTCTTCAGAGTTTTCTTCTTCAGCCTGAAAAGCGTTAGTATCAAATTTCTTAATTGATTTAAGGGCTAGAGACTTACCTTTCTTTTGAGGCTCGTGCTCATCCAGTTCAATCTCATGACTTCTGAGAGCGCTGATGAGTTCCTCCAGAGACACATTGTTCAGATCTTTTGACACTTTGAAGGCAGTGACCATTGGTGCCCATCTTCTGGGTAAGCTTCTGATGATCTTTTTCACATGATCTGCTTTGGTATATCCTTTGTTCAAAACTCTCAGACCGGCGACCAGAGTTTGAAACCTAGAGAACATTGCTTCTATAGACTCACTCTCTTCAACTTTGAAGGCTTCATACTTCTGAACTAAAGCCAGAGCTTTAGACTCCTTAACTTGAGCGTTTCCTTCATGAGTCATTTTGAGAGACTCAAACATATCATGCGCTGTATATCTATTAGTGATTTTTTCATATTCTACTTTAGATATAGCATTTAAAAAAATATTTCTAGCTCTGTGATGATTTTTAAAATCAGCTTTTTGTTGTCTATCCATATTTTTTCCATCCACCTTGTTTCCTTCTGAATCTGTAGGATGTTTGTAACCATCCAGGACTATATCCCAAAGATCACTATCATGACCTAGAAAGAAACTTTCTAGTCTATCTTTCCAGTACTCAAAATCTTCTCCATCAAACACTAGAGGTTTGTTGTAACTAATATTGTTTTGTTCAGCGGTCATTGTGTTTTCCTCTGGATCTTTTCCTGACACGATTAAGTGTTGTGCTCAGAGTCAAGCTCTGATACCAATTGAAGGGGTAAGAAAACACTTAGAAGGGGAGGGGGGTTGAATAAGTGTCTCTTTTTATTTAATACAAAGCTCAAACAATAATGTAATAACACAGTTATTTTTATCCTGGTTCGTTTGAACTCAAACTACTCCAGTCCACCCGCCAAGGTGATTTCGCCTTTCTCAACAAGGACTTAATCCACTATAATCAACTGATTACAATCACACAACAACTGTTGTGACTAACAATGCACAAGTAATCTTACAAGTGACTAACACCACTAAGACTTAAATCTAGTCCTAGTCTGCTTGAGAAATCTGACCAAACTTGGTCTCTCAAGGAACAAATACAGGAGTTTAATCTTAACAGATAATGAAATAGAGTTTGCTTCCTATCAAGCTATATCACAAATGTGATTTTTCACTTAGAATATAATACACAAATTGTATGAACAATGAGTTTGTGAGCTTTTTGGATCTTTCACGTAGTTTCTTGTTTGAACGTTGTTGTTAGCTTGCAATAAATGTCCTTCTACTTATAGTAGGAACCATAAGACCGTTGCTGCCTTCAGAGAAGATGGAGAGCATTAAATGCTTTGCTTGTATCCTTGCAATATTCCATTTTCCAAGAAACTAGTTGTAGGCACTTGAGTGCTTTCAGCCATCTTTGCATTAATGAGCAAACGTCAGAATGTAAGAGCGTGTTTCCTTTGCTTTGACAAGATAAGTTGGTCTAAACGTTGTTTCAGAATTTGCTTCCAATGTCTTTAAGTCAGAACATGCTTCATTCAACTTCTGGGCAGAGCGTTGTTTTGCTAAGAACTTTGAACAACGCTTACTTTCAAGCTATCTTCAGAATCAAGGAGCCTGCTAGAAGTTAGAAGATACATTTAACAAGTAAAGGTTCTTACCAGAGTCAGCAGATGCGTTTGAATAAAAGGTTCTTTAATCAAAGAACTTCTTCATAATCTTTGCTTAGTACTTTAGAATGTTTTTTGTCAGAACATTAACTAAGACATTCAAAACACATTCATTAGAGCATAAATGATCTTAAATATAATTTAGTTATCATCAAAACTCTTGAGATAGGTCAGAACTAGTCTTGTTCTTTCAGGAATACCCTAAGGGTGTAAGTGTGAGAAGTGTGTTTTTTAAGTTATTTTTGTCTTGCAATTAGTGATCTACTAATTGATTTGATTAATCCTGTCATGCACGCCTAAGTTACTAATAGTTATATACAAGCATATAAGAATGTAAAGAGCGAGAAATAAAAGTTCCTACACTATTACAGGGCTTCAGGACAATTACAATTATATCTGACTAAAATATAAAGTGTGGAAAGAGTGCGGAAATTTAAATCCTAAACTATTACAACCGTAAGCAGTTACAATATAATATAAAATGCGCGCACGAAATAAATAAGCGTCTAGAAACCTAATAAAATATTCTACGTAAGCAAGAACTTATTTGTTTGATTTTTTTTTTAACTAAGAAAAAATAATTAAATTAAATATCCTAAAGTCTATTTTAAAAAAATTAATTAAGAAAAAAAGTCTAAGCTTTTTTTTTATTATGAAAATAATATAATTAAATCTAATTAAATCCTAAGTTCTACTTCATTTTTAATTAAAGAAAATAGTTAAAATATTTATCTAAATTATTTACAAAATTAGGTTAACTAAAAAATACTAACCTAATATTTTTGGTGATTTTTCTAATTTTTATGGTTAATTAAATAAATGAAAGCAAAAAAAAAACTAAAAAAAAACAAATGGGCATGGGGTTAAGTAATAAACAAGGGGGGGTGTTGAGATTGAAGTTGGTTAGGCCCAGCTGAAGGGAGCCCAACCTCGTCTGGATCCAATGAGGAGAGATACTGGGGGCGCATGGTAGTCTTCACATTGGAGGCGCTAGATCTGGATCAAGCGTTGATATGATGGCTCAGATTGATGGTCCATGATACACTTTTGGCCATGTGGAATGCTGGATCTTGTATGGAATATTAAGAAAATGGAAAATGTTGGACCTGGGATTCAAACCCAGGTCCCTTCCCTCATAAGTGCGCTGCTTCACCATTTGAGCTACATGATCATTTGTTAATCCAAACAACAAGATAATATCATATATAAAAATTAGTCAGAAGCATTAAAACAAATAAAAACATGCACTGGATTTAAACGAGCCAATGGGGGGCTGCCAACACGTTGTCTTCTTCCTTCCTCTGTCATATTAGACCAAAACCTATAGTGACAGTTTTCTATCTGTCACTACAGCCTTTGCATCCTGAAATAAGCCAAATACACCATAGAAATTACATGTGAGGCCATGAATCGACTGGCCTCACTCTCCTGAGCATGATGGTGCCCCTGTTTAAGCCTAATTTTGGCCAATGTAAAAACACCAAAATCTAAGCTTTAAACCCTAAAAATGGTAACACACAGTTCCTGCATAAAAAACTCAATCCAACCATATAGGAAGCTTGGAAATGATTAATAAATCAGAAATGCATGGTTAAATCACATGGAAATTACATGAATTGTACAAAACAAAATTTGAAAATGGAGCAAACCGTGGATGTTGGTGGACGCGTTAGGCGATGCTTCCTGGCTTGATAATGGCTGCAAATGATTCAAGGGATCTCCAGGAGTGGGTTAGAATCCTTGGTTTGGAGCAAGGGAGGCTGGAATTCGAAACCCGAGTTTGACAACTTTTGAAATTTTTGCAAAATGGGCAGGGGTTCACTAGGTTCAGTGTGCGTGTCTTTGGCTTACAAATGTGTTGTTCTTATAGTGTAGATGAAGGAGACAATATAACATGGAAAGAATTAAGTCATAATGCTATGTTTTCATGTCAAAATCCAACCAATTTAAAGGCTTCCATATTTGCAAATCTTTCCCTTTCCATGCATGAATGAACCTGGTCATTCTTTGTACGAATTTGTGGGCCTGAAATTGAATCAAAACAAAATCCTAATGGTCATGATCCAATCATTTGCTATTTTATATGATTTATCTTGTATTTATGTGAATAAAAACAAAATAAATATTAATGAAATAGCTAAAAAATGCAAGGCAAGCAAATAGAGAAATTAGAGGTCCTTTATAAGCTTAGGAAGATGTTTTAAGCATAAGAAAATAAGCCATTGCTTCAAAAGTTCAAATTTGCTCAATGCACCATTCTTGAAATTTCCAAAATTTCTCCAACTTGGGGAAGCCATAACTTGCTCATTTTTTATCTCATGATGATGATCTTGGTACTTTTTGGAAAGCCCAAGATGTCTTATTCAATCCATCTTTTGATCAATTTTGCATTAGAAGATGTCATCTTGATGTAAAAGGTCTTGGCAAAAAGTGTATTTTGTTGACTTACTAAAAATGACCTGTAATGTATGAACTTGTATCTTTCAAATGGTGCATTTCTTGAACTTTAGGGATGAAGATAAGTTGTAAGGCATTGGGTTTTATTCAAAATAAGCGTTGGTTGGAAAATTTCTGATAAAGTATGAGAAAGTTATGCTTGGTCAAAGTTTGGTTGACTTTTCCTATAGAAACCCTAATTTGCCATTTTTGACTTTTGATGGGTTAGGAGCATTTCTTGAGGAATCATGATCAACCTTTGATCAAATTATGGATATCACTTCAAAATGTTGATGTTAACCAAAAATCTTGAAGTTTGACTGTACATGGGCCACAATTGACTTTTGACCTAACACAGTTGATTTTCCAATACTTGAGCATTTGACTGAGCAAACTTGTTGAGCAAGGCATGAAACTTGACATGGATGATCTTGAGGACATATTGGGATAATGGAGAACATTTGAGACCTTTGGAGCTCATCCATCTTGATGAAAATTGAAACCCTAGTTGGGGATTCATTGCCTTAGGAGGAGAATTGTCTGGTCAACTCTTGGTCAACTTAGGGCAAGTTGGGAACCTCTAGGAGTATGTCTTGTGTGAAAATGAGAGGGAAAATTTGAGGGTACAACAACTGCCCCTGTTAAATCTTCTTAGACCTGAAGATGTAGATTGGCTTATCTGCCTTTCATGATCTGAAGGTGGAAGATGATTGAACACTAGAGTGCCCAGAAATTTGCACTCGCCCAAAGTGAGACTGCTGGTGAATAATATCGGGAATGGGCTTACATATGCCATTTGGAAAATATGACAGAAGACTGTCGGAGATGGGCTTAAAGATGCCATCCAAGGGTAGTTGATTGAGAATAGGAATCCTCAAGAGTTGAGAAAATTCCTCCAAAGTGGGCACAAGCTGGTAGTCAAGAAATGTGAAGTAGTGATGCAAAGGGTCAAAGAGATGGAAGAGAACCTTCATCATGTCTTCCTCTGTGTTGGAAGTGACTAGGTTAATAAGGAGACCATGCCTCCCGGTGAATGGAGAGTTCTCATGAATCCTTAAATCTAGCTCCTTGAGTTGTGGAGGAATTCTTACAAGGTTGACTTTGATTGTTTTCCTTCGAAGTGACTCAATAACCTACAAAACGGGGACAAAGATGAATTTCCAAAATCTTTGAAATGGTTAGTGGATGCATATGATGCTTCATGATGTCCATGATGTTATGCACAAGTATATATGTACAAGCAAATCACACAAGTTCCTAGTTTAGGCTTGCATGGGGTTTCATAGGTAAGTACCGTCTTGAAGTTTAGTTGGCTCAACCTGTCCTAGAAATAGTAACCGGGTTCTAAGGAGCTCAAAATCACTGGATTGTTTCCTTGTTCATTATTTCAATTCAGCCTCTTTACCGGCGACCGAAATATTCCAAGGAACCAACCCTCAATGAGTGTAGTATCGAGTATCTACCAACTTCAGACTGCACCAAAGCCGGTCATCTCACTACATCCTAAAAGGCCAAGTTGGTCAAGTAAAGGTTCTAGAAGTTCGTTAGTGCTTCATGACATCACTCAGCGGCCCCGTATTCTCTTTGATTGACTCAAAGGCTACCGGTACCCACAAATATGTCACACTAACATAGCTATTGCTTAGACCGTGTCGGTATACCCCGCACAATTTCCACAACGTATTTCTATTTACCTATAATGTTTCCCAAATCCGGGTAGAGGATTCAAACCCAAACAATAGAACCAAAGTGTAAAGCAAACAAGTCAAGCAATTGTAAGAAAATAAAGGTGATATAAACCCTAAGGTGACCCCACTTTTATAAAAGTCCCCAGCAGAGTCGCCAGTTCTGTGATACGGTGGGAGAACTGAATTGAGGTTTTGCATTTCGTTGCAAATGTCGCGGTTTAGCAAGAGTGGCTACCGACTTTTATTTTATCCAAAAGGAAAGGTAAAAAAGCACAGGAAAGACCTTTGAGATGTTTTCTTGAGTTCGGGGGGTAGATTATGAAAAGGGAAGGTGCTAGCACCCTTTTCATCCATGGTTTTCTACGGGCTCTTAGTTACTTGCTTAGATCACTTGCTTTGCTTTTGAAATTTTTTGAAATGGTGCTTTGTGTTTGGTGTGATTTTGAAAGTATTTTGAAAAGAGGCCATTCGTTTAGGCAATCTTTGTAATAATTCTCGTTCGTAAGAATGTATACAAAGATGTTTGTCTTTTTTAAAAAATGTTTCAATGTTTTGAAAGGTGTTTGGAAATGTTTTGGAATGTGTGTGTGTTTGTTTTTTTTGAAATAGAAAGGATTGTTTGGAAGAGAGCAAGTAACTAGGAATTATCTACCCTACTCAAATGTCTTTCCTATGCATCTTTATTACTTTGACATTGTTGATTTGCCATTGTCTTGGTAAACAACCTTATCTTTAGATGTTAAACGGGATGGGCGTGGGTCATCGTATGACCATGATAACAATGTTGCCAAGTATCTTTAGCATTTTTAGGGACCAAGATCATTTTGTTTTAGGAAACCTTTTGATAGCGTCATCGAGGGACTATGATATTTTGTTTTGTTTTGTTTTGCCAAGATACCTAGCATGCATACCATGGCCATTTTGTTTAGGAAACCAAGTGGGTGAAACCCTAAGGGTGCTTGTGTGCAATGTGTGTCATTTTACATGCATTTGATTCTCTTGGATTAGGTCTTGTATTTGTTTGTTTATTTGTCTTATCATGCAAAACCCTAGTTTTTACTAAACATGGTATAAAGCGATAAATTGCATAAAAATAAACTAAGATATTACAACAATTATTATGGGAGGGGGGATACAAGTTTTTGAATGGGGAATATTGCACAAAATAAACTCTAAAATACTATTACAACCCAATTGAATATTTGCAATTTAAATAAATCTACAAATATTAAAAATGCAATAAAAAATGTAAATATGCAAAAAAATGTTTTGTATTTGATTTTTTGTATGAGAGAATTAATTATTTAAACCCTAGAAAATAAGAGAAAAATATTATTATTTTTGAAAGGGGTAAAACCCTAGCTTTTGATTTAAAAGAAAATAATGTTTTCTATATTATTTTATTTTGCCTATTTTTGTACAAGAGATAATAAATAATATTATTGACAAATATTAAAAAATTAAAATATGTATGAAAATAATATTTTATGTGTATGAATAATAAAAATAAAAATGTATGATATTTTTAAATGTGTTTACTATTTATTCTAAGAAAATAAAGTTCTATTTATTTGTATAAAACTATTTTTATATGTGGAAAAATAATAAAAATAAAATAAAATTGCAAAAAATTAAGAAAATATTTTTGTGATTTTTTAATGTTCAGAAAAATTATTAAAATCAATAAACATAAAAATATGAGAAAATAAACAAAATAAGCAAAGAGGGTGTGCATAGGGGATCAGGGGGTGTGAAAAGTCAAAACAGGAGGCCCAAGGCGCGCCAGGCCCATGACAGTCATCCATGTCCTCCAGCTTCTTCCATTTGCGCGCGTTTCTTCTTCAAATCTGGAACTTGCTATTCTTTGCACAAAAACAAAAACTTATAACACAAAAAATGTAGCTTATGATCTCACGATTCCAGTGATATAAAATTTGTAATCTAACTCTAAAAGACCAGGGAGAATTTTGTAACCCCTAATTTCTGACCTAATTTTTTCAGCATGTTCAACATTCAAATACTCTTAGCTCAGTTAATATAAATGACAACTATGCATATGTACAGCTTCACCATGCTAGAGACTACATTTTTGCTTCACAAATCGTGGCTTGAAGATGTCTAAATAGAGAGATAAAGTTTTGAAAAATACCTCCTTCAGCTGGATTTGGATATGATAATGTAGGGACTTTGATTGAGGCTTGAGGATCGTGTGAGCTTCCTTGAAGTTCCCTCAAGCTATTCCAATGCTTAGCTTACCTAGAGGATGCTTGAAACTCCCTGTAGAAGTCAAGCTGCAACCTTCCAAAATGAAAATGGTGATTCTGAAATAGGGGTTACAACAACAATGTAAGGGCTTGGATAGCTTTGATATGATATGGATGAAGTGTTTCAAGTGTCAAGAGGCAAAACGCACGAGCAAAATATGCCTTGGCTAGGATTTTTTAGAAGCTGCCCTGTTTGGGCATAAATTTGTGCTTTTTGAGTTTGAGAGTGTTTGGGATATTTTGCTTTCGTGTGCTAGCTTGTAACAAGTTTGTGAATCCGTTTTGAATGATGCCAAGTCCACCCTTTATCAGATGTACAAGTTCTCTACCTTTTGGCCACTTTTCTTGTTTTTGAAGAAAGCTGAAGTGACCATGCTAGCAGGCTTGTACTTGGCTATCTTGTGAGCTGCAAGGGTTGGTATACTTTGCTTGTGATCTATGGAAAATGCCTGTACTCAAGGAATAAGTCCAAGGCTCAAGGCTGATAAAGTTGGAAAAGCTTGCTTTATCAAAATGGCATTGTACCCTTTATGCCATTTATGGATTTATTCTTTGTACAATGCTCCAAAAGCCAAAATAAAGCCATTAACCACTGAGATAGCATTTAATTATGGAGTGTAGAAGGGATTTAGGACCTGTAATGCAAGGTACAAGCATGCTTAAATTTGATTTACAACTTGATACATGTAAAAATGGCTTGAACAAAAGTGACAAAATGCCAACTTCTCTTCTTCGATTCTCCCTAACCACAAATGATCTTTGAGAGTTCTTGGACATTTTGGAAATCTTGCAACATGTTCTACAATCCACATTTGAAATGAATTTTGAGATACCTCTTGGAACTAGGTGAAAAATGTCCATGAAGTTGGGTCAAAAACCTGCCTAAATTAGGGCAAATTTTCACTAAAGTCTTTTAGTTCATGGACCCCTATTCACAAATTTATATCTTGAGATCCAATCATCTTTTGGGAAAACTTTGTAAATCAAAGTTTTAGATTTCATGGAGGACTACAACTTTTATGTTGGAAGTTTTCTTTGAATCCAATTGAATCATGGTGAAAAAGTTGTGAAAAGTTGGGAAAAAAAAAGAAAATTTCCATACTTAGAAAATTTCTAAGTTATGAAAAATTTTCAAATTA
Organism: Vicia faba; assembly: GCA_948472305.1. Taxonomy (NCBI): domain Eukaryota; kingdom Viridiplantae; phylum Streptophyta; class Magnoliopsida; order Fabales; family Fabaceae; genus Vicia; species Vicia faba. Next base: position 341,242,481 of record OX451736.1, read on the forward strand.
AAACCCTAATTTGAAAAATTGATTTTCTTGGTCAACAAATTTCACATTTTGACATAGCTTGATGAATTATGACCCTTGGCACTTGATTTTGACCAAAAAGTCAAAGTTTGACTTTTCAGTGTACAGTTGACTTTTGATTAGTTGATTGGAAAATTCATATGTCAATCCTATGTACTTGAGATATTTTGAACCATGTGATTAGGTCAAGATGATGCCATTGATTCCTTTAAATCATGCTTGAACCCAATTGATCATTGGCTAGGTTAAAAATTAGAAATTGCCCTTTCTCAATCAAAACCCTAATTTGGACCATTTTGCCCTTTTGATGATTTGATCAAATTTCTTGAGGAGTTATGATCCAAACTTGATCAAATGGTACATAGGAGTCTAAAATGTTGTTGTGGATAAAAAATTATGAAGTTTGACTGTAAATTGGCCATGGTTGACTTTTCCCCCAATACAATTGATTTTTAGGTCAACTGTCCAATTGACTGGGCAAAAATTGGATTCAAGGCTTGAAACTTAATATGAGCAATCTTAGTGGACCAAGATGGTTTATGAAGGTCACATGAAGCATTGATGGTCCAAAAATCCTTGTGCAAACTCAAACCCCAATTTCAGGTCATTAGTGCAAGATGATGTCTTGAGCTGAGCAAACCCTAATCTTGTCTTGAGTCCAAGAAGTCTTGTGAGGAAAATCTTGATAAATGAGAGGGAAAATTTTGGGGTACAACAGCTGCCCCTGTTCAATCTTCTTGAACCTGAAGAGTTAGATTGGCGAGTTTTGTCGTTCGTGACTCGAAGGTAAAAGATGATTGGACACTAGAGTGCCCGTAAATTTGCACTCATTAAAGTGTAGTTGAGGGAATGGGCTTAAAGATGCCATATGGAGAGGTGATAGAATCTGTTGGAGATGGGCTTGTAGATTCCATCCAAGAATGTTTGTTGAACTGTAAGTTATAAGTCAAAAGAATGAATATCAGAATGGTTTCCGTATCTGGAACGTATCTGAACTGTATCTGGAGATTGAATTTGAATGAGCAATGGAATGGCATCCGTGTCTTGAGCGTATCCGAACTGCGTCTAGAAGATGAAATCTGAATGAGCGATAAAATGGCTACCGTGTCTAGAGCGTATATGGGCTGTATCTTGAAAGATGTTGAGATCTGAATGAGCGACAGAATGGCTACTGTGTCTGGAGCGTATCTAAGTTGGGGAAAATCAGAACAAGTGACAGAATGGAAACCGTATCTGGAGCGTATCTGTACTGTATCTGAATAAGTGATCTGAATAAGTTACATAATGGCTTCCGTGTCTAGAGCGTATCTGAACTTGAAATCTAAATAAGTGACAGAATGACAACCGTGTCTGGCATGTATCCGTACTGTATCTGAAGTTGAAAACTGAATGAGTATCATAATGACATCCTTGTCTGGAGCGTATCCGTACTATATCTTGACTTTGAATTCTGAATGAGTAATATAATGACTTCCATGTCTGGAGCGTATCCATACTGTATCTTGACTTTGAATTCTGAATGAGTAATAGAATGACTTCCATATCTGGAGTGTATCTTTACTGTATCTGAAGTTGAGATCTGAATGAGTATCAGAATGGCACCCTTGTCTGGGGCGTATCTGAACTTGAAAATATGAATGAGTAGAAGAATGACTTCAGGGTCTGGAGCATATCTGAACTGTATCTTGACTTTGAATTCTGAATGAGTAATAGAATGACTTCCGTGTCTGGAGTGTATCTTTACTGTATCTGCAGTTGAAATCTGAATGAATATCAGAATGGCATCCTTGTCTAGAGCGTACCCGTACTGTATCTGAAATCTTTGAACATTGTTAATGGTTGATGTTAATCTTATCCTGAAAAGGGTAAAATGTTAGTTGAAACACATAGTTATGTTGCATGAAATGCATGGTGCAATAAATGTGCTTTATCAATGTTCATGATATATGCAATGTATGTGCATGTAAGCTGATTAGCTGTTTTACTGAGGAGGATAAATCTTTGACTGCTGCCGGGGAAAATAAATCCTTGACTGCTGAGTGTGATCGGTGGGAATGAGAACTGACTGTTTTTTAATGCTGGTTCGCGTTTGCGTTTGTTTTTGCAAAGTGTCGCGGTAAGCAAGAGTCGCCACCGTCTTTTATTTTATCCAACAAGGAAAGGACAAAAGCACTGAAAAAATTCCTTTTCGAGATTGTTCTCGGGTTCGGGAGGTAGATTATAGAAAGGGAAGGTGTTAGCACCCTTTCTATCCGTGGTTATCCACGGGCTCTTAGGTACTTGCTCACTGTGTTTTCAAAAGTATACTTTTCTTTGTGTTTGTGGGTTTTGAAAAGAGTTTTGTTTTTTTGAAGGAAGTGTAAGTGCGAAAAGTTTGTTTTGTTTTTAAAAGGAGCAAATACTTAAGAACCTCTACCTACTCAAAAAGGAATTAAATTGTGCTAAAGTCCTTTAGACAATGCTATCCTACTATTGAGGAGTAGGTAGCATCGTCGCTGGAGTTTTTCGGGTCAATTCGATTTTAGGGACGTGTGGTCACTAAAGCAACGTTAGGACACTTTAGTGGTAATCCTAATGCCTTAGATCATTTTTATCGAGGCAACCATTTCGAGGCAACTTATGATCTTGGGACAAAAGGACGACCTCTAAAACATCCTATACTTAATGACCACCTTTGAGGCAACCAAGTGAGGTGTACCCTAGGAGTGGCATGTGCAAGTGTGTCAATTTTCAATTTATATCATCTTTATTTATTTAGGTGTTCTATCATTTGTTTTTAGATCTTGTCATACAATCCTAGTTAGCATACATCTAAGCTGTTAATATATATACAGGAATTTAAAGTGCGGAAATTGTAAATCCTACGCTATTACAAGGCTTCGGGGAGGGGGATTATTTACATGTCCAAAATTGGGGGAATAAAAATAAACGCACGTGAATCTTAAAAATCCTAAGCATATGATCTTTTTATTGTTTTATTCTATTTTTTGGGAAAATGCTAAATGTTCAATTAAGTCAAATTTAATTAATTAAAAATACTGGTTAAAATTAACTCTAAAACATACCTAATATTTTTTGCATTTTTTTGTTTATGAAAAGGATTGAATTCAAATAAATCCTAAGTCTACTGATTTTAAAATTGAAGAAAATAAGTTAAAATAACTAACTAAATTAAATCCTAATTCTAAGTTATTTATTTTTATGATTTTTTATGTTGATAAAAAAGGACAAACTAAAAGAAATAAACAAAAGCAAAGTAAACAAAGTACAAATGGGCCAGGCAGCAAAACAAGAAAAAAAATAAATCTGGGGGCCTGGGTCGAAAGAGGTGCAGGCTGTCTTTCGACCCAATGAAGAAGCTGGATCGAAGGTGTATGAGGGGCTGCACTCTGAGGGTTTTCGATCTGGACATGTCATCCTTCGAACTGGAAGTCCTGGGTCCAGTTCGAAGCTAAACTGCTGAGCTTCGAAACTCTGAACAGGAATCTGATGATGTATTTCCTGCAAGAAACGAAACACATGTTAAGGGTCCAGGGGGATTTTACCCCCTGGTTCAAATCTCCTCCCTATTCGCACCTGTTGAATCTGGGTCTGGGTTTATTTTATCATGGGATTCGAAGGAAAGGCTCAGATTGTGCCCAAGCAATGACACAATCTCATCTCTGTGTTGTAGCTTATATGTAGCACATTAAATCATTCACAAACAACAACAATAATATGAATATGTAATCAAAATGAATTTAAAAATGAGTTTGAGACTAGATCATTTTTTTACCAAACAAAGGTGCTTCGATCTGTAGTTCCGAGGGTGGAGGTGTTCGCTGGGTGGCAGCTTTGGCTTGTGCAAGGATTGGGTATGGCCTCCTGGAAGTGCTGGCAGCGTATCTCCAAGTTCTCTATTTTTCTGTATATTTTCCGTGTGTTGTTCACCTCTTGAAATGTGTCACTGGACCTTGTATTTATAGGAGTGGGGTGGAGGGGACAGGAAGACAAAGGTTTAAATGACTTTGATTATGTGTTTGACAGCCATGAATGAGAGTTTGTAATGTTAATTATGTGTTTTGAAATCCATGAATGAGAGTTTGTAACGTTAGCTAAACACATGGGATCCTGTCCCTTTTTGAATTTTGAATGACTGGCCTTCGAATGCTCCCTTTCGAATGGGCTGATGGCCTCCTTCGAATGCTCCCTTTCGAATGGGCTGATGGCCTCCTTCGAATGCTTTCCAAAGCTTCTTCGATTGGACCCTTTGAATGCTTCTTCGAATGGACCTTTTTGGAATTCCAATCGAAGGACACTATTATAATGCCAATCGAAGTACTTGTCCATAATGCCAATCGAAAGGCTAGTCCAGAATGCCAATCAAAAAGCTCCTTCAGAACACCAATCGAAGAGTCTTTCAGAATGCCAATCGAAGAGCTTGACAGAATGCGAATCGAAAGGCTCCTTCAGAACACCAATCGAAGTGTCCTTCAGAATGTCAATCGAAATGTACTTGAAGCAACACTCAAAATTTTTCCTTTTCCTTAGGCAAGAGTTTGTGATCAACCATGCAGGGGGAAACCTTTGGGAAACATGAGAGGGAAAATTTTGGGGTACAACAATTGCTCCTGTTCAATCTTCTTAAACCTGAGGAGGTAGATTGGCTTGCGTGCCTTTCGTGATCCGAAGGTGGGAGGTGATTGAACACTAGAGTGCCCAGAAATTTGCACTCGCATGGTGTAGTATCATCATTGTGATGTCGGGAATGGGCTTACAGATGCCATTTGGAGATTGTTGGTAGTTGGTTCTATCCTCGTTGACGGGTTGTCTCTATTGACGGGGTGTCTCCTTTGACGAGTTGTCTCTATTGACAGGTTGTCTCTATTGACGAGTTTGGCCACAGAAAAATCTTTAGGAATTGATTTAACTGACTTTGTCTCCATTGACTGGCTTCGCCTCAGAAAAATATTTAGGAATTGATTTAACTGACCTTGTCTTCATTGACTGGCTTCGCCTCAGAAAAATCTTTAGGAATCGATTTAACTGATCTTGTCTCCATTGACTGGCTTTGCCTAAGAAAAATCTTTAGGAATCGATTTAACTGATCTTGTCTCCATTGACTGGCTTCGCCTCAGAAAAATCTTTAGGAATCGATTTAACTGATCTTGTCTCCATTGACTGGCTTCGCCTCAGAAAAATCTTTAGGAATTGATTTAACTGATCTTGTCTCCATTGACTGGCTTCGCCTAAGAAAAATCTTTAGGAATCGATTTAACTGATCTAGGCAAGGTCTTGGAATCTTCAACTGGATCAGCATCAGGAAAATCTTTAGGAATCGATTTAACTGGACCAGAGAAGGCCTTTGATATGGCTGAGAATCTAACTGTGTCCTTCCTGAAAGGTAAAGGTCAGTCATATGCAATGCATGATATGGATCAAGCAATGATGTTCTCAACATAAATGAGATTGTGTGGTATGATGCGTTTATGCATGCATCATGATGTATGGAAATGTAATGTTTTAGCTGAGGAAAATAAATCCCGGATAACTTGCTGGAGAATAGAGTTGAATTCTTTGGTTCCGCTGGGGATGACGAACGAAGATGATTGCAAGAATAAACCTGCAGGAGAGGATGACTCCGTTGGGGAATTACTCTGTGGGGGAGAGATGTTCTACTGATGATTTTAACGATAACTCCGCTGGGGATTCCATTGATAAGCTCTGTTGGGGGTTTCAATGATGAACTCCGCTGGGCATGGATTACCATTGCTGGCGATATTGAATCTGTTGAGGATAGAAGTTCTGCTTGGGGAAAGAAAGAACTTCGCTAGGGATGATCTTTCAGTTACAACTTGCTAAGGATAACCCAGTTAGGCTCTTGTGAGGATAACCTTCTGAGTTTGGCTGGGGAGATTTATTTTGTACTCTGCAGGGGATGAGCTTCCAGAATCTACTGGGTAAGATAACTTAATCCTGACGGGGAAACTTTTTTAGACTATGCTGGGGAAATGGCTCCAATGGGGGTATCTTGTATTCCGCTGGGGAAAATTCTTATACTCCATTGAGGAATATTAAGACCTTCTGGGGATACCACGCCTTTTCGGGCTGATGGTAGATCAACTCTGCTTGGGAAGAGTCTTGCTGATTTGTTCATGGTTGCAAGTCTCAGTGGGGAGAGCTACCATTACTATTTTTATTCTGCGGGGAGTGAAGGTATCTTAGCCATATTCTTCAGCTGAATATACCTCGGTACCTTGGTGGACAGAGCAACTAGACCGCTCAGACAATTCTCATTGCCCCTACTTCTGATATCACCCGTAATTTGTCTTTTGTTTCGTATGCGAATATTTATGAGCAGCAATTAATGTCAAATGCATATGTCAAAAATGAACATTGGACGTTCTTTGCAAAACAAAACAGATAAAGGGAAAACAGTTCGAAATTTGTCTGAAAATGAGTTTGTATTGATTTTTGAAGTTTGGCCTGTAAATAGGCGTTTTGTACAAGAGGCTGACGTCCTAGTAAGAGAACTCCGCCGAACAAATAGGATTTATACAACTTGTGAAAACAAAACAGCTATGTGAATATTCCCACTGGGTTCCAACTCTGCTATTGCCTTTATATCTTCAAGCGTCTCATCACTTTGCTGCTTAGTTGGAGATGAATCTGATTGATTGGTGCCGTCCGGGCCTGATAGTTGATACCGAAGTCTGGATGCAGGGTGATCCAATGAGACATAGTGTTACGCTTATCCCTAACTTTTTCCTGGACCGCTGTTGTACCTCAAAATTTGCCCTCCCATATTCTTCAAGAAGTTGCCAAGCCAAGTCACAAAATTCCCCAAGGGTTGTGCAGTGCAACTGTCTCCTATATAGTCAAAACTAGGGTTTGTGTTCTGATCAAGGAAGTGAAGTTTTCAAAGGCCCAATCAAGTCTCATATGCCTACAAATATGGTCAAGTACCCTCATATCAAGTTTCAAGGCATTCAGCTCAAAATTGCACAGTCAAAACCCTAGATTGCACTACAGTCAACTGTAGGGGCAAAATGGTCATTTGACAGTCAAAAGTTCAAATTTTTGGTCAACATATCATTTTGAAGCCACAAACATCATTTGATCAATGCTTGATCATGATTCTCAAAGTTTGGCTCAGGAATCATCAAAGATGCAAAAGTTACTATATTTGGACAGCTGAAAAAGTCAACTGAAATTGACCAGGGCATAACTTTCACATGGATTATCAGAAAAATTCCATCCAAAGCTCATTTTGAAGAGAAAGACATTTCCTACAACTCATCTTCATACTTCAAGTCCAAGAAATGCTCTCACAAAAAGTTATCAATTTCAACATTATAGGTCATTTTCAAAAGTCAACAAAAAGGGACTTTAAGTCAAAGGCCATAACTTGAGATTGGTAAATCAAAATGGCATGGGACCAAAGACATTGGTTAGAGGACTCAAAGACCTTTCCAAAATGTCCAAGAACATGAGAAAAGCTTAAAAATTGAGCAAGTTATGCCTTGTGGAAGTTGGGAAATTTTTAGGAATTTTGAAAAGTCAACATTGATGCAAATGATTCAAAATTGCTAATGGGCCCATTTTTCTTCCAAGATTCATCATTCCAAGCATGTGCACGACCACTTGGCCCAAAGGGAAGGATTTTCTCAATTTTTATTTATTTACTTGAATTTATATTAATATTAATTCATTTAAATTATTTAAATATGTGAAAAATATCTACTTTGACCTAAAAAATCTTTTTATGCATGTTTTGCTTTCAAAATCTCGTGCACATCCCAAACATGGAAAGAATTGGACTAATTGATCATAATTGATACAAAATGCACATGAAAAAGATTGAAAATATAATGGAAAAAAATCAAATCTTCAATCCATGATTACAAGAGATTTTGTGCAAATTTCTTAACCTAATTGCTTCTATACATAACCAGGAACACAAACCTAATGGCAGGAGACAAAAAGATGCGCCCAAAGATCCTTGCCAAACTTGAAAATTTCACTTAAGAACTCAATTCTGAAAACGCGGTTAGAGGTGGATTCAAGCCTTAATTTCCATTCTAATAGCTTCCTGAGACATCACTGAGCATTCCCCAATCAAGAACAACCATCAACAAGTGTGGAATCGGTATACAGAAGTCCATTTTTCTTCATAAAAAGGCATAATCGTATTTTCAATTCTAGGCATTATCATGACATTCTAATTATGGATTCTTGTTCTTTGTGATGTTTTAAAACTAACCATCACATTTAATTTGAGTATCGTGCTGTATATACAATTTCGCCATGGCCAGTTTCTAGGGTTTGCAGGTCTTTCAATTTAGGGCTTTCCAGCCAAGGCAAAATCAGGACTCCTGAGTATCACCATTGGAATCCCCATGCCCAAACGAACGAAGACCAACCCTCGCGCCTAATTTATGTTTGGAGATGAACTAATCGCTATTTTTCAATAGCCTGCCTAAGGAAACGTATCATAAACCGTTGCCATATTGTTTTGTATTACAGGGGGCGTGGAGAAGATGAGCTCGTGGCCACCAACGATAGGCCGGTTTAAAAATTGGCGCGCGTTGCCCACTAACACTTTGTTTTCTTTTATTATATTTAATAGCCATTATATATTAAGTTGAAATCAAGCGCTTCAGTGGCAGGTGTACCCCTTGGCAATGTCTAAGACCTGGGTTCGAACCCCAGGTCTGTATATTTCATTTACTATTTTGCAAAGACAATTCCCATGCAACATAAGCGTCCCAGTATACCATGCATCCTCCAAATCCAACATGACACACCTCTATCAAGATCAAACCAAAGGTTGGGATTGAAGATACACTCTACGCCCTGGTCAAGAGTGTCACAAGATGCCTGGAAAAGTCAACGAATTCAATACTAAATGGGCCAAAATTTCCTGATCCATACCTCCATATTGGGGCCTGAACCCCCCCTTTGGTTTGCAATCTTCTTCACCTTTTATTTTTTAATTATTGTTTTATTTGTTTTTACTTTATTAGTTTAATTAATTATTTTTTTTACAAAATATAAAAACATCATAAAAAAATCCAGAAAAAGATAAAAAATGTAATAATATTTATTTTTAATTATTTTCATGAATGAATTGTATAATTGGATTTAGTATAATTAGGTTTTTTTTGCAATTTTAATTCCTTTCATAATAAAAAATATAGAATTAGGTTTAATAACTTTTTATTCCTTTTTAATTTTCTCTTTTTCATAATACTTATTTATTTATTATCTTCATAATTAAATTGTACATATAAATTAACTTAGGTTTAAATTAGTTAAAACTTAATATTTTCACAATAAACTTAAAAAACATTAGAATTAGGGTTTGACGCTTCATTTCAATTTTAATTAATTATTTTTTCTATTAAATTTTAATAACCAAAAATACCAAAAAAAACATTCTTTTTAATTCTTGATTTCAATTCCATTATTAATAATATTTTTTGCAAAAAAAGGTCCAACGCCCATGTTCGTAATTTATTTAATTTCGCGCATTTATTTTATTTCGTTTATTATAATTATGTAATTCTCCCAAAGCGTTGTAACAATTTATACTTTTCGCACTTTTACTTTGCTTTATTTATTTTTCAGTCAAATCGGGTCCGGTTTAATTTTGGCGATGTGGACCCGCGCCATTTGTAATAGTTGTAGATTTATTTTCCCGCAACTTTTAACTGTTAAATAAGCATGCAAGAATGAATGGCCCTAAATAAAATCAAGCGTAGATCGCAACAAACCTGACAAGACAAAATATCCATGAAAACGACACACGAATCGCACACACCACCCCTAGGGTACGCCTCACTGTTGCCTTTCGAAAGGTGATCGTCGAGTAGAGGACGTCTTAGTAAGTCCTCATGATCCGGGAACCTGGCATGAGGGTAGCTTCTAAGGTGTCTTCCCATTGCTCCGGTGATCACCATGTCCCTAAAACTCGAATTGACCCGAACACCTCCAACGGTGGTGCTACCTACCTCTCAATGGTGGGATGACACTACTTTAAAGGACATCTACACAGACGAATTCCTTAGGGTAGGTAGACGACTCTAGATACTTGCTCTAATTTCAAAACAAATCAAAAATACTTTTCACACCGACACTTTTCAAAAGCTTTCAAAGCAAATTTTTCAAACACTCTGACGTACGAGTCGAACTGAAATTTTTCAAAGAAACTTTTTAAAACCCACATTGAAAAGCAAACAAACCTTTTTGAAAACACATTGAGCAAGTACCTAAGAGCCCATGGACAACCATGGATAGAAAGGGTGCTAATACCTTCCCTTTCTATAATCTACCTCCCGAACCGAGAGCAATCTCTATAAGGAATTTTTCTGTGCTTTTGTCCTTTCCATTTGGAGAAAATAAAAGACGGTGGCGACTCTTGCTTCCGCGACATTTCGCGAACCAGCGTTAAACAGTCAGTTCCAGATCCACCGATCACAGAACTGGCGACTCTGCTGGGGATCCTTTTAAAGTGGGGTGTACCTTAGGGCTAGCTCATTACCATGTTTTCAATTGTTTTCCTTGTGTGCTTTAAATTGTGGGTTGCTTGGGAGTTCTATAGATCCTAAACCCGGATCTGGGGGGATACCTTCTTAGAAACTAGCAACAAGACTGTGAGGGAACTGTGCGGGGTATACCGACATGGTTAAAACAGTCTGCTACGTTGATGTGGCACTTTGGTGTGTACCGGTAACCCTTGAGTTCAGTCAAGGAGAGTACGGGGCCTCCGCGTGGTGTCGTGAAGCATCAACAGACCTTAGGAACCTTAATTGAACTATCTTGGCCTCTTTAGGGTAGTGAGATAACTGACTTTGGTGCTGTCCGAGGTTGGTTGATACTCGATACTACACCCAATTGAGGGTTGCTTTCCTGGAATATTTTGGTCGCCAGTTCAGTGGCTAAATCGAAATGATGAACAATGAAAGCAATCCCGTGATATTGGGACCCTTAGAACCCGGTTACTTCTAATAGGACAGGTTGAGCCCACCAACTTCAAAAGGGTACTACCCAGACCCCATGCTGGCCTTAAACCCTAAGGGCTTCCCTTGTGTGACTTGTGTGCCTTTGTACTTGCCTACTTGCATGCTTGTTAGCTGACACATGAACTACTTGCAGGTTTTGTTTACAGTCCTTAACTGGGACTCATAACAAGGTTTGCCGAATTTCTTGCAGGTTTTGTTTATAGTCCTTAATAGGGACTCATAACAAAGTATACTGAATTTCTTGCAGGTGTTGTTTATAGTCCTTAACTGGGACTCATAACAGGGTTTACTAGATCTCTTGCAGGTTTTGTTTATAGTCCTTAATAGGGACTCATAACAAAGTATACTGAATTTCTTGCAGGGTTTGTTTATAGTCCTTAACTGGGACTCATAACAGGGTTTACCTACATCACCCCATGCATAGCATGACATCATACCATTGCATACATCCTAACCCATTTCAAGGATCTCAAGGGCTTGTGATGCAGGTCATGGTGAATCAATTATCCCAGCAAGGGGCAAAGAGGATTTATTTTCCTCTAGCCAAGGTTGTCAGAGGCCATGACCCACTTGATATGGTGAGCTTTGACACCTGAAGAATGATCCCCTAGCTAAGGTTATCAGAGGCTATGACCCACTTGATATGGTGAGCTTTGACACTTGAAGAAGGTTGCCCTAGCCAAGGTTGTCAGGGGCTATGACCCACTGGATATGGTGAGCCTTTGACCCTTGAAGAAGGGCTCTCTACAACAGGAAGTTCCTTCAATCAAGTTGCCGGTTTCCAACTCTAACAAGTTTCTCTGTTTACCCCACGAGGTCCTTGAAATCATTGCATGCATGTCATACATATCATTGCATAACAGGTACCCTTTCTCTGCAGGTTACTTACCTTCTTCGCTGTTTATTTCAGCCGATCGTCATGAATCCTGAATCATCAGCTGAGCAGTCTATCAAGGCCCTCCAAGCTCAGAATGCCCAATTCCAAGGGCTAATCATGAACTTGACCCAGGGGCAGCAAGATCTGAAGGCTCTGCTCTTGAAGAAGGAAAAGAAAAAGAAGAGGACTGTCTTGTTCAGCCCTAGACGCAGATCTGGGAACACCCTGCAGGACCAAGCTGAGAGGACAACTCCATCTGTGGGGAAAAGTAGTCATCAAGAAGAAAGGATTCCCAGCCCAGTGGTCTCCGATAATGAGACAGATTTCAACGATGAACAGTACCCTCCGGCCGAGGACAGGTACAAACAGTTGGAAGACCGGCTCAGTGCTATGGAGATACAAAAGGTGCCTGGCCTGGACTTCGAGGATCTAGGTCTGTCTTCTGGGGTAGTGATCCCGCGCAAATTCAAGGTACCTGCCTTTGCTAAATACGATGGGGCATCCTGTCCTAAGTTGCATCTCAGGGCTTATACAAGGAGGATCCAGCCCTATACAGCTGACAAAAACCTATGGATCCATTTCTTCCAAGAGAGTCTTTCAGGGACTCAGCTCGAGTGGTTCTATCAACTGAATGGAGCCAACATCCGTACCTGGGAAGACTTAGCCACTGCGTTTTACAAACACTACCAGTATAATGCCGACCTCGCTCCCACGCGTACTCAGCTTCAGGGGATGTCTATGGGTACAGGCGAAGGCTTCAAAGAGTATGCTCAAAAATGGAGGGACCTGGCTGGAAGGGTACAACCACCTCTGACTGACCGCGAGCTCGTCGACATGTTCTTGGGGACCCTGTCTGGTCCATTCTTCAACCACCTAATTGGGAATTCTGCTGCTGGGTTTACAGATCTTGTCTTGACTGGGGAAAGAATCGAAGCTGGTATCCGGTCTGGGAAAATTCAAGAGGCTGCACCTTCTGATAAAAAGCTCCACAGTGGAAAGAAAGAATCCAATGCTATACATGGTAAAAAGGGTCGTCATGATGTAGGGGCACTCCAGGTTTCTGATCCCACGCCCGTTCAACCAAGAAAGAGCAATAGGCGTAGGATAAAGCATCAAGATAGGAAGTATACTGACATCAACATGTCTTTGTCTCAGGCATTACAGCAATTGCTGAGGGCAAAACTGATCACACTAAAGGATCCTCCTCAAAATCCTGATACTTCCTCTTCCAAGTACAACCCGGGTGTGAGATGTGCCTACCATTCTGACAGTCCTGGACATGACACCGACGACTGTTGGACCCTGAAGAATAAGATCCAAGACCTGATTGACGCCAAGGAGGTCGAGTTTGAACATTGATCCTACACCAAATCATCGAGAATGTCTGTTGTTCATTAGAATTTTCAATGTGTAATTTTCTTCGCTTGTTCAGACATTTGTTCATGACAAACTCTTTTATTCTATCAATGCATCGCATATGTCTGTTTTGGGAATTAATACAATTGTTTCATTATATTCAAAATTCTTTTCATATTTTTCTGATGTCAACTCTTGACCAAAAATTCTAAGCCTCTTGAGGGAGGATGACGAAAACGATACCAGAATCTACAGTATGCTTTTGAACAGACCCCGTTGATGAGGTACAGGCATTGTTTCAATCCCTAAACACTGGAGTTATAAGGATGATAATCCCTCGTCAACCCCTCTGAGCCAAAGAAGTAGGAGTTTTTCTTTTCGAAATTTAAAACCCTTAATCATAGCCTGGGGCAGGGTAGTCTCTCAGTTGATCCAAGTGCATAACGAATGGCACCAAAGAGGTCCTTACCAAACGAAAGACAGTGATGGTTCTGAACAATCATACAGATAGGCAGTCATTATCTCAAAAAATGAAAAGCCCAAAAAGTCAAAACCTATAAAGGGGACTTACGAAACTGAGGCATCCCGCTGACTGTAATTCCAAAAAAGGGAAACAGTTCAGGAAAAAAAGAAAAGGATAACAAAAAATCAGACAAGAAAGAGGTCCCACAACAAAAAAAGGAAATGACTGCCTATTCAAATAAGTTATCAACATCCGAATCATCACCGGAGAATCAGAGCAAAGACTCAAACAAGGTCTAATGTATGATCAACTGAGTTTAGGTTTGGAGAACATCACGAAGAGCGGGTGGGTACAAATAATTTGAGCCTTTATCCTTTGTTTCTTGAACCATGAACCAAGCCACGTTATAACCCTCAAAAGTCCTAGCTGAAGCATGGGTTAGTTCGAAAGCATACTGTTACAAAAGATATCCTGACTCCTGAAGGCCTACGGTAAAATATGGAGTTGACATCACGTTTTACAAACATTTTCTGTTTTATGAAAAAGAATGCATTCTCAAAATCTTCGAGACAGACATAAGCTTTGCATTTTTAACATAACTTTGTTTGCATATGACTTTTTGTTTGAACAGCAAGGAAATTCGCACAATGAAAGTCTAATGAACAAGAGTATCTCCAATCAAGGGGCACGGCATGACTATTGTCCATCATCTGGGGCAGTTAAGTCAAGATTCGGAGAATCTCTCAAAAGACCAAAAAGCCTGGGGCAAATCTATGCCTGAGTCACTTGGGGCACTCCAGCAACGAATCTTGCACGATCAGACACCTTCTGGTAATATGGCAACACAAGCAGCCAGGGGCACCTCCCTACATTCTAAGAGCGTGGACATAGTCGAAAATACTACGCAAAATCAAAGACCCGCTAGGTTGACATACCTAGGCAAAAATAAGGGCTTCCCGGTGAACCAAAAGGGTTCGGGCAAAATGAAGGGATGAAATAAAAAAATATGTACACCCGGCAAGTCGAAAACCTGAAAAGGCGGCTTGGGCAAAAATGGGTATCCCGATGGACTGAAAACCCGAAAGGGCGGTCCAGGCAAAAGTTAGGGATTAAAGCGTACGACTATGTCCTGCTATCTGTCTACCAGAAGAAGGTTTATCCACCAACAACTATCCGCTCCCACATCAGAAACAGGGGCAATAATGGGTGGTCTAAGCAATCTGATTGCTCTGTCCTCTAAGATGTCAAGGTAGGGTCCGTTGAAGAACATAACCAATGCAGTTCAATACTTCCCCAAAAAAGTCCAATCCGGTTTCCCCAGGAAAGATGGAGTTCATCTCCCCAAGCAGTAAGCTTATCCCCAGCAAATTCTGGAAGCTTACCCTCGCAGAACACGAACGCGTCGTCCGGCTTGATTTAAAGAGTTATTTCCTTAACAGGATATAACTGGGTTATCCTCAGCCAAAAGCCATGGAAAGAGCGTCCCCGACGAAGTTCTCTTACCCCCAGCGAAGTCTATCAATACTTCCGATACAACAAAGATATCCTCAGCAGGTTATTATCAACAACTCAGCAAGGCATCTCTCTCCCCACAGAGTATCGCTCCCCAACAAGATCGCTAGAGTACTTTTCTCCCCGCAGAATCTTCCATTCGCCAAGTCTATTCCGCAACGGAGTCATCTTCTCCTACCGGTATTCTTGTAGTTATCATCCCCAGTGGAAGCAAAATCTATTCTTCAACATCAGCCCAGGATACGACTTCTCGGCACCCGTCAAGGATTTACTTTCCTAGACGAAACACACATTCATAAGACGTCACATACATCATTATAGCATGCATAGACGCATCATATCACCCCAATCGCATTTATTTTTGAGAACATCTTAAAATCATGCAATTCATGCATTATGACATTGCATACAACTAATTCGTTATTTTTTCAGGAAAGAACAGTCAACAGATAAAAATCTTTACTCGTTGAGGTAGTAATCGTCCCAGATTCCTTCATCATCCTGCTGAGGTAGTAATCGTCCCAGATTCCTTCATCACCCGTTGAGGTAGTAATCGTCCCAGATTCCTTCATCGTCCTGTTGAGGTAGCAATCGTCCCAGATTCCTTCATCACCCGTTGAGGTAGTAATCGTCCCAGATTCCTTCACCATTCTTCTGAGGTAGCAATCGTCCCAGATTCCTTCATCACCCGTTGAGGTAGTAATCGTCCCAGATTCCTTCATCATTCTGCTGAGGTAGCAATCGTCCCAGATTCCTTCATCGTCCTGTTGAGGTAGCAATCGTCCCAGATTCCTTCATCACCCGTTGAGGTAGTAATCGTCCCAGATTCCTTCATCATTCTTCTGAGGTAGCAATCGTCCCAGGTTCCTTCATCATATATTTGGAGTAGCAATCGTCCCAGATTCCTTCATCATCCTGCTGAGGTAGTAATCGTCCCCGATTCCTTCATCACATATTTGGAGTAGCAATCGTCTCAGATTCCTTCATCGTCCTGCTGGAGTAGCAATCGTCTCAGATTCCTTCATCACATCCTTATCAAAAAAAACCTTCTCTAGTCCAGCTAAATAGACTCCCAACAGATTTTTCTAATAAAAACTCAATAGAAGTCCTTTTCAGATGTTTCCCTCTCCGACGATGAGTGTGAGGTGATAGTCTCTTATGGTCCCCTCTCCGGCAAGTGCGTGAGGTGGTAATTCCTTCTTCAGATGTTTCCCTCTCCAACGATGAGTGTGAGGTGATAGTCTTTTATGGTTCCCTCTCCGACGGTGTGTGAGGTGGTAAGTCCTTTTCAGATGTTTCCCTCTCCGACAATGGGTGTGAGGTGACAATTCCTTTTCCTATGATTCCCTCTCCAACGGCGAGTGAGGTGATTCCCTTTCAGATTAATTTTCTATGGTTCTCTTCCCGATATTGCAAAGATGGTAATTCCCGCCAAGATTTTTCTCAACGAGCGTTGTTGAAGTTAAAATCACCCAAGGTTCTCTTGTCATTCATGCTAAGGCAGTAACCATCTCTGGTTCATTCATCAGCGTTTGAAGCTCCAGACTCAGCTCATGTAACCAGTCAGGACATATCTATGCCAAGCATCTAAAACCAGCTCCTGCAACGTGTCAGGTACTCATTTGTTCTTTTGCAGGTATGCAGGTTCTCGCTAAGGAATCTCCTACGCAATCAACATCCAGGTGGCATCTATAAGCCCATCACCCTATCCAGCAACCTCTAAATGGCATCTATAAGCCCATTCCCATCACACTGCTACTATGTGAGCGCAAATTTCTGGGCACTCTAGTGTCCAATCATCTTTTACCCTCGGATTACGAAAGGCACATCTGCCAATCTGCATCCTCAGGTCTAAGAAGATGGAACAGGGGCAACTGTTGTACCTCAAAATTTGCCCTCCCATATTCTTCAAGAAGTTGCCAAGCCAAGTCACAAAATTCCCCAAGGGTTGTGCAGTGCAACTGTCTCCTATATAGTCAAAACTAGGGTTTGTGTTCTGATCAAGGAAGTGAAGTTTTCAAAGGCCCAATCAAGTCTCATATGCCTACAAATATGGTCAAGTACCCTCATATACAGTTTCAAGGCATTCAGCTCAAAATTGCACAGTCAAAACCCTAGATTGCACTACAGTCAACTGTAGGGGCAAAATGGTCATTTGACAGTCAAAAGTTCAAATTTTTGGTCAACATATCATTTTGAAGCCACAAACATCATTTGATCAATGCTTGATCATGATTCTCAAAGTTTGGCTCAGGAATCATCAAAGATGCAAAAGTTACTATATTTGGACAGGTGAAAAAGTCAACTGAAATTGACCAGGGCATAACTTTCACATGGATTATCAGAAAAATTCCATCCAAAGCTCATTTTGAAGAGAAAGACATTTCCTACAACTCATCTTCATACTTCAAGTCCAAGAAATGCTCTCACAAAAAGTTATCAATTTCAACATTATAGGTCATTTTCAAAAGTCAACAAAAAGGGACTTTAAGTCAAAGGCCATAACTTGAGATTGGTAAATCAAAATGGCATGGTACCAAAGACATTGGTTAGAGGACTCAAAGACCTTTCCAAAATGTCCAAGAACATGAGAAAAGCTTAAAAATTGAGCAAGTTATGCCTTGTGGAAGTTGGGAAATTTTTAGGAATTTTGAAAAGTCAACATTGATGCAAATGATTCAAAATTGCTAATGGGCCCATTTTTCTTCCAAGATTCATCATTCCAAGCATGTGCACGAGCACTTGGCCCAAAGGGAAGGATTTTCTCAATTTTTATTTATTTACTTGAATTTATATTAATATTAATTCATTTAAATTATTTAAATATGTGAAAAATATCTACTTTGACCTAAAAAATCTTTTTATGCATGTTTTGCTTTCAAAATCTCGTGCACATCCCAAACATGGAAAGAATTGGACTAATTGATCATAATTGATACAAAATGCACATGAAAAAGATTGAAAATATAATGGAAAAAAATCAAATCTTCAATCCATGATTACAAGAGATTTTGTGCAAATTTCTTAACCTAATTGCTTCTATACATAACCAGGAACACAAACCTAATGGCAGGAGACAAAAAGCTGCGCCCAAAGATCCTTGCCAAACTTGAAAATTTCACTTAAGAACTCAATTCTGAAAACGCGGTTAGAGGTGGATTCAAGCCTTAATTTCCATCCAATAGCTTCCTGAGACATCACTGAGCATTCCCCAATCAAGAACAACCATCAACAAGTGTGGAATCGGTATACAGAAGTCCATTTTTCTTCATAAAAAGGCATAATCGTATTTTCAATTCTAGGCATTATCATGACATTCTAATTATGGATTCTTGTTCTTTGTGATGTTTTAAAACTAACCATCACATTTAATTTGAGTATCGTGCTGTATATACAATTTCGCCATGGCCAGTTTCTAGGGTTTGCAGGTCTTTCAATTTAGGGCTTTCCAGCCAAGGCAAAATCAGGACTCCTGAGTATCACCATTGGAATCCCCATGCCCAAACGAACGAAGACCAACCCTCACGCCTAATTTATGTTTGGAGATGAACTAATCGCTATTTTTCAATAGCCTGCCTAAGGAAACGTATCATAAACCGTTGCCGTATTGTTTTGTATTACAGGGGGCGTGGAGAAGATGAGCTCGTGGCCACCAACGATAGGCCGGTTTAAAAATTGGCGCGCGTTGCCCACTAACACTTTGTTTTCTTTTATTATATTTAATAGCCATTATATATTAAGTTGAAATCAAGCGCTTCAGTGGCAGGTGTACCCCTTGGCAATGTCTAAGATCTGGGTTCGAACCCCAGGTCTGTATATTTCATTTACTATTTTGCAAAGACAATTCCCATGCAGCATAAGCGTCCCAGTATACCATGCATCCTCCAAATCCAACATGACACGCCTCTATCAAGATCAAACCAAAGGTTGGGATTGAAGATACACTCTACGCCCTGGTCAAGAGTGTCACAAGATGCCTGGAAAAGTCAACGAATTCAATACTAAATGGGCCAAAATTTCCTGATCCATACCTCCATATTGGGGCCTGAACCCCCCCTTTGGTTTGCAATCTTCTTCACCTTTTATTTTTTAATTATTGTTTTATTTGTTTTTACTTTATTAGTTTAATTAATTATTTTTTTTACAAAATATAAAAACATCATAAAAAAATCCAGAAAAAGATAAAAAATGTAATAATATTTATTTTTAATTATTTTCATGAATGAATTGTATAATTGGATTTAGTATAATTAGGTTTTTTTTGCAATTTTAATTCCTTTCATAATAAAAAATATAGAATTAGGTTTAATAACTTTTTATTCCTTTTTAATTTTCTCTTTTTCATAATACTTATTTATTTATTATCTTCATAATTAAATTGTACATATAAATTAACTTAGGTTTAAATTAGTTAAAACTTAATATTTTCACAATAAACTTAAAAAACATTAGAATTAGGGTTTGACGCTTCATTTCAATTTTAATTAATTATTTTTTCTATTAAATTTTAATAACCAAAAATACCAAAAAAAACATTCTTTTTAATTCTTGATTTCAATTCCATTATTAATAATATTTTTTGCAAAAAAAGGTCCAACGCCCATGTTCGTAATTTATTTAATTTCGCGCATTTATTTTATTTCGTCTATTATAATTATGTAATTCTCCCAAAGCGTTGTAACAATTTATACTTTTCGCACTTTTACTTTGCTTTATTTATTTTTCAGTCAAATCGGGTCCGGTTTAATTTTGGCGATGTGGACCCGCGCCATTTGTAATAGTTGTAGATTTATTTTCCCGCAACTTTTAACTGTTAAATAAGCATGCAAGAATGAATGGCCCTAAATAAAATCAAGCGTAGATCGCAACAAACCTGACAAGACAAAATATCCATGAAAACGACACACGAATCGCACACACCACCCCTAGGGTACGCCTCACTGTTGCCTTTCGAAAGGTGATCGTCGAGTAGAGGACGTCTTAGTAAGTCCTCATGATCCGGGAACCTGGCATGAGGGTAGCTTCTAAGGTGTCTTCCCATTGCTCCGGTGATCACCATGTCCCTAAAACTCGAATTGACCCGAACACCTCCAACGGTGGTGCTACCTACCTCTCAATGGTGGGATGACACTACTTTAAAGGACATCTACACAGACGAATTCCTTAGGGTAGGTAGACGACTCTAGATACTTGCTCTAATTTCAAAACAAATCAAAAATACTTTTCACACCGACACTTTTCAAAAGCTTTCAAAGCAAATTTTTCAAACACTCTGACGTACGAGTCGAACTGAAATTTTTCAAAGAAACTTTTTAAAACCCACATTGAAAAGCAAACAAACCTTTTTGAAAACACATTGAGCAAGTACCTAAGAGCCCATGGACAACCATGGATAGAAAGGGTGCTAATACCTTCCCTTTCTATAATCTACCTCCCGAACCGAGAGCAATCTCTATAAGGAATTTTTCTGTGCTTTTGTCCTTTCCATTTGGAGAAAATAAAAGACGGTGGCGACTCTTGCTTCCGCGACATTTCGCGAACCAGCGTTAAACAGTCAGTTCCAGATCCACCGATCACAACCGCCCTTTCGGGTTTTCAGTCCACCGGGATACCCATTTTTGCCCAAGCCGCCTTTTCAGGTTTTTGACTTGCCGGGTGTACAGATTTTTTAGTTTTCATCCCTTATTTTGCCCGAACCCTTTTGGTTCGCCGGTAAGCCCTTATTTTTGCCTAGGCCAGTCAACCTAGCGGGTCTTTGATTATGCGTAGTATCTTTTTACTATGTCTGCATTGACGGGGTGAGGAAGGTCGTCACCATCCATGGTGGTTAAAATCATCGCTCCTCTTGAGAAGATGTTCTTAACCACAAAGGGCCCTTCGTAAGTAGGGGTCCATTTTCCCCTGGGATCACCTTGAGGTAGAATGATGCGCTTGATTACCAGGTTCCCAACTTGATACTCTTGTCGTCTGACTTTCTTGTTAAATGCCTTGATCATTCGTTTTTGGTACGTCTGACCATGACAAATAGCAGTAAGTCTCTTTTCGTCGATTAGATTCAATTGATCAAGTCGGGTCTGGATCCAGTCATCTTCGCTCAAACCTGCATCTTTCATGATCCGAAGAGAGGGTATATGAACTTCAATAGGAAAGACCGCCTCCATGTCATAAACCAAGGAATAGGGTGTTGCCCCTGTTGACGTCCGTGCTGAGGTACGGTACCCATGAAGAGCAAATGGTAACATCTCGAGCCAGTCTTTGTATGTCACTGTCATCTTCTGCACAATCTTCTTAATGTTCTTATTAGCTGCTTCTACAACCCCATTCATCTTCGGCCGGTAGGGAGAAGAGTTGTGATGTTGTATCTTGAATTGCTCGCAGAGCTCAGTGATCATCTTGTTGTTAAGATTGGTACCATTGTCCGTAATGATCCTCTCCGGTACACCGTATCGACAGATCAGGTTATGCCGAATGAACCGTGCCACGATGTTCTTGGTTACGGTAGCAAAGGAAGCTGCTTCAACCCACTTCGTAAAGTAATCAATTGCTACCAGGATGAAACGATGCCCGTTGGATGCCGTAGGTCTGATTTCGCCAATCATATCAATGCCCCACATTGCAAAAGGCCAAGGTGCCGTCAAAACATTTAGAGGAACTGGAGGTATGTGCACCTTATCAGCATAGACCTGGCACTTGTGACATGTCCGAGAATGCTGATAACAGTCGGCTTCCATTGTGGACCAGTAATATCCTGCCCGAAGGATTTTCTTTGCCATGGTATGTCCGCTGGAATGAGTTCCAAAAGTACCTTTATGCAGCTCTGCCATGATCCTTTCTGCTTCAATTTTATCCACGCAACGCAGTAAGGTTGAATCATGGTTACGTTTGTAAAGAATGCCATTGCTGATGAAGAACTTTGCCGCGAACCTTCTCAGAAACTTCTTGTCATTAACAGATGCACCTTTGGGGTATTCTTGAGTTTCAAGGTACCTCTTCACTTCATGATACCAAGGCTTTTCTGTTACCTCTTTGGTCTCAAGATCACATCAATGTGCAGGTTCATCCAATTTCCAAATAATGACCCGGGGAGCCTCGTTGTCCCATTTGACTTTGAACATAGAAGACATCGTTGCTAACACGTCCGCCAACTGATTATCCTCTCTTGGGAAGTGTTCAAAGGTTATCTCCTGGAAGTGGGGAAGCAACATCAACACATACTCCTTGTAAGGAATAAGATTTAGGTGTTTCGTATCCCAATCGCCTTTGATCTAACTGATCACGAGAGCGGAATCTCCGAAGACACTCAGAAACTTAATGCTTAGTTCAATTGCTGCTCGAAGACCCATGATGCATGCTTCATACTCCTGCATATTGTTGGTGCAGTTGAAACATAGTTGGGAGGTAAGTGGAGTATGCGAGCCTTTAGGAGATATGATCACAGCGCCAATTCCATTACCCAAAGCGTTCAAAGCTCCATCAAAGTGCATAGACCAACGTGATCCTTTCTCAGGTCCTTCATCCGGTCCAGGTGTTTCACAATCAGTTATCAACATGATATTCTCGTCCGGGAATTCAAAGTTCATAGACTGGTAATCGTCCACTGCCTGATGTGCCAAATGGTCTGCCAATACACTTCCCTTGATTGCTTTTTGAGTTGTGTACTGGATGTCATACTCAGTCAAGATCATCTGCCATCTTGCTATTCTTCCGGACAAGGCGGGCTTTTCGAAGATATACTTGATTGGATCCATCTTTGAAATCAACAGAGTAGTGTGAGTCAACATATACTATCTCAGCCGGCGAGCAGCCCATGCCAAAGCGCAACAAGTTTCCTCGAGCAGTGAGTATCGAGTCTCACAGTCGGTAAACTTTTTGCTAAGGTAATAAATAGCATGCTCTTTTTGGCCAGACTCGTCATGCTGCCCCAGCACACACCCCATTGAGTTGTCAAGTACTGTCAAGTATAAGATTAGAGGTCTCCCTTCCACTAGTGGCATCAGAATGGGTGTCTCTTGGAGATATTCTTTAATTCTTTCGAAAGCAGCCTGACATTCATCGTTCCAACATACCACTTGATCTTTCTTCACCAGTTTGAAGATTGGCTCACAAGTAGCAGTTAGGTGCAAGATGAATCGGGCAATGTAGTTCAGACGTCCT
Source organism: Vicia faba (assembly GCA_948472305.1). Taxonomy (NCBI): domain Eukaryota; kingdom Viridiplantae; phylum Streptophyta; class Magnoliopsida; order Fabales; family Fabaceae; genus Vicia; species Vicia faba. The sequence goes on from OX451736.1 coordinate 341,265,864, forward strand.
AGAAAGCCTCTGACCTCTTTCTCAGTCTTGGGAGCTGGCATCTCTTGTATGACTTTCACCTTGGCAGGGTCCACTTGAATACCTTTGTCGCTTACGACGAAACCCAGCAGTTTACCAGACCGTACCCGGAAGGTGCACTTGTTCGGGTTCAACCTCAACTTGTATAGCTTCAACCTGTCAAACAGCTTCTGTAGATGGTCAAGGTGTTCTTCCTCAGTTTGGGACCTCGCAATCATATCGTCGACGTATACTTCAATCTCATGATGGATCATGTCATGAAATAAAGCAACCATGGCACGCTGATATGTTGCCCCAACATTTTTCAACCCAAAAGGCATGACCTTGTAACAAAAGGTACCCCACTGAGTAACAAAGGTGGTCTTCTCCATGTCTCCGGGAGCCATTTTTATCTGATTATAACCGGAGAAACCGTCCATAAAGGAGAATACCTTGTGCTGAGCAGTATTGTCAACCAGAACGTCGATGTGAGGCAGAGGGAAGTCATCCTTAGGGCTTGCCCTGTTCAAATCTCTGTAATCAACACACATTCTGACCTTACCATCTTTCTTCGGCACTGGAACCACATTGGCGACCCACTGAGGGTAAGAAGTCACTGCTAGAAAACAGGCGTCAAACTGTTTCATAAATTCGGCCTTGATTTTCTCAGACATTTCTGGACGCATACGGCGAACCTTCTGTTTTACCGGAGGACAGTCTTCCTTGGTAGACAGGCGATGAACCACAATGTAGGTATCCAACCCAGGCATATCTTCGTAAGACCAGGAAAAGATTTCCATGTAGTTATGCAACATTTGAATCAACCGTTGTTTCACACTAAGCTCCAAATTTGCATCGATCTTGACTTCCTTTTTGTCTGTCTCAGTACCCAGATTCACTGTTTCTACTAACTCTTCATGTGGCTGAATGGCCCTCTCTTCCTGGAGTAGCAGTCTTGCAAGATCACCAGGCACTTCGCAATCATCTTCACCTTCGTCTTCGACTAAGCTGATCGGATTTTCAAAGTCATAACTGGCAGTAGCAGAGTCGTTATCAGTGAGATCCAAAGTGGATTGGGACCTGTATAGGTGAGTGTGTGTAAAATAGCTGTTTTGCAATATGTAATAAAGAAAGACAAGGAGCACAAAATTTGAAATGCGAAAACGTCCAATTCTTTTATTAATGATATATGAAAATGGCATACAAAAGCTCTCATAAATGAAGCCACGGTGCCCCGGGTAAGACACCGGGCCATAAAGTTTCAAAACATTGTCTGTTACAAATTCGAAACAAAAAGCTCATTACTGAGTAATGAAAGTAATAGGGATGAAATCCTTTTCTGTCCAGTTGTTTGGTCCACCGTTGGTCGTAGGATAGATCCAGCTGTCGAATTCAGACTCCTCCACGTCATCTTTGATGGCATTTACTCCCGAGTTGCTGATGAACACAAGAGGTCTTCCAATCCTTGCACTTCGAACAACCCTATGAGCTTCTGCAGTGAAACCCAAACCGAACTTGTTAGTTTTCTGAGTGAAATCAGGAAGTCGACCTCAGTTTGCATACTCACCCTTCTCAATAACAACCCGGGCATCCTTTAAGGAAGCCATCTTCATGGGAGAATCTTCCATCACAGTCTCAGCTGATGCCAGTGTCTGAGGAACCTCTTCAAAGTGCTGAAATGGGGTCTCAATGAACTCCCCATCCATCTCTACGTACCGGAATGAGTTGAGGTGGCGGACCATGTATTCCTCCTCCCCTTGTACTGTCAAATCTTCCCTCTGACCGGGTACTTCAACTTCTGGTGGAGCGTTGAGGTTACGGCTCCAGCTTTGTGAATCCATGGACGACCCAGCAAACAAGAATAGGATGGCCGAATGTCCATCACGTAGAATGTAGAATTGAAGACCTGAGAACCCACCTTGATTGGAATATCAACCTCGCCATGCACCATCCTCTTAGACCCATCAAAGGCCCAGACAATGATGTTACTCGGCTTTAGTTCCAAACCTTTGCAATCCAGCCTGTCTAGAGCTTTCTTTGGCAAGACGTTCAATGAGGAACCAGTTTCGACTAACACGTGTGCAAGAGTAGTGCCCCTGCATTCAATGGAGACATGCAGGGCATCATTATGGTTCTTCCCTTTAGCAGTCAAATCAGCGTCGGAGAACCCTAAACCATTATCAGCAGTTAAATTGGCCACACAATCGGTAAACTGATCAGCTGACGTCTCTTGTGGCATGTGGTCCGTCTTCAAGAAGGTAACCAGAGCCTTGGCATGGGCCTCTAAACACAACAGTAGTGATAACATAGAAATCTTGGATGGGGTTTGCCCCAATTGCTCAACTACATTATAATCACTCTTCTTAATAATCTTCAGAATTTTTTCCATTTCCTGTTTGGAAGCTTCAACAGTGATTGTCTTTGGCGCCCCTGTCTGGGTGGGCATATCAGTGGTGATCCCTTTGCCCCGAGTGTTAGATGACTCGGCGACAGGGGTCAGAACAGGGACTTGATCAGGAATGGCAGCAGGTACACTTGCAACTTTAATGACAACGGGTCTTCGGACAGCTGGTGGAGCAATATCAGGTGAGAAAAGTCTACCGCTGCAGGTGACTTTAGCAGGTCCTGTAACGTTGCTGACGCCGGTATCAGCACCGAAATCTTGCTTAACTCCAAGAACATAAACATCTGCCCCATAGTGCCAAGGAACAGGTTTGTCAGATGTATAGGGGATGGGCCCCGGAACAGTGATGATTATAGGTGCGCTTCGGAACAAATGTAATTCTAACAGGCGTCCTCGAGGGAGCCTTGGAAGAATAGTCGAAAATGGTAATGATAGAAACTTCTTCAGAATGAACGAGTGGAACAACAACCTTCTTAAAAGAATCTCTTTACTATCCATCAGGTTCTGGATACCTGACTTCAGAGATGGGCAACCAGTAGGTAAAGCAGAACACATAGGGCAACCTTCACCACAGCCCAGAAATAAACCGGCTAGCAACAGGTTCTTCTTGATAGTCATCAGAGGGGTAACAACATCATCCACAGAAACTACGAACAAGTCTTCCTCTACAGCATTCACTCCATGCTTGGGCATGGGAGCAGTCACAACATTAGGCCTCTCGGGCGCCTCAAACTCAATCTCCTTTGCATCGATTAGGTCTTGAACCTTGTTTTTCAGACTCCAACAATCATCTGTATTATGCCCCGGGCTATCAGAGTGATAAGCACAGCGGGCGTTAGGGTTATACTTCGATGATGTAGTATTTGGATTCCTTGGAGCTTCTCTTAGAGTCACCAGATTGGTATTCAGCAACTGTGGCAACATCTGAGACAAAGTCATGCTGAGGCGAGTGAATTGCCTCTGAGGTCTCTCGTCCCTTTGTTGGTTGTGATGCTGAGGAGTACCAGCAGGTTTTGAAATAACAACCGCATTGACAGCTTGGCGGTGTTCAGGTCCACTCTGTCTTCTTGAACTGTAGACAACACTGGACTCTTTCTTGAATGGTTTCTTCTTGGTGCTCGATGAGGCACCCTTCTGTATCTTCCCAGCTTTAATACCCGCTTCAATCCTCTCACCAGTTAAGATGAGGTCTGTAAATCCGGCCGAGGAGTTTCCAATCAGATGATTAAAGAACGGACCAGACAGGGTCCCCAGAAACATACCAACCAGTTCACGATCAGCCCAAAGGTGGTTGCACCCTTCCGGCAAGGTCTCTCCATTTTTGAGCATACTCTTTAAATCCTTCACCCGTCCCTATTGACATACCCTGGAGTTGGGTATGCGTAGGAGCGAGGTCGGAATTATACTGATAATGCCTAAAGAATGCAGCAGCCAAATCCTCCCAACTGCGGATACTGGCTCCGTCCAACTAATAGAACCACTCAAGCTGAGTCCCTGAGAGACTGCCCTGAAAGAAATGGATCCATAAGTTCTTATCAGTAGTGTAAGGTTGGATCTTCCTCACATATGACCGGAGGTGCATCTTTGGACAGGAAGCTCCGTCATACTTGGCAAAGGCAGGTGCCTTGAACTTATGGGGAATCACCACCCCAGATAATAAACCCAAATCTCCGAAGTCCAGACCGGGCACCTTCTGTACCTCCATAGCGTTCAAACGGTCCTCCAGCTGTTTGTACTTATCCTCAGCAGGAGGATACTGTTCTTCATCATAGTCCGTCTTGTTGTCGGAGACTTCAGAGCTAGGAGCCCTCCTTTCTTGTGGACTGTCTTTCTCTCCAGACGGGGTGGCCAGATGAATTTCATTCTGTAGCCTGTTCCCAAACCTACGTCCGGTGTTGAACAGGATGGTCCTCTTCTTCTTCTTCTTCCTCTCTTTCAGGATCAGGGTCTTCAGGTCCTACTGACCCTTAGCTAGGCTCATGACCAACTCTTGAAATTGGGCATTTTGGGCCTTGATAGCTTGCTCAGTGGAAGGTTCAGCAGACATGATGATTGCTGAAATAAACAGCGAAGAAGATAAGAGACCTGTAAAAGGGTACCTGTTATGCATATGATGAATGGTATGCTATTTATGTAATGCATTCAAGGGTTCAAAAATTCAAATTTGTTGCAGACAAAAAGAACACACGTCATACTAAGAAGAAATTTGTTAGTACATAAGTGCCCCATGGGCGAAATATTACAAAATTCTTAATGTAAAAAGACATTGCGCATCCTCTTTGGAGCGATGTAAGTGTTGAGGGTCTCTTCCTCGTGAAGTCGGCGGGTAAGCTCCAAAACCTTCTTTTCACTGGCATAGAAGCTGGCTTCAAAAGTATTCCGCTCTTCCTTGAGTTGGATCCAACTCTTTTGCATTTCTTCCCATGATGTTGGCATGTCAGGATGTAGGATGGCGTATGGAACCTCTCCTTCCATAACATGCTCTTTGATCAAGGGGAGAATGTGAGGATATGGCATCATAAGATTCTGGGAGCGGGTTCGTACCCACTTGAGGTAAGGCTCAAGGGGAATGGAATTCTTGTGCCCCAGTGTCTTACTATCCACCTTATTAGGCATCCTCCAAGCTCTGATGAACCTTTGTCGAAGCCCTTGTGCATCGTTGTCAAAGTCAAAAACTAGGTCAGGAATCAACATGTCATGAGGGCCATCCCTCCGAGCATATCCAAATTGTCTCAAAGCTAGACAGGGGTTGTAGGTAATGCCTCCTCTAATTCCAAGTAAAGGAACATTAGGAAATTCTCCACAACGATCAATGATTGTGACATTTTCTCTGGACCGAGAACACCAATGTACATCAGAATGTGTGAGGGTCATCAATCGTTGCGACCACCTTAAACCCTGCTCATTCTTCAAAACTGATTGTGGAAGGTGAGAAATAAACCACCTTGCTAGGAGAGGAGTACAGCACATGAGAACACCTCTTTTCCTCATTGTTCGTGTGTAAAATGAGTGGAGGATGTCCCCAAGCAATGTAGGTATGGGATTCCTGGATATGAAAATCTTGACAACATTCACATCTATAAGTCGATCAGGATTTGGGAACAAAACTAAACCATAGATACGGAGTGCCACAATCTCTTCAAAGGCTTGTAGATCAAGAGAATTCCAGCATTCTCGTGCCTTCTCAAACAGAAACTTTGCCAAGAATCCTTTGATACCACTTTTGGTTTCCCAATGCCCCTTGATGTCGGACGGTTGCAAGCGTAATGCTTGAGCAACATCTTCAAGTTTTGGTTCCTTTTCCGTACCATTGTAGGGTAGTTTACTAAGAATAGGAATTCTCAGGAGTTGAGAAAATTCCACCAAAGTAGGCACCAATTGATAATCAGGGAATGTGAAACAGTGGTGTAGGGGGTCAAAGAACTGGAAGATAACTTTCATCATGTCTTCTTCAATGTTGGTGTTGACCAAGCTGAGGAGTCTACCATGTCTTTCACTGAAGAGAGAATTCTCGGGAATCCTGGATGTAAGCTCCTTGAGTTGAGGAGGGATCCTTACAAGGTTGACTTGAATTGTTTTCCTACGGAGAGACTCCATGTCCTGCAAAACAAGAACAAAGATGAAGATCTAAACCCTTGAAATGGTTAGCAGATGCATATGATGCTTTATGATGTATGCAAAAACACATGTACAAGCAAGTCACACAAAAACACTAGTTTCAGGCTTGCAGGAGGTTTCATAGGTAAGTACCCTCTTGAGTTTAGTTGGCTCAAAACCTGTCCTATAAATAGTAACCGGGTTCTAAGGAGCTCAATATCATTGGATTGTTTTCTATGTTCATCGTTTCAGTTTAGCCACTTAACTGGCGACCAAAATATTCCAAGAAAACAATCCTCAATGAGTGTAGTATCGAGTACCTACCAACTTCGGACTGCACCAAAGTCGGTCATCTCACTACCCCTAAAAAAGGCCAAGATGGTCAAGTAAGGTTCTAGGTCATTAGTGCTTAGTGACATCACTCAGTGTCCCCGTATTCTCTTTGATTGACTCAAAGGCTACCGGTACTCACAAATATGTCGCACTAATATAGCTATTGCTTCAACCGTGTCGGTATACCCTGCACAGTTTCCACAATGTATTGCTATCTATGAATGTTTCCCAAATCCAGGTTAGGATTTATAGAACTCCGATACAAGCCCACAAAATTAAAAGCATACAAAGCAATACAAATGAAAACACAAGTGATCTAGTCCTAAGGTACACCTCACTTATTTTGTCCCCAGCAGAGTCGCCAGTTTTGTGATCGATGGGAATGAGAACTGACTGTTTTTTAATGCTGGTTCGCGTTTGCGTTTGTTTTTGCAAAGTGTCGCGGTAAGCAAGAGTCGCCACCGTCTTTTATTTTATCCAACAAGGAAAGGACAAAAGCACAGAAAAAATTCCTTTTCGAGATTGTTCTCGGGTTCGGGAGGTAGATTATAGAAAGGGAAGGTGTTAGCACCCTTTCTATCCGTGGTTATCCACGGGCTCTTAGGTACTTGCTCACTTTGTTTTCAAAAGTATGCTTTTCTTTGTGTTTGTGGGTTTTGAAAAGAGTTTTGTTTTTTTGAAGGAAGTGTAAGTGCGAAAAGTTTGTTTTGTTTTTAAAAGGAGCAAATACTTAAGAACCTCTACCTACTCAAAAAGGAATTAAATTGTGCGAAAGTCCTTCAGACAATGCTATCCTACTATTGAGGAGTAGGTAGCATCATCGTTGGAGTTTTTCGGGTCAATTCGATTTTAGGGACGTGTGGTCACTAAAGCAACGTTAGGACGCTTTAGTGGTAATCCTAATGTCTTAGATCATTTTTATCGAGGCAACCATTTCGAGGCAACTTATGATCTTGGGACAAAAGGACGACCTCTAAAACATCCTATACTTAATGACCACCTTTGAGGCAACCAAGTGAGGTGTACCCTAGGAGTGGCATGTGCAAGTGTGTCAATTTTCAATTTATATCATCTTTGTTTATTTAGGTGTTCTACCATTTGTTTTTAGATCTTGTCATACAATCCTAGTTAGCATACATATAAGCAATTAATATATATACAGGAATTTAAAGTGCGGAAATTGTAAATCCTATGCTATTACAAGGCTTCGGGGAGGGGGATTATTTACATGTTCAAAATTGGGGGAATAAAAATAAACGCACGTGAATCTTAAAAATCCTAAGCATATGATCTTTTTGTTGTTTTATTCTATTTTTTGGGAAAATGCTAAATGTTCAATTAAGTCAAATTTAATTAATTAAAAATACTGGTTAAAATTAACTCTAAAACATACCTAATATTTTTTGCATTTTTTTGTTTATGAAAAGGATTGAATTCAAATAAATCCTAAGTCTACTGATTTTAAAATTGAAGAAAGTAAGTTAAAATAACTAACTAAATTAAATCCTAATTCTAAGTTATTTATTTTTATGATTTTTTATGTTGATTAAAAAGGACAAATTAAAGAAATAAACAAAAGCAAAGTAAACAAAGTACAAATGGGCCAGGCAGCAAAACAAGAAAAAAATAAATCTGGAGGCCTGGGTCGAAAGAGGTGCAGGCTGTCTTTCGACCCAGTGAAGAAGCTGGATCAAAGGTGTATGAGGGGCTGCACTCTGAGGGTTTTTGATCTGGACATGTCATCCTTCGAACTGGAAGTCCTGGGTCCAGTTCAAAGCTAAACTGCTGAGCTTCGAAACTCTGAACAGGAATCTGATGATGTATTTCCTGCAAGAAACGAAACACATGTTAAGGGTCCAGGGGGATTTTACCCCCTGGTTCGAATCTCCTCCCTATTCGCACCTGCTGAATCTGGGTCTGGGTTTATTTTATCATGGGATTCGAAGGAAAGGCTCAGATTATGCCCAAGCAATGGCATAATCTCATCTCTGCGCTGTAGCTTATATGTAGCACATTAAATCATTCACAAACAACAACAATAATATGAATATGCAATCAAAATGAATTTAAAAATGAGTTTGAGACTAGATCATTTTTTACCAAATAGAGGTGCTTCGATCTGTAGTTCTGAGGGTGGAGGTGTTCGCTGGATGGCAGCTTTGGCTTGTGCAAGGATTGGGTATGGCCTCCTGGAAGTGCTGGCAGCGTATCTCCAAGTTCTCTATTTTTCTGTATATTTTCCGTGTGTTGTTCACCTCTTGAAATGTGTCACTGGCCCTTGTATTTATAGGAGTGGGGTGGAGGGGACAGGAAGACAAAGGTTTAAATGACCTTGATTATGTGTTTGACAGCCATGAATGAGAGTTTGTAACGTTAATTATGTGTTTTGAAAGCCATGAATGAGAGTTTGTAACATTATCTAAACACATGGGATCCTGTCCCTTTTTGAATTTTGAATGACTGGCCTTCGAATGCTCCCTTTCGAATGGGCTGATGGCCTCCTTCGAATACTCCCTTTCAAATGGGCTGATGGCCTCCTTCGAATGCTTTCCAAAGCTTCTTGGAATGGACCCTTTGAATGCTTCTTCGAATGGACCTTTTTGGAATTCCAATCGAAGGACACTGTTATAATGCCAATCGAAGTACTTGTCCATAATGCCAATCGAAAGGCTAGTCCAGAATGCCAATCGAAAAGCTCCTTCAGAACACCAATCGAAGAGTCTTTCAGAATGCCAATCGAAGAGCTTGACATAATGCCAATCGAAAGGCTCCTTCAGAACACCAATCGAAGGGTCCTTCAGAATGCCAATCGAAATGTACTTGAAGCAACACTCAAAAATTTTCCTTTTCCTTAGGCAAGAGTTTGTGATTAACCATGCAGGGGGAAACCTTTGGGAAACATGAAAGGGAAAATTTTGGGGTACAACACTGAGGATAAGAAATTCTTGGCGACTGTTGGGGATTAAGAATCCTTGATGACTTCACTGGGGATATAGGGATCCTTCATGTCTCAAAGTTGGGGTATTGACAAAAGTTCTGTTGTGAGAGTAATGGCAAACTATTTGAAAAATCTGCTTGGAGAATTCAGAGATCTTTGATGATGGCTACTAGGGATTACACAAAGGGAATCCTTGTTCTTCTTGGGGAATAGAGAAAACCCTGATGACTTCTGTGGGGAATTAAGAATGAGAATCTTCATTCTATTGGGAAGCAATGAAAACTCTGCGGGGAAGAAAGCTATCCTGCTGGGGAGTAGTTAAGACTCTGTAGGAAAAAGCTTATTCCTACTGGGGAACAAAGTTCAGGAGTTTGGGTTGTCTTCCAATCTACTGGGGAGTTATCAGAAGTTGTTGTCTGGTTAGTTCTCAGACTTCAAAAAAACTTGCTGGGGAGTTTGGAGAAACTGAATGGTTTCCACTGGGGATTAACAGTTTGAAGTCTTGGCTCCGCTGGGAGATTAGGAGTTTGAAGTTTTAACTCTGATGGGGATTAAGGGTTTGAAATTTTAGCTCCGATGGGGGTCTAGATGATGTACTATAGGGATTGCTCCTGGAATATCCTAAAGACGTTTTCCTATCCTTTCAACCTGTCAGTAATTGTTCTTTTTCATTCCTGTTTATTTGTAAACAGTAATTATGTTCAAATGCATATGTTCATTAATGAATCATTGGACGTTTTTGCAAATAAAACACAAGTATATAAAAGAAAAAGGACAAATGGTTTTATGCACTTTAAAGAGATATCTTTGTATTTACTTTGAATAAGTATTTTATACAAAAGAGACAGACATCCTAGTAAGAGGATGGTGTCATAAGAAAAATTTATACAAAGAAAGAATAGCTATGTGTAAAAAATCCCATGGGGTTTCCATTCCTCTATAGCCTTCGTGTCTCCGAATATCTTGTCCATTTGCTGCTTCGGCCGAAGATGATTGGATTGATCAGAAGCCTCAGGTTTGTTGGTGAAGAGATTGTTCTCAAAGTGATCCGACGAAACATAATCATACGCTTTAATTCCATAACTTTTGCCTGGACCGCCCTTTCGGGTTTTCGATCCACCGGGAAACCCTTTTTTGCCCAAGTCGCCCTTTCGGGTTTTCAACTTGCCGGGTGTACAAATTTTTTATATTTTATCCCTAATTTTTTCCCGAACCTTTTTGGTTCGCCGGGATGCCCTTTTTTTGCCTAGGTGTGTCAACCTAGCGGGTCCTTTATGCGTAGTATCTTTTGACTATGTCTGCGTTCGTAGGGTGCGGCAGGTCGTCATCGTCCATGGTGGTTAAGATCATGGCCCCACCAGAAAAGATGTTTTTTATTACAAATGGTCCTTCGTAGGTAGGAGTCCATTTGCCCCTGGGATCACTTTGTGGCAAGATGATGCGCTTGATCACAAGATCTCCAACTTGATACACTTGTCGTCTAACTTTCTTATTGAAAGCCTTGATCATCCGCTTTTGATACGTCTGACCATGGAAAATAGCAGTAAGTCTCTTTTCATCAATTAAGTTCAACTGATCAAGTCGGGTTTGGATCCAATCGTCTTCACTCAGACCTGCATCCTTCATGACTCTCAAGGAGGGGATCTGAACCTCAATAGGTAAAACAACCTCCATGCCATAAACTAAAGAATAGGGTGTTGCCCCAGTTGATGTGCGTGCTGTGGTACGATACCCGTGAAGAGCAAACTGTAGCATCTCATGCCAGTCCTTGTAGGTGACTGTCATTTTCTGTATGATCTTCTTGATGTTTTTGTTTGCAGCTTCAACTGCACCATTCATCTTTGGTCGATAGGGGGATGAATTGTGATGTTGAATCTTGAACTGCTTGCACAAGGCGGTGATCATAGTATTGTTAAGGTTTGTACCGTTATCAGTGATGATCCTTTCGGGGATACCGTACCGACAAATGAAATTCTGCTTGATGAAGCGGGCAACAACATTCTTTGTAACAGATGCGAAGGAAGCTGCTTCGACCCATTTGGTGAAATAATCAATGGCCACTAGAATGAAGTGGTGTCCATTGGAGGCTGTTGGCTTGATCTCTCCAATCATGTCGATTCCCCACTTAGCAAAGGGCCAAGGAGCTGTTAGGACATTAAGAGGAACTGGGGGCACGTGCACCTTGTCTACATAGATTTGACACTTATGGCAAGTTCGTGAGTGTCGATAGCAATCTGCTTCCATGGTAGACCAGTAATAGCCTGCCCGTAGAATCTTCTTAGCCATCGTATGCCCGCTAGAGTGAGTGCCAAAGGTACCTTCATGCAGATCATCCATGATCTTTTCAGCTTCAACTTTGTCCATACAACGGAGCAGAACAGAATCATGGTTACGCTTGTATAGGATACCATTTCTCAGGAAGAACTTTGCAGAGAATCTCCTTAGGAACTTTTTGTCATTGATGGAAGCTCCTTCTGGGTATTCTTGAGTCTCGAGATACTTTTTGACTTCGTGAAACCAAGGCTGGTCCACTACTTCTTCAGTATTAATCTCGTGACAATGCGCTGGTTCGTCCATCCGTTCAATGGTGATTTGGGGAGCCTCATTATCCCAATTAAGTTTAAACATGGATGACATTGTAGCTAGAGCATCTGCTAACTGATTTTCTTCTCGCGGGAAATGCTCGAAGGTAATCTGCTCGAAATGTGGTAGCAATGTCAAGACATGTTCTTTGTAAGGGATGAGGTTTGGATGTTTAGTGTCCCACTCTCCTTTCATCTGACCGATGACCAAATCTGAGTCCCCAAACACCACTAAAGATTTGATTCCCAAGTCTATGGCAGCCTTGAGTCCAAAGATGCATGCTTCGTACTCTGCCATGTTGTTCGTACAGTTGAAGCAGAGTCTGGCAGTGAAAGGAGTATGGAATCCTTCTGGAGACATGAACACGGTGCCAATACCGTTACCAAGTGCATTAGAGGCCCCATCAAAGTACAAGGTCCATCGGGATCCTTGTTCAGGTCCGTCATATGGTCTGATTCCTTCACAATTGTCCAATGTCATGATGTCTTCGTCAAGGAAGTCGAACTTAATGGATTGATAATCTTCTACAGCTTGATGGGCCAGATGATTAGCTAGCACACTGCCCTTTATAGCTTTTTGGGTCGTGTACTGTATGTCATATTCTGTTAGGATCATCTGCCATCTAGCTATCCTTCCAGACAAAGCAGGCTTCTCGAAGATGTATTTTATCGGATCCATCTTAGATATCAGCAAAGTGGTATGAGTCAACATATACTGCCTTAGCCGGCGAGCAGCACATACCAAAGCGCAGCAAGTTTTCTCGAGCAGTGAATATCTAGTTTCACAGTCGGTAAACTTTTTGCTAAGGTAATAAATGGCATGCTCTTTTCGGCCAGACTCGTCATGCTTCCCCAGTACGCACCCCATTGAGTTTTCCAAGACGGTCAGATACATGATTAGCGGTCTTCCTTCGACGAGCGGCATCAAGACAAGAGGCTCTTATAAATACTCCTTGATTTTATCGAAAGCAATTTGACAGTCATCGTTCCATCTAACTACCTGATCTTTCTTCAACAGCTTGAAGATTGGCTCACAAGTAGATGTCAGGTGAGAAATGAACTTGGAAATGTAGTTTAGGCGTCCCAAGAAACCTCTGACTTCCTTCTTAGTGCGAGGAGCAGGCATTTCTTGTATAGCTTTGACTTTGGCAGGATCAACCTCGATGCCTTTGTTGCTGATGATGAAACCTAAGAGCTTACCAGATCGGACTCCAAAAGTGCACTTGTTCGGGTTTAATCTTAGCTTGTACTCCTTCAACCTGACAAACAGCTTTTGCAAATGGTCAAGGTGTTCTTCTTCCGTTTGTGATCAGGCTATCATGTCATCTACGTAGACCTCTATCTCATGATGTATCATATCATGAAATAAAGCTACCATGGCGCGTTGATAGGTTGCCCTAACATTCTTCAGTCCGAATGGCATCACTTTGTAGTAGAACGTACCCCACTGTGTAACAAAAGTAGTTTTCTCCATGTCCTCAGGTGCCATTTTGATCTGGTTATAGCCTGAGAATCCGTCCATGAAATAAAATACTTTGTGCTAAGCTGTATTGTCAACCAGGATGTCAATGTGCAGAAGTGGAAAATCATCTTTAGGGATAGCCCTGTTTAAATCTCTGTAGTCCACGCACATCCTTACTTTGCTGTCCTTTTTGGGCACGGGAACAATGTTAGCAACCCATTGCGGATAGGAAGTAACAGCCAGAAATCCAGCGTTGAACTGCTTCATAACTTCTGCTTTGATCTTTTCTGACATGTCAGGCCTCATGCGACGGACTTTTTGTTTGACTGGTGGACAGTCTTCTCTTGTGGGTAGACGGTGAACCACAATGTCTGTATCGAGTCCCGACATGTCTTCGTATGACCAGGCAAAGATCTTAACATATTCATGCAACAACTGAACTAGGCGCTCTTTGACACTCGGCTCTAGGTTGGCACCTACTCTGATTTCCTTTATGTCTTCCTCGGTACCCAGATTGATGGTATCCAACAGCTCCTCATGAGGCAAAATTGCTCTTTCTTCTTGTTGTGATAATCTGGCCAATTCCCCCGGCACCTCACAATCTTCCTCACCTTCGTATTCGGCTTGGTTGATCAGATCTTCAGAGTCACTGAAGGCTATAGCAGAATGGTTACCCATTGGATCCGGAATGGAAGGGTACCTGCATTTGTGAGTGTGGGTGTGTGTAAGAGTATAGCCATCTTAAAACAAACAAAATGTAAAAGAAAGACTATGAGCACAAAAGGTTTATATGAAAAAGCGTCCATGATTCATTATATGACATATGAAAATGAAATAAGAACCCTTACAAATGGACCAATGTGCCTCGGGTAAGACACATGATTGAAAAAGTACGAATTGTTTGTGAATTATTACAGATCCAACAAAAATGGAAAAGATAAATTACTGCAGTATGAAAGTAATCAGAACAAAGTCTTTTGCTTCCCAATTGCACAGTCCTTCGTCAACAGTAGGAAATATCCAATCTTCCAGGCTGCCCTCTTCTTCACTGTCCTCTAGTGCATTAACCCCTTGGTGACTGATCTTCACAGGTGGTCCTCCGGCGCGGGCGCGTCGCATAGCCTTTTGAGCAGTCGAAGTAAATCCCAAGCCAAATTTGTCTGATTTGTAGGGGAAATCTAGAAGCTGTCCCCAGATAGTGGATCCCCCTTATTCCACTACTGCCTTTGCATCTTTGAGAGATGACATCCAAAGTGGAGGCCTTGTGATCACCGGAGTTGAGGATACTGCTTTGGTTGCCGCTATTTCCTGAGAAACTTCTTCAAAATGTTGGAAAGCGGTTTCGATGAATTCGCCATCTAATTCTACATAGCAGAAAGAATTTAGATGATTAATCATGTATTCCTCTTCCCCGTGGACATTTATGATTTTCCCTTGGACGGGGTACTTTAGCATCTGACGCAAGGTGGAGGTGACCGCACCGGCATTGTGAATCCAGGGGCGTCCCAACAGGAAAGAGTAAGAAGGATGGATGTCCATCACGTAGAATGTTGAATTGAACGTCTGAGTACCCACCTTGATCGGGATGTCCATCTCCCCATGGACCATCCTCTTAGAGCCGTCAAATGCTCTCACAATTATATTGCTGGGTTTCAGGGTTAGGCCTTCACAATCCAACCTATCAAGGGCCTTCTTTGGTAAGACGTTCAAAGATGATCCCGTATCAACCAAAACATGGGCTAAGGTGGTTCCGCTACACTCCACCGAGACATGTAGTGCATCGTTGTGCTTTCTCCCTTTGGATGTCAGGTCAGCATCGGAGAAACCCAAGTCATTGTCAGCTGCTAAACTAGCCACACACTCTTGGAATTGATCAGCCGAAGTCTCTTGCGGCACATGAGCCGTCTTCAGAAATTTTACCAAGGCTTTAGCATGTGCCTCAGAGCAAAGCAGCAATGCTAACATAGAGATTTCGGAGGGGGTATGCCCCAGTTGTTCTACCACATCATAATCACTCTTCTTAATGATCCTCAAGATTTCTTCCATTTCCTTCTTGGATGTCTCAGGAATAACTAGTGACTGAGCCTTCGTCAGGACCGACTCCTCTTGAACATTCTTTCCTTTATTCTCAGCAGCGGAAGTAGGGATAGTATGATCAGTGGATCTGGAACTGACTGTTTAACGCTGGTTCATGAAATGTCGCGGAAGCAAGAGTCGCCACCGTCTTTTATTTTCTCCAAATGGAAAGGACAAAAGCACAGAAAAATTCCTTATAGAGATTGCTCTCGGTTCGGGAGGTAGATTTATAGAAAGGGAAGGTGTTAGCACCCTTTCTATCCATGGTTATCCATGGGCTCTTAGATACTTGCTCATTTGTGTTTTCAAAATTGTTTGTTTGCTTTTCAACTGTGGGTTTTTAAAAAAGTTTCTTTGAAAATTTCAGTTCGACTCTTGTATCAGTCCTCAAGAGTGTTTGAAAAGTTGCTTTCGAAAGCTTTTTGAAAAGTGTCGGTGTGAAAAGTATTTTTGATTTGTTTTGAAATTAGAGCAAGTATCTACGAGTTCTCTACCTACCCTAAGGAATTCGTCTGTGTAAATGTCCTTAAAGTAGTGCCATCCCACCATTGAGAGGTAGGTAGCACCACCATTGGAGGTGTTCGAGTCAATTCGAGGGTTCGGGACATGGTGGTCACCGGAGCAATAGGAAGACACCTTAGAAGCTACCCTCATGCCATGTTCATGGACATGAGGACTTACTAAAACATCCTCTACTCGACGACCACCTTTCGAGGGGCAAGGCAACAATGAGGCGTACCCTAGGGATGGTGTGTGATTTGTGTGTCGTTTTCAGATATTTTTGTCTTGTTCATACATTGGTGATCTACGCGTTGCTTTTATTTTGGCATTCATTCTTTCATGCAAATTATTAACAGTTAAAAAGATGCGGAATTAAAAGTCCTACGCTATTACAAAGGCGCGGGTCTACATCGCTAAATTAATCCAAGACCCGAATTGAAATAAAACAAAATGCGGAAAAGAAATACCCTAATTGATCTATTACATAGCTTTGGGAGAATTACATGAAATTTATAAAAAGGAAATAAAATAAGCGCGTGAAATAGAATTGTGATCGAATGCGAGGGCGTTGGACCCTTTTAAGGAAATTAAATTGGAATCATGAAATTGATTAAAAGAAAATAAAAGAAAGAATTTTTGGAGTTTTTGCATTTATGGAGTTTAATGAGAATTAATGGAATTAAAACCTAATTCTAAACTATTTTTAATTTATTAAAAAATGTTTAAGTTTGTACCCTAATTTTAACCTAATTATTTACATGGCAATTTATTTACAAAATAAATAATTAATTATTAATAATGGTAAAAGAAAAGAAAAAAAGATAAAAGTATTTAAAACCCTAATTCTACATTTTTTAGTTTATTAAGAAAATGTTAAAATTAAACCTAGAATTAACTAAATTAATGGTTAAATTTATTTACAAAAAAAAGTTAGTGAATTAAGCATTAAAAAAACATATTTTTATTTTTATAGTTTCTGATTTTTTTATTATTTTTTATGTTGTAAAAATTATTTTTATGGAATTTAAAAAAAAGAGTAATTAAATTAAAGCAAATAATAAAACAAAGAATGAAGGGAAGAAGTACAAACAAAAGGGGGTGGTAGACCCAATTATGGAGGTTTTTGGACAGCAGTTAGGTCCACTGATTGGAGGCCTGGTTGACTATCTCAGCGCGCGTGTGGCATGGTCAACAGAGATGTATGATAGACCTCTCATCCTGGCTTTTGGATTGATCTCAGTGGCCATGTGGCAAGCCTTAGCGCTGCGTGTTTGGTGGTCATCTGGACATGTTGAGTACCTGATCATATTACAAGAAAAAATAGAAAGACATATGGGGGACCTGGGGATCGAACCCAGGTCCCAAGGCTCGCCAGCAATGCTTTCCACCAACTGAGCTGCATGTTCATTCATAAGTATAATGAAATAATTATTATATGTGAAAAAGCACGTTTATTGGTAGAAACAAAAAAACGCGCTAAAGCATTTGAATGATCCAACCATGCTGTGACAACTAAGCATCTTCTCCGTTCATTCTTTTTTGCCTGAGAAATTATAGAATGGATATCGGGGGTTTTAAACCCCCACAATCTGAAATACAAAAAAATAGCGAATAGAGATTGAACAAATATAAAAAAAGCGCGATGAATGTTTTAGATTCGTTGGAACGTCACGATTTCAATGGTATAAGTCTTGCTGGCTAATTTTTCCATATGCAAAAGTCCCCAATTCAAGGTTCCTGAAACCCTATGCATCGTTCATGGTAACTCTCTATATATGCAAGCATTCTTCAATTAAATTATACTATTAGCTTCAGAATCAACACATTAGTATAAAACAATAATGAAAATGCATTGATATGGCGTGTAGATTCGAATACAATTAAGGAAAAATTTATGTACAGGGTGACTGTGTTCTACCGTTTCTTGAGGTTAGAGGAGTGGAAAAGGATTGAGAAAGTTTCCTTGATGCCTCAGGAATGTAATGGAATTGTTCTCTTGCCTTGAAACGCCCTGGAATTGTGTTTTCAGTTTTCAATTTTTTCACAAAAAATACCAAGTTTGTTCTTCGGTTTGGGCGCAGCTTCCAGGTTTTTGTGACTAGGGTTATGATCTGTATATGTATGCCAATGGATTAGGGTAGAAATTTGAGTCAAAAAGCCTTTGCATTGATGTATCAAATATTTGATTTTCAATGAATATTTTCTCAAATCTTTTCCATGAATAACATGCCAATTTGCACCAAATCTTCCCTTTTTTGATGTGCACGAGATCTTGAGTAACCAATGAGGGCATATGCTGCATAAAAAGATTCAAACACATTTGTTTTGTATTTTTGTCATATTTTATTTAATTAAATGAATTAATGGTGATTAAAATTAAAATAAATAATAAAAAATGATGAAATAAATCCCCTTTGGGTCAAATGGTCGTGCATAGCCTTTGGATAATGATTCTTGGAAGAAAATGTGGCCCATTAGCAATTTTGAAGCATTTGAAGCAAAGTTGACTTTTCAAAATTCCCAAAAATTTCCCAACTTCCACAAGGCATATCTTGCTTAGTTTTTAAGCTTTGATCATGTTCTTGGACATTTTGGGAAGGTCTTGAAGTCCTCTAACCAATTCCTTTGGTCCCATGTCATTTTGATTTACCAATCTCAAGTTATGGTCTTTGACTTAAAGTGCCTTTTTGTTGACTTTTGAAAATGACCTATAATGTTGAAATTGATAACTTTTTGTGAGAGCATTTCTTGGACTTGAAGTGTGAAGAGGAGTTGTAGGAAATGTCTTTCTCTTCAAAATGAGCTCTGGATGGAATTTTTCTGATGAACCATGTGGAAGTTATGCCTTGGTCAAGTTACAGTTGACCTTTTCAACTGTCCAAATATGGAAACTTTTGCATCTTGAGACTTTTTGAGCCATGCCTTGAAAATAATGATCAAGAATTGATCAAATGATGTTTGTGGCTTCAAAATAAGATGTTTTACCAAAAATTTGAACTTTTGACTGTCAAATGACCATTTTGCCCCTGTAGTTGACTGTAGGGCAATTAGGGTTTTTGACTGTGCAATTTTGTGTTGTAAGTCTTGAAACTTGACATGTGGATACTTGACCATGTTTATAGGCATGTGGGACTTGATTGGGCCCTTGGAAATTTCATTTTCTTTGTCAGAACCAAAACCCTAGCTTTTGACTATCAGGAGGCCTTTGAACTGTGCAACCCTTGGGGAGATTTTGAAGCTTTGACTTGGCAAATCTTGAAGAATATGGGAGGGCAAATTTTGGGGTACAACAGTTGCCCCTGTTCAATCTTCTTAGACCTAAGGATGCAGATTGGCTGACGTGCCTTTCGTAATCCGAAGGTGGAAGATGATTGAACACTAGAGTGCCCAGAAATTTGCGCTCACATGTTAGCAGTGTGATGGTGGGAATGGGCTTATAGATGCCATTTGGAGATTGATGGATAGGATGACGGGCTTATAGATGCCATGCTGAGAGGTGATGGATAGGTGGATGGGCTTATAGATGCCATCTGGATGTCGATCGCGTAAGAGATTCCTTAGCGAGAAGTTGCGTACCTGAAAAAAGAAAATGAGTACCTGGCCTGTTACAGGAGCTGGTCTTCAAACTCTTTGTATAGATGTATCCTGACTGGTTACAGGAGTTGAATCTGGAGCTTCAAAAAGGTGATGAATGAACCAGGGATGGTTACTATCTCAACGGGACGGTGAGAGAACCTTGGACGATTACTACCTCAACAGGAACGCTGAGAGAACCTTGGGGCGATTACTACCTCCACAGTAACGGGGAGAGAACCATAGGCGACTTCGACCTCAACAGTAACGCTGAGAGAATCTTGGGCGACTTCAACCTCAACAGTAACGCTGAGAGAATCTTGGGCGACTTCAACCTCAACAGTAACGCTGAGAGAATCATAGGCGACTTCAACCTCAACAGTAATGCTGAGAGAATCTTGGATGTCTTCTACTGAGATAAGAATCAGGGAGATCTTAGGGTCGATCTGACTGAACCAGAGAAGGCCTTTGACTGGATAAGAAACAGGAAAATCTTAGGGTCTATTTAACTGAACCAAGCAAGGTCTTGGAATAACTTCAACTGGGCAAGAATCAGGGAGATCTTAGGGTCGATCTGACTGAACCAGAGAAGGCCTTTGACTGGATAAGAATCAGGAAAATCTTAGGGTCGATTTAACTGAACCAAGCAAGGTCTTGGAATAACTTCAACTGGGCAAGAATCAGGGAGATCTTAGGGTCGATCTGACTGAACCAGAGAAGGCCTTTGACTGGATAAGAATCAGGAAAATCTTAGGGTCGATTTAACTGAACCGGACAAGGTCTTGAAATGTAGCTGAGAACTCAACTGGATCTTTCCTGAAAGGTAAAGGTCAGTCATATGCAAGGCATGATATGAATCAAGCGATGATGTTCTCAACATAAATGAGATTTGTAAGATATGATGCGTATATGCATGCTGTAATGTATGAAAATGTGATGTTTATGAACGTATGTTTTCGTCTTAGGAAAATAAATCCTTGACGGGTGCCGGGGAGTCACATCCTGGGCTGATGTTGGAGAATAATGCTTTGTTGTCTCCACTGGGGATGATAGTTGCAAGAATACCGGTAGGAGAAGATAACTCCGTTGGGGGATAAACTTGGCGAATGGATTACTTTGCAGGGAGAAAAGTACTCTAGCGATCTTGCTGGGGAACAATACTCTGTGGGGAGAGAAGTACTTTGCTGAAATATTGATAGTAACTTCGCTGGGGATACCATTGTTGTGTTGGAAGTGTTAATAGACTTCGCTGGGGATAAGAAGACTTTGCCGAGGATGATCTTTCCGTGGATTTTGGTTGAGGATAACCCAGTTATATCCTGGTAGGGAAATAACCTTTGAACAAAGCCGGAGGATGCGTTCGTGCTCTGCGAGGATAAGCTTCCAGAATCTACTGGGGATAAGCTTACTGCTTGGGGAGATGGATCTCAACTTTCCTGGGGAAACTAGATTGGACTCTCCTGGGGAAAATTTGAACTATATTGGGGAAGTGACTCCATTGAATGTTTGATATACCGCCGGGGAACAATCTTTAGGTCAAGACTGCCGGGGATGCTTGTTAAGAATATCCGTATATTGCTGGGGAATGTTGAGATCTGCTGGAGCATACCCAACTTCCTTAAGGCTGATAATAGCTTTGCTTGGGGAAAGTGCACTGACTTGCTGGCTCACTCTCTGGGGAATTAAGGTATACTGGTTATGTTCTTTGGCTGAACTTACTTTGGTACCTTGATGGACAGAACCATTAGACTGCTTAGACAACTCTTTATTGCCCCTGTTTCTGAGGTGGGAGAGGAAGACCTGTGAGGTGCTGATAGTTGTTGGTGGGCGAACCTTTTTCTGGTAAGCAAGTGACAAGATGCTGGGACATAGTCGTACGCTTTTGATCCCTAACTTTTTCCTGGACCGCCCTTTCGGGTTTTTAGTCCACCGGGATACCCATTTTTGCCCAAGCCGCCTTTTCAGGTTTTCGACTTGCCGGGTGTACATGTTTTTTCATTTCATCCCTCATTTTTCCCGAACCCTTTTGGTTCGCCGGGAAGCCCTTATTTTTGCCTAGGTGTGTCAGCCTAGCGGGTCTTTGATTACGCGTAGTATTCTTTTCGACTATATCCACGCTCTCAGAATGTAGGGAGTTGCCCCTGTTAGAGGTGTTTTGTCATGCCACTAGAAGGTGTTTGATCAGGCAAGATTCGTTGTTGGAATGCTCCAAGTGACCTAGGCGGAGATTTTCCCCAGGCTACTTGGCCTTTGAGAGATTCTCCGAATCTTGACTTAACTGCCCCAGATGATGGACAATAGTCATACCTGCCCCTTGATTGGAAGTGCTTTTGTTCACTAGGTATTCATCGTGCGAATTTCCCTGCTGTTCAAACAAATATTCATATGCAAACAATGTTATATCAAAAATGCAAAGCTTATGTCTGTCTTGAAGATTTTGAAAATGCATTCTTTTTCATAAAACAAGTGAATGTTTGTAAAACGTGATGTCAACTCCGTATTTACCGTAGGCCTTAAGGAGTCAGGATACCTTTCGTAACAGTATGCTTTCGAACTAACCCGTGCTTCAGCTAGGACTTTAAGGGTTATAACGTGGCCTGGTTCACGGTTTAAGAAACAAACGATAAAGGCTCAAATTTTATTTGTACCCACCCTCTCTTCGTGATGTTCTCCAAACCTAAGCTCAGTTGATCATACGTTAGACCTTGTTTGAGTCTTTACTCTGATTTTCCGGTGATGGTTCGGATGTTGATAACTTATTTTGAATAGGCAGTCATTTTTGTCGAGGGTTTGTAAGACCTCTTTCTTTTTTTTTTGATTTTGTTATCCCTTTTCTTTTTTTTGCCTGAACTGTTTCTTTTGTGATTACAGTCAGCGGGATGCCCCAGTTTTGTAAGTCTCCTTCCTAGGTTTTGACTTAATGGGTTCTTATTTTGAAAGATAATGACTGCCTTTCTTTATTGATCATTCGGAACCATCACTGTCTTTCTTTGTTTTGTAAGGACCTCTTTGGTGCCATTCGTTATGCATTTGGATTAACTGAGAGAAACTACCCTGCCCCAGGTTATGATTAAGGGTTTCCATTTTCGAAAAAGAAAAAATCCTACTTCTTTGGCTCAGAGGGGTTGACGAGGGATTATCTTCCTTATAACTCCAGTGTTTAGGGATTGAAATAATGCCTGTACCTCATCAGCGGGGTTTGTTCAAAAGCATACTGTAAAGATAGCGGTATCGTTTTCGTCATCCTCCCTCAAGAGGCTTAGAATTATTAATCGAGCGTTAATCATCAGAAAAAATATGAAAATAATTTGCACATAGTGAATACGAATATATTGCTTCAAAACAGACATATGCGATTCATTTAATGAAATAACAACGTTTAACATGAGTAAATGTTTGAACAAAAGAAAATTTACAACTTGAAAATCCTAATGAACAAAAGCCTTTTCATCTCAGGGCTTGTTACTTCAAATGGTGAGCCTTGGAGGGATGGTAGAAAAACTCAGCCTGACCATCTTGTGTGAACTCCAATGCTCCTTCATCAATCAGGTCCTGAATCTTGTTCTTCAGAGCCCAACACTCATTTGTATCATGTCCTGGACTGGCAGAGTGGTAGGCACACCTTTTATTGGGATCATAGATAGGAGATGCTGTGTTGGGGTTCCGGGGATGAGCCCTTAATGTGATCAGATTCAACCTCAGTAGGCGTTGTAAAGCTTAAAACAGCGACATGTTGAGCTGGGTGAATTGCCTCCTGGGCTTGTCTGGATGAAGCTGGTGAGGTTGATGCTGAATTTGTGACACTGGAGCCATTTGAGGAGCTCTCCCCTTATCTCCTTGTCTCAAAGACGGTTGAATGATGACTGGCTCTTTACCTTTAGACATTTGCCCCAGTTGGTTACCCTGAAGCAGTTGGTTGATGAGAACTCCGAGCTCTTCTTGTCTTTGAGCTAAACCTTGGATGGCAGTTACCTGCCCCAGCATATGGGCTTTCATTGCATCCATTTCAGCTTGCAGGTGTTTCAGCCGTTCATCCTCAGCACTGTTCCTGACCAAAGTCTCCATGAGAAGTGTTCTCAGCTCCTCCTGCCCCTTGGATAGATTTAGGAGGATTTCCCCGAACCGAGTCTCTTGAGCAAGAAGGTCCTGGTTATCTTGTTGGGAAGTCATGGCTGAAATAAACAGCGAAGATGGTAAGTGGCCTGTAAAAGGGGTACCTGTAATGCAATGATATGTATGTATGCATGCAATGTTTTCAAGGATCTCGCGGGGTAGGCAAGAAAAATTGTTAGCATTTGAAACCAGTAGCTTGATTGAAGGAACTTCATGTTGTTGAGAGTCCTTCTTCAAGGGTCAAGGCTCACCATATCTAGTGGGTCATAGCCCCTGACTCGAGTTATCATGTTTTGATTTGCAAACAATCTTGGCTAGGGGAACCTTCTTCGAGAGTCAAAGCTCACCATATCAAGTGGGTCATAGCCCCAGACGCCCTTGGCTAGAGGAAAATAAATCCCCTTTGCCCCTTGCTGGACAGTTGATTCATTATGACCTGCATCACAAACCCTTGAGATCCTTGAAATGGATTAACCCTTATATAGGATGCATGCAATGGTATGATGGCATGATGTTATGCTATGCGTGGAGTGATGTAAGTAAACCCTGTTATGAGTCCCAATTAAGGACTGTAAACAAAACCTGCAAGAAACTCAGTAAACTCTGCTATGAGTCCCAATTAAGGACTATAAACGAAACCTGCAGGGAACTCAAGTGTCAGATAACAAGAATGCAAATAGTCAAGTTGAAAGGCATACAAGTCACACAAGAGAAACCCTTAGAGTTTAGGCCAGCATGGGGTCTGGGTATTACCCTCTTGAAGTTGGTGGGCTCAACCTGTCCTATCAAAAGTAACCGGGTTCTTAGAGGATCCCAATATCCTTGACTACCCTCAATCGGTCATAACTCCAGCATCACAATCTTTTCTTGCGGCCAGAACCATCACGAGAGTTTAGCCTCAATGGGCGTAGCATACTGCTACTGTTCTATTGGCCAAGTTGTGTCATTTAAGGTTCTAAGGTCTGTTGGTGCTTAATGACTCCTCAGAAGACCCATATTCTCCTCGTTGCAACTCAAGGGATATCGGTACAGACCAAGGTGCCACACCAACGTAGCCACTGCTTCACCCGTGCCGGTCTACGCCGGACAGGTCCCTCACAGCTTATGCTACCTAAACAGGGTATCCCCAGATCCGGGTTAGGATCTATGTAACTCCGATGAAACCCACAATTTAAAGCAAACAAGTCAAAACAATTGAAAACACAGTTATGAACTATCCTAAGGTACACCTCACTTTTTAAAAAGTCTCCCCATCAGAGTCGCCAATTCTGTGATCGGTGGATCTGGAACTGACTGTTTAACGCTGGTTCGCGAAATGTCGCGGAAGCAAGAGTCGCCACCGTCTTTTATTTTCTCCAAATGGAAAGGACAAAAGCACAGAAAATTCCTTATAGAGATTGCTCTCGGTTCGGGAGGTAGATTTATAGAAAGGGAAGGTGTTAGCACCCTTTCTATCCATGGTTATCCATGGGCTCTTAGATACTTGCTCATTTGTGTTTTCAAAATTTTTTGTTTGCTTTTCAACTGTGGGTTTTTAAAAAAGTTTCTTTGAAAGTTTCAGTTCGACTCTTGTATCAGTCCTCAAGAGTGTTTGAAAAGTTGCTTTCAAAAGCTTTTTGAAAAGTGTCGGTGTGAAAAGTATTTTTGATTTGTTTTGAAATTAGAGCAAGTATCTACGAGTTCTCTACCTACCCTAAGGAATTCGTCTGTGTAAATGTCCTTAAAGTAGTGCCATCCCACCATTGAGAGGTAGGTAGCACCACCATTGGAGGTGTTCGGGTCAATTCGAGGGTTCGGGACATGGTGGTCACCGGAGCAATAGGAAGACACCTTAGAAGCTACCCTCATGCCATGTTCATGGACATGAGGACTTAATAAAACATCCTCTACTCGACGACCACCTTTCGAGGGGCAAGGCAACAATGAGGCGTACCCTAGGGGTGGTGTGTGATTTGTGTGTCGTTTTCAGATATTTTTGTCTTGTTCATACATTGGTGATCTACGCGTTGCTTTTATTTTGGCATTCATTCTTTCATGCAAATTATTAACAGTTAAAAAGATGCGGAATTAAAAGTCCTACGCTATTACAAAGGCGCGGGTCTACATCGCTAAATTAATCCAAGACCCGAATTGAAATAAAACAAAATGCGGAAAAGAAATACCCTAATTGATCTATTACATAGCTTTGGGAGAATTACATGAAATTTATAAAAAGGAAATAAAATAAGCGCGCGAAATAGAATTGTGATCGAATGCGAGGGCGTTGGACCCTTTTAAGGAAATTAAATTGGAATCATGAAATTGATTAAAAGAAAATAAAAGAAAGAATTTTTGGAGTTTTTGAATTTATGGAGTTTAATGAGAATTAATGGAATTAAAACCTAATTCTAAACTATTTTTAATTTATTAAAAAATGTTTAAGTTTGTACCCTAATTTTAACCTAATTATTTACATGGCAATTTATTTACAAAATAAATAATTAATTATTAATAATGGTAAAAGAAAAGAAAAAAAGATAAAAGTATTTAAAACCCTAATTCTACATTTTTTAGTTTATTAAGAAAATGTTAAAATTAAACCTAGAATTAACTAAATTAATGGTTAAATTTATTTACAAAAAAAGTTAGTGAATTAAGCATTAAAAAAACATATTTTTATTTTTATAGTTTCTGATTTTTTTATTATTTTTTATGTTGTAAAAATTATTTTTATGGAATTTAAAAAAAAGAGTAATTAATAAAACAAAGAATGAAGGGAAGAAGTACAAACAAAAGGGGGTGGTAGACCCAATTATGGAGGTTTTTGGACAGCAGTTAGGCCCACTGATTGGAGGCCTGATTGACTTTCTCAGCGCGCGTGTGGCATGGTCAACGGAGGTGTATGATAGACCTCTCATCCTTGCTTTTGGATTGATCTCAGTGGCCATGTGGCAAGCCTTAGCGCTGCGTGTTTGGTCGTCATCTGGACATGTTGAGTACCTGATCATATTACAAGAAAAAATAGAAAGACATATGGGGGACCTGGGGATCGAACCCAGGTCCCAAGGCTCGCCAGTAATGCTTTCCACCAACTGAGCTGCATGTTCATTCATAAGTATAATGAAATATAATTATTATATGTGAAAAAGCACGTTTATTGGTAGAAACAAAAAAACGCGCTAAAGCATTTGAATGATCCAACCATGCTGTGACAACTAAGCATCTTCTCCGTTCATTCTTTTTTGCCTGAGAAATTATAGAATGGATAGCGGGGGTTTTAAACCCCCACAATCTGAAATACAAAAAAATAGCGAATAGAGATTGAACAAATATAAAAAAAGCACGATGAATGTTTTAGATTCGTTGGAACGTCACGATTTCAATGGTATAAGTCTTGCTGGCTAATTTTTCCATATGCAAAAGTCCCCAATTCAAGGTTCCTGAAACCCTAGGCATCGTTCATGGTAACTCTCTATATATGCAAGCATTCTTCAATTAAATTATACTATTAGCTTCAGAATCAACACATTAGTATAAAACAATAATGAAAATGCATTGATATGGCGTGTAGATTCGAATACAATTAAGGAAAAATTTATGTACAGGGTGACTGTGTTCTACCGTTTCTTGAGGTTAGAGGAGTGGAAAAGAATTGAGAAAGTTTCCTTGATGCCTCAGGAATGTAATGGAATTGTTCTCTTGCCTTGAAACACCCTGGAATTGTGTTTTCAGTTTTCAATTTTTTCACAAAAAATACCAAGTTTGTTCTTCGGTTTGGGCGCAGCTTCCAGGTTTTTGTGACTAGGGTTATGATCTGTATATGTATGCCAATGGATTAGGGTAGAAATTTGAGTCAAAAAGCCTTTGCATTGATGTATCAAATATTTGATTTTCAATGAATATTTTCTCAAATCTTTTCCATGAATAACATGCCAATTTGCACCAAATCTTCCCTTTTTTGATGTGCACGAGATCTTGAGTAACCAATGAGGGCATATGCTGCATAAAAAGAATCAAACACATTTGTTTTGTATTTTTGTCATATTTTATTTGATTAAATGAATTAATGGTGATTAAAATTCAAATAAATAATAAAAAATGATGAAATAAATCCCCTTTGGGTCAAATGGTCGTGCATAGCCTTTGGATAATGATTCTTGGAAGAAAATGTGGCCCATTAGCAATTTTGAAGCATTTGAAGCAAAGTTGACTTTTCAAAATTCCCAAACATTTCCCAACTTCCACAAGGCATATCTTGCTCCGTTTTTAAGATTTGATCATGTTCTTGGACATTTTGGAAAGGTCTTGAAGTCCTCTAACCAATGCCTTTGGTCCCATGTCATTTTGATTTACCAATCTCAAGTTATGGTCTTTTACTTAAAGTGCCTTTTTGTTGACTTTTGAAAATGACCTATAATGTTGAAATTGATAACATTTTGTGAGAGCATTTCTTGGACTTGAAGTGTGAAGAGGAGTTGTAGGAAATGTCTTTCTCTTCAAAATGAGCTTTGGATGGAATTTTTCTGATGAACCATGTGGAAGTTATGCCTTGGTCAAGTTACAGTTGACCTTTTCAACTGTCCAAATATGGAAACTTTTGCATCTTGAGACTTTTTGAGCCATGCCTTGAAAATAATGATCAAGAATTTATCAAATGATGTTTGTGGCTTCAAAATAAGATGTTTGACCAAAAATTTGAACTTTTGACTGTCAAATGACCATTTTGCCCCTGTAGTTGACTGTAGGGCAATTAGGGTTTTTGACTGTGCAATTTTGTGCTGTAAGTCTTGAAACTTGACATGTGGATACTTGACCATGTTTATAGGCATGTGGGACTTGATTGGGCCCTTGGAAATTTCATTTTCTTTGTCATAACCAAAACCCTAGCTTTTGACTATCAGGAGGCCTTTGAACTGTGCAACCCTTGGGGAGATTTTGAAGCTTTGACTTGGCAAATCTTGAAGAATATGGGAGGGAAAATTTTGGGGTACAACAGTTGCCCCTGTTCAATCTTCTTAGACCTAAGGATGCAGATTGGCTGACGTGCCTTTCGTAATCCGAAGGTGGAAGATGATTGAACACTAGAGTGCCCAGAAATTTGCGCTCACATGTTAGCAGTGTGATGGTGGGAATGGGCTTATAGATGCCATTTGGAGATTGATGGATAGGATGATGGGCTTATAGATGCCATGCTGAGAGGTGATGGATAGGTGGATGGGCTTATAGATGCCATCTGGATGTCGATCGCGTAAGAGATTCCTTAGCGAGAAGTTGCGTACCTGAAAAAAGAAAATGAGTACCTGGCCTGTTACAGGAGTTGGTCTTCAAACTCTTTGTATAGATGTATCCTGACTGGTTACAGGAGTTGAATCTGGAGCTTCAAAAAGGTGATGAATGAACCAGGGATGGTTACTATCTCAACGGGACGGTGAGAGAACCTTGGACGATTACTACCTCAACAGGAACGCTGAGAGAACCTTGGGGCGATTACTACCTCCACAGTAACGGGGAGAGAACCATAGGCGACTTCGACCTCAACAGTAACGCTGAGAGAATCTTGGGCGACTTCAACCTCAACAGTAACGCTGAGAGAATCTTGGGCGACTTCAACCTCAACAGTAACGCTGAGAGAATCATAGGCGACTTCAACCTCAACAGTAATGCTGAGAGAATCTTGGATGTCTTCTACTGAGATAAGAATCAGGGAGATCTTAGGGTCGATCTGACTGAACCAGAGAAGGCCTTTGACTGGATAAGAAACAGGAAAATCTTAGGGTCTATTTAACTGAACCAAGCAAGGTCTTGGAATAACTTCAACTGGGCAAGAATCAGGGAGATCTTAGGGTCGATCTGACTGAACCAGAGAAGGCCTTTGACTGGATAAGAATCAGGAAAATCTTAGGGTCGATTTAACTGAACTAAGCAAGGTCTTGGAATAACTTCAACTGGGCAAGAATCAGGGAGATCTTAGGGTCGATCTGACTGAACCAGAGAAGGCCTTTGACTGGATAAGAATCAGGAAAATCTTAGGGTCGATTTAACTGAACCGGACAAGGTCTTGAAATGTAGCTGAGAACTCAACTGGATCTTTCCTGAAAGGTAAAGGTCAGTCATATGCAAGGCATGATATGAATCAAGCGATGATGTTCTCAACATAAATGAGATTTGTAAGATATGATGCGTATATGCATGCTGTAATGTATGAAAATGTGATGTTTATGAATGTATGTTTTCGTCTTAGGAAAATAAATCCTTGACGGGTGCCGGGGAGTCACATCCTGGGCTGATGTTGGAGAATAATGCTTTGTTGTCTCCGCTGGGGATGATAGTTGCAAGAATACCGGTAGGAGAAGATAACTCCGTTGGGGGATAAACTTGGCGAATGGATTACTTTGCAGGGAGAAAAGTACTCTAGCGATCTTGCTGGGGAACAATACTCTGTGGGGAGAGAAGTACTTTGCTGAAATATTGATAGTAACTTCGCTGGGGATACCATTGTTGTGTTGGAAGTGTTAATAGACTTCGCTGGGGATAAGAAGACTTTTCCGAGGATGATCTTTCCGTGGCTTTTGGCTGAGGATAACCCAGTTATATCCTGGTAGGGAAATAACCTTTAAACAAAGCCGGAGGATGCGTTCGTGCTCTGCGAGGATAAGCTTCCAGAATCTACTGGGGATAAGCTTACTGCTTGGGGAGATGGATCTCAACTTTCCTGGGGAAACTAGATTGGACTCTCCTGGGGAAAATTTAAACTATATTGGGGAAGTGACTCCATTGAATGTTTGATATACCGCCGGGGAACAATCTTTAGGTCAAGACTGCCGGGGATGCTTGTTAAGAATATCCGTATATTGCTGGGGAATGTTGAGATCTGCTGGAGGATACCCAACTTCCTTAAGGATGATAATAGCTTTGCTTGGGGAAAGTGCACTGACTTGCTGGCTCACTCTCTGGGGAATTAAGGTATACCGGTTATGTTCTTTGGCTGAACTTACTTTGGTACCTTAATGGACAGAACCATTAGACTGCTTAGACAACTCTTTATTGCCCCTGTTTCTGAGGTGGGAGAGGAAGACCTGTGAGGTTCTGATAGTTGTTGGTGGGCAAACCTTTTTCTGGTAAGCAAGTGACAAGATGCCGGGACATAGTCGTACGCTTTTGATCCCTAACTTTTTCCTGGACCGCCCTTTCGGGTTTTCAGTCCACCGGGATACCCATTTTTGCCCAAGCCGCCTTTTCAGGTTTTCGACTTGCCGGGTGTACATGTTTTTTCATTTCATCCCTCATTTTTCCCGAACCCTTTTGGTTCGCCGGGAAGCCCTTATTTTTGCCTAGGTGTGTCAGCCTAGCGGGTCTTTGATTACGCGTAGTATTCTTTTCGACTATATCCACGCTCTCAGAATGTAGGGAGTTGCCCCTGTTAGAGGTGTTTTGTCATGCCACTAGAAGGTGTTTGATCAGGCAAGATTCGTTGTTGGAATGCTCCAAGTGACCTAGGCGGAGATTTGCCCCAGGCTACTTGGCCTTTGAGAGATTCTCCGAATCTTGACTTAACTGCCCCAGATGATGGACAATAGTCATACCTGCCCCTTGATTGGAAGTGCTTTTGTTCACTAGGTATTCATCGTGGGAATTTCCCTGCTGTTCAAACAAATATTCATATGCAAACAATGTTATATCAAAAATGCAAAGCTTATGTCTGTCTTGAAGATTTTGAAAATGCATTCTTTTTCATAAAACAAGTGAATGTTTGTAAAACGTGATGTCAACTCCGTATTTACCGTAGGCCTTAAGGAGTCAGGATACCTTTCGTAACAATATGCTTTCGAACTAACCCGTGCTTCAGCTAGGACTTTTAAGGGTTATAACGTGGCCTGGTTCACGGTTTAAGAAACAAAGGATAAAGGCTCAAATTTTATTTGTACCCACCCGCTCTTCGTGATGTTCTCCAAACCTAAGCTCAGTTGATCATACGTTAGACCTTGTTTGAGTCTTTGCTCTGATTTTCCGGTGATGGTTCGGATGTTGATAACTTATTTTGAATAGGCAGTCATTTTTGTCGAGGGTTTGTAAGACCTCTTTCTTTTTTTTTGATTTTGTTATCCCTTTTCTTTTTTTTGCCTGAACTGTTTCTTTTGTGATTACAGTCAGCGGGATGCCCCAGTTTTGTAAGTCTCCTTCCTAGGTTTTGACTTAATGGGTTCTTATTTTGAAAGATAATGACTGCCTTTCTTTATTGATCATTCGGAACCATCACTGTCTTTCTTTGTTTTGTAAGGACCTCTTTGGTGCCATTCGTTATGCATTTGGATTAACTGAGAGAAACTACCCTACCCCAGGTTATGATTAAGGGTTTCCATTTTCGAAAAAGAAAAACTCCTACTTCTTTGGCTCAGAGGGGTTGACGAGGGATTATCTTCCTTATAACTCCAGTGTTTAGGGATTGAAACAATGCCTGTACCTCATCAGCGGGGTCTGTTCAAAAGCATACTGTAAAGATAGCGGTATCGTTTTCATCATCCTCCCTCAAGAGGCTTAGAATTATTAATCGAGCGTTAATCATCAGAAAAAATATGAAAATAATTTGCACATAGTGAATACGAATATATTGCTTCAAAACAGACATATGCGATGCATTTAATGAAATAACAATGTTTAACATGAGTAAATGTTTGAACAAAAGAAAATTTACAACTTGAAAATCCTAATGAACAAAAGCCTTTTCATCTCAGGGCTTGTTACTTCAAATGGTGAGCCTTGGAGGGATGGTAGAAAAACTCAGCCTGACCATCTTGTGTGAACTCTAATGCTCCTTCATCAATCAGGTCCTGAATCTTGTTCTTCAGAGCCCAACACTCATTTGTATCATGTCCTGGACTGGCAGAGTGGTAGGCACACCTTTTATTGGGATCATAGATAGGAGATGCTGTGTTGGGGTTCTGGGGATGAGCCCTTAATGTGATCAGATTCAACCCCAGTAGGCGTTGTAAAGCTTGAAACAGCGACATGTTGAGCTGGATGAATTGCCTCCTGGGCTTGTCTGGCTGAAGCTGGTGAGGTTGATGCTGAATTTGTGACACTGGAGCCATTTGAGGAGCTCTCCCCTTATCTCCTTGTCTCAAAGACGGTTGAATGATGACTGGCTCTTTACCTTTAGACATTTGCCCCAGTTGGTTACCCTGAAGCAGTTGGTTGATGAGAACTCCGAGCTCTTCTTGTTTTTGAGCTAAACCTTGGATGGCAGTTACCTGCCCCAGCATCTGGGCTTTCATTGCATCCATTTCAGCTTGCAGGTGTTTCAGCCGTTCATCCTCAGCACTGTTCTTGACCAAAGTCTCCATGAGAAGTGTTCTCAGCTCCTCCTGCCCCTTGGATAGATTCAGGAGGATTTCCCCGAACCGAGTCTCTTGAGCAAGAAGGTCCTGGTTATCTTGTTGGGAAGTAATGGTTGAAATAAACAACGAAGATGGTAAGTGGCCTGTAAAAGGGGTACCTGTAATGCAATGATATGTATGTATGCATGCAATGTTTTCAAGGATCTCGCGGGGTAGGCAAGAAAAATTGTTAGCATTTGAAACCAGTAGCTTGATTGAAAGAACTTCATGTTGTTGAGAGTTCTTCTTCAAGGGTCAAGGCTCACCATATCTAGTGGGTCATAGCCCCTGACTCGAGTTATCATGTTTTGATTTGCAAACAATCTTGGCTAGGGGAACCTTCTTCGAGAGTCAAAGCTCACCATATCAAGTGGGTCATAGCCCCGGACGCCCTTGGCTAGAGGAAAATAAATCCCCTTTGCCCCTTGCTGGACAGTTGATTCATTATGACCTGCATCAGAAACCCTTGAGATCCTTGAAATGGATTAACCCTTATATAGGATGCATGCAATGGTATGATGGCATGATGTTATGCTATGCGTGGAGTGATGTAAGTAAACCCTGTTATGAGTCCCAATTAAGGACTGTAAACAAAACCTGCAAGAAACTCAGTAAACTCTGCTATGAGTCCCAATTAAGGACTATAAACGAAACCTGCAGGGAACTCAAGTGTCAGATAACAAGCATGCAAATAGTCAAGTTGAAAGGCATACAAGTCACACAAGAGAAACCCTTAGAGTTTAGGCCAGCATGGGGTCTGGGTATTACCCTCTTGAAGTTGGTGGGCTCAACCTGTCCTATAAAAAGTAACCGGGTTCTTAGAGGATCCCAATATCATTGACTACCCTCAATCGGTCATAACTCCAGCATCGCAATCTTTTCTTGCGGCCAGAACCATCACGAGAGTTTAGCCTCAATGGGCGTAGCATACTGCTACTGTTCTATTGGCCAAGTTGTGTCATTTAAGGTTCTAAGGTCTGTTGGTGCTTAATGACTCCTCAGAAGACCCATATTCTCCTCGTTGCAACACAAGGGATATCGGTACAGACCAAGGTGCCACACCAACGTAGCCACTGCTTCACCCGTGTCGGTCTACACCGGACAGGTCCCTCACAGCTTATGCTACCTAAACAGGGTATCCCCAGATCCGGGTTAGGATCTATGTAACTCCGATGCAACCCACAATTTAAAGCAAACAAGTCAAAACAATTGAAAACACAGTTATGAACTATCCTAAGGTACACCTCACTTTTTAAAAAGTCTCCCCAACAGAGTCGCCAGTTCTGTGATCGGTGGATCTGGAACTGACTGTTTAACGCTAGTTCGCGAAATGTCGCGGAAGCAAGAGTCGCCACCGTCTTTTATTTTCTCCAAATGGAAAGGACAAAAGCACAGAAAAATTCCTTATAGAGATTGCTCTCGGTTCGGGAGGTAGATTTATAG
This sequence comes from Vicia faba, assembly GCA_948472305.1. Taxonomy (NCBI): domain Eukaryota; kingdom Viridiplantae; phylum Streptophyta; class Magnoliopsida; order Fabales; family Fabaceae; genus Vicia; species Vicia faba. Next base: position 341,300,236 of record OX451736.1, read on the forward strand.
AAAGGGAAGGTGTTAGCACCCTTTCTATCCATGGTTATCCATGGGCTCTTAGATACTTGCTCATTTGTGTTTTCAAAATTGTTTGTTTGCTTTTCAACTGTGGGTTTTTAAAAAAGTTTCTTTGAAAATTTCAGTTCGACTCTTGTATCAGTCCTCAAGAGTGTTTGAAAAGTTGCTTTCGAAAGCTTTTTGAAAAGTGTCGGTGTGAAAAGTATTTTTGATTTGTTTTGAAATTAGAGCAAGTATCTACGAGTTCTCTACCTACCCTAAGGAATTCGTCTGTGTAAATGTCCTTAAAGTAGTGCCATCCCACCATTGAGAGGTAGGTAGCACCACCATTGGAGGTGTTCGAGTCAATTCGAGGGTTCGGGACATGGTGGTCACCGGAGCAATAGGAAGACACCTTAGAAGCTACCCTCATGCCATGTTCATGGACATGAGGACTTACTAAAACATCCTCTACTCGACGACCACCTTTCGAGGGGCAAGGCAACAATGAGGCGTACCCTAGGGATGGTGTGTGATTTGTGTGTCGTTTTCAGATATTTTTGTCTTGTTCATACATTGGTGATCTACGCGTTGCTTTTATTTTGGCATTCATTCTTTCATGCAAATTATTAACAGTTAAAAAGATGCGGAATTAAAAGTCCTACGCTATTACAAAGGCGCGGGTCTACATCGCTAAATTAATCCAAGACCCGAATTGAAATAAAACAAAATGCGGAAAAGAAATACCCTAATTGATCTATTACATAGCTTTGGGAGAATTACATGAAATTTATAAAAAGGAAATAAAATAAGCGCGCGAAATAGAATTGTGATCGAATGCGAGGGCGTTGGACCCTTTTAAGGAAATTAAATTGGAATCATGAAATTGATTAAAAGAAAATAAAAGAAAGAATTTTTGGAGTTTTTGAATTTATGGAGTTTAATGAGAATTAATGGAATTAAAACCTAATTCTAAACTATTTTTAATTTATTAAAAAATGTTTAAGTTTGTACCCTAATTTTAACCTAATTATTTACATGGCAATTTATTTACAAAATAAATAATTAATTATTAATAATGGTAAAAGAAAAGAAAAAAAGATAAAAGTATTTAAAACCCTAATTCTACATTTTTTAGTTTATTAAGAAAATGTTAAAATTAAACCTAGAATTAACTAAATTAATGGTTAAATTTATTTACAAAAAAAGTTAGTGAATTAAGCATTAAAAAAACATATTTTTATTTTTATAGTTTCTAATTTTTTTATTATTTTTTATGTTGTAAAAATTATTTTTATGGAATTTAAAAAAAAGAGTAATTAAATTAAAGCAAATAATAAAACAAAGAATGAAGGGAAGAAGTACAAACAAAAGGGGGTGGTAGACCCAATTATGGAGGTTTTTGGACAGCAGTTAGGCCCACTGATTGGAGGCCTGATTGACTTTCTCAGCGCGCGTGTGGCATGGTCAACGGAGGTGTATGATAGACCTCTCATCCTTGCTTTTGGATTGATCTCAGTGGCCATGTGGCAAGCCTTAGCGCTGCGTGTTTGGTGGTCATCTGGACATGTTGAGTACCTGATTATATTACAAGAAAAAATAGAAAGACATATGGGGGACCTGGGGATCGAACCCAGGTCCCAAGGCTCGCCAGCAATGCTTTCCACCAACTGAGCTGCATGTTCATTCATAAGTATAATGAAATATAATTATTATATGTGAAAAAGCACGTTTATTGGTAGAAATAAAAAAACGCGCTAAAGCATTTGAATGATCCAACCATGCTGTGACAACTAAGCATCTTCTCCGTTCATTCTTTTTTGCCTGAGAAATTATAGAATGGATAGCGGGGGTTTTAAACCCCCACAATCTGAAATACAAAAAAATAGCGAATAAAGATTGAACAAATATAAAAAAAGTGCGATGAATGTTTTAGATTCGTTGGAACGTCACGATTTCAATGGTATAAGTCTTGCTGGCTAATTTTTCCATATGCAAAAGTCCCCAATTCAAGGTTCCTGAAACCCTAGGCATCGTTCATGGTAACTCTCCATATATGCGAGCATTCTTCAATTAAATTATACTATTAGCTTCAGAATCAACATATTAGTATAAAACAATAATGAAAATGCATTGATATGGCGTGTAGATTCGAATACAATTAAGGAAAAAATTATGTACAGGGTGACTGTGTTCTACCGTTTCTTGAGGTTAGAGGAGTGGAAAAGGATTGAGAAAGTTTCCTTGATGCCTCAGGAATGTAATGGAATTGTTCTCTTGCCTTGAAATGCCCTGGAATTGTGTTTTCAGTTTTCAATTTTTTCACAAAAAATACCAAGTTTGTTCTTCGGTTTGGGTGCAGCTTCCAGGTTTTTGTGACTAGGGTTATGATCTGTATATGTATGCCAATGGATTAGGGTAGAAATTTGAGTCAAAAAGCCTTTGCATTGATGTATCAAATATTTGATTTTCAATGAATATTTTCTCAAATCTTTTCCATGAATAACATGCCAATTTGCACCAAATCTTCCCTTTTTTGATGTGCACGAGATCTTGAGTAACCAATGAGGGCATATGCTGCATAAAAAGATTCAAACACATTTGTTTTGTATTTTTGTCATATTTTATTTAATTAAATGAATTAATGGTGATTAAAATTCAAATAAATAATAAAAAATGATGAAATAAATCCCCTTTGGGTCAAATGGTCGTGCATAGCCTTTGGATAATGATTCTTGGAAGAAAATGTGGCCCATTAGCAATTTTGAAGCATTTGAAGCAAAGTTGACTTTTCAAAATTCCCAAAAATTTCCCAACTTCCACAAGGCATATCTTGCTCAGTTTTTAAGATTTGATCATGTTCTTGGACATTTTGGAAAGGTCTTGAAGTCCTCTAACCAATGCCTTTGGTCCCATGTCAGTTAGATTTACCAATCTCAAGTTATGGTCTTTGACTTAAAGTGCCTTTTTGTTGACTTTTGAAAATGACCTATAATGTTGAAATTGATAACTTTATGTGAGAGCATTTCTTGGACTTGAAGTGTGAAGAGGAGTTGTAGGAAATGTCTTTCTCTTAAAAATGAGCTTTGGATGGAATTTTTCTGATGAACCATGTGAAGTTATGCCTTGGTCAAGTTACAGTTGACCTTTTCAACTGTCCAAATATGGAAACTTTTGCATCTTGAGACTTTTTGAGCCATGCCTTGAAAATCATGATCAAGAATTGATCAAATGATGTTTGTGGCTTCAAAATAAGATGTTTGACCAAAAATTTGAACTTTTGATTGTCAAATGACCATTTTGCCCCTGCAGTTGACTGTAGGGCAATTAGGGTTTTTGACTGTGCAATTTTGTGCTGTAAGTCTTGAAACTTGAAATGTGGATACTTGACCATGTTTATAGGCATGTGGGACTTGATTGGGCCCTTGGAAATTTCATTTTCTTTGTCAGAACCAAAACCCTAGCTTTTGACTATCAGGAGGCCTTTGAACTGTGCAACCCTTGGGGAGATTTTGAAGCTTTGACTTGGCAAATCTTGAAGAATATGGGAGGGCAAATTTTGGGGTACAATAGATAGGAACTGTATTGTCATTGTCGGTGGGTACACTTGCAAGTACAATCACGGGCACAAATGTAATCTTCGGAACAGCCACGGGTCCAGAGACTGCCTTTGGAGGCGCAATCTTTGGTGAGAAAATTCTCCCACTACGGGTAATTTTGCTTGTTACGACAATGTTACTGGTGTCAGAATTATCCTCTTCGAAGCTTTTGTCTTCGACAGTCTGTTCAATCTATTCGACACCATGGTAGTAGATTTCTCCACCATAGTTCCATGGTACCATTTTATCTTATTTGTAAGGGGCTGGCCCGGGCATTGTTATCTTCAACAGAGTAGTCATAGGAGCAGATGTAATCCTAACGGGTTTTTTAGGAACCCTGGAAGGATTAGCATTTATGGTTATTATCGAAACTTCTGGAACTGGAATGGGTGAAATATGAGCTTTCTCAAACAAAATTTCCTGCTTATCAATCAATTGTTGGATACCTTTATTCAACAGAGGGCAGTCAAATGATGAGGATAGGCAGATATGGCAATCATTGTCACAACCTGGGAAAATACCAGCCTTCAACAAATTCAGCTTGACAATCAGGAGCAGAGTTGACAGTTCATCCACGGTAGCAACAAATAAATCCTCCTCAACAGCATTAGCATTGTGCCTAGGCATTGGAGCGGATATAACATTAGGTTTCTCCGGCACTTCAAATTCAACTTCCTTTGCGTCAATCAGATCTTGAATCTTGTTCTTCAGAGCCCAACAGTTGTTGGTGTCGTGCCCTGGACTTTCAGAATGGTAAGCACACCTGGCATTCAGATGGTAGTGTGGAGATGTAGTATTGGGATTTTTAGGGGCCTCTTTCAGCATGGCAAGATTCAACTTCAGAAGATGGAGTAGGACTTGAGCTGGAGTCATGTTAATCTTGGTGAATTTTCGTACAGGCCTTTCCACCCTTTGCTGATTATTTCTAGGCTGATCATTTCTCGGCTGGTTGTTTCTTGGCTGGTCTGATGCAGACTTTTGAATCATAAAGGCCCCCACAGTTGGCCATCGTTCGGTTCTTCCCTGATTCCTCTATGCATAGAAAACATATACTTCCTTCTTTCTTGTGAGAGCTTTTTTGCAGCAGCAAAGGTAGATGCATCTTTCTGAATTTTCCCGCTTCTTATACCGGCTTCAATCCTCTCGCCAGTCAAAATAAATTCTGTAAACCCTGTAGAACTTCGAATCAGATGATTAAAGAAAGGACCTGACAGAGTTCCCAAGAACATGTCCACTAGTTCTCTTTCAGACAATGGTGGTTGCACCCTTCCGGCTAAATCCCTCCACTTTTGGGTGTAGTCTTTGAAGCCCTCATTGGATACCATCGCCATACTCTGGAGTTGAGTACGGGTTGGTGCCAAGTCGGCATTGTATTGATACTGTTTATAGAAGGCGGCTGCTAAGTCTTCCCAATTATGGACATCAGACCTCTCCAACTGGTAGAACCAATCAAGCCGTGTCCCCGATAATCTATCTTGGAAAAAGTGGACCCACAAATCTTTGTCAACAGAATGTGGCTGCATTTTCCTGACATAAGATTGTAAGTGCATCTTGGGACAAGACACCCCATCATACTTGGCGAATAGTGGCACTTTAAACTTAGGAGGGATTACAATTCCAGACACCAACCCTAACTCCTCAAAATCCAGCCCCGGTACTCTCTGTACTTCCATAGCAGCTAGACGCTCTTCCAAGTTTTTGTATTTGTCATCGGCTGAAGGGTATTGTTGTTCAGAGTAATCCTCTTCTTCCTCATCTTCAGCCTCAGAATCTGAAGGCACTGAAGTCTCTTTACCTTTTCTTTCCCCTTCCTCAGAGGTTGATGGAAATTCCAAGGCCCTTCTGGCTTGTCCTTCAAACCTTCTGCCCATGATAACCGCACCGGCTCGGTTCTTCTTCTTTTTCTCTTTTTCTCTTTCTAGCAGAGTCTTGAGCTCCTCCTGCCCCTTGGCCAAGGTCAAGAGTAGTTGTTGAAATTGTGAATTCTGAGCTTGCAAGTCTTTAACTGTTTGTTCAAGATCCATTTTGCTCCTATAAACAGCAGAGGGATGGGGAAACTTCTTGCAAAGACCTGTTTATGCATATGATGAATGATATGTATTCATGTAATGCTTTCAAGGATTTGAAAATAAAATTTGTTTCAAACAAAAAGGAACAAACGTTATATTAATAAAATAGATTTTGTTTACATCGATGCCCCTAGGGAAAAATAGTACAAAATTCTAAGATAAAAAGATGTTCTGCATCCTCTTTGATGCAATGTAGGTGTTGAGAGTCTGCTCTTCGTGAAGTAACCGAGTGAGTTCTAAAACCTTCTTCTCACTTGCATAGAATTGGGCTTCAAAAGTATCGCATTCTCCCTTGAGCTGTATCTAACTCCTTTGTAAATCTTCGAGTGATGTTGGCATGTCAGGATGTAGAAGGGTGTATGGAACCTTTCCTTCCTTAACATGCTCTATAATCACTCGGAGAACAGAGGGGTAAGGCATCATAAGACTTTGGGTGCGAGTTTGTACCCACTTGAGGTAAGGCTCAAGGAGGATAGAATTCTTGTGTCCCAAGTTCTTACTGTCTACCTTGTTTGGCATCCTCCAAGCTCGGATGAACCTTTGTCAGAGTCCTTGATTGTCGTTGTCGAAGTCAAAAACCAAGCCTTGAATCAGCATGTCGTGTGGGCCATCCCCTCAGGCATAACCAAACTGTCTTAGAGCCAAGCAGGGGTTGTAGGTGATGCCTCCCCTAATGCCAAGTAGAGAGACATTAGGGAATTCCCCACAATGGTCGACAATGATAACATTCTCTTTGGATCGAGAACACCAATGAATGTCTGAATGTGTAAGGGTCATCAACCGTTGTGACCACCTCAAGCCTTGATAATTCTTCAAGACTGACTGGGGAAGATGAGAAATAAACCATCTTGCCAGGAGAGGAGTGCAACACATAAGAACACCTCTTTTCCTCATTGTACGAGTGTGAAAAGAGTGCAAGATATATCCAAGAAATGTAGGCACCGGATTGTGTGACATGGAGATTTTGACAGCACTCACATCTATGAGTTGGTCAGGATTAGGGAACAAGACCATCCCATAGATGAGAAGAGCTACAATCTCCTCAAAAGCTTGTAGGTCTAGAGAATTCCAACAGCTTTGGGCCTTCTCAAACAGAAACTTTGCCAAGAAGCCTTTGACACCACTTCTAGTTTCCCAATGGGTTGTGACATCAGATGAGTGCAAGTGTAGGGCTCGAGCATTCACTTCTGGCTTTGGATCTCTTTCCGTACCGTTGAAGGGTAGTTGATTGAGAATAGGAATCCTCAAGAGTTGAGAAAATTCCTCCAAAGTGGGCACAAGCAGGTAGTCAGGAAATGTGAAGCAGTGATGCAAAGGGTCAAAGAACTGGAAGAGAACCTTCATCATGTCTTCCTCTGTGTTGGAAGTGACTAGGTTAAGTAGGAGACCATGCCTCTCGGTGAATGGAGAGTTCTCAGGAATCCTTGAAGCTAGCTCCTTGAGTTGTGGAGGAATTCTTACAAGGTTGACTTGGATTGTTTTCCTTCGAAGTGACTCCATAACCTACAAAATAGGGACAAAGATGAATTTCCAAAATCCTTGAAATGGTTAGTGGATACATATGATGCTTCATGATGTCCATGATGTTATGCACAAGTATATATGTACAAGCAAATCATACAAGTTCCTAGTTTAGGCTTGCATGGGGTTTCATAGGTAAGTACCCTCTTGAAGTTTAGTTGGCTCAACCTGTCCTAGAAATAGTAACCGGGTTCTAAGGAGCTCAAAATCACTGGATTGTTTCCTTGTTCATTGTTTCAATTCAGCCACTTTACTGGCGACCGAAATATTCCAAGGAACCAACCCTTAATGAGTGTAGTATCGAGTATCTACCAACTTCGGATTGCACCAAAGCCGGTCATCTCACTACATCCTAAAAGGCCAAGTTGGTCAAGTAAAGGTTCTAGAAGTTCGTTAGTGCTTCATGACATTACTCAGCGGCCCCGTATTCTCTTTGATTGACTCAAAGGCTACCGGTACCCATAAATATGTCACACTAACATAGCTATTGCTTAGACCGTGTCGGTATACCCCGTACAGTTTCCACAATGTATTGCTATTTACCTATAATATTTCCCAAATCTGGGTAGAGGATTCAAACCCAAACAATAGAACCAAAGTGTAAAGCAAACAAGTCAAGCAATTGTAAGCAAATAAAGGTGATATAAACCCTAAGGTGACCCCACTTTTATAAAAGTCCCCAACAGAGTCGCCAGTTCTGTGATACGGTGGGAGAACTGACTTGAGGTTTTGCGTTTCGTTGCAAATGTCGCGGTTTAGCAAGAGTGGCTACCGACTTTTATTTTATCCAAAAGGAAATGTAAAAAAGCACAGGAAAGACCTTTGAGATGTTTTCTTGAGTTCGGGGGGTAGATTATGAAAAGGGAAGGTGCTAGCACCCTTTTCATCCATGGTTTTCTACGGGCTCTTAGTTACTTGCTTAGATCACTTGCTTTGCTTTTGAATTTTTTTTGAAATGGTGCTTTGTGTTTGGTGTGATTTTGAAAGTATTTTGAAAAGAGGCCATTCGTTTAGGCAATCTTTGTAATAATTCTCGTTCATAAGAATGTATACAAAGATGTTTGTCTTTTTTAAAAAATGTTTCAATGTTTTGAAAGGTGTTTGGAAATGTTTTGGAATGTGTGTGTGTTTGTTTTTTTTGAAATAGCAAGGATTGTTTGGAAGAGAGAAAGTAACTAGGAATTATCTACCCTACTCAAATGTCTTTCCTATGCATCTTTATTCCTTTGACATTGTTGATTTACCATTGTCTTGGTAAACAACCTTATCTTTAGATGTTAAACAGGATGGGCGTGGGTCATCGTATGACCATGATAGCAATGTTACCAAGTATCTTTACCATTTTTAGGGACCAAGATCATTTTGTTTTAGGCAACCTTTTGATAGCGTCATCGAGGGACTATGATCTTTTGTTTTGTTTTGTTTTGCCAAGATACCTAGCATGCATACCATGGCCATTTTGTTTAGGCAACCAAGTGGGTGAAACCCTAAGGGTGCTTGTGTGCAATGTGTGTCATTTTACATGCATTTGATTGTCTTGGATTAGGTCTTGTATTTGTTTGTTTATTTGTCTTATCATGCAAAACCCTAGTTTTTACTAAACATGGTATAAAGCGATAAATTGCGAAAAAATAAACTAAGATATTACAACAATTATTATGGGAGGGGGGATACAAGTTTTTGAATTGGGAATATTGCACAAAATAAACCCTAAAATACTATTACAACCCATTGAATATTTGCAATTTAAATAAATGTACAAATATTAAAAATGCAATAAAAAATGTAAATATGCAAAAAAATGTTTTGTATTTGATTTTTTGTATGAGAGAATTAATTATTTAAACCCTAGAAAATAAGAGAAAAATATTATTATTTTTGAAAGGGGTAAAACCCTAGCTTTTGATTTAAAAGAAAATAATGTTTTCTATATTATTTTATTTTGCCTATTTTTGTACAAGAGATAATAAATAATATTATTAACAAATATTAAAAAATTAAAATATGTATGAAAATAATATTTTATGTGTATGAATAATAAAAATAAAAATGTATGATATTTTTAAATGTGTTTACTATTTATTCTAAGAAAATAAAGTTCTATTTATTTGTATAAAACTATTTTTATATGTGGAAAAATAATAAAAATAAAATAAAATTGAAAAAAATTAAGAAAATATTTTTGTGATTTTTTAATGTTCAGAAAAAATTATTAAAATCAATAAACATAAAAATATGAGAAAATAAACAAAATAAGCAAAGGGGGGTGTGGATAGTGGATCAGGGGGTGTGAAAAGTCAAAACAGGAGGCCCAAGGCGCGCTAGGCCCAAGACAGTCATCCCTCTCCTCCACCTTCTTCTATTTGCGCGCGTTTCTTCTTCAAATCTGGAACTTGTTATTCTTTGCATAAAAATAAAAACTTATAACACAAAAAATGTAGCTTATGATCTCACGATTCCAGTGATATAAAATTTGTAATCTAACTCTAAAAGACCAGGGAGAATTTTGTAACCCCTAATTTCTGACCTAATTTTTTCAGCATGTTCAACATTCAAATACTCTTAGCTCAGTTAATATAAATGATAACTATGCATATGTACAACTTCACCATGCTAGAGACTACATTTTTGCTTCACAAATCGTGGCTTGAAGATGCCTAAATAGAGAGATAAAGTTTTGAAAAATACCTCATTCATCTGGATTTGGATATGGCAATGTAGGGACTTTGAGTGAGGCTTGAGGATCGTGTGAGCTTCCTTGAAGTTCCCTCAAGCTATTCCAATGCTTAGCTTACCTTGAGGATGCTTGAAACCCCCTGTAGAAAATGAAAATCGTGATGTCTGAAACAGGGGTTACAACAACAATGTAAGGGCTTGGATAGCTTGGATATGATATGGATGAAGTGTTTCAAGTGTCAAGAGGCAAAACGCACGAGCAAAATATGCCTTGGCTAGGATTTTTCAGAAGCTTCCCTGTTTGGGAAGAAATTTGTGTTTTTTGAGTTTTAGAGTGTTTGTGATCTTTTGCTTTCGCGTGCTATCTTGTAACAAGTTTGTGAATCCGTTTTGAATGATGCCAAGTCCACCCTTTATCAGATGTACAAGTTCTCTACCTTTTGGCCACTTTTCTTATTTTTGAAGAAAGGTGAAGTGACCATGCTAGCAGGCCTGTACTTGGCTATCTTGTGAGCTGCAAGGGTTGGTATAATTTTCTTGTGATCTATGGAAAATGCCTGTACTCAAGGAATAAGTCCAAGGCTCAAGGCTGATAAAGTTGGAAAAGCTTGCTTTATCAAAAGGGCATTGTACCCTTTATGCCATTTATGGATTTATTCTTTGTACAATGCTCCAAAAGCCAAAATAAAGCCATTAACCACTAATCTAGCATTTAATTATGGAGTGTAGAAGGGATTTAGGACCTGTAATGCAAGGTATAAGCATGCTTAAATTTGATTTGCAACTTGATGCATGTAAAAATGGCTTGAACAAAAGTGACAAAATGCCAACTTCTCTTCTTCGATTCTCCCTAACCACAAATGATCTTTGAGAGTTCTTGGACATTTTGGAAATCTTGCAACATGCTCTACAATCCATATTTGAAATTAATTTTTAGATACCTCTTGGAACTAGGTGAAAAATGTCCATGAAGTTGGGTTAAAAACCTGCCTAAATTAGGGCAAATTTTCACTGAAGTCTTTTAGTTCATGGACCCCTATTCACAAATTTATATCTTGAGATCCAAGAATCTTTTGGGAAAACTTTGTAAATCAAAGTTTTAGATTTCATGGAGGACTACAACTTTCATGTTGGAAGTTTTCTTTGAATCCAATTGCATCATGGTGAAAAAGTTGTGAAAAAATAAGAAAATTTCCATACTTAGAAAATTTCTAAGTTATGAAATTTTTTCAAATTAAAACCCTAATTTTCAAAATTGATTTTCTTGGTCAACAAGTTTCACATTTTGACATATCTTGATGAATTATGACCCTTGGCACTTGATTTTGACCAAAAAGTCAAAGTTTGACTTTTCAGTATACAGTTGACTTTTGATCAGTTGACTGGAAAATTCATCTGTCAATCCTATGTACTTGAGATCTTTTGAACCATGTGATTAGGTCAAGATGATGCCATTGATTCCTTGAAATAATTCTTGAACCCAATTGATCATTGGCTAGGTTAAAAATCAGAAATTGCCCTTTCTCAATCAAAACCCTAATTTTGACCATTTTGCTCTTTTGATGATTTGATCAAATTTCTTGAGGAGTTGTGATCCAAACTTGATCAAATGGTATATAGGAGTCTAAAATTTTGTTGTGGATAAAAATTATGAAGTTTGATTGTAAATTGGCCATGGTTGACTTTTCCCCCAATACAGTTGATTTTTAGGTCAACTGTCCAATTGACTGGGCAAAAATGGGATTCAAGGCTTGAAACTTAATATGAGAAATCTTAGGGGCCCAAGATGGTGTATGAAGGTCACATGAAGCATTGATGGTCCAAAAATCCTTGTGAAAACTCAAACCCTAATTTCAGGTCATCAGTGCAAGATGATGTCTTGAGCTGAGCAAACCCTAATCTTGTCTTGAGTCCAAGAAGTATTGTAAGGAAAATCTTGATAAATGAGAGAGAAAATTTTGGGGTACAACACTAGGGATTTCCTCTTTCTGTTTGAGGATGTTCTGCCGGGGATTGACTCTGCTTGGGAATAACTCTGTGTAGGGAGGATGCTTTGTTGGAAGATTTTGCCAATGTAGAGAATAAACTCTACTAGGGAATGAACTTCCATATTCTGAGAAATAAACTCTAACTGGGAGGAGGTTTTATTAACTATTTAAGGTTATAAAGCTCGGCTGGGGAACATAGATTTCAGCTCTCTGAAGGAACTTGGTTGAAGGAAGTAATTCCTGTTTGGGGAAGAAGAGGTTAAAACATTGGTTGTTTCTACTCTGTGGGGAACATAGGTGTCACGGGGTCATATGTAGCGGTGACTTCGTCTCAGAATATCTCTGACCTTGTACCTGTCGGAGAAAATACCTGTGGAGACTTTATGGATGGTTTGAGTGTCATCCTTACTCATGGGGTGCTTGGTAAATGCTGATCAGGATAACAAGTCTTCTACTGATAGACAAGTGACAAGATGACGGGACATAGTCGTACGCTTTAATCCCTAACTTTTTCCTGGACCGCCCTTTCGGGTTTTCAGTCCACCGGGATACCCTTTTTTGCCCAAGCCGCCTTTTTAGGTTTTCGACTTGTCGGGTGCATAATTTTTGTATATATCCCTAATTTTTTCCTGAACTCTTTTTGGTTCGTCGGGATGCCCTTATTTTTTCCTAGGCCTGTTAACCTAGCAGGTCTTTTTCATACATAGACTTTTCTGACTATGTCCATGTTCACCGGGTGCGAAGAATTGTCACTGTCCTTAGTAGTAAGTGTTGTCACACTGCCAGAAGGTGTTTGTTTGATCGTAGAGGATTTGTTGTTGGACTTCTGCTCCAAGTGATTCAGATGGACTTCTGCCCCTAGCTATTTGGCATTTTTGAGAGATTCCTTGAACCTTGACTTGACTGCCCCAGATCAAATGAACACCATGCTATGCCCCTTGATTATGAATGGCCTATCACTGGAATGTCTTTCCATATGAGGTGATTCTATCCACTGAGAAGATTTTTGTTCATCGAATATCCGTCGTGTAAATTTCTCTACTGTTGAACAAATAGTCATATGCAAATAATGGTATTTTAAGAATGCAAAGCTTATATCTGTTTTGAAGTTTAAAAATTCATTTTTTAGTAAAACAAACAAATTTTGTAAAAGTGTGATGTCAACTCAGGATTTATGGCGAACCCTACAGGAGTCAGGATACCTTTTGTTACAATATGTTTTTGAACTAACCCATGCTTCAGCTAGGACTTTTAAGGGTTATAACTTGGCTTGGTTCATGGTTTAAGAAATAAAGGGTAAAGGCTCAAAGTTTATTTGTACCCACCCTTTCTTCGTGATGTTCTTCAATCTTATGCTCAGTTAATTGTGCGTTCAGATCCCAATTGAGTCTGACATCTTGTCCTTGATGTTCCGGTGATGGTTCGAATACTGGAAGTTTATTTTGAAGAGGCAATCATTTTTGTAATCTTCTTTTTGTTGAGGATTTGTAGCGACCTCTTTATTTTATTATACCTGCTTTTGCTTGAACTGGTTCTTTTATGATTACAGTCAGCGGGATGCCCCATTTTTTTCTTAAGTTTTCTTCATAGGTTTTGACTTAGCGAGCTTTTATTTTGAGAGATAATGACTGCCGACTTTAATAATTATGCAGAACCATCACCATCTTTTGATTTGGAAGGACGTCTTTGACGCCGTTCATTGTGTACGAAACAGAAAATTGCAACTGAATGCGCGTCTGAATTGACTGAGAAACTACCCTTCCCTAGGTTATAATTAAGGGTTTTAATTTAGTCTGAAAAGAAAAACTCCTACTTCTTTGGCTCAAAGGGGTTGACTAGGGATTATCTTCCTTATAACTCCACTGTTTAGGATTTGAAACAATGCCTATACATCATTAGCAGGGTCTATTCAAAAGCATACTGTAGAGATTGTGGTATCATTTTAGTTATCCTCCCTCTAAAGGCTCAGAGCTTTTGATCGAGAGTTGACTATCACAAAAAGGAAAGCGGTTTAAATATAGTGAATACGAATAAACTGATTCAAAACAGACATATGCAATGCATTGATAAAGTAACAAAGCTTGACATGAATAAATGTTCGAACAATAAAAAGAATATTACAAATTGAAAATTCTAATGAAGAAAAGCTTTTTCATCTGATCTTGTCACTTCAGATGGCGTGCCTTTGAGGGATGGCAGAAGAACTCAACCTGACCATCTTGTGTAAACTCCAGCACTCTTTCATCAATCAAGTTTTGAATTTTATATTTCAACATCCAACAATCCTCAGTATCATACCCCATACTGTTGGAGTGATATGCACACCTTGCACCAGGAATGTAGTTAGGGGAAGAAGTCTTGGGATTTGGAGGAGGCCCTATCAACGTAACCAGATTCATCCTTAACATGTGTTGTAAAGCTTGAGACAGCGACATGTTGAGTTTGGTAAACTGCCTCTTGGGTGTATCCAACTTACTCTGATTAACCCGTTGTTTTGGGGGAGGTAGTTTTTGGACCCGTGATGTGGTAGCAATTTGGAAAGGTACACTCTTCACCAAACCAACCTCTTGTCTTCTTGGAGGTTGATCAATGACTTGGTCCCCAACCTCGACTATTTGCTTCACACGGTTGCATCTGTTTTGATGAAGCTTGTTGATAATGACTCTCATCTCTTCTTGTCCCCGTTCTAGGCTTTGGATAAGAGCCATCTGCCCCAACTTCTGGATTCTCATTGCTTCAACCTCAGCTTGCAGTTGTTTCAACCATTCGTCCTTATTGTCTTTAAGACTTTTCTTGGCCAGGTTCCCAGGGAGGAGTGCTTTCAACTCTTTCCTCCCCTTGGATAGGTTCAGGAATATTTCCATGAGCTGAGCCTCTTAAGTTTGGAGATCTCTATTGTCTTGTTTGAGATCCATTGCTGAAATAAACAGCGAGAACATGAGAGACCTGCTTTGAAACCTACTTATGCAATGATATGTATGATATATGTATGTAATGTTTTCAAGGATTTCTAAGACTTAAATTTGCTTAAACAGAAAGAGGACAAAGGTTAATTGTATTAAGATGTTTTATCGATCACAATGATGCCTCTTGGGCTTACAAAGGAGATAACAAAGCAAAAATAACTCTCTAAGAAAAGAGACTCAAGCTTCCCACTGACGCATCCTCTTTGGTGCAATGTAAGTGTTTATGCTCCTCTCCTCGTGAAGTAACCGGGTGAGCTCTAAGACCTTCTTCTCGCTGGCGTAGAATTGGGTTTCAAAGGTATCCCGTTCTTCTTTAATTTGGATCCAAGATTTCCGTAGCTCCTCAAGGTCAGTTGGCATGTCAGGATGAAACACAATGTAAGGAGTGTCCCCCTCAGCATTTGGCTCCATAATCACAGGTAAAATGGAGGGGTAAGGCATCATAAGACATTGAGAACGAGCTTGCACCCATTTGAGGTAAGGCTCAAGAGGGATGGAATTCTTGTGCCCCAGTGTCTTGCTATCAACTCTGTTTATCATGCTCCAAGCTCGAATGAACCTCTTGCGATAACCCTGAACATCATTCTCATAGTCAAATGTGATTCCTTGGACGAGTGTGTCGTGAGGACCATCCCTTCTAGCATAACCAAACTGTTGTAACGCTAAACAAAGATTATAAGTAATTCCTCCCCTAATGCCTAAGAGAGGGACATTAGGGAATTCCCCACAATGATCAATGATAGTGATACTCTCCAAGGATCGGGAACACCAATGAATATCCGAATGTGTAAGGGATATCAGCCTATGAGACCATCTCATACCCTGCTCATTCTTCAAAATAAACCGGGGTAGGTGCAAATTAAACCACCTAGCCAATAGAGGAGTGCAACACAGGAGGGTACCTATTCTCTTTAGAGTGCGGGTATGCAGAGAGTTTAAAATATCCCCAAGTAAGGTAGGCACCGGATTATGCGACAGAAAAACCTAAACTGCATTCACATCTATGAGTTGGTCTGTGTTAGGGAATAGTACCATCCCATAGATGAGAAGGGCCAACACCTCCTTAAAAGCTTTTAAATCTAGGCTATCCCAAATATAATGGGCTTTCTCAAATAGAAACTTAGCTGGAAATCCTTGGACACTTCTTCTGGTTTCCCAATTTGCCACTACATCAGACCATTATAAAGACAGAGCTTGAGCAATCTCTTCAGGCTTTGGGTCTCGTTCCTTACCATTGAATGGTGGTTGATTAAGGATATGTACCCCCAATAACTAAGAAAACTCCTCTATAGTAGGCACTAACTGGTAATCCAAAAAAGTGAAGCAGTGGTGCAACGGGTGAAAGAATTGAAAGAGCACCTTTAACATTTCTTCATCAGGGGTTGAAGTGACCAAGTTGAGAAGTCGACCATGTTTTTTAGTGAAGGGAGAGCTTTCAGGAATCCTTGATGCTAATTCCTTGAGTTGAGTAGGTATTTTCACAAGGTTGATTTGGATAGTGTTCCTGCGGGCGGATGTCATGTCCTATAAAACAAGACAAAGATAAGCCCTAGAAAAACCTTGAAATGGTTAGTATGATATGCCATATTACGGTGTCATGAATATGCTAAGAAATCACCGATATAGCAAGCATAATCAAATCACACCAAAAACCTTAGGTTTAAGGCTTGCATGGGTTTTAAGGTCATACCCTCTTGAAGTTGATTGGTTCAACCTGTCCCATAAATAGTAACCGGGTTCTAAGGGATCTCAATATCACTGATCTTTCCCACAAGTTTCGTTCCGATAGGCGACTAACTCGCAACCAAACAAAACTCAGGAGTCAAATCTCAATGAGTGTAGCATCTAGTATCTGCCGACTTTGGGAATAAACCAAAGACGACCATCTCGCTACGTCCTAATGGCCAAGTTTTTCATTTAAAGGTTCTAAGGTCAGTTGACGCTTCATGACACCACACAGAGGCCCCGTATTCTCCTTGATTAATTCAAGGGCTAGCGATACCAACTAAAGTGTTGCATCAATGTAGCCATCGCTTCAACCGTGTCGATATACCCCGCATATTTTCCATGATCTATTGCTACTTACCTAACAGGTTTCCCCAAATCCGGGTATAGGATCTATAGTAACTCAAACAATCCCTTATAAGTAAAGCAAACAAACAAGAAAACAATTTAGAAATGATCTAGACCCTAAGGTAAACCCCACTTTTATTATAATAATCCCCAGTAGAGTCTCCAGTTCTATGATACGGTGGCAGAACCGACTGTTTAATGCTGGTTTTGACTTTGTGTTTGCAAATGTTATGATAAGCAAGAGTCCCCACCGACTTTTCTTTTATCCAACAAAGGAAAGGGTGAAAAGAACAAAAAAAGACCTTTTTCGAGATTTTCTGAGTAAGGGGGGTAGATTATGGAAAGGGAAGGTGTTAGCACCCTTTCCCTCTGTGGTTTTCCACGGGCTCTTAGGTACTTGCTCATTTTTGAAAACTGTTTGTGTTTGTGTGTTTTGAAAGTTTTTGTTTGCTTTATGGTAACTCTTGTATCAGTCCTCAAGAGTGTGATAAAGCGTTTTGAAAAGAGTTTTGAAAAGTGTGTAAGTGTGAAAAAGTTGTTCTTAAGCAAGTACCTAACAATTATCTACCTACTCAAAAAGGGCGTTCTTTTCCTCCTTTCCTCTAGATAGTACTATCCTACTATTAGTGAGTAGGTAGCCCTATCGTCGGATGTTGAGGGACAATCGAAAGGGACATTATGGTCATTGAAGGCAACAGGTAAGGATATCTTAGCATTCGAAGGGACTGTCTTCATATAGGCAACATCGAGGGGACAA
The DNA here is from genome assembly GCA_948472305.1 of Vicia faba. Lineage (NCBI taxonomy): Eukaryota > Viridiplantae > Streptophyta > Magnoliopsida > Fabales > Fabaceae > Vicia > Vicia faba. The sequence goes on from OX451736.1 coordinate 341,317,873, forward strand.
AATCATTTACCGAAAGTCAACTCGAAGGACGTTTAGGGACCATGATCTTTTATGATGACTTTTATATCGAGGGTCTTTGCTAAGATATCCCTACGTTCAAGGGACGTGACTATTTCTGAGGCAACCGAGTGAGGAATACCCTAAGGATGTAAGTGTGAGAAGCATGTTTTTTCCAGTTATTTTTATCTTGCAATTAAGTGATCTACTGATTGATTTGATTAATCCTGTCATGTACACCTAAGTTACTAATAATTATATACAAGCATATAAGAATGTAAAGAGCGAGAAATAAAAGTTCCTACGCTATTACAGGGCTTCAGACAGTTACAATTATATCTGACTAAAATATAAAGTGCAGAAATTTAAATCCTAAACTATTATAACCGTAAGCAGTTACAATATAATATAAAATGCGCGCGCAAAATAAAGAAGCGTCTAGAAACCTAATAAATTTTTTTACATAAACAAGAACTTATTTGTTTGATTTTTGTTTTAACTAAGAAAAAATAATTAAATTAAATATCCTAAAGTCTATTTAAAAAAAATTAATTAAGAAAAAAAAGTCTAAGCTTTTTTGTTTTTTTATTATGAAAATAAAATAATTAAATCTAATTAAATCCTAACTTCTACTTCATTTTTAATTAAAGAAAATAGTTAAAATATTTATCTAAATTATTTACAAAATTAGTTTAATTAAAAAACTAACCTAATATTTTTGGTGAATTTTTCTGATTTTTATGGTTAATTAAATAAATGAAAGCAAAAAGAAAAAAAGAAAAAAAAATTAAAACAAAACAAATGGGCCTGAGCATGATGGTGCCCCTGTTTAAGCCTAATTTTGGCCAATGTAAAAACACCCAAATCTAAGCTTTAAACCCTAAAAATGGTAACACACAGTTCCTGCATAAAAAACTCAATCCAACCATATAGGAAGCTTACAAATGATTAATAAATCAGAAATGCATGGTTAAATCACATGGAAATTACATGAATTGTACAAAACAAAATTTGAAAATGGAGAAAACCATGGATTTTGGTGGACGCGTTAGGCGATGCTTCCTGGCTTGATAATGGCTGCAAATGATTCTAGGGATCTTCAGGAGTGGGTTAGAATCCTTGGTTTGGAGCAAGGGAGGCTGTAATTCAAAACCCAAGTTCGACAACTTTGAAATTTTGCAAAATGGGCAGGGGTTCTCTAGGTTCAGTGTGCGTGTCTTTGGCTTGCCAATGTGTTGTTCTTATAGTGTAGATGGAGGAGACAATATAACATGGAAAGAATCAAGTCATAATGCTATGTTTTCATGTCAAAATCTAACCAATTTAAAGGCTTCCATATTTGCAAATCTTTCCCTTTCCATGCATGAATAAACCTGGTCATTCTTTATACGAATTTGTGGGCCTGAAATTGAATCAAAACAAAATCCCAATGGTCATGATCCAATCATTTGCTATTTTATATGATTTATATTGTATTTATGTGAATAAAAACAAAATAAATATGAATAAAATAGATAAAAATGCAAGGCAAGGCAATAGTGAAATTATAGGTCTTTTATAAGCTTAGGAAGATGTTTGAGGCCTAAGAAAACAAGCTATTTTTCAAAAGTTCAAATTTGCTCAATGCACCATTCTTGAAATTTCCAAAATTTTCCCAACTTGGGCAAGCCATAAATTGCTCAATTTTTATCTCATTATGATGATCTTCTACTTTTTGGAAAGCCCAAGATGTCTACTTCAATCCCTCTTTTGATCAATTTTGCATTTGAAGATGTCATCTTGATGTAAAAAGTCTTGGAAAAAAGTGACTTTTGTTGACTTTCTAAAAATGACCTGTAATGTATGAACTTGTATCTTTCAAATGGTGCATTTCTTGAACTTTAGGGCTGAAGAGAAGTTGTAAGGCATTGGATTCTCTTCAAAATGAGTTTTGGTTGGAAAATTTCTAATAAAGTATGAGAAAGTTATGCTTGGTCAAAGTTTGGTTGACTTTTCCTATAGAAACCCTAATTTGCCATTTTTGACTTTTGATGGGTTAGGAGAATTTCTTGAGGAATCATGATCAACCCTTGATCAAATGATGGATATCACTTTAAAATATTGATGTTGACCAAAAATCTTGAAGTTTGACTGTACATGGGCCACAATTGACTTTTGACCTAGCACAGTTGATTTTCCAATACTTGAGCATTTGACTGAGAAAACTTGTTGAGCAAGGCATGAAACATGGCATGGATGATCTTGAGGACATATTGGGACAATCAAGAATATTTGAGACCTTTAGAGCTCATACATCTTGATGAAAATTGAAACCCTAGTTGGGGGTTCATTGCCTTAGGAGGAGAATTGTCTGGTCAACTCTTGGTCAACTTAGGGCAAGTTGGGAATCTCTAGGAGTATGTCTTGTGTGAAAATGGGAGGGAAAATTTTGGGGTACAACAACAAGCATCTAATTTGCGACCCAAATATCTTGAGAGTCCAATATTAATGAGTGTAGCATCGAGTATCAACCAACTTCAGTCTGCACCAAAGCCGACCATGTCACTACTTTCTAATGGCTAAGTTGTGCCAACTAAGGTTCTAAGGCCAGTTAGTGCTTATGACACCATGCAGAAGCCCAACATTCTCCTTGACTTACTCAAGGGACACCAACACGAACCAATGTGTCGCACTAATATAGCCATCATTTCAACCATATCATTCTATGCCATATAGTTTTCACGATCTATTGTTACTTACCTAAAATTCCCCCAGATCCGGGTATAGGATATATACAAGAAATAAACCCAAGCATATCCTAAAATATAAAGCATACAAGGAAAACAAGTAAAGCAAATAAAGGTGATCTAGCTCTTAAGGTAACCCCACTTTTAGAATTATTTCCCCAGCAGGGTCGCAAGTTCTGTAATACGATGGGAGAACTGACTTTTGGGTTTGTGTTTTATCGCAAATGTTGTGGATAGCAAGAGTCGCCACCAACTTTTCTTTTATCCAATAAAGGAAAGGGTGAAAATAATAAGAAAGACCTTTGAGAATTTTCTGAGTAAGGGGGTAGGTTAAGAAAAGGGAAGGTGTTAGCACCCTTTTCATCCATAGTTATCTACGGGCTCTTAATCGCTAGCTCACTTTGAAAAATGCTCTGTGTTTGTGTATGCTTTGAAAATATTTTGAAAATGCCTAAGTGCGATGTTGTACCCCAAAATTTTCCCTCTCATGTTTCCCAAGGTTTTTTTCCTCTTATATGGGTGGTTACAAACACCCGCCTAAAGAAAATGAAAATTTTGAATGTTAGCAAAGTATCTTTCGATTGGCAGTTCAACAATGTCCTTCAATTGGTATCTAAACAGTGTCCTTTGATTGGCATAACAACAAGCTTCGACTGGGCTCCTAAAACCCTTCGACCAATCATTTTCCCATCAGCTTCGATTGTACGTTGGTTCCCCTTCAAACAAGCCATGGTCTAAGCTTCACAAGCAAGAATCCCCTACAAGTTTGCTTCCATTCACTAGTAGTGAACTCCATCTTACAAGCTTTTATTGGGCGCTAAATCTCCTTCGATCAAGCTTAATTCACAAAGCTTCCCCATGCTGGCCTTGGTTTCACAAGGAAAAGACCCATCATCTTGCCTTTGATCTACAAGGAAAAAGGCCCCTTTCAATGGTCTTTGATTCACAAGACAAAGGGATGCTTTAGACATGCCTTCGATTCACAAGGTAAAGGCCCCCTCTTCAGCTTTCCTTCAGCACACAAGGCCAAGACTCCTTTAGATTTGCCTTTAATCCACTAGGTAAAAAGCTTCCTTCGACCCACAAGGCATTGGCTGCCTTTGTGCCAGCTTCGATTGGGAAATGGTACCCTTTGAAACAATGTTCCACACTTTGACACGCATGATAGTCCCTTCAAAGGCACATTCATGTGGTCCCTTCGAAGAAGCACTCATTGGTCCATTCGAAGGACACATGACTATTGAAAACAAGTTTGCTTTGTAATGAGTTTTGGTCCAAGATGCTTGCTGGCTAAAATCCTGTACGTTGCCAAGCCCAAACTCCCGACACAAGCACATTCCTACCAAAGGAAGCTTCGACTGACCAAAATAAAGTCTTTAGATTGGGCTACTTGAGTAGTGTTAGAGCAATCAAAGAGAGCAAACTTAGGAGCTGATCAAAGAAGCCAAAATGTTGAGACTTTGTACAAATCGAATCAAGATCCAGAGTCAATCGAAAAGCAAAGATCTGAGGGGCTTTCGAAGAAGCCCTGATGAAGGAAACTCTAAATAGATTGGAATCCAGAGTCATCAAAAAGGATAAATGCCCTGACAAAGAGAATTCTGGGCAATTCGAATTGATGCAGATATTGACTTAATTAAAGAAACTCTAATAAGGGAAAACTATAAATTCAGAGTCAACAAAGATCTGAGCAATTTGAATTGATATGGATGGACTCCATCGAAGGAGTTGAATTAGAGCCATTCGAAGTAGGCAATCAGAGTCATTTGAAAGAGCCATTCGAAAGTCAAATGTGTCCAGGTTCATAGCAAATTCAAAAAGGGACAAGAAACCATGTCTTTGGCAAAGTTTCAAAGTGATATTCATGGCCTTAAAACACCAACTTAATGTCTATTTATTCCTTGGCCCTCTTGTCCCCTCCATCCCCTCTATATAAGGAGCACACTAGCAAGATCCAAAGACGCCTGGAGACAGCATGAAAGAGTCATACAAAATTGCAAAAATAAGCAAAGTTGTCAAATTCCAAAACACGTTTCCAGCCATCCTCAGTCCAAACCAAGGATTCAAACACATTCCTGTAGGTCTCCTGAAGACTTTCCAATCATCAGCAGCCCCTAAGCAAGCATCTCAACGTCTAGAAGTGTCAAATCTAAGCTTCCAATTATTGGTAAGAATGGGCAAGAGATCATACTTTACATTTGCATGATATATTAACATATGTAATGCATTCGATTTGTATTCAAGATTAAGGATCTGGGTTTGACACCCAGGTCTGCATTTTGCTTTGTTTCTAACACTTACTGCAGATCTAGCCTGAATAGACCAAACACTTACATGATCGAAGGAACTGGGTTTGATATCCAGGCCATGCATCTTTATTTTACTAACGTATCTTTGCAGATTCAGTGCCCTCACATGTAATCCATCAAGCTCTTTCAACAGTACCCTCTGGATCGAAAGCCATATCCCTTCACTGGATCAAAGGGTAATATTTGTTCATTGGATCGAAGGATAGTTATTTTCTCCTGGATCGAAAGGCACCGTCCTCTGAATCGAAAGCCCGTCATTCTTCCCTGAATTGAAAGGCCACGTTTTCCCTTTAAATCGAAGGAGGGTTCTTCTATATTTAATTTTTCTTTATTTATTTCTTTATTGATTTTAAATTAACTTTAAATCAAAAAATCACAAAAAAAACATTAGATTAGTTTTTATTAATCATATTAATTTGTAAACAAATTAATTAATCATTTTAGCCTTTTATTGAAATTAAAATTAAATAGACTTAGGTTGTATTTTCTTAAAATAAACAAAACCAAAAAAAGATTTTCTTGTTTACTTAGAAATTTTCAGGATTTTAGACGTATTTTTCCCAATTCGTGCGCGTTCATATATTTCTTTTTCTATTATTCTTTTTCATATTTTTGTATCTGCTGATGGAATGTAATAGATTAAAATAGGACTTTATCGCTTTCTTTATTTTTCCCCATTTGGACATGTAAATACCACCCTCTGAAGCATTGTAATAGAGTAGGATTTAACTTTCCGCACTTTAAATTCCTGTATATATGTTAACTGCTAGTAATTAGGTTTATATGAAAAGACTAATAACAAAATGTTAGTGAACCTAATAACAATGATAAATAAACTGAATTGAATCAATTACACATATACACCTCTAGGATATCCCACTTTGGTTGCCTTCGGAAATAAAACAGTCATGTCCCTCAAAACGGGGACACTTTAGCAAAGAACTGTAAAACAAAAGATCATAGTCCCTCGATGACCCTACAGTTGTCTCTCGGTAAATGATCTAGTCCCTAAACAAAATTTCTAAAGCGTCTCCACATGTTGCCTTCATGACTGTACGTCCCTTCGAATGTCCCTCAAAACATCCAACGATAGGGCTGCCTACTCACTAATAGTAGGATAACAATGTCTAAAGGATAGGAAGAAAAGAATAACCTTTTCGAGTATAAGTAGATAGCTGTTAAATGTTTGCTCAAGTAAAACAAACTTTTTTACACCTACACATTTCAAAAACAACTTTTAAAAATACATTTGCTTTGACAACACTCTTGAGGACTGATATAAGAGTTAACGCAAAGCGAATCGCCGCACTAAGGCATTTCAAAACATTTTTCAAAACACACAAAGCACAAGGTACTTTTAAAATGAGCTAAGAATCTAAGAGCCCATAGAAAACTACGGATGGAAAGTGTACTAATACCTTCCCTTTCCATAATCTACCCCCTTACTCAGAAAATTCTCGAAAAGGTCTTTTTATGTTATTTTCACCCTTTCCTTAATTTGGATAAAAGAAAAGTTGGTGGCGACTCTTGCTTACTACAACATTTGCAAACACAAAAGAAAAACCAGTATAACAGTCGGTTCTACCACCGTATTACAGAACTGGCGACTCTACTGGGGATTAATAAAAAGTGGGGTTACCTTAGAGTTAGTTCATTTTAAAATTGTTTTAATTGCTTGCTTTGTATGCTTTATCCTTAGAGGGTTTGTTTGGGTTGTTACTATAGATCTTACACTCGGATCTAGGGAACCTTTTAGGTAAGTAGCAATAGATTGTGGGGGATGTGCAGGGTATACCAACATGGTTAAAGCGATATCTACGTTGATGTGACACTTTGGTTGGTACCGGTAGCCCTTGAGTAGTCAAGGAGAATACAGGGCCGCTGCGTGGTGTCATGAAGCATCAATTGACCTTAGAACCTTTAATTGAACAACTTGTCCATTAGAAAGTAGTGAGATAGCCATCTTTGGTGTAGTCCTAAGTCGGTTGATACTCGATACTACACTCATTGATTTTTGACTCCCGAGTTTTATTTGGTGGCAAGTCAGTTATCGATCAGAACGAAACTTGTGGAAAAAAAAGTGATATTGAGATTCCCTAGAACCCGATTACTATTAATAGGACAGGTTGAGCCAACTAAACTTCAAGACGATACTTACCTATGGAACTCATGCAAGCCTGAACCTGAGGCTACTTGTGTGATTTGTCTGCTTTCATTATCAAACGACTTAAACTCCTTGTAGGGCTTTTGTTTATTATTTGATGATGTGGTCTTTATCCAATAACTTGGATTTCTTGCAAGACTCATCTGTCTTCATCACCTTACATTTTTGCTTTACGCATATCATACACATCATAGCATCATATTATAGCATTTCCTTAACCATTCCAAGGATCTCAAGGGCCTGTTATGCAGGTTATGATAAAGAAGACGTCTAGCAAGGGACAAGGGGATTTATTTTCCTCTAACCAAATGCCTTCAAAAGACCAAAACACGATAACTTGAGTTAGGGGCTATGACTCACTCGATATGGTGAGCTCGTTTCTCAAGGAAGGACATTCAACAATACGAGGTTCTTCCGCCAAAGCTGCAGTCAAAATTTAACTTCTGACATTTTCTTGTGTTTACCTTGCGAGATCCTTGAAAATATTTACATATCATACATGTCATTGCATAACAGGTATTCGCCATACATGTCTTCAAACAGAATGACAGAGATATCAAAACTCAAGATGCCCAGTTCAAGGAAATGTTCCTAATCTTATCCAAGGGGAAAGGAGAGTTGAAAGCACTCCTCACTGGGAACTTGGCCAAGAAAAGTCCTTAAGACAACAAAGATGAACAATTGGAACAACTGCAAGCTGAGATGGAAGCAATGAGAATCCAGATGCTGGGGCAGATGGCTCTTATCCAAAGTCTAGCCCAGGGACAAGAAGAGCTGAGAGCCCTTATCAGAAAACTTCATCAAGACAGATGCAACCGTATGAAACAAACAGTTGAGGCCGTGGATCAAGTCACTAATCAGCCCCCGATGAGACAAGAAGTGGGTTTGGTGGAGAGTGGACCTTTCAAAAATGCTGCTACGTCACAACCTCACCAATAAAGATAGGGTAATCAGCATAAGCAGAATACATCTAAAAGACGCTTTACCAAAAACAACGTGTCATTGGCTCAAGCATTGCAACATGTGTTGGAGGCCAAGCTAGTTACGTTGAAGGATCCTCCTCAGAATCCCAACAATGCTTCCCCAATGTACAATCCAAATACAAGGTGTGCGTACCACTCCAACAGTCCTGAATATGACACTAATAGATGTTGGACGTTGAGAAATAAGATTCAAGACTTGATCAACGAAGGAGTGTTGGAGTTTACACAAGATGGTCAAGCTGAATTCTTCTGCCATCCCCCAAAGGCACACCATCTGAAGTGACAAATTCAAACAAAGAGGCTTTTTGTTCATCTAGAATTTTCAATTTGTAATTTCTTTTGATTGTTCGAACATTTGTTTCATGTCAAACTTTATTATTTTATCAATGCATTGCATATGTTTGTCTTGAATCATTTCATTCATATTCACTATATTCAAACTGTGTTTTTACTTCCTTTTTGTGATATTCAACTCTCGATTAAAAGCTCTAAGCCTTTAGAGGGAGGATGACGAAAATGATACCACTATCTCATACAATATGCTTTTGAACAGACCCTACTGGTGATGCACAAGTGTTATTTCAAATCCTAAATAGTGGAGTTATAAGGAAGACAATCCCTAGTAAACCCCTTTGAGCCTAAGAAGTAGGAATTTTTTTTCCATACAAATTAAAACACTTAATCATAACTTGGGTCAGGGTAGTTTTCTCAGTTAATTCAGATGTGCGTTCATTCGCAAACTCTACCTTCATACACGAAAAATAGTGTAGAAGATGCCCTCCAAAAGATGGTGATGGTTCCACATAATCGTCAAGACATGCAGTCATTATCTCTCAAAATAAAAGCCCGTTAAGTCAAAAACCTATGAAGGAGACTTAAGAAAAACTGAGGCATCCCGCTGAATGTAATCGCAAAGGAAACAGTTCATGAAAAAGATAGGGATAACAAAATAAAAAAATTGGTCCTACAAATCCTAAAAAAAAAAGGTTACCAAAACGTCTGCCTTCTCAAACGAACGTTCAATTCCTGAACCATCACCAAGTATTAGAGCAAAGATCCCAGACTCAATTGGGATCTAAAGGCACAATTAACTAAGTTTAGGACTGAAGAACATCACGGAGAACGGGTTGGGTACAAATAAATTTTGAGCCTTTATCCTTTGTTTCTTAAACCGTGAACCAGGCCATGTTATAACCCTTAAAAGTCCTAGCTGAAGCATGGGTTAGTTCGAAAGCATACTGTTACAAAAGGTATCCTGACTCCTGTAGCGTTCGCTATAAATCCTGAGCTGATATCACACTCTTATAAAATTTGTTTGTTTTACTAAAAAATGAATTTTCAAACTTTAAGATAGACATAAGCTTTGCATTCTTAAAATACCATTGTTTGCATATGAGTATTTGTTCAACAGCGGAGAAATTTGCACGACGAATATTCGATGAATAGAAATCCTCTCAGTGGACAGAATCACCTCAGATGAAAAGACATTCCAGTGACATGCCTTTCATAATCAAGGGGCATAGGATGATGTTTAACTGATCTGGGGCAGTCAAGTCAAGGTTCAAGGAATCTCTCAAAAATGCCAAATAGCCAGGGGCAGATCTCCATCTGAATCACTTGGGGCATTGGACATTAATTCTAGCAACGAATTATGTATAATCAAACAAACATATTATGGAAGTGTGGCAACACTTACTACTATGTACAATGACAATTCTCCGTACCTGGCGAATATGGACATAGTCGGAAAATACTACGCATGAACAAAGACCCGCTAGGTCACTGGCCTAGGAAAAAATAAGGGCATCTCAGTGAACCAAAAGGGTTCGGGGAAAAATTAGGGATATACATATAAAAAAATCTATACACCCGACAAGTCTAAAACCTGAAAAGGCGGCTTGGGCAAAAAAGGGTATCCCGATGGACTGAAAATCTGAAAGGACAGTCCAGGCAAAAGTTAGGGATTAAATTGTACGACTACGTCCCGTCATCTCATCACTTGTCTATTAGTAGAAGGTTTATTACACTGATCTGCATTCACCAAGGACTCTAAGAGTTGGGATAACAATCAAACCATCTACAAAATCCCAGCAGATACCTTCTCCAGCAGGTACAGAGGCAGAGACATCCTACTACAAGGTCACTGCCATATTCTCAATATGCAGTCTAATAATGTCAGGTGTTCTCATATCCCCGGCAGAGCAAGAATCTCCAATTACTGCTCCAACATCTAAGAATTCCCCAGTGAAGTCGCCAAGCTTCTCAGGATTCCCCAACGGATTTCTTCTCAAAACAACAAAATAGGAATCTCTAGTGGAAAGATTCTAAATAAAGCAGACTCTCCTCTAGAAAAGTGTAGGTATGATCTAGAGACGGATGTCATCCTAATGCTTATTCCAGATTCTCATATAGAAACGGTTCAGGTACGATCCAGAGATAAATTTCATCCTAATACTTATTCCAGACTATCTTTCAGCAATAGTTCAAGTACGATCTAGAGATGGATGTCATCCTGACACTTACTCAAGATTCTCATCTAGAAACGGTCTAGGTACGATCCAGAGACGGATGTCATCCTGACACTTATTCCATCCTCATCTAGAAACGGTTCAGGTGCGATCCAGATACGAATGTCATCCTGACACTTACTCCAGATTCTCATCTAGAAACGGTTCAGGTACGATCCAGAGACGAATGTCATCCTGACACCTACTCCAGATTCTCATCTAGAAACGGTTCAGGTACGATCCAAATACGGATGTCATCCTGACACTTACTCCATAATCTTATATATAAACGGTTTAGGTACGATCCAAATACGGATGTCATCCCGACACTTACTCCAAATTCTCATCTAGAAACGGTTCAGGTATGATCCAAATACGGATGTCATCCTGACACTTGCTCTAGATTCTCATCTAGAAACGGTTCAGGTACGATCCAGAGACGGATGTCATTCTGATACTTAGTTAATACATCTCCAACCACTGCTCTGACATCTAGGAAAATGCCCCAGTAAAGTCGTCAAGCTTTCAGGATTCCCCAACAGGATTTCAACAAAATCCCCAAACAGTTTATGGAGTTTCCCTTCTCCAACAGAGTTTATTTCTCTAACAACAGAAGTTCATCTCCCAACATTTAAATTCAACATATTTGAAGACCTACATTCTTCACCCAACAATAGTCATGGATTTATTTTCCCTAATTCAATAATGCAGCAATGGAACAAATGACACGTTCATTCATTGCATTCATACATCATTTCCACAAACGTCATAGCATATGCAGCACAAATGCATATATCACAATTTCATTTATTTTGAGAGCATCATGCAATTCATACATCATGACATCGCATGAAACTGACTTTACCTTTCCAGGTTGAGTTCGTAGAAAGATAAACACCATCGACTTATACAACAGGTTAAAGATTAATGCCCGAAACCAGACGGGAAAACTATCTACACGACTAAGTGGTATGAACTCTCGAAGCAATACATGTTTACCAACAAATACAGTAGGCCACGAATTAATGCCCGAAACCGGACGGGGAAACTATTAATGTGACCAACAAAACAAGTCCCAAATTAATACCTGTAACAGGCCAGGAGAACTATCTGTGGATGAATGATCGTAGATTAATACTTGTAACAAGCCAGGAAAACTATCTACATGTGAAGATTGAAGATTAATACCTGTAACAAGCCAGGAAAACTATCTTTCTTTCTCGGGTCAGAGATTAATACCTAAAACCAGCCAAGACAACCTTCTCAACGACCAATAAAAACAAGTCCCAGATTAATACATGTAACAAGCCAGGAGAACTATCTGTGGACGACCGACTGCGGATTAATACCTGTAGCAAGCCAGAAGAACTATCCACATGAAGAGATTGAAGATTAATACTTGTAACAAGCCAGGAAAAATATCTTTCTTTCTCAGATCAGAGTTTAATACCTGTAACAAGCCATGACAACTATCTTAGCAACCAACAATTTTCAAGTTCCAGATTAATACCTGAAACCAGACAGGACAACTATCTCCGAACAACTGATTTGTAGATTAATACATGAAACTAGACAGAAAAATTATCTACACAATTGGACGAAGCAATCTTACACGGATTCCTCCTCAACTTTCCAGATGTAGTCTAACACAGACTCATCCTGAAGCAGCCCCCCACAAGCTCATTCTCATATATCTCTGGATGCAGTCTAACATGGACTCATCCTGGAACAACCCTAAACAAGCTCTTTCTAATACATTTTCAGGTAACGGTTAATTCCATTATCCCTAGCAAGCTACTGTGAGGCCTGGATTTCAACCAGAAAACAAAAAACTTTCATCTCCCCAGAGATAACTCTTCAGTAGAGCCTCAGAAAACTGAAGTTCCTAGACTCTATTCCCCAGAGTTTCCTCAAGCAAGAGAATAATAGAAACCCTTATTCCCCAGCAGACTCCTCCTCAGACAGTAGTAACAGGAACCCCCAAAGGGACCATGTGTGAAATCAACATCTACTTTGGATGGCATATTTAAGACCATCTCCGACGACTCTCTGTCATCTTCTTTAAATGGCATCTGTAAACCCATTCCCGACATCATCAACCAACAATATTACTTCATGTGAGTGCAAATTTCCGGGAACTCTAGTGTTCAATCATCTTCCACCTTCAGATCACGAAAGGAAAATAAGCCAATCAAAATCCTAAGGTTTAAGATGATTGAACATGGGCAAATGTTGTACCCAAAAATTTTCCCTCTCATGTTTCCTAAGGTTTTTTCTCTTATATGGGTGGTTACAAACACTTGCCTAAAGAAAATTAAATTTTTGAATGTTAGCAAAGTGTCTTTTGATTGGAAGTTCAACAATGTCCTTCGATTGGTATATAAACAGTGTCCTTTGATTGTCATAACAACAAGCTTCGACTGGGCTCCTAAAACCCTTCGACCAAGCATTGGCCCATCAGCTTCGATTATGCGTTGGTTCCCCTTCGAACAAGCCTTGGTCCAAGCTTTATAAGCAAGAATCCCTTACAAGTTTGCTTCGATTCACCAGCAGTGAACTCCTGCATACAAGCTTCGATTGAGCACTGAATCTCCTTCGATCAAGCTTAATTCATAAAGCTTCCTCATGCTTGCCTTGGTTTCACAAGGCAAAACCCATCAGCTTGCCTTTGATCTACAAGGAAAAGGCCCCTTTCACTGGTCTTCGATTCACAAGACAAAGGGCTGCTTCAGACATGCCTTCGATTCATAAGGCAAAGGCCCCCTCTTCAGCTTGCCTTCAGCACACAAGGCCAAGACTTCTTTAGATTTGTCTTCAATCCACCAGGCAAAAATCTTTCTTCGACCCACAAGGCATTGGCTGCCTTTGTGCTAGCTTCGACTGGGCAATGGTCCCCTTTGAAATAATTTTCCACACTTCGACATGCATGATAGTCCCTTCGAAGGCGCATTCATGTGGTCCTTTCGAAGAAGCTTTCATTGGTCCATTCGAAGGACACATGACTATTGAAAATAAGTTGGCTTTGTGATGAGTCTTGGTCCAAGATGAATGCTAGCTAAAATCCTGTATGCTGCCAAGCCCAAACCCCCTGCACAAGCACATTCCTGCCAAAGGAGGCTTTGACTGACCAGAATAAAGTCTTTCGATTGGGCTAGTTTAGTAGTGTCAGAGAAATCAAAGAGAGAGAACTTAGGGGCTGGTCGAAGAAGCCAGAATATTGAGACTTTGTACAAATCGAATCAAGATCCAGAGTCAATCGAAAAGCAAAGATCTGAGGGGCTTTCAAAGAAGCCCTGATGAAGGAAACTCTGAACAGATTCGAATCCAGAGTCATCAAAAAGGAAAAATGCTCTGACGAAGAGAATTCTGGGAAATTCGAATTGATGCAGATATTGACTTAATTAAAGAAACTCTGATAAGGGAAAACTATGAATTTAGAGTCATCAAAGATATGAGAAATTTGAATTGATATGGATGGACTACATCGAAGGAGCTGAATCAGAGCCATTCGAAGGAGGCAATTAGAGTTATTCGAAGGAGGGAATTTGAAAGTCAAATGTGTCTAGGTTCATAGAAAATTCAAGAAGGGACAAGAAACCATGTCTTTTGCAAAGTTTCAAACTGATATTCTTGGCCTTAAAACTCAAACTTAATGGCTGTTTATTCCTTGGCCCTCTTGTCCCCTCCGTCCCCTCTATATAAGGAGCACTCTAGCAAGCTCCAAAGACGCCTGGAGATAGCCTGAAAGAGTCATACGAAATTGCAAACATAAGCAAAGTTATCAAATTCCAAAACACGTTTCCAGCCATCCTCAGTCCAAACCAAAGATTCAAACACATTCCTGGAGGTCTCCTGATACTTTTCCAATCATCACCAGCCCATGAGAAAGCATCTGCACGTCCAAAAGTGCCAAATCGAAGCTTCCAATTGTTGGTAAGAATGGGCAAGAGATCATACTTTACATTTGCATGATATATTAACATTTGTAATGCATTCGATTTTTATTCAAGATTAAGGATCTGGGTTTGACACCCAGGTCTGCATTTTGCTTTGTTTCTAACACTTGCTGCAGATCTAGCCTGAATAGAACAAACACATACAAGATCGAAGGACCTGGGTTCGACACCCAGGCCCTTGCATCTTTATTTTGCTAGCGTATCTTTACAGATTCAGTGCCTTCACAGGTGATCCATCAGGCTCTTTCAACAGTACCCTCTGGATCAAAAGCCACATCCCTTCACTGGATCGAAGGGTAATATCCGTTCATTGGATCGAAGGATAGCTATTTTTCCTTGGATTGAAAGGCACCTTCCTCTGAATCGAAAGCCCATCATTATTCCCTGAATCGAAAGGCCACGTTTTCCCTTTGAATCGAAGGAGGGTTCTTCTATGTTTAATTTTGTTTTATTCATTTCTTTATTGATTTTAAATTAACTTTAAATAAAAAAATCACAAAAAAAGATTAGATTAGTTTTTATTAATCAAATTAATTTGTAAACAAATTAATTAATCATTTAAACCTTTTCTTGAAATTAAAATTAAATAGACTTAGGTTGTATTTTCTTAAAATAAACAAAACCAAAAAAATATTTTCTGGTTTACTTAGAAATTTTTAAGGTTTTAGACGTATTTTTCTCAATTCGCGCGTGTTCATATATTTCTTTTTCTATTATTCTTTTTCATATTTTTGTATCTGCTGATGGAATGTAATAGATTAAAATAGGACTTTATCGCTTTCTTTATTTTTCCCCATTTGGACATGTAATATACCCCCCTCCGAAGCATTGCAATAGCGTAGGATTTAAATTTTCACACTTTATGTTCCTGTATATATGTTAACTGCTAGTAATTAGGCTTGTATTGAAAGACTAATAACAAAATGTTATCGAACCTAATAACAAAGATAAATAAACTGAATTGAATCAATTACACATATATACCTCTAGGGTATCCCACTTTGGTTGCCTTCAGAAATAAAACAGTCACGTCCCTCGAAACAGGGACGCTTTAGCAAAGACCCGTAAAATAAAAGATCATAGTCCCTCGATGACCCTACAGTTGCATCTCGGTAAATGATATAGTCCCTAAAAAAATTTCTAAAGCGTATCCACATGTTGCCTTCATGACTGTACGTCTCTTCGAATGACCCTCAAAACATCCAACGATAGGGCTACCTACTCACTAATAGTAGGATAACACTGTCTAAAGGATAGGAAGAAAAGAATAACCTTTTCGAGTATAAGTAGATAGCTGTTAAATGCTTGCTCAAGTAAAACAAACTTTTTTACACCTACACATTTTAAAAACAACTTTCAAAAAGACATTTGCTTTGTCAACACTCTTGAGGACTGATACAAGAGTTAACGCAAAGCGAATCGCCGCACTAAGGCATTTAAAAACATTTTTCAAAACACACAAAGCACAAGGTACTTTTAAAATGAGATAAGCATCTAAGATCCCGTAGAAAACTACGGATGGAAAGGGTGCTAATGACTTCCCTTTCCATAATCTACCCCTCTTACTCAAAAAACTCTCGAAAAGGTCTTTTTCTGTTCTTTTCACCCTTTCCTTAATTTGGATAAAAGAAAATTCGGTGGCGACTCTTGCTTACCGCAACATTTGCAAACACAAACGCAAAACCAGTATAACAGTCGGTTCTGCTACCGTATCACATGCGGAAATTTTGTAATGATTCTCGTATCGTTGAGAATGCATACAAAATGTTTGTTTTGAAAATATTTTGAAATGATGTGTTTGTTTTGTGAAAATATGTTTTGAAAATGCGAATGAAAGGAAGTTTTCTTTATAATAACTCTTGTATCGGTCCTCAAGAGTGTTTATAAAGCATTTTGAAAGTAGTTGTTTTGAAAGTGTGAAGTGTGGAAATTGTTTAGTTTGTGAGAAAGCGATTACGAGAGATCTACCTACTCAAAAAGTATTTGTTATTTTTCTCCTCCTTTTTATAGTTCTATCCTACCATTGGTTAGTAGGAAGCCCTATCATTGGATGTGAGAGACAGGCGTGGGTCATCGTACAATCATAGAAGGAAACTTGTAAGATACTTTAGAAATTATCATAAGGGACTAAGATCGTTTACCGAAGACAACATCGAAGGGTTATCGAGGGACTACGATCTTTTAATCGGGGGTCTTTGCTAAAGCCTCTCATGTTTGAGGGACATGACTGTTTAAATCTGAGGCAACAATTGAGGGTCACTCTAGAGGTGCATGTGTGCGAAGCGTTTTGATTTCAAGTATTTGTCTTGAGATTAGGTTTTTCTAACGTTCGCTTTTAGTCTTGTCATACAAACCCTAATTACTAACAATAATAAGGAAAGTAGTAGATTATAGAAATTAAATGTCCTACGCTATTATAACGCTTCGGGGATGAGGGTACAAGTTTATGAATGGGGGAGGAAAGCAATAAACCCTAATTATCTATTACAAACTTTTGACAGTTACATAATTGTATTAATGTGAAAAATAAACAAATGCATGGAGATAGAAAAGGGAAAGATGCAAAAAACCCTAAAAATTCTAAGTGTTTTAAGAAAATATTTTGTTGTTTCTTTGTTTAGAAAATATTTGAAATATGAAATAAAAAATTAGACTTAATTCTAATTTAATTTACAACTTAATTATTTAAAATAAAAGAAGGTGTGATTAAATTAATTTAGTTAATTAATAAATTAAAATCTAAAGAATTCTAAGTATTTAGAAAATATTTTTGGGGTTTTATTTAGAAAAGATATTTGAAGTATAAAACCTAATTCTAATTAAATAAAATCAAAGTGATTAAATTAAATTGATTTTTATTTGTCAAAACATAAAATTAACTAATTAGAAACCTAAATCTTTTTTTTAAAATTATTTTTATGATTATTTTTATGATTTTAAATAAAATTACTTCAAGAAAAGAAAATAGTTAATTAAAAAACAACAAAAAAATAATTTAAATGGGCTTGAGTTGTAAGCAGAAAGAGAGGTATGGAAAAGCAAAAATGAGAAGGCCCAAAATAGATAAGCCCAAGCGCCTGTGCTGGATTCCCTGTGATTGACTTCAGGAAGGAGCATCATGGTCATGCGTCTTGGGGCATTGGATCTATCCCTTTTGAAATCTGAAAGTCAAGGTGTGAGGTAAACCATGTGCACCATTGACTTGTTTGTATTGAATCTGCATGAAAAAAAAATGTGGAAAATAAAAGGGTACCATTGGAGCTCGAACCCGGGTCCCTATGGTCATGGCATGCTTGTTTTACCATTGGGGTGGCTGTTTCATTCGGTTATGAAATGCCCCCCAGTAAATATATTATAAACTCATCTTTGAAAATTTGAAATGTCATCTTCTTCTTCCTCGCGCGCCTTACAGTAACAACAACAATGTTCCATTTTTGATTTTTGTAAAATGCTCATTTCTCAACCAAATTGAAAGATGTAAACATAAAACTTGCTTGAATTTTAACCATGAATCCAACCATATAACTTTCAAAAGCTATAGATCAATGGTTAAGACTAGTTTTATTTGGTACCAAACTGAAACCTAATATTTCAGAAACTTCAATTCCAAAATTCTCATCACATAGTCAACATAAATGAAAACTAAGGACATGGTTAGTTTCAGGGTAATCATATCTACATTTTATATTTTGAAATTGAAAGTAAATGATACGTGTTGCACCCCAAAATTTTCCCTCTCATTTCTCAAGAAATCTCTCATAAGATATCCATTGATTCAGGACTACACAAGGTTTGATCAGCTCAAGACACCTCCTCAAACAAAGATAACTCAGAATTAGGGTTTGAGTTTTCACAAGGACAATTGGACTTTCAAGGCCTCAAATGACTTTCATGGATTATTAGGAACCCTCAAGATTGCTCATATCAAGTTTCAAGCTTTGGATCACATTTTTGCTCAGTCATTTGATCAGATGACCTAAAATCAACTGTATTGAATAAAAAGTCAATTGTGGTTAATTTGCAGTCAAAATTCATAATTTTTGAACCATATCAACATTATGAACTCTTATATGTCAATTGATCAAGTTTGGATCACAATTCCTCAAAGAAACTTGATCAGAAAACCAAAAGGGCAAAATGGTCAAAATTAGGGTTTTGATTGAGAAGGCTCAGTTCTCGACTTTTGACCAAGAAAATGACTTATTGGTTTAAGACATGATCTCAAGGATTCAAATGCATTATCTTGACCTAATTGCATAGTTCAAATCACATCTCAAGATTATTGGATTGATAGATGAATTTCAGTCAACTAATGAAAAGTCAATTGTACACTGAAAAGTCAAACTTTGACTTTTTGATCAAAATCAAGTTTCAAAAATCATATTTCATCAAAACATGTCAAAATATGAAACTTGTTCGTCAAGAAATTGAAAAGTCAAAATTATCTTTGAAAACTCAAAATTCTAAGACTTAGAAATATTTCTGAGTGTTAGAAAGTTAACATTATTTCATAACTTTGTGCCAAATTTCCACCATGATGCAAAATGATTCAAGGGAAACTTCCAACATGAAAGTTGTAGATCTAAATGATATCTAAAACATTGTATGGAAGAACATTTTCTAGAAATGCTTAGATTTCAAGTTATGAATTTATGAAGACATGTCCATGAAATTAAAAAGACTTAGTGAAATTTTGCCCTAGTTAGTCAGGATTTTGACCTAACTTCATGGAAACTTTTCACCTAGTTCCAAATTGAATCTTCAAAAATGTCCAACATAAAGGTTGTAGAGGATGTTACAAGATTTCCAAAATGTACAATAACTCACTGAGATCATACTTGAGATAAGAGAATCGAAGGCAAGAAGTTAGGGTTCCAAACTTGTTTTTCAAGTCATTTTCATGATGAACATTTGATCCAATCCATAGCCATGTTGCATAACCCCACTTTTCAAGCCCTCTAACTTGTGTATATATCCTTAATCAGAAGATTACCCGAACTTTATGGCTATTATCCATTAAATCCAAGCTTTGTCTAAGTTAACTCGCCATTTTTGGAAGAAAGGCAAGACTTCCATTTTGGAAAAAGTATGCTTTTACAAATGTCAACCCTTCTTGAGCCTCTCAATGGATCCTTCTGCACACACAACATTTACAAGTCATAAGCAAGCTTGTTTAAAGTTCAACCACTCTACAATAGCAAGGTACAAGGTTTGGGAAGATATTTGGCATGTTTGCTTCAAAAACAAGTAAAGGTTTTACAACATATAAATTCAAATTCTGACTTGTTGTAGCACACAAAACCTCTTGCAAATAAATACATACACTATTTGCAAGATAAGACAAATGCACAAGCCCACAAACACCGCCAAAGTTATATTTGCATAACAAACCTCCATTGTTGCATATTCTGGCCAGAAATCTCAAAATCAAAAACCACTCATGCGTTTCTTGGCCTTTTGCTTCCAAAAGCTTCTAAACATCATACATAAACAATCCCAACTCCTATTATCCAACTGTAACACCATCTTCATCAACTTCCATAACCAAAAAACAGAGCTTACATCTTGACTTATCTAGTACGATTCAAGCACTCCCAGCATCAAGTAAGCATTGCATTAGCTTCCTGGGAACTTGAGGAAGCTAACCCGATCATCACCATCACTTGAAACAAGCTCAAACTCATTTCACGATTTCCAGTTTTTGAGGTATTTTTCTGAACTTTCATATCTTCATTTAGGCATTGTTAGGCTTTCATTTTCAAAGACAAAATATAGATATCATTTCCCTGAAAGTGCCCATGTCCATAATTTTCATTTATATTGATTGAGTAGGGAGAATTTTGAAGTTGAAGTTTATGAAAATATTAGGTTAGATTTGGTACCAACATAAATTCATGCTCATCTTTGAGAATTAGTTTAAGTTATTTACATATTTAGAATTGTGGTGAAATTTCTAACAAGTTTGATGTTTGAAGTTTTGAAAATGATTGAGAAATGGCTGAGTTACAAATTTTAAATATTTGCTCTGTAAACTGGCGCGAGGAAGAAGATGAAGTTCAAGCCTAGAACTTGTTTTGTAATATAATAACATGGTTTCAGTTTAGTAAACGGATGTATAGCCATCCCAGTGGTAAGGCAACGCGCATTTATTGTAGAGGGCGTGGGTTCAAGCCCCAGCGCTGCCACTTTTCCATTTTTCCAACATTTTCTTTCTTTTTTGCAAGCAAACAAGCACGTTGGGCTTAGTACACTGGGCCTTTGCATTTTTGCTTCTCCTAACCTCCCTGTTTCCTTTTGACAGCGCATGCCCAACTTTCTTTCTTTTTATTTTGTATATTTTTCTGATTAACAAAAACCCTTAATGGGCTAGGCTTCAAACAAAAACTGTTTTTTCTAACAAACACCCTAAATTCCTTTTTCACCTCCTTACTTTTTTTTCATATTTTATTTTATTTTCTTTAATTTATTATTATTGTTATTATTATTATTATTATTATTATTATTATTTATTAAATCAAAAAATCCAAAAATATATTTTTATTTATTATTTGCATTTTACATACTTATATTTTATTCCTTTAAAAAACAAAAAGACAAAAAACATTTTTCTTATAAAAAACATAATTTCTTTTTCTATTAAATTAATATTAGGCCTAGGTTTTAATTTCCTTTAATTAAATTAATTTAGAATTTAGTTTTTCTTTTAATTAATTTTTTATTTTAGTTTAATTAAATAAAAACCTTTTTCATAAAAAAACCTAAAAATGTTTTCTTGGTTAATTTAATTTCTTTTCTTAATTAATTTAGGTTTAATTTTCTTAACTTAATTAATTATTTCTTAGATAATTAGGTTAAAACCAAGGGCTCTTTCTTAAACAAACCAAACAAAATCCATTTCTTTTTCCATTTATATTCTTGTACATTATATTTCTTTCAATTCTTGTACATTATTCAATATGGTTGTAATAGATAATTAGGTTTAATTTCTTGCGATCCCCATTTGTAAATTTGTATACCCCATCCCCAAATGATGTGATAGCGTAGTAAATTTACTTTTCGCAATTTATCGTTTTCATATAAATGCTAGTAATTAGGGTTTGTATGGAAAGATAAAATCAACAAGTAGATAACCCTAGTCAAAGATTAAATGCATGCAAATCAAACACACTTGCACACTTACACCCTTAGGGTAATTCCACTTGTTGCCTAAAAAATGGCCATGTTATACATGTTAGATGTCTTAGCAAAAACAATCAAAATACAAGATCATAGTCCCTCGATGACGCTACAAATGTTGCCTTTCAAAATGATCTTAGTCCCTCAAAGAGAAATGCTAAGACATCTTACAACATTGCTATCATGACTATACGATGATCCACGCCGTCCCTTTACATCCAAAGATAAGGCTTCTTACCAATCAATGGTGAGATAGCAATATCAAAGGAAGAGAGAAACGAACAAAAAAGACTTTTGAGTAGGTAGAAACGTTCTTAGTTGCTTACCCAATTTCAAAACAAACATCCTTGCTCACTTTCAAAACAAACAATTTCAAAACAAATACCAAACACTTTCAAAACATGAAATATTTTCAAAAGTCCAACACTTTGTATATGTTCTTATGAAACGAGAACCATTACAAAGTTTGCCTAAACGAAGGCGCCTTTTCAAAAATACTTTCAAAAACAACCACAAAGCACATTTTCAAATAAAAGCAAGTGATCTAGCAAGAAACTAAGAGCCCATAGATAACTATGGATGAAAAGGGTGCTAACACATTCCCTTTTCATAATCTACCCCCCGAACTCAATAAATAATCTCAAAGGTCTTTCCTGTTCTTTTCAACCTTTCCTTTTGGATAAAAGAAAAGCTGGTGGTGACTCTTTCTAACCACAATAATTGCGATCAAACGCAAAAATCCCAAGTTAGTTCTCCCACCATATTACAGAACTGGTGACTTTGCTGGGGAATACTTACAAGTGGAGTTACCTTAGGGATAGATCACCTTTATTTGATTTCATTGTTTGAATTGCTTGCTTTATATTTTGGTTCCTTGTTTGGGCTTGTTTTGATCCTCTACCCGAATTTGGGATATCTTATAGGTTAGTAGCAATACATTATGGAAACTGTGCGGGGTATACCGACATGGTCTAAGAAATAGCTACGTTAGTGTGACACATTTGTGGGTACCGGTAGCCCTTGAGTAGTCAAGGAGAATACGGGGCCGTTGTGTGGTGTCATGAAGCACTAACTGACTTTAGAACCTTTACTTGACCAACTTTGGCCATTAGGAAGTAGTGAGATAGCCGACTTTGGTGTAATCTGAAGTTGGTTGATACTCGATACTACACTCATTGAGGTTGGACTTCTCGGGATATTTCGGTCGCCATGAAAGAGGCTTGCGCTGAAACAATGCCCGACAAGAAAGATCAGTGATATTGAGATCCCTTAGAATTCGGTTACTATTACTAGGACAGGTTTTAGCCAACTAAACTTCAAGAGGATAATTACCTATAAGACTCCATGCAATCCTAAACCTAAGGACTTGTTTTCCTTGTGTGTATATGCTTACTTTTACATAAACATCATAAACATCATAACATCATAAGAATTCTCACTAACCATTGCAAGGATTATTGGGGTTCATCTTTGTTATGTTTTGTAGGATATGGCTTCTACTCATAGGAATACTATTCAAGTCAACCTCGTGAGAATTCCTTCTCAGCTCAACAAATTAGCATCAAGGGTCTCTGAGAATTCTTCATTCACCGAAAGACATGGTCGCCTCCTAAACTTGGTTACCTCGAGCACTGATGAAGATATGATGAAGGTGCTTTTCCAGTTCTTCGACCCTTTACACCATTGCTTCACCTTTCCTGATTACCAGCTTGTATCTACTCTTGAAGAATTCTCTCAACTCTTGAGGATTCCTATTCTCAATCAAATACCCTTCAATGGTACAGAAAGAGATCCAAGCCCTAAAGAGATTGCCCGAGCGCTACACTTGCAACAATCTGATGTCACGACTAATTGGGAGACAAGGAGTGGTGTCAAAGGGTTCCTAGCCAAGTTCTTGTTTGAAAAAGCTTAAGATTGTTGGAACTCTTTGGATTTACAAGCCTTTGAAGAAATCTTGTCCCTTCTCATCTATGGGATGGTTTTGTTTCCAAACCCTGACCAACTTATAGATGTAAATGCTGTCAAAATCTTCATGTATCGCAACCCGATGCCTACTTTGTTGGGAGATATCCTATATTCTCTCCACTCTCTCACTATTAGGAAGAGAGGGATCCTCATATTTTGCACTCCTCTTTTGGCTAGATGGTTTATCTCGCATCTCCCCCGTTCTGTATTAAAGAACGAGCAAGGTTTGAGATGGTCCCATAGGCTGATAATGCTTAGACATTCAGATATTCATTGGTGTTCTCGATCCTTGGAGAACGTTAGTATCATAGACCGTTATAGGAAATTCCCTAATGTCCCTTTTCTTGGAGTTAGGGGAGGAATCACTTACAACCCTTGCTTAGCCTTGCGACAATTTGGTTATGCCCGAATGGATGGTCCTCATGATATGCTCATCCAAGGAGTGGTATTCGACTACGAGAGCAACGATCAAGGCTACCGTCAGAGGTTTGTACGAGCTTGGAGGATGGTAAACAAAGTGGATAGTAAGATGCTGGGACACAAGAATTCTATTCCCCTTGAGCCTTACCTTAGGTGGGTACGAGTTCGTGCTCAGAAGCTCGTGATGCCTTATCCCTCCATATTACCAGTTATCATGGAGCCTGTGGCTGAAGAAGATGTCCCGTACACAGTCCTCCATCCCGACATGCCTACTTCTCTTGAAGACTTGCAAAAAGGTTGGATTCAGCTAAAGGAAGAACGAGACACCTTCAAAGCTCAATTCTACACTAGTGAGAAAAGTGTTTTGGAGCTTACAAAGCAACTACATGAAGAGCAAAGCGTGAACGCCTACCTTGATCCGAAGAGGACGCCTTCGACCTTTTTATCTTAGAGATTTATTTTGTAAGCCCAAGAGGCATGTTGTAATCATTTTGAACTAATTAATGAAATTCGACGTTTGTTCATTCTTTGTCTATACAAATTTAAATTTCATAAATCCTTGAAATCATTTGCATACACATCATACATCATAACATAACAAGTTTTGCACAACAGGTTTTCTTATCTTTCTACTGTTTATTTCAGCAAGATGGATATCGAGAAAACAGTGAAAGACCTACAAGCACAAAACTCCCAGTTTCAAGAGACTCTGCTAACCCTGGCCAAGGGGAAACAAGAGTTGATGACGTTGCCGGTAGCCAAAAAGAAACCAAAGAGGAAAGCCCTAGTCAACATGGTTAAGAGATTCAGAGAGCCAATCCGTCAGATACCGGTAGTGGAAGACTCGTCTGAGGAAGACGAGAATCATATTGGAGAAGCAAGGAGTACCCAGGCTGGGTGTATCAATGATCAAGCGTCTGATGATGAAGATTATTTTTACGAGCAATATCCTTTTGCCGATGTTAAGTACAAGCAGCTAGAGGACAAACTAAAGGCTGTTAGATTCAAGCCGTCCCCGATTTAGATTTTGATGATTTGGGTTTAATATCTGGGGTTGTCATTCCCCACAAATTCAAGATACCAGTCTTCACGAAATACGATGGGGTATCCTTCCCAAAACATCACCTGAAGACTTATGTGCATAAAATTCAACCGCATACCGCCGACAAGAAACTCTGGGTTCACTTCTTTCAAGAAAGCTTGGCTGGGATGCAACTAGAATGGTTTTACCAATTGGAGGGTTCCCATATCCATACATGGGAAGACTTATCCACCGCTTTCTACCACCAATACCAGTAAAATACCGACCTGGCACCGACAAGAGTTCAATTGCAAGACATGACAATGGGGAAGAATGAAGGGTTCAAAGAGTACGCCCAAAACTGGAGGAATCTTGCCAGTAGGGTCCAACCACCATTAACTGATAAGGAGCACATTGATATGTTTATGGGAACTTTATTTGGTCCATTTTTCAACTTATTGGTTGGTTTTTCTTCATCCAGTTTCACCGAACTGATCTTAACCGGTGAAAGAGTTGAAAGTGGTATTAAAAGCGGGAAGATTTCCATAGCATCTGCTTTAACCTCCAATCCCGTAAAGAAACCTTTTACCGGGAAGAAAGA
Organism: Vicia faba; assembly: GCA_948472305.1. NCBI lineage: Eukaryota > Viridiplantae > Streptophyta > Magnoliopsida > Fabales > Fabaceae > Vicia > Vicia faba. The sequence goes on from OX451736.1 coordinate 341,343,698, forward strand.
AACAAATGTTGTGTATGGGGCAAGGCCCCGTACCAAGAAGGATGACCGTCCATCCGTTAATTCTGTTCGGACATCCAATCCAACTCTTGTTCAAAGACAATCTTCCAATCATCAACAGTTTGAGGCTTCGCGAAGACAATTCATAAGGATAGGCATGTCGCTATCCCAAGCCTTACAACATCTGTTAAAGGCTAATTTGGTGACACTGCGTGATCCTCCGGCCAATCCAGATACCTCTTCACCCAAATACAATCCGAATGCCAAGCGTGGATATTACTCGAATAGTCCCAGGCATGAGACTGACCAATGTTGGGTACTGAAGAATAAAATTCAAGACTTAATAGACAACAAGACCATTGAATTTGATCCTCCTCCAACTCCAAATGTAATCACTGCGCCTATGCAAAACCATGGCAAGGGTGTCAATGCTGTTGAAGACACCATTTTTGTTTCTTCCATCGAAGACTTGACTACTCTATTAAACATTATAAAAAAGAATTTGTTGAAAGCCGTGATTTTCCCTGGCTGTTTGAAGGACTGTGTTTGCTGTGCCAAACAACTCAATGGATCAAAGGGATGAAGGAAGGCATTCAACGTCTGATGAATAGCCATGAGATCCTATTTGAGAAGACTCCGTCCGCCAAAAGTTTAACCAATAAGTTTGAAGACCTCTCCATCATAAAAATCTCAAAAAAGCCTATTAGGATCTCCTATAAGAGTCCTATCAGGATTTCAAATGAACCAATTGTTTCTCCTCTGATAATTCCCACCCCCGGGCCAATTTCGTACTCTTCCAACAAAGCAGTGCCATGGAACTATGGTGCTGAGGTGTTTTACCATGAAATAAAGTATGACGCTTGGATTAAAGAAAGCAAAGCTAATGACATTGGTAACATTACTGGCTCTAGTAAGGTGACCAGAACTGGGAGAATCTTTTCACCCAACATCTCACCACCCACTGTTACAAAGGCGCCTGTCTGCATCACCACTGCTAAGCCTAGTGCTGACACAAGGGGAAAGGAGAAAGTAGTTGAGCCTGCTGAGACAAAAATATCCACAAAATACATTTCCGCTGAGGAACCTTCCGCTCGAGAGATGGATGTGATCTTGAAAATTATAAAAAGGAGAGATTTCAAGATAGTGGAGCAGTTGGGGCAAACCCCTTCCAAGATTTCCATGTTATCTTTGCTATTCTGTTTCGTCATGCTCATGCGTTAATCAAATTCCTGAAGAAGGCTCATGTCCCTCATGAGACCACAACTAACCAGTTTGAATGTTGTGTGGCAAGCTTGACGATCGATAATGGGTTGGGGTTCTCGGATGCTAATCTGACACCACTTGGAAAAAACCATAACAAAGCTCTGCATGTTTCTGTTGAATGTAAGGGGACTACCCTAGCACATGTTCTGGTTGACACAGGCTCTTCTTTAAACGTGCTGCCCAAGGGGGCTTTGGATCTTTTAGACTATGGATGATTAGTTTTGAAACCAAGTGATATTATTGTGAGGGCTTTCGATGGGTCCAAAAGGATAGTTCATGGAGAGGCGGATCTCCCGATCAAGGTGGGCTCACAGATTTTCAACTCTACTTTCTACATCATGGGCATCCGTCCTGCTTACTCCTGTTTGCTGGGTCGCCCTTGGATCCATGGAGCAGAGGCAGTAACATCAACCCTTCATCAAAAGCTCAAGTATCCGTTCAAAGGAAGGATTGTCACTGTATATGGTGAGGAGGAGTTCATGGTAAGCCACCTCAACTCTTTAAAATATGTGGAGATGGATGGAGAATTTATAGAAAACCCGTGTCATACTTTTGAAGTTGTGCCACCAATGATTGCTACGGCTAAATATTCCTCTGATGTGTCAAAAGCTGTTAAGGTCGTGCCAAAGATGGTTTCGTTTAGAGATGCTCGTGCCGCAGTCAAAGAAGGAAGTTGTGATACTTGGAGGCAAATCCCCGAGATCCCATTCAAAGCAGACAAATGTGGTTTGGGTTTCACTATCAAGGCTCAAAAAGAAGTGAGACGCGCTCGTATAGGGAAGCCCCCTCTCTGTATTGGAAGTCATGAAGTTAATGCTGTGGGTGATTCTGATGATGAGGTTGCATTTGAAGAATGGGTATATCCTACAACAACAAAGCTCAACAATTAGCATGCAAAGGACTTCGTTACCATCTCCTTCGTTGAGGAGTAATTACTTGTTTATTTCTTTCTATTGATTCAAGAACATTTTGTCTGTAATATTAAACAATGACTTTTAAACCATGTTCCTGGCCCGGGGCACTATAGTCCATTTGTCAAGGGTTTTATTTATGTTCATTTTATCATATGATCATTCAATACAAATCATTGGACTTTTGCATTCAAATCTTTGTGCTCATTTTCTTTCTTTTTCTTCAAATACATTTTTCAAAATAGCCATGTGTCTTCATGCACACACACACACTCTTGCATGTCCTCATCCACTCCGGATCTCATTACCATTGACTCTACTATTGCCAACTATGACTTCGAACATCCAATTAACCAAGCCGAAGACAAAGGTGAGGAAGATTGTGAAATACTGGGAGAACTAGCCAAACTTCTATTACAAGAGGAAAAAGCTATTCAACCGCATGAAGAGTCAGTTGAAGTCATCAATCTAGGTACCGAGACAAACAAGAAAGAGGTCAAGATCGACGCTAACTTGGAAAGAAGTGTCAAAAGAAGATTGGTTCAGATGTTGCATGATTATGTGGAAGTGTTTGCTTGGTCGTATGAAGATATGCCAGGGTTACATACCGACATTTTAGTTCATCGTCTGCCGACAAAGGAAGATTGTCCTCCTGTCAAACAAAAAGTTCGTCGCATGAGGCCTGACATGTCTGAAAAGATAAAAGCTGAGGTGATGAAACAATTTAATGCAGGATTCCTAGTTGTGACATCTTAACCCCAATGGGTTGCAAATGTGCTTCCAGTGCCGAAGAAAGACAAAAAAGTTCGCATGTGCATAGATTATAGGAATCTGAATAAGGCAAGTCCCAAGGATGATTTCCCTCTACCTCATGTTGATGTCTTGGTCGATAACACTGCTCAGCATAAAGTCTTATCTTTCGTGGATGGTTTCTCTGGCTATAATCAAATTAGGATGGCTTTTAAATACATGGAGAAGACCACTTTCGTTATGCAATGGGGCACCTTTTGCTACAAGGTCATGCCGTTCGGGTTGAAGAATGTAGGGGCAACATATCAAAGGGATACGATAGCTTTGTTTCATGATATGATCCATCATAAAATAGAGGTATATATGGATGATATGATTTCAAGATCACAAACTGAAGAGGAGCACCTCAATCACCTATACAAGCTATTCGAGAGGCTAAAAAAGTACAAGTTGAGGTTGAACCCTAATTAGTGCACATTCAGAGTACGATCTGGAAAGCTTCTAGGTTTTGTTGTCAGTGGTAAAGGCATTGAAGTTGATCCTGCCAAGGTAAAGGCCATCCAAGAAATGCCAGTCCCCCACTCTGAAAAGGAGGTCAGAGGATTCTTGGGTCGTCTTAACTACATCGCCCGCTTCATATATCACTTAACTGCTACTTGTGAGCCAATCTTCAAACTCTTGAAGAAAGATCAGGTAGTCAGATGGAATGATGAATGCCAAGCTGCCTTCGACAAAATAAAAGAATACCTGCAAGAAACTCCTATTCTCATGCCTCCAGTTGAAGGAAGACCCTTGATCATTGTGATCAGTGGGAACAAGAACTGACTGTTTTGGAATGCTGGTTCACGTTTGCGTTTGTTTTTGCAAAGTGTCGTGGTAAGCAAAAGTCGCCACCGTCTTTTATTTTATCCAACAAGGGAAAGGACAAAAGCACAGAAAAATTTCTTTTCGAGATTGTTTCTCGGGTTCGGGAGGTAGATTATAGAAAGGGAAGGTGTTAGCACCCTTTCTATCCGTGGTTATCCACGGGCTCTTAGGTACTTGCTCACTGTGTTTTCAAAAGGTTGCTTTTCTTTGTGATTGTGGGTTTTGAAAAGAGTTTTGTTTGAAACTTCATTTTAACTCTTGCTTCTGTCCTCAAGAGTGAATGAAGTGTTATTAAAAACTTTGTTCGAAAAGTGTAAGTGCGAAAAGTTTTGTTTTGTTTTAAAAGAGAGCAAGTACTTAAGAACATCTACCTACTCAAAAAGGAATTAAACTGTGCAACTGTCCTTTAGACAGTGCTATCCCACTATTGAGGAGTAGGTAGCACCATCGTTGGAGTTTTTCGGGTAAATTCAGTTTAAGGGACGTGTGGTCACTAAAGCAACGTTAGGACGCTTTAGTGGTAATCCTAATGTCTTAGATCATTTTTCTGAGGCAACCGTTTCGAGGCAACTTATGATCTTGGGACAAAAGGACGACCTCTAAAACATCCTATACTTAATGACCACGTTCGAGGCAACCAAGTGAGGTGTACCCTAAGAGTGGCATGTACAAGTGTGTCAATTTTCAGTTATTTTATTCTTGCATGTCATGGTGAGCTACTGTTGATTTTAAGTTAAGAGTTAATCTTGTCATGCAATCCTAGTTAACATACATCTAAGTAGTTAATATATGTACAGGAATTTAAAGTGCGGGAATTGTAAATCCTACGCTATTACAAGGCTTTCGGGGAGGGGGATTATTTACATGTCCAAAAATATTGGGGGAAATAAAAACAGTAAAGTAAAAGAAGGTCTTAGTTTAAGCTATTACATCCCGGTAAAATAAACGCGCGTGAATCTAAAAAAAAAATCCTAAGAATAAGAACTCTTTTTGTTGTTTTATTTTATTAAGAAGATATTTGAATTAAATACTCCTAAGTCTAGTTTATTTTAAATTGATAAAATGAAGTTAAAATAATTAATTAATTTGTTTACAAAATTAATTTGAATAAAAACTAACCTAATGTTTTTTTGTGATTTTTTTTATTTTAATGTTAATTAAAAAGATAAAAAGAAGTCTATGAGAATAAAAACAAAAAAAAAAAAGTGTAGGAGGGATCCTTCAATCCAGGGTAAAAGAGAGTTTCGACCCAGGGAGGGAATGGACTGGTTCGGTCCAGAGAGGGTCCTGGTCCTTTCAATTGGGCCAGACAGTAAGGCGTGAGTAGCCTTCGATCCAGGGAAGAGGATTTCCCTTCGATCATGGAGGTCATGGCTTTCGATCCAGGGATGAGATGCCTCTTTCGATCCAGCACGCTAATGGGTTCGATCCAGAGAAGGGCTCTCCTTCGATCTGGGATGTTATACCTGCAAAAGTATGTGAGAAAAGCAAAAATGCAGGGCCTGGGTATTAAATCCCAGGCCCTTCGATCCTGCACTTGTTGGGGTCTCTTCAGGCTAAATCTGCAGCAAATGTTAGCACACAAAAAATGTGACCTGGGTGCCAAACCCAGGCCTTTCGATCCTGTCTAAGATGGAAAATCAAAGGTAACAACAAGTAATAATGCGTTTATGCAAATGTAAGGTTGGACAATTTACCCTTTCTTACCTGCAGATTGAGTCTTCGATTTGGGCACTGGATGGATGGGAGCACTTTCAATCTGGGATTTCTGGGCGCAGGCACTTTCGATCTGGGCACTTCTGGGCGCAGGCACTTTCGATCTGGGCACTTCCTGGATGTAGGCACTTTTGATTTGAGGGCTTCTGGGCGTAGGCACCTTCGATCTGAGGGACTGCTTTGGCTTGGAAAATTCTGGGCAGCGTCTCTCCAATGTTTTATTCTCCTGCAGATATTTTTTGTGTGTGTATAATTTTCGTGTGATTTTTCGTGTAATTTTCTGTGTGTTGTAATGTGTCACTGGCCTCCTATTTATAGGAGTGTGGGAGTGCACGAAAATGGGAAGGGACAACCATTAAAATAGGCCTTTAACGATCTGGACAAAAATCAAACACATTAAATCATTTCCTTTTTTGAAACATTTGTGTCCCTTGAATGAACCTGGACGCTTGGATTTCGAGTGCTTTCAGGCCATGCTCTTCGATTAGTCCTGATTTGCCTCTTTCTGACTCCCTGCGTACCCTTCGAATGGGCCTGGCCCAAATATCAATCGAAGGATTCCAATCGAAATGCTCTACTAACAGGCCAATCAAAAGGTGTTGTTCATGCCAATCGAAGGACATGGTTGACATGCCTGTCGAAATTGCCTTGACATAATTCCAATCGAATGCTTGTCCATAATGCCAATCTAAATACTCCTTCAGAATGCCAATCGAAGGGTCTTTCAGGATGCCAATCGAAATGCTTGTCCAGAATGTCAATCGAAGTGTCTTTCAGGATGCCAATCGAAAGGTATTTGAAGTACCACTCAAAAATCTTCTTTTTCCTTAGGCAAGAGTTTATGATCAACCAGGAAGGGGGAAGACTTTGGAAAACATGAGAGGGAAAATTTTGGGGTGCAACAGTTGCCCCTGTTCAATTTTCTTAAACTTGAGGATATAGATTGGCTTTCTAGCCTTTCGCGATCCGAAGGTGGAAGATAATTGAACACTAGAGTGCCCATAAATTTGCACTCGCATGGTGTAGTATCACTATTGTGACGTCGGGAATGGGCTTATAGATGCCATTTGGAGATGGTTGGTAGGAGGATGGTCTTATAGATGCCATCTGCAGGAGAGGTAATGGATAGTCATTGGAGATGGGCTTAAAGATGCCATCCAGGGGCGATTGCTGGACTGTATTTGAATGAGTGACAGAATTACATCCGAATTTGGATCGTATCTGGACTGTTATTTGAAGGTCTCCGATTGCCTGTCATTAACTGCGAGAAATAAATCTAACCAGAGGAGGTCTTTTTTGATAATGATGTGTAATGAAGGAATCTGAGACGATTGCTACTCCAAACAGATGATGAAGGAATCTTGGACGATTACTACAACAGTGGGATGATGAAAGAATCTTAGACGATTACTACCTCAGCAGGATGATGAAGGAATCTTGGATGACTTCTACCTCAGCAGGATGATGAAGGAATCTTGGACGATTACTACCTCAGCATGATGGTGAAGGAATCTTGGATGATTACTACCTCAGCAGGATGGTGAAGGAATCTTGGATGATTACTACCTCAGCAGGATGATGAAGGAATCTTGGATGACTTCTACCTCAGCAGGATGATGAAGGAATCTTGGACGATTACTACCTCAACGGGATGGTGAAGGAATCTTGGACGATTACTACCTCAACGGGATGGTGAAGGAATCTTTGACGATTACTACCTCAATGGGATGATGAAGGAATCTTGGATGACTTCTACCTCAGCAGGATGATGAAGGAATCTTGGACGATTACTACCTCAACGGGATGGTGAAGGAATCTTGGACGATTACTACCTCAATGGGATGGTGAAGGAATCTTGGATGATTACTACCTCAGCAGGATGGTGAAGGAATCTTGGACGATTACTACCTCAGCAGGATGATGAAGGAATCTTGGACGATTACTACCTCAGCAGGATGATGAAGGAATCTTGGATGACTTCTACCTCAGCAGGATGATGAAGGAATCTTGGACGATTACTACCTCAACAGGATGGGGAAGGAGTCTTGGACGATTACTACCTCAGCAGGATGGTGAAGGAATCTTTGATGATTACTACCTCAATAGGATGATGAAGGAATCTTGGATGACTTCTACCTCAGCAGGATGATGAAGGAATCTTGGACGATTACTACCTCAACGGGATGGTGAAGGAATCTTGGACGATTACTACCTCAACGAGATGATGAAGGAATCTTGGACGATTACTACCTCAACGGGATGGTGAAGGAATCTTGGATGACTTCTACCTCAGCAGGATGATGAAGGAATCTTGGACGATTACTACCTCAACGGGATGACAAAGGAATCTTGGATGACTTCTACCTCAGCAGGATGATGAAGGAATCTTGGACGATTACTACCTCAACGGGATGATGAAGGAATCTTGGATGACTTCTACCTCAGTAGGACGATGAAGGAATCTTGGACGATTACTACCTCAGCAGGATAATGAAGGAATCTAGGACGATTACTACCTCAGCGGGATGATGAAGGAATCTTGGATGACTTCTACCTCAGCAGGATGATGAAGGAATCTTGGACGATTACTACCTCAGCAGGATGATTAAGGAATCTTGGACAATTACTACCTCAACGGGATGATGAAGGAATCTTAGACGATTACTACCTCAACGGGATGGTGAAGGAATCTTGGACGATTACTACCTCAACGGGATGGTGAAGGAATCTTGGACGATTACTACCTCAGCAGGATGGTGAAGGAATCTTGGATGATTACTACCTCAGCAGGATGATGAAGGAATCTTGGATGACTTTTACTCCAAAAGGTAATGACTTTTATCTGTTGAATGATCTTTCTTGAAAAGGTAAAGAGTTAGTTGTATGCAATGTCATGATGTATGCATTGTGTAATAATGTTCTCAAAATAAATGAGATTTATGTTATATGCATTTTGTATGCACATGTTATGAATGTTGTTGAAATGTAATTTTGTCTTGGAGAATAAATTCTTGACAAGCGTTGGGGAGTTATTAAATCCCGGACTGCTGTTGAAGAGTAGGTATGTCTTCAAACTTTGCTTAGAATGTTTCCACTGAGGATCCTTGTTTTGTTGAGGAGAACTCCTTTGGGGAAACTTGTGAACTCTGTGGAGAGTATTGATTCATTCTTGGGGAACAAGTTCAGGAGTCTCGGTTGTTCGTTGCTCTACTGGGGAGTCAAAGTTAAACTGACATCTGGTCGGGTCCAGGTTTCACAGTAACTTGCTGGGGATTGCAGAGTAGTCTATTGGGGAAGAGGAGTTGTGGTCCTTTGATTTGTAGTAGTCGGAGAGGAAAACTCAAGCTGGGGAATCCTGGTGTTGTTGGGGAAATAAACCCTGTCGTCAGTCCGCTAGAGAGGTGACATCTTCGTTGGGGGAAGTCCTCGAGGATTCTTGAGGTGGATTCAGTTGGGGAAAGGTTTTCAGAGATTAAACCCTTGCTGGGAGTCATCCTATGAGAAGGATCTGGGGAGATTTGTCATTGCCCCTAGCAGCAGGTGTTTGTGGCACTGCCTGGAAATGTTTGACTGTATGTAACCCTTCACTGAGATTGATGTTCAATGCCCCAAGTGACGGAGATGGAGATTTTCCCCTGGTTACTCTACACTTCTTTGAGAGATGTCCTGGAATCTTGATTGGACTGCCCCAGGTGATGGACAATGATCATGCCACGCCCCTTGATTGGAAGTGTCATCCTTTTTGAAGTGATTTTGTTCACTGAGAGGGCTTTCGTTCATCGGATATTCGTTGTGTGAATTTTTCCGCTATCAAACAAATAGCCAAATGCAAACAGTGATATTCAAATAATGCAAAGTTTATGCTTGTCTTGAAGTTTTGAAAAGTGCGTTTTTTAGCAGAAAACTTTTTTTTTTATAAGACAAATTCAACACAAGGTTTATGGCAAAGCCTTACAGGAGTCAGGATACCTTTTGTAACAGTATGCTTTCGAACTAACCCATGCTTCAGTTAGGACTTTTGAAGGGTTGTAACGTGGCTTGGTTCACGGTTTAAGAAACAAAGGATAAAGGCTCAAAGTATATTTGTACCCACCCGCTCTTCGTGATGTTCTTGAATCCTAAACTCAGTTAATTGTGCATTTGAACTCCAAATGAGTCTGGAACGACGTTTTTGGTGATGGTTCACACAAGTTGAATTTTTGAAGGCAGTCATTTTTGCAACATTTTTCATGTTGTTGAGGATTTTTAGCGACCTCGTTCTTTTGATTTATTACCCCTAACTTTTGCCCGACTGTTCCTGTTTTCGAGATTACAGTCAGCGGGATGCCCCAACTTTCTTAAGCCTCCTTTATAGATTTTGGCTCAGTGGGCTTTTTTCTTTTGAGAGATTGACTGCCTCTGAGATAAGGAACCATCACCGTCTTTTGATTCCAGAGGAATGCTTTTGATGTCATTCGTTGTATTATGAACTGAGAGTTTTGCGACTTCAATGCGCATCTTTTGAATTAACTGAGAGACTACCCTGCCCCAGGTTTAAATTAAGGGTTTTAATTTGTGAAAAGAGAAACTCCAACTTCTTTGGCTCAAAGGGGTTGACTAAGGATTATCTTCCTTATAACTCCAGTGTTTAGGATTTGAAAGAAACGCCTGTACATCGTCAGCAAGGTTTGTCCAAAAGCATACTGTATGAGATTATGGCATTGTTTCGTCATCCTCCCTCTAAAGGCTTGTAACTTTTAGCAAGAGCTGAATGTCATAAAGTGAGTAAAAAAACATAGTTTAAATGTAATGAAAATGATTGGATCAAATCAAAACAAACATATGCGATGCATTAATGAAACAAAGTTTGGCATTAATGGATAATTGTTTGAATAACAAAGAGATTACAACTTGAAAATTCAAATGAACAAAAGTCTTCTCGTCTCAGTACTTGTCACTTCAAATGGTGAACCTTGGAGGGATGGTAGAAGAACTCAGCCTGACCATCTTGTGTGAATTCCAATGCTCCCTCATCAATCAGGTCTTGAATTTTGTTCTTCAAAGTACAACAGTCGCCGGTGTCATGTCCAGGACTGTCAGAATGGTATGCACACCTTGCATCAGGATTGTACCTTGGGGAGGCTGTGTTGGGATTCTTAGGAGGGTCCCTTAATGTCACCAGATTCAATCTTAACAGGTGTTGTAAAGCTCGAGACAGCGGCATGTTGAGCTTGGTAAATTGCCTCCGGTCAACCCGTTGCTTTTGGTGAGGTTGATGCTGGGCTTGTGACCCTGAAGCAAGCTGAGAAGCTTTTCCCTTGTCTTCTTGCCCCAAAGGTGGTTGAATGATGACTTGATCTTCAACCCTAGTTGTTTGCCCCACTCGGTTATTTTGAAGCAGCTTGTTGACGAGGACCCTGAGCTCTTCTTATCTTTGAGCTAAGTCTTGAATGAGAGCCATCTGGCCCACCAGCTGTCCCATCACCTGGATCTTCATTGTTACCAACTCAATTTGTAGCCCTTCCAACTGATCATTCCTGATGCCTCATGGATTCCCTAGGACCAAGCCCCTTGTGAGGAGAGCTTTTATTTCTTCTTACCCATGGGATAGGTTCAAGAACATTTCTTGAAGTTGGGCGTTTTGAGCCCGGAGATCTTGGTTGTCTGGTTGGAAAGCCATTGCTGAAATAAACAGCGAGAACATGAGAGACCTGTATTGGAAGACCTGTTATGATATGTATGATATATGTATGAAATGTTTTCAAGGATCTCGCGGGGTAAACAAGAAACTGTTAGAATCTGAATCTGGTAGTTTTGATTGAAGGAACTTCATGTTGCCGAGAGTCCTTCTTCAAGAGTCAAGCTCACCATATCGAGTGGGTCATAGCCCCTAACTCAAGTTATCATGCTTGGATTTCTAGATGGTATTGGGTAGAGGAAAATAAATCCCCTTTTCCCCTTGCTAGACTTTTGATTTACCATAACCTGCATCACAGACCCTTGAGATCCTTGAAATGGTTAAGGAAATGTTAAGGTATGATGTTATGATGTATATGCTATGCGTTCAAGCAAAAAGTGAGGTGATGTAAGTGAGCCCTGCAATAAATCCAATTTGTTGGATAAGGACTGCAAACAAAACCTGCAAGGAACCCCTGTTGTCAGATAACAAGTAGTTCAAGTATGAAGGCACACAAGTCACACATATAGCCTTAAGTTTAGGCTGGCATGGAGTTTATGCATTACCCTCTTTCAGTTTAGTTGGTTTAAACCTGTCCTAAAAAAATAGTAATCGGGTTCTAGAGGATCTCAATATCACTGACTACCCTCAATCGGTCATAATTCCAGTTTAGCAACCTTTTCTTGCGGCCGGAACCATCGCGAGAGTTTAGTCTCAATGAGTGTAGCATACTGCTACTGTTCTATGGCCAAGTTGGTCAATTTAAGGTTCTAAGGTCAGTTGGTGCTTAATGACTCCTTGGAAGACCCATATTCTCCTTTTTTCAACACAAGGGATATCGGTACAGACTAAGGTGCCACACCAACGTAGCTACTGCTTCATCCGTGTCGGTCTACGCCAGACGGATCCCTCACAGTTTACTGCTACTTACCTAAAAAGGGTACCCCAGATCCGGGTTAGGATCTATAAAACTCCGATACAAGCCCACAAAATTAAAAGCATACAAAGCAATACAATTGAAAAGACAAGTGATCTAATCCTAAGGTACACCTCACTTATTTAAAAGTCCCCAGTAGAGTCGCCAGTTCTGTGATCGGTGGGAACGAGAACTGACTGTTTTGGAATGCTGGTTCGCGTTTGCGTTTTTTTTTGCAAAGTGTCGCGGTAAGTAAGAGTCGCCACCGTCCTTTATTTAATCCAACAAGGGAAAGGACAAAAGCACAGAAAAATTCCTTTTCGAGATTGTTTCTCGGGTTCGGGAGGTAGATTATAGAAAGGGAAGGTGTTAGCACCCTTTCTATCCGTGGTTATCCACGGGCTCTTAGGTACTTGCTCACTGTGTTTTCAAAAGGTTGCTTTTCTTTGTGATTGTGGGTTTTCAAAAGAGTTTTGTTTGAAACTTCATTTTAACTCTTTCTTCTGTCCTCAAGAGTGTATGAAGTGTTTTTGAAAACTTTGTTCGAAAAGTGTAAGTGCGAAAAGTTTTGTTTTATTTTTAAAGAGAGCAAGTACTTAAGAACATCTACCTACTTAAAAAGGAATTAAACTGTGCAACTGTCCTTTAGACAGTGCTATCCCACTATTGAGGAGTAGGTAGCACCGTCGTTGGAGTTTTTCGGGTCAATTCGGTTTAAGGGACGTGTGGTCACTAAAGCAACGTTAGGACGCTTTAGTGGTAATCCTAATGTCTTAGATCATTTTTCCGAGGCAACCGTTTTGAGGCAACTTATGATCTTGGGACAAAAGGACGACCTATAAAACATCCTATACTTAATGACCACGTTCGAGGCAACCAAGTGAGGTGTACCCTAAGAGTGGCATGTGCAAGTGTGTCAATTTTCAGTTATTTTATTCTTGCATGTCATGGTGAGCTACTGTTGATTTTAAGTTAAGAGTTAATCTTATCATGCAATCCTAGTTAGCATACATCTAAGTAGTTAATATATGTACAAGAATTTAAAGTGCGGGAATTGTAAATCCTACGCTATTACAAGGCTTTCGGGGAGGAGGATTATTTACATGTCCAAAAATATTGGGGGAAATAAAAACAGTAAAGTAAAAGAAGGTCTTAGTTTAAGCTATTACATCCCAGTAAAATAAACGCGCGTGAATCTAAAAAAAAATCCTAAGAATAAGAACTCTTTTTGTTGTTTTATTTTATTAAGAAGATATTTGAATTAAATACTCCTAAGGCTAGTTTATTTTAAATTGATAAAATGAAGTTAAAATAATTAATTAATTTGTTTACAAAATTAATTTGAATAAAAACTAACCTAATGTTTTTTTGTGATTTTTTTTTATTTTAATGTTAATTAAAAAGATAAAAAGAAGTCTATGAGAATAAAAACAAAAAAATAAAGTGCAGGAGGGATCCTTCGATCTAGGGAAAAAAAGAGTTTCGACCCAGAGAGGGAATTGACTGCTTCGGTCCAGAGAGGGTCCTGGTCCTTTCAATTGGGCCAGACAGTAAGGCGTGAGTAGCCTTCGATCCAGGGAAGAGGATTACCCTTCGATCATGGAGGTCATGGCTTTCGATCCAGGGATGAGATGCCTCTTTCGATCCAGCACGCTAATGGGTTCGATCCAGAGAAGGGCTCTCCTTCGATCTGGGATGTTATACCTGCAAAAGTATGTGAGCGAAGCAAAAATGCAGGGCCTGGGTATTGAATCCCAGGCCCTTCGATCCTGCACTTGTTGGGGTCTCTTCAGGCTAAATCTGCAACAAATGTTAGCACACGAAAAATGTGACCTGGGTGCCAAACCCAGGCCTTTCGATCCTGTTTAAGATGGAAAATCAAAGGTAACAACAAGTAATAATGCGTTTATGCAAATGTAAGGTTGGACAATTTACCCTTTCTTACCTGCAGATTGAGTCTTCGATTTGGGCACTGGCTGGATGGGAGCACTTTCAATCTGGGATTTCTGGGCGCAGGCACTTTCGATCTGGGCACTTCTGGGCGCAGGCACTTTCGATCTGGGCAGTTCCTGGATGTAGGAACTTTTGATTTGAGAGCTTCTGGGCGTAGGTACCTTCGATCTGAGGGACTGCTTTTGCTTGGAAAATTCTGGGCAGCGTCTCTCCAATGTTTTGTTCTCCTGCAGATTTTTTTTGTGTGTGTATAATTTTCGTTCTATGATTTTCGTATGATTTTTCGTGTAATTTTCTGTGTGTTGTAATGTGTCACTGGCCTCCTATTTATAGGAGTGTGGGAGTGCACGAAAATGGGAAGGGACAACTATTAAAATAGGCCTTTAACGCTCTGGACAAAAATCAAACACATTAAATCATTTCCTTTTTTGAAATGTTCGTGTCCCTTGAATGAACCTGGACGCTTGGATTTCGAGTGCTTTCAGGCCATGCTCTTCGATTAGTCCTGATTTGCCTCTTTCGAATGGACTCCCTGCGTACCCTTCAAATGGGCCTGGCCCAAATATCAATCGAAGGATTCCAATCGAAATGCTCTGCTAACAGGCCAATCAAAAGGTGTTGTTCATGCCAATCGAAGGACATGGTTGACATGCCTGTCGAAATTGCCTTGACATAATTCCAATCGAATGCTTGTCCATAATGCCAATCGAAATACTCCTTCAGAATGCCAATCGAAGGGTCTTTCAGGATGCCAATCGAAATGCTTGTCCAGAATGTCAATCGAAGTGTCTTTCAGGATGCCAATCGAAAGGTATTTGAAGTACCACTCAAAAATCTTCTTTTTCCTTAGGCAAGAGTTTGTGATCAACCAGGCAGGGGGAAGACTTTGGAAAACATGAGAGGGAAAATTTTGGGGTGCAACAATCATGTACTTGACAGTGCTAGAGAATTATATGGGGTGTGTTTTGGGCCAACATGACAAGTCTGGCCAAAAAGAGCATGCTATTTACTACCTGAGCAAAAAGTTTACCGACTGTGAAACCAGATATTCACTGCTCGAGAAAACTTGCTGCGCTCTGGCATGGGCTGCTCGCCGGCTAAGACAATATATGTTGACTCATACCACTCTACTGATTTCTAAGATGGACCATATCAAGTACATCTTCGAGAAACCCGCTCTTTCCGGATGAATAGCTAGATGACAAATGATCTTGACTGAATAGGAT
Organism: Vicia faba; assembly: GCA_948472305.1. Taxonomy (NCBI): domain Eukaryota; kingdom Viridiplantae; phylum Streptophyta; class Magnoliopsida; order Fabales; family Fabaceae; genus Vicia; species Vicia faba. The sequence goes on from OX451736.1 coordinate 341,358,953, forward strand.
ATTCAATAGACAATGCAAAAGGCCATCAAAGTAAGTGCATTAGCAGATCATTTGGCCCATCAAGCTGTTAATGATTATCAGTCTATGAACTTTGACTTCCCGGATGAGAATATCATGCTAGTAATCGACTGCGTGAAACCTGGATTGTATGACAGACCTGAACAAGGATCCCGATGGACTATGGTCTTCAATGGGGCTTCCAATGCTTTGGGTAACGAAATTTGTGCTATGATCATATCCCCTGAAGGTTACCACACTCCTTTCACTGCCAGATTATGCTTCGATTGTATAAATGACATGGCTGAGTACGAGGCATGCATTTTGGGTCTAAAGGTTGCCATTGATTTGAGGATCAAGCATTTGAATGTGTTTGGCGATTCCGCTCTAGTGATTAGCCAAGTAAAAGGAGATTGGGACACTAAACACCCTAATCTTATCCCTTACAAGGAGCTTGTTGAAGGGGTGAAAAACACAAGAAGGGGGGGTTGAATTGTAAAACTGGAAACTTTAAAGCAAATGACAAGGTATTTTTATCCTGGTTCGTTTGATCTCAAACTACTCCAGTCCACCCGTTCAAGGTGATTTCGCCTCTCTCCAACGAGGTCTTAATTCACTATATTCAACTGAATACAAATCTGCTTTAGCAACTGCTAAAACCTTCTTGATTCAAACCACAATCCGGTTTGTCAAGGCAACACTTTCTTACAAAGGAATGAACAAGTGTGTATGAATGTTTTCTACAAAACTATATCACAACTGTGATGTTTACACAAATGAAGCTTAGAATACTAAGATGCTAAACGCTAATAGAGTATTAGAGTTTGGTGGTTTAGCAAAACTTGTAGAGTGAAGATTACTGTTCAGCTTTGTGCGTGTAGAGAGTTTTGAAGCATTAGCCGTGATAATCTTCAAAGCTTGGTTTATATAGCACTTTGAGAAGATGAACGTTGAAGCAAATATTCTTGATTCAATGCTATTAACAAGCTTTCCTTTTTGAGCAGATCTTGTCTAGAATGATGCCGTTGGTATTGATTAGCTTTCAATGCACAGTACCGTTGCTTCTTCAATGCACGATCTGGCTTGGCTCATTCTGATTCTGCTTCGCTGCTGATGAACTAATTTGTTTCTGTATCAGAGTGTTTTACGCGCAGTTCTGTTCATCAAGCTTCAGCATGTGCAAGCGTTGATCATCTGATCTTGACGTTCTGATTCAGCAACTTCTGATGCTGATGTGCAAACTCATATTCTGATGCTGAAAACGTGATCTTGCTTATTTTAATCAGCATATCTGCAAGTCAGAGCATAGTAATTTTAGGCAGCATATAATTCAATCATAAAATATTTAACTACTATATCTTTTCACTTTGTTATCATCAAAACTTAAATATAGGGTACTAGATTCAAACATTGTTCTAACAATCTCCCCCTTTTTGATGATGACAAAAACTAGATATTTTAAATGAAAAATAACGTGAAAAGTTATCAGATCTATGTATCAGAATAAGAAGTACGGAGAAGTTAGAGTTAAGAGATACTCCCCCTGAGTTTGTTACTTCCCTTTGATATGTGTGTTCTTCAGAGTCAGATCTTTTTCTATCTTTGAGCATCAGATTATAAGTCTTTGACTTATCAGAGAGCAGAGCTTCAGAGCTTTTCCTGTCAGAGCTTTGCTTCGGATCAGAGTGTTAGGTCGATCAGATCTTCATATATCAGAACTTCATATTTGATCAGAGCAACATGAGCTTTTATATTTTGATCAGAGCTTCTAGTTCTTAGTCTTCATAGTGTTCAGAGCTTCCTTGTGCCTGTAGACTTAACAACAAAACAGAAAAACATTTCAAGTAATAGAGTTAGAATGTTTGAGAATTTCTGTCTAGTTAGCCGTTATTGATTTTAAATATCATTCTTGTTCTCCCCCTTTTTGTCAGCAATCAAAAAGTGTTAGTGATGTGCTAAAACAATTTAGATCAGAAAAACAAATTATATTAAAAATAGTTCAGAGGAAAGAACATTACACAAGCATAGTCAAAACATAGTCAAAAGTACATCAGAAAATGACGAAAATATAGAGAATGTCATGCATGAAAAAATTTCAAGGTTGTGGGGGCATGCGTGAGAACAGGCTTTCCAGCATTGCTTGAATCTTTTCAGAAGTTGCATTCTGCTTCTGAACCATGGTGACAACAGTATCAATCTTGCTGTCCTGGACATTCATTCTTGCTTCCATCTTCTGATCACTCTCGTCCATCCGCTGCTGTAGACGCAAGTCATTCAGCCTTAATTCTTCCAGAGCCTGCCTGTCCAAGGCAGCTTGAGAGCTTTCAGCAGGAGGAAGCTTCTCAGAACTTTCAGCTACATCTTCTGCTGGATTCTCTTCCTGAAGAGTCTTGTCTTCTTCTGAAGGTTGCACCTGTGCAGCTTGTTCTTTCTCAGACCACGATTCAGAGTCCAGAGGGAGCACAACTTCTTGAGGCAGCTGACTCTCAACTTCCTTCAGCAGCTTGCTAAAGTTCTGTTGAGCCTGCTCATAGTTGACGTCCTGCAGCTTGAGTGCTTCAGCACGAACCCATACTCTGAACTGTGACCAGAGCTGATCAGAAGCAGCTGGGTCGATCATCCCCGGACAAACTTGCTTCAACGAAGCAATCCACTGCAGCATACCTGTTTCAAAGTCCAAAATACCAGAGCCAACATCTAATTGCTTTGGTTTGGGAATGGCCAATTTGTGTCTTAAATCAGCAAGACGTTCAAGACTTGTTAAGTCAATGAATGTTCTGCTGGGGTTTTCAGATGATTGGTTTTCAGAGGTTTGCTAAGGTGCTGTTTGTTTTGGTGGATGGTTATCAGAGTCAGAGGATATGTCTATTGGAGTGGTTGGAGTTTTTGGAGGTGTTGATTCCTCTGATGATGGTAACTGGGGTGTGACAATGGTGGTTCCACATGGCAACTGTATTGCCAGCGGTGAAGGTTGAGATGAGAGGGGATCAGAATGATGAGGAGATGGGGTTTCATAGCGATGAAACTCTGTTTGAGGTGAGGGAGGATTATTTTCTGGTTGAGGAGGTGGAACTTCTGATTGTTCAGGGATCAGAGGTTCTTCTGTGATAGGTTGTTGTTGTTCTGGTTCTGGTTGTGGTTCTGGTTGAATTTCTGGTTCAGGTTGTGGAGGAGGAATATTTGGTGGTTCAGAGTGAGGTTGAACAGAAGTATGTTCACGCTCAATGTCAGCTAGCACGCTATCAAGTGCTGATGTTGTTGAAACAGTTGGTTGTTGTTTGGTAATTTTGAGGGGAATTTTGATTCTGGTTCTTCTGAGTTGTAAGGCCTCAGAAGGGTCTTCTGGTATTGTTTCATCAATAGTGGGGATTGGAATGGAAATTCTGTGAGAGGTTGGAGGCGGAGCAACAGATGTTGGAATAGTAGAGGAAATTGAAATAGGAGCAGCAGATGAATTACCTCGTTTCTTTGGAGTCTGGTGAGATGATCCTTCTGCTTTCCTCTTCTTTGACTTCTTCTGAGTCACTTCAGGTTGAACTTGACTCAGGTCTTTGATCTTCAGCTTAGAACCTGCAACTTCTGCCTTGGGAGAATCTGGATACTTGGCAAACATGTCAGGATGGGATTCCATTTCAGAAAATCTTGGGAAATCACTCAGAGGCACTCTTCTTCTGGAGATGTCAGCAGTTGAAGAAGCTCTGGGTTCCTTCCTGATATTGTCTATCAGCTTCATCTTTTTCAGATTCTTAGCATTCAGCGGTTTTCCAACAGATGGTTCAAAATTGCCCAGTACTTTAGCTTCGCTCAGATAATCTATCAGCTTATTCTCTGTCAGAATATCTGATATGAGCCTCCCAAATGGTATCCAGTCTCTTTTCGTCCTTTCTTCTTCTCTAGTCTCTTTCACACTAGTCTTCAGATGATTAAACAGGAAGTGTGCCAAATTGATCTTCACCCTCTGATTAATAAAGTAGATCAGAAATTGCTGATCCACGTTTATATAGTCAGGAGAGCTTGTGGGCTTCCTGTGATTGAAACAGCCTAGAACAATCTTGGCCCACACTCTGCAGTGATCCTTCAGATCCTTGATTTTGCTGCTGGGAAAACCAAGAGTGAATATGCAGTTTGCTACCACACCTATATCAGGGCACCTATCAGCCATGTCCACACAACGGACTCCACCACCACTTTGACCTATTAACCTGGCAATGAGGTCTTCAGAAATTATTATCTTCTTTCCCATGACAGAAGAGATGACTAGATGCTTATCAATCTTGGCATGAATCCAAAATTCTTTGACAAGCTCTGGGAAGGTTGGTCCAACCAATCTATCAAAGTACCTCTCCCACTTCTGAGCTTTGACTTCAGCAGTTAGGTCAAATCCATTATCCTTCAAACTTTCGAAATCGATGATTAATTCAGAGAGAACCTCAAGATTCTTAACCGGTGTGAGAAGAGTTCTGGTAGGCGCTTGATATTGCTCAGAGGTTTCTTTCTTCTGATTTCCTGCAGAAATGCTGGAGGATGCCATTGTTCTCACACAAAAAGCTTGAGAGTGATTTGAGAAAAGCTAGGGTTTTGAAGGAGATATGCAGAAAAATTCTTAAGAGATAATGAGTAAGCGTAAAGAATAAACATGAAGAGTAATGTGCTTAAATAGGATTTTCAAAAATTATTTTGAAAAATAAAACGTTTTTAAGAGAGAAAAAAAATAATGATTGCCATTAACAAGCGTGATTACTTTTGCATTTAATGCTTGCTGATTTTTGGGGATTTGAGAAAGATACTTAAAAACGGTTACCAGACATGTGTCTCAATGCACCCAATCAGCGCTTTGCCTTCTCAGAAACGTGCACGCGTTCTGCTTCAGGGATTTGCTGATGATTGGATGACACTTGTTTGATGTAGTGATCAGCACGTCTGTATTTGAGATTAGACTCTCAGATCTTTAGACTTGCCTCTGATACAATCTGCATGTTCTTACTTTCTGAAAGAAGATTGATCAGAAGTTCACAGTAATATAAATACATTCTGAAAGATAAAAATATGGAATTAAAGCATTTTCATTCTGGGCATACTTTCATGCTGAGATGTTTCAGAATGAAATTAAACCTATCTTCTGAAAGGGGTTTTGTAAAGATATCAGCCCATTGATGGTCTGTATCTATAAATTTCAAGTTTAAAATTCCTTTCTGAATATAGTCCCTAATGAAATGATGTTTTATTTCTATATGCTTAGCTCTAGAATGTAAAATAGGATTCTTACTTAAGCAAATAGCAGAAGTATTATCACAAAGAATAGGAATGTTACTCTCAAAAATCTGGAAGTCTTCAAGCTGACTTTTCATCCAGAGCATCTGTGTGCTACATCCAGCTGCTGCTATGTACTCAGCTTCTGTTGTTGACAGAGCAATAGTTGATTGCCTTTTGCTGGACCATGAGATCAGATTTTCTCCCAGAAACTGGCAGCTTCCAGAAGTACTTTTTCGTTCCACTCTGTCTCCAGCAAAATCAGCGTCGCAGTAGCCTACTAAACTGTAATCACTAGATTTTCTATAAAACAAACCCAGATTAGTAGTACCTTTCAGATACTTGAAAATTCGCTTAACAGCTGTTAAGTGAGATTCTCTAGGATCTGATTGGAATCTAGCACAAATACATACACTGAATAGAATATCAGGTCTTGAAGCAGTCAGATAAAGGAGAGAACCAATCATACCTCTGTAGACCTTCTGTTCTACGCTTTTGCTTACCTCTTCTCTTTCCAGAATGCACGTGGGATGCATTGGAATCTTTGATGGCTTACATTCTGAGAGGTCAAATTTCTTCAGAAGATCTCTGATGTATTTGCTCTGATGAATGTAAGTTCCCTCTGGAGTTTGATTGATCTGAATTCCTAAAAAGAACTTCAGTTCCCCCATGAGGCTCATCTCAAATTCTGCCTGCATACACTTAGCAAATTTTCTTCCAAGAGAAGGATTAGTAGAACCAAAGATTATATCATCAACATAAATTTGACAGACTAAAATGTCACTCTTAACTGTTTTACAGAATAGAGTGGTGTCCACTTTCCCTCTGGTGAACTCATTTTCAAGCAGAAAGTTACTTAGCCTTTCATACCAAGCTCTGGGAGCTTGTTTCAGACCATACAGTGACTTTTTCAGTTTGAAAACATGTTCTGGATGTTTAGTATTTTCAAAACCTGGGGGTTGGTGAACATACACTTCTTCTTCTATATAACCATTTAAGAATGCACTTTTGACATCCATCTGATACAGAGTGATGCCTCTATTAACAGCAAATGAGATTAAGAGTCTGATAGATTCTAACCTGGCGACTGGGGCAAAGGTTTCTGTATAGTCTATCCCCTCTTGCTGACTATAACCTTGTGCAACCAGTCGTGCCTTGTTTCTGACGACTTCACCTTGTTCATTGAGCTTGTTTCTGAACACCCATCTTGTTCCAATGACGTTGAATCCTTTTGGTCTTGGAACGAGATCCCAAACGTCGTTTCTGGTGAATTGATTCAGCTCTTCTTGCATTGCCAGAATCCAGTCATTGTCCAGAAGTGCTTCATCAATAGAAGAAGGTTCAATCAGAGACACAAGTCCCATCAGAGTTTCTTCAGAGTTTCTGAAGCTTGCTCTTGTTCTGATTGGATCTTCCTTTCTTCCTAGGATAGTCTCTTCTGGGTGATCCAAACTGCTTCTGGGTAATCTCTTCTGAGGTTGATCAGCAGCAGTTGTAGGATTTCTAGCATTGCTTCTTTCAGACGTTGAAGGAGTGTCTGTGTTGAGAGCTTCTGATGACTTGTCTTCAGAACCTGCAAATTCAATTTCTATACCTGCAAGATTTTCATTCTGCTTTGACTTTTCAGAGTCAAGCTTGTCATCAAAACGAACACTGATTGATTCTTCCACAATCTGTGTTTCTGTATTGTATACTCTGTACCCTCTTGAGCGTTCAGAGTATCCTAACATAATACACTTCTGTGCCTTAGAATCAAACTTGTTCAAATAATTCTTAGTGTTTAACATATAGCAAGTACATCCAAATGGATGAAAGTACGAAATGTTGGGCTTTCTGTTCTTCCACAATTCATATGGAGTCTTTTCCAGAATAGGTCTTATTGAGATTCTATTCTGAATGTAGCACGCTGTGTTTATTGCCTCTGCCCAGAAAGTCTTAGCAACGTTTGTCTCGTTGATCATGGTTCTGGCCATTTCTTGCAATGTTCTGTTCTTTCGTTCTACAACTCCATTTTGTTGGGGAGTTCTAGGACAAGAGAAATCATGCAGAATGCCTTTGTCATTAAAGAATGACTCAAAATCTTTATTTTCAAATTCTCCACCATGATCACTTCTGACTTTAACGATTCTAAGATCTTTTTCATTCTGAACTTGGTTACAGAAGGTAACAAACACAGAGTGTGACTCGTCCTTGTGTCTTAAGAACTTTACCCATGTCCATCTGCTATAGTCATCTACGATTACTAACCCATACTTCTTGCCACTGACAGAAGCAGTTTTAACTGGTCCAAATAAGTCAATGTGCAGAAGTTCTAATGGCTTAGAGGTAGAAACAACATTTTTGGATTTAAAAGAGGGTTTTGCAAATTTGCCTTTCTGACATGCTTCACACAGAGCATCTGAATTGAACTTCAAATTTGGAAGTCCTCTGACCAGATTGAGTTTGTTAATCTGAGATATTCTTCTCATACTAACATGTCCCAATCTTCTGTGCCAGATCCATTGCTCGTTGTTAACAGACATAAGACATTTTACGTTCTGACTCTTAAGTTCAGAAAGTTTGATTTTGTAAATGTTGTTTTTCCTCTTACCATTAAATAGGATAGTCCCATCTTTCTGACTAACAGCTTTACATGATTTTTGATTAAAGATTATATCATAACCGTTATCACTTAATTGACTTATGGATAACAGGTTATGCATCAATCCATCAACAAGCAGAACATTATTAATAGAGGGAAGATTTCCGTTACCTACAGTTCCAGAGCCAATTATCTTTCCCCTCTGATTGCCTCCAAAGCCAACGTGGCCTCCAGGCTTAAGTTCCAGGCTTTGGAACATATGCCTTCTTCCCGTCATGTGACGTGAGCAGCCAGAGTCCAGGTACCATGACTGGTGTTTCTGACTTGCTGCTAAAGATATCTGCAACATGTATTATTTTATCCTTAGGTACCCAGATCTTCTTGGGTCCTGATTTGTTAGTTTTACCAAAACTCTGGTTGAATTTTGGTTTCACAAAGTGATTACTACTAGTATATTTGATGTCATGTGTGTGACCATACACAAAGTGTGAATTTAGAGGAGTGTATTTAATTGTTAAATCCATGACATTTTTAGGTGTAGGAACCTTACCTAGGTATCCTATTCCTTTCCTGCCGTTTCCGCTAACTCCATAGATCATTGAAGCCATTCTGCTTCTATCTATGCTTTTAGTAAGGAACTTCTGGAAACTATGATCATACTCCTTGATGATCTCATCAGCGTTGCTGGGAGTTTCAGAAATTGGTACCTTCTGAGAGTTTTGTAAAGAGTTTTCTAATTTTAAAATTTTATCTCTCAGCTCAGAGTTTTCCAATTTGAGACTCTCAGACTTATTAGAGTCAGATTCAAGAGTCCTTTTCAGGTCTCTGAATTTAGCTCTAATCTGCTGATAACGTTCCAGAATTTCATTTAGGCTTTCAGCAAGTTCAGCCTTTGTAAAATTAACAGCGAAGTTAGGGAATACCTCTTCTGTGTCTGATTCTGAGTCTGAGTCAGAAGCTTCACTGTCATCTGGAATGTTAGCCATAAGCGCTATGTTCGCCCTTTCATCATCTGATTCTGAGTCAGCTTCAGACGAGTCAGAGTCATCCCATGTGGCCATGAGACTTTTCTTCTTCTCTCTTCCAAACTTCCTTTTTGGCTTTTCCCTCTGAAGCTTTGGGCAGTCACTCTTGTAGTGACCTTGCTCATTGCACTCGTAGCAGATGATGTCTTTTGTATTTGGCTTCTTGCTACCTGAGGAGCCTTCAGATCTTCTGTATCCAGAGGAAGAATCTGTTCTTCTGTATCTGGAAGAAGACTCGTTCTGATCAGATCTTCTGGGATTCCTGAATTTCTTTTGTCTTTGCTTCCACAGTTGATTTACTCTTCTGGAGAGAAGAGAAAGCTCGTCTTCTTCTGATGAGGATCCATCAGATGTTTCTTCAACTGCCTGCAAAACTTTAGATTCAGATTTTCTGTTAGATTTTAAAGCTATAGGCTTACCTTGCTTCTGAGGCTCGTCAGCTTCCAGCTCTATCTCATGACTTCTGAGGGAGCTTATAAGTTCCTCCAGAGTGATTTTGTTGAGATCTTTCGCCAGCTTCAGAGCAGTAACCATAGGCCTCCACTGCTTGGGTAAACTTCTGATTATCTTCTTGACATGGTCAGCAGTAGAGTACCCCTTGTCCAGAACTTTGAGACCAGCTACCAGAATCTGGAATCTGGAGAACATAGTTTCAATGGATTCAGATTCTTCCATTTTAAACGCCTCATACTTCTGAATGAGCGCCAGAGCCTTTGTTTCCTTGACTTGGACGTTGCCCTCATGCGTCATTCTGAGAGAATCAAAGATGTTCTTAGCTGTGTCTCTGTTGGAGATCTTCTCATACTCAGTATAGGAGATAGCACTGAGGAGGATGGTTCTGGCCTTATGGTGATTCTTGAAATCACGCTTTTGTTGATCAGTCATTGATTTTCTATCAATCTTCTGACCAGTTGCATTAACATGGTGCGTGTATCCATCTGTCACCATATCCCACAGATCAGCATCATGTGCTAGAAAGAAGCTTTCAATTCTGTCTTTCCAGTAGTCAAAGTTTTCTCCATCAAAGACTGGAGGTTTGCCGCTGAATCTGTCTCTATCCTCATTGGTGTCATTGCTGAAATGAGAGTTGTTTCCTGCCATAGTGTTTTTCTGACGCTGGATCTTTTACTGACACGGTTAAGTGTTTTAGCTCAGAACCAGGCGCTCTGATGCCAATTGAAGGGGTGAAAAACACAAGAAGGGGGGGGTTGAATTGTAAAACTGGAAACTTTAAAGCAAATGACAAGGTATTTTTATCCTGGTTCGTTTGATCTCAAACTACTCCAGTCCACCCGTTCAAGGTGATTTCGCCTCTCTCCAACGAGGTCTTAATTCACTATATTCAACTGAATACAATTCTGCTTTAGCAACTGCTAAAACCTTCTTGATTCAAACCACAATCCGGTTTGTCAAGGCAACACTTTCTTACAAAGGAATGAACAAGTGTGTATGAATGTTTTCTACAAAACTATATCACAACTGTGATGTTTACACAAATGAAGCTTAGAATACTAAGATGCTAAACGCTAATAGAGTATTAGAGTTTGGTGGTTTAGCAAAACTTGTAGAGTGAAGATTACTGTTCAGCTTTGTGCGTGTAGAGAGTTTTGAAGCATTAGCCGTGATAATCTTCAAAGCTTGGTTTATATAGCACTTTGAGAAGATGAACGTTGAAGAAAATATTCTTGATTCAATGCTATTAACAAGCTTTCCTTTTTGAGCAGATCTTGTCTAGAATGATGCCGTTGGTATTGATTAGCTTTCAATGCACAGTACCGTTGCTTCTTCAATGCACGATCTGGCTTGGCTCATTCTGATTCTGCTTCGCTGCTGATGAACTAATTTGTTTCTGTATCAGAGTGTTTTACGCGCAGTTCTGTTCATCAAGCTTCAGCATGTGCAAGCGTTGATCATCTGATCTTGACGTTCTGATTCAGCAACTTCTGATGCTGATGTGCAAACTCATATTCTGATGCTGAAAACGTGATCTTGCTTATTTTAATCAGCATATCTGCAAGTCAGAGCATAGTAATTTTAGGCAGCATATAATTCAATCATAAAATATTTAACTACTATATCTTTTCACTTTGTTATCATCAAAACTTAAATATAGGGTACTAGATTCAAACATTGTTCTAACACTTGTGCTATCTCTAATTCTTTACTTTAAAGAGATCACATTTGAACACTTCCCTAGGGAAGAAAATCAGCTGGCTGAAGCCTTGGCAACCATGTCTTCTATGTTTAAGGTCAAATGGGACAACGAAGCTCCTATGATTACAATCGAGAGATTCGACGAACCTGTGCACTGCTATGATCTTGACACTGACACAGAAAAGCCATGGTACCATGAGGTGAAAAGATACCTTGAAGCACAAGAGTATCCCGAAGGAGCATCCATCAATGACAGAAAGTTCTTATGAAGATTTTCAGCCAAATTCTTCCTAAGTAATAGAATCTTGTACAAACACAAACACAACCATGACTCTACTCTACTCCGATGTGTGGACAAGAAGGAGGCAGAGGAAATTATGGAAGACATGCATGATGGTATCTTTAAGACTCACTCTAGCGGACATACCATGGCCAAGAAGATCCTGAGAGCTGGTCCCTATTGGTCAACAATGGAGACAGATTGCCATTCAACACTCAAGAACTTGCCACAAATGCCAAATCTATGCTGACAAGGTCCATGTGCCTCCTATCTCTCTAAACATCATGACTGCTCTGTGGCCATTTACAATGTGGGGCATTGACATGAACAGAGAGATCAAACCCACTGCTTCCAATGGACGTCGCTTCATTCTTGTCGCTATCGATTACTTCACCAAATGGGTCGAAGCCGCTTTATTTGCCTCAGTCACAAAAAACGTGGTAGCCAAATTCATCAAACATAACCTCATCTGCCGCTATGGTATCCCCGAAAGGATCATCACCAATAATGGGACTAACCTCAACAATGCTATCATTACAGAACTTTGCACTTAGTTCAAAACCAAGCATCACAATTCTTCTCCTTATAGACCTAAAGTGAATGGCGCAGTGGAAGCGGCCAACAAAAACATTAAGAAGATTATGCAGAAGATGGTAGTGACCTACAAAGACTGGAATGAGATGTTACCGTTTGCTCTTCATGGCTACCGTACTTCAGCTTGGACATCAACTAGGGAAACTCCCTTTTCTTTGGTCTATGGCATGGAAGTTGTTTTGCCAGTAGAATTTCAGATTCCCTCACTAAGGATTATGAATGAGACAGGCCTAGGCGAAGACGAATGAATTCAGACAAGATTGGATCAGTTGAACTTGATCGAAGAAAAGCGACTGGCTGCTGTTTTTCATGGTCAGATGTACCAAAAACGTATGATCAAGGCTTTCAACAAAAATATCAAGCCTCAAATATATCAAGCTAGTGACTTGGTAATAAAGCGCATCATTCTTCCACAAGGTGACCCCAGGGGCAAATGGACTCCCACCTACGAAGGGAAATTTGTTATTAAGAGAGTTTTCTCTGGTGGTGCCATGATGCTGACTACCATGGACGGTGAAGACTTCCCATATCCTGTGAACACGGACATAGTTAAAAATACTACGCATAAAGGACCCGCTAGGTTGGCACACCTAGGAAAAATAAGGGCATCCCGACAAACCAAAAGGTTTGGGCAAAAATTAGGGATATATACAAAAGATTATACACCCGGCAAGTTGAAAACCCGAAAGGGCGACTTGGGAAAAATGGGTATCCTGGTGGGCTGAAAACCCGAAAGGGAGGTCCAGGCAAAATTTAAGGATTGAAAGCGTATGACTACGTCCTGTGGAATCACCACAGTCGACTTTATTACCAAGGTCCGAGTTCAAACGGTCCAAGATCAATCCAATCAACTTCTGTCAACGAAAAGGGACGTTCAAAGACATTGTGGAAATAATAGAGTTGAAATGCAATGCGATCACTTCTACATGGCTATTATCTTTGTTTTCAATTTTGTTCTCCTTTCGACGATTTCCTCTTACTAGGATTTCTGTCTCTTTGTACAAAAACGCCTATTCATGGGCAAAATATCAATACAAATATACTTTGAAGTGCAAACTTTCTGTTTTTGTTTTGAATGCAAAAATGTCCAATGACTAAAATTGAACGAACATATGCATGTGAACATGATTAAAACTATTTGGCACATATGTCCTGCTAAGCAGCAACAAGCATCTCTTTAATGTATATGGAATATCCCCAGAGTTATTTCATTAGCATTATCCCCACAAGGATGGCTACAATAAACCTTTCCCCAACGGAGTTGCCCACGAAGTCTCTTTGCATAGGTTGATCCCCAAGAAGAGTCTCAATCTCTTGACAGCTCTCTCCCCAGCTAAGTTGGTCCTAAAAGAAGAAGCGTTGTGGATATCTTCCTAAATAGAACTCACCTCGTCAGCAGTTCATCAAGTATTCATCAATGGGGTTTATTTCCCCAACAGGGTTTATTTCCCCAACAAACAACGAAATTCCCCGAAATAGTCTATCCTCTCCAGCTTCAGTTTGCCTTTCAGACTATTACAAATCAGAGGGCCACAACCCCTAATCCACAGTAAAGTCGTCAACAAAGTCATTGCTATCTCCAAAAAGTTGCTGTGAAGCCTGGAATCCGACCATATAATAGTTTTAACTTCAGTAAGTTATTGTGAAGCCTAGATCCGACCAGATAACAGTCAACTTCATTCGTTCAAAATACTATGAAGCCTAGACCCGACCAGATAATAGTGTAACTTTTTAAATACTATGAAGCCTGGCCCCGACTAGATGATAGTACAATATTCAGTTACTATGAAGCCTGGACTTGACCAGATAATAGTGTAACTTTTCAAATACTATGAAGACTGGACCCGACCAGATAATAGTACAACTTTCAGATACTACGAAGCCTGTACCCGACCAGATAATAGTTAACTTCTCAAGAAACTATGAAGCCTGGACCCGACCAGATAATAGTTTAATCTTCGAGATATTGAAGAACCTAGACTCAACCAGACAAGGGTTTAACTTCTTTTCCCCAGTAGAGTTTGCCTCTACCCCAACAAGTTACTGTAAAGCCTGGATCCGACCAGATATCAGTTCAACTTCATCTTTTCAAGTAAATTATTATGAAGCCTAGATCCGACCAGATAACAATTAACTTTATTCTATTAGAAATTCGCTGTGAAGCCTGGAATCCGACCAGATAACAACTAGTTTCAAGAAAATTTGCGAAGCCTGGATCCGACCAGATAATAGTTCAACTTCAAGAAATTTTCTGCGAAGCCTGGAATCCGACCAGATAACAGTTAATTTATTCTTCCCCAGTAATTTACTGTGAAACTTGGAATCCGACCAGATAGTAGTTGACTTCCTCATCCTTAACAAGTTGTTGTGAAGCCCAGATCCGATCAGATAACAACTAACATTTAAGAGATAATCCCCGGCGGAAGCATTCTTTTAACAAAATTTGAAGATATGCATATTCTTCATCCCCAACAGAAATCTGAGATTCAGCTTCCCAGAACTCCTCAGCAGTAGTCAGGGATTTATTTTCCCGGACAAATATGCATCCCACATTCATACATCATAGCATATACACACGAGACACATTTAGCACAATCTTATTCATCTTGAGAATGCCATGCATACATCTGAATTTAACTAACCCTTTTCCCACAGGTAAAACATCAAGTTTTAGTATAAATCGTCCAAAGATTTATGCTGATACTTTTTCAAGTATTTACCATCATTCCTCCAAATGGCATCTATAAGCCCATTCCTAATACATCTTCGAGTGCAAATTTCTGGGCACTTTAGTGTTCAATCATCTTTCACCTTCAAGTCACGAATGGCGGATCCGCCAATCTAACTCTTCAGGTTTAAGAAGATTGAACAGGGGCAGCTGTTGTACCCCAAAATTTTCTCTCTCATTTCTCAAGAAATCTCTAATAAGATCTCCATTGATTCAGGACTACACAAGGTTTGATCAGCTCAAGACACCTCCTAAAACACTAACAACTCAAAATTAGGGTTTGAGTTTTCACAAGGACAATTGGACTTTCAAGGCCTCAAATGACTTTCATGGATCATTAGGAACCCTCAAGATTTCTCATGTCAATTTTCAAGCTTTGGATCACATTTTTGCTCAGTCATTTGATCAGATGACCTAAAATCAAATGTATTAGATAAAAAGTCAACTGTGGTCAATTTGCAGTCAAACTTCATAGTTTTTGATCCATATCAACATTATGAACTCTTATATGTCAATTGATCAAGTTTGGATCATAATTCCTCAAAGAAACTTGATCAGAACACCAAAAGGGCAAAATGGTCAAAATTAGGGTTTTGATTGAGAAGGCTCAGTTCTTGACTTTTGACCAAGAAAATTACTTATTGGTTTAAGACATGATCTCAAGGATTCAAATGCACCATCTTGACCTAATTGTATAGTTCAAATCACATCTCAAGATTATTGGATTAACAGATGAATTTCAGTCAACTGTTGAAAAGTCAACTGTACACTGAAAAGTCAAACTTTGACTTTTTGATCAAAATCAAGTTTCAAAAATCATATTTCATCAAGACATGTCAAAATATGAAACTTGTTCATCAAGAAATTGAAAAGTCAAAATCATCTTTGAAAAGTCAAAATTCTAAGACTTAGAAATTTTTGTGTTAGAAAGTTAACATTTTTTCATAACTTTGTGCCAAATTTTCACCATGATGCAAGATGATTCAAGGGAAACTTCCAACATGAAATTTTAGATCTCAATGAGATCTAAAATATTGTAGGGAAGAACTTTTTCTAGAAATTCTTGGATTTCAATTTATTAATTTATGAAGACATGTCCATGAATTTAAAAAGACTTAGTGAATTTTGCCCTAGTTAGTCAGGATTTTGACCTAACCTCATGGCAACTTTTCACCTAGTTCCAAATTGAATCTTTAAAAATGTCCAACATAAATGTTGTATAGGATGTTACAAGCTTTTCAAAATGTCAAATAACACATTAATATCATACTTGAACTAAGAGAATCGAAGGCAAGAAGTTAGGGTTTCAAACTTGTTTTTCAAATCATTTTCATGATAAACATTTGATCCAATCCATAGCCATGCTGCATAACCCCACTTTTCAGGCCCTCCAACTTGTGTATCTGTCCTTAATCAGAAGATTACACAAACTTTATGGCTATTATCCATTAAATCCAAGCTTTGTCTAAGTTAACTTTCCATTTTTGGAAGAAAGGCAAGACTTTCATTTTGGAAAAGTATGCTCTTCCAAATGTCAACCCTTTCTTGAGCTTCTCAATGGATCCTTATGCACACACAACATCTACAAGTCAGAAGCAAGCTTGTTTAAAGTTTAACCACTCTACAATAGTATGGTACAAGCTTTGGAAAGATGTTTGTCATGTTTGCTTCAAAAATAAGTAAAGGTTTTACAACATGTAAATTCAAATTCTGACTTGTTGTAGCACACAAAACCTCTTGCCTATAAATACATACACTATTTAGAAGATAAGACGAATGCACAAGTCCTCAAACACCCCCAAAGTCAGATTTGCATAACAAACCTCCATTGTTGCATATTCTGGCCAGAAATCCAAAAATCAAAAACCAATCGTGCGTTTCTTGGCCTTTTGCTTCTAAAAGCTTCTAAACATCATACATAAACAATCCCAACACCTGTTATCCAACTGTAACACCATCTTCATCAACTTCCATAACCAAAAAACAGAGCTTGCATCTTGACTTCTCTAGCACGATTCAAGCACTCCCAGCATCAAGTAAGCATTGCAATAGCTTCCTGGGAACTTGAGGAAGCTAACTTGATCATCACCATCACTTGAAACAAGCTCAAGCTCATTTCACGATTTCCAGTTTTTGAGGTATTTTTCTGAAATTTGGTCTCTTCATTTAGGCATTGTTAGGATTTTATTTTCAAAGACAAAATGTAGATATCATTGCCCTGAAACTGCCCATGTCCATAGTTTTCATTTATGTTGATTAAGTAGGAAGAATTTTGAAGTTGAAGTTTCTGAAAATATTAGGTTAGATTGGTACCAACAAAAATTCATGCTCATATTTGAGAATTAGTTTAAGTTATTTACATATTTAGAATCATGGTGAAATTTCTAACAAGTTTGATGTTTGAAGTTTTGAAAATGATTGAGAAATGGCTGAGTTACAAATTTCAAATATTTGCTCTGTAAACTGGCGCGAGAAAGAAGATGAAGTTCATGCCTAGAACTTGTTTTGTAATATAATAATATGGTTTCAGTTTAGTTAACGGATGTATAGCCACCCCAGTGGTAAGGTAGCGCGCGTTTATTATAGAGGGCGTGGGTTCAAGCCCCAACGCTACCACTTTTTCATTTTTCCAACATTTTCTTTCTTTTTTGCAAGCAAACAAGCGCGCTGGGCTTAGTACACCAGGCCTTTGCATTTTTGCTTCTCCTAACCCTCCTGTTTCCATTTGACAACGCATGCCCAACTTTCTTTCTTTTTATTTTGTTTATTTTTCTGATTAACAAAAACCCTTAATGGGCCAGACTTCAAACAAAAACTATTTTTTCTAACAAACACCATACATTCCTTTTTCACATCCTGACTTTATTTTTCATATTTTATTTTATTTTCTTTAATTTATTATTATTATTATTATTATTATTATTATTATTATTATTATTATTATTATTATTATTATTATTTATTAAATCAAAAAATCAAAAAATATATTTTTATTTATTATTTTCATTTTACAACTTATATTTTATTCCTTTAAAAAACAAAAAGACAAAAAACATTTTTCTTATAAAAAACTTAATTTCTTTTTCTATTAAATTAATATTAGACCTAGGTTTTAATTTCCTTTAATTAAATTAATTTAAAATTTAGTTTTTCTTTTAATTAATTTTTTATTTTAGTTTAATTAAATAAAAACCCTTTTCATAAAAAACCCTAGAAATGCTTTCTTGGTTAATTTAATTTCTTAATTAATTTAGGTTTAATTTTCTTAACTTAATTAATTATTTCTTAGATAATTAGGTTAAAACCAAGGGCTCTTTCTTAACAAAACCAAACAAAATCTATTTCTTTTTCCATTTATATTTTTGTACATTATATTCCTTTCAATTCTTGTATATTATTCAATATGGTTGTAATAGATAATTAGGTTTAATTTCTTGCAATCTCTATTTATAAATTGTATACCCCATACCCAAATGATGTAATAGCGTAGTAAATTTACTTTCCGCAATTTATCACTTTCATATAAATGCTATTAATTAGGATTTGTATGGAAAGATAAAATCAACAAGTAGATAACCCTAGTCAAAGATTAAATGCATACAAATCAAACACACTTGCACACTTACACCCTTAGGGTAATTCCACTTGTTTCCTAAAAATTGGCCATGTTATGCATGTGAGATGTCTTAGAAAAAACAATCAAAATACAAGATCATAGTCCCTTGATGACGCTACAAATGTTGCCTTTCAAAATGATCTTAGTCCCTCAAAGAGAATTGCTAAGACATCTTACAACATTGCTATCATGACTATACGATGACCCACGCCTGTCCCTTTACATCTAAAGATAAGGCTTCTTACCAATCAATGGTGAGATAACAATATCAAAGGAAGAGAGAAACGAATAAAAAGATACTTTTGAGTAGGTAGAAACGTTCTTAGTTGCTTGCTCACTTTCAAAACAAACATCCTTGCTCACTTTAAAAACAAACACTTTCAAAACAAACACCAAACACTTTCAAAACATGAAAAACTTTCAAAAGTCCAACACTTTGTATACGTTCTTACGAAACAAGAACCATTACAAAGTTTGCCTAAATGAAGGCGCATTTTCAAAAATACTTTCAAAAACCACCACAAAGCATATTTTCAAACAAAAGCAATTGATCTAGAAAGAAACTAAGAGCCTATAGATAACTATGGATGAAAAGGGTGCTAACACCTTCCCTTTTCATAATCTACCCCCCGTACTGAAGAAATAATCTCAAAGGTCTTTCCTGTTCTTTTCAACCTTTCCTTTTGGATAAAAGAAAAGTCGATGACGACTCTTGCTAACCGCAACAATTGCGATCAAACCCAAAACATACCAAGTCAATTATCCCACCGTATTACAATACGTGTATAAGGATTTCAAAGTTGGAGAAACTTACCTTTTGAAGTGAAATTTAAATACCCTCTACACGATTTCCAGAGGTGAAATGATGATTGTTTTAGCTTTCTGGGACCTTTGTGAGTATGTTGTAACTCTTACTTTGCCTTGAGATTATCTGGATCAGTCTGCTCAAGTCAAGTTGCAAAGTTGGATTTTGAAAATGGTGGATGATGATGGAGTGATTACAGAAGTTGTTCAGGTGTTTGGACAACTTCTATATGATGTACCTAAGGTATTTGAAAGATAAAAGAGGAAATTGCACGAGTGAATTTAAAGTTAGGTGTTGGAAGCTTCAAATGTGCAACAATGGAGTTTTCTTAAGTGATTCTGAGTTTGAGAATGTTTGAGGGCTTCTGAAATTGTGTGTTATATTGCAAATGAACTCTATATTTATAGAGAAAAGGTTTGAGGGCAAGGGCTGATCAGATTTGAAAGATAGCATGTTATGGTTTGGTTACTTACTTTTAAAGTAACTTTGAAGAACACGGTTGCAATGAAATGTAGGGTGGTTGGCAGGATTAAAGATGTTGCTTCTAGTTTTGACATTGTGTGTGCAGAAGAAACAATTGAAAGACTCAAGGAGAGTGGACTTTGTGATTAAAGTCACTTTACAAGAACTGAAGTGTGACCTTTCTCCCTTAAATGGAAAGTAAGCTTGGACAAAGCTTGAATCACTTGGATAATGGCTCAAAAGTGAGTGCAATATTCTGATTATGGATAGATTTGGAGGTTTAGAGGCCTGGAAAGGGAGATTATGCAACATGGCTTGAAGATTTGGTTATGAACTTGTCACAAAAATGACATATAATGCAACCTTAGATACCCAACTTCATCTCATCGAAATTTCTAGCTCAAGATTGATATTTTTATGATATTTGATATTTTGGAAAGCTTGAATCAATATCTTCAACTTTCATGTTAACCATTTTTGTTGAATCGATTGGGAACTTGGTGAAAATTTTCCAAGAAGTTGAGATATAAAAACTGACCAAAACTAGTTGAAATTTTTTCTAAGTGTTAGATAAAAATGTCATAACTTCATGGGCTCATATCTCTTAATCCAATCACTTTTTGAGGATCACCCCAAATTAACAAAGTTGTAGAATTCATCAATCCCTATAACTTTCATGTTGAAAGTTTTCTTTGAATCAACTTGGATCTTAGTGAAAAATGGCCATGAAGCAGTGGTTTTGTTAAGAACAAAACACTTAGAATTTTTTTAAGTGTTTGAACAATTTCAAACTATTGACTTTTGTTGAATTTTTTGATTCTTGATGATCAAGTTTGATAGTTTTGAATATTTTGATGATTCTTGATTTTTCAATATCAATGTTGACCAAAAAGTCAAAGTTTAACTTTTGTATGATTGTTGACTTTTCATCAATTGATTCAAATTTTAAACTATCAATCACTTGTATCTTTGAAGATGTCTTGAGCCATGTAATTAGGTCAAGATTTTTTATTTGAGCTCTTGAGGTCATGCTTCAAGCCATTAGGTCATGCACTAGGTCAAAAGTCAATGATCAGTCATCCTCAGTCAAAACCTTAATTTGGTAATTTTTGACCTTTGATGATTTGAGGGCTTTCCTTGAGGAATCATGATAAAACCTTGATTAAATGATGAATATCATTTCAAAATTTTGATGTTGACCAAAAATCTTGAAATTTGACTGTATGTTAACCATAGTTGACTTTTTGTCCAATATCGTTAATTTTCAGTCATCTGAGCAATTAACTGAGCAAACTTGTGATGCAAGACTTGAAACTTGACATAAGCATTATTGAGGATCTATTACGAACCATGAAAGTTATTTGAGACCCTTGCAACCCAATATTCCTTGATAAGCACCAAACCCTAGTTGTGGACTCATTGCTGAGGAGGAGGTTTGACCACTCCAACCTTGAGTGGCTTTGAGACTCTTGTGAGTATGTTCTTTTGAAGAAAATGGGAGTGAAAATTTTGGGTTACAACAGTAAGCAACTTGTCCAACAACTTTTTTATCTTATATGGACCATAAAATTGAGGACTGAGGTTTTCATTGATATACTTTTGCAAAATATTTCAATTTGTATGGTTGTGTATTGGTCAAAAGTATTGGTGTGCATGTTCTCCCTGCAAGAGTGAGGAGACTCAAAGGCCTTAGTAGGTTTATAGCATGATTGGATAGTGAGGTTTGGCCCATGATGGCGGGAAGCCTATACGGTGGTGTTTTGAGGTGATTTAAGAGACATGTTCACATGAGGTGAGAGGTGCTGCTAATGATTGGTGATGCCTGGTAGTAAGCGTACAATGATTATCAGTCATGTGTTAATACCATAGTTAGTGTTATGCTCTTTAGAGTGTAGAGGCAGTGTATTACTTGCTGTATATCCGTTCTCCTTGAGAGAATATGTATTTAAAAAGATCTCTAGGACCTAGGGTTTGAGTCACCCTTAGAGGCGTCAATCGCTTCCTTCTTCTCTGAGGGAGTTATTTACCACATTAATTTTAGGAGTTAGTAGAGAATCCTTATTTTGTGGCTCACACATCAGGGTTTCCTCTGGGCGGGTCTCTATATCCTCTCTCGAGCAATGCGCCTTCTGGGTGAGGGTGCCCTAGTTTAAGGCTTCCACGAATATAAGACCACATAGTCCCTCAAGCAGGATGAATTTTATAAATGTGAATTGTTTTTAACTCTTGGTGCACACCTCTCGCCATGTCATTAACTTCTTAAGTCGAGGACAACCATGTTTACTAGGAGAGTCCCTTAATTAGGGGAGAGTCCCTATGCTAAAGGTGTCTATTTATCATGGCCCTCAATTGATTATTCAGCTGCCAAGTGTCCCTTTAGAAAAGAGATGTCAGTCAAGGATGTCAATAAATTCCCTTGTGTGTGATTTCCTTTATTTAATGTAATCAATGATGACCTATTTTTTTAGACCTTAAACGTTAGTGGCACGTGTCTCAAATGTGCTGAGTTTTTCTTAAACCTTGAAGGAATTTCAGTGAGTTTTGTATTTCATTATGAAAGCCTTATCTATTAGCATTTTCTCCATTTTACTATTTCTCTTCAAATTTTTCCAAGTTACCTTTCTCCGCCATTTATTCGCTCGCAACCTTCTCTCACGTATGAGTTCCTTCTTTTGTTTGTTTTTTGTGATGTATTTTTCCAATATATGTTGGAGACAGGGTTTTATGCTAGATTTAGGGCTTTGATAAAATAATCTCTTTCTGACGATTACGATAGTGGTGGTGATTTCTTTTTGTTCTATTGTTTTCTCAATAAAAAAAATATCCTTCTTCCCTGTGTGTCCATGGAGGATGGTGACTTTATGTTTAGTTCCTCTGAAGAACAAATTCATCTTTTCTGATTAGGAGTAGATGTTTCTTCCTTAGAGGATGAGGACCATGTCATCCTATAGATTCGTTCACCATCGAAGAGGGTGACCTTGCCTATTTCCTGGAAACCTCCTTCATTGGACCTCTTCTTTTACCTCCCCATCATCAAAGACATGGGAGTTTTTTTCCCTCTTTCTCCCATTTCTATGGAGATATTGAGGATTCTTAATGTGGCTCCTTATCAACTATTTCACAATAGTTAAGGATATATTAGGGACTTCAAGATGGTGTGTGAGGAGTTGGATATTACTCCGATTGCATAGATATTTTCCTTCTTCTTCACCATCAACCCCTCTAAAGGTAGTTGGGTGTCCTTAGCTAGTCAGATGTTGATAAGAATTTTTACTTCTCATTCTAACCATTATAAGTTTTGAAAGGATAAATTTTTTTCGGGTGACGGGGTGAGACGATTCTATTGGGATGTTAGGATTAGATGTCGCCCCTTTTTTCCTTTGTCTTGGACGGATGAACCAATCATAAAAGCATGGTACGACCCAATGTTCCTTTCTCTCAGGGAAAGGAAAATTGTATGCTTCTTGTCGTAATTAAATATTATGGATGGTCGAAAATTGATTAATATTGGCTAGGAGGTGCCATGCATCTTGTTGTAAAAGGTTAACCAAATATCCGACTTTGGACTCGCCAAATGCCAAGACTAAGAGGTTGGAAGACATATTTTCTTCTATTTTAGACAATACGAAGATGGCGACGCCCCGTGTAGGTGGGGTTCCTTCGGCTCACTCGGATTGGTGGAATGAAGATTTCTCACATCCCCTTCTCCAAAGAGTTTCCTTCCGATTACCAAGCCTTCTACTCTAAGCCAATTTCATCCATTATGAACATGAAGGACACTTTTTTTGTTGAGGGCGTGATAAGATGGTAAAAGAGCTAGAGGTGAAACACAAAGAGCAGATGTATGTTGTTTTACCCTAAAATTTACCCTCCCATTTTCAAGATAAATTAATTCAAGATACCTCCCCATGCTCCTAGGGTTCTCAATTGCTCAAGACTACTCTAAGAATGATCAGACAAACCCTCCTCCTAAGCATTGACCTACAACTAGGGTTTTGTTTTTCTCAAGGAAAATTGGACTTGTAATGCCTCAAGTGGACTTCATGGTTTCTCATATACTTCAAATAATCCTCATAACAAATTTCAAGCCTTGTAGTACAAGTTTGCCCAGTCAATTGCTCAGATGATTGAAAATCAACTATATTGGACAAAAAGTCAACTTTGACCAATTTATAGTCAAACTTCAAGATTTTTTGTCAACATCAACATTTTTAAGTCACATTAATCATTTAATCAAAGGTTGATCATGATTCATCAATAAAACTCAAGATTCATCAAAAGTAAAAATTTACTAAATTAGGGTTTTCTTAAGGAGAAGTCAACTGAGCTTTGACCAAGCATAACTTTTGTAACACCCTATTTCCCCATAGGTAATTTATATAATAATAAAATTAAATTAATTTCTAAATAAACATCAAATAAATATGATGTAAAATACTTCACCAATCACACATGCTCAAAATTAGGATACACAACCCAAATCACGTGTTCATAAGTCATAAACTTCAATGCATTTATTCGCAGCGGAAAAAAATCAATAATTAGTCATCTCAATTCTTCAATCGAAGTTATAATCATTATCTTTCAAACCTCAGCATGATCATAAAACAATTAAAATAATGGAGCAATACATGTTTACTCCTAACATAACAAAACAAATCACGTGAAACCCCCATATGTTACGTATCAGAGCAGACACCAACTTGATCTACGCAATTGAATGAACTCCTCAGATAACCTTCGATCTCTAGCTGCTTAGGATCATCTGCACGTTACCCACATCGAGGTAAAATTCAAACAAAAAGGGTGAGATATCATAACAATATAAAAGAAACATAATAATGAGCAGGTAAAGATTCAAGTGCATAATCAACACATAACATCCATGGTAATATAATACATACTTTCATCAATATTCACCCATCGAATTATCAATCGAAATCATGATGCAAAAGACCGACACTGACTCAATGCATGTGGTACCAATAAGGTAAAACCCTCTTCGCAATAATGCTAATTCAGGGCAATCAACTTTGCTCGCCAATACAGGCCTTCGCTCACCAACACAAGCCTTCACTTTATGAATGCATGAGACAGTATCATGCAACAACATACTTCACATTCATCACTATTCTTCATCACAATTTCACCAATACAGGCCATTCGTCATCATCATCATCATCATCATCATCATCATATAACTCGTGTCACACAGTCAAAACAATCATCATAAATAACCATAACATAATTCATGGCATACAAATAAAAACACACTTACAGATCAGTATCAATGTTGATGAAATAAGTAACTACTACATTATGAGAGATTTTTATAAAATAGGAAATTATTTTATCTTTCCAACGGTCCAAACGACGCGTCAAACGGACACCCGAGGCAAAATTTATGAATTTTAGAAGTTTTCTAAAAATGATATCAGTAGCAGTGGTAATCAGTTATCCAGTTATGGTAACCGGCTACCACAGGACAACAACCTCGTTGCTTTTAAAAAATCTCTCACAGTAACCGGTTACCCTATTATTGGAATCAGTTACCGTAGGACAGTAGCTAAACCTCATTTCAACCATTAATATGGTAATCGGTTACCATATTTCGGGTAACCGGTTATCCTACGATAACAATAAAAAACTATGCAGTTTCCAGGTTACGACATTCCATATTTCCACACATAGAAATCATAATTTTTTACATCAAAATTCATATTTTGAACAGGTTAATTATCCATCAACATTCATCTACCAATTCTAATCAATTCATATCATTCAATCGTATCAAAACACACCAAAATCACCCAAATTCCATCAACGGAAACAAACCCCAAAAACAACCAAACATGGGGGAATCAAAGCATGCGATTACACGACCTAAATTCTACCATACCCCATCATTAGGAAAAACCTTATAGATTTAGAATTCCCCCTTACCTTAGGTTCTCGCAGTTCTTGATTTCTACGGATGAACTTCTTGCCCTAGCCTCCTAGTGCTCTTTCTCCTCTTCTCTCTTCTATGCTTATTTTCTCTGTTTCTACGTACCGACTCTTTTCCGTTATTATTACTCTAATATATCCTAATAATAATATAACCTTCTTAATTAAATAATTATTTAATTATTATCATAAAATAATAATAATCCTAATATAATAATAATAATAATAATGGTAATAATTCACATTATACTACACACCCCATGTCTATACACATTTAGCCAAACACCCCCATAACCTCAACTTCTATAATCCAAAGGCATCTAGTCCCCAACAAGGCATCACACCACTTCATAAAATCTATCAACTCACATTATTTCACTATATCGTCTAATTCTCCATAATTTATATATTCACCAATAATCACTGATATTCATGCTAAATTAATTAAATAATTAATCTAGATTTTTGGGGTATTACAACTCTTCCCCACTTAAATATTTTCGTCCTCGAAAATTACCTATTGCAAACAAATCCGGATATGACTCTCGCATCTCACCCTACAACTCCAACGCCATGTTTGGAATTCTTTCAAATACTACTATAACATTATATATCATCAACTATAACAGTCCAACAAGATGCATTACTACCGAGTTATGAATGCACGTATCTATTTTCTCCTTGTCCCATCACCCTGCGATACAAGATCTATTACTTTACGATATTGTTCGCGCTTGAACCAGAACACAACGAGGTATTTTCAATCAATATAAATGACACTTTTCTAATTTCTCTTCATAAGGGAAAATATGCTCACCCTCGAGTACTTGCCATAGGAAATGATACAACAACATAGCTTAAGGACGTAGAGTCTCATGACATGAACACCATATATATTATTACATCACACAATAATAACTTCCTAAGAACATCAACACAACCTTAGTGCCACCATGATATACTCCAAAGTCGATCATGCAATTCAATATATCTATTGACATGGTGATAACACGAATAGTATAGGTAACCCTTCACCTAACAATTCCATCATAAAATGTCTAATAGTTTGCATTATCCCATAACTTTTAATATGTAATCTTTAACTCCAAAGTCAAACCCTCATAACAAACTACATTACACTACACTTCTGCTGCGCTACTCTTATCATCTATCTTAAGTCAATGTCTTCATTTTGATTTCCACCAACCACCAGATCTACAAATTTCACATCTATCTTCAGACTCTCCTTAGTAACCACAAAAAAATCACTGTTCACCTTTCGACATCCTCAACCGTCTACTCTGCGGCATTAGCTCGCATACCAACTTAAGTCTCTAAATTGCTTAATAAATCCCAAATTTTTCATAGTCACTTTTCGTATTAGGTTCACACAAAATGGTGAACAATTATCCTCTTGATAAAACGTCAATCACTTTACACACCATCAAGCTAGTAAGACACATCTATCCCATCCATTAAGACCTTCTCTACTATCAACAAGAGATTAAGGGTGATTAGTTCCTCAATTTGTCAATAGGTAACCGGCAACCATAACAGTGGCATAAATCATCGTTACCCAACTATAATAGCATCTTTCACCTTGTGCTCAAGGTTACCTGAGCATAATGTCCAACAATATCTCCAAGGCTTACAAATGTTTTTCTTAATTTCCTTCATTTCTACCTCATCAATGATACATAAATGCAAAAACTCCATTTCATAGTCTCCCTTATGCGCATGCAGCACAACACAATTTCTAAGTATATTTTAATACCGAAAAACTATTACACCAAGTATAATCCAAACCATCTCATTTTGAAATAAGTCTTTATCCAGTTAGAAGATTTTGACCACATCAATGAATCCTTACTCCTTTCTTTAATCTTGCATTTGGATCTCAATCTAATTACAATCTCAACGCTACCATTCCTTCATATGGTTGGTGATAGAACTCCCTAATTTCTCCCTAACTCATGTCTAGACTTTTCCGTCATATCCATGATTCCAATCCTTCTTGAATTTATCTTTCCTCTAGCATTACTTCTCTTCTCCTAAAAAATTATCGTCATTCTAATGATCCTTAATCGACATAAGTTGCATCTGTATGCACTTACCTAAAATAATCACATCCTTACTAATGTCAAACATCTCATTCCCTTAACTCAATCACTAACAACATATCTCACTTGCCCTCATCTCAAGCAAACTGCGATAATAACTAGTTAATCCTGAAAAGCTTCTAGTCTCCATAACCAATTTCAGAGCCTCTCAATATAGACCTCTATTTACTTTGAATAGAATTTAACAGATATCTTCATTAGAAATGTTTAATAAAACTCACCTCTTCAAATCATGATCTACATCCCGACATCCTAACATACAGTTTCTTCCCTTTCGACACTGTAATTCGAATCACGACATTCATCGTTTCCTTTTTTTACTCGAACTAACCAAAATGCCCTCAATACACACCGCAACAACTAATTCAATTATTCAAAATAACTTCACTGATTTCTAAAAGATAGCCTCCAATTATCCTTATCCCAAACTAAAAGTAACTTGACCTCAATTCGATTATACTTAAGACATATTCGCCTACTAGGTAATCCATCAAATCACCAATCATCTAAAGTGGATATATAACCTCAACCGCTACTTTAATCAATTATTAGTAATCCACATACAATTTCATATTACTTTCCTTTTCCTTAAATAATGACATCAAAGCCCCCAAAAAGATACATTCGGTTTTACAAATCTATTTCTCCGTACATCTTCTAATAACTTCTCTAATTCTCCCAACTTTGAACTGACATCCTGTATGGTGCCAAGCACGGAATCAACATCAATTTCGCCTCTCATCTAACATTATCACGTAATAAATAAATCACTTACAGGTGCTGGAACCATTTTTAAAACAAAGTTTACCACATTAGCTTTCTTGTGCTTCAAATAAAATTCAAATCAGACAGCTGAAACTCAAGTTATGAATTTTTGAAGTTCTGCTGATTTTCATCTCAGGGTACTCGGGTACCCATATATGATAACCGGGTACCGACGGAACATATGTAGTTTTTTGTCATTTTCTGTGTGCAAAATCCATTCCAACATATATCTAAAACCCCATTCTTCTCATAACTCGAGAGACACATTACTTTCTTCAAAATTCAGTTTCTAAAACATCAAAACTTCAATTCTTTCCACAAAATTACCCAAAACGTCATTCTTCTTATAACTCAAAAGACATATTACGTTACCAAGACCTCAATTTTCAAAACATCAAAACTCTGATTCTTTTCACAAGACTACTAATATCCTTGAGTTCCAACTCTGACTCGCAATTCACAATCACCTAAAAGCATCAACAACACCGATAATCACTTATTTGACTCCAACAACAACATCTACAGTACATCATCACTATATCACCATTCAAAATGTTAACATCATACACAATAGTAACTCAATACTGGCACTTTATGTTCAACCAACATTGCTAAAACATCACAATCACCTGAGCTTTATCTTCCAAGAGCTATCCTACTTTCTTAGCTAATATCCTCAGGGGATCGTCAAGAAATTACACACCTCATTCATATCACTAGTCGTCACATTGCTCTATATCCTCTGAGAATCAACCTTTCACAATTCTCTTTTTCCTTCAGTGGAGACTCTACTTAACCAACAAACAAGGACCTTGAATTCATACAACTTTTAGGCATGAGAATCTGCATCGACTCGCCAAAACACTTTGTAATCTCTTGGTTTAATTCCAGATAGTTCACCCCAAAGCTAACATCAAGTTAATCCAATATTTTGCTCTAACGACAAGTAGAAATTATCCTCTGGGAAAATATCAAGACTCACCCACAACGGGCACATCATTAGTCATAACATCACCCTCCACTTCTAGATATGCGAACAACATGAGTACCTGATCATCCCCCCTTAAGAACACTTCGTATGATCGCTAGACTTAAATCCTGAATCCGTGCTCCCTTCACAAATAGAAAAATAACACAACAACACTAATGTCTACACCCATGAACTTCACGACATACTAAACCAACTGTTCACACATGAATCATCTCAGAGAAGCACAAGCTTCTCCCCCACTTGTTTCAATCCCACTCCTGCAAACAAGTGATTACAAAAGAAAGCAAGCACCGACAAAGTTTCACACACTTGTCGCGTACTAAGGAACAAACAACATTAGACAACTTGGTCGGATGGATCGACCTGCTCGGATACCAATTGTAACACCCTATTTCCCCATCGGTAATTTATATAATAATTAGAGTAAATTAATTTCTAAATAAACATCAAATAAATAGGATGTCAAATACTTCACCGACCACACATGCTAAAAATTAGGATACGCAACACAAATCACATGTTCATAAAGTCATAAACTTCAATGCATTTATTCACAGCGGAAAACATTAGTAAATAGTCATCTCAATTCTTCAATCGAAGTTATAATCATTATCTTTTAAGCCTCGACATAATAGTAAAATAATTCAAATAATGGAGCAATACGTGTTTACTCCTAACATAACAAAACAAATCGCGCGAAACCCCTAAGTGTTACATATCAGAGCAGACACCTACTCGATCTATGCAATTGAAGGAACTCCCCAGCTAATCTTCGATCTCTAGCTACTTCGGATCATCTGCATGTTACCCACGTCGAGGTAACATTCAAACAGAAAGGGTGAGATATCATAACAATATAAAAGAAATCATAATAATGAGCAGGTAAAGATTCAAGTACATAATCAGCACATAACACTCATTGTAATATAATACATACTTTCATCATAATTCACCCAACGAATTATCAATCGAAATCATGATGCAAAAGACGGAAACTGACTCAACGCATGTGGTACCAACAAGATAAAACCCTCTTCGCAATAATGCCAATTCAGGGCAATCAACTTCGCTCGCCAATATAGGCCTTTGCTCGTCAATACAAGCCTTCATTTTATGAATGCATGCGACACTATCATGCAACAACATACTTTGCATTCATCGTTATTATTCATCACAATTTTGCCAATACAGGCCATTAATCATCATCATAATCATCATATAACCCGTGTCACACAGTCAAAACAATAATCACAAATAACAACAATATAATTCATGGCATACAAATCAAAACACACATACAGATCGGTGTCAACATTGATGGAATAAGTAACTACTGCATTATGAGTCATTTTTATAAAATAGGAAATTATTTTATCTTTCTAACGGTCCAAACGGCACGTCAAGCGAACACCCGAGGCAAAATTTATGAATTTTAGAAGTTTTCTAAAAATGATATCAGTAGCAGTGGCAACCGATTACCGAGTTATGAGAACCGGTTACCGCAGGACAATAGCCTCGTTGCTTTTCAAAAATCTCTCGCGGTAACCCGTTAACCTATTATGGGAACTGATTACCGCATGATAGTAGCTAGACCTCATTTCAACCATTAATATGGTAACCGATTACCATATTTTGTGTAACCGATTATCCTGCGATAATAACGAAAAACTATGCAGTTTCCAGGTTACGACGTTCCATATTTCCACACCCAAAAATCATAATTTTTTACATCAAAATTAATCTTTTGAACATGTTAATTATCCATCAATGTTCATCTACCAATTCTAATCAATTCATATCATTCACGACCTAAATTCTACCATACCTTATTATTAGGCAAACCCTTATAGAGTTAGAATCCCCCCTACTTTAGGTTCTCGCGGTTCTTGATTTCTACAGATGAACTTCTTGCCCTAGCTTCCTAGTGCTCTTTCTCTTCTTCTCTCTTCTACGCTTCTTTTCTCTGTTTCTACGTACTGACTCTTTTTCCTTATTCTTACTCTAATATATCCCAATAATAATATAACCTTCTTAATTAAATAATTATTTAATTATTATCTTAAAATAATAATAATCCTAATATAATAATAATAATGGTAATAATTTACATTATGCTACACACCCAATGTATCTACACATTTAGTCAAACACCCCCATAACCTCAACTTCTATAATTCTAAGGCATCTAGTCTCCAACAAGGCATCACACCACATCATGAAATTCATCAACTCACATCATTTCACCGCATCGTCTAATTCACCATAATTCATATATTCACCAATAATCACCGATATTCATACTAAATTAATTAAATGATTAATCTAGATTTTTGGGGTGTTACAACTTTCACATGCTTCATCAAAAAAATATCAACCATAAGTCATTTTGAAGTAAATTCAATTCTCTACAACTTTGTTTCTCTAAGCTCAAAACCAAAAATGCTTCATTTGAGAGATATGAGCCAAAACATTACAGGTCATTTTAAAAGTCAACAAAAAATACTTTTTGTCAAAGCACTTTACATCAAGATAAAGGTTTCAAATGAAAAAATGACCAACATGAAGATTGTAGGGGACATCTTAAGGTTTCCAAAAAGTCCAAGTTCACATTCATATGATAAAAACTGAGTGATTTATGATTGATGCAAGTTAGTAAATTTTAAGAAAATGCATGAAGTCCAAATTGAGAAAATTTGATTTTTTTTGGCTAATGGGCTTATCTTTTAAGGTCCAAACGTGTTCCTGACATCATAATAGACATCTAAATACATTCACTTATTTTTGTGGTATTTATTTCTTTTGATTTTGATTTTATTCAATTAAAAGCAAAATAAATCAAATAAAATATCAAATCAAAGATATGAGGCGCATGGCTTTTGTTTTGGATCAAATCATAAGGCTAAAAAGCTGATAACTAGATAGTAAAAACATGTGGAATTGATTGGTACATGATTGGCTTATAAAAGAAAGATTTCATGCAAAAATTCCAATCAAATATTTTATCATGAAATACAAAGATTTGATTCATGTTTGTTGACCTAATTCATGTCCTATAAATAGAGAATATTCAGACCATCAAACAAATGAAATTGCCTCATGTCCTATAAATAGAGAATATTCAGACCATCCAAATTTTATAAAAAACTAGGGCACATGTAAACTCTTTCTCCAACAAGTTTCAATCAACTTTGAGCATTCCATCAGCTTTCTGAGACCTCAAAGAGTCATTCCCAATCACTACTCAAGCCTACAACATCTCAAAACTCTCCAACCAAACATCTCCAGTTTGTTATTGTTTTGCGATTTCAAACTACTTATTCATGCAATATAAATTAATTATATGTATATATTCATGTTCATATAGATGTGTGGGACTGTTTTGACGTATTATTTTTAAAGTTTAGTGCAGGAATAACAAAGTGCTATTATTAGGGAATAATCTGTGTTTTGTTTCGAAACTCATGATACAATCAATTTCAGGACAAAACAACATCATCATTGGATTCAGGAGGTCCAAATTAAGGGGATATGGTCCCTCTTAATCTCTAACACATGTTATTTTTGCAGGTGTGAAAACGACTTCGCCAGAGAAGACGACCGAAATTAGGGCTCCGACGCTTCTCCGGTTCACATGTTTTATTATATATTGTTTGGTTTCTATTATGTTGACAAATTGGAAACGCAACACAATTGGTTGAGATGGAGGCTTGTTAAACGAGAGGGTGTGGGTTCGATCCCTGTCTTGCAATGTTTTTTTTTGTTATTTTCCAAACTAACATGCATGCTTACAATATATTGATCAATTCCTGTTTTCTATCACCAACAACATATTGGCTCAGTGGTGAGACGTGCACTTGTGACTCTAGGGGCGTGGGTTCAACACCCACCCCATGCAAATCTTGTTTCTTCTATTTTCTAACCTAATTTCTTTTCTTTTTCTTTTCTAACCCTAATTAATTTCTAATTAATCATCATTAAACTAACCTATTTTTTTCTTAATACTAATAAATTAGGATTAGGATTTTAGTTAATAATTATTTTTTCTTATAAATGTTATTTTTACTAATTAATTAATTAATCAACCTTTTTTTTTAATATCAAAATCAATTAGAATTTAGGTTTTATTAATTACAATCATTTAAATTATTTTATATAAAACACAAAAACATTAAAACATTTTTTCTAACATCTTTTCTTATTTCTTTTGCTATTTAAATTCCTAGAACAATTGTATAGGTCGCTACTATAAATGTTATAGCTTAGATTTAAATTCCTGCATTTTTTTCCTAATTATGTACCTGCTCACATGATGTAATAGCTTAGGTTTTACTTTTCGCACGTTATATAACTGTTAGTAATTAAGGTTTGTATGGAAAGACCAAAAGCAATCTAGACAACCCTAATTTCCAAGATAAATATAATTGAAAACAAAAACTTTTCACACTTGCACCTCTAGGGTAACCTCTCTTGTTTCCTTATGATATTGGTCACGTCCCTCGAACGTAGGGATACTTTAGTAAAGGACCCTCGATCAAATCATCATTGCCCCTTTCGAATAAAGATCATAATCCCTCGATGATCCTTCGAGTTGCCTATAAAATGATCTAGTCCCTTCGAGTTTCCCATGAACAAATGATGATAGTCCCTTCGACAAAATTGCTAAAGTATCCTTACATGTTGCCTTCAATGACCATACGATGATCCTACACATGTCCCTTTACATCCAATAGATAGGGCTACCTACCAACTAATTATATGGACAGTACTATCTCTAAAGGAGAAGGAGAATAACAAGAAAGAGCTCATTAGTGGGTAAGAAACTCCTAATTTCTTGCTCACAACTTTTCTAAAAAAACACATTTTTACACATCACTTTCAAAACAACAAATATTTAAAAAAAAACATTGTATACATTATTGAGGACTGATACAAGAATCATTACAAAGTTAGCCTTACATTGGCATTTCAAAATATTTTCAAATCACACACACACAAAGCAAGTTTCAAAAGTGAGCTAAAAAATTAAGAGCCCGTAGATAACTATGGATGAAGAGGGTGCTAACACCTTCCATTTTCATAACTTACCCCCCGAACTCAAAATCTATCAAAGGTCTTTCTTGTTCTTTTCACATTTCTTAAATATTGGATAAAAGAAAAGTCGGTGGCGACTCTTGCTATCCGCACATTTGGATAACACCAAAAAAGTCAATTCTCCCACCGTATTACAGATGCCTACAATAAAAGCCAAAGGTTGTTGCAACCCCTCCAACAGGATGGGGATAATGGGGGAGAAAAGGTTAGAGGATGTTTAGGCCAAGGCAAAAGAGGTATCTCCTGAGAAGAACTTTTTGTAAAATTCTTTAAATGCTACTCTCCTTTGCCATAAATATTTGGAAAATGATGTGTCAAAGCTAAACAACAAGGTTGTGTTTGCTTATGGAATCTACTTTGAGTGTTGTTGCACCCTAAAATTTACCCTCTTGATTTAGGCTTATGTTTCATCATAAATATCATGTTGTATTGCATTCATACATTATGATGGGATCAAAGTATTTTAGTTATCAAAGTCTTCCTCAAGCTTTGGAAGATTGATTGTATTGACAAGTTGCTCAAGGAGAGACCTATCATA
Organism: Vicia faba; assembly: GCA_948472305.1. NCBI lineage: Eukaryota > Viridiplantae > Streptophyta > Magnoliopsida > Fabales > Fabaceae > Vicia > Vicia faba. Next base: position 341,393,896 of record OX451736.1, read on the forward strand.
TAAACCTCTGGGTCTTTCAAGTCCAAAGATATCACATATCTCAAGATATCTTATCCACCTCATTGGATCCCTAGAAGATTGAATATTTTGTTGATTCTAGGGAGAATCACATCCTTTTGATTCATCAGTCAAAATTAGGGTTTTGTTCAAATTGGAGTAATTGGGGTCTAGATGAGCCAAGTATTGAAGCATCATTCTTTTATCATCATTGGAATCAAATTTGTTTAAGGAGTCTCTCACGATGCCCAATGGAATTAGGGTTTTGAAGCTTGATCAGTTATCTCCTAATGCAGAGTGCAAAATTAGGGTTTTGGATTTAATCAAGATTTTTCTAACTTTTTCACCCAAGTTTGTTTCCATGCTTCACCATATGATATTAAGAATCTATGATTGAAAAATTGAGGTTCAATTTGGATTGAAAGTGGCTCAATTAAATCAAAGGGGAAAAACAGTCATTTCACTCAAAAGTCAACCAAAGTCAGAGTTGACTAAGTGGACTTTTGGTCAACATGAGGCATTTGACATGTATTTTCATGGGAAATGATCATTGGTGATTGAATTTTATGGGATTTGCAAGTTTGAGAAGTTGCTTGGATTTGAAGTTATCTGGAAGTATGAAAAATTCAGTAAGTGTCAATGATTATTGCCTGACATTGCAAGGGCGTAACTTTCTCATTTTTCATGGGACTTTGGTGGTTCTTTTGGCCAGTTGAAGAGGGGAAAGAAATCTACAAGGGCCTATAGGGGATAAAAAACACACTTCTTGCTGAAAATTGGAAGTTATTGGCCTTAGAAGTTCAGGGCAAGTTAGGAAATTTTTGATGCATCTTGGGCATCTGGCCAGGAAAGGCAAGGCATTTGTCCTAGGAAATTCATCAAACAGTTGGTGACATGCCTATAATTTTTGATTCAAGGCATAATTCAAAAATGTGCCTCGTGCATTTTGAAGAGGGCTATGAAAGCTTCTCATTAAACTTGGAATCACTCAAATTGGATTAAAATTGAGGAATTTGTAATTTGAGGAAGTTGGGTGGCAAAACCAGATTTTTGAAGGCACATGGGTAGGCCAGTGCGTGCGTAGTCTTGGGCAAGTTAGCTTGACTTGCCCAGGAATCCTAATGTCCATATCCCTTTCATTTCTCCACCATTTTTTTATGAATCAAAGATCATTGTGAAGCTCATCATATGAATTTTAATTGGCTAAAATGTTTTGGAAAATGCACGAGCCAATTTAAAATGGCCTCAGTTGGAAGTCAGCTAATTTTTGGTGTATGCTTGGTGTTGTACCCCAAAATTTTCCCTCCCATTTTTCATTTAAGATACTATCCTAGGACTTCTCGAATACCTAATTTGGCTCAGAAGTGGATCAGACAGATTCTCTTCCTAAGAAGTAAATCAGCAATTAGGTTTTTGCCTTTTTCAAAGAAAGTTGAGTCTTCAAGGTTTAAAATGGTCTTCATAGGTCTTCATGTCTCCTCACAGTTGTTTAAGTCAGTTTTCAAACCTCACATTGCAAGCTTGCTCAATCTATGGTCCAGATAACTGAAAACGACTACGTCGACTTGAAAATTGCCTTTTTGCAAGAACAAATTCAAACAATCGTAACTTCTTCATTATTCAATATTTTTAAATGATTTTTTCTTGCATATGATTCTCCTTGATTCCATACCAAATCTCTCTTCGCAAATCAAGAGCTGATTATGCGTAAAGGATCACCAAAAATTCGAATGCATTGGAAGTCGCATCATGAATTTTGACCTAATTTCAAATAATAGCCGTCTGATTTCTAAGAATTGTGATTTCTTCAAGTTACAAGACTTTGAGACGATTATTTCCGTTCATGATCATATGTGATGTCTCTCACGGATTTATCTTCAAAAAAATCGAAGAAAAAATTGGGTTTGGAAGACTTTAAAATTATCGAATCGTCGTAAGGCATTTGTTGATTTTAAATTTTTCTTAAACAAAGTTTACTGAAAGATTAATGTTTGTTTTCAGAGTATGTTTTGCTTGGACAAGATGTGAAGATTAAGAGTATCGTTTAAAACGACCTTGATTTTGGATTCAAGTCATCATGTTGGAAATTATGTTAGGATATTAGGGAATTGATTTGAGGATTCTTTTGAACAAAATTTCGGATTTCAATTCAAGTTGGCAAAGCGCTATGTGATATCACAAGTTTCGTCTAAATTTTCTATGATTCACTCACGTGAATCATTTTAAATTCAAGGTACCAATGAACAAAGTCGCTAAAATTTGCTCAAGCGAGCTTTCAATACTCGAACTTCGTTAAAATGCAAGCATGACCAAAATTGTGCTTCGATGCATGATTTCTCTAAGTTACAAATCTCATGGATCAAATTAATTATTTCAAACAATTCCATTCAAGATATTTTCAACTTCATCGCACCATCAAGAGAAATCCCAAATAACTCTCATGGCCTAATTCAAAAAAAGTCGTTCAAAGACCAAACATTGTTATTCAACAAAATCAAAATTATTTCATTCAAGAACCATCAAGATCAAGTTTCAAACTCATTCATGATACATCAAGCCATGATAAAAAGAAATTTTCATTCAAGGAATATTACACAAAAGATACATTAAAAGAATTTAAATCATTTCCTAAAATTCTAAGCCCAACTCTTAAGACTACATCCAAAACCATGTTTCTGTCCAACCATTCAAAACAGCTCCACAAAATAGCTTTGCTGCTGCCCCTGCATAAATCAGCCCATAAAACTGCCCAAAACAATCCTGCTACCTTGCTGCCAATTGCCCTACTATACCTGCTATGTTATGCTGCCAAAACTGTACCAAAACAGCCCATACAACAGTCTAAAAACCTGTAATGTGCTGCCCCAAAATCTGTCCAAAACCTGTCCAACAAATTGCATAAAATCAACAATATGAGAACTGCAGGAAAAAAGCAATAAAGAGTATGGCAAATATGTTCAAAATCTATTCAACAACTCATTAGTTTTCCCTCCTAAAGATACTTTTATTTGATTAAAGAAAGGGGCAACACTGTAAAGGGGGAGAGGAGGAGTGATATACAGATAAAAAAAAAATTTCTCAACACAGCCGGGGAAAAGAAAAAGAAACGAAAAAAACATACCCTACAAAAAGATTAACCCTTTGCTATCATCTCCTCTCGATCCAGCCTTTGTTCCGAACCAAAAATTCCACAACACTCAACAAAATACAGATCACAACAGAAGTATATCACAAAAGGTCAACGTTTCAGATAGAAGGGAAAGGAACCAAGTTCAAACTCACCTCTTTTCAGAATTGAGTTAGAGATTCCGATAGGTATTATTTCTTCCACTCTTTTTCATAAATTTCTCTTATATATCTCTGCTTGTTTATGCTCTGAGTTTGTTCTTTTCTCTGAGTTTGTTGTCGTTGTTGTTGCTTTTGTCCAAATCAAATCATGAACCTACAAACTGAAAAGCTGTTGTGGTTATTATCTATTGTGAACTTGTGAAACATGAGTATTTTGTGTGATTATTGTATTGAAAGCAGATGCTGTTTTGAAAACAAAATAAAAAAACTAACAATCTTTAATTATAACTCTCCTAATTCAACCTTCAAAACTTTAAACTCATACACCCTTTCATACAGAATTACATAGAAATTTGCAAAGATTTTTTAACATACCTTTTCTACTGTCTTTAATAGAGCTCTTTCCTCTGTTCAATAACAACCACAAATACCCCCATCGTCTTCAGCCTTCACTTGCACAACCTACACAAACTCACCACCAAATCTCAGAACCACATCCCTAATCCCAATCTTTTCGACTACAACTCCGTTATCACCTCTTACACAACAAATTCCCAAAACTCGTCTCAGTTCACCTCAGCCATCATCAACGTCCACTGAAATTGGAATTTCTGCAACCTCTGTTCACCTACGGACATCGACCGTAACAATCCCTCCACTGTCATCCTCAACTGAAGCCAACCTCCATCAATCTTTGTTCACTGTGAAACTTAACACGAATTAACCATATAAATACAAAAGAAATAAAAAAATGGAGTTTCTAGAGAAAAATATAGAAATTGATGCTAAAACGGTACCATCAAATGAAGAAGAAACTGGAGAAGGAAACAGAAATCTCAAAGGCGTGGTGTTTTCTATTTTGAGTCGATTTCCCCCCTCGCAAGGATCGCGTTAAGCTTCGGCAACTTTAATCCCAGTTTGGGGATATTCAGAAGATTTTTTCCTCTTTCCTCAAGAGTTTTCTTCCAGAGTACAGTTTAAGCATGCACGAGTATCTCAAAACTAAGCTTGTTCAAAAGGATAGGTTGAATTTGCCAGTAAACTTGTTTCCAAGAGGGTTGCTAATAGTTAAATTGGTGAACAAATAGGAAGAGAAAATATTAATTTCTGTCTTTTCATGATACAACATAGAGATAAGAGTTGGCTGGAAATAATAATTAACTCTATTTTGCTCCCTTCCCACAAAAGCCGTGCGATGTGTTTTTCTGTGTGTTTAGGTTTTTTTTCAAAAAAAACCTTCCCTTTCTCTTCATGCTCGAGTCAGCCCAATGGGCTTGTTGGCCAAATCCACTATCAATTTTCATCTTATATTTCAATTAAATCATAATAATAATATTTAATTAGCATAGTCCAATGGGTAAGGTCTGTATATTGTAATCAAGGAGATCTGGGTTCAACACTTTGCCAAGCCTTTTTTTTATTTTGTTTCTAACTCTTTGGCCTTATAAATTAGTTTAGGTTTAGTTTTTTGTTTTATTTTATTATTTTATTTTTTTAATATTTTTTTTAACTTCAATTAAATAAAAATATATAATTTCAAAATTATTTAATTAATTTAGTTTAGGATTTTGTAAATAATTTCACTAGTTAACTTTTTACTTAGTCTTAAATTGTTCTTGTTTAATTTTCTTCGTAATAAGAAAAATATCAAAAGATATATACATTCGATTTAATTTCTTTGTAATAAATTATTTGTCTCCTATAGAATAGAATTTTATTTTCGATTCTTTATTAATTAATTTTTACTTCATAGACTATTGTAGTTTTAATTAATTTGTTCGATTCAATTTGGTTGTATTGTTTGCTTATTTTGACTGTTAATCGCATTAATCCATCCCCATTTGTAAATTTGTACCCCCATTCCCGAAAGCTTTGTAATAGCGTAGAATTTCAATTCCCGTAATTTACTGTTTTCTTTATAATGTATAGTAATTAGGTGTGTATGGCAAGATAAAAAAACAATCAATAGATAACCTAATTTCAAAGACAAAATAACTTGAAACGAACACACTTTTTGACATGCGCACCTCTAGGGTAACCTCGTTCGTTGCCTCGGAAATATAGTCATGTCCCTCGAACATGGACGTTTTAGCAAAGACCCTCGATAAAATATTGTAGTCCCTCGATGACCCTCGACGTTGCCTACGGTAAACGATCTAGTCCCTAAAACGACATTGCTAAAACGTTCCATGAGTTGCCTTCTATGTTTATACAAACGTCCCTACACCCGTCCCTTCATATCCAACGATGGGAATTCTTACCAAAAATAAATGGTAAGATAGTCATATCTAAAGGAGAAGGAAAAGCATATTTAAGACCTTTCGAGTAGGTAGATTCGCTCCTAGTTACTCGCTTGCTCATTACAAAAACACTTTTACACACCAACACTCTCATTTCAAAACATTTTCCAAAATATAAAACATTTTGTATACGTTCTTATAGAGACGAGAACCATTACAAAATATCTTTCCAAAAACCACTTTTTATACCAAAAAATCCTTAAACACGTCTTTGAACTATCTTTCGAAACAAAACTTTGTAGGCGTTCTTATAGAAACGAGAACCATTACAAAGACATTTTTTCAAAACACTTTCAAAACCCACACCACAAAGCACATTCAAACAAAAGCAGGTTGATCTAGAGAATAACTAAGAGCCCATGGAAAACCATGGATGAAAAGGGTGCTAACACCTTCCCTTTTCATAATCTACCCCCCGAACTCAAAAAAACTTCTCTAAAGGTCTTTCCTGTGCTTTTTCACCTTTCCTTTTTGGATAAAAGAAAAGTCGGTGGCGACTCTTGCTAGACCGTAACATTTGCAAACACAAACGCAAAACCTCAAGTCAATTCTCCCACCGTATCACAGAACTGGCGACTCTGCTGGGGATTTTATAAAAGTGGGGTTACCTTAGGATTATATCACCTTTACTCGCTTTCATTATTTGATTTGTGTGATTTATATTTAGTTCTTTGTATTGGGCTTTCTTTGATCCTCCACCCGGATTTGGGACACCTTTTTAGGTAAATAGAAATAGATTGTGGAAACTGTACGACGTAGACCGATACGGTTGAAACAATGGCTATGTTAGTGTGACACATTTGTGGGTACCAATATCCCTCGTGGTGAATCGAGGAGAATACGGGGCCACTGAGTTGCATCATGAAGCACTAATTGACTTTAGAACCATTAGGACGGAGTGAGATAGCCAGTTTCGGTGTAGAGTTGAAAATTGGTTGATACTCGATACTACACTCATTGAGGCTAGAATTTTGGGATATCTCGGCCGCAAGAAAAGATTGTTGTGCTGAGATGATGCCTAAGAGAAAGGTCGGTGATATTGAGATCCTTTAGAACCCAATCACTATTACTAGGACAGGTTGAGCCAACTAAACTTCAAGAGGGTACTTACCTACAAAACTCATGCAAGTCTAAAACATAGGGACTTGTTTGTTGCGTGTGTATATATTTACTTATACATAAACATCATAAACATCATGAACATCATATGCATGCTCACTAACCATTTCAAGGATTTAGATATTTATCTTTGTTTTTGTTTTGTAGGACATGAATTCTCTCAGAAGAAACACCATCTGAATCAGCTTTGTAAAAGCACATCCTCAACTTCAAGAGCTAGCCTCAAGAGTGCCCGGGGATTCTCCTTTTACCAAGAAATATGGTCGACTCCTCAGTTTGGCTACATCCAACTTCCAAGAAGATATGATGTGTTTACTATTCCAATTCTTTGATCCCGTACATCATTGTTTCACTTTCCCGGACTATTAATTGGTACCTACACTGGAAGAGTTCTCTCTACTCTTAGGGGTGCCTGTGCTTGATCAAATACCATTCACCGGTCTAGAAGGGATTCCAAAACCTAAATTCATCGCCGAAGCTTTGCATATGAAGAGGGCCGACATCATAGCCAATTGGGAGACAAGAAGCGGGGTTAAAGGCTTTCTAGCTAAGTTTTTATTGGAAAGGCTCGTTCATTCTGGGAAGACATGGATTTCCAAGATTTCGAAGATGTCCTGGCTCTTCTCATTTATGGTTTGGTTCTGTTTCCCAATTCAGACCTATTCATAGACGTTAACGCCATCAAAATCTTTCTCTCTCGCAATCTTATACCTACCTTACTAGGAGATATCTTGCATTGACTTCATACCCGCACCATGAAGAAAAGAGGTACTCTTTTGTGTTGTATCCCCCTACTCGCTAAGTGGTTCACTTCACACCTACCTCAGTCAACATTGAAGAACGAGTAAAGACTGACTTGGTCTCAAAGGATGATGTCTCTCACCCACTATGATATCCGTTGGTGTTCGAGATCCTTGGAAGATGTCTCTATCATTGACCGCTGTGGGGAGTTCCCTAACGTACCTCTGCTTAGTATTAGGGGAGGTATCACCTGCAACCCATGCTTAGCTCTTCGGCAGTTTGGGTATGCCCGAAGAGACGGCCCTCATGAGATGCTCATCCAAGGTCTGATGTTCGACTACGACAAAGAAGACCAAGGTTACCGCCAGAGGTTTACACATGCATGGAGAATGGTGAACAAGGTGGACAGTAGGACTTTGGGACATGAAAATTCTATCCCTCTCGAGCCTTACCTTAGGTGGGTACGGGCTCGTGCCCAGAGTCTCTTGATGCCTTACCCTTCCATCCTTCCTGTCATCATTGAGCCTGTTATTGAAGGAGACATCCCATATACCATTCTTCATCCTGACATGCCTACCTCTCTTGAAGACCTGCAGAAAGCTTGGGTTCAGTTGAAGGAAGAGCGAGACACCTTTGAAGCCCAGTACTATGCCAGTGAAAAGATGGTTATAGAGCTCACCAAACTGGTTCATGAAGAGAAAAACCTGAATGCCTACATTGCTCCAAAGAGGATGCGTTCAGTCTTTTTGTCTTAGGAGATTTGCTGTATTTTGTTTCTTTCATTGTAAGCCCAAGGAGGTGTGATGTATTCAAACTTGGTTTTATTAATATAACGTGTGTTATTTTTGGTTTGAACAAATTTAAATCTCTAAATTTCCTTGAAATCATTTGCATATTGCATCTTCATTCATCATAACATCATACAGGTTTCTCATAACAGGTCACCTTATCCTTCTACTGTTTATTTCAGTGAGATGGATGTTGAATAGAATGTGAAAGATCTTCAGGCGCAGAATGCCCAATTTCAACAAATGCTCTTGGCTCTGACAAAAGGACAAGAGGAGTTGAAGACTCTGCTATCCAAAGAGAAGAAGAAGAAAACGAAGAAATCAGCCGGTGTTGTGATCATGGGAAGAAGGTTTAAAGGACAAGCCAGGCGATCTTTGGACTTTGCGACATCATCAGGTGAAGGAGATAATCGAGGAGACGGGACCCAGGAAGTGAACAACGACCCAACATCCGAAGAAGAGGAAGAGCTTGATTACTCTGAGGAACAATATCCTCCTGCTGATGATAAATACAAATAACTAGAGGATCCTTTGAATGCTATGGAGATTCAGAGGGTACCCGATTTGGACTTTGAATAATTAAGACTCATCTTAGGGGTTGTCATCCCACAAAAAATCAAGGTCTGCACTTTCTCCAAGTACGACGGTGTCTCTTGCCCGAAGCTACATCTAAGGTCATACGTCAGAAAGATTCAACCCCACACGGCTGACAAGAATCTGTGGGTGCATTTCTTCCAAGAGAGCTTATCTTGAACGTAGTTGGATTGATTCTATCAATTGGAAGGGACCAATGTTCGCAATTGGGAAGATTTGGCCGCCGCTTTCTACAAACAATATCAGTACAATGCTGATTTAGCTCCGACTAGGGTGCAGTTACAAAGCATGTCTATGGGAACGGGTGAAGGTTTCAAAACCTATGCTCAAAAATGGAGGGATCTCGTAGGTAGGGTCCAGCCCCCTCTAGCCGACAGAGAATTAGTGGATATGTTCCTAGGCACCTTGTTAGGACCATTTTTCAATCACCTGATTGGGAGTTCCTCAGCTGGGTTTACTGAATTAATCATGACTGGTGAGCGGGTCAAGGCCGGTATAAAAAGCGGCAAAATTCAAAGAGATGTATCCTCGAGTATGGTGAAGAAGCCCTTTGTTGGAAAGAAGGAGGTCAGTGCTGCATATGACTATAGGAATCAAAATAAAACTGACCGTCACCCGGCGGTAGGGGCTGTTATGATTACTAATCCTGTGCCAAATCAGCAGCGAAATTATCAGCGCAAACCAGAAGTGCCCATGAGAAGATTTACCCGGATTAACATGACCATGTATCAAGTTTTGCCACACCTTCTAAAGACCAATATGGCATCTTTAAAGGAAGCTCCCAAGAACCCCAATACTGCTTCTCCTCGCTATAACCCGAACGCCCGATGTGCCTATCATTCTGAAAGCCCGGGGAACGATACAAATGACTGTTGGGCCTTAAAGAATAAGGTGCAAGACCTTATAGATGCGAAAGAGATTGAATTTGATACCCCAGAAACGCCTACTGTAATAACGACACCAATGCCCAGACATGGCCAAGGTATCAACGCCATTGATGATGATCATTTTGTCTCCTCTATGAATGACTTAATTACCCCTTTGTTGATAATTAAACAGAATCTACTGCAAGCCAGTTTGTTTTCGGGTTGTGATGAAAATTACCACTCGTGCAAGTCTCTACCGAACGGTTGTTTGTTACTAAAGATAGGCGTCCAGTGCCTGATGACTAGCAAAGAAATCCTATTTGAAAAGCTACCCCTTATCAAGAGTTCTTATCAAGATGTTTCGATAATCACCATTTCCGACAATCCTCCCAGGGTCTCCCCCAAAAGACCCGTCAGGATTACATCTGTCCCAAGATCCGCACCTTTAATCATCACTATGCCAAGACCAATATCATACTCGTCGGATAAAGCTGTTCCCTGGAGTTATGAAGCTGACGTTTATTACTATGGCGTCAAGCAAGATCAGTTGGCTGTCAAAGACGAAGTTGTGAGAGATATTGATCCCGATAACAGTAACATCACTGAGACCAGCAAAATAACAAGAAGTGGAAGAGTCATCTCACCTGAGATTTCTCCAAAGATCGTTGCTACTCCTGTGATCATTCCTACTGCCACTCCTACCGACACACCCAGTGATACTCCTACTGTTATCCCTGCTACCGATACAAGGGGCAAAGAGGTCTTGAATGAGCCAATCCAAACAAGAGAGTGTCCCGAGATCATCCTTGAAGCTTCTAGAAAAGAGATAGAAGAAATACTGAAGATAATCAAGAAAAGTGACTACAACATTGTCGAACTGTTGGGGCATACCCCCTCAAAGATATCATTATTGTCTTTACTTTTGTGTTCTGAGACCCACGCCAAAGCCTTGGAAAAGTTTCTTAAGACCGCTCACGTGCCCCAAGAGACCTCCATCAACCAATTTGAAAACTTTGTGGCCAGTCTAACTGCTGATAACAGATTGGGCTTTTCCGATGCTGATTTAACCTCTAAGGGAAGGAAGCACAATGATGCCTTACATATTTCCATTGAATGCAGGGGCACCACACTTGCCCATGTTTTGGTGGATACCGGCTTATCATTGAATGTTTTACCCAAAAATGCTCTCGACCGACTTGATTGCGAGGGGCTCATCTTGAAACCAAGCAACATCTTAGTAAGGGCCTTTGATGGCTCCAAGAGGATAGTGCACGAAGAAGTTAGTATCCCCATAAAAATTAGGACTCAGACTTTTGACTCAATTTTCTATGTGATGGACATCCGCCCTTCATATTATTGTCTATTAGGTCGACCCTGGATCCATGGTGCTGGTGCCGTCACTTCTACCCTACACCAAATTCTAAAATACCCGATTAAAGGAAAGATTGTCACAGTTCACGGAGAGGAAGAGTACATGGTTAGCCATCTGAACTCTTTCAGGTATGTTGAAATGGATGGTGAATTCATATAGACTCCCTGTCAGAACTTTGAGGAGGTTCCAGCAACGGTCGCGGAAACCAAGTCTACTCCAAAGGTCCCAAAGATTACCAGACCTCCACTGAAGATGGCCTCTTTGAAAGATGCTCGAGCAGTAGTTGAAGAAGGCGGGTGTACCATCTAGGGTCAGCTTTCAGATATTCCCTACAAGTCCGACAAATTTGGGTTAGGGTTCACTTCAGAGGCCCAAAGAGCTGTTCGACGTTCTCGTACTGGGGGACCACCTATGCATATCAGCAATCAAGGAGTTAATGCAGTCGAAGAGAGTGATGGCAGCTGTGATATGGACGAATGGATTTTTCCAACCATCGACGGGGGGCTCAACAATTGGGAGGCCAAAGATTTCATTCCTATTACTTTTATTCAAGAGTAATTGTCTTTTAACATTTTCAGGCTTGTAATATTTAAACAATTCGGACTTTTAAAACCTTGTGTCTTACCCGAGGCACAACGGTCCATTTGTGAGGGTTGTCACTTCATTCTCATATGTCATTAATGAATCATGGACGTTTTTTGCATCAAATTTTGTGTTATTTTGTTTTTCTTTCATACATTTTATTTTCTTTCAAAAGTAGCTATGCTCTTACACACACTAACATATCAAAATGTAGATCTACATCCACTCAGGATCCCATGGGTAACAGTTCTACTGGCCAATTGTGACTTTGAAAATCTGATCTACCAAGCCGATGATGAAAGTGAGGAAGATTGTGAGGTGCCAGAGGAGTTGGCCAGGTTGTTGCAGCAGGAAGAAAGGACCATTCAGCCGCACGAAGAGCCGGTCGAAACAATTAACTTGGGAACTGAGGAAGACAAAAAGGAGGTCAAGATGGGTGCCAATTTGGAACCTAATGTCAAGGAGTGTCTGATTCAGTTATTGCACGATTATGTTGAAGTCTTTGCCTGGTCGTACGAAGACATGCCGAGACTTGATATAGACATTGTGGTACATCGTCTGCCTACAAGAGAAGATTGTCCTCCAGTGAAGCAAAAGGTTCACCGCATGAGGCCTGATATGTCAGAAAAGATCAAGGCAGAAGTCATGAAGCAATTAAATGCTGGATTTTTGGCTGTCACCTCTTATCCCCAATGGGTGGCCAATGTTGTTCCTGTTCCCAAAAAAGACGGTAAAGTGAGAATGTGTATGGACTACCGAGATTTGAATAGAGCAAGCCCCAAAGGTGATTTCCCACTCCCCCACATCGACATTCTAGTTGACAATACGGCACAACACAAAGTGTTTTCCTTCATGGACGGTTTCTCAGGCTAAACCAAATCAAAATGGCGCCTGAGGATATGGAGAAAACAACCTTTGTTACACAGTGGGGCACTTTCTGCTATAAGGTCATGCCATTTGGACTGAAGAATGCTGGGGAAACTTATCAACGCGCCATGGTAGCTTTATTTCATGACATGATACATCATGAGATAGAGGTCTACGTAGATGATATGATATCCAAATCGCAAATGGAAGAAGAGCACCTTGATCACTTACAGAAACTGTTTGAGAGGCTGAAGAAGTACAAGTTGAGATTGAATCTAAACAAGTGCATGTTCGGAGTCCGGTCTGGTAAGCTCCTAGGCTTTGTTGTCAGCAACAAAGGTATCGAGGTTGATCCTGCCAAGGTTAAAGCGATACAAGAGATGCCTTCTCCTTGTACTGAGAAAGAAGTCAGAGGATTCTTGGGACGTTTGAATTACATCGCCAGGTTCATTTCTCACCTGACAGCTACTTGTGAGCCAATCTTTAAGCTCTTGAAAAAAGATCAAGTAGTCAAATGGAATGACGAATGCCAAGTTTCTATTGAAAAAATCAAGGAATATTTACAAGAGCCTCCTGTGTTGTTACCACCCGTCGAGGGAAAACCTTTAATCCTGTATTTGACTGTTTTAGAAAACTCAATGGGGTGTGTGTTGGGGCAGCATGACGAGTCTAGCCGAAAAGAGCATGCTATTTATTACCTGAGCAAAAAGTTTACCGACTGTGAAACAAGATATTCACTGCTCGAGAAAACTTGCTGCGCTCTGGAATGGACTGCTCGCCGGTTGAGACAGTATATGATGACCCATACTACTCAGTTGATATCTAAAATGGATCCGATAAAATACATCTTTGAGAAGCCCACTCTTTCTGGGAGAATAGCGAGATGGAAGATGATCCTGACAGAATATGACATACAGTATAATACCCATAAAGCTATAAAGGGTAGTGTATTGGATGATCACCTTGCTCACCAAGCTATGGAAGACTATCAGTCCATGAAGTTTGAATTCCCGAATGAAGACATCATGACATTAGACAACTGTGAAAAAATCAGGCCATATGACGGACCTAAACAAGGATCCCGATGGACCCTATTCTTTGATGGAGCATCCAATGCACTGGGCAATGGTATCGGTGCCGTAATCATATCTCCGGAGGGATGCCATACTCCCTTTACTGCCAGACTTTACTTCAACTGTACAAACAATATGGCAGAATACGAAGCATGCATCTTTGGTCTCAAAGCTGCTATAGACTTAGGGATCAAATCCTTGGATGTATTTGGAGATTCAACCTTGGTCATCAGTCAGATCAAAGGAGAATGGGACACCAAACACCCCAACCTTATCCCTTATAAAGAACATGTGTTGACATTGTTGCTGCATTTTGAGAAGATTACCTTCGAGCATTTCCCGCGAGAAGAAAATCAGCTAGCAGACGCACTAGCTACAATGCCATCTATGTTTAAACTTAATTAGGATAATGAGGCTCCTCAAATCACCATTGAGCGGATGGATGAACCAGCCTACTGTCACGAGATCGATATTGAAGGAGTAGTGGATCAACCTTGGTTCCATGAAGTTAAAAGGTATCTCGAGTGTCAGGAATATCCAGAAGGAGCTTCAGTGAATGACAAGAAGTTCCTAAGAAGTTTCTCGGCTAAGTTCTTCCTTAGTAATGGTATTTTATACAAACGCAGTCATGACTCATTATTACTTCGATGCGTAGACAAGGTTGAAGCTGAATGGATCATGGTCGAATTACACGAAGGCACTTTTGGTACCCATTCCAGTGGGCACACAATGGCAAAGAAAATCCTACGGGAAGGCTATTATTGGTCTACCATGGAGGCAGACTGCTATCAACACTCTCGGACTAGCCATAAGTGTCATATTTATACTGATAAAGTGCACGTACCTCCAGTTCCTCTGAACGTCTTGATGGCTCCTTGGCCCTTTGCTATGTGGGGAATCGATATGATTGGGGAAATCAAGCCAACGGCCTCCAATGGACACCCTTCATCTTAGTGGCCATAAACTATTTTACAAAGTGGGTTGAGGCAGCTTCCTTCGCTTCCGTTACTAAGAATGTGGTCGCCCGGTTCATCAAACAGAATCTCATCTGTCGGTACGATATCCCAGAGAGAATCCTCACTGATAATGGTATGAATCTAAATAACACTATGATCACCGCCTTGTGCGAGCAATTCAAGATTCAGTATCACAATTCTTCCCCTTACCGGCCAAAGATGAATGGTGCTGTAGAATCTGCTAATAAAAACATTAAGAAGATCATACAAAAAATGACAGTCACATACAAAGACTGGCATGAGATGCTACCGTTCGCTCTCCACAGGTATCGTACAATAGCTTGCACATCAACTGTGGCAACACCCTATTCTCTGGTATACAGCATGGAGGCTGTCTTACCTATTGAGGTCCAGATCCCCTATTTGAGGATCATGAAGGATGCTGGTTTGAACGAAGAAGATTGGATCCAGACTCGACTTGACAAGTTGAACTTGATTGATGAGAAGAGGTTAGCAGCTACCTGTCATGGTCAGATATACCAAAAACGCATGATCAAAGCTTTTAATAAAAAGGTCAAACGTCAGGTATATCGGGTCGGTGACTTGGTAATCAAGCATATCATCTTGCCACAAGGTGATCCCAGGGGAAAATGGACTCCTACATATGAAGGGCCATTTGTAATCAAAAGCATATTCTCTGGTGGAGCAATGATCTTGACCACTATGGATGGAGACGACCTCCCGCACCCTGTAAATACAGACATAGTCCAAAGATACTACGCATGATCAAAGACCCGCTAGGTTGACTGGCCTAGGCAAAAATAAGGGCTTCCCGACTAACCAAAAGGGTTTGGGCAAAAATAAGGGATGAAAAAAAAATCTGTACACCCGGCAAGTCGAAAACCCGAAAGGGCGGCTTGGGCAAAAAAGGGTATCCCGGTGGACTGAAAACCCGAGAGGGCGGTCCAGGCAAAAGTTAGGGATTGAAGCGTATGACTATGTCCCATTGGATCATCTTGCAGACAATCTTCAGTGTCAACCAATCAACTCAAATGGCTCTAAATCAATCTGATCAACTTCGCCGAGGCGACAAGTGGACAAGACATTCAGAAACATGAAGACTATAGCAGAATGAGAACCCCATGGGATTATTTGCACATAGCTATCTTTTCTTTGTATCAATTTTCATTTTTCACGACGACGTTCTTGCTAGAATTCTCATCTCACTGTACAAAAATACTTATCCAAGTTAATACAAAGATATCCCTTTTTGGAAGTGCAAAACCATCTTGTTTTTTCTTTGTTTCTGTGTTTTGTTTACAAAAACGTCCAATGATTTATTTTTGAACATATGCATTTGAACGTGATTACTATTACAAATAAACAGAAAACGGGAAGACAATTACTAATGACTTTAAGAAATAGGATAATATCTATAGGCCATTCCATAAAATCCCCGAAGGTATTTTCTCCAGCCAGAACGAAAGAAAATACATCCTACTACAGAATCATTAACGTATCTCCAGTATGCAGCCTGTTGGTATCAAGCATTCTTATACCCCTGACAGAGAAAAACTTCCAACTACCGCTCCAAAAGTTCCCCAGTAAGTTGCCCAACTTCTCAGATTTCCCTAGCAGGATTTCACGAAGTCTACAAGCAATGTCCGACATTTCCCTTCTACAACAGAGTTTATATTTGGAGATTAACCCACCAGTGCTTCAGAAGGGATTTATTTTCCCCACTTCCAGCAACACTACAACACAAATAATCTTTAATTCCATACAAGTACATACAATGCAATCTCATTTATTTTGAAAAAAAACATCACACCATGCATCGCATACATCATAGCTCTGCATACAATTAACTATTCACCTTTTGCAGGAAAGAGTCATTCGACAGGAAATTATCATCAACAAATTTCCAACAAGAAAAGACTATTCGACCACCTACATAGAAAAATATTTCTTTCAGATTCACTGGTTCAGATAAATCTCTCAATAGTTTATTCTGATTCGTTTCCAGATTCTTACTAGTTCAGATAAATCTCTCAACAGTTTATTCTGATTCATTTCCATATTCTCACTATTTCAGTTAAATCGCTCAACGGTTTATTCTGATTCGTTTCCAGATTCTTACTGGTTCAAATAAATCTCTCAACGGTTTATTCTGATTCGTTTGCAGACTCTCACTGGTTCAGATAAATCTCTCAACGGTTTTTTCTGATTCGTTTCCAGATTCTTACTGGTTCAGATAAATCTCTCAACTGTTTATTCTGATTCGTTTCCAGATTCTCACGTTTTCAGTTAAATCTCTCAACGGTTTATTCTGATCCGTTTCCAGATTCTCACTGGTTTAGATAAATCTCTTAACGGTTTATTCTGATTCGTTTACAGATTCCCACTGTTTCAGTTAAATTTATCAACGGTTTATTCTGATTCGTTTCCAGATTCCCACCGTTTCAGTTAAATCTCTCAACAATTTATTCTGATTCGTTTCCAGACTCTCACTGGTTCAGATAAATCTCTCAACGGTTTATTCTGATTTGTTTCCAGATTCTCACTGGTTCAGATAAATCTCTCAACAATTTATTCTGATTCGTTTCTAGATTCTCACTGTTTCAGTTAAATCTCTCAACGGTTTATTCTGATTCGTTTCTAGATTCTTACTGGTTCAGATAAATCTCTCAACGGTTTATTGTGATTCGTTTCCAGATTCTCACTGGTTCAGATAAATCTCTCAACAGTTTTTTCTGATTCGTTTCCAGATTATCACTGGTTCAGATAAATCTCTCAACTGTTTATTCTGATTCGTTTCCAGATTCCCACTATTTCAGTTAAATCTCTCAACAGTTTATTCTGATTCGTTTCCAGATTCTCACTGGTTCAGATAAATCTCTCAACGGTTTATTCTGATTCGTTTCCAGATTCCCACTGTTTCAGTTAAATCTCTCAACGGTTTATTCTGATTCGTTTCCAGATTCTTACTGGTTCAGATAAATCTCTCAACGATTTATTCTGATTCGTTTCCAGATTCTCACTGGTTCAGATAAATCTCTCAACGGTTTTTTCTGATTCGTTTCCAGATTATCACTGGTTCAGATAAATCTCTCAACTGTTTATTCTGATTCGTTTCCAGATTCCCACTATTTCAGTTAAATCTCTCAACGGTTTATTCTGATTTGTTTCCAGATTCTCACTGGTTCAGATAAATCTCTCAATGGTTTATTCTGATTCGTTTCCAGATTCCCACTATTTCAGTTAAATCTCTCAAAGGTTTATTCTGTTTCGTTTTCAGATTCCCACTGTTTCAGTTAAATCTCTCAACGGTTTATTCTGATTCATTTCCAGATTCTTATTGGTTCAGATAAATCTCTCAAAGGCTTATTCTTATTTGTTTCCAGATTCTCACTCGTTCAGATAAATCTCTCAACGGTTTATTCTGGTTCGTTTCCAGATTCTCACTGTTTCAGTTAAATCTCTCAACGGTTTATTCTGATTCGTTTCCAGATTCTTACTGGTTCAGATAAATTTCTCAACAGTTTATTCTGATTCGTTTCCAGATTCTCACTGGTTCAGATAAATCTCTCAACGGTTTTTTTCTGATTCGTTTCCAGATTATCACTGGTTCAGATAAATGTCTCAACGGTTTATTCTGATTCATCTCTAGATATTTACTGGTTCAGATAAATCTCTCAACGGCTTATTCTGATTCATTTCCAGATTCTTACTGTTTTAGATAAATCTTTCAACGGTTTATTCTGATTCATTTCCAAATTCCTACTTGTTCAGATAAATCTCTCAATGATTTGTGTTGATTCATCTCCGAACTTCTTCGGTTTCAATTTAAACCTCTCAACGGTTTATTCTGACTCTTCCCACTGACAATTTTTCTCTGGTTCAGATAAATTGCACCAAAATTTATTCTGATGCTTCCCAATCAAGATTAATCCAAGATATCTTTTGGTTCAGTTTAAATCGCTCCAAAAGATATTCTGCTTCTTTCCAACGACATTCAAGACTTCTGCTAGGTCCAGTTTAAATCGACCAAAGGTTTATTCAGATTTCCTTTCTGTTAAAGTCGAGTTCAGGCTTCATACACTTTTGTCAATGATCACCTTTGGATGGCATCTATAAGCCCATCTCCAACAACTCTCCATCATTTCTCCGAATGGCATCTTTAAGCCCATTCCCATACACAATCAAACAGCGCGTCATCAAGTGAAAATTTCTGGGCACTCTAGTGTTCAATCACCTTCTACTTTCAAGCCACGAACGACAAACACGTCGATCTCACTTTTCAAGTTTAAGAAGATTGAACAGGGGAAACTGTTGTACCCCAAAATTTTCCCTCCCATTTTTCATTCAAGATACTTTCGTAGGGCTTCTCGAATACCTAATTTGGCTCAGAAGTGGATCAGACAGATTCTCTTCCTAAGAAGTAAATCAACAATTAGGTTTTTGCCTTTTTCAAAGAAAGTTGAGTCTTCAAGGTTTCAAATGGTCTTCATAGGTCTTCATGTCTCCTCACAATTGTTTAAGTCAGTTTTCAAACCTCACGTTGCAAGCTTGCTCAATCAATGGTCCAGATAACTGAAAACGACTACGTCGACTTGAAAATTTCCTTTTTGCAAGAACAAATTCAAACAATCATAACTTCTTCATTATTCAATATTTTTGAATGGTTTTTTCTTGCATATGATTCTCCTTGATTCCATCCCAAATCTCTCTTCGCAAATCAAGATCTGATTATGCATAAAGGATCACCAAAAATTCGAATGCGTTGGAAGTCGCATCATGAATTTTGACCTAATTTCAAATAATAGCCGTCTGATTTCTAAGAATTATGATTTCTTCAAGTTACAAGACTTTGAGACGATTATTTCCGTTCATGATCATATATGATATCGCTCACGGATTTATCTTCAAAAAAATCGAAGAAAAAATTGGGTTTGGAAGACTTTAAAATTATCGAATCGTCGTAAGGTATTTGTTGATTTTAAATTTTTCTTAAACACAGTTTACTGAAAGATTAACGTTTGTTCTCAAAGTATGTTTTACTTGGACAAGATGTGAAGATTAAGACTATCGTTTAAAGCGACCTTGATTTTGGATTCTAGTCACCATGTTGGAAATTATGTTAGGATATTAGGGAATTGATTTGAGGATTCTTTTGAACAAAATTTCGGATTTCAATTCAAGTTGGCAAAGCGTTATGCGATATCACAAGTTTCGTCCAAATTTTCTATGATTCACTCACGCGAATCATTTTAAATTCAAGGTACCAATGAACGAAGTCGCTAAAATTTGCTCAAGCGGGCTTTCAATACTCGAGCTTCGTTAAAATGCAAGCATGACCAAAATTGTGCTTCGATGCATGATTTCTCTAAGTTACAAATCTCATGGATCAAATTAAGTATTTCGAACAATTCCATTCAAGATCTTTTCAACTTCATCGCACCATCAAGAGAAATCCCAAATAACTCTCATGGCCTAATTCAAAAAAAGTCGTTCAAAGACCAAACATTGTTATTCAACAAAATCAAAATTATTTCATTCAAGAACCATCAAGATCAAGTTTCAAACTCATTCATGATACATCAAGCCATGCTAAAAAGAAATTTTCATTCAAGGAATATTACACAAAAGATACATTAAAAGAATTTAAATCATTTCCTAAAATTCTAAGCCCAACTCTAAACTACATCCAAAACCATGTTGTTATCCAACAATTTAAAACAGCTCCACAAAATAGCTTTGCTGCTGCCCCTGCATAAATCAGCCCATAAAACTGCCCAAAACAATCCTGCTACCTTGCTGCCAATTGCCCTGTTATACCTGCTATGTTATGCTGCCAAAACTATACCAAAACAGACCATACAATAGTCCAAAAACCTGTAATGTGCTGCCCCAAAATCTGTCCAACAAATTGCATAAAATCAGTAATATGAGAACTGCAGCAAAAAAGAAATAAAGAGTATGCCAAATATGTTCAAAATATGTTTAAAAACTCAATAGTTTTCCCTCCTAAAGACACTTTTATTTGACTAAAGAAAGGGGCAGCACTGTAAAGGGGGAGAGGAGGAGTGATATACAGTTAAAAAAAATCTCTCAACACAGCCGGGGAAAAGAAAAAGAAACCAAAAAGACATACCCTACAAAAAGATTACAATCCCTTTGCTATCATCTCCTCTCGATCCAGCCTTTGTTCCGAACCAAAAATTCCACAACACTCAACAAAATACAGATCACAACAGAAGTATAGCCTAAAAGGTCAACGTTTCAGATAGAAGGGAAAGGAACCAAGTTCAAACTCACCTCTTTTCAGAATTGCGTTAGAGATTCCGATAGGTATTGTTTATTCCACTCTTTTGCATAATTTTTTTTATATATCTCGGCTTATTAATGCTCTGAGTTTGTACTTTTCTCTGAGTTTGTTGTCGTTGTTGTTGCTTTTGCCCAAATCAAATCATGAACCTACAAACTGAAAAGTTGTTGTGGTTATTATCTATTGTGAACTTGTGAAACATGAGTATTTTGTGTGATTGTTGTATTGAAAGCAGATGCTGTTTTGAAAACAAAATAAAAAAACTAACAATATTCAATTATAACTCTCCTAATTCAACCTTGAAAACTTTAACCTCATACACCCTTTCATACAGAATTACACATAAATTTGCAAATATTTTTAACGTACCTTTTCTACTGTCTTTAATAGAGCTATTTCCTCTATTCAATAGCAACCACAAATACCCCTATCATCTTCAGCCTTCACTTGTACAACCTACACAAACTCACCACTAAATCTCAGAACTACATCCCCAATCCCAATCTTTTCGACTACAACTCCATTATCACCTCTTACACAACTAATTCTCAAAACCCATCGTCTCAGTTCACCTCAGCCATTATCAACGTCCACTGAAATTGGAATTTCTGCAACCTCTGTTCACCCGCGGACATCGACCGTAACAATCCCTCCACCGTCATCCTCAACCGAAGCCAACCTCCATCAATCTTTGTTCACTGTGAAACCTAACACGAATTAACCATATAAATACAGAAGAAATACAAAATGGAGTTTCTAGAGGAAAATACCTAAATTGACGCTAAAGCGGTACCATCGAATGAAGAAGAAACTGGAGAAGGAAACAGAGAAATCTCAAAGGCGTGGTGTTTGCTATTTTGTGTCGATTTCCCCCCTCGCATGGACCGTGTTAAGCTTCGACAACTTTAATCCCAATTTGGGGATATTCAAAAGATTTTTTTTCCTCGTTCCTCAAGAGTTTTCCTCCAGAGTACAGTTTAAGCAGGCACGAGTATCTCAAAACTAAGCTTGTTCAGAAGGATAGGTTGAATTTTCCAGTAAACTTGTTTCCAAGAGGGTTGGTATTAGTTAAATTGGTGAACAAATAGGAAGAGAAAATATTAATTTCTGTCTTTTCATGATACAACATAGAGATAAGAGTTGGCTGGAAATAATAATTAACTCTGTTTTGCTCCCTTCCCAACAAAAGCCGTGCGATGCGTTTTTCTATGTGTTTAGGGTTTTTTCAAAAAAAACCTTCCCTTTCTCTTCATGGTCGAGTCAGCCCAATGGGCTTGTTGGCCCAATCCACTATCAATTTTCATCTTATATTTCAATTAAATCATAATAATAATAGTTAATTAGCATAGTCCAATTGGTAAGGTCTGTATATTATAATCAAGGAGATCTGGGTTCAACACTTTGCCAAGCCTTTTTTTTTATTTTGTTTCTAACTCTTTTGCCTTATAAATTAGTTTAGGTTTAGTTTTTTATTTTATTTTATTTTATTTTTAACTTCAATTAAATAAAAATATATAATTTCAAAATTAGTTAATTAATTTAGTTTAGGCTTTTGTAAATAATTCACTGGTTAACTCTTTACTTAGTCTTAAATTGTTCTTGTTTACTTTTCTTCAATAATAAGAAAAATACCAAAAGATATATACATTCGATTTAATTTATTTGTAATCAATTATTTGTCTCCTATAGAATAGAATTTTATTTTCGATTCTTTATTAATTAATTTTTACTTCATAGACTATTGTAGTTTTAATTAATTTGTTCGATTCAATTTGGTTGTATTGTTTGCTTATTTTGACTGTTAATCGCAATAATCCATCCCCATTTGTAAATTTGTACCCCCATTCCCGAAAGCTTTGTAATAGCGTAGAATTTCAATTCCCGCAATTTACTGTTTTCTTTATACTGTATAGTAATTAGGCGTGTATGGCAAGATAAAAAAACAATCGCTAGATAACCTAATTTCAAAGACAAAATAACTTGAAACGAACACACTTTTTCAAACGCGCACCTCTAGGGTAACCTCACTCGTTACCTCAGAAATATAGTCATGTCCATCGAACATGGGTGTTTTAGAAAAGACCCTCGATAAAAGATTGTAGTCCCTCGATGACCCTCGACATTGCCTATGATAAACGATCTAGTACCTAAAACGACATTGCTAAAACGTTCCATGAGTTGCCTTCTATGACTATACACCCATCCATTCATATCCAACGATGGGACTTCTTACCAAAAATAAATGGTGAGATAGTCATATCTAAAGGAGAAGGAAAAGCACATTTAAGACCTTTCGAGTAGGTAGATTCGCTCCTAGTTACTCGCTTGCTCATTACAAAAACACTTTTACACACCAACACTCTCATTTCAAAACATTTTCCAAAAGATAAAACATTTTGTATACGTTCTTATAGAGACGAGAACCATTACAAAATATCTTTCCGAAAACCACTTTTCATAACAAAAAATCCGCAAACACGTCTTTGAACTATCTTTCAAAACAAAACTTTGTACGCGTTCTTATAGAAACGAGAACCATTACAAAGACATTTTTTCAAAACACTTTCAAAACCCACACCACAAAGCACATTCAACCAAAAAGCAGGTTGATCTAGCGAATAACTAAGAGCCCATGGAAAACCATGGATGAAAAGGGTGCTAACACCTTCCCTTTTCATAATCTACCCCTCGAACTCAAAAAAACCTCTCTAAAGGACTTTCCTGTGCTTTTTCACCTTTCCTTTTTGGATAAAAGAAAAGTCGGTGACGACTCTTGCTAAACTGCAACATTTGCGAACACAAACACAAAACCTCAAGTCAGTTCTCCCACAGTATCAGACTTGGCCATGGAAAGTTTCAGTTTTTGGTTCAGTTTTGATTCAATCATTTCAGGGTCCACTTGCACATGCTTGGAACAAATTGGACACCTCATGGGCTTGCCAAAAAAGGCCAAACCAGGTGCATATCTCATGCCTCTCTCATTTTCACATTTTTTCCAAAATGAAACTTCTCACTCAAGCAAATCAGTCCCATGTGCAAAAGAGGACAACTCACATCATCACGCTTTTTGCACCCACTCACACTCTCTTTTTGTTGCTCAAAACGACTGCAAGAATTTCCTGAATACCAAGCAAAACAAAAATGGCCATCACACTTGTTTTGGTTTGACAAAGAATTCCCTTTTTCCCTGCAAAGACTCTCAGCTTGAATTACCACTCTAACCTCACTCCAAGCACTCTATATAAGCTGCTCAAGCTCTCCATTCACGGATACATGCATTGCATTGGAAGAAGCTCCTCAAAATTTTCTCATTTTTCTTTCTCTACAACTTGGATTGAGCAGCTCAATTCTCTTGATCTAGTCCTCATTTCTCTACTCAAACACCTTCATTTGAGTACAAGGAAGTTGTTCAGAAGGGTTTCTTGTTAGACTTCAGAGGCACCAAGTGAATTTATTTTTTACTTTTGCAAGTATGCTAGCTGAATTTGAACATTGATTTGAGCATTAATTTAAGTATTTTGTGGTGTGCGTTGTGTTTATAGTTGTCCAATCATTAGGATTGATGTATATTTGAGCTCTGATTCAAGCATATTTGGTGAAATCGTGTTTCTAGTTTTGATGTTTGCAGTGTGTTTTTCTAGTTTTTGAGATTTTATTTCTTGATCTATGCTTGATCTCTGAGTTTGATTCGAATTGGATGATGTAGTATGATATGTTAGCTTTAATTTGAGCTTAATCTCATGGATTTTGGTTGAGAATTGTGTTTGTTTGATGGATCTGAAGTGAGCATGTTGGAACTGATGGAAAAGGGTGTTTTGCCTTGGCTGGAGGTTGAAGATGATGCGTGGCATCATCTCATTGGCCTTGTTCTTGTTTTTGTTATTTAATTTTCATCGATACTCTGATTTTATTTTCTTGATCAAAACTTGATGAAAAATTATGAAAAAATTCATGAAACTTAAAAATAATTTTTCTAACCTTGTGAGTTTTTTTAAGAATTTTTGAAATAGTTTTGAATGGTTTAAAAATTCGTGTGATTATTTAATTGTTTGTTTGATATTTGATTTGATTTTGATATTTTATTTGATCCAAAAATTCCACAAAAAAATCATGGATGCTTCTTTTTAATTCTAATATTTTAATATGATTTTGGTTGGATATTTTTTATGACTTTTGATTAGAATTTTATTTTGAGATGTGAATATTTGTTTAATTGATTAATAGTTTGAATTTTGATTTTATTTTTTACTTTTCTTTAATTCTAAAAATGTGGAAAAATATGTCTTTTAATCTTTAGGGTTTCCTTGTGATTTGTATGATCTTGGTTTGAATTGTTTCAATTTTGATCTTATTAATATTTATGATTAAAATTCAAACAATTAGGTTTTTGTGGCTTACGTTGCAAGTTTCAATTTCAAAACCAATTTGCCATGTGTTTCCATTGGAATTTGGATCTTCTTTAAAGTTCATGGATGTATTGAGGATCTAAAAACCATTTTTCTTGAATTATTTGACTTGATTGGCTATTTTTCCATAAATTGTTTTGAAAGCTTGTCTAGTTTGGTAGTTTTGCCAACTAGTTTTGATTCACGGGCCTCACTTGATCCTCTCCTCTACTATCCATGAACTTCAAACTTGTTTTCTGACCTTTTCACATCTCAAAGATGTTATGAAAATTTTGGTTTGAATTATTGAAATCCTTTTCTATTTTTGATGTATTTTTGAAGTGAAAATGACCAATTGATATTACATTCTTTGTTGCAATTTGTTTGATGGCCAATGAACTTGTGTGAGGCCTGTAATTTGGAACTTAATGATCATATTGCTTCTGTTTTCTCACACCAATTCAAGTAAATCCTATTGACTTCTCATAATTGGTTGATGAGCACTTTTTGATCCATACTTCATAAGTGATGTTCTTTTGTGAATTTTGCTTTGAGTTTTGAATTTTTGTCTTGAGTTTGAGGTCATTAAATGACCAATGATAACATGCTGGGGAATGATACATCAAGGATAGTCTCATAAAGACTTGATATCACTTGACCTCCAATGATTGAACCATTTCATCCTATTGTAATTTGATGTTCAATCCTTTCTTTTCTTTTGAATCTTTGAGGTACATTGAATTCACTTGTGCAACATGCTTTAGAATCATCATTCTAAACTCTTGATCATATCCTCATAGCATGTTAGAATCTTGATTTCAAGTCTTTGAATGGTTTAAGTTTTCTAACTTTGTCTTTGTTTGAATTCCTTTCATTACTAACTTGTGATCCAAGCTTTGTGATACATTTTGTGGCATCCCTCTTTTATTATGCTTGTGAACCATAATGGAATGAATGAGTATGGATGTGTAGCGTTTCCTACTGACTTCTTAGGTCTTTGTTTGTTTTCTTCTCTTGCTCCTTTGATTCTTGGTTGATATTTACTTGTCAATTCATTATGGTGATAGAAAAGGAGCAAAAGTTCTTTAGTTTTGACCTAGTTGTTGTTTGAGTTTGCTTGAAGGCTCTTGCATTCACTAATTTGATGTTTGCCATCATGTTTTTCCATTGTCATGTTATAACATCATCCATACCTTATTGATTCATCATTTCTCCTTGTAATAACTAATTTGTTTGATGAATGTGCGAGGTACTCTGAGAAAAGTTTTCCATTTTGACTTGATGCTGTAGTGTTCCACTTTACTTGTGGAACACAATTGGTTATGCTTGCATCACTCGTGTGCTTTGTATATTTGTTATTATCTTGCAGTATATATATATATATATATATATATATATATATATATATATATATATATATATATATATATATATATATATATATATATATATATATATATATATATATATATATATATATATATATCGTGTGTGTGTGTGTGTGTGTGTGTGCGTGTGTGTGTGTGTGTGTGTTTGTGTGTGTGTGTGTGTGTGTGTGTGTGTGTGTGTGTGTGTGTGTGTGTGTGTGTGTGTGTGTGTGTGTGTGTGTGTGTGTGTGTGTGTGTGTGTGTGTGTGTGTGATTGTGAATGATATACATCACCTGTGGGACATGTTCAAACTTGAAGCCTCAATGCTTATATTTGATGGCGTGATTTATGACTTGATTTGTTTGCTGATGCTAGCTTGCTTGAAGTTCTATGGGTTTCTTTTTCTTGCTCACTTGCTACGGATGTTTATCCGTTTGGTATTTCACTATTTCCTTTTTATTATTTCTGCCCTTTATTGCTTCCTATTGCATGATGGGACCTCCATTGCTGATATATGTCAGGAGTCCCTCTGGTTTATTTAAAGACATGTTCAAGGCAATTCTATCGGTGTGCTAATTGTGATTATTTAAAATCCTACCTTTGGAGTAGGTATTATGCACGTGTGTTTATATTTGTGCCCACACTATATTACATGTGAAAAGTCCTCAAAAGGAGGTAAGCAGAAAGGGTTCGTAATCGACCCCCGCACATTCCAGTCCATGTCGTTCCTATGCTCACTTTCTACAAGTAGATGCTCTGAACATGTGCCCAAGATCTAAATAAATTTAAGTCCTTTAAAGGTAAGTGAAAAGGGTTCCCGCAATCGGATCCCCACGCTTTCTTTAGCTCATGTTGACCAACACTGATGCTTAGTGTACGCATGCACTATGTATTTTCCCCCAGATCTTTCTTTCCTTGATAATTGATATCACGGTTAAGGACCCTTTTGTATTCCTATAATTCTATAGCTTGCTGACTCGGGTGATACGCTCCCCATGGTTGTGGCTTGACCCTTGGTCTGATGCTTGGTTGCTTGTCTATGGCTGGACCTCCCTTCCTACTACTAGGCCTGCGCCTTATAGGTGTTTGATATTCGAGTGATGCTCCAGCTTATTAGTCCATATGTTTTGCCATCTGTTTGCTTGTCTTTGTCACAGGATCTGTGAAATTTTTGCTGCTTCCCTTAGGATCACTCGATTAGAGTAGCTTCCAAGCTAGACATTAGGATAGATATCCATGCATGATAACATAGGTTAGAGACTTCCCTTTTCACCCTCAACCTTAGGGTCAATCATTGTATAATTACACTAGGGCTAGAGATTAGGATAGTCTTCCTTAGTTGTTTTCTTTTCTTTGCATATTGCATCTTAAAACTAAAACTCCTTCTTGGCAAATCATAAAACGTCTCTAATGAATTTAAATCCTTCTTCAAGGTAAAAAATACAAACCAATCTTAATTATTTGTGCGCCTTTTGCCTTTGTTTTAAACCTAGTAAAATTGATGTCTTGCCATCCTTTCTATGATATTTTGTTATCTTTTCGCCAATGTATTGCCATCACATGTGTTTGTTATCCTACTTCGATTCTTAATATCATTGTTAGGTGTGATGTTTTATCGTCTGAACTGTGATGCCTCGCCATCTTCGCCATATTACCTTGCTATCTTTTAGCCGATGTTTCATCATCGCATATGTTTGCCGTTGATGTTTCGCCATCGCACATGTTTATTATCCTAGTTTGATTCTCAATATCATTGTTAGGTGTGATGTTTTATCATCTGAATTGTGATGCCTCGCCATATTTTCCATGTTACCTTGCTATCTTTTAGCTGATGTTTCACCATCGCATATGTTTGTCGCTGATGTTTCGCCAACGCACATGTTTGTTATCCTACTTTGATTCTCAATATCATTGTTAGGTGTGATGTTTTATCATCTGAATTGTGATGTCTTGCCATCTTTGCCATGTTATCTTGGCATCTTTTAGTCGATGTTTCGCCATCGTATATGTTAGTCGCCGATGTTTCGTAATCACACATGTTTGTTATCCTACTTTGATTCTCAATATCATTGTTAGGTGTGATGTTTTATCATCTGGATTGTTGATGTTTCGCCATATTTGCCATGCTATCTTGCTATATTTTTGCTGATGTTTCACCATCGCATATGTTTATTTCTGATGTTTCGCCATCGCGTATGTTTGTCATCCTGCTTTGATTTTTGATATCATTGTTAGGTGTAATTTTTTGTCGTCTTGTCAGATATTTTGTTATCATGCTGATGTCTTATCATATTATCTGAGTTTGTTCTGCCATGTGATGTATTGTCATCCCTTTTTTATTGCTTTATCATTGTTGTTGATGTTTTGTAATTTTATCTGATGTTTTTCCATCTTGATTGTTGCTTTTGTCTTCTTAACTAAAAAAACACAAACCAACCAAAATATATGAGCCGAACTACGGGTGCTTTGATTCCTTAAAAGGGATACGTAGACATTGGGGTAGGGAACGGACAAGCATAAGTTTTATTTTCCATACATTATTTTCTTCTTTCTTTTGCATGCATTCCCAATACAACCTAGATATAGATCCTAACACATCCTTAGATTAGAACAAACAAGAGTGGATACCGTAGAGTACTACGGGTGTGTGGGGGTGCTAATACCTTCCCCCCACGTAACATACTCCCTTACTCGATCTCTCGGTTATTTGGTCGTGATTTCACCCTTCTCATGTTTCCTCGATGTTTACCTTTCCCTTTCGGCAGGATAAAAGACGTTCGATGGCGACTTCATTGATTTTATTATCCAATGATGGTTCGGCCGGTTGTTTCAGCTGGCGACTTCACTGAGGACATAGTTGACCAAATGTTGGACCATCTCGAAGTCGATCATAGCTCTTGTTTTATTTTCTTTGGGTTTTTATTTTCTATGATTTCAGTTTATTCATTTATACATGTTTATCTGAGCATATGTTTGCATTGCATTTTATTGTTTTCCATATTGGTTATCTGCTATGCTGGATTCTGGTTTTCTTGGTGGGTGGGTTGTTCCATGAGGTAAAAGGCCTCATACCCAGGCTATGAGTGAATTCCATAGGAACTAGGAATAAAGTGGCCATGGAGGCTATGAGGCGTATGTATTATAGACCCGATCATGAGACCCATGACTTTAGAGGAAGTCCGGATAAGCGTTATCATATGATGATACCAATAGATAAGCTCTTGTACTCTGATTTGGCCTTTGACCTTACCGCGACCTAGTCTTCACCCGTGAGTGGGGAGGGAAAATTATTTCTTATAGGTATAGGTACTGGTGGTGACTATGTTCTGATGGTGACCATGTTCTGAGTGACCGTATGTTTCTGTTGGTGACTTTGTTTCTGATGGTGATTATGGTTCCGATTGTTGCTATGGTTCTTTTGGTGTATGTTCTGGACCTTTGATCTTGTTCCATCTGATTATTCAGAAGCAAGTTCAGTAGTTATCTTTTATAGGGAGATTTCAGTCTCATACAGTTGTTGATCTACTTGGTACTTGGCTCTCTTGTGTTCCAAGGTTGTGTCAGACCTTTGATCCAATGATATTCATCATTCAGTTTAGAGACAGTGCAAATATTTTCCATGTTTATGGAACCTTGATCCCGTGTTATTGCATACATGACCATGGTCTTTCCATTTCCAAAGAACCATGCGTGTGAGCCTTGTGTTGCACTTCTCTACCTTTACTGGTTTAAAATCAAATTTAAACGCATGTGAGTTCCTTGGAAATGTCGAACATGGCATTACATCCACTCACACACCTCATGCATATTCATGAATTCATAACAGGTACTCAGAGTTGGAGATTCTTATTCAGACTTGGTCTTCTCTTGATATTTATAGACTTGAATTATTGTTGTCACATGTTTAGAGATCAGTTATGGAATAACTTCGTGGAGTGTTGGCCGAGATGAAGATTCAAATATAGTTGTTTGTGGTATACACACAAGCCTTGGCCCGTCATCGAGAACTCTTCGAAAAGGAAGATAATAAGTTGAAGACTCAATGGAGTCATGTCATGGAAGTCTTGATGATAGTATCATCAATCCTACACCGACCGTTGCAACATGAGTTATTCTCTTCTCCCCATCTTTTGGGATCTCTTTCAAACCATGGAGTGCTTTGTGGATTTCATCCACTGTCTTGAGTGCTTGAAACGTCTTATCAGTAAATATTTCCCATTTCCCAGTTGAATTTAAGGGATATGTTTTATCAATAAGGGTAGAGGAAGCCTGGAGAGCGGTTGTGATCCCATCTTAGTGCTTTATTCTCATTTGTTTCCTTGCTTGTTTAAGCTTCAGCGGATTAGGCTTTGTACTTCAGTACTGTCTACAAATATCCCTTCCAAATCCTGTTGTTAACGTCATATGTGATTACCATGTTGGGGTACCTGATTATTCAATCAAGGTGCACTCTCTACAACTTTGGGCCACTTGATTTTCTCTTCAACACTCTGTTTTTTCCCCAAGTGAGTGCATGGGTCAAAGATTTTAAGCAAATATAGAAGAATCCTGAGAAGTATGTTGATACCATCTCAATGCCTTACATCCTGACACTTCCTCGTCTATTGGGAATTCAGTTGATTAAGCTTCGTGCTTTGGAGACTATTCAGTCGATTAATCTCTCTCCTGATGTAAATGCTAGGTGTGTCTCTCATTCTGGGGCATTTTTCCGTGAT
This sequence comes from Vicia faba, assembly GCA_948472305.1. Taxonomy (NCBI): domain Eukaryota; kingdom Viridiplantae; phylum Streptophyta; class Magnoliopsida; order Fabales; family Fabaceae; genus Vicia; species Vicia faba. The sequence goes on from OX451736.1 coordinate 341,425,235, forward strand.
GTTGAAGATTTCAAGAGGTTTAACCAAAGTCCAGCTCCTGCCTGTCATCTCTCTCAAAGTCCAATTCCTAAGGTGACAGACAATTTCAAACTTTTCGCTTGGTACATCGTTCGCCCTCTCTTCTAAGAAATTTTTGGTGATTATATTCTGGGGCACTCGACTATTCAGTTGAAGATGGTTTGTCATCCAGAGATAAAGTCCAAGCTTGGATCAATTCAGAGACTGTGGTGTCCAGATCAGTGGGGAATCTCTTATCCAAGTGAACCTCAAGGTTGCTGAAGATCATTTGAAACAATCAGTCCATATGAAGTCTTGTCTCCTCAGCATGGAAATTTCAAATTTCATTTGCATTTTCATTTGCAATCTTAATTGTTTTATTCAGTACTTTCTTATATGCAAAACTTGTTCATATTTTGAATATTAACTTATAATGCATTGAATATGTTTGTCTTGAATTAACCCATTCGTTATCACTCTTGTTTTACTATGTTTTTTATATTCAACTCTTGTTAATAAAGCAATAACTCTAGAGGGAGGATGACGAAAATTTACCTGGAATTCCAAAATGGTATACTTTCGAGTAAAAACCTTGTTGTTGATGTACAAGCCTTGTTTCAATCCCCAAACACCGGAGATATAAGGGAGATAGACCCTTGTTAACCCCTCTGAGCCTTTGAAGTAGGAGTTTCTTTTATGTTCAGGAAAAACCCTTATTTTTTACCCGGGGCAGGGTAGATGTTTAGTTAATCTGATCGAGCATTCAAATTTTATAAGGAGTGTCCCATCTTAGGATCACCATATTTTATCCCTCGCATTATGAGGTCGGGAAAGTATTAAAACCACAATGGTTATTTCCTCACAAAAATCCTGAGGTCGAGATCGAATCGATATAATAATGGTTATCCCTCGCCGACCAAGGAATGAGGCAGTCACTTTCCTCCAAAAGTTCAAAGACTTAGGGTCACACGACTTGTTCAAAATGGAAAGTATGAATAAGAAAGAAACAAAAATCCCTGCTAAGTCGAAACTTGAAAACAAGTCGCTTAAGAAAAAGGTAGGGCATCCTGCTGGACTCCCAAATTGAAATTCAAAAGAATTTGTCAAGGAAAAAGTTAGGGAAAGCGAAAAAGAATTTGAAAATCCCGAAAGACAGAAAAGGACTATCCAATAAAAATCCTTATCAAAAGAAAAGTCTTGTGATCGAATACCCAAAAACCAAAGGTTAAATGACTGCCGTGTCCAAAAAATTGTTGTGGTTCCTCAACCATCATAAAATCTTTTGAGAGATGAATGCTCGTGTCGAATTAACTGAATGTAGGACTGGAGAACATCATGGAGAATGGGTGGGCACCAAAATGTTTTAGCCTTAAATCTTTTTTTATATAAAAATCGTGAACCAGGCCACACTACAACCCTTAAAAGTCCTAATTGAAGCATGGGTTAATTCGGAAGCAAAACTATTACGAGAATACAGTAACCTGACTCCTAGGAGACTTGCTTAAAACTTTTGAGTTGGTATCACTCCCTCTTTATATAGAAAATTTTCGATGTTACAACATCTTTTCAATAAAAATTTTCTAACTTCATGACAAGTATATGATTTGCATTAGATTTATCATTCTTTGCATATGAAAAAGTGCTTAAACATCAAGCAAGCTTGCATAATGAGCATCAAATGAAGAGTTTGATCATCCCGAGGGACGAAATTCTTCAGGAATCTGTTGAAAATAATCATCTTAATTTGGGGCATGCTTTCTAGCTACTCCTTTGAATTAATGAAGGCTAGTTTGAGATATTGATCAAGAACTTTTTGTTTGATGATTGTGTGGAAATTTTTTCGACTCACAAGTCTCTGTTCAGCAATGATTTATCATTTCCAGTTGGTCCCAAAGGACGATTTTCTTCAAGCATCTGCTTGTGCGTGAAGCAGTTTGAGTTGAAAAGCATGATTGTGTATCAACTTGTTTTGAAGACGTAAGTCAATCATCCTGAGGAGGTGTTGTCTTCCAAACTCCGTGAACTTCTCATTCCGCTGAGAGCATGAGGTAAGGAGATGGTTTGCCAAGATTCTGTTAATCTAGGGAAATCAAGTCAAGATCCATTGACTCCCAAAGTCTCGTCAATCTGGGGAAGTTATGTCGAGATTTGACAAATCTCTTAAATTGCAGAGTGATCAGGGTCCGTTACCCAAGATTAGTTGAACCCACTTCTAGTATTGATTAGCCAGAGGACGTGTTTCAAGGTTTGTAACACTAGGGCAGTTTATCTAGATGGTACAGATCTTAGGAAGTCCTTTCAAGGCACGTTCTTTAACATCCCTATAGACTGGGGCAATACATTACACATGGGAATTTCTCCACCTCAGAGTTAATCATTTTAAGTCCAGTTTCAAGCTAAACAACTTGAGAATTTGAAGAGCATGACAAGAATCCAGAATTGTTATCCTCAGCTCATTAGAATTTTAAGTCTATGAATTGTTGTTCCTTCATTAGAAGTCAAGATCTTTATCTCCAACTAAAGTCAGGAGTGTTATTCTCAACAAAGTTCTTGGGAAGTTCTCTCGAGGATAGTCTCTTCAAAGATTAGACAACCTGAAGTAAATACGTCTAAATTCAACGAATATCTCTGTGGACTTGTTGCGTCAGAGAATTATTCAGAGCTCGAATAATCTGGGGCAGATTATTTCAAGTCAAAAAGACCTTTTCCAGCAAAGTTGTCACACTATGCTTGGGGCACGTTCATTGATATGTTTCGCATGAGTTTTCATGTGCTTTGGTTATCTGCGTAATTCTCCATTAGTAGAGCAACATATTTCAAGATATTTAAAATGTCCCTAACCTGTATCGTTTCCTCTGAAGCAACACTGAAGGTTCTATTTCTCCCCAATAAGTCTTCCCGAATGAGAAATTTTAAGAATGACCAACTGGAATTCTGGATTAAAAGAGTCTCATTCTATGGATGCATAAAGCTTTGTCTCCCGATATCACCTAGAAGAAAGTATTTTGACTGAAAGTTGTAATCTTTTGATATGGATTTTCCCTTTCCCGGTAAACCTAACATGTTTGTGTTCGTTAGAGAATATCTATTCCTCAGAGCAGAGCATCTTTACCCTGACGTAAGATTTGGTTGAATATCTTCTTATTCTCTGGTGAAGTCACTTCATGAAGAACAAATCTATTTGAGATTAATCGTGGGTTTCTACAAAGATCTGAAGTTTCTATTGCTTCCCAGTGAATCTCCGAAAATGAGGAATTTTAAAGACTGGCTAATTGGAATTTTGGATTAAGAGAGTCTTATTCTCCAAGCGCTTGAAGTTTTGTCTCCCCAGCGTCACCTAGAAAAAGAGAATGTTTATTCCATGAAGTGGAGTGTTCTCATTCCCAGCCGAAGTCGAGAGTTCCTTCAGAAATTTCTCCCACTCCCCGATTAAGTCACTTCATAAAGATTTCTTGTTCAAGAATTCTCTAATCTCCATAGCAGAGGTAGGGTTTGAAGTTCGTTATGCTGAGAATCTTTTGTTATCCCCAGTAAAGACTATTCAAGTATGATCTGTTTCTTAGCGAAGTCATGGGAGCATCATCTCACTTCCTTAGAGGAAACTGTTTATGAGGATCTCTTGTCCAAGATTCTCATTCCCCAATGGAGCTGCCTTATTGAGATCTCGTTCTCAGGAATTTTCATTCCCCCAGCTGATTTGTGTTGAGTTTTATTTCATCTCTCCAGTGAAGACCTTTGTCTAAGATCTCTTATGCCAAATTTAGCCTTCCCCCAGCGCAGCTGCCTTCAGAAGTCTCTTATTCAAAATCCTCATGTCCCCTGTGAAGTTACCTTATTAAGAAATCTCCTATTCAGGAATTCTCATTTCTCCAATGGAGACGTTTCATCGAAAGTACTTATTCACATATTCTCTCTTTTCCCAGCAAATCTCAATCATGGATGTTTATAAGTGTTACTTCCCCAAAAGAGTATGCTATTGTGGTTGCTAGCCCCAATATAGAGCATCATAGCAGGTTTTCATTCTGATTGAAGCACATCTTTATTCCCCAATGGAGCCGAATATTCTCGTATTTCCAGCAGTAACATATTCTGTTGAGTTTCTCATACGAAGAATATCTCATTCCCGACAAGAGTTCTTTTGTAAGGTCGTTTACCCCATCATGGATCTTTATATCCTTGGCAGTATAAGGACTCTTTATCCCTAGTGATAGAGTATGGCTGAAATATTTCCTCAGTCGAGTTCTGAACCTCAAGCTTATGATTCAAAGATACCCTCCTTTTCCCCAAGTGAGGATTGTTACTCCCCAACGGTAGTGTCCCCAGTGTGGTCTGCTTAGAATCCTTCTATTTAAGAATTTATACGATTCCCCAATCGAAGTCGCTTTCATTAAAGACTTACATCAGAAGGTCCTAGCTCCCAACAAGGTTTCTTTATCCGTGGAAGGAGATATTGGATCTTTCCCCCAGAAGGTTAAGAGGTGGAACACATGTCAAGATTTCATCTACACTACAATTTATATTTGCAGTATTCTCCCCAGGAAGTCACCCCCAATGATAAATTAACAAGTTATCAAACAAAAAGTCAGGTGGATTTTAATTTCCCGCAGGATCCATTTTATTAATGCTCTCTCCAGCAACGCCAAGTATTCATTTGGCGTTTCCTCGTGGATGTTACAATTTTAATCTGATCTTCTCTAGTGGAATTTGCAATTTATTTTTGCAAGTTTTATCAGTGTTTGGCTTATGGTTATTGGTCTTTTCGTTTCGCTAATCTGTGGAAGTCAAGTTGAGGATCGATCTCTCAAAGTTCCACTACTTTGGTGTAGCATGTCAATGATGGTAAGAATCCCATGAAGTCCTCTCAAGGAATTTTCGTTCACTCGGTAAGTTGAAGCTTGTCAGCACCCATGCAAGAGTCTTACCTCTAACTTTCGAACGCTGGAATAGGAAATTCCCTGTAGAGTTAGTTCTCCTCAGCATTGTCATGTGAGGGATTCTCGAGGCGGATAAGGTTTTTGGATACTTTCATTCCCCAACCAAGTATGGATGAGCATTATCTCGTTTCTCAATAAAGACTATTCCCAACAGAGTTTACATTCCGATCTGAATTTTCTTTGAAGTTTACTTTCAGAAATTCTCATTTTTCCATATGAGTTGTTTGTTGGGGAATTCAATATCAAAAGAATCTTTTATCATCCTCAATAGGGTTGATGTTGGCTGGGATTTCCATTTCCCCAGTAAAGTCGACACTGTTTGACTATCTTTATGGTATATCTTATGACTGCATATCCAAGGTTCCTTTAATCCCTGACAATCAGGTTCTTTATGAAGAAATCCATGGCAGAAGCATTCCCAACATGGGTTTCCGCTTTTAGAGTTTGGTATCTCTTATCCCCAGCAAAATACTCCCCGATAGAGTTTGGTATCCTCAGTGGAGTTTTATTTCCTCAATAGAGTTTTGTTTCCCAGAAATCTTTTTCATGAGAAAGGCTTCATTCTGAGACTTCAAGTTTGAATACGTCTCATGTCCATAATGGAGTTGCTTAGATGAGGATTCACAGTCTGAAGAAGTTTCAATTCCCTAGCAGAGTTGCCAATCAGAGATTCCCCGTCTTGATCCCTCATTTCCCAGCTAATTGGTTGCTTGGGGCATCCTTATTTTAGGATCTTTCCTTATCCTCGGTGTAGTCGTTGCTAGTCGAATAATTGAGATTTTGTTGATCTTCGGAAAATGGTAGAGGACTTTTTGACAGAAGTTTCCCCAGCAAGGGTTTTGATTCCCACATCTGGTTTTTATCTTGGTATCATCCTTAACACGGATGCACGCCATCTTTTCCAGAGATTATAGTCTTACCCTGATCTTCTCTAACACCAGCCAATTTCTATTTGGCATTCTCCTTCAGAAGCTATAATATCGCCCTGATCTTCTCCCACAACGCCCAATCTTCATTTGGCATTCCTTCTTGAATTGATCAGTTTCGACCCGGTCTTCTCCAGCAGAGTTTGCAATTTATTTTTGCAACTCCTCTCAGTGTTTGTAGTCCAATTCTACCGTTTATTCATTTTGTTACTCCCCAAAGAGTTTCATCTCTGCAAGGGTTTGTTTCTAGAGGTTCCTTATATTTTCTCTTCTCCAACAGATTTTGCATTTTATTTTTGCAAGTCTTGTCAGATTTTGACTTCTTGGTTGTTGGCTTCTCGATTGGCCATTCCCCAGTAAAGCATTCTAAACATGCATCATTACATTGCATCTACCAAAACACGCAGCATTTCCATTATACGGAGCATTACGCTAATGTAAAAAAAATTTAAACATGCATTGGAACATAAGCCATTATTGTGTCTATTTTCCCTAGTGAATTTGCTAATACTTCAGATTATATACCCAGTGAGGTCTTCATCCTCAGTATCTCAGTTTCACCCCATACAAATATCCTTTTGAATGGTTGAGTGTCTACTCTTGATTGTAGTTCAGTTTTTCCCTGGCACAGTTTTCTCGGGTTTAGTCTTCACTACCCTCGTCAGTTCATTCCAATGTCTATTGATGTACCTTTTAAATGCTAATTTCATCTTGATATTCGCTTTCAACAGGTTTTTGGTTGTACGCCCTAATCACCTTGCTTTGGGTCGAGCTTTGAGTTTCATATCCTCACCCGCGCATGAAATCCAGTTTCTTCCTGGTACTCATCTAGTTTAGTTTTGTCTAAATAGTTATAATGAGTCGAGTTTCATCTTATTTTTGTTTTCATACCTTGGACATCCATCAGTGTTTGTTTACTGAATCCTTTATCGATTTTTGTTTACCGAGTATCTTTGCAGTGTTCGTAACTGCGTCCCTAGTTGAAATTAGTCGCTTATGTTCCTTGGATTCTTCTATTAGTTTTCGTTACTGTTTATCCATTGATATGAGACCAGCAGGTGCTCTGAGAAACATGCACTCTCATCACTTTTACTATGGGCCGAGTTTTGCCTCGTTACCCATGCGTGAAATCCAGTTTCGTACTGGTACTCATCTAGTTTAGTTTCGTCTAACTAGTTTCTATGGGTCGAGTTTCGTCTCGTTTTGTTCCTCACTCCTGGGATTCTTTCAGTTCCTTCATACTATCTATCTTGGGTTGAGACTAGAAGGTGCTCCTAGAATCACGCGCTCTAGCCACTCTGCCCCGCGTACTTTTCCAGAGTTTAGTTTCGCCTACTCTCTATGGTTTGAGTCTTATCTCACCCCTTTTGTGGTCCAGTTTTATCCTGACACATTTATTCTGAAGTTTAGTTTTGTCTACTCTTCTAAGTTTTAATTCTGTTTCAATTTTGTTAAGATCTGCGTTACAACTTCATTCTAACGCATGTCTTGGAAGGTCCAATGTTCATTAAACCCTTTGTTTTTAAAATCCAATTTCGTTTGGCATCTTCTAAATCCTGCTCCTGCTGGAATTCTTTGTCTTTGGGGGAGGGTTCTACTTCTTCTTCAAGAGTGTAAATTTTCAGTTTCTCTTGTATTCAATCATCTTCAACTTTGAACGCTCGAAAGTTGTCACTTTTCTCACTTATCCAGTTAAAGATAATTGAATAGGGGCAGCTGTTGCACCCCAAAATTTACCCTCTTGATTTAGGCTTATGTTTCATCATAAATAACATGTTGCATTGCATTCATACATTGTGATGGGATCAAAGTATTTTAGTTATCAAAGTCTTCCTCAAGCTTTGGAAGATTGATTGTATTGACAAGTTGCTCAAGGAGAGCCCTACTATCTAAACCTATGGGTCTTTCAAGCCCAAAGATATCACATATCTCAAGATATCTTATCCACCTCATTGGATCCCCAGAAGATTGAATATTGTGTTGATTCTAGGGAGAATCACATCCTTTTGATTCATCAGTCAAAATTAGGGTTTTGTCCAAATTGGAGTAATTGGGGTTTAGATGAGCCAAGTATTGAAGCATCCTTCTCTTATCATCATTTGAATCAAATTTTTTAAGGAGTCTCTCACGATGCCCATTGGAATTAGGGTTTTGAAGCTTGATCAATTATCTCCTAATGCAGACTGCAAAACTAGGGTTTTGGATTTAATCAGGATTTTTCTAACTTTTTCACCCAATTTTGTTTCCATGCTTCACCATATGTTATTAAGCATATATGATTGAAAAATTGAGGTTCAATTTAGATTGAAAGTGGCTCAATTGAATCGAAGGGGCAAAATAGTCATTTCACTCAAAAGTCAACCAAAGTCAAAGTTGGCCAAGTGGAATTTTGGTCAACATGAGGCATTTGATATGTATTTTCAAGGGAAATGATCGTTGGTGATTGAATTTGATGGGATTTGCAAGTTTGAGAAGTTGCTTGGATTTGAAGTTATCTTGAAGTATGAAAAATTCACTAAGTGTCAATGATTTTGGCTTGACTTTGCAAGGGCATAACTTTCTCATTTTTCATGGGATTTTGGTGGTTATTTTGGCCAATTGAAGAGGGGAAAGAGATCTACGAGGGCCTATAGGGGACAAAAAACACACTTCTTGCTGAAAATTGGAAGTTATTAGCCTTAGAAGTTCAGGGCAAGTTGGGCAATTTTTTATGCATCTTGGGCATCTGGCCCGGCAAGGCAAGGCATTTGGCCTAAGAAATTCATCAAACAGTTGGTGACATGCCTATAATTTTTTATTCAAGGCATAACTCAAAAATGTTCCTCGGGCATTTTGAAGAGGGCTATGAAAGCTTCTCATTAAACTTGGAATCACTCAAATTGGATTAAAATTGAGGAAGTTGTGATTTGTGGAAGTTTGGTGGCAAAACTGGATTTTTGAAGGCACATGAGCAGGCCAGCGTGCGTGCAGTCTTGGGCAAGTTGGCTTGACTTGCCCAGGAATCCTAATGTCCATATATCTTTAATTTCTCCACCATTTTTGATGAATCAAAGATTATTGTGAAGCTCATCATATGGATTTTAATTGGCTCAAAGAAATTTGGAAAATGCATGAGCCAATTTGAAATGGCTTTAGTTGGAAGTCAACTGATTTTTGGTGTATGCTTGGCCATGGCAATTTTCAGGTTTTGGTTCATTTTTTATTCAATCATTTCAGGGTCCACTTGTACATGCTTGGCACGAATTGGACACCTCATGTGATTTCTAAAAAAGACCAAACCAGGTGCGTACCTCGTGCCTCTCTCATTTTAACATTTTTGCCAAAATGGGAAACTTCTCACTCAAGAAAATCAGTCCATGTGCAAGAGAGCACAACTCACCTCATCACGCTTTTTGCACTCACTCACACTCTCCTTTTGTTTCTCAAAACGACTGCAAGCATTTCCTAAATACCAAGCAAAACGCAAATGGCCATCACACTTGTTTTGGTTTGACAGAAAATTCACTTTTTCCCTCCAATGACTCTCAGCTTAAATTACCACTCTACCTCACTCCAAGAACTCTATATAAGCTGCTCAAGCTCTCCATTCACAGATACACACACTTCTTTGGAAGAAGCTCCTCAGAATTTTCTCATTTTTCTTGCTCTGCAACTTGGATTGAGCAACTCAATTCTCTTGATCTACTCCTCATTTCTCTACTCAAACACCTTCATTGGAGCAAAAGGAAGTTGTTCAGAAGGGTTTCTTATTAGACTTCAGAGGCACCAAGTGAATTTATTTTTCACTTTTGCAGGTATGCTCACTGAATCTGAAACTTGATTTGAGCATGAATTCAAGTGTTTTGTGGTGTGCATTATGTTTATAGCTGGCCAATCATTAGGATTGGTGTATATTTGAGATTTGATTCAAGCAGATTTGGTGAAATCGGGTTTCAGGTTTTGATGTTTGCAGTGTGTTTTTCCAGTTTTTGAGATTTGATTTCTTGATCTATGCTTGATCACTGAGTTTGATTCGAATTGCATGATGTAGTATCATATGTTAGCTTTAATTTAAGATTAACCTCATGGATTTTGGTTGAGAATCATGTTTGTTTGATGAATATGAAGTGAGCATGTTGGAACTGATGGAAACAAGTGTTTTGCCTTGGCTGGAGGTTGACGATCATGCGTGGCATCATCTCATTGGCCTTGTTCTTGTTTTTGTTATTTAATTTTCATTGGTTTTCTGATTGTATTTTCTTGATCAAAACTTGATGAAAAATTATGAAAAAATTCATGATAATTAAAAATAATATTTCTGACCTTGTGAATTTTTTTTAGAATTTTTAAAAATGTTTTGATTGGTTTAAAAATTCGTGTGATTATTTAATTGTTTGTTTGATATTTGATTTTACTTTTATATTATCTTTGATCCAAAAATTCCACAAAAAAAATCATGGATGCTTGTTTTTAATTCTAATATTTGAATATAATTTTGGTTGGATATTTTTTGACTTTCGATTAGAATTTTATTTTGAGATGTGAATATTTGTTTAATTAATTAATGGTTTGAATTTTGATTTTATTTTTTACTTTTCTTTAATTCTAAAAATATGGAAAAATATGTCTTCTGATCTTTAGGGTTTCCTTGTGATTTGTATGATCTTGGTTTGAATTGTTTAAATTTTGATCTTATCTAATGAATATTTATGATTAAAATTCAAACAATTAGGGTTTTGTGGCTTACATTGCAAGTTTCAATTTCAAAACCAATTTGCCCCGGGTTTACATTGGAATTTGGGTCTTGGTTAAAGTTCATGGATATATTTAGGATCTAAAAACCATTTTTCTTGAATTATTTGACTTGATTGGATATTTTCCACAAATTGTTTTGAAAGCTTGTCTAGTTTGGTAGTTTTGCCAGCTAGTTTTGATCCTTGGGCCTCACTTGATCCTCTCCTCTACTATCCATGAACTTCAAACTTGTTTTCTGATCTCTAAACATCTCAAAGATGTTATGGAAATTTTGGTTTGAATTATTGAAATCCTTTTCTATTTTTGATGTATTTTTGAAGTGAAAATGACCAATTGATATTACATTCCTTGTTTCAATTTGTTTGATGGACAATGAACTTGTGTGAGGCCTGTAATTTGGAACTTAATGATCATATTGCTTCTGTTTTCTCACACCAATTCAAATTAATCCTCTTGACTTCTCATAATTGGTTGATGAGCACTTTTTGATCCATACCTCCTAAGTGATGTTCTTTTGTGAATTTTTCTTTGAGTTTTGAATTTTTGTCTTGAGTTTGAGGTCATCAAATGACCAATGATAACATGTTGGGGAATGATACATCAAGGATGGTCTCATAAAGAATTGATATCACCTGACCTCCAATGATTGAACCATTTCATCCTATTGTGAATTTGATGTTTAATCCTTTCTTTTCTTTTGAATCTTTGAGGTACATTGAATGCACTTGTGCAAAATTATTTAGAATCAACATTCTAAACTCTTGATAATATCCTCATAGCATGTTAGAATCTTGATTTAAAGTCTTTGAATGGTTTAAGTCTTCTAACTTTGTCTTTGTTTGAATTCCTTTCATTACTAACTTGTGATCCAAGCTTTGTGATACATTTTGTGGCATCCCTCTTTTATTATGCTTGTGAACCATAATGGAACGAATGAGTATGGACGTGTAGTGTTTTCAACTGACTTATAAGGTCTTTGTTTGTATTCTTCTCTTGCTCCTTTGATCCTTGATTGATATTTACTTGTCAATTCAACATGGTGACAGGAAAGGAGCAACAGTTCTTTAGTATTGACCTAGTTGTTGTTTGAGTTTGCTTGAAGGATCTTGATTCAGTGCTTTGATGTTTTCCATCATGTTTTTCCATTGTCATGTTATATCATCTTCCATCCCTTATTTATTCATCATTTCTCCTTGTAATCACTAATTTTCTTGCAGGATATATATATATATATATATATATATATATATATATATATATATATATATATATATATATATATATATATATATATATATATATATATATATATATATATATATATATATATATATATATATATATATATATATATATATATATATATATGTGTGTGTGTGTGTGTGTGTGTGTGTGTGTGTGTGTGTGTAATTATGACTTATATACATCCCCTGTGGGACATGTTCATCTTTGAAGCCTCAATGCTTATATTTGATGGCGTGATTTCTGACTTGATATGCTTTCTGATGCTAGCTTGCTTGAAGTTCTCTGGGTATCTTTTTCTTGCTCAGTTACCACAGATAGTTATCCATTTGGTATTGCACTATTTCCATTTTACAGTTTCCGTCCTTTATTGTTTTCTATTGCATGATGGGACCTCCGTTGCTAATATATGTCAGGAGTCCCTCTGGTTTATTTAAAGACCTGTTCAAGGCAATTCCGTCGGTGTGCTAATTGTGATTGTTTAAAATCCTACCTTCGAAGTAGGTATTATGCACGTGTGTTTATATTTGTGCCTGGACTATATTACAGGTGAAAAGTCCTCAAAAGGAGGCGAGTGGAAAGGGTTCGTAATCGACCCCTTCATATTCCAGTCCATGTCGTTCCTATGCCCACTTTCTACAATTAGATGCTCTGAACATGTGCCCAATATTTGAATGAATTTAAGTCCTTTAAAGGTAAGTGAAAAGGGTTCCCTCAATCGGATCCCTACTCTTTCTTTAGCTCGTGTTGACCAACACTTATGCTTAGTGTACGCATGCACTATGTCTTTTCCCCCAGATCTTTCTTGCCCTGATAATTGATATCACGATTAAGGACCCTTTTGCATTCCTATAATTCTAAAGCTTGTTGATTCGGGTGATACGCTCCCCTTGGTTGTGGCTTGAGCCTTAGTCTGATGCTCGGTTGCTTGTCTATGGCGGGACCTCCCTTCCTACTACTAGGCCTGCGCCTTGTAGGTTTTTAATATTCGAGTGATGCTCGAGCTTTTGTTAGTCCAGTTGTTTTGCCATCTGTTTTCTTGTCTTTGTCACAGGATCTGTGACATTTTTGCTGCTTCCCTTAGGATCACTCGATTATATTAGCTTCTGAACTAGACATTAGGATAGATATCCATGCATGATAACATAGGTTAGAGACTTGCCTTTTCACCCTCAACCTTAGGGTCAATCATTGTATAATTACATTAGGGCTAGAGATTAGGATAGTCTTCCTTAGTTGTTTTCTTTTCTTTGCATATTGCATCTTAAAACTAGAACTCCTTCTTGGCAAATCTCTAATGAACTTAAATCCTTCTTCAAGGTAAAAAAATACAAACCAATCTTAATTATTTGTGCGCCTTTTGCCTTTGTTTTAACTTTGTAAAATTGATGTCTTTCCATCCTTTCTATGATATTTTGTTATCTTTTCGCTGATGTTTTGCCATCGCATGTGTTTTTTATCCTACTTTGATTCTCAATATCATTGTTAGGTGTGATGTTTTATCGTCTGAATTGTGATGCCTCACCATCTTTGCCATGTTACCTTGCTATCTTTTAGCTGATGTTTCGCCATCGCATATGTTTGTCGCTGTTGTTTCGCTATTGCACATGTTTGTTATCCTACTTTGATTCTCAATATCATTGTTAGGTGTGATCTTTTATCATCTTAATTGTGATGCCTCTCCATATTTTCCATGTTACCTTGCTATTTTATAGCCGATGTTTCGCCATCACATATGTTTGTCGTCGATGTTTCGCCATAGCACATGTTTGTTATCCTACTTTGATTCTCAATATCATTGTTAGGTGTGATGTTTTATCATCTGAATTGTGATGTCTTGCCATCTATGTCATGTTATCTTTCCATCTTTTAGCCGATGTTTCGCCATCACATATGTTTGTCGCTGATGTTTCGCCATTGCACATGTTTGTTATCCTACTTTGATTCTCAATATCATTGTTAGGTGTGATGTTTCACCATCTTTGCCATGCTATCTTTTTGTCGATGTTTCGCCATCGCATATGTTTGCTGCTGATGTTTCGCCATCGCGTATGTTTGTCATCCTGCTTTGATTTTTGATATCATTGTTAGGTGTAATGTTTTGTCGTCTTGTCTGATATTTTGTTGTCATGCTGACGTCTTATCATATTATCTTAGTTTGTGCTGCCACGTGATGTACTGTCATCCCTTTTTTATTTCTTTATCATTTTTGTTGATGTTTTTTCATTTTATCTGATGTTTTGCCATCTTGATTGTTGCTTTTGTCTTCTTAACTAAAAAAACACAAACCAACCAAAATATATGAGCCGAACTACGACTGCTCTGATTCCTTAAAAGCGATACATAGGCATTGGGGTAGGACCTGAACAAGCACAACTTTTATTTTCCCTACATTATTTTCTCCTTTCTTTTGCATGCATTCCCAGTACAACCTAGATATAGATCCTAACACACCCTTAGATTAAAACAAAAAAGAGTGGATACCATAGAGTACTACGGGCGTGTGGGGTGCTAATACCTTCCCCTCGTGTAACAGACTCCATTACCCGATCTCTCAGTCATTTCATTGTTATTTTACCCTTCTCAGGTTTCCTCGATGTTTACCTTTCCCTTTCAGCAGGATAAAATACGTTCGGTGGCGACTTTATTGATTTTATTATCTGATGACGGTTCGGCCGGTTGTTTCAAGTGTGCTAAGGAGTAGGTTTTATTCCTCTATCCTAATTTGGATTTGAGTCTCTTGGACTTTCACAAATTTGTGTGAGATGGTGCATTGAGGGATGAGGAGATAACAACTTCTCCAAAAAGCCCTGCTCCTATCGAGGAGACTCATGGCCAGGATGAGAAAATGGAAGGCAAGTTTGAAGTCCCTTATCCAAGGAATGATTTTAAGGTGGTGACCTAAGAGGAAGATTAATGACTTGGTTTACGTCTTGGCCCCTATTAAAAGGGGGTTTGTGAGTCTTTGCTACTAAAAGCTCTCAAGTATTATTGCAAACTCTTAAGATCAAGTCTTGGGAGAAGATTAAGTCCTTTTTGTTTTTGACTGAACAATTCTTAGTGTTCTCTTTCTTCCCTTTATCTTTTTATTTTCCTAATTTAAATTAAGTACTTTATCTCAAGCTGCTCAAATATTTGAAAAATGTTTGAAACTATGAATATACCAAGAAAAAGTTTTCAAAACCATGTTTTTCAAAACCACACATTAACCCCCCCTCTTGTGTGTGAAGTCTTAAGTCCAACAAGGAAGTCCCACATTACTTGGATAAGTGGAGGTTAAGAACTTTATATGTGAGACAATCCATATATCTAATACAGTTATATTTTGAATGAATATGTGGTGTCTCTCTCACTTATTTAGATGCTCTTGATCCAATGTAGATACGACCTCATGATCTAACAACTTATATATGAGTTAATGTTATGATCAAGGGAGAAATAAAGATAAGTGTAATACGGTGGGAGAACTGACTTTACTGGTTTTGTGTTTTATCGCAATTGTTGCGGTTAGAAAGAGTCGCCACCGACTTTTTTATCCAATAAAGGAAACGGTGAAAAGAACAGGAAAGACCTTTCAATAATTTTTTTGAGTAAGGGGGGTAGGTTATGAAAAGGGAAGGTGTTAGCACACTTTTCATTCGTAGTTATCTACGCGCTCTTAGTTGCTAGCTTACTTTAAAAATGATTTTTTTGTTTAAGTGTATTTTGAAAATATTTTGAAAAGATTCCTTAGTACGACGAACTTTGTAATGATTCTCGTATCGTTGAGAATACATACTAAGTGTTTTGTCTTTGAAAATATTTAGTAAAGAGAGTCTATGTGTGAGAAATTTGTTTTATTCTGTGAGCAAGCAACTACAATCTATCTACCTACTCGAAAGATCTTTGTTCTTTTCCTCATTTTCTTTAGATAGTGCTATTCTACCATTATTTGGTAGGTAGCCCTATCATCAGATGTTTTGAGGGACATGACAGGGTCATCGTACAATCATGAAGGCAACTCGTAAGAAGCTTTAGCAATTACCCTATAGTACTAAGATCATTTACCGAGGAAACATCAAAGAGTCATCGAGGGACTATGATCTTTTAACCAAAGGGCATTTGCTAAAGTCTCACCTTCGAGAGAAGTGACTGTTTATTTTCTAAAGGAAACAAGTGGAGGTACCTTAGAGGTGCGCGTGTGCGAAGTGTGTTGTTTTTAGTTATTTATTTTGAGGTTAGGTTATCTAGTGTTTGTTTTAAAGTCTTGCCATGCATGCATATTTAATCTAACAGTTAAATATATACATAAGGGTAGAAAATAAAAGTGCGGGAAGTAAACTATGCTATTACATTGCTTCAGGGATGGGGGAAATACAAACCAAAAATTGGGGAATGAAAGTATGAAGGGTCCTAGTTTAAACTATTACAAACTATGGACAATTATAGAAATTATGAAAAATAATAATGCGAAAATGTAAATAAACACACAGCCAGAAAAGGGAAAAGATATCTAAAAACCCTAAAAAAATTCTAAGAAAATATTTTTTTGGTATTTTTATTTAGAAAGATAATTGAATTATAAACCTAATTCTAATTAAATTTTAATTAAAAAAATAAACTTGAAGTGATTAAATTAATTCATTAAATTTAACAAAAATTAAACTAATTAATAAAACTTAAATATATATTTTTGGTGATTTTATGATTTTTTTTGTTGATTAAAAAAAACTGATTAAAAATGTTAATTGAATAGAACAAATAAAAAATTAATAATGGGCTTGTGCTGCAAAAAGAAAAAGGGGGGGGGGGGGGGTGTTTCAGAATTTGTTAGGCCCAATAATAAATAAACCCAGGAGCTACGCACGATTCAGTTCATCTGGACCCATGCGTCTTATGGTGTGCCTGCTGATCCAGGAGCATTGGATTTGAAGCTTTGCCATCTGATGGTCCATGCGTGAGATGCATCATGCGCGCGTTAACCTTGCATGCATTGGATCTGTAAAACAAATGTTAGAAAAAAAATGAAAATTTCTCCCTGCTTGGGTCGAACCCAGGACCTGGCAAGGGTGTGCCTTAAGAGTGCGCATTCTACCACTGAGTTGGTTGTTCATTCGTTTATACCAATCAAAGCAAAACAATATAATTCAAAGCAAATGCCGATGACAGGAAAGGAAAACGCGCGTGCCCAGGTGGACCTTCTAGATTTGAATGAACCAATGGTGTTATTCCATTCTTCCACGCGAGCTCTTCGGCGAGTCAGACCGCCCCTCACATTGGTCAACTCCTTCTTCTCCGACGAATGGATTTCCGATCTGCAACAATGGATAAATGGGAATAAAGATCATAGTCCCCCTAATTTGGGGTCTGCGAGTTCAGTGGTACCCTCCATTTGGCCTGAAAACGTCTATAAATAGCAAATTGAAGTTTCACTATCGTCATGCCCTAGCGATGGCATCTTACTGTTCCTGCATTATACCTCACCAATAATGATTCAAAAACGTTCTAAACATTAATACATATATATATATATATATATATATATATATATATATATATATATATATATATATATATATATATATATATATATATATATATATATATATATGCATGAAGTTCATTGAAATCACATGATTAAATGGTTTGAAGTTCAAGAATGTAAGTAAACCGGTGTAAGTCAATAGGCAAGTCCTTGGGTGTTTTGATCTTGAATAAGGATCTAGATCGCCTCCTGGGAACTCCTAGAACGTGTTTGAATGTTTGAAACTAATTGATCATGGCTGCAAGTTGGGTTTTCTAATTTCCCTAGCTTTGAGAAATTTTGAAATTTTTGTAGTGTATTCTTGCAGCAACTATGTCTGTCCTTTTCGTGTCTTGGATTGCACTTTATATAGAGGGAGTAAGAGGCTGACAAACATCGTAATAAGTCAAGCCATGAAGGCTCTCATCAAACAATATCAAAATTTTGAAATACTTCTAAATTTGCATTATTTCTTGCCATTTCCATCTTTGCACAAATTTGGCAAGCTTTACTGGCTATAATGAGCTACATGGGCCTGAAAAATGGCTCATCACATGCTTGGCCCATTTATTTTCTATTTTATTTATTTATTTGGAGTTTATTTGAATAAAAACAAAACAAAATATAAATAAAATGATGATAAAATATAGGTCAAGGTGTGAGTGGATTTAAGAGTCTCTCATAAGATCATGGATGTGTTTGATTATCAACAAATAGGCCCATAAGTTCGAAATTGCAAGTTTGCTCAATGTGCATTTCATGAATTTCCTCAAAATTTCCCTACTTGTGCAACTCATAACTTGCTCAATTATCATCTTTTGAAGATGATCTTGGACTTTTCGAAAATCTCAAGGTGTCCTCTTAAATATATATTTTGATCATTTTTTCTTTTGAAGATATTATCTTGATGTGAGTTGCCTTGACAAAAAGTGTCTTTTGTTGACTTTTGAAAAGGACCTATAATGTATTAGCTCATATCTTTCAAATGAAGCATTTTTTAGACTTGAGCAAAAAAAAGTTACAGAGAATCGAATTTTCTTCAAATGAGCTTTGGTTGGGGAAAAGTTGATGAAGCATGTGAAAGTTATGCTTGGTCAAAGTTCAGTTGACTTCTCCTAAGGAAACCCTAATTTATCAATTATTGACTTTTGATGATTTGAGGGCTTTCCTTGAGGAATCATGATCAACCCTTGATTAAATGATGAATATCACTTCAGAATGTTGACGTTGACAAAAAATCTTGAAGTTTGACTGTATGTTAACCATAGTTGACTTTTTGCCCAATATAGTTGATTTTCAATCATCTGAGTCATTGACTGAGCAAACTTGTGATGTAGGACTTGAAACTTGGCATGAACCTTGTTGAAGACCTTTGGAGAATCATGGAAACCACTTGATATCTTTGCAGCCCAAATTTCATTGAGAAACTCAAAACTCTAGTTATAGGCCTTTGGCTTAGGAGGAGTATTGACTGGTCAACCCTTGAATATCTTAAGTGTTTGAGATGCCTTGAAATAATGCCTTGAAGAAAATGGGAGGGAAAATTTAGGGGTACAACAACTTCCCCTGTTCAATCTTCTTAAACCTGAAGAGTTAGATTGACATGTCCGCCATTTACAACTTGAAGGTAGAAGAGGATTGAACACTTAAGTGCCCAGAAATTTGCACTCGCCTGTGCAAGAAGTGATGATGTTGGTTGATTATACCGGGAATGGACTTACAGATGTCATTTGGAGAGATGACGGGGAGTCGTCAGAGATGGGCTTATAGATGCCATCCAAAGTAACTGTTGACTTCGACTGGAAGAAGTATCAGAATAAATTTTTGGTCGACTTAATCTGAGCCAGGAAATGTCTATGCTTGTCTAAAACTGGAAGAAGTATCATAATAGATCTATGGTTGATCTAATCTGAGCCAAGAGTTATCTGAGTCTGTCTTCAACTGGAAGAAGTATTAGAATAGATCTACGCTTGATATAAGCTGAGCCAGAAGATTTTTTACGATTGATTTCAACTGGGATATGTATCAGAATAGATCTATGATGGATCCATATGAGCCAGAAGATGTATATGTTTGACTTTAACTAGAAGAAGTATCATAATAAATCTTTGGTCGATTTAATCTGATCCATAAGAGGCATCTTTGTCTTTAACTGGAAGAAGTATCAGAATAAATCTTTAGTCGATTTAATCTGAGCCAGAAGATGTCTATGCTTATCTGCAACAGGAAAAAGTATCAGAATAAATCTATGGTTGATCTAATCTGAGCCAGGAGCTGTCTGCGACCGTCTCTAAGTAGAAGAAGTATCAGAATAAATATTTGGTCGATTTAATCTGAGCCAGAAGAGGTCTTTTTGTCTTTAACTGTAAGAAGTATCAGAATAAATCTTTGGTCAATTTAATCTAAGCTAGGAAAAGGTCCGTTGGAAGAAGTATCAGAACAAATCTGTGGTTGATTGAATCTGAGCTAGAAGATATTTGCTGGAAGACGTATCAGAATAAATACAAGTTTGATTTAAACTGAGCCAGAATATTTTCACGACAGATTTCAACTGGGATAAGTATCAAAACAGATCTATGATCGATCCATCTGATCTAGAAGATGTATATGTTTGACTTTAACTGGAAGAGGTATTAAAATAAATCTATGGTCGATTTAATCTGAGCCATAAAATGTCTTCAACTGTAAGAAGTATCAGAATAAATCTATGGCTGATTTAATCTGAGCCAGAAGATGTCTACTGGAAGAAGTATCAGAATAAATCTAGGCTTGATTTAAACTGAGCCAACATATACTTATGCTTGACTTTAACTGGAAGAAGTATCAGAACAAATCTTTGGTCGATTTAATTTGAGCCAGAAAAAGGATTCGCTGGAAGAAGTATCCGAATAAATCTTTGGTCAATTTAATCTGATCCCGATGATGTTTTATGATAATGACCTTCTGAGAAAAATGCTGAAATAGCCCTTTGTCAGATGCAACCTTTGAGAAAACTGTCGGGTTATATAAGTAGTTGGTGATGTTTGTCTATTTGATTGATCTTTCTTGAAAAGGTAAAGAGTTACCTATATGCAATGTCATGATATATGAAATGCATTTCATGATGATATTCTCAAAATAAATAAGACTGTGTTATATGCGTCTTGTATGCTCATGCTATGCTGTTTGTGCATGATGTATGAATGTGAAATGTTGTCGAAGTGTTTTTTGTAAACTCAAGAAGAATTTTTGTCTTTGGAAAATAAATCCCTGACAGTTGTTGAGGATGAAGAGTATGTGTATCTTTGATCTTTTGAGGATTGTTTCCGTTGGGGATTCTTGCTCTCTGTCTAAGGAAACTCCATTGGGGAATGTTGATTTCTGCTTGGGGGATAAGAGTTCAAAACTTTGGTTGTTCCTTGCTCTACTAGGGATTTATAATTCTTGTATTCCCTGACTGGGGATAAAAGAAATAGATAATCTTCCAACTCGTCTGGGGAGGATAAAATTGACTAATATCTGGTCCAGTTCCAGGTTCTGTAGCAACTCTCTGGGGATAACAATATGGGTTGTCCTTTGCTGGAAGATAGGAATCCTGCTGGTAATCTGTGGTAGAAGCAGACTTAAGTTGGGGAGATTGAACTCCACTGGGGAAATAAACCATGTTGAGGAAATAAACCTTGTTGACGAAAATCTGAACTCTGCTGGGGAAGTAAACCCTGTTGACGGAGGAATACTCTGCTGAGGGAAACTCTTTGCTGAGGATAATGAGCTCTGTTGGAGAGAAGTAGTCTGCATGGGATTTTACAGTTTTGAAAGCTCAGTCGGGGAGAAGAATTTCCTTAAACTGTAATGATCGGGACCCCGTAAGTAGATGATATTGCTGGGAAGAAGACTATACTCCTTTATCTGCCAGAACAATCTGCCGGGGAAATTGTGGGGAATATATGAACTTGCGAAAATTACTTTGTAGGGATAATCTCTTGGAAGTGACTCTGTGGGGATTTGTGGATGGCTTGGACGTTATCCCAACTCCTAGAGTCTTAAGTAAATGCTTATTCCTATTTTTAACAGTAAATTGTATTCATATGCATATGCTCATTCATTTTTAGTCATTGGACATTTTGCAAACACAACACAAAAAGTAAAAACATAATTTGGCTTTGAAATTGTATATGTATTAATAAATTTCCTATGAAAAGGAAATTTTTGTACAAAGAGACGGAAATCCTAGTAAGAGGAAGTCGTCTAAGAAAAGATTACAAAGTGAAAACAAAACATATAGCTATGTGGGAATAATCTCGTCGGGTTCTAACTCTGTTATTGCCTCTATGTCTTCAAGCATCTCATCCCTTGCTGCCAGAAGAAAGTGAGTGAATTAATATGTACTGTTTGAACTTTGATTTTTGTAATAAAGCTCATTGTAGGTGATCCGATGAGGACATAGTGTTACGCTTTAATCCCTAATTTTTGCCTGGACCTCCCTTTCTGGTTTTCAGTGCACCGGGATACCCTTTTTTATCCAAGTCGCCTTTTCAGGTTTTCGACTTGCCGGGTGTACAGTATTTTCATATATATCCCTGATTTTTGCCCGAACCTTTTTGGTTCACCGGGATGCCATTATTTTTGCCTATGCCAGTCAACCTAGCGGGTCGTTTTTTATGCGTAGTATATTTTGACTATGTCTGCATTTACAGGGTGCAGAAAATCTTCGCCGTTCATGGTGGTCAGTGCCATAGCTCTTCCATAAAATATTTTCTTGATTACAAATGTCCCTTTGTAAGTGGAAGTCCATTTTCCCCTGAGATCACCCTGCGGAAGAATGATATGCTTTATTACCATGTCACCAGCCTGATATATCTGATGCTTGATCTTCTTATTGAATGCCTTGATCATGCGTTTCAGATACATCTGACCGTGACAGACAACCACCATCCTCTTCCCGTCAATCAGATTTAACAGATCCAACCTGGTTTGAACCCACTTGTCTTCGTCCAAGTTTTCATCTGTCATGATCCTTGGAATAGGAATCAAAAACTCGATAGATAGGACAACTTCGATACCGTAAAAAAGAGAGAATGGGGTTGCCCCAGTTGATGTTCTAGCCGAAGTGCAGTAGCCGTGAAGAGCGAACGGTAACATATCGTGCCAATCTTTGAATTTCATAACTGTAATACGGTGGGAGAACTGACTTGGGTGTTTTGCGTTTTATTGCAATTGTTGCGGATAGCAAGAGTCGCCACCGACTTTTCTTTTATCCAATAAAGGAAAGGGTGAAAAGAACAGGAAAGAGCTTTAAGATATTTTCTTGAGTTCGGGGGGTAGGTTAAGAAAAGGGAAGGTGTTAGCACACTTTTCATCCATAGTTATCTATGGGCTCTTAGTTTCTTTCTAGATCACTTTTGAAATTGCTTTGTTTGAAATGTGTTTGTGGTGAGTTTTAAAAGTATTTTTGAAAAGCGCCTTCATTTAGGCAAACTTTGTAATGATTCTCGTATCTATAAGAATGCGTACAAAGTGTTGTTCTTTTGAAAATATTTAATTTTTTGAAAGTGTTTGGTGTGTTTGAAAAGATGTTTATTTTTTTGAAGATGGATTGTGAGCAAGCAACTAAGAACGTTCTACCTACTCAAAAGTCTTTTGTTCATTTCTTCCTTCCTTTGATACTTCTATCTCACCATTGATTGGTAAGTAGCCTTATCTTTGGATGTAAAGTGGCAGGCATGGGTCATCGTATAGTCATGAATAGCAATGTTGTGAGATATCTTAGCATTTCACTTGAGGGACTAAGATCATTTATAAGGCAACGTTCGAAGCGTCATCGAGGGACTATGATCTTGTATTTTTTTATTGTTTTTGCTAAGACGTCTCACATGCATAACAGGGCCACTTTTCATAAGGCAACAAGTGGAGTTAACCCTAGAGGTGCAAGTGTACAAGTGTTTGTATTTCATGCTTGATTTATCTTGAATTAGGGTTTTCTAAGTATTGATTTTATCTTTCCATACAAACCCTAATTTAATAACATTGATATGAAAACGATAAATTGCGGAAAGTAAATTTACTATGCTATTACATCATTTGGGGAGGGGGATACAAATTTACAAATGGGGATTTCAAGAAATTAAACACTAATTATCTATTACAACCATATTGAATTTGTACAAGAAATAACATGAATATAATGTACCAATAATACAAGAAGAAATAGATTTTGCTTAGGAATTTTGTTAGGAAAATTGTTTTGACCTAATTAACCTAAAGGGATGTGATTAATAAAAAATAGGAAAATCAATCCTAAGTTAAAAGGAAATCAAATTAATCAAGAAATCATTTTTAGGGTTTTTTTTATGGAAGGCTTTTGGTAAATTAAAATAAATATGAAAATAAAATTTTTTTGTGATATTTTTATATATTCATAAAATAGACATTGTAAGTATATAGTGTGCAAAAAATCAACTCAAAAGGAGTTTTTTGATTGGTTGGAAAAATGTTGAAGTTTGTTAAAAAATGAAAACAAACAAGTGATAAAAAATTGTTTTGGTTCTGCCAAGGTTTGAACCCAGGTTCTCCACACCTTTCATTCAGAAGAACCCACACTTAATATGTTATAAACCTGCATGTTAATTTGAAAAAAAATGATAAAATAAATACAAAAGGTATCTCTGGGGCTCAAACTTAGGACCTTCTACATGGCAAGGCTTTAGCGTGCGCTGTTTGTACCACTGGGGTGGTCTGTTTCATCCGTTAGTTATACAACCCACACTAAATATAAAATGAACTCATTTATGAAAATTTGAACATGGCTTCATATTCTTCCTTCGTGCGCAGGCCATGATAACTCCATTATCAAGCTTCTAAAAGCTTCATTTCTCAGCTAAATCGAAAGATGTAAATATCAAACTTGCCTAAAACTTGAATACAAATCTAACCACATAATTTTCAAAAGTTATGGGTCGAAGGTTAGCATGAATTTTATTCAGTACTAAAACTAAAACCTAACTGATCAGAGAAGAAATTTTCAATGTACTAGCAAAGATAATCAAAACTATGGACATGCTCAACTTCCTAGACATAATATCTACATCTTTTCTTCACAATGTATATACAAATGATGCTTGAATGAAGAGTTCCAAGTTGGAAAAAAATTACCTCTTGGAGTGAAATTCGAAGGACTTCTACACGAATTCGAGAAATGGTTTGATGATGGATTAAGATTTCCTGGACTTCCCTGAAGCTAGTGGGATCACTACTTTGCTTTGAAAGCCATAAGGATTTTGGAGTTGAATTTTCAAAGTCAGAAATGGCAAACAATGTGGCTTTCGATGCAGATTCTGAGTTCAAGGAGTTTTGAGAAGCTTTGGGAGTGTTCTAAGGCTGGTGTATGGAAGCTTAGTGAATCGATAGGCCAAAAAAACGCACGAAGGGATTTGAGATTTTGTGTGTAAAGTTAGAATGTTCCAAGTTTTGTGCTTGTGTGCAGGTTCTGAGTTTTTTGAGAGTTTGGGAGTGTTAGAAGATTTTTTAACACACAAGAATCTGGCCCCCTTAACTTGCAAATGGTCTCTCTATTTATAGAGAAAAGGTTTTGGAGGTTGAAGTAATCAGATTTGCAAGATAACAAATTATGGTTTGGTTGAAAATGAAAAAAATCAAGTTGAATGGATTTTTATGGTTCCAAAGTTCAAGTACAAGCATGGCCTAATATTTGTTGGGTGCAGGAGACTTGACTCATGCTTTTGATATTGCTTGCAATCAGAGATAAAGGTCACAAGGCTCAAAGCATTGATAATTTGCATAAAGCTTGCTTTTCTAAAATGGAAATGGTAACTTTGTGCCACTAAGGGAATATTGGCTTGGACAATATTTTAAACACTTGGGTAAGAGCTTAATTAATTGTTCAAACAATTAATTATGGAGTGAAAAAAAAGTTTGAGGCCTGCAAAGAAAGATCAAGTAGCATGGCTTATGGATTTGATCAATGTTCTTCAAAATTCTGTCTTCGACTTGATTCCTTCTACAAAGATCTTGAATCTCTGTAGAACTTTGATCTTTTTCTTTACTCTGGTCGAATACTCCATCCTTTCATTTTTGATCACATAGATCCACAACTTTTGACCAAACTCATCAACAGAGAAAACAATATTTGTTTCCACCAATTGTATGTTGTTCGAATGGACCACATTCATCTGAATGTACCACCCTGAGTATGTAAGATGATCTCATTGGCATAGTCAAAACGAAAGAATTTCTGGATTGCTTTCCTACTAAACAAACTTCACAAAGTTTTTTCAGGAATCTCAATACTTGGAAAACCATATCTTAAGTAATCAGTTGATTAAGTGGTCGAAAGTGAAAATGTCCAAACATCAAATGCCACAACCAACTATCCTTGTGGTTGAACAGTTTTCAAACATTGAACTTCTATCAAATTGATCATTGTCTTGAAATGAACTATTATCAGCAAGATTTTTTGTTAAATTGTAATTCATAGTGTCGAAACTATGTGTGTCGAAGGGTTTAGTGGTGGATCGAAACAGGTTGCTCGAAGGAAGCCATTTCCCAGTCGAAGCTTATGGATTGAAGTAAGAATGAAGATAGACTTATAATTCATAGTATCGAAACTATGTGTGTCAAAGGGTTTAGAGATGGATCGAAGCACATTGCTCGAAGAAAGCCATTGCCCAGTTGAAGCTTGTGGGTCGAAGCAGGTTGCTTGAAGGAAGCCGTTGCCCAGTTGAAGCTTGTGGATTGAAGCATGTTGCTCGAAGGAAGCCATTGCCTAGTCGAAGCTTGTGGATCGAAGCAGGTTGCTCAAAGGAAGCCATTGCCCAGTCGAAGCTTGTGGATCAAATCAAGCTTGCTCTTCTTCGAATTGTCAAAATCTTCCAACCACTCCTTTCAATCAGTCATGTGGTTCAAACAGCCTGAACCAAATTTTGAATTCGAACTGTTATCCACAACTGCACACCTTTTTTATCTGCTTTTCCTTTTCGACAGTTTCCTCTTCCTCCTTTCGAGGATTCAGAAGTTCCATCTTCGACCTGATTCTTGAGAGCCCAATATGATCCATGGAAACTATATGGAGAATTAAAAGTCCAATTGTACTTGTCCAAACCCAAACCTTAATTTGAGCCATCGGCGTTGAGGAAGTGTCTTAAGCTGATCAAACCTTATGAAATTTTGAGCAATGGAGATTTTGTGAGAGAATCTTTGAGAAATTGAGAGGGAAAATTTAGGGGTACAACAATTGGCCCTGTTCAATCTTCTTGAACCTGAAGAGTGAGATTGGCTGATCTGCCTTTCGTGACTTGAAGGTGAAAGATGTTTGAACACTAAAGTGCCCAGAAATTTGAATTCAATGATGTATTAGTTGATTGTGTAGGGAATAGACTTAAAGATGCCATTTGGAGATATGATGGAGAGTTGTCGGAGTTGGGCTTATTGATGCCATCCAAAGGTGACAGTTGATAGAAATTAGACTAAGTCTAAGCTTGACTGTAACTGGGAGAAGTATCAGAATAAATCTTTGATCGATTTAATTCTGAATGACATGCTGGAATGGACATGTGTTAAGCCGTGTCCGGAAATGTATTAGAAGGAACCCGTGTGAAGCTGCATCTGGAAATACATTAGAAGAAACCCGTGTAAGTCTACTTTAGGATGAGCCTGTGTGAAGCTGCATTTGGAAATATATGAGAAGGAGCCTGGGTAGGGCTGATTCGTGATGTGTCTGTGTAAAACTTCATATGGAAATATATGATAAGGAGCCTGGGTAGGGATGCTGCGGGATGAGTCAGTGTGAAACTGCATTTGGAAATGTATGAGAAGGAGACTGGGTAGGGCTGCTGCGGGATGAGTTCGTGTGAAACTGCATCTAGAAATGTATGAGAAGGAGCCTGGGTAGGGCTGCTTTGGGATGAGTCTGTGTGAAGCTTCATATGGAAATATATGAGAAGGAGCCTGGGTAGGGCTGCTTCGGGATGAGTCCGTGTGAAACTGCATTTGGAAATTATGATAAGGAACCTCGGCAGGGTTGCTTCAAGATGAGCCCGTGTAAAGATGCATCTGGAAATTGGAAGGAACCCATGTAAGATTACTTTATGATGAGCCCGTGTGAAACTCCATCTGGAAATTAGAAGGAACCCGTGTAAGATTGCCTCATGATGATCCCGTGTGAAGCTGCATCTGGAAATTAGAAGGAACCTGTGTAAGATTGCCTCATGATGAGCCAGTGTGAAGCTGCATATGGAAATTAGAAGGAACCCCTGTAATATTTCCTCATGATGAGCTCATGTGAAGTTGCATCTGGTCACATAGGTAGTTGCTATGTCTTGCTTCAGAAACTACTCTTGGACCTATTAAAAATTGTTGATGATAACTATCTGTTGATTGATCTTTTCCTGAAAAGGTAAAGCGCCAGCTGTATGCAATGTCATGATGTATGAAATGCATTGTGTAATGGTGTTCTCAAAATAAATGAGATTGTGCTATATGCATTTCGTATGCATATGCTATGACGTATGAAATGTGAAATGTTGTTGAAGTGTATCTTTGTCTGGGAAAATAAATCCTTGACAAATGCTGGTGAGCCTTGGGAAATGAAATCCCGAACTGCTGCTGGGGATGAAGAGTATGCTCCTCTTCTGACCCTGTTTTAGGATGTTTCCGCTGGGGATTCCGATTATGTTATTTAAGGAGAACTTCGCTGGGGAATGTTGACTTTTCTTGAAGGAAACTCCATGGAGAGTGTTGATTTCTTCTTGGGGAAAAGAGTTCAGGAGTTTTAGTTCTCTGTTGCTCTACTAGGGAGTTTGAGAGAATGTAAGTTAACAACTTGGTGGGGATAAAGAAGTTAACTGTAATATGGTCAGATTCCAGGCTTCGCAGTAACTCACTAGGGATAGTGGCAAACTCTACTGGGGAAGAGTAGCTTTTGAACTGTTATCTGATCAGGTCCAGGCTTTACAGTAACTAAGAATTGAGATTTACTGTTATCTAGTTGGGTCCAGGTTTCTCAGTAAGTTGAGAGTAGGATGATGTTGAACTATTTTCTGGTCGAGTCCATGCTTCATAGAAACTTCGGAGATAACACTGACTTTGTTGATTACTTCACTGGGGATTAGGGGTATTGGTCCCTTAATTCGTAATAGTCTGAGAGGAAAACTTAAGCTGGGGAATCTGTAGTTTATTGGGGGAAATAAACCATATTGAAGACAATATTTAACGAATTGCTGAGGAGGTGTTTTCTTTTGGCAGAACTCCTCGAGGATTCTTCTTGAGACCAACTCAGCTGGGGAGAGGCTTTCTGGAGACTGAAACTCTGGTTGGGGATTGCATGGATCCAATTTTATAGGGATATCTATGAATTTGGCCTTAAGGGGTTTATACCCTTATCCGTGAATATTATTCTGTGGGGATAACCTTATAGAGGTGGCTCCTTGGTGACTTGTCGCTGTCCATAGTAGTAAGTGTTGTAGCGCTGCCAGAAAATGTGTGCTTGGTCGTACGTGACCCTTTGTTGGAATTCATGTTTAATGCCCCAAGTGATTCAGATGCAGACCTGCCCCTGGCTACTCAGGACTTTATGAGAGATTTCTTGGAATTTTGACTTGACTGCCCCAAATGAGTTGGACAGTAACTTGTCATGCCCCCTTAATTATGGGAGATTTTTCATTGGAAGCGTCTTCCAATTTTGAAGTAATTATGTTCTTTGAGAGGATTTTCGTTCATTGGATATTCTTCGTGTGAATTTCTATGTTGTCAAACAAATAGCTATATGCAAACATCGGTATTCAAAATAATGCAAAGTTTATGTTTGTCTTGAAGTTTTGAAAATGCATTTTTAGCAGATAAAAGAATTTTGTAAGAATATGAATTCAACTCGGGATTTACAGTAAGCCTTACAGGAGTCAGGATACCTTTTGAAACAATATGCTTTCAAACTAACCCATGCTTCAATTATAACTTTTAAAGGGTTGTAGCATGGCTTGGTTCACGGTTTAAGAAACAAAGGATAAGGCTCAAAGTGTATTTGTACCCAACTCGCTCTCCGTGATGTTCTCCAGTCCTATACTCAGTTAATCGTGTGTTTTGAATCCTAATTGAGTCTGGAATGAGGTTTTGGTGATGGTCCGGACAGGTTAAGTTTGTTGGAGAAGGCAATCACTTTGCAACATTTTTCTGTTGTTAAGGATTTGTAGCGACCTTCTTTTTTGATTTATTATCCCTATTTTTTTCCTGACTGTTTTAAGATTATAGTCAGCGGGATGCCCCAGTTTTTTCTTAAGTCTCCTTTGTAGGTTTTGACTTAGTGGGCTTTTCTTTTGAGAGATAATGCCTTCCTATTTTATAGGGAACCATCTCCGTCTTTTGATTCAGAAGGATGTTTTTGATGTCATTCGTTGTGTACGAAGTGAAAGCTTGCGACCGAACACGCATTTGAATTAACTGAGAAGCTACCCTTCCCCAATTTTTGATTAAAGGTTTCGATTTGTGTGAAAGAGAAAACTCCTACTTCTTTAGCTCAAAGGGGTTGACTAAGGATCATCTTCCTTATAACTCCAGTGTTTAGGGATTGAAAGAACGCCTCTACATCGTCAGCAAGGTCTATCCAAAAGCATACTGTATGAGATTATGGTATTGTTTTCATCATCCTCCATCTAAACACTTATAACTTTTAAACAAAAGTTGAATATCATAAAGGGAGTAAAAAACACAGTTTAAATATAGTGAAAAATAATGGATTAACTCAAGACAAACATATGCAATGCATTAATGAGAATAACCAAAGTCTGACATAAGGACAAATGTATAAACAAACAAAGAAATTACAATTGAAAATTTGAATGAACAAAAATTTCTCCGCCTAAATTTTTCACTTCAGATGATGTGCCTTTGAGGGATGACAAAAAATTACAGTTGACCATCTTGTGTAAATTCTAACACTCCTTTGTCGACCAGGTCTTGAATCTTATTCTTCAATGCCCAACAGTGGTTAGTGTTGTGTCCCCGACTGTTGGAGTGGTATGTGCACATTTCATTATGTTTGTAGTTGAGAGCAGAAGTGTTGGGTTTTTGAGGAGGTTCTCTTAACGTAACCATATTGGCTTCCAACATATGATGCAATGCCTGAGCCAAAGACACGTTGATCTTTGTAAATTGTCTTTTGGGCGTATCTTGCTTACGCGGGACATTCTGTTGTAGTTGGTGAGGTCGCTGTTAGAATCTTGGCGTAGCAGCCTTTTTGAAAGGTGTTCTCTCAACCAAGACAACTTCTTGTCTCATCGAGGGCTGATTAATGACCTGATCCCCAATCTTAAACGTTTGTTCCATACAATTGCATTTGTCTTGATGAAGCTTGTTGACGAGGGATCTCAGCTCTTCTTGTCCCTGAGCTAAGTTTTGGATAAGAGCCATCTGACCTACCATCTGACCCATCATCTGGATTTTCATTATTGCCATTTTAGTTTGTAACCATTCCAACTGGTCATCCATGTTTTCCTTAGGATTCCTCTTGGTCATGCTCTCAATGAGAAGTGCTTTCACTTCTTCTTGTCCCTTGGATAGGTTCAGGAACAAATTTTGAAGTTGAGCATTTTGGGTTTGAAGATCTATGAGAGTCTGTTCTAGAGCCATCTTTACTGAAATAAACAGTAAGCAGATGAGAAAACCTATAAGGTAAAAACCTGTCATGATTTAATGCATGGTATGTCGATGCAATGTTTTCAAGGATTTCGCAGGGTAAACACAAGAAAATGTCAGAAGTTAAATTTTGATCACAACTTTGATTGAAGAACTTCGTATCGTTGAATGTCCTTCCACGAGAATCAAGCTCACCATGTCAAGTGGGTCATAACCCTTGACTCAAGTTATCATGCTTTAGTCTTTAACGACATTTGGTTAGAGGAGAATAAATCCTCTTGCCCCTTGATAGATGTCTGGTTCAACATGTCCCTACATCACAGTCCCTTGATATCCTTGAAATGGTTATTGACAATGCTATGGTATGATGTCATGATGTTATGTACAAGCAAAAAAGTCATTATGTACAAATAATCACATACAAACAAACAAATCCTTAGGTTTAGGCTTGCATGGAGTTTATAGGTAAGTACCCTCTTGAAGTTTAGTTGGCTCAACCTGTCCTAGAAAGTAACCGGGTTCTAGAGAATCTCAATATCACTCATCTTTCTTCATTGGGCATTGTTTTAGCACAATCAATCTTTTCTTGCAGCCAAAATATCCCAAAAGTCCAATCTCAATGAGCGTAGTATCGAGTATCAACCAATTTTCAGCTTTCCACCGAAACCAGCTATCTCACTACTTCCTAATGGCCAAGTTGTTCAATTAAAGGTTCTAATGTCAGTTAGTGCTTCATGACACCGCTCAGTGGCCCCGTATTCTCCTCGATTCAACACAAGGGATATCGATACCAACAAATGCATCACACTAACGTAGCCATTGCTTCAACCATATCGGTCTATACGGTACAATTTCCATAATCGATTGCTACTTACCTAATGGTGTTCCCAGATTCGGGTAGAGGATCAATACAAACCCAAACAAGGACCCATAAATGTAAAACAATCAAGTCAAACAATGAAAGAAATTAAATGTGATCTAGCTCTAAGGTAACCCCACTTTTAAGTCATCCCCAACAGAGTCTCCAGTTCTATAATACGATGAGAGAACTGACTTGGTTGTTTTGCGTTTGATTACAATTGTTGCGGATAACAAGAGTCACCACCGACTTTTCATTTATCCAATAAAGGAAAGGGTGAAAAGAACAAGAAATACCTTTCAGATATTTTCTTGAGTTCGGGGGGTAGGTTATGAAAAGGGAAGGTGTTAGCACCCTTTTCATCCATAGTTATATATGGGCTCTTATTTGCTTGCTAGATCACTTTTCAAATTGCTTTGTTTGAAATGTGTTTGTGGTGAGTTTTAAAAGTATTTTTGAAAAGCGCCTCCGTTTAGGCAAACTTTTTAATGGTTATAGTCTCTATAATAATCCATACAAAGTGTTGGACTTTTGAAAATATTTCATGTTTTGAAAGTGTTTGGTGTGTTTGAAAAGATTTTTATTTTTTTGAAGATGGATTATGAGCAAGCAACTAAGAACGTTCTACCTACTCAAAAGTCTTTTGTTCATTTCTTCCTTCCTTTGATATTTCTATCTCACCATTGATTGGTAAGTAGCCTTATCTTTGGATGTAAAGGGACATACATGGGTCAATTTATAGTCATGAATAACAATGTTGTGAGATATCTTAGCATTTCTCTTGAGGGACTAAGATCATTTATAAGGCAACATTCGAAGCGTCATCGAGAGACTATGATCTTGTATTTTTTGATTGTTTTTGCTAAGACGTCTCACATGCATAACATGACCATTTTTCATAAGGCAGCAAGTGGAGTTAACCCTAGAGGTGCAAGTGTGCAAGTGTTTGTATTTCATGCTTGATGTATCTTGAATTAGGGTTTTCTAAGTATTGATTTTCTCTTTCCATAGAAACCCTAATTTACTAGCATTGATATGAAAGCGATAAATTGCAGAAAGTAAATTTACTACGCTATTACATCATTAGGGGAGGGGGATACAAATTTACAAATGAGGATTGCAAGAAATTAAACCCTAATTATTTATTACTACCATATTGAATTTGTACAAGAAATGACTTGAATATAATGTACAAGGAATACAAAAAGAAATGGATTTTTCTTTGGATTTTTGTTAGGAAAATTATTTTGACCTAATTAACCTAAAGGGATGTGATTAATAAAAAATAAGAAAATTAATCCTAAGTTAAAAGGAAAACAAATTAATCAAGAAAACATTTTTTAGGGTTTTTTATGGAAGGCTTTTGGTTAATTAAAATAAATATGAAAATAAAATATTTTTTGTGATATTTTTATATATTCATAAAATCGACATGGTAAATAAATAGTGTGCAAAAAATCAACTCAAAAGGAGTTGTTTTGATTGGTTGGAAAAATGTTGAAGTTTGTTAAAAAATGAAAACAAACAAGTGATAAAAAATTATTTTGGTCCTGCCAAGGTTTGAACCCAGGTTCTCCACACCTTTCATTCAAAACAACCAACACTCAATATGTTATAAACCTTCATGTTAGTTTGGAAAAAATGATAAATAAATACAAAAGGTCTCGCTGGGGCTCGAACCTAAGACCTTCTACATGGCAAGGCTTTAACGCACGTTGTTTGTAGCACTGGGGTGGTCTGTTTCATTCGTTAGTTACACAACTTGCACTAAATATAAAATGAACTCATTTCTGAAAATTTGACCATGGCTTCATCTTCTTCCTTCGCGCGCAGACCATGATAACTCCATTGTTAAGCTTCTAAAAGCTTCATTACTCATCCAAATCGAAAGATGTAAATATCAAACCTGCCTAAAATTTGAATACGAATCTAACCATATAATTTTCAAAAGTTATGGGTCAAAGGTTAGCATGAATTTTTTTAAGTACTAAAACTAAAACCTAATTGATCAGAGAAGAAATTCTCAATGTACTAGCAAAGATAATCAAAACTATGGACATGGTCAGCTTCCTAGACATGATATCTACATCTTTTATTCACAATGTATATACAAATAATGCTTGAATGAAGAGTTTCAAGTTTGAAAAAAAACTTACCTTTTGGAGTGAAATTCGAATGACTTCTACACGAATTCCAGAAATGGTTTGATGATGGACTAACCTTGCATGGACTTCCCTGAAGATAGTGGGATCACTACTTTGCTTTGAAAGCCAGAAGGATTTTGGAGTTGACTCTTCAAAGTCAGAAATGGAAAACAATGTGGCTTTCGATGCATATTCTGAGTTCAAGGAGTTTTGAGAAGTTTTGGGAGTGTTCTAAGGCTGGTGTATGGAAGCTTAGTGAATCGAAAGGCCAAAAAAACACACGGAGGGATTTGAGATTTTCCGTGTAAAGTTAGAATGTGTCAAGTTTTGTGCTTGTGTGCAGGTTCTGAGTTTTTTGGAGTTTGGGAGTGTTTGAGGATTTTTCAACACACAAGAATCTGGCCCCCTTAGCTTGCAAATGACCTCTCTATTTATAGAGAAAATGTTTTGGAAGTTGAAGTAATTAGATTTGCAAGATAACAAATTATGGTTTGGTTGAAAAAGAAAAAAATCAAGTTGAATCAATTTTTATGGTTCCAAAGTTCAAGTACAAGCATGGCCTGATGTTTGTTGGGTGCAGGAGACTTGACTCATGCTTTTGATATTGCTTGCAATCAGAGATAAAGGTCACGAGGCTCCATGCATTGACAATTTGCATAAAGCTTGCTTTTCTAAAATGGCAATGGTAACTTTGTGCCATTAAGAGAAAATTGGCTTGGACAATACTTTAAACACTTGGGTAAGAGCTTAATTAATTGTGTAAACAATTAATTATGGAGTGAAATACAAGTTTGAGGCCTACAAAGAAAGATCATGTAGCATGGCCTATGGACTTGATCAATGTTCTTCAAAATTCTGTCTTCGACTTGATTCCTTCTACAAAGATCTTGAATCTCTGTAGAACTTTGATCGAATACTCCGTCCTTTCGTTTTGATCACATAGATCCACAACTTTTAATCAAACTCATCAACAGACAAAACAATATTTGTTTCCGGAAATTGTATGTTCTTCGAATGGACCACATTCATATGAATGAACCACCTTGAATATGCAAGATGATCTCATTGGCATAGTCGAAACGAAAGAATTTCTGGATTGCTTTCCTACTAAAAAAACTTCACAAAGTTTTTTCAGGCATCCCAAGACTTGGAAAACCATATCTTGAGTAATCAGTTGATTAAGTGGTAGAAAGTTCAAATGTCCAAACTTCAAATGCCACAACCAACTATCCTTGTGGTCGAACAATTTTCAAACATTGAACTTCTGTCTAATTGATCATTGTCTTGCAATGAACTATTATCAGCAATTTTTTGTTAAATTGTAATTCATAGTGTCGAAACTATGTATGTTGAAGGGTTTAGAGGTGGATCGAAGCAGGTTGCTCAAAGGAAGCCATTTCCCATTCAAAGCTTTTGGATCAAAGCAAGCATGAATAAATACTTGTAATTTATAGTGTTGAAACTATGTGTGTCGAAGGGTTAAGAGGTATACTGAAGCACGTTGCTTGAAGGAAGCCATTTCCCACTCGAAGCTTGTGGAACGAAGCAAGTTGCTCGAAGGAAGCCAGTTCCCAGTCGAAGCTTGTGGATATAAGCATATTTCTCGAAGGAAGCCATTACCCAGTCGAAGCTTGTGGATTGAAGTAGGTTGCTCGAAGGAAGCCATTGCCCATCGGAGTTTGTGGATCGAAACAAGCTTGATCTTCTTCGACTTGTCAAAATCTACCAACCACTCCTTTCGACCAGTCATGTGGTTCGAACAGCCTTAACCAGATTTTGAATTCGAACTGTTATCTGCAGCTGCACACCTTTTTTTATCTGCTTTACCCATTCGGCAGTTTTCTCTTCCTCCTTTTGAGGATTCAGAAGTTCCATCTTCGACCTGATGCTTGAGAGTCCAATATGATCCATGGAAACTATATGGGGCATTAAAATTCCAATTGTACTTGTCCAAACTGAAACCTTAATTTGAGCCATCAGCATTGAGGAAGTGTCTTGAGCTGATCAAACCTTATGCAATTTTGAGCAATGGAGATTTTATGAGAGAATCTTTGAGAAATTGAGAGGGAAAATTTTGAGGTACAACAATAACCATCTTCTGTATGATCTTCTTTATGTTCTTATTGGTGGCTTTCATTACACCATTCATCTAAGGTCATAACGGAGAAGAGTTGTGATGCTTGATTTGAACTGCGTGCAAAGTTCAGTGATCATGGTGTTGTTGAGATTGGTACTGTTGTCTGTGATAATCATCTCGGGGATGCCATACCGACAGATCAGGTTATGTTTGATGAACTAAGCACCCACATTCTTGGTAACAGAGGCGAATAAGGTTGCTTCAACCTATTTTGTAAAATAATCAATGGTGACGAGGATGAAGCGATGTCCGTTAGAGGCAATAGGCTTGATTTCTCCGATCATATCAATTCCCCACATTGCGAATGGCCAAGGAGCAGTCATGACGTTCAAAGGTACTGGAGGCACATAAACTTTATCAACATAAATCTGGCACTTATGATAAGATCTCAAGTGGTGGTCACAGTCAGTCTCCATGGTCGACCAATAGTAACCAGCTCTTATGATCGTTTTATCCATAGTATGCCCACTGGAATGAGTACCGAAGACACCTTTATGCATATCTGGCATAATCTCTCCTGCTTCCTTCTTGTCCATACAATGGAGCAGAGTTGAATCATGATTGCGCTTGTATAGAATTCCATTGCTCAGGAAGAACTTAGCTGAGAACCTCCATAGGAATTTCTTGTCATTGATTGAGGCCCCTTTAGGGTATTCTTGGGCATCAAGGTGCCTTTTCACCTCATTAAACCAAGATTTTTCCTCTACTCCATCAGTGTCAATTTCACAGCAGTGTGCAGGTTTTTCGAATCTTTCAATGGTAATCCTGGGAGTCTCATTGTCCCATATGACCTTTAACATGTATGAAATGGTAGCCAATGCATCAGCCAGTTGATTCTCTTCTCTTGGTATGTGCTCAAAAGTAATCTCTTCGAAATACGGGATCAAGGTTAACACATGCTCTTTATAAGGAATGAGATTCGGGTGCTTTGTATCCCAATATCCCTTAACTTAACTGACCACCAAGGCCAAGTCTCCATACACACTTAAGAATCTGATTCTTAGGTCAATAGCAGCCCTAAGACCCATGGTGCACGCTTCATATTCAGCCATATTATTGGTGCAGTCAAAGCAAAGTCTGGCGATGAAAGGCATATGGAAACCTGCGGGGGAGATGATCACAACACTGATTCCATTGCCAAGTGAATTGGAAGCTCCATCAAAAATCATAATCCATCGGGATGCTGGCTCAGGTCCTTCATACGGTCCAGGTTCTTCATAATCTGTTATTTGCATAATGTTCTCGTCTAGGAATTTGAAGTTCATAGACTGATAGTCGTCTACAGCCTGATGTGCCAAATGATTGGCCAGTACACTTCCCTTTATTGCCTTTTGTGTGGTGTACTGAATATCATTTTCTATTAAAACCATTTGCCATCGAGCTATTCTTCCAGAGAGAGCTGGCTTCTCGAATATGTACTTGACAGGATCCATTTTAGAGATCAACAAGGTAGTATGGGTCAACATATACTGTCTTAGTCGGCGATCAGCCCATGCCAAAGCACAACAAGTTTTCTCGAGTAGTGAATATCTTGTTTCACAATCGGTAAACTTTTTGCTAAGGTAGTATATTGCATGCTCTTTTCGACCAGACTCGTCATGCTTCCCCAGTTCATACCCCATTGAGTTCTCTAGCATTGTTAAGTACATGATTAGAGGTCGTCCTTCAACTGGTGGCATTAGGATAGGAGGTTCTTGTAGGTACTCCTTAAATTTATCGAAGGATATTTGACAGTCATTGTTCCATTTTACCACTTGATCTTTCTTCAACAGTTTGAAGATTGGACCACAAGTAGCAGTCAAATAAGAAATGAAACAGGAAATGCAATTCAGCCGTCCTAAGAAACCTCTGACTTCCTCCTCGGTCCAAGGAGATGACATCTCTTGAATGGATTTAACTTTTGCAGGATTGACCTCAATACCCTTACCACTGACGATGAAACCCATGAGTTTACAGGATCTCACCCCAAAGGTGCACTTGTTCGGGTTTAACCTCAGTTTATACTTCCTCAGTCTTTCAAACAGCTTATGCATATGATCAAGGTGCTCTTCTTCAGTCTGGGACCTTGTTATCATGCCATCAATGTAGACCTCTATTTCATGGTGAATCATGTCATGAAATAAGGCTACCATGGCACGCTGATAAGTTGCCCCGGTGTTCTTCAACCCAAAAGGCATGACTTTATAGCAGAAAGTTCCCCTCTGTGTGATGAAGGTAATTTTCTCCATGTCTTCAGGTGCCATCTTGATATGATTGTAACCTGAGAAACCATCCATGAATGAGAATACCTTGTTCTAAGTGGTGTTGTCAACCAAAAAATCGATATGTGGTAGTGGGAAATCATCTTTGGGGTTTTCCCTATTCAGATCCCAGTAGTCTATGCACATACGTACCTTGCCGTCTTTCTTTGGCACCAGAACAACATTAGCAACCCATTGAGGATATGATGTCACTGCTAAGAAACCTGCGTTGAATTGCTTCATAACCCCGGCTTTGATCTTTTTTGATATTTCAGGATGCATGCGACGAACATTTTGCTTAATCGGAGCATAACCCTCTTTCATTGGTAGATGGTGAACCATAATATCGGTATCGAGCCTTGGCATTTCTTAGTATGACCAAGAAAAGATTTCAACATATTCGTGTAACATCTGGATTAGTCTGCTCTTGACACTACCCTCTAAGTTGGAACCTATCTTGAGCTCTTTCTTGTTTGTATCGATACCCAAGTTCACAACTTCGACCGACTCTTCATATGGTTGGTGAAATAACCATCCGAACCGTCATCTGATAA
Source organism: Vicia faba (assembly GCA_948472305.1). Classification (NCBI taxonomy): domain Eukaryota; kingdom Viridiplantae; phylum Streptophyta; class Magnoliopsida; order Fabales; family Fabaceae; genus Vicia; species Vicia faba. The sequence continues at coordinate 341,464,128 of OX451736.1, forward strand.
TAAAATCAATGAAGTCGCCATCGAACATCTTTTATCACGTCGAAAAGGAAAGGTAAACATCGAGAAAACCTAAGAAGGGTGAAATCAGGATCTTGCAACCAAGAGATCAGGTAAGGGAGTCTGTTACACGAGGGGAAGGTATTAGCACCCCACATGCCCATAGTACTCTACAGTATCCAATCTTGTTATCTACCTTATGGGTGTGTCTAATCTATGTCTACTGCTTACTATTGAGGAAGAATGCATGAAAAATAAATGTGGGGAAAAGAAGGAAGTATTTACGAATTCTACTCGGTTAGGACTCGCGACCTATTGCATATATATCTCTTTTGAGGAATCAGAGCATCGTAGTTCAACTCACATGTTTTGTTTGTTTTGTGTTTTTTATGGGTGACAAACCCTTGTGAAAATGGTTTTTGAGTTACGCCCTCAAGGCAAGGTGCCACATTTGATTGGTTTGTGTTTTGTCACATTGAAAAAGGGTTTAAGTGTGATTAAGATGTTTTATGATGGTTGACCAAAAGTCCACTTGGTCAACAGTTGATTTTGAATGTCTTCTGACAAAATGACCAATTTACCCCTTTTTATCAATTGAACCCTTTCAAGTCAAAGTTGATGATCAAACTTCAAATGATATATACTCATGACTATGTAGAGAAGTATGGGATCAAGAATTTCCCAAAAATCCAAAAATCACCTTATTAAAACTCAAACCCTAGTTTTGCACTCTCCACTAGGAGATAACTGGTCAAGCTTCAAACCCCTAATTCCTCTAGGAATCAAGAGAGGCTTTTAAAAAAAATTGATTCCAATGATGATAAAAGAATGATTCTTCAATACTTGGCTCATTTGGACCCCAATAACTCCAACTTGGGCAAAACCCTAATTTTGACTGATGAATCCAAAGGATGCGATTTTCCTTATAAACATCACAATACTCAATATTCTAATGATCCAATGAGGTGGATAAGATATCTTGAGATATGTGATACCTTTGGGCTTAAAATATCCCGAGGTTTAGATAATAAGTCCCTTCTTGAGCAACTTTCAAATACAATCAATCTTCTAAAGCTTGAGGGAGACTTGATAACCAAAATACTTTGATCCTTGCACAATGTATGAATGCAATGCAATATGATGTTTATAATGAAACATAAATCTAAATCAAGAGGGTAAATTTTGGGGTGCAATAGTTGGATAGCCTTTTTGTCTTGTATTAAGAGTATGGCAAGTTCTCCAGGTATTTCACAATCTTCCTCACCTTCGTCCTCGACTTGAAAGATCAGATTTTCGATGTCATATGCGGCAATAGCATAATCGTTATCGACGAGATACAGAGTGGATGAGGATCTACAATGTAGTATGTGGGTGTGTGTCAGAGCACATAGCTATTTTGAAAATGCAATAAGATGAAAGAAAGACAGATCACAAAATTTGCATGAAAAACATCCAATGTTTTTATTGAATGAACAAATGTTTATGAACTATCAACCCTTTCACAAATGAACCATTGTGACCCGGGTAAGACACAAGGTTTAAATTCATTGTTTATTACATAGACAAAAACATTTGAAAACTATAAGATATGAATATAGTTATTACTCATGACTAAAGGAGATCAGAAAGATGTCTTCTGCCTTCCAGTTGTTCAGTCTATCACCAACGGTATGGAATATCCAATTTTTGAAGTCACAATCACTGTCTGCGTCCTATATAGCATTGACCCCGTTGTTGCTGATACGGAACATAGGTCTCCCAGCATGAGCGCATCGAACAACCTTCTGAAGTTCTGCAGTAAATCCCAGACCAAACTTGTTAGATTTAAAAGGGATATCAGGTAGCTGACCCCGAATTGTACTGCCACCTTCTTCAATAGTAGCCTTAGCATCTTTCAAGGAGACCATCTTGTGTGGAGTTTTGGTGATCTTCGGAATGGAAAAAATATCTTCAATAGCAGTAGGGGAGATCACTTCAAAGGTTTGACAGGGTGTTTTAATAAATTCTCCGTCCATCTCCACGTACAGGAATGAATTGAGGTGGTTGACCATATATTCCTCCTCCCCACAAACAATAACAACTTTCCCTTTTACCAGATATTTTGATTTCTGGTGCAAGGTGGAGGTAAAAACACCTACCCCATGGATCCAAGGGCATCCCAATAGACAAGAGTAAGTCGGTTGGATGTCCATCACATGGAAGGTGGACTCAAAAATATGTGAACCCACCTTGATCAAGATGTATATCTCTCCATGCACCATTCTCTTTGATCCGTCAAAGGCTCGAACAATGATATTGCGGGGCTTCAACATAACCCCTTTGTAGTCTAGTCGGTCGAGAGCGCCTTTGGGAAGAACATTTAGAGAAGATCCTGGGTCAATCAATACATGTGCCAATGTAGTACCCCTGCATTCAATGGAGACATACATGGCCCTATTATGATTTCTCCCCTCCGGAGTCAAGTCAGCATCGGAGAAAACCAAGCCATTATCAGTTGTCAGACTAGCCATATAGCTCCTAAATTGATCATCCTAGATTTCTTGCGGCATATAGCCAGTCTTTAGGAACTTCACTAAAGCCTTCACATGGGCCTCAGAGCACAACAGTAGTGATAACATAGATATTTTAGATGGGGTTTACCCCAACTGTTCAACAATTTTATAATCACTTCGGCAAATGATCTTCAACACGTCTTCTAAATTTTGTCCAGAAGTATCTTTTACCGGAGCTTCTTTTGGCGCCTCTGTTCGGGCAGGCTCTATCACCGACTCTTTATCCTGAGCCCCAATAGTCGTCTTGGTAGCTGTAACCTGAGCAGGTGGAGAAATTTTCGGGGAGAAAATCCTTCCACTTCTTATAATTTTACTGGTCCCGGCAATATTGACAATATTGGGATTAACTTCTTCATTCTCTTCATCGGAAAACTCTTGCTTGACTCCATGGTAATAGACGTCAGACCCATAATGCCACAAAATAGCCTTCCTCAAGGAATATGGGATAGGCTGTAGGACCTTTGAAAGGGATCCTGAAAGGAGTAACGGAGATAACAAACAAGTCTTGGCACAAATTCAGAATCTTCTCAATCAGAATAACATGTTCGTCCATCAGGCGCTGAACGCCTTTCTTCAATAACCCACAACCATTCGGTTGCACCACACAATAATAACATTCTTCAGCACAACCTGGAAATAAACCAACTAGTAACAAAATTTTCTTAATTTTAGAAAGAGGAGTAACCATATCATCTACAAAGGTAATATATAACACATATTCAACAACACTTACGCCCTTGTCGTGCTTGGGCATAGGTGCAGTGATCACATTTGGAGTCTCCGGAGGGTCAAACTCAATTTCTTTATTATCAATCATGTCCTGAATCTTTCTCTTCAGGGCCCAACAATTATTGGTGTCATGACCAGGACTGTTTGAATAATAAGCACACGTCGCGTTTGGATTATACTTTGGAGAGGAGGTGTTGGGATTCTGAGGGGGATCCCGTAGTGAAATTAGTTCAGCCTTCAGCAAATGTTGTAACACCTGAGATAAAAGAATGCCAGTAAAATGACTCGGTGGAGCATTTGGTCTTTGTCGGCTAACCTACTGTTGTTGTTAAACAGGTGCAGGACTAGATATCAATACCACTCCCACACACTGATGGCGATTACTTTGACTATAGCCCTTGTGGCCATAGACAACATTTATCTCCTTTTTACCTACAAATGGCTTCTCCTTTTTACTTAGCCATCGGGATCTTCCCACTTTTAATGCCACTTTCAATTCTCTCCCCTGTCAAAATCATCTCTGTAAAACCCGACGAAGAGCTTCTGATCAATAGATTAAAGAACGGGACATCAGAGTGCCCATGAACATATCAACCATTTCCCGATCAGTCAGAGGTTTCACCCTTCCAGCCAAGTCTCTCCATTTCTGTGCATATTCCTTGAACCCTTCATTAGAGCCCATGGATATATTCTACAGTTGCACTCGAGTCGGTGTCAGGTCAGCATTATATTGGTACTACTTGTAGAAAGTAGCAACCAAGTCTTCCCAGGTATGAATGTTAGTTCCCTTCAACTGATAGAACCATTCTAATTGAGTGCCAACCAAACTTTCCTGGAAGAAATGGACCCATAACTTTCGGTCGGCAGTGTGAGGCTGTATCTTCTGAACATACAACCTTAAATGGAGTTTAGGACAAGAGACTCCATCATATTTGGCAAAGACAGGGAGGGACCTTGAACTTATGTGGGATGAACACCCTCAGAACCAGACCTAAATCACCAAAATCCAATCCAGGTACCTTCTGGACTTCCATAGCCTTGAGTTTGTCCTCCAATTTCTTATATCTGTCATCCACAGGAGGATACTATTCATCAAAAAAGTCTTCATCTTCCGGAGTATTCTCATAACTCTGATTGATCTTACCTTCATTCTTGATGGTTTTACCATCTTCATCATGGTTGTCATCTTCTTCAGAGGAGGTATCTTCCACTTGGACGGGTTGAGCAGGACCTTTAAACCTTCTCCCCAAATTGAGGAAAGCAGCTGGCTTCTTGGTCTTCTTTTTCTTGGCGACGAGCGCCAACAGCTCTTTCTATCCCTGCGCTAGATTCATGAGTGTTTCTTAGAATTGGGCATGTTGAGCCTGGAGATCCTTAACAGTCTGTTCGAGGGCCATTTTTCTACTGAAATAAACAAAAAAAAAATAAGAAACCTGTATGATAAACCTGTTATGAAATGATGCATGATATGTAAATGAAATTATTTCAAGGACTTCAGGAGATTTAAATTCGCTAACTAGAAGGAAACAAAAACAAAGATTTTATTAGAAAAGTTCAAATTACAATTTCCTTTTGGGCTTAAAATGACAGTAAATGAACCCCTAAAATCTAAGAATAAAGTCTCCCATAGATTCCTCTTTGTGTTGATGTATGCATTAAGACTCTGCTCCTCGTGAAGTTTCTTTGTGAGCTCCAACACTTTTTTCTCACTGGCATATAATTGAGTCTCAAAGGTGTCTCTTTCTTCTTTCAGTTGGATCCAAGACTTTTGTAACTCTTCAAGGTTAATAGGCATGTCTGGGTGAAGGATGATGTGAGAAACATCTCCTTCGTCAGCAGGCTCCATGATCACTGGTAAGATAGCTGGATATGGCATCATAAGGTTTTGAGCGCGAGCTCGTACCCATTTGAGATAAGGCTCCAGAGGGATGGAATTCTTCTGCCCTAAATCCTTACTATCAATCTTGCTTACCATTCCCCAAGCACGTATAAACCTCCAACGATAACCTTGAAGATCACTTTCATAATCGAACATGATACCCTAGATAAGTGCGTCATGAGGACCATCTTAGAGCGTAACCAAACTGTCATAGAGCCAAGGAAGGGTTGTAAGTAATACCTCCCTTAATGCCGAGGAGTGGAACATTAGGGAATTCCCCATATTGATCAATGATAATGATGTGTTCATGAGATCGGGAACACCAGTAAATATCTATATGAGAAAGTGACATTATTCTTTGCGACCATCTCAAACCTTGTTCATTCTTCATTACCGAGCGGGGAAGGTGCGAAATAAAACATCTGGATAGCAGATGAATACAACACATGAGAGCTCAACGCCTCTTCACGGTACGAGTGTGAAGAGAATTCATAATGTCTCCGATCAAGGTAGGTACAGGATTACGAGCGAGAAAAATCTTGACGGAGTTCACTGATGACACACAAATATGTGATATTTCTGGCTTGATATACACAAAATATTTCTCATACTTTAGTTTAAATTAAATCATTTTATAAGTATTATGCAGGTATTTTTCTATTTTTACAGATATGCATTAAGCTGAACACTTTGGAAGAAATGAGAAAAAAAAAGAGGTGCAAAACTAGCAAAAAGGCCAAAGGAGAAGAAATGAGCTAAAGCCCATTATACATGTGAGCACGTGGCCCACAATGAAGAAGACCTTGACGACCGTCAAGGAGATGTGACGAACGTCACGCGCCAAGAAAGACCAAGTGCTATCGTCACTTGCATGTGACGAACGTCACAAGCCACTTACTCTACTTTCTTCTCATCCAACCGACAAAAACGCGTTCAAGGGTTAATCCAGCGACTACGTACATTTTCTCACCCACTTAGTCAAAGTACCAAGGAACGTGACAGATTAATGGCCCTATTATTTCTCAAAGAAGGGAGTAAACTGTTCCTACATTTTCGAGAGCAACTGATCACGCAAGACTTATAAATAGAGCCTTAGACCACAGTAGAAAGGGTTCTGCTTTTTGGGCAAGAAACTTTAGATATTTTATTGAGAGAATATTCTTTTCAGCATTATTCTTTTCAGCATTATTTTTATTTCCCAGTTATTTCTATATTCCTTTCCAGTATTATTTTCTTCTGTACGGTTAAATATATTCTTCGATCGAAGCAAAGCCTACAATTTGAGAGTTATTACCAGGTTTATGTTTACAAATTCTTATTGCTTTTTAATCGATATAATTATGTTTATTTTTGTATGTCCTTTAATTTATTCTGCGATTTGGTTTAATATTATGTTAGGCTAGAAATCTTACACCGGTATGTAAAGTCACTCAACCGAGGGAACGAGTAACTTAGTCGGGATTATTTTTACTACGAAACTTTCTTTTCTGGCCTAAGTTACTATTTTTCAATCATTAAATTGTTTTGTTACGGAAGTAAAAAGCAGATAGAGGTTAGGGTCAACAAAGCGGAAGTTTGAGATCTTTTAACTGGACAGTAGTAATTAGGCATTGGCTTAAAATACAGCGGAAGCACTTTAAAGTTAATTAAGATTTTATTTAGTTTTCAAAAAGTGTTTTTATCTCCTGCGGGATGGCGGAAGCATACATTAGGACTTAACTGCATAGCCAAGATCAACAAAACGACAGTGTGAGACGAGGGTTTTTAAACTAAATAAGTTTTACTGAAAGTTGTTTTGAAAATATAAAGACGCCCAACAGGTCGCTAGTTCCTGATGTACGACTATTGCATACTGGTAATTAAGCTCATTGATTATTAAAAATCCAACTTAATTTAGTATTTAGTTCTCCCTACAACCCAATCAAATATTCATTAGCTTTAGATTTGCGAAGTAACGATAGAAGATGGTAGATAGATTCATCAGTCTCTGTGGTTCGATATCTTTTAAAACTACACGATAAGACTGTGCACTTGCAGTCCGAATCATTGGATACATAAGTACAATCCCTACGATCATTCACATCAATGAGCTGGTCTGGACTAGGGAATAGTACCAACTCATAGATTAGAAGATCCAAGATATCCTTAAAGGCCTGGAAACTCATAGCATCTAGGAATAGTTAAGCTTTCTCCAACAGAAATTTAGCCACAAAACCTTTGACTTCACTTATTCTTTCTCAGTTGGATATGATGTCGGACCGCTTCAGATGTAAGGCTACTGCAATAACTTCTGGCTTCAGAGCTTTCTCTAAACCAGGGAAGGGAATCTGATCAAGAGCAAGCACTCCCATTAGTTGAGAGAACTCTTCTATAGTGGGTACCAACTAATAATCGGGAAAGGTGAAGCAGTGATGTGCATGGTCAAAGAACTGGAAGAAAACTCTTATCATGTCTTCATCAAAACCTGGAGTAACCAAACTGAGAAGTCGACCATGCCTTTTAATAAATGAAGAACTTTCAGGAACCCTTGAGACTAACTCTTTAAGTTGAGGGGTACTGTGATCGGTGGGAATGAGAACTGACTGTTTTGGAATGCTGGTTCGCGTTTTGCGTTTTTTTCCGCAAAATGTCGCGGTAAGCAAGAGTCGCCACCGTCTTTTATTTTATCCAACAAGGAAAGGAAAAAAGCACAGAAAAATTCCTTTTTTGAGATGTTTCTCGGGTTCGGGAGGTAGATTATAGAAAGGGAAGGTGTTAGCACCCTTTCTATCCGTGGTTTTCCACGGGCTCTTAGGTACTTGCTCATGGTGTTTTCAAAAGTTTGCTTTTCTTTGTGTTTGTGGGTTTGAAAAGAGTTTTTTGTTTGAAAGGAGTGTAAGTGTGAAAAGTTTTGTTTTGTTTTAAAAGGAGCAAGTACTTAAGGACTATCTACCTACTCAAAAAGGAATTAAACTGTGCAAATGTCCTTTAGACAATGTTATCCCACTATTGAGGAGTAGGTAACATCGTCGTTGGAGTTTTTGGGTCAATTCGATTAAGGGACGTGTGGTCACTAAAGCAATGTTAGGACGCCTTAGCGGTAACCCTAATATCCTAGATCATTTTTCCGAGGCAACCGTTTCGAGGCAACTATGATCTTTGGACAAGAGGGCGGCCTCTAAAACTTCCTATACTCAATGACCACGTTCGAGGCAACCAAGTGAGGTGTACCCTAAGAGTGGCATGTGCAAGTGTGTTAGTTCGGTTAATTTTATCTGTACATGTCAATGGTGAGCTATGTTGATTTTATGTTAAAGATTGATCTTGTCATGCATTTCCTAGTTATCAAACATCTAACAGTTAATATTGTGCGGAAATTAAATTGCGGGAAATAAAATCTAAGCTATTACAAGGCGTCGGGTATTTACATCGCCAAAAACAAACCCTTTAATTTAAATTGCGGAAAGTAAATAAAAGCGATAAATAATTAAAAGTCCTATTGAAACTATTACATACTGGAAGCTATTACAATATTGGATAAAAATATGACGCGTGCGAGAAAATTAGATCGCCGCATTTTTAGGGTTTTGACCCTTTTTTATCAAATAAAGTATATTTTTTGTTATTTTGAATTAAATGGAAATTAAATCTAAGTTAATTAATTAATTAAATATATATATATATATATATATATATATATATATATATATATATATATATATATATATATATATATATATATATATATATATATATATATATATATATATATATATATATATATATATATATATATATATATATATATATATATATATATATATATATATATATATATATATATATATATATATATATATATATATATATATATATATATATATATATATATATATATATATATATATATATATATATATATATATATATATATATATATATATATATATATATATATATATATATATATATATATATATATATATATATATATATTTGGGTTTTAGAATATTTAAGGAAACAAAAATAAAATTGATTTAAAACTATTAAAACCTAATATTCTAAATTACTTTTAATTTATTGCAAAAGATGTTAAAATTATACCTAATTAAAAACCTAAGTCAATTAAATTATTTATTTACAAAAATAATGAAATTAATAAAAATAATATTTTTTATGTTTTTTCTGATTTTATTAAGAAAAATAATTGGTTAGTGTAAATAATAATAATTAATAAAACAATTGAATAATAATAAAAAAAATGAAATATGAGAAGAAATAACCAAGGGGGGGTGTTGGGCCTGATTGAGTGTGAAATCAGCAATTTCCAGGCCCAAACGCATTGGCCTTTGTTGACTTCTGTTGATTCCATATGCGCTTGTTGACTTGGATGTATGATGAGCCTTCAATCCTGGCCTTTGGATTTGGCCTGAAGGCCATCTGGCATTTGAGATTAGAAGGAACATGATGGTCCACGCTTGCTGAAACCGCACGCGATTTCCTGAAGAAAAATAAGACAAATATATTGGGGGACCTGGGATTCGAACCCAATCCCATTGCTCAAATGCCAACGCGCTCACCAACCCAACCAAACTGCTTATTTGTTAGAATAATAACCACAGAATAATATATATGTGAAAACAAATACTATGCCTGGAAAAAAAAACAAGTGCGAAATTATGAATGGCCCTATAAGGAAGAGGCACGTGGCCGTCTTCTTCCTTGAACAACCTGGTTATTTACCTGCGGATTTCATCCGCAGCTAAATCCATGGCTCACTTCTAAAACAAATTCCTGGCCATAAAAATGAAAACTAAAACCACCAATATGTTCGTCTCTTCCTCCTGGTTTAATCCATGTCCAGTATTGGCCTTGATTTTCCATGCAACTAAAATCCCCAAAAACAAGAAGCACGAACCCTAGATTTAGGCATGGCGTTATAGGCTATAAAAATAAAATCAAATAGTGCAGAAAGCTTCAAAATCAAACAAGGATCAAGAATATGTCCATGGTTTATCAAAAAGATGCAAGAATGAGTGGTTTCGATTTCATGTTCAGAGCCATATTCAAGAAAACTTACAGCGCTTTTCAGATGGCTTCAGGCCTTGGTTTTGGTTACTATAGCTTCAGGAGATTGCAAGCAAGAAAACCACGTTGTGATTTTAGATTGAAACGAGCCCTAAGTGTGATTTTAGTTTCCACTTTTTCAAGGTTTTTCTCCAATTTGGTTTGGTCGTTTCTTGCAGTTTCAGGTCGTGTCCTTGTTATGCCTGGCTTGTGTGTGTATATGGGAATGAATTAGGTCAAAAACTTGGGCTTGAATCCATGGGAATTGAAGAATTGAGATATGATTTGATCTTCCATTATCAAGTTTCCAAAAATGCCTCAAATCAAATATTTTGTGCACAACAATGCTTGATACGAATTTCATCATGTGAATCATGATAATTGAAAGCTGTAATGGTCACAAAGATCTCATTCCATTAATTTTTGGATTTTATTTGAATTATTATTGATTTAAAGTGAATTAAATTAATAAAAATTAAATAAAATAGAAAAATAAATGATTGGTCATGAAATTGAAGATGGGACACGTGTGTGGTGTGACAAGACCAAATCAAGTTGAAAAAAGTGGGCCCTTTTGGCAAAAATTGGAGTTTTGAGGATAGTTGACTTTTGGCAATTTTGAAAAAATGCCCAACTTCAACAATGCATAACTTCTTCAATTTTGATCTTTTGGAGGTGTTCTTGGACTTTTTAGAAACCTTGAGATGTCCTCTAACCAACCCTTTTGGTCTCATCACATTTTGACATTCCATGCTCAAGTTATAAGCTTTGGAAAAAAAGGTATTTTTGTTGACTTTAAAAAATGACCTATAATGTCCAAATTTGTAACTTTTTGTGAGTGCATTTCTAGATCTTGGGGTGTGAAGATGGATTGTAGTAAATTTCATCCTATTAAAAGTGAGATTTGGAAGGGTCATTTCTCAAAAAGTATGAGAAAGTTATGCTTGGTCAAAGTTGAGTTGACTTTTCCTACAAAACCCTAATTTAGCAACTTTTGAATCTTGATGAATCTTGAGCAATCCTTGATGAATCGTGATCAACCCTTGATCAAATGATTAATTATCCTTCAAAATGATAATTTTGACAAAAAATCTTGAGGTTTAACTGTATTTGGGTCACAGTTGACTTTTGCCCTATCACAATCGATTTTTGGACCTCTTGAGCAATTGACTGACCAAACTTTCTCTGCAAGGCTTGCAATTTGACATGGATGAACTTGAGAACATGTTAGGACATTGGGGAGAATTTGAGACCATATGGATGTGAGGACCTTGATGCAACACAAAACCCTAATTTTGAATTGACTTCCTTATGAGGTGATTTGACTGTCCAACTCTTGAGCCATCTTGAACAACTTGGAGATGATTCTTGACATGTCTTGAGGAATATGGGAGGGAAAATTTTGGGGTACAACAGGTACCCTTAAAAATCTGACCTGGATAGTGTTTCTTCAAGAAGAAGCTATAGTCTGCAAAACAGAACAAAGATAAATTCCCTAGTCCTTGAAATGGTTAGTAGAAATGGAATGGTATGAATGTTATGATGCATGATGTTATGTTCAAACAATTTTAATCATACACAAGCAAAACACACAAGGCCTTAGGTTAAACCTTGCATGGAGTTGTATGTAAGTACCCTCTTGAAGTTTTAGTTGGCTCAACCTGTCATAAAAGAAAGTAACTGGGTTTTAGGAGTCTCAATATCATTGATCTTTCTCTCGGGCATTGTTTCAGCTCAAGCATCTATTTTTGTGACCAAAATATCCCGAGAGTCCGACCTTAATAAGTGTAGCATCGAGTATCAACCAACTTCAGTCTGCATAAAATCCAGCTATCTCGCTACTTTCTAATGGCTAAGTTGTGTCAACTAAGGTTCTATGGTCAGTTAGTGATTTATGACACCACGCGGTAGCCCAACATTCTCCTTGACTTAACTCAAGGGACACCGGTACCAACCAATGTGTCGCAGTAACGTAACCATCGCTTCAACCATATCGGTGTATGTTGTACATTTTTCACGATCTATTGCTACTTACCTAAATGCCCCAGATCCGGGTATAAGATCTATACAAGAATAACCCAAACACCCTTTAAACATAAATCAGGAAAGTCAAACAATGAAAGCATTTAAAATGAACTATCCCTAAGGTAACCACACTTTAGTGATCTCCCCAGCTGAGTCTCCAGTTCTGTAATACGGTGGGAGAACTGGCTTTACTGGTTTTGCGTTTTATCAGAAATGTTACGGTTAGCAAGAGTCGCCACTGACTTTTATTTTATCTAATAAAGGAAAGGGTGAAAAGAACAGGTAATACCTTTCGATAATTTTTCTGAGTAAGGGGGGTAGGTTATGAAAAGGGAAGGTGTTAGCATCCTTTTCATCCGTAGTTAACTACGGACTCTTAGTTGCTAGCTCACTTTGAAAATGCTTTTCTTTGAAAATGCTTTTTTTGTGTAAGTGTATTTTAAAAATATTTTGAAAAGATGCCTTAGTACGGTGAACTTTGTAAGGATTCTCGTATCGTTGAGAATGCATACAAAGTGTTTCATCGTTGAGCTTGTATACCTGTTGTTGAGGGAGATTCCGCCGGGGAATGATGTTCTTTGTCTTAGGAGAAATAGAACTTTAGGGGCTTCAATCGTCCGTTATTCTACTGAGGAATCATCTCTGTTGAAGAGGTGAGAGTGAACTACTATCTGGTCGCAACCCAGGCTTCATAGTGATAAGACCGACTGCCATCTGGTCGTAATCCAGGCTTTACAGTGGCTTACTGGGGATATGAGATTAAACTTGCTATCCGGTCGTAATCCAGGCTTTGTAATTTCTCACTTTTAATCTGGTCGAAATCCAGGCTTCAGAACAAATCAAGTGGTTATCTAGTCGCATCCGGGCTTCAACTTGAATTTAGGGCATACTAATATCCGGCCGACTCCGGGCTTCTTAGTAACTGTCCATATAAACTGCTATTTGGCTGGAATCCAAGCTTCACAATGCCTTGTACCGCTATCTGGTCATAATCCAGGCTTCACGATGTGTTATACCATTATCTGGTCGAATCCAGGTTTCATGGTGTCATGTACTGCTATCTGGTCGAATCCAAACTTCACAATACCTCACTTCTTATCTGGTCGAAATCCAGGCTTCAGAACAAATCAAATGGTTATCCGGCCGCATCCGGGCTTCCCTTTGATTGTTGAGTTTACTAGTATCCGGTCGAATCCGGGCTTCATATCAACTGGCTGGGTAAACTGTTATGTGGTCGTAATCCAAGCTTCACAGTGTCCCTTAACGCTATCTGGTCGCAATCCAGGCTTCACGATGTATCATTATCTGGTCGTAATCCAGGCTTCATGGTCTTGTATTGCTTTCTGGTCGTAATCCAGGCTTCACAATAACTTGTCGAGCTGTTATCCGGTCGTGATCCAGGCTTCACGACTTGTGTTTATGATATACCATTATCTAGTCGAATCCAGGCTTCATGGTGCTTACTGAGCTGCTATCCGGTCGTAATTCGGGCTTCATGGTTCACTGGGGAATAAACTATTATCCGGTCGGTCTTCGGGCTTCATAGCTTACTTTTGAGAGATATCACTATCTGTTCGTAATCCAGGCGTCGCGGTAGTCTGATATTGTTATCCGATCGTAGTCTGGGCTTCACAATATGCTGTAGAAATCAAGATACTATCTGGTCGTACCTGGGCTTCATAACTTGAATTTTGATTGTATCTTTCCTGAAAGGTAACGACCAGTCTTATGCAATGCATGATATGGATCAACAATGATGTTCTCAATATAAATGAGATTGTATGGCATGATGTGTGTATCATGATGTATGGACATGTAATGTTTTAGCTGGGGAAAATAAATCCCGGAGCTGCTGGAGAATAAAGTTGAATGCTTCGCTTCCGCTGGGGATGATGAACGAAGGTGACAAACTTGCAGGAGAGGATAACTCTGTTGGGGAATAAACTGATGAGGAGATTATTCCGAGGGGAATTAATTTGTGGGGAAGAGATGTTCTGCTGAAGATTTTAATGATAAACTCCGTTATGGATTCCGCTGATGAACTCCGCTGGGGATGGATTACTGTTGCTGGTGACACTGGATCTGTTGAGGATTAAACTCCTGCTTGGGGAATAGAAAGAACTTTGCTAAGGATGATCTTATTCTTGCTGGGGAATGTCTTTATACTCCATTGAAGAATACTAAGACCTTCTGGGGATACCAAACCTTTTTAGCGCTTGATGGTGGATTAACTCTGCTTGAGGAGAGTATTGCTGATTTGTCCGTAGTTGCAAGTTTCAGCTGAGAGAGCTATTATCATTGTCTTACCCTGTGGGGAATGAAGGTATCTTAGCCATATTCTTCAGCTGGATGTACCTTGGTACCTGGTGGACGAAACAACTACACCGCTTGGACATTTCTCATGCCCCTGTTTCTGATATTACCAGTAATTCACCTTTCGTTTCGCATGTAAATATTTATGATCAGCAATTAATATCAAATGCATATATCAAAAATGAACATTGGACGTTCTTTGCAAAACAAAACAGATAAAGGAAAAATAGCTTGAAATTTCTGAGAATGAATTTGTATTGATTTTGAAGTTTGGCCTGAAAATAGGCATTTTTCTACAAGAGGCTGACGTCCTAGTAAGAGAACGCCGCCGAACAAATAGAATTTATACAATTTGTGAAAAGGAAACAAAACAACTATGTGAATAATCCCACTGGGTTCCAACTCTGCTATTGCCTTTATATCTTCAAACATCTCATAACTTTGCTGCTTAGTTGAATATGAATCTGATTGATTAATGCCGTCTGAGCTTGATAGTCGATACCGAAGTCTAGATACGAGGTGATCCAATGAGACATAGTGTTACGCTTTGATCCCTAATTTTTCCTGGACTTCCCTTTTGAGTTTTCAGTCCATCGGGATACCCATTTTTGCCCAAGCCGCCTTTTCAGGTTTTCAACTTGTCAGGTGTACAGATTTTTTTATTTCCATCCCTTATTTTTGCCCGAACCCTTTTGGTTCGCCGGGAAGCCCTTATTTTTGTCTAGGCCAGTCAACCTAGCGGGTCTTTGATTATGCGTAGTATCTTTTTACTATGTCTGCATTGACGGGGTGAGGAAGGTCATCACCATCCATGGTGGTTAGAATCATAGCTCCTCCTGAGAAGATGTTATTAACCACAAATGGCCCTTCATAAGTAGGGGTCCATTTTCCCATTGGATCACCTTGAGGTAAGATAATGCACTTGATTACCAGGTCCCTAACTTGATACTCTTGTCGTCTAACTTTCTTGTTAAATGCATTGATCATCCGTTTTTGGTATGTCTGACCATGACAAATAGCAGTAAGTCTTTTTTCGTTGATTAGGTTCAGTTGATCAAGCCGGGTCTGAATCCAGTCATCTTCGCTTAAACCTGCATCCTTCATGATTCGAAGAGAGGGTATATGAACTTCAATGGGCAAGACTGCCTCCATACCATATACCAAGGAATAGGGTGTTGCCCCTGTTGACGTCCGTACTGAGGTACGATACCCGTGAAGAGCAAATGGTAACATCTTATGCCAGTCTTTGTACGTCACTGTCATCTTCTGCACAATCTTCTTAATGTTCTTATTTGCTGCTTCGACAACCCCATTCATCTTCGGATGGTAGGGAGAAGAGTTATGATGCTGTATTTTGAATTGCTCACAGAGCTCAGTGATCATCTTGTTATTAAGATTGATACCGTTGTCCGTGATGATCCTCTCTGGTACACCGTATCGACAGATCATATTATGCCGAATGAACCGTGCTACGAAGTTCTTGGTTACAGTAGCAAAGGAAGCTGCTTCAACCCACTTTGTAAAGTAATCATTAGCTACCAGGATGAAACGATGCCCGTTGGATGCCGTAGGTCGGATCTCACCGATCATATCAATGCCCCACATTGCAAAAGGCCAAGGCGCTGTCAAAACATTCAGAGGAACTGGAGGTACGTGCACCTTATCAGCATAGACCTGGCACTTGTGACATGTCCGAGAATGTTGATAACAGTCGGCTTCCATTGTGGACCAGTAATATCCTGCCCGAAGGATTTTCTTTGCCATGGTATGTCCACAGGAGTGAGTTCCGAAAGTACCTTCATGTAACTCCGCCATGATCCTTTCTGCTTCATTCTTATCCACACAATGCAACAAGGTTGAATCATGGTTACGCTTATAAAGGATGTCATTGCTGATGAAGAACTTCGCTGCGAACCTCCTCAGAAACTTCTTATCATTAACAGATGCACCCTCAGGGTATTCCTGGGCCTCAAGATACCTCTTTACTTCGTGAAACCAGGGCTTTTCTGTTACCTCTTCAGTCTCGAGATCACAGTAATGTGCAGGTTCATCCAATTTCTCAATGATAATCCGGGGAGCCTCGTTGTCCCAATTAACTTTGAACATAGAAGACATCGTAGATAGCGCGTCCACCAACTGATTCTCCTCTCCAGGGAAGTGTTCAAAGGTTATCTTCTTGAAATGGGGAAGCAATGTCAACACGTACTCCTTGTAAGGAATAAGATTTGGGTGTTTTGTATCGCACTCGCCTTTGATCTGACTGATCACAAGAGCGGAATCTTCGAAGACACTCAAGAATTTAATCCTTAGGTCAATTGCAGCTCGAAGACCCATGATGCACGCTTCATACTCCGCCATGTTGTTGGTGCAGTTGAAACATAGTCGGGCGGTGAACGGAGTCTGAGAGCCTTTAAGAGATATGATCACGACGCCAATGCCATTATCCAAAGCGTTCGAAGCTCCATCAAAGTACATAGACCATCGGGATCCTTCCTCAGGTCCTTCATCCAGTCCAGGTGTCTCACAATCAGTTATCAACATGATATTCTCGTCGGGGAATTCAAAGTTCATAGACTGGTAATCATCCACTGCCTGGTGTGCCAAATGGTATGTCAATACACTTCCCTTGATTTCTTTTTGAGTTGTGTACTGGATGTCATATTCAGTCAAGATCATCTTCCATCTCGCTATTCTTCCGGATAAGGCAGGCTTTTCGAAGATATACTTGATTGGATCCATCTTTGATATCAACAGAGTAGTGTGAGTCAGGATATACTGTCTCAGCCGGCGAGCAGCCCATGCCAAAGCGCAACAAGTTTTCTCAAGAAGTGAGTATCGGGTCTCACAGTCGGTAAACTTTTTGCTAAGGTAATAAATAACATGCTCTTTTTGGCCAAACTCGTCATGCTGCCCCAACACACACCCCATTGAGTTGTTAAGTATTGTCAAGTATAAGATCAGAGCTCTCCCTTCAACTGGTGGTATCAGGATGGGTGGCTCTTGGAGATACTCTTTGATTCTTTTGAAAGAGGCCTGGCATTCATCGTTCCAACGTACCACTTGATCTTTCTTCAGCAGCTTGAAGATTGGCTCACAAGTAGCAGTCAGGTGCAAGATGAATCGGGCAATGTAGTTCAGTCATCCCAGAAAGCCTCTGACTTCTTTCTTTGTTCTGGGAGCTGGCATCTCTTGTATGGCTTTCACTTTGGCAGGGTCCACTTGAATACCTTTGTCACTCACGATGAAACCCAGCAGTTTACCAGATCTCACCCTGAAGGTGCACTTGTTCGGGTTCAACCTCAACTTGTACAACTTCAACCTGTCAAACAGCTTCTGTAGATGGTCCAGGTGTTCTTCCTCAGTCTGGGACCTTGCAATCATATCATCGACATATACTTCAATCTCATGATGGATCATGTCATGAAACAAAGCAACCATGGCACATTGATACGTTGCCCCATCATTTTTCAATCCAAAAGGCATGACATTGTAGCAAAAGGTACCCCACTGAGTAACAAAGGTCGTCTTTTCCATGTCCTTGGGAGCCATTTTTATCTGATTATAACCGGAGAAGCCATCCATGAAGGAGAAGACTTTGTGCTGAGCGGTGTTGTCAACCAGAACGTCGATGTGAGGTAAAGGGAAATCATCCTTGGGGCTTGCCCTATTCAGATCCCTGTAGTCAACACACATTCAGACCTTACAATCTTTCTTCGGCACTGGAACCACATTAGAAACCCACTGAGGGTAAGAAGTCACTGCTAGAAAACCGGCGTAAAACTGTTTCATAACTGCAACCTTGATTTTCTTAGACATTTCTGGGTACATACGACGAACCTTCTGTTTCATTGGAGGACAATCTTCCTTGGTAGGCAGGCGATGAACCACAATATCAGTATCCAAACCAGGCATATCTTTGTAATACCAAGCAAAGATCTCAATGTATTCATGTAGCATCTGAATCAACTGTTGTTTCACATTAGGCTCTAGATTGGCACCAATCTTGACTTCCTTCTTGTCTGCCTCAGTACCCAGATTCACTGTTTCCACTGGCTCTTCATGTGGCTGAATAGCCCTTTCTTGGAGTAGCAGTCTTGCAAGTTCAACAGGAACTTCACAATCATCTTCACCTTCGTCTTCGGCTAAGTTGATCGGATTTTCGAAGTCATAACTGGAAGTAGCAGAGTCGTTACCAGTGAGATCCAGAGTGGATGTGGACCTGTATATGTGAGTGTGTGTAAAATAGCTGTTTTGCAATATATAATAAAGAAAAACAAGGAGCGCGAAATTTGAAATGCAAGAACGTCCAATGCTTTTATTAATGATATATGAAAATGACACACAAAAGCCCTCACAAATGAAGCCACAGTGCCCCGGGTAAGACACTGGGCCATAAAGTTTCAAAACATTGTCTATTACAAATTCAAAACAAAAAGTTTCATTACTGGGTAACAAAAGTAATAGGGATGAAGTCCTTTGCTGTCTAGTTGCTTGGTTCATCGTCGGTCGTAGGATAGATCCAGCTGTCGAACTCAGACTCTTCCACGTCATCTTCAATGGCATTCACTCCCGAGTTGCTGATGAACACATGAGGTCTTCCGATTCGTGCATTCTGAACAGCCCTTTGAGCTTCTGCAGTGAAACCCAAACCAAACTTGTTAGTCTTCTGTGTAAAATCAGGAAGTCAGCCCCAATTTGCACACTCCACCTTTTCCATAACAACCCGGGCATCTTTTAAGGAAGCCATTTTCATAGGAGAATCTTCAACCATAGTCTCAGCTGATGCCAGTGTCTGGGGAACCTCTTCAAAGTGCTGAAATGGGGTCTCAATGAACTCCCCATCCATCTCTATGTATCTGAACATGTTGAGGTGGCTAACCATGTACTCCTCCTCCCCCTGTACTGTCACAATCTTCCCTTTGACCGGGTATTTCAGCTTCTGGTGGAGCGTTGAGGTTACGGCCCCAACTTTATGGATCCATGGACGACCCAACAAACAAGAGTAGGATGGCTGAATGTCCATCACATAGAACATATAGTTGAAGACATGAGAACCAACTTTAATTGGAATATCAACCTCACCATGCACCATCCTCTTAGACACATCAAAGGCCCTGACAATAATGTTACTTGGTTTCAACTCCAACCCTTTGCAATCTAACCGGTCTAGAGCTTTCTTGGGCAAGACGTTCAATGAGGAACCAGTATCAACCAGTACATGTGCAAGAGTAGTGCCCCTGCATTCAATGGAGACATGTAGGGCATCGTTATGATTTTTCCCCTTGGCAGTCAAATCGGCGTCGGAGAAACCCAACCCATTATCAGCAGTCAAATTAGCCACACAATCTGTAAACTGATCAGCTGATGTCTCTTGTGGCACGTGGGTAGTCTTCAGGAAGGTAATCAGAGCCTTGGCATGGGCCTCTAAGCACAGAAATAGTGACAACATAGAAATCTTGGATGGGGTCTGCCCCAACTGCTTAACTACATTATAATCACTCTTCTTAATAATCTTCAGAATCTCTTCCATCTCCTGTTTGGAAGCTTCGACAATAATTGTCTTCGGTGCCTCGGTCCGGGCAGGTGAATCAGTGGTGATCCCTTTGCCCCGAGCGTCAGATGACTTGGCGACAGGGGTAAGAATAGGAACTTGATCAGGAATGGCAGTAGGTACACTTGCAGGTGTAATAAAAACAGGTCTTCAGACAATTGGTGGAACAATATCAGGTGAGAAAAGTCTTCCAATGCAGGTGACTTTAGCAGGTCCAATAATGTTGTTGACGTTGGTATCAGCATCCAACTCTTGCTTAACTCCATGAACATAAACATCAGCCTCATAGTGCCAAGGGACAGCTTTATCAGAGGTGTAGGGGATTGGCCCCGGAACAGTGATAATCACAGGTGCAATTTTTGGAACAAATGTAATTCTAACAGGCTTCCTCGAGGGAGCCTTGGAAGAATTGTCGAAAATGGTAATGATGGTGACTTCTTCAGTAGGAATGGAAGGAACAACAGTCTTCTCAAACAAGATCTCCTTACTATCCATCAGGTTTTGGATACCTGACTTCAGGAATGGGTAACCGGTAGGTAAAACAGAACACATATGGCAACCTTCGTCACAACACGGAAATAAACCGGCTAGCAACAGGTTCTTCTTGACAGTCATCAGAGGGGTAATAATGTCATCCACAGAAACTACAAACAATTCTTCCTCTACAGCATTCACTCCATGTTTGGGCATGGGAGCAGTCACAACATTAGGCCTTTCGGGCGCCTCGAAATCAATCTCCTTTGCATCAATTAAGTCTTGTCTCTTACTTTTCAGACTCCAACAATCATCTGTATTATACCCCGGGCTATCAGAGTGAAAAGCACAGCGGGCGTTAGGGTTATACCTTGGTGACGTTGTATTTGAATTCTTTGGGGGTTCCCTTAGAGTCACCAGATTACTCTTCAGCAACTGTGGCAGAATCTGAGATAAGGTCATGTTGAGACGAGTGAATTACCTCTTAGGTCTCTCGTCCTTTTGTTGATTGTTGTACTGAGGAGTACCAGCAGGTTTTGAAATAACAACCGCATTGACAGCTTGGCGGTGTTCAGATCTATCATGTCTTCTTGCACTATAGACAGCATTGGACTCTTTCTTAAACGGCTTCTTCTCGGTGCTTGATGAAGCACTCTTCTGTATCTTCCCAGCCTTAATACCAACTTCAATCCTCTCACAAGTCAAAATAATATTTGTAAATCCAGATGAAGAGCTTCCAATCAAGTGGTTGAAAAATGGACCAGACAGGGTCCCCAAAAACATGTCAACAAGCTCCCGATCAGCCAAGGGTGGTTGCACCCTACCGGTGAGGTCCCTCCACTTCTAGGCATAATCTTTAAATCCTTCACCCGTCCCCATTGATATACCCTGGAGTTGGGTACGCGTAGGAGCGAGGTCAGAGTTGTACTGATACTGCCTATAGAATGCAGTAGCCAAATCTTCCCAACTGCGGATACTGGCTCCGTCCAACTGATAAAACCACTCAAGCTGAGTCCTTGAGAGACTGTCTTAAAAGAAATGGATCCATAAGTTCTTATCAGCAGTGTAAGGCTGGATCTTCCTCACATATGACCGGAGGTGCAACTTCGGACAGGAAACCCCGTCATACTTGGCAAAGGCTGGTGCCTTGAATTTATGGGGAATCACCACCCCAGATGATAGACCTAGATCTCCGAAGTCCATACCGGGCACCTTCTGAATTTCCATAGCGCTCAAACGGTCTTCCAATTGTTTATACTTATCCTCAGTAGGAGGATACTGTTCTTCATCGTAGTCCGTCTCGTTGTCGGAGACCACAGGGCTAGGAGCCCTCCTTTCTTGTGGACTATCTTTCCCTCCAGATGAGGTGGTCAAATCAACTTCATTCTGTAGCCTGTTCCCAAACCTGTGTCCTGTGTTGAACATGACTGTTCTCTTCTTCTTCTTCTTTTTTTTCTCCTTCAGAATCAAAGTCTTCAGGTCCTGCCGACCCTTAGCTAGGCTCATGAACAGCTCTTGAAATTGGGCATTCTGGGCTTGGATGGCCTTGATAGCTTTCTCAGTTGAAGGTTCAGTAGACATGATGATCACTGAAATAAACAGCGAAGAAGATAAGAGACCTGTAATGGGTACCTGTTTATGGAGTGCATGCGATGAAATGCGTATGATTATGATTTCAAAGACAATTGAGATTAAAATTTGTAAACAAGAAAGGAAACACACTTTATTAGATAACTTTGTAATTCAAAATGTTCAACAACTTACCCTTAAGGCATTACAAGAATGGAAATACTGAAAAGTAAATAAAAACTAGAAAGGAAATCATCAAAGGTCCATCAATGCTCCCATGGTCTCTTCTTCTCAGTGTGGACATAGTCGTTGAGAATTCGCTCGTTTTCTAACTGCCTAGTCAGCTTCTGGATCTTTTGTTCTTGCTCGTTGAACTTCTCTCGGTAAGAATCCCGCTCATCCCTCAACTGCATCCAAGACCTCTTCAGTGCCCCAATGTCAGTGGGCATATAAGGATGGAGAATGGTTGGAAGAACCCCTTCTTCATTAGCAACTTCAAGAGTGACAGGACGGACGACTTCATATGGAATACCTAGCTTCTGGGCACGGATGCGGACCCATCTGAGATATGGCTCCATTGGCAGAGAAGTATTTGGGCCCAGCTCATGTGGATCAGATTGGTGAACTCTGTCCCAAGCCCTTATGAATCTACGACGTTGCTCGTCGCTATCCCCTTGAAAATCAAATATGATATGAGGCATTAGCATCTCATGAGGTCCTTCTCTTCTGGATCTTCCAAATTGACGGAGAGCTAAGCATGGGTTGTAAGAAATTCCTCCATGGGTTCCTATCAATGGAACATTAGGATACTCTCCACAGCGATCAATGACAGTCACCTCATCCATACCTTTGAGAGTCCATATAATGTCATTATGAGAAAGAGACATCACCTTATAAGCCCAACCCATTCCTTCTTTGTTCTTCAGCACTGACTTAGGGAGATGCGAAATAAACCACCTTGACAATAAAGGAGCACAACACATCAAGATTCCCCGCTTTCGGGCAGTACGAGCATAGATCTGATGGAGAATGTCACCCAAGAGAGTGGGTACAGGGTTCTGAGAGATGAAGATCTTTATGGAATTAACATCAACAAAAGTGTCAGGATTCGGAAACAATACCAAGCCATATATCAAAAGATCCAGAATATCCTCGAAAGCCTTGAAGTCCAGATTGTCCCAGAAGTAATTAGCCTTGCCAACCAAGAACTTAGTCAGAAAGCCTTTAGCTCCACTTCTAGTTTCCCAATTAGCCATTACCTCCTCTTTGGTCAAATGAAGGGGTGCACCAATCTCTTCGGGCTTAAGAGTCTTTTCCCAACCAGTAAATAGGGTATGCTCCAGAACAGAGATACTGAGCAGCTTAGAGAACTCTTCTAGGGTAGGAACCAGCTGGAAGTCCTGGAAAGTAAAACAATGGTACAACGGATCATAGAACTGGACCAGGACACTCATCATCTGCTCGTCCAATTTAGAGGTGACCAAACTGAGAAGAGAACCATGCCTCCTGATGAAGGAAGTAGTGTCAGGCATCTTGGCAACCAACTCTTTAAGCAAGGTAGGTACTTGGACAAAGTTGATCTGGATGGTATTCTTACGTATGGGCATCATGATGACCTACAAAACAGAGCAAAGATGAAACCCTCTTGTCTTTGAAATAGGTTAGTCTTATGCAAGATGTATGCAATGTTATGATGTCATGATGTCATGATAAAGGCACACCACAAGTATCCGCAAAAAGCAAACATGGTAAAGGCACACAAGTCACACTGAGAGCCCTTAGATTTCAGGCTGGCATGGAGCTTTAGGTACTACCCTCTTTTAGTTCAGTTGGTTTAAACCTGTCCTAAAAATAGTAACCGAGTTCTAGAGGATATCAATATCACTGACTACCCTCAATCAGTCATAATTCCAGTTTAGCAACCTTTTCTTGCGGCCGGAATCATCGCGAGAGTTTAGTCTCAATGAGTGTAGCATACTGCTACTGTTCTATGGACAAGTTGGTCAATTTAAGGTTCTAAGGTCATTTGGTGCTTAATGACCCCTTAGAAGACCCATATTCTCCTCGTTCCAACACAAGGGATATCGGTACAGACTAAAGTGCCACACCAACATAGCTACAGCTTCATCCGTATCGGTCTACGCTGTACAGATCCCTCACAGTTTGTTGCTACTTACCTAAAGGGTATCCCCAGATCCGGGTTAGGATCTATAGAACTCTGATACAAGCCCACAAAATTAAAGCATACAAAGCATACAATTGAAAACATAATGATCTAATACAAGGTACACCTCACTTTAAATTATTCCCCAGCAGAGTCGCCAATTTTGTGATCGGTGGGAATGAGAACTGACTGTTTTGGAATTCTGGTTCGCGTTTTGCGTTTGTTTTCGCAAAATGTCGCGGTAAGCAAGAGTCACCACCGTCTTTTATTTTATCCAACAAGGAAAGGACAAAAGCATAGAAAAATTCCTTTTTTGAGATGTTTCTCGGGTTCGGGAGGTAGATTATAGAAAGGGAAGGTTTTAGCACCCTTTCTATCCGTGGTTATCCACGGGCTCTTAGGTACTTTCTCATTGTGTTTTCAAAAGTTTGCTTTTCTTTGTGTTTGTGGGTTTGAAAAGAGTTTTTTGTTTGAAAGGAGTGTAAGTGCGAAAAGTTTTGTTTTGTTTTAAAAGGAGCAAGTACTTAAGGACCATCTACCTACTCAAAAAGGAATTAAACTATGCAAATGTCCTTTAGACAATGCTATCCCACTATTGAGGAGTAGGTAGCACCGTCGTTGGAGTTTTCGGGTCAATTCGATTAAGGGACGTGTGGTCACTAAAGCAATGTTAGGACGCCTTAACGGTAACCCTAATATCCTAGATCATTTTTCTGAGACAACCGTTTTGAGGCAACTATGATCTTTGGACAAGAGGGCGACCTCTAAAACTTCCTATACTCAATGACCACGTTCGAGGCAACCAAGTGAAGTGTACCCTAAGAGTGGCATGTGCAAGTGTGTTAGTTCGGTTAATTTTATCTGTACATGTCAATGGTGAGCTATGTTGATTTTAGGTTAAAGATTGATCTTGTCATGCATTGCCTAGTTATCAAACATCTAATAGTTAATATTGTGCGGAAATTAAATTGCGGGAAATTAAATCTAAGCTATTACAAGGCGTCAGATATTTACATCGCCAAAAACAAACCCTTTAATTTAAATTGCGGAAAGTAAATAAAAGCGATAAATAATTAAAAGTCATATTGAAACTATTACATACTGGAAGCAATTACAATATTGGATAAAAATATGACGCGTGCAAGAAAGTTAGATCGACACATTTTTAGGGTTTTGACCCTTTTTTATCAAAGAAAGCATATTTTTTGTTATTTTGAATTAAATGGAAATTAAATCTAAGTTAATTAATTAATTAAAAAAATATATTTTTTTTGGGTTTTAGATTATTTAAGGAAACAAAAATAAAATTGATTTAAAATTATTAAAACCTAATATTCTAAATTACTTTTAATTTATTGCAAAAGATGTTAAAATTATACCTAATTAAAAAACTAAGTCAATTAAATAATTTTTTTACAAAAATAATGAAATTAATAAAAATAATATTTTTTATATTTTTTCTGATTTTATTAAGAAAAATAATTGGTTAGTGTAAATAATAATAATTAATAAAACAATTGAATAATAATTAAAAAAATGAAATATGAGAAGAAATAACCAAGGGGGGGTGTTGGGCCTGATTGAGTGTGAAATCAGCAATTTCCAGGCCCAAACGCATTGGCCTTTGTTGACTTCTGTTGATTCCATATACGCTTGTTGACTTGGATGTATGATGAGCCTTCAATCCTGGCCTTTGGATTTGGCCTGAAGGCCATCTGGCATTTGAGATTAGAAGGAACATGATGGTCCACGCTTGCTGAAACCACACGCGATTGCCTGAAGAAAAATAAGACAAATATATTGGGGAACCTGGGATTCGAACCCAGGTCCCATTGCTCAAATGCCAACGCGCTCACCAACCCAACCAAACTGCTTATTTGTTAGAATAATAACCACAGAATAATATATATGTGAAAACAAATACTATGCCTGAAAAATAAAAAAAAACAAGTGCGAAATTATGAATGGCCCTATAAGGAAGAGGCACGTGGTCGTCTTCTTCCTTGAACAACCTGGTTATTTACCTGCGGATTTCATCCGCAGCTAAATCCATGGCTCACTTCTAAAACAAATTCCTGGCCATAAAAATGCAAACTAAAACCACCAATATGTTCGTCTCTTCCTCCTAGTTTCATACATGTCTAGTATTGGCCTTGATTTTCCCTGCAACTAAAACCTCAAAAATAAGAAGCACGAACCCTAGATTTGGGCATGGCGTTATAGGCTATGAAAATAAAATCAAATAGTGCAGAAAGCTTCGAAATCAAACAAGGATCAAGAATATGTCCATGGTTTATCAAAAAGATGCAAGAATGAGTTGTTTCGATTTCATGTTCAGAGCCATATTCAATAACACTTACAACACTTTTCAGATGGCTTCAGGCCTTGGTTTTGGTTGCTATAGCTTCAGGAGATTGCAAGCAAGAACACCACATTGTGATTTTGGATTGAAACGAGCCCTAAGTGTGATTTTAGTTTCCACTTTTTCAAGTTTTTTCTCCAATTTGTTTTGGTCGTTTCTTGCAGTTTCAGGTCGTGTCCTTGTTATTCCTGGCTTGTGTGTTTATATGGGAATGAATTAGGTCAAAAACTTGGGCTTGAATCCATGGGAATTGAAGAATTGAGATATGATTTGATCTTCCATTATCAAGTTTCCAAAAATGCCTCAAATCAAATATTTTGTGCACAACAATGCTTGATACGAATTTCATTATATAAATCATGATAATTGAAAGCTGTAATGGTCACAAAGATCTCATTCCATTAATTTTTGGATTTTATTTGAATTATTATTGATTTAAAGTGAATTAAATTAATAAAAATTAAATAAAATAGAAAAATAAATGATTGGTCATGAAATTGAAGATGGGACACGTGTGTGGTGTGACAAGACCAAATCAAGTGGAAAAAAGTGGGCCCTTTTGGCAAAAATTGGAGTTTTGAGGATAGTTGACTTTTGGCAATTTTGAAAAAATGCCCAACTTCAACAATGCATAACTTCTTCAATTTTGATCTTTTGGAGGTGTTTTGGACTTTTTAGAAACCTTGAGATGTCCTATAACCAACCCTTTTGGTCTCATCGCATTTTGACATTCCATGCTCAAGTTATAAGCTTTGGAAAAAAAGGTATTTTTGTTGACTTTAAAAAATGACCTATAATGTCCAAATTTGTAACTTTTTGTGAGTGCATTTCTTGATCTTGGGGTGTGAAGATGGATTGTAGGAAATTGCATCCTATTAAAAGTGAGATTTGGATGGGTCATTTCTCATAAAGTATGAGAAAGTTATGCTTGGTCAAAGATGAGTTGACTTTTCCTACAAAACCCTAATTTAGCAACTTTTGAATCTTGATGAATCTTGAGCAATCCTTGATGAATCGTGATCAACCCTTGATCAAATGATGAATTATCCTTCAAAATGATAATGTTGACAAAAAAATCTTGAGGTTTGACTGTATTTGGGTCACAATTGACTTTTGCCCTAGCACAGTCGATTTTTGGACCTCTTGAGCAATTGACTGACCAAACTTTCTCTACAAGGCTTGAAATTTGACATGGATGAACTTGAGAACATGTTAGGACATTGGGGAGAATTTTAGACCATTTGGATATGAGGACCTTGATGCAACACAAAACCCTAATTTTGAATTGACTGCCTTAGGAGGTGATTTGACTGTCCAACTCTTGAGCCATCTTGAATAACTTGGAGATGATTCTTGACATGTCTTGAGGAATATGGAAGGGAAAATTTTGGGGTACAACCGGTACCCTTAAAAATCTGACCCGGATAGTGTTTCTGCAAGAAGAAGCTATAGTCTGCAAAATAGAACAAAGATAAATTCCCTAGTCCTTGAAATGGTTAGTAGAAATGGAATGGTATGAATGTTATGATGCATGATGTTATGTTCGAACAATTTTAATCATACACATGCAAAACACATAAGGCCTTAGGTTAATCCTTGCATGGAGTTGTATGTAAGTACCCTCTTGAAGTTTTAGTTGGCTTAACCTATCATAAAAGAAAGTAACTGGGTTCTAGGAGTCTCAATATCATCGATCTTTCTCTCGGGAATTGTTTCAGCTCAAGCATCTATTTTTGTGACCAAAATATCCTGAGAGTCCGACCTCAATAAGTGTAGCATAGAGTATCAACCAACTTCAGTCTGCACAAAATCCATCTATCTCGCTACTTTCTAATGGCTAAGTTGTGTCAACTAAGGTTCTATGGTCAGTTAGTGATTTATGACACCACGCGGTAGCCCAACATTCTCCTTGACTTAACTCAAGGGACACCGGTACCAACCAATGTGTCTCAGTAACGTAACCATCACTTCAACCATATCGGTGTATGTTGTACATTTTTCACGATCTATTGCTACTTACCTAAATGCCCCAGATCCGGGTATAAGATCTATACAAGAATAACCCAAACACCCTTTAAACATAAATCAGGAAAGTCAAACAATGAAAGCATTTAAAATGAACTATACCTAAGGTAACCACACTTTAGTGATCTCCCCAGCTGAGTCTCCAGTTCTGTAATACGGTGGGAGAACTGGCTTTACTGGTTTTGCGTTTTATCAGAAATGTTACGGTTAGCAAGAGTCGCCACTGACTTTTCTTTTATCTAATAAAGGAAAGGGTGAAAAGAACAAGTAATACCTTTCGATAATTTTTCTGAGTAAGGGGGGTAGGTTATGAAAAGGGAAGGTGTTAGCATCCTTTTCATCCGTAGTTAACTACGGACTCTTAGTTGCTAGCTCACTTTGAAAATGCTTTTTTTGTGTAAGTGTATTTTAAAAATATTTTGGAAAGATGCCTTAGTACGGTGAACTTTGTAAGGATTCTCGTATCGTTGAGAATGCATACAAAGTGTTTCATCTTTGAAAATATTTAGAAAAGAGAGTGTTTGTGTGAGAATTTTTTTTTTATGAGCAAGCAACTACAAGTTATCTACCTACTCGAAAGATCTTTGTTCTTTTCCTCATTTCCTTTAGATAGTGCTATCCTACCATTAGTTGGTAGGTAGTCCTATCATTGGATGTTTTGAGGGACAGGCGAGGGTTATCATATAGTCATGAAGGAAACTCGTAAGACGCTTTAGCAATTACCCCAAGGTACTAAGATCATTTACCATGGCAACATCGAAGGATCATCAAGGGACTATGATCTTTTAACCAAAGGGCCTTTGTTAAAGTCTCTCACATTCGAGAGACGTGACTGTTTATTTTCTGAAGGCAACAAGTGGAGGTACCTTAGAGGTGCGCGTGTGCAAAGTGTGTTATTTTCAGTTATTTATTTTGAGGTTAGGTTATCTAGCATTTGTGAAATTCTGGTGTATGCCAGTCTTCAGATGTTATACTCAATGTCTAGACATCTGATATGACATAATAGATACACTGCAAGGTAGATACCCAATTTTTCGTGATTCAGTACTAAAGAATAACAGAAGCACAGTTTTATCCAAGCTGAGCCAGATATACTTTGAAAGTGCAGAGGATAGAACACACGATGTACCTAGTTCTGTTCATCTGTTGCACATGATCAGCAGAGAGCAAACAACCTTCACAGTTCTGTTTCTCCTGCACAGATATCAGCATGATGTCTTAACATGTTCTGAGACATCATCTGTTACAACATTACAGTTTTACCTTGATATATAACAGACAGAATTATAAAGTGTTGAAGGTAAAAACACAAATCAGTTGTTGACCCAGTTCGGTGAAACACACCTACTCTGGGGGCATACCAAGCCAGGAAGAAGATCCACTATCAGCAATATTAATTTAGGACTAAACTTCACAAGTTCCCATCCGTCACTTAATCATTTACCCAGTGCAACCTATACCTAGGAACTCCTAGATAGAAACCTACCAGTTTCCATTCCTATTGTCGCAACAACAGAAGTCTTACTCCTACTCAAGAAGTAGTGCCCTCCCACTTGGTTTCCTACATTACAATGACTATGAAGTAATGCAAAAATACTTAGACTTGCTTCACAGCTTCGTCCAAGAACACTCAAACTCTTACCTACAGGTATCGAGTTACACACATGGTAACCTTGCCACAGACCGACAGGTTTACCTAACAGAACACCCCTAATGTTACATTATATTCGCCTTATAAACCCTAGGTTACAGTCTGCTATTTATAACCTATTACCCAACTGGATTTGGGCCTTCAAAATCGCAGCAAGCTTTTCTCCTTGCTGTTACAAAACAGCAACAAACTTCTGCTACAATCAAGGTCTTCAATCTTCTAGTTCCTAAAATATCTCCATATTTAGAAACAACACTTTCTTCAAATATTCTGATTGATTCTTGATTGATCTTCAGATTCTCTATAAGAAACGCCACATATATTCTCAGAATATTTAAGTACCAGAACTGTAACTGAATTACCAATTCCGTTGGCGTGATGTCTAGTCAGATGTCATGACATTACATCTAACATGTTGTCCCAGATGTTGAACTTCTTCAATACAACATGTTTAGGAGAACCACGCTCATTTGCTGATACAACAAATAACCTCTTTCATAAATTAGATCACTTAAAACAATTAGGTTACAAGTCACAACTGTTACAAACATTCAACATATAACATAGTTAACTAATATTAACGTAATTTCAGGCGCGATGTCATATGCTGATGTTGTGACATCTTACATAACATGTTGGTCCAGATGTTGAACTTCTTCAACCCAACATATTAAAACAACAGAGGGAATATGGGTAAACTTGCTTTCTTATTTGTTTTACAAATGAAGCCAACTCTCTAGCCAGGGCACTTACAATCTCCCTCTTTGGTAAATTTTGGCTAAAACAAATAAGTGCAAGTTGCATATTGGGACCAGGCCACAACACAGTTGAGATGTTACAACATCTTGTCCAACATCTTCTTTGCAGAGACTGATGTCCTTTGAGCAAACAACAAACCTCTATCTCTCCATCGATGGCCCAAGAGGATTTCTTTTCTCTCAATTATTGTTGATAATCTTGATACTGATTACATAGATCATGTAACTCAGATCACAAGTCACAACTATCCTCTTAACTCAGAACACAAGACACAAACAAAGTCACTTAGTTAGAGCGTTCCATTCAGCATGGTGGACATTGCCTTCTGTTGCTTTCACCTGAGTCTCGCCTGAGTCTGGGTCCCTATCTTTCTCCCTCTTTTTGGCCAGAATTTGACAAAGACTGCCCATACAGATCCATACCCATGCACAATTTTCCCAGATGCTAACAAACTTCATATTGCTGAAACCCTCTGATGAAGAGAAAGAATAGAGAGAGTCTTCATAAATAATGCAACTTTGGCATAGATAGTAACGACCTTGGTACTTTTACTCTGACAGTTTCAGTACCCTAGGACTGGTTTTAATGCAGTTACCTACCCTTGGGTTTGACCCTTTGACCATGTCAGGATGAAGTATGTCTTGCCCCTTTAAAAAACAGACATTTGTCTTTTAGAACAGACTACTCCCTTTATGTACTTGTCTTAGGATCCCCTTTCCAAGAAACATCGTTGGCATATTACACTCTGCCTCAGTTATATAATACCTTTATTAGATGACAAGTTATCACCTAAACATTCCAGCTCACTAAACTGCTTCATAATGAGACACAACCGCCCTGTTTTCTTAGCAGATGAAAACATGCTCAAATCCTATGTCGTCATACGTTCTGCTATTTTCATATTAGCAGCTTGAAACCATTCCATTTTCACAAAGAGGATGGTTACTCCCTCTGAGTCATACAACTGTACACACATGGGTTTATTAATAATAATCCACACTTCATCCAATTTTGCTCCTGTCTGTAGTTTTAGAGGTAATTAGGAACAATGTCATTAGGCAATGTGATGACATTCGGTCAGACATAGTCCTCTTCAGTCTTGAACTCATCATCCCAATAGTGCCGCACTTTATATCCTACGCGTTTGATGAAGACTTTTCGTACAAACCAATACTCCCCCTGTTAGGGACAATCACTTCTCCTCATGGAAACAAGTAGGTCACATTCAATACTCAGTTGGACCTTCAAGACAACTTCTGATTCAAAGTAAATAAGACCCCTTGATGAATAGAAAACATAAGATGCATCTTCATGTCTTCAAGAGCGCACCCTCTGTTCAACAATATTGGTTGAACGCATTCATACTCTGAATCAAACTTTCTCGATAATAATCAGCTGCCACATGTTGATTATCTTGATTCTCTGAATCCACTTCTGAGATAGAACAAATGCCACTGTTTGATTATCTCCTTCATGAATCCTCATATGAAAAATCAAATGCCACCTTTTGACTTCTCCATGTTTATCAGACTTCTCCCAAAGATATTCTGATCTTCCAATTGAAATTTGAACTTCAAGCTACAAGTTATCACAAAAGGCTTAGATACACTAAGACAGGAACATGTAACATCTTCTCCACCCAACAACTCTAAAGAGCTGCAAAGAGACGATCTTTTTGGAAGTATCCAATCTTCAACTTCGTAGATCATCCTATCTTAAGTTGATGTGCCACTTCACCAACCAAGAATCTGATGTTGAACCAAATGTCACAACATTATGTTATAACATCTAGTTGTTGAATTCAGCTCCTTCTTTAATTTACTTCCTTACCTAGATCAGAACCAGACTGATCCAAGTAACCATCATCAAGATTATGATGTCTTCTTCTTCTTGTAGCTTCAAGTCTGAACACGTTTCCAGGAAACCTTTTCAAGGATCAAATGATTTTGCTGTCACCAAAGAGATAGCTCTAAAGCATCACTCTTCCTGTGATTCTTCACAGGGTCTAGAAGAAGGAATGTTCCCACATCTTTAAGAACATCAGTTATCTTGAACTCCAAGGATACTCAATTAAATACTTGTACTTGTCACAAATAGCAATTGATCATAAATCCTTCCCATTATTCTGTAAGATACTTTCACCATTTGAATACTTTGACATACTCTTCGTGTGTTAATCTCTTCTTCTTGTAAGCACTTTCTTTGAGAGACCAAAGAGTTGAGATATCTAGGTTGCCACCCTTGACTCAAGTAAATAGAATTTTCTCTGAACAAACTCTACTCACCTCAACAAATTTGAAACTCCTACTAGATCAGATTCATCCTTAGGAATGAGAGAGATGAATCCTTCCTTGCAAATATGTCACACAACACCCAGAACCCATGTGACATAGGTCAACAGCCAGCTAAACACCAGGCTGAACTAATGTGAGGAGGTTAACCAAATCTCCCCCTCAACCTACCAATCATGGAAGCTCCACACAAAATATCCATGCAAATGTCTCGACATGACATATGACATCCCTTAATTAAATTCCGAGTCTTCAAATTCTCACATCTTGAAAGATCTTCCACTTCTAATCATGATGTTTAAATGACACGACTCCTGATCCCAATCTACTTCTATGAAGGAGCAATAATGCTGCACCATCATTGGCTTTTATTAACCAATGAGCTTGTCTTTCTTCACACCATAGTACTCCAGGGAACAACTGCTCAGCCCTGATCAATGTCACATCTCAACCAGCTTTACTTCTAGAGTTCTGACTCCTAAAAGTAACCTTCGAGAGTACACAGACATAGTTGACTCTACCATTGTCAACTTTGCACACACAGATGTCTCCTCTTCCAGGTCAGGAGTAGGTTCCAAACAAAAGTATCCCTTTGTTTGACACCCAAAACATATGCTCTTCAACTAGTAGCTGCATACTTGTTCCACCATCACATAGAACATCAGTTCCATCACCTTGGAACAAGGCCCTCCTTGAAATTCTTCAAGGTCTTCGTATAACACTAATCCGTGATTATGTGATTCTTACCATCCTGAACGAAGAACGTCTTCATGAGTGGACTTGAGAGGACTCAAATATCTGTGACATCTTCAATAGCTTATGTTGAATTCTTGAATACAGTAGCCTTCAATCCACAAGAGGGGAAACACATCAGAGCTTGAGTTTTGCCAAGTATTACACAGCGGAAGAACATAATACAACTCAATCTTTGCACACACACTTTAGGCGTACACAAATCCTAGGTTTGAAAATAAATCAAACCTGGAGCAGCTACCACACAACCAGGCCAAATGCCAATCACCAAAGACAGGTACACACAGTTCCTGTCATGAATAGTCCATCCTCCCACTTTAAGGGACCATTCAGGGAAATAACAAACCTTTCTAGGTTACAATCTACAGTACTAAGATTGACCTTGCAGATACCAGAAAGTATCACCCATGGATCTCATCCAGAAACAGAACAGGATGCCCGCTCTGATACCAATTGAAATTCTGGTGTATGCCAGTCTTCAGATGTTATACTCAATGTCTAGACATCTGATATGACATAGTAAATACACTGCAAGGTAGATACCCAATTTTTCGTGATTCAGTACTAAAGAATAACAGAAGCACAGTTTTATCCAAGCTGAGCCAGATATACTTTGAAAGTGCAGAGGATAGAACACACGATGTACCTAGTTCTGTTCATCTATTGCACATGATCAGCAGAGAGCAAACAACCTTCACAGTTCTGTTTCTCCTGCACAGATATCAGCATGATGTCTTAACATGTTCTGAGACATCATCTGTTACAACATTATAGTTTTACCTTGATATATAACAGACAGAATTATAAAGTGTTGAAGGTAAAAACACAAATCAGTTGTTGACCCAGTTCGGTG
Organism: Vicia faba; assembly: GCA_948472305.1. Classification (NCBI taxonomy): domain Eukaryota; kingdom Viridiplantae; phylum Streptophyta; class Magnoliopsida; order Fabales; family Fabaceae; genus Vicia; species Vicia faba. Next base: position 341,499,121 of record OX451736.1, read on the forward strand.
AAACACACCTACTCTGGGGGCATACCAAGCCAGGAAGAAGATCCACTATCAGCAATTTTAATTCAGGACTAAACTTCACAAGTTCCCATCCCTCACTTAATCATTTACCCAGTGCAACCTATACCTAGGAACTCCTAGATAGAAACCTACCAGTTTCCATTCCTATTGTCGCAACAACAGAAGTCTTACTCCTACTCAAGAAGTAGTGCCCTCCCACTTGGTTTCCTACATTACAATGACTATGAAGTAATGCAAAAATACTTAGACTTGCTTCACAGCTTCGTCCAAGAACACTCAAACTCTTACCTACAGGTATCGAGTTACACACATGGTAACCTTGCCACAGACCGACAGGTTTACCTAACAGAACACCCCTAATGTTACATTATATTCGCCTTACAAACCCTAGGTTACAGTCTGCTATTTATAACCTATTACCCAACTGGATTTGGGCCTTCAAAATCGCAGCAAGCTTTTCTCCTTGCTGTTACAAAACAGCAACAAACTTCTGCTACAATCAAGGTCTTCAATCTTCTAGTTCCTAAAATATCTCCATATTTAGAAACAACACTTTCTTCAAATATTCTGATTGATTCTTGATTGATCTTCAGATTCTCTATAAGAAACGCCACATATATTCTCAGAATATTTAAGTACCAGAACTGTAACTGAATTACCAATTCTGTTGGCGTGATGTCTAGTCAGATGTCATGACATTACATCTAACATGTTGTCCCAGATGTTGAACTTCTTCAATACAACATGTTTAGGAGAACCACGCTCATTTGCTGATACAACAAATAACCTCTTTCATAAATTAGATCACTTAAAACAATTAGGTTACAAGTCACAGCTGTTACAAACATTCAACATATAACATAGTTAACTAATATTAACTTAATTTCAGGCGCGATGTCATATGCTGATGTTGTGACATCTTACATAACATGTTGGTCCAGATGTTGAACTTCTTCAACCCAACATATTAAAACAACAGAGGGAATATGGGTAAACTTGCTTTCTTATTTGTTTTACAAATGAAGCCAACTCTCTAGCCAGGGCACTTACAATTTGTTTTTAAGTCTTGCCATGGACGCCTATTAATCTACCAGTTAAATATATACATAAGGGCATAAAATAAAAGTAAGGGAAGTAAACTACGCTATTACATTGCTTCGGGGATGGGGGAAATACAAACCAAAAATTGGGGAAGGAAAGTATGACGGATAGTTTAAATTATTACAAACTATGCACAATTACAGAAATTGTGAAAAATAATAATGTGAAAATGTAAATAAACGCATGGAGCCGAAAGAGGGAAAAGATATCTAAAAACCCTAAAAAATTTCCAAGTAAGAAAATATTTTTTTGGTATTTTTATTTAGAAAGATAATTGAATTATAAACCTAATTCTAATTAAATTTTAATTAACAAAATAAACTTGAAGTGATTAAATTAATTCATTAAATTTAACAAAAATTAAACTAATTAATAAAACTTAATTATATATTTTTTTTGTGATTTTCTAATTTTTTTGTTGATTAAAAAAATGATTAAAAATCTTAATTGAATAGAATAAATAAAAAATGAATAATGGGCTTGTGCTACAAAAAAAGAAAACGGGGGGGGGGGGGGGGGGGGGGAGTTTCAGAATTTGTTAGGCCCATTAAAAAATAAACCCAAGAGCTACGCACAATTCAATGCATCTAGACCCATGCGTCCTATGGTGTGCCTGCTGATCCAGGAGCATTGGATTTGAAGCTTTGAGATTTGATGGTCCAGGCGTGAGATGCATCATGCACGCGTTAACCTTGCATGCACTGGATCTGTAAAACAAACGTTAGAAAAAATGAAAATTTCTCCCTACCTGGGTCGAATCCAGGATCTGGCAAGGGTGTGACTTAAGAGTGCGCATGCTACCACTAAGCTGGCTGTTAATTCGTTTATACTAATCAAAGAAAAACAATATAATTCAAAACAAAATCTAATGACAGGCAAGCAAAACACGCGCGCCCAGGTGGACCCCCTGGATTTGAATGAACCAATGGTGTTATTCCATTCTGCCATGTGAGCTCTCCGGCAAGTCAGACCACCCCTCACGGTGGTCAACTCCTTCTTCTCCGGCGAGTGCATTACCGATCTGCAAATATACGATGGATAAATGGGAATAAAGATCATAGTCACCCTAATTTGGGGTCTGTGAGTTCACAGGTACCCTCTGTTTTAAAGGGTGAGAAAACACTTAGAAGGGGGGTCAATAAGTTTTTCCTTTTTCTCGCGCAATAATAATGGAGGACACATGTAATTTTATCCTGGTTCGTTTGAAACTCAAACAACTCCAGTCCATCCGCCAAGGTGATTTCGCCTCTCTCAACGAGGACTTAATCCACTATAATTAAAACTGATTACAAATGCACAACCAAACTATTATGACTATCAATACAATGCACAAGCCAACTGCAAGTGACTAACACCTCTAAGACTTAACTAGTCCTAGCCCTCTTGAGAAATCTGACCCAACTGGTCTCTCAAGGAACAATTACAAAGATTACTCTTAACAGTAGTGAATCAGAATGCTTCTAATAAGCTATATCACAAATTATGATTTATCACTAAGATTTTAGCCCAACACTTAAGAATTACCCACTATATACAAAGAGTTTACAAGAATGAAAATAGTGAGCTTCAGTATATTTTGCGTGGATCAGTGACATTGCTTTGAAACAAATGGTCTTATATATATAGCTTCAAATTTTGACCGTTACTACCTTGAAGAGAGAGTATGCATTAATGATGAATTTTAGCTTGACCATTATGTTTCCAATGCTCTCGTGCATAGTACCACTTGAGTGTGTTAGCCGTCTTAGCATTAAATGATCAACGGTACTGTCATAGCTTGTCTCTGGAGGTTTAAGAGTTTGCTTGCAGCATTGCAACATCAGAGTTTGCTTTAACTTTTCTTCTATCAGAGTTTGCTATATCAATCCTTATGTCATAGTTTTCTTCATTTTATGTTCATCAGAGTTTGCTTTAACTTTTATTCTATCAGAGTTTTCTATATCACTCCTTCTATCAGAGTTTTCTTCATTTTATGTTCATCAGAGTTTGCTTCAGCTTGCATTATCAGATATTGCTTTCAACATGCTTCTTTCAAATCTTTGCTTCAGCTAGCTTTATCATAGGTTGCTTAAGATTACTTTTTATCAGAGTTTGCCTTGGAGTGCTTCCTTCAGAGTTTGCTTCAGAGTTGCATTTACATAAAATTTCTTAGGAACTTCTTTATCCTTTTTCTGCTCAGCGTAGAATGATGTTTCACTTTTGAGAATGCTTGAGTCAGAACATCATCTGAATTAGAAAACATGCACATCAGAGTATAAAATATATTATACAAAATTTATTTCATTGTTATCATGAAAACTCTAAGATATGATTAGAACCAAACTTTGTTCTAACAATCTCCCCCTTTTTTATGATGACAAAACAATTCAGATTTTGATTTTTAAATTTTTTTTTACAAGAGTGAGAATCTCCCCCTGAGATAAATATTTCTTCTTCTGAAATAAATAAGAAAAGAACTTAAATGCATAAGAGAAACTTCCTGAGATTGTTCTTCAGAGCTTTGGGACATTTTTCTTTCAGAGTTTCTTTAAGAGCTCCTGATCTTTTCTTCAGAGTTTCTTTAGCAGATCTTTACCAAATGATGTTTAGAGCTTAGTCTTTCAGAGTCTTTAGGTACATGCATATCTCCTAAATAGGAAAAAACTTTGTATTTTGTTAGGAATGTTTGAGATTTAGTCCCATAACTGCTATCATGGATTAGATCAAAATCACATTTTCTCCCCCTTTTTGTCATAATCAAAAAGCAAAAAAAATAATTAAAGAGATTTAAAATATTTTTATATAGAAGATGTCAAAGGACAGAAGTACGAAAAAAGGGAAAAAATAAAACTAAGATTGACGAGAGACAAGAGAAAGAAGAAGATTCTTGATTTCTGTTGAGGATTCCTCTTATTTCATCATCCAAGTTCTGATTTCTTCATTGGTTTTATCCTGTTTGTCTAGACGTTCATGTATGCCTTCATTTTCCTTCTTCAGCTCATTCAGAGTGTCAATCACCAGCGAAGTTTTAGCAGATGTTGAAGCAGCTTAAGAAGATACAACCTTTGGAGAAAAACCAGCAGAGTCTGAGCCTACAACATTGGATAGAAGATTGCCAAGATCAATCAGAAGAGTTGGCACATTTTCAGAGGCAGCTTGAGCAGAAGGTTGGAGATACAGAGTTATTGCCAAGGAATTTAGATCTGACTCAGCCATCTTCAGATTCATCTTTTGAAATTTCCATGTGATCAGCAAGTGGTAAAGGAGCATTGGTAATCTGCAGAAGAGACTTCTTATCCCAGATATCTACCACTTCTGTCTTGAAGGCATTCTGATTTTGGGTGAAATTCTCAAGACCCTGAGAATAGCACAAATCTTTCATTTTAAAGGATTCATCATTGAATTTCCTTCTGAATGCTTCCCACAGAAAATCAGATGCAGTTGGGTTCAAGTTGCTGGCACTATTTTCCTTCAGTAGGTATATCCAAGTCTGCATTTCTGTTGCAAAATTCTGGAAACGTATGTTAACATCTGACTGAACAGGTTTTGGGGTTGGTTTGGGAACAACCTTCTTGGTGGATTTAATTTGCAGATAAAGTAGAGATTCAATATCAACTACAGTCCTAAGAAAGTCAGATGGTTCAGAAGGTTCAAGAGGTTCTGATGAAGATGGACTGAAGGTAGGTTCTGGAGAGTGAGGTGATGAGGGTTCTGGTGAGGTAAGTCTGGGAATTTCTGGTGATGTAGGTGGTGTGATGTCAGGAGAGATGATGATGGTGGTTTGAGCTGAGGAAGAAGGAATAGGTGTTGGGGATTTATTCAGAGCAAAAATGTTTTCAGAGGGAATGATGAAGGACGGAGGTTGTGTAGCCAAAGAAACATTGATTCCTGGTAATCTCCAAGAACCATCATACCACTCAGAGGATTTTGGGGATAAAGGTATGATGGGGGATGTTTGAGAGGGTTTTCAGCATGAATATTTGGATTTTGTTGGTGGGGAGCTGAAGTAGAGATTTCAGGCTGAGAGATATGTGGAGAGAGTATTTGTTGTGTTTGAACTTGTGGAGGAACTACAATATCAAAATTATCTATGTCAGATAATACCTGATCAATTTGAGGATTATTATGTAGGGGTTCAAAGGATGTTGTTATACGCACATAATCACAAACAGATATGGTTTTAGAGGATATACCTGAAGATTTCTTCTTCTTCTTCTGAGGACGTGCAAAGGGATCATTTCCTATTTGCCTTTTCTTATGCTTTTGGAGGATAACTTTTGGAGCAGGTACATTCCTTCCTTGAAGCCATGCTGGGTCAATGGGAATGCCACTTTCCTTGCAAGCTTCAATAAAGTGCAGAATGATCTCAGGATGATCACCAGAGTTGAAGAGAGGAAAATCTGCAACATGGGATTCTCCTTCTGGTGACAGTTGCTGACACATATGGAGTAGGTTCCACCAGAAGTTTGTCAATCAACTTCCTTTTGAGCAGGTTCTTCCCAGTCAGAGCTTTTCCACAAGTGGGTTCCAATTCTCCAAACAAATTTGCTTCTTCTAGATGAGTTATCAGACCATTCTCTGTCGAAATATCTGAGATTAATCTTCCCAGAGGGATCCAATTTATTTTAGACTTAGGGTTTTTGACTCTTTCAGCTTCCCTGGTTTCCTTTACATGCGTCCTGAGATGGCTGAATAGAAGATAAGGCAGATTAATCTTCACATTTGTGCCAAAACATAACAGAAGATATTGTTGGTCAGCATTGATGTAGTCAGGGGAACTGGTTTCCTTCTTGTGATGAATGCAACCATGAATTATTCTTGCCCATATTTTGTATTTGTTCTTCAAATCTCCGACCTTGTTGGATGCTTGCCTAGTAGTGAAAATCTCAGCATAAACTTTAGACATATCCATTATTCCACTTGACATTCCAGTAACACCATTACCTTCAAAACCTAGTAGCCTCCTTATGAGATTCTCAATGATGGAAATCTCTTTCCCCATTACGAATGACAGAATGGCCTTTGGTGAAGCAATGGCATGAATCCAGAATTCCTTGACAAGATGAGGGAACACTGGTCCAACTAGACGATCAAAGAAATTTTGCCACCCTTGGAACTCTATAGCCGGAAAAAAATCAAACCCATTTGCTTTCAGATTTTCAAAATCAACCATTAGTTCACTAACCACTTCCAAGCTATCAACAAGGATGAGTGTTGTTCTCTCAGGAGTGACATATTTCTCTGCATGTTGAAAGCTGCTTAAAGAAACAAGAATGCTTTCGGACGGGGATAAAGATGAAGCCATTTAGAACGCTCATGTTTAGGATTTTGAAAAAAAAAAGAGAGAGAGTTTGCAAATACGCAGAAGCAATTGAAATTTGAGAGAGAGAGAGAGAGAGAGAGTAAAAAGTAAAAAAGGAATTTCGCAAAGTATTTATAGCTTATGAAAAAGAATTTTAAAGTAATAAAACAGTTAAAAATAATTTAGAACAATTAAATTAAAAAAATTAATCATTACAAGCAATTAATGAGTTTTGACATTAAAGGGATGCGTGAGATTTGATCAAATCTGAACAGTTACCTAGGTACGGTGTCTCAATAGCAGTGCACATATGCGTGACCTTTCAGAGTTGAAACACGCGTTCAACTTCTGAGGATAGCATGTGACAATTGTTTTAATGTAATGAACTTCTGAACCATTTTTGTAATGAAACGTTAGACACATTTCAGAACATTATAGATGGTTTCTGAAGTAACTCCTCTTCTAACTTCTGAAGAGTTGTTAATCAGAACATTCATTTCAGAATATTCTGAAAACATATATAGAAAAAAAACATCATTCAGGACAAAGTTCCATACTGATGTTTTTCAGAATGTATTTAAATTTATCTTCAGAAAGAGGTTTAGTAAAAATATCAGCCCATTGATGGTTTGTGTCTACGAAGTTTAAACTTAAAATTCCTTTCTGAATATAGTCCCTTATGAAATGATGTTTAATTTCTATATGTTTTGCCTTAGAATGTAAGATAGGATTTTTGGAAAGACAAATAGCAGAGGTATTATCACAGAAGATAGGAATCTTACTTTCATAGAGATGATAATCTTCCAACTGGCTCTTCATCCAAATCATCTGAGTGTTACATCCAGTAGCAGATATATATTCTGATTCAATTGTTGATAGTGCAATAATGGCTTGCTTCTTGCTGTACCATGGGATAAGGTTATCACCCAGAAACTGACAGCTTCCAGAGGTGCTTTTTAATTCTATTCTAACTCCAACAAAGTCAACATCACAATAACCTACTAGTTTAAACTCTTTGGATCTTCTGTAACACAGTCCAAGGTTAGTAGTACCTTTCAGATACATCAGAATTCGCTTAACAGAAGTTAAGTGAGATTCTCTAGGATCTGATTGGAATCTTGCACATAAACATACACTGAATAATATATCTGGTCTAGATGCAGTCAGATAGAGAAGAGATCCAATCATACCTCTGTAGAGTTTCTGATCTACTTTCTTACTTACCTCGTCTTTTCCCGAAATGCATGTAGGATGCATTGGTGTCTTTGCTTCTTTAGTTTATGATAGCTGGAATTTCTTCAGGAGTTCTTTAACATAATTTGTTTGATGTATGTAAGTACCTTCTGGAGTCTTATTTATTTGAATTCCCAGAAATAATTTTAGTTCTCCCATCATGCTCATCTCAAATTCAGCCTGCATAGACTCAGCAAATTCTCTTCCAAGATAGACATTAGAAGTTCCAAAAATAATATCATCTACATATATTTGACAAATTAAAATGTCATTTTTAAGTGTTTTTTCTGAATAAGGTAGTGTCCACTTTCCATCTGGTAAAATTCTTTTCTAAAAGAAAGTTACTTAGACGTTCATACCAAGCTCTGGGAGCTTGTTTCAGACCATACAAAGACTTTTTCAGTTTAAAAACATGTTCTGGATATTTTGAGTCATCAAAACCAGGATGTTGATGGACATAAACTTCTTCTTCTATGTAACCATTTAAAAATGTACTTTTAACGTCCATTTGATATAATGAGATGTTATGTTGAACAAGAAAAGAAATTAATAATCTAATTGATTCTAACATGGAGACTGGGGTAAAAGTTTTGTTATAATCAATTCCTTCTTGTTGACTATAATCTTGTGAAACCAGTCGTGCCTTGTTTCTGACAACCTCTCCTAGCTCATTTAACTTGTTTCTGAATACCCATTTTGTTCCTATGATATTGAATCCTTTAGGTTTTGGAACTAGATCCCACACATCATTTTTGGAAAATTGATTTAGTTCTTCTTGCATAGCTAGGATCCAATCATTGTCTTGCAGAGCTTCCTCTATTGAGGTTGGATCAATCAGAGAAACCAATCCAAATAGTGATTCTTCATTGTTTCTGAGGGAGGATCTTATTCTGATGGGATCTTCTTTCTTTCTAATAATCACATTTCCTGGATGTGATGATGTGATTATTGGGAATCTTTTCTTTGAGGTTTGTTCAGAAATTCTTAGATTGTCCAGAGAATTTGCAATAGAAGGATCTTCTGAGTTGTCCTTTGCTTCTGACTTTTCAGAGTTTGTAAGATGATCTTTTGTAACTGCAGGATTTTCATTCTGCTTTGGCTTTTGCTGGCCAAGCTTATCATCAAATCTGACTTTGATTGATTCTTCAATAATCAAAGTTTCTGTGTTGTTGTTTACCGTGGGAATTGGTAAACAACCGCTGATCTTCCAAAAGGTTACTTATTTGGTGACTCGCAGGATCGATCAGATTGATCCTAAGACATGGTTGATTTTGGGGGTTTTGACTAAGTTTAATTATGGTTAATGACAAGAAAATAAAGATACTTTATGTAAATTGCATGAAGAAGAAAACTTGGTAGAATAAAAGAAAGCTTTGAATAAAGGCTTCGACTGGAAAAGTAAATGAAGAGGCAGTAAAGTTCTGGAAAATAAATGACTTTGATTAATTAAAGTGGTGTTTCACACATACATTCTCAACAATTCTTTCGCTCACACTGGGTACTTGAATCTATATGAGTGACTTGTATATAATTGTGAACACACGCGAAAAACTATGTGAACTACTAATATTTATACTAAACACATCTCAAGTAACTGTCGGGCAGTTACGCTGCTTCGAGATGACTCCACTTGGCACGCTCACAGCATTCGACGCTCCAGATCTTGGCACGTTACACTTGGTAACTGCTGGGAACCGTTTTCCCTCCAAACATTTGAATCTCAAACTGTTCCACTCTGAGCGTCGAATACCTCTATCGAGAAGCACCTTCGACGTCGAAGGCAACAGGATTCTTACTTAGAAGAAATTCTCTAAGTACCTTGCCATCTTCTGATGAGCATTTCGACAGAATCAGTTGGTCGAAGCCGTCCCTCATGATTAATGGTTTATATTAATAAAAACAAGGGTGTCGAGTTTTAGGAGCCAACAAATTGCCCCCCAAGAATGCCTTATTTCGACGCTGAAAAGAAAAAAGGCATTCTTTGAGATTCCACTCGACACCTGTCCTTCAATCTTAGCCACAAATTAACCTGTGCGCTTTTTGTCTTCTACCAACCATCTGACAATCCCAAGAAAAAGCCATCATTCAATCTGTACCTAAGACGTCACCTCAGTAAGGCGTTTAGCGTGCCCAATGTCTTTTCACAAATTGTCATTATGACAATTTCCCAAAAACGAGGGCGCACGCTGCACCTTTTCGTTTCTGCAGAACGGCTATGTCAGCGAAGGAACGCCACGTGTCCCACTATCTTCTGCAACATTAAATGGCCTCGAATTTGGTGATTCCCCAACTACTATAAATAGCGCTAGGTACCCATTGTCAGACTTTTTCACGTTATTCTGCATTCAAAACCTCATTGCTGAACACAAAATCTCTGCAAACTTGCAAACACTTTGTTCTTCACTCCACCTTCAACCTTACCTCAAAAATGGCTTCAGGTTCCTCTAACGCTCCTAGTTCCAACATTCCTTCTAGAAATGCTAAACCAAAAATCTTCACAACTGTTCCAACAGTTACCTCTACAGGCCAGCGAAGGGTTCCTGAACCCCTGGAAACTGCTGAGCGTGAAGCTTATTCACATCAACTAATGATTCCGGTTGGATACTCCAACCAAATTTTTGCCATGTCTGTCCCGTTATCCCCATGCATTGATGAATCCACAAAGATCAAGAACTTCTTTCCAGTGCTTGAGGTGCTCAAACCTGTTGGGTGTTCCAAAAAAGCTGCAGATGACAACGAAGATCCCGCTAAGGAGAAGATAGATCTTCGCTTCTTCAATAGGGGTGTTAGGGCTTTTAGGTCTAGCCCTAGCCTCACACCAGACTACAGCGCTTGGCTAGAGAAGATGGAAAAAAGCCAGGCTTCGATCTGGAGGAATCTGGGGATATACGACCTAGTCATGCTGTCGAAGACAAGTCTCAACTACTCCCCTGAGATGCTGATAGCCTCTTTGCTTTTCTGGGATTATACTCATTTCACTTTCCACCTTCCTTGTGGAATGCTAACACCCACGCTTTTCGACGTGGCTGCCATCACCGGCCTTCGACCCACTGGGGATTATTTCGACCCAGAGGAAATGTCGGAGGATCAGATTGGATTTTCAGCTACGAAACCCACCTATACAACCTATATCAACCATTACCATGATAGGTCGACAGCCAATGTGATGGATGTAGATCACATTGCGTTTCTAGCCCTTTGGCTGTCACGCTTTATGTTCTGTACAAAGTCTCTACAGGTGACAAAGAAGATGGTCACCCTCGCCACCCAGCTTCACCATGGCCAAAACATTTGTTTGGCCGAATTAATCTTGGCGAATCTGTACGAATCGATCAGCAGCGGAGCAACTCTGTTAAAGGTCATCAAAAATAGAGCCAGTCTGTTGCTTGCAGGACCCTTTTGGCTACTTCAACTGTGGCTCAATGCCACTTTCGAGTCTTTCTTACCTCAGAAAACTCAGATAAATGAGCAAGCTCCTGAGATAGCAAATAGGCGTATCGAAGGCACCAGATTGGCTTTACTAACCCCGACTGAAGATGGGCTGGAACTTCAACAGACTTTTGCAAACTTCGTCTTGATGTTTGCAAGAAGAAAAGAATTCACTTCGACCATGGCTCCTTTCGCTCGCCGAAAGGTTGGTCCAGAATGGTTCATCAGGCCCCATCCCAAGTCGTCAGGTGACCCTCATGTCGAAGAACACACAATAATGTGGGAAGCATTTCTCACACCCAGAATAATGCCGCTGCGCTTTAAGAGCTCCAAGAATCACCTGAGCTTGATCGCTTACCAACCAAACTTGGTCTCTCGACAGTTTGGTATCATTCAATCACTTCCTTCTCCTATTTTTCCTAGGGAGAAGTCCATGTTATATTTTTGCAATGACTATACTGAGGACGCTGCCACCAAGCATATTGGCAGGTATGCTGGTCGAACAGTTCTTTCACTGTTCGATTATCAACTTAACTTCCTCTGTTCGCCATCTTTCGAAGACTGGTGGAAGAGTTACTATGCTGAAGAATTTTTCGACAAAAAAGATTTTATGGACGAACTTCAGAAGTCTTTCGTTCTAGTCCTTGACAAAATAAAGAAATGTACGTTCACTCTTCAAATTATTTTGTCTTTCCATTTCGACTTGTAACTTGTTAATTATAACTTGTCTTCTTTCAGTTGTTCGAAAGCCTGCAACAAAGAAAGCCGCAGAAGGCCATCAGGGAGGAGGTCCCTTGACAAAACCTCCAGTACCGGCAAAAACTACAACAAGCCATCAGGGGGAAGGTCCTTCGATAAAACCTTCAGCACCGGTAACCAAACTTTTATTATTTCCTTCTGGTTTCAATATCCTGATTTTCGATGTAGCATTCTAAATCGAACTCCAACTGGTTTTCAGGCACCTTCACCCAAGAAACGACCTGCACTAACGGTCGAATCTGGGAGCGACGACGAGGACGAATCTCCCCCCGCTCCTCTTAAACGGAGAAAACTGAAGAAAGATGCTCCTTCTGCTGAGACTCGACCCACAATAAGAATAAAGGTTGCAGGGTGAAGACCCAGGCCACCTCCCGTGATTATCGAAGAGCCAACGGAGGAGGAGCTAAATGTTTTGCTCAATAAACCCGTCGAAAGTGATAATTCCAGCCCTGGGGCTGAAGTTCCTCTGCAGGTAGTTTCTCTGACCATTTTTAACTCAGGTGTCGATGCTCACGTTCGATTGTGTCTCTTTCTAAACTAGAAGATTCTTCCTCTTCTATTTTCAGGAGACCACTGAAAGTTCAGCACCAAAGACTTCAGAGACACTAGACTCTGCTGAACACAGTAGGCCACAAGAGGAAGAATTGGTGAGCGATGAAGCCAATGCTGAAGCAGAGGACCAACAACCAAAGGAAACTCAAGTGATCGATCTGTCAGAGGAACAACATGACGAAGGGGATCACGCTGACGCTGGCACTGCTGAACTACAGGTCGAAGAGAGTCATGTCGATGCAAACGCTACTCAACAACTTCAACCCCAAGACAACGCTGTTGTAAGGGTTACCACCTCGACAAAGCATAAGTCTAAAGAGGATTTGGAACTCTTGAAGCAAACTGATCCCATTGGCTACCTGAATGCCATTATCGAGAGTAGGGGAAGTTCATCTGACCTTAGTCATGATGCTTCTACTGCATCGGGGAAGTCCACCTCGACTTCTCCTCTTGATGAGGCTTTGATGAAGGTCAAGGCTCAGTTCTTCAAGAAAGATCTGATGAAGGCTTTGGAGGGGGATCCACTGCTCCGTCTTGTTTGGGAGCTGTTTTGAATGCAGTCGACTTGCTTACTGTGACTCCAGAGGTTTCGAGCTTTATCATAGAGTTATACTCCATTGTTGATCAAGTCTCAGCAGACTATCGACGTCAGAGGGGCTTCAACAGCTAGCTCGAAGCATTACATGGCAAAAGTTCTTCTTCCTGGACTGAGGTAGCTGAGACGACTTCTCGAATTGCAGAGTTGTCAAAGCAGAAAGCATCCAAGCAAGAAGAAATTGACGCCATAGATCGAGACAATGCCTCTATAAAGGCGCAAATCGAAGAGCTGGAGGCCAAGATGAATGCTAATACTAAGCGCAAGGAGGAGCTTATCTCGACTGTTTCAGACACAGAAAGCCAAGCTGAAGTTACACGAGGCCTAGAGTTTGCTGAGAAAGCCCAAGCTTTCGATGACCAAATTGCCAAGCTTTCCCAAGCGAATGCCTTGTGCAACAAAAGACTGGAGTTGCAGCAGGCCAAGTACCTTCGACTTAGAGATTCTATCCCCTTCTAATTTACTCAGCCATTTATTAACCATGTATTGTAACATTTATTTGACAATGTAACCATTTTGGCTAATTCTTATAAAATTTTCCATTTTGGCTATTTATGGTTAATTTGATCATTAATTGCTATTTATTTTGATCTCTTGGAGCATAGGTTTATACTTTTTCAAATATTTGCCATTTACTCTCAAGAGTCTTTTATCTTCACCTAACTCTTCGACTTCATAAGCTCCACCAGAAAAAGTTTGGATAATTCTGAATGGTCCTTCCCATTTGGGTGACCATTTCCCCATGCTTCGATCTCTTCGATCCATGGGGAGAATCACCTTCCAAACTAATTCTCCAGGCGAGAATGCCTTAGGTTTCACTTTTTTATTGTAAGAGTCTTCTACTCTTTTCTTCTGAATCCTTAGTAGGTCGAGAGCATGCAGTCTTTCTTCGTCTAAATCTACTAGTTCGTCTAACATCATATCCCAATAAACTTCAGAGGGGATATCATGGTGTCTCTGAACCCTAGCAGATTGAAGACAAATTTCCGCTGGCAACACTGCGTCATGACCAAAAGTTAGCCGATACGGTGTTGTACCAATGGCTTCTTTTTAGGACGTTCGACAGGCCCACAAGATCTGGTCTAACGTCTTATGCCAGTTTTTTGGCTTCTTCCCTACATGCTTTTTTATCAAGCCAATCACTATTTTATTCGCTTCTTCGACTTGACCGTTTGCCTGTGCATAATAAGGCGTTGATGTTAGGAGTCTAAAGCCTGTTTCTTGAGCGAATTCCTGCATCTTTCAACCGGTGAAAACTGATCCTTGATCAGTAGTTATAGTTTCAGGGATTCCAAATCTAAAGATAATGTTCTTTTGAATAAATTCAATGACATTTTCTTGGTCTACATTGACTAAAGGAATAGCTTCGGTCCACTTAGTGAAATAATCAATGCCTACCAATATATACTTCTGGCTCTTTGATGATGCTGGTCGAATCTCTCCAATAAGGTCCAACGCCCATCCTCTAAAGGGCCAAGGTTTCACTATTGAGTGAAGTTCGCTTGCTGGTACATGCTGGATGCCTGTATGGACTTGACATTCCTGGCATCCCTTCGCGAACTCGACACAATCTTTCAAGATGGTGGGCCAGTATAGTCCTTGTCGAAACAACAACCATTTCATCTTATGGCCTACTTGGTGAGCCCCACATGCTCCAGCGTGCGTAGTCGAAAGGGCTATGTATGCTTCAGTTTCACTTAAACACTTTAGCAATACCCCTTCAGGCGTCTTTTTAAATAACTCATTACCCATGAGTACGTAACTCAACGCCCTATATTTTATTTTTCATTCTGTCGAAGCTGCTGGATTTTGAAGATAATCCACAATGGGTTTCCTCCAATCTTGCTCTGACAAATTGTCTATGGACGAAATTTCAAAGTTCCTTTGATCAGCATACCCTAGTCTTGTCGATTTCAAATATGTTGGTGACAGACAAGTTGCTTTTATTTTCTCCCGGACTTCGATTGCTCTTTGTAATCTCGTTTTTGAAATTTTGTACCCAGATGCAATTTGTGCCAAATCGTTGGCTATTTGATTTTCCAATCTGGGTATGTGTCGAATGTTGACCATTTCGAATTTTTTCAATAAACGATTTGCTATCACAAAGTACATAATAAGATTTTCTCTTATGCACTTATATTCTTTTGTGACTTGCTTAATGACTAACTCTGAGTCTCCCATTATTTCGACTCGAGTTGCCCCCAATTCCAACAATATCTCAAGGCCAGTAATTAGAGCTTCGTACTCAGCCTCATTGTTCGAACAAGTACCTGATATCTTGTACTTGAATGTTGTTGGAATCTTTTCTGGAGAAATAATCAAGACCCCTACTCCTGTTCCATCTTTATGGCTGGAACCATCGAAGTAGAATTTCCAAGGCTCTATCTCCACATAATTAATAATCTCAACTTGAATTGAGTGGTCGACTATAAAGTCTTCCACCACTTGTCCTTTTACTTCCTTAAGAGGCATAAAGGTCAAGGAGTATTCAGTTAATGCTAGCGCCCACTTGCCAATTCGGCTGTGCAGGATGGGTTTCGACAACATGTACTTGAAAACATCAAAATGAGACGAAACATACACATCAACTGGTTTTATATATTGTTTGAGCTTTGTACAAGAGAAATAAAGACATAGACATAATTTTTCAACTTCGCTATATCTAGTTTATGCATCGTTCAAAACTCTACTAAGATAGTAAATGGGTCTTTCGACTCCATTTTCATCTTCTTGGGCTAACATGCTTCCCAAAGTTTTGTCAGATGCAGCTATGTGCAATCTCATACTCCTGTTGCAGCAAGGAGGCACCAAAATAGGTGGCTTTGTGAGGTACCCTTTGATTTTGTCGAAGGCTTCTTGTTGCTCTTGCCCCCATTCGAATCTTTCTTTGTTCAATCAAAGTAAGGGTGAAAAGGCTTGAGCTTTCCCACTTAGGTTAGATATGAATCTCCTTAAGAAATTTATCTTGCCTAGCAGAGATTGCAGTTCCTTTTTGTTCGCTGGCGCTTTCGCTTCCAGAATTGCCTTCGTCTTGTTCTGGTTGATTTCGAATCCTTTCTTGTGGACGATGAAGCCCAAGAAATCTCCAGCTTTTACACAGAATGCACACTTCAAAGGGTTCATTTTCAGACCATGTTCTCTCATTCTTTCGAATGATTGTCGAAGGTGGTCTATATGGTTCTTCCTGGAAACAGATTTTAGAATAATGTCATCAATATATACTTGCATAAAAGTGTTAATAAAATCATGGAAGATAGAGTTCATCGCTCGCTGATATGTTGCCCCAGCGTTCTTTAGGCCAAAAGGCATCACTACCCATTCGTAAGTGCCTAAAGCCCCAGGGCATCAAAAAGCTGTTTTCGACACATCTTCTTCAGCAATGAATATTTGATTATATCCTGAATAACCATCGAGCATACTCAGGTACTCATAGCCAGCGGAAGAATCGACTAGCATTTCCGCCACAGGCATAGGATATTCATCTTTGGGTGTAGCAGCATTCAAATCTCTGAAATCTATGCACACCCTCAATGTACCATTCTTTTTAATCACTGGCACAATGTTTGCAATCCATTCGACATACCTCGTAGCTCGTATGAATTTGCACTTCAGCAGTCTTTCGACTTCCGTTTTGATCTTCGACAGTATTTCTGGAGCGAAGCGTCTTGGACTTTGCTTGACTGGCTTCTTCCCAGGTTTGATTGGCAACTGAAGTTCTACCAATCCTCTGTCGAGACCAGGCATTCCGTCGTAATCCCATGCAAAGCAGTCCTTGAACTCCTTTAACAAATGGATTACTTCCAACCTGAGTTCTGGGTCTATTTTTGCGCTAATGTAAGTTGGCTTTTTCTCTAACCCTTCGCCCAAGTTGATTTCTTCTAAAGGATCTTGCGCCAGCATTTTGATGTTGTTCGCTAAGGGGTCCTTTTCGAATCCCAAAGGCTCATCGTCGTAGATAGCGTCGAGCCTTTGTTCCTGCATTCCATCTGGCATGATATCAGGAGGTTCTGGATCGAAATCCTTTCCAGGACCTGCAGAAGGTAACTCTTGATCATTGGCCTGTGTGGCCATATATTTTACTTCGGCTTCGAGAGCCGTTATCATCCTTGTTTCGGCTACGTAAGCCGAAATTCGCTGCAATGATTGTGACTCAGTCATTGTCACTGAATTCACTTCCCCAACCAGTTGGCTGGATATCAGTTATCCCACTAAAGTCAATGTGGGACAAGTCTTCTCTGTCCCATTGAAAACCATGCTCAGGGTGCAGGTATAAGGAACAAAAAGTATTTGGCGCTGGTGCCAAGTCGAAGTCAGGTGTTGGGCATGGCCCAATGTGAGCCAGATTTTTGTCGAAGTCTACCATCCCTAGGTGATTTACTTCGCCCAAGTAATATCTTTGATCCGCTTCTATGTTTTCGACCATTCCATCAGGACGCCATAGTAGCAACCTCTGGTGCATTGATGATGGTACAGCTCCAACACCATGTATCCATTCACGGCCCAACAAAAGATTATAATTTGGTTTGGCCGATATGACCATAAACATTGTTGGTCGAAGGATGGATCCCACCTTGATGTCCAGTTGGATCACACCCATAGTGGTCCATATGCCTCCTTCATAATTCGACAAGACCATGTTGTGAGGCTTGATGTTTTCATCACTCTTGCCTATTTTTCTCAGCATAAAGTGAGGAATGATGTTGATGGTTGCCCCACAATCAACCAAGATCTTATTTACTGTGGTTTCTTCGAGTTTAGCCCTTATGAATAAAGGCTTAAGGTGATTTTTCATCGCCTCTGTAGGAGGTTCGAAGAACCCATTCTGCTCTTCAGTAGCACCATTATCCATGACGAAATAGCACATTGGCCTATGCTTGGCCATTTCTTGTTCAACTTCCCAATCGCTTGTTTCGACCTCCACCTGGCGGTTGAACTCTCTTGGCAAAACTGAGACTATGTTCACCATGATATCTAGGGTGTCATCAGACTCAAATCCATCTTCGTTATCAACTTCACCCTGGTTAGGCTAGACTAGCCTATTGGTCACTGGCTGTCTTTCCAAAGGCTTCCTCTGCTTTCTCTGAGGAACATTTGAACTTGATTCTGCCTTTGGTTCATTAGCAGCTTCCCTCTCAGCTTTTCGCCGCCTCTGGTATCTTCTCCATTGAGATCGAGACATGGGATTCTTCCCTTTGTAGTTGCTTAATACCTGGGTCACTTTAGGGGTAGCAACCTGAGGTTCTTTCTTATGTGTAAAAGATGAACCTCTTGGCACTTCGAAGGAGTGCCATCTTTCCTCGCTTGGCCTCTTTCGACCTGATGTTTTGTACCATGTATCAACTGGCACATTAGTTGGAGGCCTGAAAGTCAGTGGCCTCTTTTCTTGATTTGAACCCTTTTGGTAGGTTCTTCTGGGGTCATGTCGAGTATCAACACTTTCCCTTTTTCTGTTTGCTGCTCTTACACCTTGAATATGTTCAGCAGCTTTTTTGTCGAAGATCGAGCTGCATCGAGGACACAGCATCACTTCTGACTTCTTCTTCTGGCATCTTTGTAGGAAATCTGCCAGATTTTCATTTTCCCGAGGGAAAGCAGTTTTGTTGGCTTGTTCTTGCCTAATGGCCTCCTCTAATGCTTTTGGTTCAGAGACTTCGACCATGTTGACATTCATGGTGTCTTTGGTGGCAAGAGTCAACTGCTTCATCTGAATCTCCAAGTCCTCTGTCTGGCCTTGAACTGCAGCCAAGTAAGAACTGGGTTTTGTTCTAGATTTTTGGGATCCAACTGTCTCCAGCTTTGGGCTTTCGACCGCCTTTTGGACCGCTTCAATTGTCTTTCTGGATAGATTCCCAGAAAAACTGCCAAAGATTGGCATGTTGACATGGTCCTTTGTGACTTCGACCATTGTGATTCCTGGCCTCTTCGCCTGGCTTCTGGATGCCTCGATCACGTTCACTTCTGAAGGTTCAGCATAATGGGCTTCAGCCTGCAACGGGTTAGAGTCCACAGTCATGGGGGTCTTGTCATCAAACTTCAACCTCCCTTCTTCGATAGCGTCTTGCACGAGATTCCTGAAAAGAAAACATTGAGATGTTTTATGGCCCAGAAAATTATGATATTTACAAAAGCCTCTCTTCATTCTTTGATCAAGAGGAGGCACTTTTACCCCTGGGGGTACTATCATTTGGCCATCTTTTACAAGTAAGTCAAAGATTTCATCACATTTTGTAATATCAAAACTATAAGTCTTTCTGGGGAACCTATCGTTGGTCCTTTCCGGACCAGTGGGATTTTTTCCACTTGAGGGGACTAACAGTTTGCAAGAGTATGGTGGCCCTTGTTTTAGTTCCACTAAATCGACCTCGCTTTCTTCAACGGTTATAGTTTCGTCGAAGGTTTCTGGATCTTTATCATCCATTTCGACATACGCTATCCTCTCCCTTTTATGAGTTTTTGTCGCCTTGGCTTTTTCAGCTTTAAGGCGTTCTACCTGTCGAACTCTATCGGCCAATTGGGCCATGTCTCTCAGGTATTGAGTGTCTAATTTCTTCCTAATGGAATAATCTAAGCCCCCTGCGGCTATTTCGACTAACTCATGTTCTGGCACTTGCGTAAAGCATCTTGCTTTGAGCAACCTAAACTTATTTAGATATTCGTCTATAGGTTCAGTGAAACGTCTCTTTACACTGGCCAATTCTTTCAGGCTTATATTGGTTTGTCCCATGTAGAATTGCTCATGGAACAATCTCTCCAACTGGGTCCAATGATGGATCGAGTTGGGGGGGAGAGTTGTGAACCAAGTAAACGCGTTCTTTGTTAAAGAACTTGGGAAATACTTAATCCTCAGGTTTTCGTTGTTTGAAATATCTCCTGCTTCGATCAAGTATCTCGCCACATGTTCGATAGTAGATTCTGTCGTGTCCCCTGAAAACTTAGTGAACTTAGGGACTTTACATCTAGGAGGTAAGTCTGTTTGTAGCACATATTCTGACAGTGGGGATGTGAAGTTGGGCCTACGAAAGCCCATATTCATCCCATTTTGCGTCATGATTCTTTCGATCATGGCGGCCAGGTTATTTTCCAAACCCATGTTCTGGTATTGGATGTGCTGAACTACTTCGTCAGCATTTTGGTTCCTGTTGACTATCCTTACCTCTGGGGCTACGACCCTAGGTTCTTCGACCACGGGTTGCTCCAATCGTGCCCTAAGGTTTTCTTCGACAGGCTGCTGGACTTGCTCCAATTTTGGTTTTC
Organism: Vicia faba; assembly: GCA_948472305.1. Lineage (NCBI taxonomy): Eukaryota > Viridiplantae > Streptophyta > Magnoliopsida > Fabales > Fabaceae > Vicia > Vicia faba. Next base: position 341,519,343 of record OX451736.1, read on the forward strand.
TTCCTCTAAGAGTATACCTTGGTTTCCCCTTATTTGCGCCCTTTGGGGCTGTCGAATAGGTTGGGGTACCCCAAAGAAATCAGCCAAACGCGTCATTTGCGCTGTCATCTGCTGATTCGACTGGGTGGTGTTTTGTATTAGAGGATTCAGCATTGTACTTAAAGTTTGTGCCAACATTTGAACCATATCATGGTTGCTTTCGTCCATTTGTTGCCTCAAGACTGTTGTCGAGGCATTTGTAAGGCCATGCGCTACTTGGGACGTTCCTCCTAAGAGTTGGGTCCTATTTCTGTTCGCCATACCAACTCCAGAACCTTGGAGTGGCGAAGAGGCACTCACTAAAGGGTCTGAAAAAGTGGACGCAGCGTTCGTCAGGCTAGCCAATTCAGAAGTTGGCATGCCATAGAGTGGTTCTCGATTTGGACCGTCTGTCATAAATCCTGGGGGAACATAAGGCCTAGTCCTTGGATTTCCCCTTGGTGGGGGAGTTCCCAAAGGCGCTCTGGGGCCAGTGAACGGAGGTAATAGCCCCGTTTGTGTGACCGCTACTGCTGGTGTTGAACCAGCGGTTATCGCTTCACTTACGGTTGGGATAATCGTTGTTCCCAGATTTGTTTGTGGGATTTCGTTATTGTTTGGCGGATTCGCCATCGCTTCTCTTCTTCTGGCAGTATTGGTATTGTTAGTGTATATTCTACCACTTCTCAATAACATGCAATACTTCTCGAAAAAGATGATATTCTGTATAAAAAGGTTAAACTTCAAAATCAACACAAGGTCCCACCGGGTGTGCCAATTTATTTACCGTGGGAATTGGTAAACAACCGCTGATCTTCCAAAAGGTTACTTATTTGATGACTCGCAGGATCGATCAGATTGATCCTAAGACATGGTTGATTTTGGGGGTTTTGACTAAGTTTAATGATGGTTAATGGCAAGAAAATAAAGATACTTTATGTAAATTGCATGAAGAAGAAAACTTGGTAGAATAAAAGAAAGCTTTGAATAAAGGCTTCGACTGGAAAAGTAAATGAAGAGGCAGTAAAGTTCTGGAAAATAAATGACTTTGATTAATTAAAGTGGTGTTTCACACATACATTCTCAACAATTCTTTCGCTCACACTGGGTACTTGAATCTATATGAGTGACTTGTATATAATTGTGAACACACGCGAAAAACTACGTGAACTACTAATATTTATACTAAACACATCTCAAATAACCGTCGGGCAGTTACGCTGCTTCGAGATGACTCCACTTGGCACGCTCACAACATTCGATGCTCCAGATCTTGGCACGTTGCACTTGGTAACTGCTGGGAACCGTTTTCCCTCCAAACATTTGAATCTCAAACTGTTCCACTCTGAGCGTCGAATACCTCTGTCGAGAAGCACCTTCGACGTCGAAGGCAACAGGATTCTTACTTAGAAGAAATTCTCTAAGTACCTTGCCATCTTCTGATGAGCATTTCGACAAAATCAGTTGGTCGAAGCCGTCCCTCATGATTAATGGTTTATATTAATAAAAACAAGGGTGTCGAGTTTTAGGAGCCAACAGTTGTATACCCTATAGTCTTTTGAGCGTTCAGAATATCCAAGCAGAAAACACTTTTGTGCCTTAGAATTAAACTTGTTCAGATTATCTTTAGTATTCAGAATATAGAAAGTACATCCAAAAGGATGAAAATATGAAATGTTGGGTTCTCTGTTTTTCCATAATTCATAAGGAGTATTTTCAAGAATAGGTCTTATAGAGACTCTATTTTGAATATAACATGCTATGTTCACTGCTTCTGCCCAGAAGTGTTTAGCCATATTGGTTTCATTAATCATGGTTCTGGTCATTTCTTGCAAAGTTCTATTCTTTCGCTTTACAACTCCATTTTGTTGGGGAGTTCTATGACAAGAGAAATAATGAGAAATGCCATTTTCTTTAAAAAAACATTTCAAAATAATGGTTTTCAAATTCTCCTCCATGATCACTTCTAGCTTTTATGATTCTAAACTCTTTTTCATTTTGCACTTGGTTGCAGAAGTCGAAGAACACAAAATGTGAGTCGTCCTTGTGTTTTAAAAACTTAACCCATGTCCATCTGTTGTAGTCATCAACAATGACCAATCCATACTTCTTGCCTCTGATGGATGCATTTTTAACTGGTCCAAACAGATCAATGGGAAGAAGTTTCAACGGCCTAGAGGAAGAAACAACATTCTTTTACTTAAAAGAAGGTTTTGAAAATTTTCCTTTCTGACATGCTTCACACAGAGCTTCTGAGATGAACTTCAGATTGGGAAGTCCCCTGACCAGATTGAGTTTGTTAATTTGAGATATTCTTCTCATGCTAACATGTCCCAATCTTCTGTGTCAGACCCATTGCTCATTGCTAACAGACATAAGGCATTTTACATTCTTAGTTATAAGATCAGAAAGATCAATTTTATAGATGTTGTTCTTTCTCTTGCCAGTAAAAAGGACTGTTCCATCTTTTTGACTAACATCTCTACAGGATTTTTGATTAAAGATTATGTCATAACCGTTGTCACGTAATTGACTTATGGACAACAAGTTATGCGCTAATCCTTCTAGCAACAAAACATTAGTTATAGAAAGAAGGTTACCGTTTCCAATGGTTCCAGAACCAATAATCTTTACTTTCTGATTTCCTCCAAATTTGACATCTCCTCCAGATTTAATTTCCAGACTTTGGAACATAGAGTTTCTTCCCTTCATATGTCGTGAGCATCCAGAGTCCAGGTACCATGACTGGTGTTTCAACTGTGCTGTTAAGGACATCTTTGACATATATTATTTTCTCCTTAGGTACCCATATCCTTTTGGGTCCTTTTTGGTTAGAGTTTCTAAAGTTCTGTTTGAACTTTGATTTAGCATAAAAAATTTCAGAGTGAGATGTGTATTTGATATCATGTGTGTGCCCAAAAATAAATTGTTTGTGCAGTGGTTTATATGTGATAACCATTTCCTCAACAGGTTTAGGTTTATATGTTTCTTTCCCTTTGGGAGTTTCATATCCAATTCCTCTTCTGTTATTTCCACTAACACCATAGATCATTGAAGCCATTTTGATTCTATCTATGCTTTTAGCAAGAAATGTTTGAAAACTAGAGTCATATTCTTTAAGAATATCTCTTGAACTTGAAGCAGAATATGAAATAAAAATCCTTTGAACTTTTTGAACTTCCTCTTTGAGTTTAACATTGTTTTCTTTAAGTTCAAATTTTTCTGTTTCAAGTTTCTCAAAATCAGATGCAAGATTCTTTTTGATTTTCTTGTATTTGATTTTGAGTTGTCTGTAGTTTTCAACAAGTTATGATAAGCTTTCTACAAGTTTGGCTCTAGAGAATTCAGAGAATACCTCTTTCGGTTCTGAATCAGAGTCTGAGTCATCATCATTTGCTGTGGTAGCCATAAATGCTAGGTTAGCGTGCTCATCTTCTGAATCAGATTCAGCTTCAGAAGATTCTGAATCATCCTAGCTGGCCATCATGCCTTTCTTTCTTCCAAACCTTTTCTTTTGTCTTTCTCTTTGTAGCTTAGGACAATCACTTATGTAGTGTCCTGGTTCTTTACATTCATAGAAGACTATATCTCTTCTGCTTGACTTCTTATGTCCAGAATATTCTGGTTTATCTTCTGACCTCTTGTAGTTTCTGAACTTCTTTTGTCTGTGCTTCCACATCTGGTTGATCCTTCTGGAGAGAAGAGATAACTCATCTTCTTCTAATGCAGAGTCTTCAGAGTTTCCTTCTTCTGCTTGAAAAGCGGTAGTTTCACATTTTTAAATAAATTTAAGGGTGACAAACTTACCTTTCTTCTAAGGCTCATGTTCATCAAGTTCTATCTCGTAACTTCTTAATGTACTGATAAGTTCTTCAAGAGACACATCATTCAAATCTTTTGACACTTTGATTGCAGTAACCATAGGTGCCCATCTTCTGGGTAAACTGCTGATAATTTTCTTAACATGGTCTACCTTGGTGTATCCTTTGTTCAGAACTCTCAGGCCAGCGGTCAGAGTTTGGAATCTTGAGAACATAGCTTCAATGGACTCATTTTCTTCCATTTTGAAGGCTTCATACTTCTGGATGAGAGCCAGAGCTTTTGTCTCTTTTACTTGAGCATTGCCTTCATGAGTCATTTCGAGAGACTCAAACATGTCATTTGTTGTATCTCTGTTGGTGATTTTCTCATATTTTGTTTTAGAGATAGCGTTCAGAAAGATATTTCTGGCTCTGTGGTGATTTTTGAAATCTAATTTCTGTTGTTTATCCATGTTCTTTCTGTCAATCTTGTTTCCGTCTTTGTCTTCTGGGTGTGTGTAACCATCTAGGACCATATCCCATAAATCATCATCATGATCTAGAAAGAAACTTTATAGTCTATCCTTCCAGTATTCAAAGTCTTCTCCATCAAACACAGGAGGTTTGGTGCAGTTGTTGTTGTTTTGTTCAGTTGCCATAGTGTTTTCCTTTTGGATCTTTTTCTGACACTATTAGGTGTTTGCACCCAGAACTAGCGCTCTGATGCCAATTGAAGGGTGAGAAAACACTTAGAAGGGGGGGGGGGGGGGGGGGGTTGAATGAGTTTTTTCTTTTTCTCGCGCAATAATAATGGAAGAACACAAGTAATTTTATCCTGGTTCGTTTGAAACTCAAACAACTCCAGTCCACCCGCCAAGGTGATTTCGCCTCTCTCAACAAGGACTTAATCCACTATAATTAAAACTGATTACAAATGCATAACCAAACTGTTGTGACTAATAATACAATGCACAAGCCAACGGCAAGTGACTAACACGTCTAAGACTCAACTAGTCCTAGCCCTCTTGAGAAATCTGAGCCAACTGGTCTCTTAAGGAATAATTACAAAGATTATCTCTTAACAGTAGTGAATCAGAATGCTTCTAATAAGATATATAACAAAATGTGATTTATCACTAAGATTTTAGCCCAACACTTAAGAATTACCCACTATATACAAAGAGTTTACAAGAATGAAAATAGTGAGCTTCAGTATATTTTGTGTGGATCAGTAACATTGCTTTTAAATAAATGGTCTTCTATATATAGCTTCAAATTTTGACTGTTACTGCCTTGAAGAGAGAGTATGCATTAATGATGCATGTTAGCTTGACCTTTATGTTTCCAATGCTCTCGTGCATAGTATCACTTGAGTGCATTAGCCGTCTTAGCATTAAATGATCAACGGTACTGTCAGAGCTTGTCTTTGGAAGTTTAAGAGTTTGCTTGCAGCATTGCAACATCAGAGTTTGCTTTAACTTTTCTTCTATCAGAGTTTGCTATATCACTCCTTCTGTCAAAGTTCTCTTCATTTTATGTTCATCAGAGTTTGATTTAACTTTTCTTCTATCAGAGTTTTCTGTATCACTCCTTCTGTCAGTGTTTTCTTCATTTTATGTTCATCAGAGTTTGCTTCAGCTTGCATTATCAGATATTGCTCTCAGCGTGCTTCTTTCAAATTTTGCTTCAGCTAGCTTTATCAGAGGTTGCTTAAGATTACTTTTTATTAGAGTTTGCCTTGGAGTGCTTCCTTCAGAGTTTGCTTCATACTTGCGTTTACATAAAATTTCTTAGGAACTTCTTTATCCTTTTTCTGCTTAACGTAGAATGATGTTTCACTTTTGAGAATGCTTGAGTCAGAACATCATCTGAATTAGAAAACATGCACATCAGAGTATAAAATATATTATACAAAATTTATTTCATTGTTATCATCAAAACTCTAAGATATGATTAGAACCAAACTTTGTTCTAACATGTTTGGCTTGAAAACATCTATAAACAACAAATCGAAGTTTCATTATCGTCATACCCTAGTGATCGCATCTTGTTGTTCTTGCGTTAGACCTCACCAATAATGATTCAAAAACGTTCTAAACATTAATATATATATATATATATATATATATATATATATATATATATATATATATATATATATATATGCATGAAGTTCATTGAAATCGCATGATTAAATGGTTTGAAGTTCAAGAATGTAAGCAAACCGATGTAATTCAATAGGCACGTCCTTGGGTGTTTTGATCTTGAATAAGGATCTAGATAGCCCCCTGGGAACTCCTAGAACGTGTTTGAATATTTAAAACTGATTGGTTGTGGCTGCAAGTTGGGTTTTCCGATTGCCCTAGCTTTGAGAAATTTTAAAAAATTTGTAGTGTATTCTTGCAGCATATATGCCTGTCCTTTTTGTGTGTTGGGTTGCACTTTATATAGAGGGAGTAAGAGGCTGACAAACATGGTAATGAATCAAGCCATGAAGGCTCTCATCAAACAATATCAAAATTTTGAAATACTTCCAAATTTGCATTATTTATTTCCATTTCCATATTTGCACTAATTTGGCAAGCCTTACAGGCGGTAATGAGCTACATGGGCCTGAAAAATGGCTCATCACATGCTTGGCCCATTTATTTTCTTTTTTATTTATTTATTTTGAGTTTATTTGAATAAAAACAAAATAAAATATAAATAAAATGATGAGAAAATATAGGGCAAGGTGTGAGTGGATTTAAGAATCTCTCATAAGGTCATGGATGTGTTTGAGTATCAACAAATAGGCCCACAAGTTCGAAATTTCAAGTTTGCTCAATGTGCATTTCATGAATTTCCTCAAAATTTCCCAACTTGTGCAACTCATAACTTGCTCAATTTTCATCTTTTGAAGATGATCTCTGATATTTTGAAAATCTCAAGATGTCATATTCAATCTCTATGTTGATCATATTTGCTTTTGAAGACATTATCTTGATGTAAGTTGCCTTGACAAAAAGTGTCTTTTTTGACTTTTGAAAATGACCTATAATGTATTAGCTCATATCTTTCAAATGAAGAATTTTTTGAACTTGAGCATAAAAACAAAGTTGTAGAGAATTGAATTTTCTTCAAAATGATCTTTGGTTGGGGAAAATTTGATGAAGCATGTGAAAGTTATGCTTGGTCAAAGTTCAGTTGACTTCTCATAAGGAAACCCTAATTTGTCAATTCTTGACTATTGATGATTTGAGGGATTTCCTTGGGGAATCATAATCAACCCTTGATCAAATTATAAATATCACTTCAAAATTTTGATGTTGGCAAAAAGTCTTGAAGTTTGACTGTATGTTAACCATAATTGACTTTTTGCCCAATACAGTTGATTTTCAATCATCTGAGTCATTGACTGAGCAAACTTGTGATGTAGGACTTGAAAATTAGCATGAACCTTGTTGAAGACCTATGGAGAATCATGGAAACCACTTGAGACCTTTGAAGCCCAAATCTTGAGAAACTCAAAACCCTAGTTGTAGGCCTTTGGCTTAGGAGGAGTATTAACTGGTCAACCCTTCAATATCTTGAGTGTTTGAGAAGCCTTGAAATAATGTCTTGAAGAAAATGTGAGGGGAAATTTTGGGGTACAACAATAAGAAAACATTTTTTTCAAGGGGGGAATAGAAGATAAGCTTATTCATTGGAAACCTTGTATCATTCATTTGAAGCTGCAAAAAAAAAAAATAGTTGAAGAGTACTCTGGTTATACATCATATTATATTGGATGAATCTCATAAGGCACACAAGTTTTTCTTCGAGGAACTTGATTAAAGTTTGAAATATATTATGAGCGAAAACAATATTGCACATAAGAAGATATCTGGAGGAAAAGTAGTTGTTTTTTGTGTTGATTTGCGATAGATTCTTCCTGCTAGACCACGAGGTAGTATATTAGATATTGTTCATGCAACAATAAATGCTTCATATATTTGAAGTTATGTAGAGTAGTTCAACAAAGTGGTTCAACAACCTCTAGCTGTGAAGCTATTAGAAGATTTTTGGAGTGGATACTAAAGATTAGTAATCTAACCATCTCGGATCCAAATTATGGTTATGTTAACATGACTACTCCATATGAGTTTTTAATATATAATTTTAGTGAGCCAGTTGAAGCTATTGTTACAAGTACATATCATGATCTAATTAATAACTACAAAGATAATTATATTCAAATAATATCAATCTTGACTTCAACCATTGAGATTATATGTGAAATAAATGATTACACCGTAAATCTCATTTCACGTACTTCATTTCTATACACTCTTTATATTACAAAATGTTAAAGAAACTATTTGTATTTGTGTTCATACTAACCAATTATTTTATTATTAAGAATAATAAAAAGGAATACCAAAGTAGTTATTCGATTGATTGATCTGAATATAATGAATTTGATGTATTTGAGAACACAACCCCATAATTTTTAACTATCTGAAAACATCTAGATTGCCTAATCATTCAATCAAATTGAAAATTGGAGAAACTTTTATGTTGTTTATAAATTTTGATCAATGTGAAGATTTATGCAATGGAACATGAATCATAGTTGAAGGTTCAAAGAAGCACAAGAAAAAGGGCTAAATTAAGTTTAAAGATTGAAACTTTTTTGTTTACCCAAGAACTCAAACACTATAGATGTAACAATGATAAAATACACAAGGATTCAATCCTGGTTCACTGTTAACTAATCTACCTCTAGTCCATCCTTCAAGGTGATTTTACCTTCTCAATAAGGACTTAATCCAATAATCAAAATTATTATTACAACCAGAAAGAACACAATTAATTAATTCTTGAGAATCATAATTATAACTTAGTCTCTCAAGGAACTACAACTCAAAGACTACTTGTCAATGACTTCTCGAGTAATCTTAATATATCTTAGTCACTTAAGGAAATTAACCAAAAGGTTAAATACAAGGATTGTATGTTTTAAAATTTCCTTCTACAATAAGAAGATTACACAAAGTGAAGATCAAAATATTACACTTAAATGATTTGAAATATATTGCTCTAAGTATTTCTCTCTTTGTTGTTCTTGAAGTTCTCTCAACATTTTGATATTTTCTTTTTGTTGTGATATTCTTTTTTCTTTTCTATTTAAATATTGTTAACTTTCTTTTTAATCTCTTGTGATTTTACATGTTCAATATCCTTTAAATCTCTCACTATTCCAAGATTTCAAGACCTCTTTATATAGGTAAATAAATAGATCCGTTAGAGGGGAAAGTTGGAATATCCACAAAAATATATCTATTGGAGATGCTTGATAGTACATATTGGATTAGCATGCAGCATGTAGTGGATGAGATAAAGTAATACACGTTGGTACAATAGTTATGTCCTTTTCCAGATTTTATTAAAGTAGTAGAAGTAATATTTGATCTTGTACTCGTTGTACTCTTTCCCTATATTCTTCTTTTGTCGTTAGCTTTTTGTAAGAGGCTTTTAATATAAGTTGTTGAAGCTTGAGTTGAGTTCACAACTTGTCTTCAGAAATTGGTGAAAAAGAGACTTCAGAGTCTATAAAATTTAGAGTCACGAGGCTTCAGAGTCTTGAAATACTAGAGTTTTTATCAGTCATTCTAAATAGATTCTTGCATAGATACAAAATTAGTAATCCAGATGCTTGACTTCTATATAAATACACCTTATTTGATTCATTCTTTAGTTCAGAATGTGCCTTCAGTTCAGAGTCTGTTTGCTTCAGATTTAGCTTATTTTCATATTCATCTAATCTTTAGATTCCTCCAAACTTCATATTCTTCCATTCTTTAGATTCTATATAGATCAAACTTCTGATGCACTAAGATCAGAGTCTAGTTCATCCATACTTGAGTTATCCATAGTCCGAATTTGATTTCTTTTGATATGCACACTTAACAACATAATTAGAGTACAAAATTGTTCTCTATTCATATCAAGCTTTGTTATAATCAAAACTCAAAGATAATTATAGAAGCAAACTTGTCCCAACAATCTCCCCCTTTTTGATGATGACAACTCCATGTATTTTGATGATTTTTTTACATTGATACATAAAATATAAAACATCAGAGTGAGGTTTGTAAGCTCCCCTGAGTTTGACAATAAAAACATAAAACGTTGGAGTGAGGTTTGTAAGCCCCCCTGAGTTTGACAATAAAAACATAAAACGTCGGAGTGAGGTTTGTAAGCCCCCCTGAGTTTTATACTTTCAAAATTATTCTCAGTTTCTTCTGAGTGAGGTTTGTAAGCTCCCTCTGAGAATGATACTAGAATAATTTTGAAATGCCAGAAACATAATCAACATGATAATAAAACTTCCATTTGATTATCACAATGTTTTAGAGCTTAGTTATTATCAAAACAAATTATGATTGCCTGGTTAATAAGTTTCCCACATAAATATAATAGTATAGCATGTTTGGGTTCTATTATTGGAATAAAGATATATCAAAATCATTATGTCATCAATAAAAAAGAATAAAGATAAAAATTGAACACATAAAACAAGCAAACTTTTTCGTTGATAATTAATAATGGATTACAAGAAGAAAGACTACAAACAACATATGAGTTTGGAGAAGACAAGGAAGAGAAACTATTCACATATTCAAACATTGACTCCAATCTTCTTTAAAAGCCTCAGCTAAAGCTGCTCTTTTTACCTTCTTAACTATCCATACCTGAGAGAAAAGTTCAGAAAGAACTCTTTCATAAGGTATGAGAAAAGTCATTTCCTTACAAAAAGTCACGATCGTTTCCTTTAAGAAGTTAAATATGGTAAGAAGGAGATTAACATTGACCTTGTAGATAAGTAAGTATAAGAGATGCTTGTCATCTGAAGTAAGTACTTCAAGTTCTCTCTCTCTTGGACGAAGATTTGGCACTAGAAATTGATGCCAAACTTTTGCAATCGAATGGATAGTAGTGATACTTTTGAGCTTGCTAAAGTTGGAAAAGATGTTGAGAATGAGGGAGGAGAAAACATTATCGAGTTTTTACTATTCAACACATACATATTTCTCTTCACACCTTATTGCCTAAGCAATAAGTGATGAAGTAATTGTGATAGAAAGGCCACCGACATAGGACTGGATTGCCGACACATCCTGACCAGATTTCCCAATAAATGCATATACCCAAAACTCTTTAACAAGAATATTATAGACGGGTTCGTTAAGCATGTTAAAGTAACATTTCCACTTTTGTTCGAAAATAATCTTCATCAAATCAAATCCCTGGTCACTTAACTCATCAAAGTCAAGCATCTTCTCATTAAAATATGTTGTCTAACTTTAAGTGTGTCACATGCAAGTATACATGCACGTTGATTGCAATAAGTAATAAATATAAGAGTATCAAACGCACATGGAGTATTGGTACTTAGATTTTTTTTCATATAGAAATTATTCTTTTGATTTAAGTATGAGTAGAGAGAAATAATGTCTGGTGGTTACAAGTTCAAAGTTCACTTATCATAGATATCAAAAGTAGTATGAAAAGAAGTTGAAATATAATAAGAGTGATTGAGTTGAGATATGTTCCATTAATATCATTAGTGTAATTATGTGTTTATGATGTATGGTGCCATGACAGGCAAAGTCAGAGTGATCTTGTGGTGTATCTCTACAACATCAAAGCGTGTATATTAAGAGCAAGGGAACAAATCTCTAAGCCTCACTTATAACCATAATATACATCTATTAGTATTCTGAAATCCTCAATAGTTGCAGACCCTTATCTCTAAGCAATCTAGGTAAGTAAATATCTCTATCATACTCATTCAACTATTTTTATCAAGAAAATCACTTGTTGGATCTCTCAAAACAACAAGCTATTATCTACCCCTAAGATAATCAGAAAAAGAGATGGAATTTTAACAGATTAACATATGATAAAACGAGTCACTTTACAACACATCATATAACAAAAATACTTTAATATTAACTTCACATTGCTTAAGTACAAAAGATTTAGCTCATAGTGAGCTGAGTACAAGCTACAAACATGGTTCTCAACAAGAATATATTTTAAAAATAAATGATGAAAAGATATAAACCTAAGAGATACTTGAAGGATTCCTTGAGATGACTAATCTTCAAGAGATGTATTCAGTCGCGCCACTTCTCATCAGCTGGTACAAGATTGGGTGAGGAGAGAAACTCTTTCACACTCCATTATCCACGCACTTAGACTCTTTGTATTTTATTTTAGAACAATTGAAATATCCATTTCATTTCTCTTAAAAAATCTTTTTATAGACCAAGGATTAGGGTTTGGGTTGCATTGGATCATGGTCTTATGTTTTAAGGAATCAAATCAAGCTCATACAAAGAGTAGTGCCAACACACAATTGCAGCTGCTTAGTAAACAAGGAATCGGGTACAGGGAGACCATGGTGGGAGACAATGTATAGTGTGGAAAGCTGTGGTGGCAGAGGTGCAGGTGGTGCTCTACAGCCTGTATAATATACAGTTGTACCTTATTTTGTCCTCTAGCGCCTACACCCTGTGCTTTGAATTTGAATGGTTTCTTCCTCTTTTTAGCACAACAAAGTTTTCCATCCAATTCATTCTTCCTTCCATGCCATCCATATAAACCAGCTGCTTGCAATATTGATTTTCCTTTTCCTATAAATCCTTCTAATTCCTTCAACTTGCACTCTATGCATCATACAACTTTAGTCTTGCCTCAGCTTGACTCTGCCATCCTTACACAAACACATTAAAACCATAAAAGGGATCTCTTATTGTGTTCCAAGCTAAACTAATAAAAACAACTAAAATACAATAAAATAACAATTAAAGAGCAACCAAAAATTAATAAAGACAGATATTAAGGTATGTATTAACTCACAAAATGTGGATTAACAAACCCCTAAACTTGAACCATTACCTGTCCTCAGGTGATGCGATAGGAAAAGACAGACAAGACAATCTCTTCAAATAACTATTCCATCTCTAACAAAACCAACCTTTCTCAAAACTCAAAAATCTTCTCAAGTGACTTTTCCCAAAACAGGCACAACTCAGTCTTGAGGCACAATCTTAATGGTGTGTGTGCTCTTTAGATTACCAACACACTCTGTCACGACAAAACTCTTCTGTCAAGTTAGCCAGACTAATTTTTAATTTTGGTTGCTTTTTCCTATGGTCCAACAACTTAGTTTTCAACTTTAGTAGAGGGTTTTGACTTTTTATTCTTTAACTTTCACCTAGGACCACTTGCATTTATTCAAATGAAAAAAAATTGTTTGTAGCTTCCCCCACCTTTTCACTTGACAAGATCTCACTTGCAATGAATCTAACCTATTACTAATAGTGGGAACAACTATTGTTCCTTCAATTTTGGGCACAAGAACTTATTGAAAACTTGCTCTTCCAGTTACAGGCACAAGTTGTTCCTCCAGACACGGGCACCAGAACTTATTGAGAAGTTCCCTTTGGCAACTTTTATTACACATTTTTGTGTGCTTATTTATCAAGCAAATGTGGTGTTCCCTGAGTGTTTTAGTCCTTATAATAGATGTACTAACCACCCTAACTAAACCTTACATCTAGTTCTTATTCTATAAAAATAATAATTCAATCTTATCTAGAGGCTACCTACTTTCCATATTACTGGAGTCAATACAAGGGTTATTAGTAACAAAAGAATTAGTGCAATAGATACTCCTCAAGTCTTTGTTTCCTGAATTGTTAGAGCCCCAACATAATTCCTTCTAAATCTTTCATAAGGTTGCCTTGTCTTCAGGGGGTATTAAACTCAGATTGTTTTTCCACTTTATTCTATTTTTGTGTTTGTTTTTTAGAATAAAAATGAAAAATAAACTACTTAAGCAAAGAAAGAAAACAATTCATTGATTAAAAGGTTGCAAGCAGCCATCCATATAAAATAAAAATAAAAAGACTGTAAACAGCCAACCAGAACAACAAAAACAAAAACAAAAACAAAATGATATGATGATGGTGGGGTTGACTCACGACTTTAGCCACCACTCCCTCAAATTTAAAGTAAGGACAATGTCCTCACTATCAACAAATGGGATGGGGCATACTTGTTATCTTCAGCTTACCAACTAGGCATTAAGCCTGCTGCACTTGCGGATGGGGTCTTATTTTTTCTTCTTTCTGGCCTCCTTCCGGGAAGGCTAAGGGATTGATGACTTATTTCAGCAGTTTTAGGTGTCTCAGAGATGACTTCAGGCATGACAACCGTCCGTACCATGGATGACTTGACTTAGAATTTCTTCAGAGGGGACTTTGGCTTGGCTTTTGGTATGGCAGGCGAAACTTTCTTCTTAATCTTTTTGGCTGGGTGTGGAGTGTTGATTTTTGCATGCTTCTTTTTCTTTTCAGGTGTGATTCAGGAGTCACATCAACATTCTTCTCTACTAGAGTTTCATCAGATTTCTCCAATTATTGCAAGATCTCCGATGATTCTTCTCTTTATTCTTTATCCTTCTTCACCTATTCACCTTCTTCCACAACCTTCTCTTCTTCAGTCTCTCTCGCCTCCTCTTCCATAGCCTCAGTTTCAACTTTTTATTTTTCAATTTCTTCCTCTTCAACATAGTCGTTCTCAATCGTGTCACTTGCATCTTACATTTCTTCATCATTATGTACTTTATCTTCCTCCTCAATCTCATTCTCTTTTTCTTCAACAACTTCCTTGTTTACTTTATCCACTACCTTCTCAATAATACATTCAACAACTTTGTTTTTGGATTTCGCCTTTTCAGATGCTTCTGCTCTCATCTTTTTCCTATCCTTATCCAATTGCTTCAGAAACTTATTCAAAGTATTTTCATCATCATCCCCTTTTTCAGTAACCTCTTCATTCACCATTGCTATTTCATCCTCAACCTTCTTTTTAGCTTTGTCCTTCACAATCATTTCCTTCTTCTCAAGCTTCTTATCTTTCTTCCTTGGTTTTCATGAGAGATGTCCCGAGGCACGCTAGATGTTTATGCGCCAGGGGCCCATACAGATCCATTTTTCATCAGTTTCTTACCCCTTTTACCAACTTACTTTTTCCTTCATCATTCTTCTGGTCCTCTTCAACTTCTAATTCTCCTAATATATGATCACGAAAGATTGGAGTTGGCTCATCATTATAGACTATAGATTGACTTTCTGCTCCCATTCAAACTTTTATTTTTCAAACCTAAAGAAATCCCTTTGATCCTTCTGCATCTGCAACATTATCTTCCACAACAAGCTATCAGTTTCAAAATTGATCTCTACTCCAGCATATTCCTGTCCCGTCTCTGCCTGCCTCTTTCTCATTCTTTGTTTCATCAGGGTCTGCAAAGTGCTTTTATCAAAGGCTGCCTGAGGATTGCATATCTCATCTGTCTCCCTTGGGTAAACCCCCTATTTTTTGCACAGTGTAGTGATTAAGTAAGAGAAGTAAAACACGTCTTCTTTCTTCTTAGAACATGATTGAATTTCTTGAGCTATTATCTTGCCCACATTAATATCATACCCATCAGTAATGCAATGCAATATTGAAAACCTTGATTTGATAAATGTTTCATTCCAAGTTGTTGGTTTGAGAAAGTGCTTGATAACTTGGTACCAATCCTTGGATTCAAGCTTCAAGTCCATTCTTTTTACAGTCTTTTCTTCTCTCGACTCCACCCAAGCAGTTCCTAGGTTGCACAGTGATTGCATGTACACATCAAACTCATCATCATCAGATTTCTCCAGAATCTCTTGATAGTGATATTAAATGTTCTTCAACTTAAAGAATATATTAATAGTTACCTCAGAGTAAGAAACACATACCACTCTCACCATCACTTTAGCCTGTTTGTTGTTGGAGTTTACCAGATTGTCGTAGAACTCTTTCACAAATTGTGTGTTGTAAGGTGGGGTTTACTGACAAAACTTATTCCACTTCTTGAGTTTGATAATTGTACCAATACTTTGTGGGAGCCCTAGGTTCTCTTCTTAATTATCCAGAATAAAGCCATGTTCAGAAAACATGTTCATTCCAGAAATAATCCCGGTGAATTTCTATTTAGCATCAGCATTAATGAATACCTCACAGTCAGACCCCTCAACATCAGAGATTTCAACAACAAGAGTGGCATTTTTGCGAGCACATGATTTGATTCAGCCCAGGGAGTAGATTGGATTCATGGTTCTGTTAGGGTTTGAGAAGAAATTGATTTTTGAGTGCAAAGGGTTTCAGAAAATAACAAGGAGGGATGGAAGTTTATAGAAGTTATTATAGGAACATATTGAGGCAAGAAGATGTGATGGGGAGGTTATATGGTGAAGGGAAGTTGAGAAGTCATTTGAAAACTATTTTGGGAGAGAGATGGAAGAGTGCAATGTATAGAAAAAAATAAATTTGAACTGACCAAAGCGAAAGAGTACAACCAATCTAGGGTACAGTGAGGGTTTCTTTTTGTAATGATTCCCTACAAAAACGTGTACCAACTAATTAATGCATATGTACTCTGTTGATGTCACGCTACAGAGTTAAAATCTGCACACATGCGTGTGGGACTTTCTCTCTCCAACACACTATTGTTGTACTCACATGTCCTAAGACTTGCCTCATTCATGATGTTCTCAGAAGTCAAGTAACAATAATTATTTTTCCTCTATTGTGCTTAGCTCCTTCAACTTTACCAGTCACGACATGACTCATCACTGACTCTTTCCACTTTATTGCATCAATTACATCATCTAAAAAAGAAATGAACTAAAATATGCAAGTTAAGTTGGGCTGCCTCTCAGTAGTGCTATTTTATAGTCTTATAGCCTGACTATGAGAAATTCAAAACGATTCAAGAAAATTCAAAGTGACCCTTGTGTTGTTTAAGGATTAACCATGATAGGTTTTCACTCTTTCACCATTGACCTTGAATGTCTCGCATGTCCTTTCATTCAACAAATCAACAACCCCATGAGGATAAACTTTTGTTAATTTGAAGGGGAAAAACCATTTTGACTTAAGCTTTCTAGGGAAAAGCATTAGTCTAGAGTTGAACAAAAGAATAAGTTATCCTTCAATAAATTCCCTTTTCAGACATTTACTGTCATGCAACCTCTTGGTCTTTTCTTTGTAAAAGTCAGTATTTTCATAAGAGAACAACCTATTCTCCTCAAGTTCATTGAGTTGAAGCATCCTAGCTTTAACTAAATTAAAATTTAAAATTTTTGATGCCCAAAAAGCCTTATGCTCTAACTCAATTGGCAAGTGACACGTCTTTCCATAAATAAGGCTATAAGGAGACATGCCTAAGGGTGTCTTATAAGTTGTTCTATATGCCCACAAAGCATCATCCAAATTCTTAGACCAATCTTTCCTATAGGGGTTGAAAACTTTTTCCAAAATCCTTTTCATTTCCATATTAGAAATCTCAGCTTGTCCACTGCATTGTGGATGGTAGGCTATAGAAACCTTGTGTTTCAAACCATACTTTTCCATTAGATTTTCAAAAACTTTGTTGCAAAAATGGGTGCCTTTATCACTAATGATTGCTCTAGGTGTGCCATGTCTAGAAAAAATGTTTTAACCAAGAATTTGGCCACAACCTTTGCATCATTAATAGTGGAAGTTGCCACTTCCTATATCCACTTAGAAACATAATCCATATCTACCAATATGTACAAGTTATCAAAAGATTGGGGAAATGGCCCCATGAAGTCAATGTCCCATACATAAAATTTTTCAATTTCTAAGATGTTGGTAAGAGGCATTTCTTGCCTCATGGAGATATTTCCCACTCTTTGGCACTACCACATTTCTTAACCACTTCATGGGCATATTTAAAAAGAGAGAACCATAAATAACCTAATTGTAGAACCTTGGCAGCAGTTATGGTTCCTCCAAAATTTCCTCCATGAGAAGCTTCATGACAGGAAGATAATATTTGTCGTGCCTCTGGTTGAGCCACACATCTTCTCTGCAATTGATCAACACACTTCTTGTAAAGGAATGGTTCATCCCAAAAGTAATTTCTGGTCATATGGAAGAACCTTTTCCTTTGTTGAGAGTAGAACTCAGGTGGTATATACCTGCTGACCAAGTACTTAACAATGTCAATATACCAAGGTGTCACACCTGCAGTGATCAGCAGTAGTTTCTCATCAGGAAATGTTTCTTGAATATCTCCACTATTTTCATCTTGGACTTCCTCAAGCAATCTTGATAAATGGTCAAGAACCAAATTCTCAACTCCCTTCTTATCTCTATTTTCCATATCAAACTCTTGTAACAAACATACCTATCTTATGAGTCGTGGCTTGGCATCCTTATTAGCAATTAGGTACTTAATGGAGGCATGATCAGTGTATACAATGACCCTTGTTCCTGCCAAATAGGATTTAAACTTTACAAAAGAAAAGAAAAAATCTAGTAACTCCTTTTCAGTTCTGGTGTAGTTGACTTATGCTTCAATTAGAGTTCTACCAACATAGTAAATGGTGTGGAACACCTTGTTGTGTCTTTGGCCAAGGACAACCCCAATGGCAAAGTCAATAGCATCACACATCAACTCAAATGGTTTTGTCCAGTCAGGGGCCTTCATAATTGGTATAGAAATCAGATATTTCTTCAATAAATTGAAGGCAATCAAACATTCTTGATTGAAGACATAAGACACGTCATGCTGCAGCAATTGACAAAGTGGCTTGGTGATCTTCGAAAAATCCTTGATAAATCTTCTGTAAAATCCAACATGTCCCAAAAAGTTTATAACACCTTTGATGTTAACTGGTGGTGGTAGTTTCTCTATCACTTCTATCTTTGCTTGATCTACTTCCAAGTCTTTCTTTGAGATCTTGTGCCCTTGGAAAATTCCTTCTTTTACCATGAAACGACACTTCTCCCAACTCAACACAAGATTGTTTTCTTCACATCTGGTCAGTACAAGATCCAAGTTGTCCAGGAACTTCTTGAATGATTCCCCAAAAAAATAAAAATCATCCATGAAAACTTCAGTGGAACTCTCAATAACATCAAAAAATATGGCCATCATGCAATGTTGGAAGGTGGCTGGAGCATTGCGAAATCCAAAGGGCATCCTTCTGAAGGACAAGGTACCATAAGGACAAGTGAATATTGTATTCTCTTGGCCTTTAGGTGCAATGGCTATTTGATTATAGCCCGAATATCCATCCAAGTAGTAATAATACTTTTTCCAGTCAATCTATCCAACATCTGATCAATAAAGGGTAAGGGGAAGTGATCCTTCATGGTGGCCTTGTTCAGCTTCCTATAATCCATGCAAATTCTCCATCGGGTGATAATTGTGGTTGGGATTAGCTAATCTTTTGCATTGCTGACTATAATCATGCGTCCCTTTTTAGGTACACATTGAATAGGGCTCACCCACACACTTCCAGAAATAGGATAAACAATATCAACATCTAACCACTTTATAATCTCTTTCTTGACCACTTCTTTCATGATGGGGTTTAGTCTCCCGCTGCAAGAAAATTGGTAGATTGCAACGATTATTTTTGCAAGTTATGACGGTTAAAACCGCCGTAATTTGAAACCTATGATAGTTGTTGTACCGTTGTAGAAACATGTGATGCTAGGCCGTATTGCGACGGTTGTTAAAACCGCCACTCCAACTATCATTATACATTGCGACAATAGACAACTGTCTTAGAAAGTTATTTGCGACGGTTTTAAACCGCTGTGGATTTTATTTGGTGTTTCATTATCAATATAGATTGTGACGGTTTAAGACTAATTACAGAGGTTCATAACCCCTATTAAATTAATTATCTTATAAAAAAACAAAAAAAAATCTAAAAGTTCACGTATTTTTCCATAAGTAGGAAATAATTTAAAAGGGTGTGGAAAGTAAGGGCACAAGTTCATAAATTGAACTCGACCCAATTTGTGCAGGAGGGGGTGTATATTTCTTAGGGTATTAGTTTATGGGATCTGAGTAGCAATGGGTTTGAGGTCCAATTTATTTCTAAATGAATCTAATTAACTTCTATAAGATAAGTAATTAAATAAATATAATTAAGTACCATAATAATAATAATATAAAAAGAACAAACAAAAAATAAAATTGAAAATAACTTATAAAATATGGGGAAACCACTTACTATACGAATGTATGAAAGAAACTGATCTTTCAGTTATCTATATGGAGAGACAATTGAAAAAAAAAGAGCTCGTGGGTGTTTGTTCTTAGGCCATTGTCTGTTCAAAATAACGACTCAAATATTGTTGACAATTGTTGATTCTCTAAATGATTGTTGATTCTCTAAATGATTGTTGATTCTCCAAACGATTGTTGATTCTCCAAATGATTGATGATTCTCCAAATGATTGTTGATAGAAATTTTTTAGGTGTTCTGTTCAAAACTCTAAAATAAACCCAAAAAATTGCGTTGAAAGAATGTTTGTGTGTGTGTGTGTGTGTGTGTGTGTGTGAGAGAGAGAGAGAGAGAGAGAGAGAGAGAGAGAATATTATTGATGACAAATTATGATGAAGAAAACCCTATTTATAGAATCAGAAATTAGGTTAAAAACACCAAAAATGAAATTATCTAACATAAAAAATCCAAGTTTTAAAGATTCTATCTTGGTGAGCAAGTCTACAAACTCTGACCAATAAGAAATCAATTTTGTCAACATGTGACCAATCAGAAAGTGACAAGTCATGTGATTTTGTTGTTTTTATATTTTATATGTTTTTTTGGTTATTTTTTAATTAAAAATTGAAAAAACAATGTGAAAAAACTATTTTTGAAAATTTATTAATTTAAAATATGAAAAAAATAATTTAATAATAAAAAAAGTGATTTTTTGGGAAGATTTATACCAATTGAGACTTGATTGAAACTTGGAGGATAAGATTATGAACCTAGACACTTTTGTGATTTTTTCTCAATATTGTAATTGATTTGGTGATGATTAAAAATTGATTTTGAAAGATTTAAATTATTTTTAACATCTTGACTATTAAGTGTACAAAATCAAAGATTTAAAAAAAATAAAAAAATAATTTTAAAATATCCTTAAAATAGAAAACGAAAATA
Organism: Vicia faba; assembly: GCA_948472305.1. NCBI lineage: Eukaryota > Viridiplantae > Streptophyta > Magnoliopsida > Fabales > Fabaceae > Vicia > Vicia faba. The sequence goes on from OX451736.1 coordinate 341,540,221, forward strand.
ATAATAAAATAATTGAAAAATGAGTTATTTTATCATTTTTATTAAAAAACACACAAAAGAATATAAATACTAAAAAGTCGTGTAATGAGACTTGAAATCAAGACCTTCCACTTGCTAGCCTTACTCTCTTACCAAATATGTTATGCCATTTTATTTGAGACAAAAAGGCACATAGAATCATATGAAGGTGGGGAAATATTTTGCTATTTTAAAAATACAAATAATTTAAAGTAAATTATTATATATTTTAAATAAGCAAAAATAAATTATTGTTAAACCAAATGTGAGTAATATCCAAAAAATTTATGAAACCAAATTTAAAAATAATTTGAATATTTTAAAAATGAGGCGGGTAAATTTGGAGTATAACAACTGTCCCTATTTAATTTCTCTTCGATTGAAGAGTGTGAAATACGAAGAGAAAAGATATAAGGAGAACCCCAAAATTTGATCAAAAGATTATAAGGATACATTGTAAATCATACTCAAGAGAAAAGATAAGGATAAACTGTAAAGTATACCCAAAAGCACGTAAAAATAGGCAGGGGTGATGCCGTCATCCCATCAACAGTAGAGTAAAGAGTATGATTGAACTAGATACGATGATGCGGATAACTCGCCAATATCTAGAAAAATAGTTGTAGATTTTTGCATACTTACCATAATCTAGGAAGTAAACACAAGTTTGAAAATTGACTTACTAATGCTTCGAGACTAACATAGTAAGCTATAACACAAATTTCATATACTCATCGCAACCTAGTGGATGAACAAAACAAAGTTTGAAAGTCCATTTCCACATAGAGACTACCGCAATGAATTATATCGCAGAGGGACAAATAACTTATTGCTTCTTCGAGACTAACGCACTGAGTTATATCGCAGATTTCTTACATCTACTACAACCTAGGGAGTAAACGATACAGATTGAAAATAGCTTACTAACGCATAGAGACTAACATATTAAGGCATTGCTAGTGTACTTATCATGACCTAGAGGATAAATACCACAAAGTTTGATAACACGTTGACGCTTCGAGACTAACACAACAGATTACATCATAATTATTACATATTCACCACAACCTAGGGGAAAATAACACAATTTCAATAATCCACTGATGCTTCGAGACTAACATAATAAACTATATCGTAGATTCGCATATCTATCACAACCTAGGGGATAAATAATACAAATATAGGTTTGTGTATTTATCACGACCTAGAGGATAAATAACACAAACTTGATAATTCATCGCTGCTTAGAGACCGACACAATGATTTATATCGCATATTTCCGCATACCCTTGATTAAACGGAACTTTGAAATGTGATACAAGTTGATTGAATATCATAATGATCACCCCTTATTAATAGGATGCCCCTATGATCACTAGTCTTGCTTCTAATCATATGGCTCCTCTTAGATATTTTTCACCTAGTCAATAAGATCTTCATGTGATATACCCCTACGATCATTAGTCTTGCTTATGATTATAGGGTTCTTCTTTAGATGTTTTTCCCCTATTTAGGATTTTCTTGGAAAGGATATTTTTTACTAAACCAAATATTTTTGAGATCTCCTTGATGCTAAATATTGATCCGCATATAAAATTGTACATTGTGAAAAGTAATTCTTAGTGATGCACATGCACGCTTTGAAATCGAAGTTTATTATAGAATGGATGATTAGAGATGAAGATTCGAAGAAGCAAAGTGGTTAGCAATAATTTTAACAAACATAGGAGTCGGGTTAACACAATTTTATCGAGTATGCTTTCATAGTTAACCTTGCTTCAATTAGGACTTTTGAATATTGTAACGTGACCATGGTTCATGGTTTAAGAAATAAAGGATATAAGGCTCGAAATTTTTTTATCCCACCCCATTCTCCTTGATGTTCTCAAATCCTAAGTTTAATTAATCAAACAGATGCGTTTAGTCTGCAAGAGAATTTTCGTAGTCATAGTGATGGTGATAAGCATTGGTAAAGATCCAAGCACCGATGAAAAACATTGATAAGATCCAAGCATTGATGAGAATCCTTGATGATTCTTGAAGTGGAGGTCACAAGATTGTTGTTTAATTTATTTCCAATCCCTTATTTTTACGTGCGTCGATTCTTTTGAATTTCGGTCCATCGGGATACCCTAACTTTTGCCTAAGTAAAAAATTTTGGATTTCTTTTCTTTGACTTAGCAGACTTTCTTTTCTTTTTGATTTTTTTTTTAACATTTGTGACTGTCATGCTGATTGTTTTAAGCTTCGTCTTCATAGTTTCCTCGATCTTGAATGATGTAGCGAGGAAGAAGACGTCATGGAGTTTATCTTTATTGATTCCTCAATCTTGGATGATGAATGCGAGGAAAACGATGTGCTTGAACATTTCGCTTAGATTTTCTTGATTCTCTTGAGATCAGAATGCATCATTGAATTAATTGAAAGACTACCCTGCCCCAGATTAAAATTAAGGCTTTTTAGAAAATAGAACAAAACTCCAACTCATGGCTCGAGGGGTTAACTACGGATTAACTTTCTTATTTCTCCATTGTTTAGGAATTGAAACAATGCCTTACATCGTCATCTCGGTCTTACATTGAAATCACACGTCAACCAAATTTAGTTATTTTAGTTTTCACCATTTCCCCTCAAAATTTGTTAAAGGTGAAAGATGGAAAAGTTAAAAGTGAAATGGAAAATTCGTTGATCATATATGGAAAGGGATGAAAGAGTGAAATGAATGGATTAATTTCAAAAACATGCATGCTCATTTCATTTGAATCACTATTCAAAAGATACAAATTTACACCAAATACAACTTAGCAAATTGAAAATTACAATTTGAAATTGATAAAGTCTATATGGAAGAGCTTATTTGTTGATCCACTTGACGTTAGGAGAGCTTTTGGATGTTCTTGGATTTGTAGAAGTATGGGGTGATATTTGAATTTTCTTTGGGCATACCAACTCTTCCTATATGGATGTTGCTCTTTATGGGGAGGGATCACCCATGGTGGTGGCATTTGAGGCGTTGTATAAGCCTTTGGCTTGTATGAAGAAGGGTTGCCTTCTATCCATAATAAGATTTGTAGGACCATGCTCTATTGAATCTCCAATGTTTGACCTCTCCTTCACAAATATAGGATTTTGTTGAATCCCTTCACAACCTTCTTGAAGCGTGCTTGAAATTTTCTCTTGAGTATTGGGAAATCTTCTAACTGGATGACAACGACCAAGGGCGAAGGTGGAAATGCATATACAAATGTATGAATGTACGGAAACGCATGGGTATGCAAAAATATTTTTTTTAAGGGTATGCGAAAATATTTTCATGGAGACGCAATGTAATGCGAAGTTAGAACGAAGACAAACCTAAGGACAACCTATACGAATTATGACAGACACAAGGAACTCCTTAAGAATTATTGACTATGAGAGACGAATAGGAATCCATACAGGTTAAGGATTATAATAGAGGGATAAGAATTCCTACAAGCTAGGAATTGTGATAGACCAATGGATATTTGAGATGAAGGTTTGACTGAGGGTATATCATGGAAGAGAGCACATGGTGACCGGTCAGCAGTCACCAGATCCCATGGCCTGCTAGAGGCCACGTGGCGTGCATCGGGGAGGACGTCCTTCTTGGAGAGGTTCCATATGGAGAACAAGATCCTAAGGTTCTATGGATAGAGACGGATAAAAGGGATCCCTACCGGTTATGGATTATAACAAACAAAGAAAATTCCTACAGGCTAGGGATTAAGATTTTTAAAAGTAAATCCCTATTGGATAGAGATTATGATAAACCAAAGAAAAACCCTTACAGGTTTAGGGTAGTGAATACCCTATACCGGTTTTGGGGATAATAGAAATGGGATTATAAAAGGTATCTTTAGTTGGTAGGTTTCTAGTTTCGTCCTATGGACATTCTACCTTTCTCAAAAGGTGGTTTATTCCTAAGGGTGTCATGGGTAATACCTAATAGAAAAGGAACAAGGGTCTCCCTTAAGTGGAGCTTCATTGTAGACCGAAACTTTAGTCTCTTAGGTCGTATAAGGTGTCACCATGAGATTTTGTTTTAGGGTTATACAAAGAGTCATAAGTTTCATTCTAAAGTCCTATCCCCCAAAACACTAGCTCTTGAGACATATTCCTTTTTTGGAATTCCACCGACTCTAGGTGAAGTCGTCACAAAAACTCATAGGGATGATATATCCCCTTGGCCAATAGAAGATCCTTCTTTCTAAGGTTTTGAAAATATTTTCGAAATTAAAAATCCCACCAAAAATATAATGATGATAAATAATAAAGATAATATAACCATAAATAGATAAATAAATAGAATAAATAAATAAAAATAAAACAAAAAATAGAAAAATCCCAAAAACCCTAAACCTAAAAAGAGAGAAGGTTCTAAACCCTAGGGTTGAGTCTCAGGCAGAGTCGCCAGTTGTCATAACCGGTAAAAAATAATGAGTCGCCATCACTACTTTTTATCCTAGCGATGGGTGAATAATGGAATAACCCTAAATTGATACAAATATTCTAAGTTCTTGATTCACTTTAGATGAAGGGAAGGCGTTAGGAACCCTTCATCCACCTTATTCTCAAGGAAGTCCTAAGGTTTAGGTTAAAAGAGTAAGATAAGGTTTTCAAGGGTTATTAATATATTTGAGAAAAAAGGATTTTAGTTTTTTTATTAGGGGAAAAACGGGTTTTAGTATTTTAATTAAGGGAACTCGCCTTGTTTTTAAGTTGTGTGCCTACATATCCTCTTATGAGGAATCAGAGTCTCAATTCGTAGTTCGTAGGTGTTTGTTTAGTTTTTTTATGGATTATGAAAATGTTTTAAATTAATCCTTGAACCAAGTCTGGGTTAAAAGTAGCGGAATCGTAGACGCAGTTTGCAGTTAATATAAAATAAATTCACACTCCTTTTTTGAAAAAATAAATAGAATTTGAAATTTAGTTAGTAGAAAAAAGTTAGTATTTGATGGGTTAGCTATTTTAAATGTGTATGCAACATGAGAAAATAAATTTGAATGAACAAAAAGTTTAGTGCATTTAAAAATAGGATTATTGTTTTAAAAATAGTTTATTAATAAATTAATATTTTATAATTTATTAAAAAATATGTTAAATATTTTTAATAAAAAAATCTAATAACTATTTAATAATTATGCAAAAATTATTTAATGCAAAAATGCAAAAACGATATGATATTTAAATAAAAATAAGAAAATAAGATCAATAAAAACAAGAAAATACAATTAAATAAATAAATTTATTAATTTAATTAAAGTGTGTGCAAGACTAAAATTTGGGGGTGTACTAGAAAAATATTTGGACTCAAAGAAATTTTGAGCTCAAATGGCGGGGGGGGGGGGGGGGGTGTTTTATAACTAGGAAGTAATTTATAGGGGTGTGAAAAGTATGGATCCAAGTTCAGAAATTAAACTCGACCTAATTTATATAGGAGGGGGTGTATATTACTTAGGATAGTAATTTCTGGGGTCTGAGTAGAAATGGGTTTGAGGTCAAATTTATTTCTAAACGAATCTAAATACCTTCTATAAGGTAAGTAATTAATTAAATATAATAAAGTTCCATAATAATAATATAAAAATAAAAAACTAAAACTAAAATTGAAAACAACTTATAAAGTGAGGGGAAACCACTTACTACACGAATGTCTGAAAGAAGCTGATCTTTTAGTTATCTATCCGGAGAGACAATTGAAAAAAAGAGCTCATGGGTGTTTGTTCTAAGGCCATTGTATGTTCAAGACAATGATCCAAATATTGTTGACAATTGTTGATTCTCTAAATGATTGTTGATTTTCTAAATAGTTGTTGATAAAAAAATTTTAGGTATTCTGTTTAAAACCCTAAAATAAACAAAAAAAATTGCGCAGAAAGAATGTTTGTGAGAGAGATAGAAAATTATTGATGGAAAATTATGGTGAAGAGATCCATATTTATAGAATTAAAAATTAGGTTAAAAACACTAAAAAGTAAATTATCCAACATCAAAAGTCCAAGTTTTATAGATTGTATCTTAGTCAGCAAGTCTACAAACTCTGACCAATGAGAAATCAATTTTATCAACATGTGACCAATCAGAAAGTGACAAGTCATGTGATTTTGTTGTTTTTATATTTTATATGATTTTTGGTTATTTTTTAATTGAAAATTGAAAAAAAGTGAAAAAACTATTTTTCAAAAATTTATTAATTAAAAAATAAGAAAATAATAATTTAATAATAAAAAAGTGATTTTTTTAGAAGATTTATATCAATTGAGACTTGATTGAAATTTGGAGGACAAGATTATGAACCTAGACACTTTTGTGATTTTTTCTCAATATTGTGATTGATTTGTTGATTAATAAAAATTAATTTTGAAAGATTTCAATTATTTTTACCATCTAGACTATTAAGTGTATAAAATCAAAGATTTAAAAAATAAAAGAAAATAATTTTAAAATACACCTAAAATAGAAAATGAAAATAATAATTAAATAATTGAAAAATGACTTTTTTTTATCCTTTTTATTAAAAATACACAAAAGAATATAAATACCAAAAAGTAGAATAATGACACTTGAACTCAAGATCTTCCACTTGCAAGTCTTGTTCTCTTACCAACTGTGTTATATCACTCTATTCAAGATAAAAATGCACATAGAAGTATATCAAGGTGGACAAATATTTTGCTATTTTAAAAATACAAATAATTTAAAGTAAATTATTATATATTTTAAATAAACAAAAATAAATTATTGTTAAACCAAATATGAGTAATATCCAAAATACTTATGAAACCAAGTTTAAAAATAATATGAATATTTTAAAAATGGGGAGGGAAAATTTGGGGTATGACAGGAGGCAATTTGTAACCCTCCCCAATTCCCCGTGCAATAATATAGTATAATCAGAATAAAAATATCATGCATATCAAAAGAGGGTGTCACATGTATTTCAAAACCAACACAAATACACCAGTCATGCTCATAACACACATTTAAAATCATGTTCCATATACTAACACATATGCATATCACAACAGGATAATCCTCTTTACAAAATTATACCAATAATTGAATCTCATAATTATAAATAATGTAATAAAACATTAAGCACTAAATGTCACTCATCACATAATCTCAAATACAATATAAAATAAAAGAGAGTATATCAAACATGTCTTAAAACAACATGAGTTCAAATGTTTCCCCATGTTACATAACCATATCATGACTCACTACTTAAATACGAATAAACAAAGACCTAGCTCTTCCGATTAATCCTCACAAGAAGCACCACTACCTTCAGTACCTAAGTGATGTCATATAAAATATTATTTTAACAAAAGGGTGAGAATTCACATTATTATAGAAATATATAATAATAAGTAATACGTAACATACTATTGTACTCTAAAATTTTCCCTCTTTTTTCTCAAGATATTTCTCACAAAGATCTTCAATAGCTCAAACTTGCACAAGTGTTGACCAGGTCAAATCATCTTCTAAACATTGATGCCTCAAAATTAGAGTTTTGATTTTCACAAGGAAAAATTAGACTTATAATACCTCAAATGACTTTCATGGATCATTATAGACCTCCAAGAATACTCATGTCAAGTTTCAAGCCTTAAATCACATTTTGCTCAGTCAATTACTCAGATGACTGAAAATCAACTGTATTGAGTAAATAAAGTCAAATGTGATCAACTTATAGTCAAACTTCATGATTTTTGGCCAAAATCAAAATTTCAAAGTCATATTCATCAATTAATCAAGGTCTCATCACAATTCCCCAAGAAACACAATCAAATCATCAAAAGGTTAAAATGGTTAAAATTAGGGTTTTGACTGTATTTGACTGATCAATAATTTTTGACCTAATGCATGATCTAATGGCTTGAAGCATAACCTCAAGGATTAAAAAACAATATGTTGACCTAATTTCATGGATCAAAACATTCCTAAAGATCAATGAATTGATATTTGAAATTTGATCAACTGATGAAAAGTCAACTGATGCACAAAAAGTTAAACTTTGACTTTTGATCATGATTTGATCTCAAAGATCACAATTCACCAATACATTCAAAAATATGAAGTTTGATCATCAAGAAATCAAGAAAGTCAAAAGTCAATGTGAAAAGTCAAACTTTTGAAGACTTAGAAATTTTTCTAAGTGTTTTACACATGATTATTTCATTACTTCATGCCATTTTTTCACTAAGATGAAAGATGATTCAAAGAAAACTTTCATCATGAAAGTTGTAGATCTTGATGAGATCTACAAATTTTGTTTTCTGATCAAGTCCTAGAAATTCTTGGATTTTGAGTTATGAATCCATGAAGTCATGCACATTTTATAAAAACTTAGTGAAAAATTGACCTAGTTTAGGCAGATATTTGTCCCAACTTCATGGCTATTTCTCACATTGTTCCAATTTGATTTTTCAAAAAAGGAAAATATAAAAGTTGTAGAGGATGTTCCAAGATTTTCAAAATATCCAAGAACTCAGTGAGATCATTTTTGAGATAGGAGAATCGAAGAGGAGAAGTTGGGCTTTCAAACATGAATTACAAGGCACTTTTCATGAAGAACACTTGACCTAAACCATACGTATGTTGCATAACATCACTTTGCAGGCCTTTTAACTTGCAAATCACTCCTTAATTTAATGTTTACACAACTGATTGATCAATTGTCCAATTGATTCAAGAATTGTCCAAAGCAATTTGCCATTTTATGGAGAAAGTTACCACTTTCATTCTAATAAAGAAAGCCTTTATGCAAAGTCAACTTCTTGAGCTCCCAACTTGTTCATATGAGTACAATAAATGTCAAAGCTAGAAGAAACATGTCTAGAACTTCTAACAAACTCTGACTATGCTTGTACTATGCCTTGAAACCATGTTTTCCACTTTTCTTCAAAATCAAGCAACCTAGACACAACTTGAGATCTCACACATATGTTAACTTCAAGACCTTTAACCATTTTATTATATTTAAAGAGACTATTTGAAACAAAAGGCACAGGTTTACAAGCCCCAAAATTCCCTCAAGCATTCTGCAACACAGAACTGGCCAAAAACTCCATTTTTGAGCTTCAAACTTGAAACTCAAAATCCACTCGTGCGTATTGACTTTTAATCATCTAAACAATTCACATACCTCATATACAAGTGATCCAAGTCCCGGTTTCTTGAATGTAATCACTCCATCATCATCCACCATTTCCAAAACTGAAGCTTACAACTTGACTTGAGTAGGGAGTTTCAGCCATCCTCAAAGCAAAGTAGGAGTTGGAATACACTCAAGGAGGTACATGCAAGCTAAACAGATTCTTAGGACCCTTAAAGCTTGCTCAAACTCCATACATGAATCCATCTGTAAGAGGTAAGTTTTCTAACTTCAATATCTTGATACATGCATCCTTTGTGCATACATTCTGAAGTAAAAATGTAGAGATCATTTCCCTAAAGCTAACCATGTCCATAGTTTTCATTTATATTGATTGTGCATAGAGAATTTTAGATTTAAACTTTCTAAAAAAATTATGTTTTAATTTAGGGCCAATAAAATTAATCTTCATCTTTGAATTTTAGCTTACATAAGTTATATGGTTGGATTCGTGGTGAAAAATTACACAAGTTTCATGTTTACATTTTTTAATTTCATTGAGAAATGAGTGAGATACGAAATTCAAAAATGGTGTTTCAGTCATGGGCGCAAGGAAGAAGATGAATTCCTCTTAGGACTTGTTTTATTTTATATATTTATGGATTCAGTTTAATAAACAGATGTATAGCCACCCTAGTGGTAAATCTCGCACCTGTTAACCTTTGGAACCTGGGTTCGAGCCCGAGTGGTACCATTTTTCTTTTTCTTGCTTTATTTTTACAGATTATATGCAAGTAAAGTTCCAGCGCGCATGGTACACCTCATCCCTCAACCATATGATTGCAAAGCAGCCAAATCCAACATTCTAAAGCATGTGACCATGATGCACTCTCAAAGGCTGCCCATATTGGACGAGCAAACAGGCGCATGAGCCTCCTTGGTTTGGGCCTTCCATTTGTTTTTTTTTCTATGTTTCACCCCCTGATTACTTACTTATTCATACGCAGGCCCATTCATTTTATTTTATTTTATTTCTGATTCAGACAAAAATCTAACTTAAGCCTGGACTCCCTTTTTCTAACTTTTAACCCCATTTCTACTTTTTAACAGCCAGCCTAATATTTTTGTTTTTTTTCATATATTTCTTTACTTTTATTTATTTACTATTTTCATTAACCAAAAATATAAAGTTACTTTTTTAAAATAATTTCCTAATTTTATTTTGCTCTCAAGGCTTGGTTCCTAGGTTTTGTTCCTATATTTGGTTCCTAGGTTTTGTGTTTCCATATGTATATATTTACTCTATGTTTTTGTCAATATTTTGGCTAAAAAGGGGGATTAAAGTGTTAGTCTTTTATGTCTCCTGATGTTACATCACATGTCTTGATATTGTTGATTAGTATTGTGATAGGACTGTATGCTACTACTTTTGGGAGAATAGCAGTTTGTGGTTGCTTGTTGTATGCAACTGTTAATGGAGAGAATGATAGTTTGTCATGCACTGAAGCTGATGCTTCTACTATGTCTTCTGCTGCACATGCTCTGATTTGTGGGTTTTTCCTTGAGGGGGAGGACTGATTCTGTATGACAGGGGGAGTAATAAACATGTCTGATTGTACAAGCTTTTTAGTTGTGTTGTGTTTTTACAAATTATACATGTATTCATGTAACCCGTGTTTATGGTTTTATTCCTCTCTCTAGGTTTTTGTACAAAGGTTGTTTTAACTAAAATTTGCCAAAATGGGAGATTGTTAGGTCTGTGATTTTATGGGTTGACAATAATTTTTGTAAAACAAAGAGTTGGCAATAATTTTATCAAAACATGTTTCATTTGGAAAACATGTATTACAACCCAATGTTGAACAAGATGTCATAACATCTTGACCAGCTAGTACAATAGAGTATGCTGGTACTTTATTTGATAAATGTTCTATAAAATGTTGTAACATGTTACAACAGAACATCATGACAGTATAACAGGCTGATATCCTTGAAGAATAGATTGAAAAATATGAGTTTCTAGAGGCTTCTAGTACTCATAAAAGGTGCGTGCAATCAAGGATTTTTTAGGAATAATTGCATATTTGATTTGTTTCATAAAAAGGATCTTTGAGACTTTTTAGGAAATATTTGAAAGATTTGTTTTTTGTTTCTGTTTTTATGGAGAAGATTCCGCATGGATTTAAAACTAAAAATTAGATTTTATTGGAGAGTCCAAGCCTACATCAAATGTCTATTTAAGGGGACTTACTAAACCTAGTTTTTTAAGCATTGTTTTTATTATAAAACCTTGTGAAAAATAAGTGTTTAGGGTTTGAGAGTCCCTTAGGTTTTTTGTGTGTTCTTTGCATGTCCTCATATATATATTTTGATACATTGAGTTGACTGATTTTTACTTGTCGATCAAGTTATTATTCTCCTCTAATATTTTAAGTGAAGAGTTTAATATTGCTTTTATTTAAGATTTTAAGCAAAGAGTTGGGTATTGTTCTTAGTTAAGATTTTAAGTTAACTAAGTGTTTTTTATTAGAAGTGTGATCTTTTATTTGGTTTCTTTTGATACATTCACTGGATTAAGACTGTTTGATATCACTGCTGTGGTTGGTTTTGAGAGGGGTTCTCATATCTACAAGGCTCCTAGGTAGAAGTTGCATTGGGTAGGGATTAAGTGAGAATTTGTAAATTGGGATTGTTTATGCTTCAAATTGATACTACTTGTAGTGAATTTCCTTCCTGGCTTGGTAGCCCTCAGAGTAGGTGATTTGCACCAAACTGGGTTAATAATGATTGTGTTCTTTAAGTTTCTGCAATTTATCTTTCTCTATAATCTTTCTGTTTTTAGCAAGTCTGTTTTCTGCCAGCAGATGTTATAACATTTTTCTTGACATTGTGTGTTGTTTAGACATATATATTGACTTCTATTATTGAAAGTTCTAAAATTTTAAACCATGTTCATATAAATCGTTTCGACAAGATCATTTCATTTCTAGAGTTCAAGGAGGAGAGGAATATGTTTGTATCTACTAAGCAGATAGACGAGTATATGAAAGATAATGCGATGGTGTTTATGGTGTTAACTTTGTTGGATGCTTAGAGCACATGAGTAATTAGTGAATTGCCTATTGTTTGTGAATTACCATAAGTGTTTCCTAAAGTCATCAATGATTTACCACCAGAGCGTGAGGTGGAGTTTGCAATCGACTTAGTACCAGGTACGAGTCCAGTGTCAACGGCTCCGTATCAAATGTCTGATGTAGAGTTGAGTGAGTTAAATAATAATCTGGACGATTTACTTCAGAAGAAGTTTATTAGGCCTAGTGTCTCGTCGTGGTGTGCACCAATGTTATTGGTGAATAAGAAGGACGATAATATGCATTTTTATGTTGACTACCGGCAGCTGAATAAAGTCACTATCAATAACAAGTATCCACTTACGAGAATTGATGATTTGATGGATCGATTAGTAGGTGCTTGTGCCTTAAATAAGATTTATTTGAGATCAAGATATCATCAGATTCATGTGAAGGTTGGGGATATTCCAAAGACTACATTCAGAATGACGTAGGATCGTTATGAGTATTCAGTGATGTTGTTTGGTGTCTCTAATGCTCCTGGTGTGTTAATGGAGTATATGAACATAGTCTTTCATCTGTATTTGAATAAGTTTGTGGTAGTTTTTATTGATGATATTTTGATTTATTCGAAGACTGGTGAAGAACATGTCAAACATTTGAGACTTGTATTGGAACTATTGAAAAATAAGCAAATATATGCTAAGTTGTTCAAGTGTGAGTTTTGGTTAAGAGAAGTGAGTTTTCTCAGTAATGTGATTTTTAGTGGAGGCATTATTTTTCATCATTCGAAGGTCAAGGTTGTGTTGCAGTGGGAGATCCCAAAGTCTATCGCTGAAATTCAAAATTTTCTTAGATTAGCTGGTTATTATCGAAAGTTCATTGAGGGTTTTTCTTAGTTGGAACTGTCGTTAACTCAGCTAACTAGGAAGGGTCAGGTATATGTGTGGGATGTAAAATGTGAAAAGAGTTTCAAGGAGTTTAAGAAGAGGTTGGCGTTGGCTCCAGTCGTTACTACAAAACGTGCAAGCAACAATGCCCAATTCACGACGGTTCTTCCAACACCGTGGTGCCATCTCTAAACCCACGATGCTAACATTTTATTTTATTTTTTTAACTAAAAATCGTTAACATATAATAATGGTTGCAGCCATAACCGTAGTTATAGAATCCAGGCTTTCTTGGGTTCGAAACTTAGTGCCCTTGTTATTCTTTTAACGTTAAGGAACATCTTATTTTATTTATATTTATATATAAAATAAAGGGTTACGACCATAGTGGGAAACTTTAACCATTGTGAGTATATTTATATATAAGTGAATTAATTCTCCTTCTTTCATAATAGAGTCGTATCTATCACAACAAAACCCTAGATCCCATTTTTTCTCTTCTTCTTCTTCATTAACATTCCTATTCTATAGTATATTCTTCAATCTTATTCTTCTTACGTAAATGTATTCTTCTATTTACTTATTCTCTCGTTTTCGTGTATGTTGTTGTTATATTTCACTTGGTTTTCCTATTAATTTCTTCTTGTTAGATAGGTTATGGCTCTTTTTTCTTGTATATTGTTCTATGTTGTTGTTGCATGTTATGTTGTTGACAAATAAGTTTGCAGTTTCACATGTTGATACTTTTCATGGTGTTTGTAGTACTCAAGAAAAGTGAACGAAGAAACAACAACAATAACAAAATTCATGTAGTTTTAGAAGCTATGAAAATAAATATAATAAATATGAAGCTATTGTATTAACTTTATCCACCTTATATTTCTTCTTCATGGCTTCACAAACTATATGAACCCCATATGGGGATGATGATGGTGGTAGCAAGTGTACGGTATGAGTTGAAAAATAGTTTTTCATGTACAACTAGAAAGTGTTTATGGTTCTTTACTTGTCACTTAAAGCTTCAAGAAATGGTTAGTTGTCAGTTCTTCCAATCCATGTAAATCAATTTGATGTTTTTGTTGATAAATTTTGTTAGTGAGTTTGTTATATCATATGAGATTGCTTGTTTCACTAACCCCTCATTGAACTTGCACTAACTTAAAAAGATTTATAAGATGATAATAATAAAAAAAGTTATTCTTGAAAATAAAATTAGACGATCCAATATTTTTTCAAATTGCATACATCTTGTAAATCATAATTCCCTCTTTAGCATATAAAATTTCACTCAATTCTTCAAAACAATGTTCATAAATGGATGCCAGTCTGGATCTTTCACACAAAACTTGATGTTTGAAAAATAAAGTAGAAAAGAAGAGGAAAATAAATTTTATGTAAAAGACTCAGAATGACATCCATTTATTAATATTACTTTGAAGAATTTGGGATTGACTCAAATACAATAGGCTAAAAGAGAAAATCATGATTTACAGGATGCTTGCAATTCGAATCTAATAAGTTGTTTTTCAGGAATAACTTAATTTTTATGATTATTGTCTCAAAAATATATTTGAATGGTTATATATGGTTAATGAGGTGCAGGAAAAAATAAGCAATCTGTAATACGGTGGGAGAACTGACTTTTTTATTTTATCGCAAATGTTGCGGTTAGCATGAGTCACCACCGACTTTTCTTTTATCAAATATTTAGGAAAGGCGAAAAGAACATGAAAGACCTTTGATAAATTTTGATTTCGGGGGGTAAGTTATGAAAAGGGAAGGTGTTAGCATCCTTTTCATCTGTAATTATCTACGAACTCTTAATTGCATAACTCACTTTTGAAAAACTTTCTTTGTGTGTGTGTAATTTGTTTGAAAATATTTTGAAATGCCAATGTAAGGCTAACTTTATAATAATTCTTGTATCAGTCCTCAAGAATGTATACAAAGAGTTTCTAAAAATATTTGTTTTGAAACTGATGTGTAATGTATTTGTTTGTGAAAAAGGTCGTGAGCAAGCATTAAGAGTTCTTACCCACTAAGATCTTTCTTGTTATTTTCCTTCTCCTTTGGAGATAGTACTATCCATACCATTAGCTGGTAGGTAGCCCTATCTATTGGATGTGAAGGGACAGGCGTAAAGGTGCAAGAGAGGTTACCCTAAAGGTGCAAGTGTTAAGACTGTGTTAATTCAATTATTTAATCTTGGGAATTAGGGTTTTCTAGATTGCTTTTAGTCTTGCCATACAAACCCTAATTACTAACAATTAGATATATACAGAAGATTAAAGAGCGGAATATAAAGTGCGGAAAATTAAACCTAAGCTATTACATCTTGTGAGCAGTTACATAATTAGAAAAAATGCGAGAAAATAAATCTACGCTATTACAATTGAGAGTGCGACCTATACAGTTTTCTAGGAAATAAGAATAATGTTAGAAAAATGTTAAATATTTTTTTGTGTTTTTATAGAAAATAATTTAATGTTAATGAATATTAATTAAAACCTAATTATTTCTAATTAATTTTAATATTGAGAAAAAGACAATTAATTAATAAATTAATAAATAAAATATGTGAAAAAATTAATTACTAACTAGAAAAACCTAATTCAAATTTGTTATTATTTTGAAATTTTTTTAAGGTTAATGGTTAATTAGAAAGGAATTAATTAAAAAAAAATAGAATGAAAATAAGGTTAGTAAAATAAGAAAACAAAATGCATGGAGTGAGAGTTGAACCCACACTCTTGAGGTTACAGGTCTGCTTTTCTACCATTGCGTCATGCGCTGGGTTTGTGTTTGAGAATAGGAATGAATCAACATATGATGAACCTGCTTTGTATCCTGGAAAATAAAATAAAATTTGCACAAGGGTTGCTCAAACCCATGCTCTCACACATAATGACCACTCTCACCACTGGGACACTTGTTGTTGCGCGTTAGTACAATCATCATCATTCAATATAATATAAATTAAAAAATAAAAATCAAATTCAATTAAAACAATCATGCACGTAGTGGTGAGGCCAGGTTTTTATTTGAATCAACCAATCACATTTCTCCTCTCTGCCATGCAAGCCCTACCAGAGTCAACTAAAACACACTAATGTTGGAGTCAAACTCCGGTCGTCTTCTCCGGCAGCCTCAAAACTCAACCTACGAAAACAAAAAGAATCAAAGACCAAGAGGGGCCGTGTCCCCCTAATTTGGACCTCCTGAATCCATTGGTGATCTTATTTTGTCCTAAAAATGCCTGTAACGTGAGATTCGATGAAAATATTTCAAACTGCCCTAACAATGGCAGATCTCTATTCCTACGTCAAAGCTTGCAAATGATGCATCAAAACAGTTCCACACATCAATATGAACATGAATGTATGCATCAAATTTATTTAAATTGCATGAATTAAAGTTTGAAATTCAAGAATGTTACCAAACTAGTGATGTTGAGGTATGTTGTTCTGGCGTGCTTCAAGCTTCGGTGATGATTAAAATGAGTTCCTGGAGTCTACAAGAAGCTTGCTTGATGCTTGGAATGGACTGAAAATGGCTGCACATGAGGGTTTGAGTTTGCCCTAGTTCTTGAAAAAACTTGAGATTTTTAGGGTTCTTCTTGTGACAGCCTTGTGTAGTTTTTGATGTCTGAATGTGTTGAGTATATATAGAGGAAAATATTAGGTAAAGTGGTGGGCTTGGACATCTCATGAAATCATATCTTTGATTTTGTTTGAAAATAAGTTCAAATCTTCCAAAACCAATAAAAACTTGTGTCAATCATAGGCCACACGGTTTCTTCAGCTTCAAGGTAGATTTTTGGGCCTCTAACATGATTAAAACAAAAGCCACACGCCTTGGTCCAACATCTTGAAAATTAATTTGATTTATTTTAAAAATATGTGAATAAAATTTTAAAAAAAGGCTATGCATGGATTATAGGTCCTCTAACATGTTATAAACATGTTTAAACTTCAAAAGTTAGGCCCATTAGCCCAAAAGTTCAAGTTTGCTCAATTTAGGTTTCATACATTTTCTTAAAATTGTCAACTTGCACCAATCATATCTCTCTCAATTTTTGTCATATGAAGATGATCTTGGACTTTTTGGAAACCTCAAAATGTCTTATACAACTTTCATGTTAGTCATTTTTTCATTTTAAGTCTTTAGCTTGATGTAAATTGCTTTGACAAAATATGTCTTTTTGTTGACTTTTAAAATGACCTGTAATGTTTTGGCCTGTATCTGTCAAATGAAGCATTTTTGGCCTTGAGCTTAGAGAGAAAAGTTGTAGAGAATTGAATTTACTTTAAAATAGGCTTTGGTTGAGGAATTTATGATGAAGAATGTGAAAGTTATGCTTGGTCAAAGTTCAGTTGACTTCTCCTTAAGAAAACCCTAATTTAGTAACTTTTGATTTTTGATGAATCTTGAGTTTTCTTTATTAATCATGATCAAGCCTTGATCAAATGATGAATGTGACTTCAAAATGTTGATGTTTGACTATAGATTGGTCAAAGTTGACTTTTTGTTAAATATAGTTGATTTTCAATCATCTGGCTAATTGACTAAGCAAATTTGTGATGTAAGGCTTGAAATTTGGCATGAGGATACCTTGAGACATATGAGAAACCATGAAGTCAATTTGAGGTCTTAGAAACTAAATTTCCATTGAGAAAAAAAAACCCTAGTTGTAGGTAATTTGCTTAAGAGGAGAGTTTGTTTGGTCAACCCTTGAGTAGTCTTGAGCATTTGAGAATCCTAGGAGACCTATTGAAATAATTTGTCTTGAAAATGGGAGGGAAAATTTTGAGGTACAACGGCTGCCCCTGTTAAATCTTATTAAACTTGAAGAGTTAGATTGGCATGCCTGCCTTTTATGATCTAAAGGTTGAAGAGGATTGAACACCTAAGTGCCCAAATATTTGCACTCACATGTCCACGAAGTAACACTGTTGGTTGATTGTACTGCTTGAACGAGTCGTAAAGATGCCATTCAGAGAGGGTGATGGGACGCCATCAGAGATGGGCTTATAGATGCCATCCAAAGTAAATGTTAATAGGAGTATCAAAATAAGTCTATGCTCGATTGTATCTTAAAAAGTATACTAGAATGAGTCTGTGTCCGACTATATCTAGCAGACGTACTGGGGAGTGTCAGAATGAATCTTATGTCTCAATCGTATCTAAATGATGTTCTAGAATAAGTTTATGTCTTGACTGTATCTATGAGAGGATCAGAGCGAGTCTTCACCTGAATGTATCTGAAAAATGTATTAGAATGAGTCTATGTCTGGCTGTATCCAAAAGTGGATCAAAATGAGTCTTCGCCTGACTGTATCAGAAAAATGCATTGGAATGAGTCTACGTCCAACTTTATCCAAAAGTGGATCAAAATGAGTCTTCGTCTGACTGTATATGAAGAATGTACTAGAATGAGTCTATGTATAACCATATCTAGAAGATGTATTAGAATGAGTATATGCCCGACTTTATCCAAAAGAGTGTCAGAATGAACTTTCATCTGGTTTCATCTGACTGATGCTTTTCAGAATGAATCTATCCGATTTTATCTGAGGGTGTTGTACCCCAAAATTTTCCCTCTATATTCTCAAGACATTTCTCACAAAAGATCTCAAATGCTCAAGGATTCTTAAGACGTATTAGACAAGCTCACCTCCAAAGCCCTAAGCCTCCAAATTTGGGTTTTAATTTTCTCAAGGATAATTGGACTTTTGATGCCTCAAATGAATTTCATGGTTCATTATATTTCTTGAATATTTCTCATACCGAGTTTCAAGTCTTGCATCTCAAAATTGCTCAATGAATTGCTCAGATGATTGAAAATTAACTATATTGGGTAAAAAAGTCAATTGTGGTCAAACTATAGTCAAACTTCATGATTTTTGGCCAACATCAACATTTTGAAGTCATATTCATCAATTTATCAAGTGTTGATCACAATTTATCAAGAAAAACATTCAAATCATCAAATGGGCAAAATTGTCAAAATTAGGGTTTTGACTGAGAATGACTGATCATTGACTTTTGACAAAGTACATGACCCAATGGCTCGAAGTATGATCTTAAGGATGCAAACACAATATCTTGACCTGATTTCATAGCTCAAATCATTTATCAAGATCAATGGACTGATAGTTGAATTTTGGATCAACTGATGAAAAGTCAACTGATACGCAAAAAGTCAAACTTTGACTTATTGGTCAACATTGAATTTAAAGATCAATATTCATCAAGGTATTCAGAAATATCAAACTTGATCATCAAGAATCAAGAAAGTCAAGAAAAGTCCACAAAAAGTAAAAGTTTTTAATACTTTGAAATTTTCTAAGTGTTTTTATACTTGATAAATTCATTACTTCATGACATTTTTTCACCAAAATGCAAGATGACTCAAAGAAAACTTTCAACAAGAAAGTTGTAGATATTTATGAACTTTACACTTTTGTATTAAAGGGTTTATGTCCATAAAATTGCTTAGATTTGAAGATATAGGCTCATGAAGTTATGACATATTTCATAAAACACTTAGTGAAAATTTTAGCAAGGTTAGGCAGATTTTTTACCTAACTTCTTGGCCAATTTTCACTAAGCTCCAAGATGATTTAGCCAAAGTGGTCAACATGAAGGTTGTAGACAATGTTTCAAGCTCTCCAAAATGTCAAAGAACTTGAAGATATCATTTTTGAGCTAAGAGAATAAAAGAGAAGAAGTTGGGCATCCATTCTTGAATTACAAGTCATTTTCTTGATGAACACATAATCCAATATCAATGTTATGCTGCATAATCTTGCTTTGAAGGCCTTCTAACTTGTGTATCTACCCATAGTTAATAGATTACAAAAACTTTTGAGCTATGATCCAAGTGGTTTAAGCATTGTCCAAGTCAATTTGTCATTTTAGGGAGAAAGTTAACATTGCCATTCTTGAAAAGAAAGCTTTATGCACAAAGTCAATTCTTGAGCCTCTCACGTGTTCCCTCTGATCACACTCCATCTAAAAGGTCAGAAGCAATGTGATTAAAGTATTTAACAACTCTATGATCAAAGGTACAAGACATTGAAACTTAATTTTTCAAGAAAAATCACATGTTGAGCTTAACACGTGATTTTGAATTCTGATCAACTTGAGTTGCTCCAACCTTTCCCTATAAATAGAGACACCATTTTTCTAGCTAGGGGACAAATTCACAAGCCTTGGAACTCCCTCAAACTCCTTGAAGTCATATTTTGCACACAAACTCCATTTTTGTGCCATTTCTGACCTTAAACCTCAAACACTCAATCGACTCTTGCGTTTTCATTTTGAATCCAAACCAAAGCTTCTATAACTCAACTAGAACCTATCCAAAGCCCCATTTCACAACTGTAACACCTCCATCACCATCCTCCATTTCCAAAAATAGAGCTCTACACATTTACTTCTCCAGAAAGATTCAAGCATTCTCAGCACAAAGTAAGCTTTGCATTATCTTCCTAGGAGTCCACTAAAGCTCTCATATCATCACAACACATCCAGGAGTGCTCAAACTCAAAACACGATTTCCAGTTTTGAGGTAAGTTTTCTCAACTTGGAACTTCTCATACAAGCATCATTAATGGTTACTTTGTGAATAAAAAATGTAGACATCATAGTCCTAAATCTAACCATGCCCTTAGATTTCACTTATGTTTCCTGAGTGAAGCGAATTTTGAGTTTGAACTTTCTGAAAAAATTAGGTTTAATTTGGTAATAGATAAAATTCATGCTCATCTTTGATTTTCATCTTAAGTTATTTACATGGTTGAAATCATGGTTAAATTTCAAGAAACTTTCATGTTTACATTTTCCAATTTGGTTGAGAAATGAGGAAGTTATAGATTTCAAAAATGTTAATGAACATTCTGACGCGAGGAAGAAGATGAATTTATAATCAGGACTGAGTTTTTAATATATTTATTGGTTTGTGTATTAAACACCAGATCTATAGCCACCCCAGTGGTAGAGCATGCGCGTATAAGTCATAATTATGCCTTGTCCTGGGTTTGATCCAGGCGTGAGGCATTTTGCTTTTTTCTAACATTTATATTACATATCATGTTCAAGCAAGCCATGTGCGTGTATCAAGTTCCCTCATCTCATCACCACTGGATCATTTCCTGGTTGAATCCAACACATCACAAGACAAGCGTATGATGTACTTGAGAAAACCAGTCACACATGATCAAAATGGGCGCTGGACTCACCCTTCTGGGTCTTTTTTTTGTTGCTAATTCTCACCACCCTTTCTTTGATAAACACATCGCAGGCCCAATAACATTTTTTTATCACAAACTTTTTCTTCTTTTTTTTTCTTTCTTTCTGATTTCAACAAAAACAGATTTGGGCTTGTTTGCTATTTTTAAACCTCCCTTTTACCTTTTAATACCACCAACCCAACTATTTTCATTTCATTTATATTTTATTTATTTTCACTTATATATTTATCTTACCTAAACCAAAAACCACCAAAAAATATATTTTCTTCATTAAATTAAAAATATTTTAATTTAGGCATTTCTATTTTATTCTGTTAAATTAAATTTTATCATATCTTATACATTATAGAACATTTTCTTTATTAACCCTAACGAAAATCATTTTTCTAATCAAAGTTAAATTAGACTTGGTTTTTATTTTAATGAACTTAGATTTAGGTTTTTTTAATAATCAAGTAACCTTTCTTGTAATTAAATTAATTAAGTCAACTAGGTTAATCTCTAAACCTTTTCATCAAAAACCCTAAAAAGACAATTTTTATTTCTTCTTCATTTTTACATTTTTGAGTATTATTACTGTAATTCGTATCCAATGATTTGTAATAGTAATTAGAGCTTTATCGCTTTCTCCCCCTATTCACAAATTGTACCCCCATTCCCAATGCGTTGTAATAGAGTAGGACATTTAAATTCTGCAATTTATCGCTTTCCTTATTATTGCTAGTAATTAAAGTTTGCATGACAAGATTTAAAATCAGACTTAGAAAAACCCTAATTCAAAGATAAATACATGAAATCAAAACACCTTGCACACATGCACCTCTAAGGGTAACCCTCACTTATTGCCTCGGATATAAACAATCATGTCCCTCGAATGTGAGATGTTTTAGCAAAATACCCTTGATTAAAAGATCATAGTCCCTCGATAACCCTTCAAATGTTGCCTTTGGTAAATGATCTTAGTCTCTTACGATAATTTCTAAAACATCTTACGAGTTGCCTTCTATGACTGTACGATGACCCACGCCTTCCCCTTCACATCTAATGATATGGCTCTCTACCAACTAATGGTAGAAAAGTACTATCTAAAGGAGGAGGAAAAGAACAAATTCTTTTTGAGTAGGTAGATTTCTCGTAATTGCTTGCTCACAAACAAAACCATTTACACTTCACACTTTCAAAACATCTTTCAAATGAACATTTTTGTGTACATTCTCAACGATACGAGAATCATTACAAAATGGCCTTACATTGGCATTTTCAAACATATTTCCAAAACACTTCCTTTCAACAAATACTTTCAAAACCAACATTTTGTATACATTCTCAACGATACGAGAATCATTGTAAATTTTTCCAAACTTAGATGTTTTCAAAGTATTTTCAAAACTTACACAAACACAAAGCATTTTAAAGTGATCAAGAAATTAAGCGCCCGTAGATAACTATGGATGAAAAGGATGCTAACACCTTCCCTTTCCATAATCTACCCCCCGAACTCAAGAAAATTCCCAAAAGGTCTTTCCTGCTCTTTTCACCCTTTCCTTTATTGGATAAAAGAAAAGTCAGCAGCGACTCTTGTTATACGCAACAATTGCGATAAAACGCAAAACACCCAAGTTAGTTCTCCCACCGTATTACGGAACTGTCGACTCTGCTGGGGAGATTAACTAAAAGTGGGGTTAACTTAAAATCTAGATCACCTTTATTTGCTTTACATGTCTTCCTTGTTTGCTTTACATTTATAGGTTATGCTTGGGTTTATTTCTTGTATAGATCCTATACCCAGATCTGGGACATACTAGGTAAGTAACAATAGATCATGGAAAATGTACGGTGTAGACCAATATGGTTGAAGCGATAGCTACGTTAGTGCAACACATTTGTGGGTACCGGTGTCCCTTGAGTTAAATCAAGGAGAATACGGGGCTGCTGAGTAGTGTCATGAAGCACTAACTGACCATAGAACCTTAGTTAAACAACTTGGCCATTAGAAAGTGGTGAGATAGCCGACTTTGGTGCAAGTCTGAAGTTGGTTGATACTCGATACTACACTCATTGAGATTGGACTTTTGGGATATTTTGGCTACAAGAAAAGATTGATTATGCTGAAACAATGTCTGATGAAGAAAGATCAATGATATTGAGATTCCTTAGAACCCGATTACTTTCTTTTAGGACAGGTTGAACCAACTAAAGCTTCAAGAGGGTACTTACCTATAAACCTCATGCAATCCTAAACCTAAGGTCTTGTGTGCTTTGTGTGTATATGATTATTTGTTTATAACATCATAAACATCATGACATCATGCCATAACATTTCCACTAACCATTTCAAGGACCTAGAGATTTATCTTTGTCCTGTTTTGTAGGATATGGCTTCCACTCACAAAAATAACATCTGAATCAGCTTTGTAAGAGTGCCTCCACAACTCCAAGAGTTAGCATCAAGGGTTCCTGAAGATTCTCCGTTCACCAAAACATATGTCGACTTCTCAATCTGGTTACCTCAATCTTTAAAGAAGAAATGATGTGTGTGCTCTTTCAATTATTTGATCCTAAACATCATTGTTTCACCTTTCCTGATTATCAATTGGTGCCTACAATGGGAGAGTTCTATCAAATGTTAGGAGTACCAGTCCTTGATCAAATGTCATTCACTGGTTTAGAGGAAACTCCAAAACCCGAACTTATTACCAAGGCCTTACATTTGAAGAAGTCTGACATTGTAGATAATTGGGAAACAAGGAGTGGAATCAAGGGTTTTCTAGCTAAGTTTCTATTAGAGAAGGCTCGACTATTTTGGGAGGCTATGGATTTGAAAGCCTTTAAAGAAGTATTGGCTCTTCTAATCTATGGGTTAGTACTATTCCCTAATCCATACAAACTCATAGATATGAATGTTGTCAAGATCTTCCTTTCTCGTAACCTTGTGCCTAATTTACTTGGAGACATTTTGCATACTCTTCACACCCGCACCATGAGGAAGAGGGGGGATCTTATGTGTTGCATTCCGTTTCTATCTAGGTGGTTTATTTTGCCCCTTCCCCGGACAATACTAAAGAATGAACAAGGTCTGAATTTGTCGCAAAGACTAATGTTGCTTTCTCATAAAGATATCCATTGGTGCTCCCGATCTTTAGAGGACATTACTATCATTGATCGTTGTGGGGAGTTCCCTAATGTTCCACTCTTAGGAATTAGGGGATGTATTACTTATAACCCTTCACTTGCTCTACGACAATATGGCTATGTTAGAAGAGATAATCCCCACGATGCACTCGTTCAAGGTATTGTTTTTTACTACGAGAATGATGTTCAAAGTTATCGTCAAAGGTTTGTACGAGCTTGGGGCATGGTAAATAAGGTTGATAGCAAGACTTTGGGGCATAATAATTCCATCCCTCTTGAGCCTTATCTCAAATGGGTATGAGCTCGTGCACAAAGTCGCATGATGCCATATCCAGCTATCTTACCAATAGTTTTAGAGCCTATTTCTGAGGGAGATACTACTTATACCATTCTCCATCCTGAAATGCCTACTGACCTCGAAGAATTGCAGAGATCATGGATTTAACTCAAGGGGGAACGAGACACCTTTGAAGCTCGATTTTATGCAAGCGAGAATAAAGTGTTGGAGATTATAAGGCAACTTCACGAGGAGCAAAGCCTGAATTCCTTTATTGAACCAAAGAGGAAATGCCTGTGGGAGACTTAAGTATTTTATTTTATGAGTCTTTTCTGTTGTCTCTTTGAGACCTTTTTCTTTTTTTCATTGTAAGCCCAAGGGGAAGTTGTAATATTTGAACTCATTAATACAATTTTTGTGTTTGTTTCCTTTTCTCTAGAAAATTTAAATCTCTTGAGGACCTTGAAAACATTGCATCCGCATAACACGTGTCATATCATAAGCATGTTTTCCAACACCGGTTTCCTTATCTTTTTACTGTTTATTTCAGTATAAGATGGCTCTAGAGCAAACCGTCAAATATCTACAAACTCAACACACACAGTTCCAAGAGACTCTCCTCAACCTAGCCAAAGGTCAGCAAGAAATGATGGCACTCCTTGCCACCAAGAAGAAGACCAAGAAATGGGTTGTTATTCTCAACATGGGAAGAAGGTTCAAAGGGCCCACCCGACTAGCTCAATTAGAAGAGACTTCTTCTGAGGAAGAAGATAATCAAGAAGAGGAAGTTAGAAGCACTAGAGCTGGGGATGGAAATAACCAGATTACTGAGGACGAAAACTATTCCAAAGAGCAATATCCACCGGCAGATGAGAAGTACAAATGGCTAGAAGACCGACTTAAGACTGTAGAGATCCAAACAGTTTCTGGTTTGGACTTTGGAGATTTGGGTCTGGTCCCAAAGGTGGTCATTCCCCACAAGTTCCAGATCCCTGTATTTTCCAAGTATGATGGCGTCTCCTGTTTAAAGATGCATCTGAGGTCTTATGTTCGCAAGATTTAACCACACACCACTGATAGAAAGTTATGGGTTCATTTCTTCCAAGAGAGCTTATCTGGGACACAGTTGGAATGGTTCTATCAACTAGAATGGACTAATATCAACACATGGGAATATATGGCTGCTGCCTTCTACAGACAATACTAGTACAATGTTGATCTTGCACCAACTTGCTTGCAATTACAAAATATGATAATGGGTTCAAATGAAGGCTTTAAGGAGTATGCTCAAAAATGGAGGGACCTGGATGGAAGAGTGCAACCCCCATTGACTGACAGAGAATTAGTGGACATGTTTATGGCAACCTTGACTGGTCCATTCTTTAATTTGGTGATTGGGAGTTCCTCGTAAGGGTTTACTGAATTAATCTTGACTGGTGAGCGAGTTGAAAGTTGTATCAAAAGCGGAAAAATCCCCATGGCCTCAACCTCTACTACTGTAAAGAAGTCATTTGTTGGTAAGAAGGAAACTAATGATGTTTATGGACAAAGGAGCCGTATTAAGAACGATCGTCGTCAGTCGGTAGGAGTTGTATTGATTTCAAATCCAACCCCAGTTCAACAACCACAATAATCGAACAATCAGCAAAGGCCTGATGTCTCGAGGAGGAAATTCACTAGAATGAACATGCCACTGTCTCAAGCTTTACAACATATGTTGAAGGAATATTTGGTAAAACTGTGAGACCCTCCTCCAAATCCCAATACCGCCTCTCTCAAATATAACCCGGATGTGAAATGTGCCTATCATTCAAATAGTCCTGGCCATGACACCAAAAATTGTTGGGCGTTGAAGAATAAGATACAAGATTTGATTGATAACAAGGTGATCGAGTTTGACCCTCCACAGACCCATAATGTCATTACTACTCCAATGCCCAATCATGGTAAAGGTGGCAATTCCATTGACGATGTCTCCTTTGTCTCCACCATTGATGATTTGACTACTTTGTTATTGATCGTTAAGAAGAATCTATTGAGAGCCGGTTTATTTCTTGGCTGCCCTAAAAATTGTTACCATTCTACTTCCCAATTTAATGATTGTATGTGGCTAAAGAAAGGTATCCAACGCCTGATTTATAGCCATGAAATTCTATTCTAGAAAACTCTATCCATGAAGAGTTTACCTGAAAGTATACCTCAAGATTTTTCCATAATCACAATTTCCAATACTCCTATTAGGATCACCTCTAAAGGCCCTATAAGGATTCCTGCTGAGCCAAGAGTGGCTCCCCTGATTATCACTACACCGGGGCCAGTCCCCTATTCCTCAGACAATGTTGTGCCTTGGAAATATGGAGCAGAAGTTTATTATCACGACGTCAAGCAAGAGCCATGGATTATTGAAAATAAAGAGCCTGAAATTACAAACATTGCTAGAACTAGTGAGGTCACTAGGACAAGAAGGGTCTTCTCTTCAGAGATCTCTCCTCCAACAACACTTGTTCACATTCACACAAAAGAATATAAATACTAAAAAGTCGTGTAATGAGACTTGAAATCAAGACCTTCCACTTGCTAGCCTTACTCTCTTACCAAATATGTTATGCCATTTTATTTGAGACAAAAAGGCACATAGAATCATATGAAGGTGGGGAAATATTTTGCTATTTTAAAAATACAAATAATTTAAAGTAAATTATTATATATTTTAAATAAGCAAAAATAAATTATTGTTAAACCAAATGTGAGTAATATCCAAAAAATTTATGAAACCAAATTTAAAAATAATTTGAATATTTTAAAAATGAGGCGGGCAAATTTGGAGTATAACAACTGTCCCTATTTAATTTCTCTTCGATTGAAGAGTGTGAAATACGAAGAGAAAAGATATAAGGAGAACCCCAAAATTTGATCAAAAGATTATAAGGATACATTGTAAATCATACTCAAGAGAAAAGATAAGGATAAACTGTAAAGTATACCCAAAAGCACGTAAAAATAGGCAGGGGTGATGCCGTCATCCCATCAACAGTAGAGTAAAGAGTATGATTGAACTAGATACGATGATGCGGATAACTCGCCAATATCTAGAAAAATAGTTGTAGATTTTTGCATACTTACCATAATCTAGGAAGTAAACACAAGTTTGAAAATTGACTTACTAATGCTTCGAGACTAACATAGTAAGCTATAACACAAATTTCATATACTCATCGCAACCTAGTGGATGAACAAAACAAAGTTTGAAAGTCCATTTCCACATAGAGACTACCGCAATGAATTATATCGCAGAGGGACAAATAACTTATTGCTTCTTCGAGACTAACGCACTGAGTTATATCGCAGATTTCTTACATCTACTACAACCTAGGGAGTAAACGATACAGATTGAAAATAGCTTACTAACGCATAGAGACTAACATATTAAGGCATTGCTAGTGTACTTATCATGACCTAGAGGATAAATACCACAAAGTTTGATAACACGTTGACGCTTCGAGACTAACACAACAGATTACATCATAATTATTACATATTCACCACAACCTAGGGGAAAATAACACAATTTCAATAATCCACTGATGCTTCGAGACTAACATAATAAACTATATCATAGATTCGCATATCTATCACAACCTAGGGGATAAATAATACAAATATAGGTTTGTGTATTTATCACGACCTAGAGGATAAATAACACAAACTTGATAATTCATCGCTGCTTAGAGACTGACACAATGATTTATATCGCATATTTCCGCATACCCTTGATTAAACGAAACTTTGAAATGTGATACAAGTTGATTGAATATCATAATGATCACCCCTTATTAATAGGATGCCCCTATGATCACTAGTCTTGCTTCTAATCATATGGCTCCTCTTAGATATTTTTCACCTAGTCAATAAGATCTTCATGTGATATACCCCTATGATCATTAGTCTTGCTTATGATTATAGGGTTCTTCTTTAGATGTTTTTCCCCTATTTAGGATTTTCTTGGAAAGGATATTTTTTACTAAACCAAATATTTTTGAGATCTCCTTGATGCTAAATATTGATCCGCATATAAAATTGTACATTGTGAAAAGTAATTCTTAGTGATGCACATGCACGCTTTGAAATCGAAGTTTATTATAGAATGGATGATTAGAGATGAAGATTCGAAGAAGCAAAGTGGTTAGCAATAATTTTAACAAACATAGGAGTCGGGTTTACACAATTTTGTCGAGTATGCTTTCATAGTTAACCTTGCTTCAATTAGGACTTTTGAATATTGTAACGTGACCATGGTTCATGGTTTAAGAAATAAAGGATATAAGGCTCGAAATTTTTTTATCCCACCCCATTCTCCTTGATGTTCTCAAATCCTAAGTTTAATTAATCAAACAGATGCGTTTAGTCTGCAAGAGAATTTTCGTAGTCATAGTGATGGTGATAAGCATTGGTAAAGATCCAAGCACCGATGAAAAACATTGATAAGATCCAAGCATTGATGAGAATCCTTGATGATTCTTGAAGTGGAGGTCACAAGATTGTTGTTTAATTTATTTCCAATCCCTTATTTTTACGTGCGCCGATTCTTTTGAATTTCGGTCCATCGGGATACCCTAACTTTTCCCTAAGTAAAAAATTTTGGATTTCTTTTCTTTGACTTAGCAGACTTTCTTTTATTTTTAATTTTTTTTGTAACATTTGTGACTGTCATGCTGATTGTTTTAAGCTTCGTCTTCATAGTTTCCTCGATCTTGAATGATGTAGCGAGGAAGAAGACGTCATGGAGTTTATCTTTATTGATTCCTCAATCTTGGATGATGAATGCGAGGAAAACGATGTGCTTGAACATTTCGCTTAGATTTTCTTGATTCTCTTGAGATCAGAATGCATCATTGAATTAATTGAAAGACTACCCTGCCCCAGATTAAAATTAAGGCTTTTTAGAAAATAGAACAAAACTCCAACTCATGGCTCGAGGGGTTAACTACGGATTAACTTTCTTATTTCTCCATTGTTTAGGAATTGAAACAATGCCTTACATCGTCATCTCGGTCTTACATTGAAATCACACGTCAACCAAATTTAGTTATTTTAGTTTTCACCATTTCCCCTCAAAATTTGTTAAAGGTGAAAGATGGAAAAGTTAAAAGTGAAATGGAAAATTCGTTGATCATATATGGAAAGGGATGAAAGAGTGAAATGAATGGATTAATTTCAAAAACATGCATGCTCATTTCATTTGAATCACTATTCAAAAGATACAAATTTACACCAAATACAACTTAGCAAATTGAAAATTACAATTTGAAATTGATAAAGTCTATATGGAAGAGCTTATTTGTTGATCCACTTGACGTTAGGAGAGCTTTTGGATTTTCTTGGATTTGTAGAAGTATGGGGTGATATTTGAATTTTCTTTGGGCATACCAACTCTTCCTATATGGATGTTGCTCTTTATGGGGAGGGATCACCCATGGTGGTGGCATTTGAGGCGTTGTATAAGCCTTTGGCTTGTATGAAGAAGGGTTGCCTTATATCCACAATAAGATTTGTAGGACCATGCTCTATTGAATCTCCAATGTTTGACCTCTCCTTCACAAATATAGGATTTTGTTGAATCCCTTCACAACCTTCTTGAAGCGTGCTTGAAATTTTCTCTTGAGTATTGGGAAATCTTCTAACTGGATGACAACGACCAAGGGCGAAGGTGGAAATGCATATACAAATGTATGAATGTACGGAAACGCATGGGTATGCAAAAATATTTTTTTTAAGGGTATGCGAAAATATTTTCATGGAGACACAATGTAATGCGAAGTTAGAACGAAGACAAACCTAAGGACAACCTATACGAATTATGACAGACACAAGGAACTCCTTAAGAATTATTGACTATGAGAGACGAATAGGAATCCATACAGGTTAAGGATTATAATAGAGGGATAAGAATTCCTACAAGCTAGGAATTGTGATAGACCAATGGATATTTGAGATGAAGGTTTGACTGAGGGTATATCATGGAAGAGAGCACATGATGACCGGTCAGCAGTCACCAGATCCCATGGCCTGCTAGAGGCCACGTGGCGTGCATCGGGGAGGACGTCCTTCTTAGGGAGGTTCCATATGGAGAACAATATCCTAAGGTTCTATGGATAGAGACGGATAAAAGGGATCCCTACCGGTTATGGATTATAACAAACAAAGAAAATTCCTACAGGCTAGGGATTAAGATTTTTAAAAGTAAATCCCTATTGGATAGAGATTATGATAAACCAAAGAAAAACCCTTACAGGTTTAGGGTAGTGAATACCCTATACCGGTTTTGGGGATAATAGAAATGGGATTATAAAAGGTATCTTTAGTTGGTAGGTTTCTAGTTTCGTCCTATGGACATTCTACCTTTCTCAAAAGGTGGTTTATTCCTAAGGGTGTCATGGGTAATACCTAATAGAAAAGGAACAAGGGTCTCCCTTAAGTGGAGCTTCATTGTAGACCGAAACTTTAGTCTCTTAGGTCGTATAAGGTGTCACCATGAGATTTTGTTTTAGGGTTATACAAAGAGTCATAAGTTTCATTCTAAAGTCCTATCCCCCAAAACACTAGCTCTTGAGACATATTCCTTTTTTGGAATTCCACCGACTCTAGGCGAAGTCGTCACAAAAACTCATAGGGATGATATATCCCCTTGGCCAATAGAAGATCCTTCTTTCTAAGGTTTTGAAAATATTTTCGAAATTAAAAATCCCACCAAAAATATAATGATGATAAATAATAAAGATAATATAACCATAAATAGATAAATAAATAGAATAAATAAATAAAAATAAAACAAAAAATAGAAAAACCCCAAAAACCCTAAACCTAAAAAGAGAGAAGGTTCTAAACCCTAGGGTTGAGTCTCAGGCAGAGTCGCCAGTTGTCATAACCGGTAAAAAATAATGAGTCGCCATCACTACTTTTTATCCTAGCGATGGGTGAATAATGGAATAACCCTAAATTGATACAAATATTCTAAGTTCTTGATTCACTTTAGATGAAGGGAAGGCGTTAGGCACCCTTCATCCACCTTATTCTCAAGGAAGTCCTAAGGTTTAGGTTAAAAGAGTAAGATAAGCTTTTCAAGGGTTATTAATATATTTGAGAAAAAAGGATTTTAGTTTTTTTATTAGGGGAAAAACGGGTTTTAGTATTTTAATTAAGGGAACTCTCCTTGGTTTTTAAGTTGCGTGCCTACATATCCTCTTATGAGGAATCAGAGTCTCAATTCGTAGTTCGTAGGTGTTTGTTTAGTTTTTTTATGGATTATGAAA
This sequence comes from Vicia faba, assembly GCA_948472305.1. NCBI lineage: Eukaryota > Viridiplantae > Streptophyta > Magnoliopsida > Fabales > Fabaceae > Vicia > Vicia faba. The sequence continues at coordinate 341,572,301 of OX451736.1, forward strand.
ATGTTTTAAATTAATCCTTGAACCAAGTCTGGGTTAAAAGTAGCGGAATCGTAGACGCAGTTTGCAGTTAATATAAAATAAATTCACACTCCTTTTTTGAAAAAATAAATAGAATTTGAAATTTAGTTAGTAGAAAAAAGTTAGTATTTGATGGGTTAGCTATTTTAAATGTGTATGCAACATGAGAAAATAAATTTGAATGAACAAAAAGTTTAGTGCAATTAAAAATAGGATTATTGTTTTAAAAATAGTTTATTAATAAATTAATATTTTATAATTTATTAAAAAATATGTTAAATATTTTTAATAAAAAAATCTAATAACTATTTAATAATTATGCAAAAATTATTTAATGCAAAAATGCAAAAACGATATGATATTTAAATAAAAATAAGAAAATAAGATCAATAAAAACAAGAAAATACAATTAAATAAATAAATTTATTAATTTAATTAAAGAGTGTGCAAGACTAAAATTTGGGGGTGTACTAGAAAAATATTTGGACTCAAAGAAATTTTGAGCTCAAATGGCGGGGGGGGGGGGGGGGGGGGGGGGTGTTTTATAACTAGGAAGTAATTTATAGGGGTGTGAAAAGTATGGATCCAAGTTCAGAAATTAAACTCGACCTAATTTATATAGGAGGGGGTGTATATTACTTAGGATAGTAATTTCTGGGGTCTGAGTAGAAATGGGTTTGAGGTCAAATTTATTTCTAAACGAATCTAAATACCTTCTATAAGGTAAGTAATTAATTAAATATAATTAAGTTCCATAATAATAATATAAAAATAAAAAACAAAAACTAAAATTGAAAACAACTTATAAAGTGAGGGGAAACCACTTACTACACGAATGTCTGAAAGAAGCTGATCTTTTAGTTATCTATCCGGAGAGACAATTGAAAAAAAGAGCTCATGGGTGTTTGTTCTAAGGCCATTGTATGTTCAAGACAATGATCCAAATATTGTTGACAATTGTTGATTCTCTAAATGATTGTTGATTTTCTAAATAGTTGTTGATAAAAAAATTTTAGGTATTCTGTTTAAAACCCTAAAATAAACAAAAAAAATTGCGCAGAAAGAATGTTTGTGAGAGAGATAGAAAATTATTGATGGAAAATTATGGTGAAGAGATCCATATTTATAGAATTAAAAATTAGGTTAAAAACACTAAAAAGTAAATTATCCAACATCAAAAGTCCAAGTTTTATAGATTGTATCTTAGTCAGCAAGTCTACAAACTCTGACCAATGAGAAATCAATTTTATCAACATGTGACCAATCAGAAAGTGACAAGTCATGTGATTTTGTTGTTTTTATATTTTATATGATTTTTGGTTATTTTTTAATTGAAAATTGAAAAAAAGTGAAAAAACTATTTTTCAAAAATTTATTAATTAAAAAATAAGAAAATAATAATTTAATAATAAAAAAGTGATTTTTTTAGAAGATTTATATCAATTGAGACTTGATTGAAATTTGGAGGACAAGATTATGAACCTAGACACTTTTGTGATTTTTTCTCAATATTGTGATTGATTTGTTGATTAATAAAAATTAATTTTGAAAGATTTCAATTATTTTTACCATCTAGACTATTAAGTGTATAAAATCAAAGATTTAAAAAATAAAAGAAAATAATTTTAAAATACACCTAAAATAGAAAATGAAAATAATAATTAAATAATTGAAAAATGACTTTTTTTTATCCTTTTTATTAAAAATACACAAAAGAATATAAATACCAAAAAGTAGAATAATGACACTTGAACTCAAGATCTTCCACTTGCAAGTCTTGTTCTCTTACCAACTGTGTTATATCACTCTATTCAAGATAAAAATGCACATAGAAGTATATCAAGGTGGACAAATATTTTGCTATTTTAAAAATACAAATAATTTAAAGTAAATTATTATATATTTTAAATAAACAAAAATAAATTATTGTTAAACCAAATATGAGTAATATCCAAAATACTTATGAAACCAAGTTTAAAAATAATATGAATATTTTAAAAATGGGGAGGGAAAATTTGGGGTATGACAGGAGGCAATTTGTAACCCTCCCCAATTCCCCGTGCAATAATATAGTATAATCAGAATAAAAATATCATGCATATCAAAAGAGGATGTCACATGTATTTCAAAACCAACACAAATACACCAGTCATGCTCATAACACACATTTAAAATCATGTTCCATATACTAACACATATGCATATCACAACAGGATAATCCTCTTTACAAAATTATACCAATAATTGAATCTCATAATTATAAATAATGTAATAAAACATTAAGCACTAAATGTCACTCATCACATAATCTCAAATACAATATAAAATAAAAGAGAGTATATCAAACATGTCTTAAAACAACATGAGTTCAAATGTTTCCCCATGTTACATAACCATAGCATGACTCACTACTTAAATACGAATAAACAAAGACCTAGCTCTTCCGATTAATCCTCACAAGAAGCACCACTACCTTCAGTACCTAAGTGATGTCATATAAAATATTATTTTAACAAAAGGGTGAGAATTCACATTATTATAGAAATATATAATAATAAGTAATACGTAACATACTATTGTACTCTAAAATTTTCCCTCTTTTTTCTCAAGATATTTCTCACAAAGATCTTCAATAGCTCAAACTTGCACAAGTGTTGACCAGGTCAAATCATCTTCTAAACATTGATGCCTCAAAATTAGAGTTTTGATTTTCACAAGGAAAAATTAGACTTATAATACCTCAAATGACTTTCATGGATCATTATAGACCTCCAAGAATACTCATGTCAAGTTTCAAGCCTTAAATCACATTTTGCTCAGTCAATTACTCAGATGACTGAAAATCAACTGTATTGAGTAAATAAAGTCAAATGTGATCAACTTATAGTCAAACTTCATAATTTTTGGCCAAAATCAAAATTTCAAAGTCATATTCATCAATTAATCAAGGTCTCATCACAATTCCCCAAGAAACACAATCAAATCATCAAAAGGTTAAAATGGTTAAAATTAGGGTTTTGACTGTATTTGACTGATCAATAATTTTTGACCTAATGCATGATCTAATGGCTTGAAGCATAACCTCAAGGATTAAAAAACAATATGTTGACCTAATTTCATGGATCAAAACATTCCTAAAGATCAATGAATTGATATTTGAAATTTGATCAACTGATGAAAAGTCAACTGATGCACAAAAAGTTAAACTTTGACTTTTGATCATAATTTGATCTCAAAGATCACAATTCACCAATACATTCAAAAATATGAAGTTTGATCATCAAGAAATCAAGAAAGTCAAAAGTCAATGTGAAAAGTCAAACTTTTGAAGACTTAGAAATTTTTCTAAGTGTTTTACACATGATTATTTCATTACTTCATGCCATTTTTTCACCAAGATGAAAGATGATTCAAAGAAAACTTTCATCATGAAAGTTGTAGATCTTGATGAGATCTACAAATTTTGTTTTCTGATCAAGTCCTAGAAATTCTTGGATTTTGAGTTATGAATCCATGAAGTCATGCACATTTTATAAAAACTTAGTGAAAAATTGACCTAGTTTAGGCAGATATTTGTCCCAACTTCATGGCTATTTCTCACATTGTTCCAGTTTGATTTTTCAAAAAAGGAAAATATAAAAGTTGTAGAGGATGTTCCAAGATTTTCAAAATATCCAAGAACTCAGTGAGATCATTTTTGAGATAGGAGAATCGAAGAGGAGAAGTTGGGCTTTCAAACATGAATTACAAGGCACTTTTCATGAAGAACACTTGACCTAAACCATACGTATGTTGCATAACATCACTTTGCAGGCCTTTTAACTTGCAAATCACTCCTTAATTTAATGTTTACACAACTGATTGATCAATTGTCCAATTGATTCAAGCATTGTCCAAAGCAATTTGCTATTTTATGGAGAAAGTTACCACTTTCATTCTAATAAAGAAAGCCTTTATGCAAAGTCAACTTCTTGAGCTCCCAACTTGTTCATATGAGTACAATAAATGTCAAAGCTAGAAGAAACATGTCTAGAACTTCTAACAAACTCTGACTATGCTTGTACTATGCCTTGAAACCATGTTTTCCACTTTTCTTCAAAATCAAGCAACCTAGACACAACTTGAGATCTCACACATATGTTAACTTCAAGACCTTTAACCATTTTATTATATTTAAAGAGACTATTTGAAACAAAAGGCACAGGTTTACAAGCCCCAAAATTCCCTCAAGCATTCTGCAACACAGAACTGGCCAAAAACTCCATTTTTGAGCTTCAAACTTGAAACTCAAAATCCACTCGTGCGTATTGACTTTTAATCATCTAAACAATTCACATACCTCATATACAAGTGATCCAAGTCCCGGTTTCTTGAATGTAATCACTCCATCATCATCCACCATTTCCAAAACTGAAGCTTACAACTTGACTTGAGTAGGGAGTTTCAGCCATCCTCAAAGCAAAGTAGGAGTTGGAATACACTCAAGGAGGTACATGCAAGCTAAACAGATTCTTAGGACCCTTAAAGCTTGCTCAAACTCCATACATGAATCCATCTGTAAGAGGTAAGTTTTCTAACTTCAATATCTTGATACATGCATCCTTTGTGCATACATTCTGAAGTAAAAATGTAGAGATCATTTCCCTAAAGCTAACCATGTCCATAGTTTTCATTTATATTGATTGTTCATAGAGAATTTTAGATTTAAACTTTCTAAAAAAATTATGTTTTAATTTAGGGCCAATAAAATTAATCTTCATCTTTGAATTTTAGCTTACATAAGTTATATGGTTGGATTCGTGGTGAAAAATTACACATGTTTCATGTTTACATTTTTTAATTTCATTGAGAAATGAGTGAGATACGAAATTCAAAAATGGTGTTTCAGTCATGGGCGCAAGGAAGAAGATGAATTCCTCTTAGGACTTGTTTTATTTTATATATTTATGGATTCAGTTTAATAAACAGATGTATAGCCACCCTAGTGGTAAATCTCGCACCTGTTAACCATTGGAACCTGGGTTCGAGCCCGAGTGGTACCATTTTTCTTTTTCTTGCTTTATTTTTACAGATTATATGCAAGTAAAGTTCCAGCGCGCATGGTACACCTCATCCCTCAACCATCTGATTGCAAAGCAGCCAAATCCAACATTCTAAAGCATGTGACCATGATGCACTCTCAAAGGCTGCCCATATTGGACGAGCAAACAGGCGCATGAGCCTCCTTGGTTTGGGCCTTCCATTTGTTTTTTTTGCTATGTTTCACCCCCTGATTACTTACTTATTCATACGCAGGCCCATTCATTTTATTTTATTTTATTTCTGATTCAGACAAAAATCTAACTTAAGCCTGGACTCCCTTTTTCTAACTTTTAACCCCATTTCTACTTTTTAACAGCCAGCCTAATATTTTTGTTTTTTTTCATATATTTCTTTACTTTTATTTATTTACTATTTTCATTAACCAAAAATATAAAGTTACTTTTTTAAAATAATTTCCTAATTTTATTTTGCTCTCAAGGCTTGGTTCCTAGGTTTTGTTCCTATATTTGGTTCCTAGGTTTTGTGTTTCCATATGTATATATTTACTCTATGTTTTTGTCAATATTTTGGCTAAAAAGGGGGATTAAAGTGTTAGTCTTTTGTGTCTCCTGATGTTACATCACATGTCTTGATATTGTTGATTAGTATTGTGATAGGACTGTATGCTACTACTTTTGGGAGAATAGCAGTTTGTGGTTGCTTGTTGTATGCAACTGTTAATGGAGAGAATGATAGTTTGTCATGCACTGAAGCTGATGCTTCTACTATGTCTTCTGCTGCACATGCTCTGATTTGTGGGTTTTTCCTTGAGGGGGAGGACTGATTCTGTATGACAGGGGGAGTAATAAACATGTCTGATTGTACAAGCTTTTTAGTTGTGTTGTGTTTTTACAAATTATACATGTATTCATGTAACCCGTGTTTATGGTTTTATTCCTCTCTCTAGGTTTTTGTACAAAGGTTGTTTTAACTAAAATTTGCCAAAATGGGAGATTGTTAGGTCTGTGATTTTATGGGTTGACAATAATTTTTGTAAAACAAAGAGTTGGCAATAATTTTATCAAAACATGTTTCATTTGTAAAACATGTATTACAACCTAATGTTGAACAAGATGTCATAACATCTTGACCAGCTAGTACAATAGAGTATGCTGGTACTTTATTTGATAAATGTTCTATAAAATGTTGTAACATGTTACAACAGAACATCATGACAGTATAACAGGCTGATATCCTTGAAGAATAGATTGAAAAATATGAGTTTCTAGAGGCTTCTAGTACTCATAAAAGGCGCATGCAATCAAGGTTTTTTTAGGAATAATTGCATATTTGATTTGTTTCATAAAAAGGATCTTTGAGACTTTTTAGGAAATATTTGAAAGATTTGTTTTTTGTTTCTGTTTTTATGGAGAATATTCCGCATGGATTTAAAACTAAAAATTAGATTTTATTGGAGAGTCCAAGCCTACATCAAATGTCTATTTAAGGGGACTTACTAAACCTAGTTTTTTAAGCATTGTTTTTATTATAAAACCTTGTGAAAAATAAGTGTTTAGGGTTTGAGAGTCCCTTAGGTTTTTTGTGTGTTCTTTGCATGTCCTCATATATATATTTTGATACATTGAGTTGACTGATTTTTACTTGTCGATCAAGTTATTATTCTCCTCTAAGATTTTAAGTGAAGAGTTTAGTATTGCTTTTATTTAAGATTTTAAGCAAAGAGTTGGGTATTGTTCTTAGTTAAGATTTTAAGTTAACTAAGTGTTTTTTATTAGAATTGTGATCTTTTATTTGGTTTCTTTTGATACATTCACTGGATTAAGACTGTTTGATATCACTGCTGTGGTTGGTTTTGAGAGGGGTTCTCATATCTACAAGGCTCCTAGGTAGAAGTTGCATTGGGTAGGGATTAAGTGAGAAGTTGTAAATTGGGATTGTTTATGCTTCAAATTGATACTACTTGTAGTGAATTTCCTTCCTGGCTTGGTAGCCCTCAGAGTAGGTGATTTGCACCAAACTGGGTTAATAATGATTGTGTTCTTTAAGTTTCTGCAATTTATCTTTCTCCATAATCTTTCTGTTTTTAGCAAGTCTGTTTTCTGCCAGCAGATGTTATAACATTTTTCTTGACATTGTGTGTTGTTTAGACATATATATTGACTTCTATTATTGAAAGTTCTAAAATTTTAAACCATGTTCATATAAATCGTTTCGACAAGATCATTTCATTTCTAGAGTTCAAGGAGGAGAGGAATATGTTTGTATCTACTAAGCAGATAGACGAGTATATGAAAGATAATGCGATGGTGTTTATGGTGTTAACTTTGTTGGATGCTTAGAGCACATGAGTAATTAGTGAATTGCCTATTGTTTGTGAATTCCCATAAGTGTTTCCTAAAGTCATCAATGATTTACCACCAGAGCGTGAGGTGGAGTTTGCAATCGACTTAGTACCAGGTACGAGTCCAGTGTCAACGGCTCCGTATCAAATGTCTGATGTAGAGTTGAGTGAGTTAAATAATAATCTGGACGATTTACTTCAGAAGAAGTTTATTAGGCCTAGTGTCTCGTCGTGGTGTGCACCAATGTTATTGGTGAATAAGAAGGACGATAATATGCATTTTTATGTTGACTACCGGCAGCTGAATAAAGTCACTATCAATAACAAGTATCCACTTACGAGAATTGATGATTTGATGGATCGATTAGTAGGTGCTTGTGCCTTAAATAAGATTTATTTGAGATCAAGATATCATCAGATTCATGTGAAGGTTGGGGATATTCCAAAGACTACATTCAGAATGACGTAGGATCGTTATGAGTATTCAGTGATGTTGTTTGGTGTCTCTAATGCTCCTGGTGTGTTAATGGAGTATATGAACATAGTCTTTCATCTGTATTTGAATAAGTTTGTGGTAGTTTTTATTGATGATATTTTGATTTATTCGAAGACTGGTGAAGAACATGTCAAACATTTGAGACTTGTATTGGAACTATTGAAAAATAAGCAAATATATGCTAAGTTGTTCAAGTGTGAGTTTTGGTTAAGAGAAGTGAGTTTTCTCAGTAATGTGATTTTTAGTGGAGGCATTATTTTTCATCATTCGAAGGTCAAGGTTGTGTTGCAGTGGGAGATCCCAAAGTCTATCGCTGAAATTCAAAATTTTCTTAGATTAGCTGGTTATTATCGAAAGTTCATTGAGGGTTTTTCTTAGTTGGAACTGTCGTTAACTCAGCTAACTAGGAAGGGTCAGGTATATGTGTGGGATGTAAAATGTGAAAAGAGTTTCAAGGAGTTTAAGAAGAGGTTGGCGTTGGCTCCAGTCGTTACTACAAAACGTGCAAGCAACAATGCCCAATTCACGACGGTTCTTCCAACACCGTGGTGCCATCTCTAAACCCACGATGCTAACATTTTATTTTATTTTTTTAACTAAAAATCGTTAACATATAATAATGGTTGCAGCCATAACCGTAGTTATAGAATCCAGGCTTTCTTGGGTTCGAAACTTAGTGCCCTTGTTATTCTTTTAACGTTAAGGAACATCTTATTTTATTTATATTTATATATAAAATAAAGGGTTACGACCATAGTGGGAAACTTTAACCATTGTGAGTATATTTATATATAAGTGAATTAATTCTCCTTCTTTCATAATAGAGTCGTATCTATCACAACAAAACCCTAGATCCCATTTTTTCTCTTCTTCTTCTTCATTAACATTCCTATTCTATAGTATATTCTTCAATCTTATTCTTCTTACGTAAATGTATTCTTCTTTTTACTTATTCTCTCGTTTTCGTGTATGTTGTTGTTATATTTCACTTGGTTTTCCTATTAATTTCTTCTTGTTAGATAGGTTATGGCTCTTTTTTCTTGTATATTGTTCTATGTTGTTGTTGCATGTTATGTTGTTGACAAATAAGTTTGCAGTTTCACATGTTGATACTTTTCATGGTGTTTGTAGTACTCAAGAAAAGTGAACGAAGAAACAACAACAATAACAAAATTCATGTAGTTTTAGAAGCTATGAAAATAAATATAATAAATATGAAGCTATTGTATTAACTTTATCCACCTTATATTTCTTCTTCATGGCTTCACAAACTATATGAACCCCATATGGGGATGATGATGGTGGTAGCAAGTGTACGGTATGAGTTGAAAAATAGTTTTTCATGTACAGCTAGAAAGTGTTTATGGTTCTTTACTTGTCACTTAAAGCTTCAAGAAATGGTTAGTTGTCAGTTCTTCCAATCCATGTAAATCAATTTGATGTTTTTGTTGATAAATTTTGTTAGTGAGTTTGTTATATCATATGAGATTGCTTGTTTCACTAACCCCTCATTGAACTTGCACTCACTTAAAAAGATTTATAAGATGATAATAATAAAAAAAGTTATTCTTGAAAATAAAATTAGACGATCCAATATTTTTTCAAATTGCATACATCTTGTAAATCATAATTCCCTCTTTAGCATATAAAATTTCACTCAATTCTTCAAAACAATGTTCATAAATGGATGCCAGTCTGGATCTTTCACACAAAACTTGATGTTTGAAAAATAAAGTAGAAAAGAAGAGGAAAATAAATTTTATGTAAAAGACTCAGAATGACATCCATTTATTAATATTACTTTGAAGAATTTGGGATTGACTCAAATACAATAGGCTAAAAGAGAAAATCATGATTTACAGGATGCTTGCAATTCGAATCTAATAAGTTGTTTTTCAGGAATAACTTAATTTTTATGATTATTGTCTCAAAAATATATTTGAATGGTTATATATGGTTAATGAGGTGCAGGAAAAAATAAGCAATCTGTAATACGGTGGGAGAACTGACTTTTTTATTTTATCGCAAATGTTGCGGTTAACATGAGTCACCACCGACTTTTCTTTTATCAAATATTTAGGAAAGGCGAAAAGAACATGAAAGACCTTTGATAAATTTTGATTTTGGGGGGTAAGTTATGAAAAGGGAAGGTGTTAGCATCCTTTTCATCTGTAATTATCTACGAACTCTTAATTGCATAACTCACTTTTGAAAAACTTTCTTTGTGTGTGTGTAATTTGTTTGAAAATATTTTGAAATGCCAATGTAAGGCTAACTTTATAATAATTCTTGTATCAGTCCTCAAGAATGTATACAAAGAGTTTCTAAAAATATTTGTTTTGAAACTGATGTGTAATGTATTTGTTTGTGAAAAAGGTCGTGAGCAAGCATTAAGAGTTCTTACCCACTAAGATCTTTCTTGTTATTTTCCTTCTCCTTTGGAGATAGTACTATCCATACCATTAGCTGGTAGGTAGCCCTATCTATTGGATGTGAAGGGACAGGCGTAAAGGTGCAAGAGAGGTTACCCTAAAGGTGCAAGTGTTAAGACTGTGTTAATTCAATTATTTAATCTTGGGAATTAGGGTTTTCTAGATTGCTTTTAGTCTTGCCATACAAACCCTAATTACTAACAATTAGATATATACAGAAGATTAAAGAGCGGAATATAAAGTGCGGAAAATTAAACCTAAGCTATTACATCTTGTGAGCAGTTACATAATTAGAAAAAATGCGAGAAAATAAATCTACGCTATTACAATTGAGAGTGCGACCTATACAGTTTTCTAGGAAATAAGAATAATGTTAGAAAAATGTTAAATATTTTTTTGTGTTTTTATAGAAAATAATTTAATGTTAATGAATATTAATTAAAACCTAATTATTTCTAATTAATTTTAATATTGAGAAAAAGACAATTAATTAATAAATTAATAAATAAAATATGTGAAAAAATTAATTACTAACTAGAAAAACCTAATTCAAATTTGTTATTATTTTGAAATTTTTTTAAGGTTAATGGTTAATTAGAAAGGAATTAATTAAAAAAAATAGAATGAAAATAGGGTTAGTAAAATAAGAAAACAAAATGCATGGAGTGAGAGTTGAACCCACACTCTTGAGGTTACAGGTCTGCTTTTCTACCATTGCGTCATGCGCTGGGTTTGTGTTTGAGAATAGGAATGAATCAACATATGATGAACCTGCTTTGTATCCTGGAAAATAAAAGAAAATTTGCACAAGGGTTGCTCAAACCCATGCTCTCACACATAATGACCACTCTCACCACTGGGACACTTGTTGTTGCGCGTTAGTACAATCATCATCATTCAATATAATATAAATAAAAATCAAATTCAATTAAAACAATCATGCACGTAGTGGTGAGGCCAGGTTTTTATTTGAATCAACCAATCACATTTCTCCTCTCTGCCATGCAAGCCCTACCGGAGTCAACTAAAACACACTAATGTTGGAGTCAAACTCCGGTCGTCTTCTCCGGCAGCCTCAAAACTCAACCTACGAAAACAAAAAGAATCAAAGACCAAGAGGGGCCGTGTCCCCCTAATTTGGACCTCCTGAATCCATTGGTGATCTTATTTTGTCCTAAAAATGCCTGTAACGTGAGATTCGATGAAAATATTTCAAACTGCCCTAACAATGGCAGATCTCTATTCCTACGTCAAAGCTTGCAAATGATGCATCAAAACAGTTCCACACATCAATATGAACATGAATTTATGCATCAAATTTATTTAAATTGAATGAATTAAAGTTTGAAATTCAAGAATGTTACCAAACTAGTGATGTTGAGGTATGTTGTTCTGGCGTGCTTCAAGCTTCGGTGATGATTAAAATGAGTTCCTGGAGTCTACAAGAAGCTTGCTTGATGCTTGGAATGGACTGAAAATGGCTGCACATGAGGGTTTGAGTTTGCCCTAGTTCTTGAAAAAACTTGAGATTTTTAGGGTTCTTCTTGTGACAGCCTTGTGTAGTTTTTGATGTCTGAATGTGTTGAGTATATATAGAGGAAAATATTAGGTAAAGTGGTGGGCTTGGACATCTCATGAAATCATATCTTTGATTTTGTTTGAAAATAAGTTCAAATCTTCCAAAACCAATAAAAACTTGTGTCAATCATAGGCCACACGGTTTCTTCAGCTTCAAGGTAGATTTTTGGGCCTCTAACATGATTAAAACAAAAGCCACACGCCTTGGTCCAACATCTTGAAAATTAATTTGATTTATTTTAAAAATATGTGAATAAAATTTAAAAAAAAGGCTATGCATGGATTATAGGTCCTCTAACATGTTATAAACATGTTTAAACTTCAAAAGTTAGGCCCATTAGCCCAAAAGTTCAAGTTTGCTCAATTTAGGTTTCATACATTTTCTTAAAATTGTCAACTTGCACCAATCATATCTCTCTCAATTTTTGTCATATGAAGATGATCTTGGACTTTTTGGAAACCTCAAAATGTCTTATACAACTTTAATGTTAGTCATTTTTTCATTTTAAGTATTTAGCTTGATGTAAATTTCTTTGACAAAATATGTCTTTTTGTTGACTTTTAAAATGACCTGTAATGTTTTGGCCTGTATCTGTCAAATGAAGCATTTTTGGCCTTGAGCTTAGAGAGAAAAGTTGTAGAGAATTGAATTTACTTTAAAATAGGCTTTGGTTGAGGAATTTATGATGAAGAATGTGAAAGTTATGCTTGGTCAAAGTTCAGTTGACTTCTCCTTAAGAAAACCCTAATTTAGTAACTTTTGATTTTTGATGAATCTTGAGTTTTCTTTATTAATCATGATCAAGCCTTGATCAAATGATGAATGTGACTTCAAAATGTTGATGTTTGACTATAGATTGGTCAAAGTTGACTTTTTGTTAAATATAGTTGATTTTCAATCATCTGGCTAATTGACTAAGCAAATTTGTGATGTAAGGCTTGAAATTTGGCATGAGGATACCTTGAGACATATGAGAAACCATGAAGTCAATTTGAGGTCTTAGAAACTAAATTTCCATTGAGAAAAAAAAACCCTAGTTGTAGGTAATTTGCTTAAGAGGAGAGTTTGTTTGGTCAACCCTTGAGTAGTCTTGAGCATTTGAGAATCCTAGGAGACCTATTGAAATAATTTGTCTTGAAAATGGGAGGGAAAATTTTGAGGTACAACGGCTGCCCCTGTTAAATCTTATTAAACTTGAAGAGTTAGATTGGCATGCCTGCCTTTTATGATCTAAAGGTTGAAGAGGATTGAACACCTAAGTGCCCAAATATTTGCACTCACATGTCCACGAAGTAACACTGTTGGTTGATTGTACTGCTTGAACGAGTCTTAAAGATGCCATTCAGAGAGGGTGATGGGACGCCATCAGAGATGGGCTTATAGATGCCATCCAAAGTAAATGTTAATAGGAGTATCAAAATAAGTCTATGCTCGATTGTATCTTAAAAAGTATACTAGAATGAGTCTGTGTCCGACTATATCTAGCAGACGTACTGGGGAGTGTCAGAATGAATCTTATGTCTCAATCGTATCTAAATGATGTTCTAGAATAAGTTTATGTCTTGACTGTATCTATGAGAGGATCAGAGCGAGTCTTCACCTGAATGTATCTGAAAAATGTATTAGAATGAGTCTATGTCTGGCTGTATCCAAAAGTGGATCAAAATGAGTCTTCGCCTGACTGTATCAGAAAAATGCATTGGAATGAGTCTACGTCCAACTTTATCCAAAAGTGGATCAAAATGAGTCTTCGTCTGACTGTATATGAAGAATGTACTAGAATGAGTCTATGTATAACCATATCTAGAAGATGTATTAGAATGAGTATATGCCCGACTTTATCCAAAAGAGTGTCAGAATGAACTTTCATCTGGTTTCATCTGACTGATGCTTTTCAGAATGAATCTATCCGATTTTATCTGAGGGTGTTGTACCCCAAAATTTTCCCTCTATATTCTCAAGACATTTCTCACAAAAGATCTCAAATGCTCAAGGATTCTTAAGACGTATTAGACAAGCTCACCTCCAAAGCCCTAAGCCTCCAAATTTGGGTTTTAATTTTCTCAAGGATAATTGGACTTTTGATGCCTCAAATGAATTTCATGGTTCATTATATTTCTTGAATATTTCTCATACCGAGTTTCAAGTCTTGCATCTCAAAATTGCTCAATGAATTGCTCAGATGATTGAAAATCAACTATATTGGGTAAAAAAGTCAATTGTGGTCAAACTATAGTCAAACTTCATGATTTTTGGCCAACATCAACATTTTGAAGTCATATTCATCAATTTATCAAGTGTTGATCACAACTTATCAAGAAAAACATTCAAATCATCAAATGGGCAAAATTGTCAAAATTAGGGTTTTGACTGAGAATGACTGATCATTGACTTTTGACAAAGTACATGACCCAATGGCTCGAAGTATGATCTTAAGGATGCAAACACAATATCTTGACCTGATTTCATAGCTCAAATCATTTATCAAGATCAATGGACTGATAGTTGAATTTTGGATCAACTGATGAAAAGTCAACTGATACGCAAAAAGTCAAACTTTGACTTATTGGTCAACATTGAATTTAAAGATCAATATTCATCAAGGTATTCAGAAATATCAAACTTGATCATCAAGAATCAAGAAAGTCAAGAAAAGTCCACAAAAAGTAAAAGTTTTTAATACTTTGAAATTTTCTAAGTGTTTTTATACTTGATAAATTCATTACTTCATGACATTTTTTCACCAAAATGCAAGATGACTCAAAGAAAACTTTCAACAAGAAAGTTGTAGATATTTATGAACTTTACACTTTTGTATTAAAGGGTTTATGTCCATAAAATTGCTTAGATTTGAAGATATAGGCTCATGAAGTTATGACATATTTCATAAAACACTTAGTGAAAATTTTAGCAAGGTTAGGCAGATTTTTTACCTAACTTCTTGGCCAATTTTCACTAAGCTCCAAGATGATTTAGCCAAAGTGGTCAACATGAAGGTTGTAGACAATGTTTCAAGCTCTCCAAAATGTCAAAGAACTTGAAGATATCATTTTTGAGCTAAGAGAATAAAAGAGAAGAAGTTGGGCATCCATTCTTGAATTACAAGTCATTTTCTTGATGAACACATAATCCAATATCAATGTTATGCTGCATAATCTTGCTTTGAAGGCCTTCTAACTTGTGTATCTACCCATAGTTAATAGATTACAAAAACTTTTGAGCTATGATCCAAGTGGTTTAAGCATTGTCCAAGTCAATTTGTCATTTTAGGGAGAAAGTTAACATTGCCATTCTTGAAAAGAAAGCTTTATGCACAAAGTCAATTCTTGAGCCTCTCACGTGTTCCCTCTGATCACACTCCATCTAAAAGGTCAGAAGCAATGTGATTAAAGTATTTAACAACTCTATGATCAAAGGTACAAGACATTGAAACTTAATTTTTCAAGAAAAATCACATGTTGAGCTTAACACGTGATTTTGAATTCTGATCAACTTGAGTTGCTCCAACCTTTCCCTATAAATAGAGACACCATTTTTCTAGCTAGGGGAAGAATTCACAAGCCTTGGAACTCCCTCAAACTCCTTGAAGTCATATTTTGCACACAAACTCCATTTTTGTGCCATTTCTGACCTTAAACCTCAAACACTCAATCGACTCTTGCGTTTTCATTTTGAATCCAAACCAAAGCTTCTATAACTCAACTAGAACCTATCCAAAGCCCCATTTCACAACTGTAACACCTCCATCACCATCCTCCATTTCCAAAAATAGAGCTCTACACATTTACTTCTCCAGAAAGATTCAAGCATTCTCAGCACAAAGTAAGCTTTGCATTATCTTCCTAGGAGTCCACTAAAGCTCTCATATCATCACAACACATCCAGGAGTGCTCAAACTTAAAACACGATTTCCAGTTTTGAGGTAAGTTTTCTCAACTTGGAACTTCTCATACAAGCATCATTAATGGTTACTTTGTGAATAAAAAATGTAGACATCATAGCCCTAAATCTAACCATGCCCTTAGATTTCACTTATGTTTCCTGAGTGAAGCGAATTTTGAGTTTGAACTTTCTGAAAAAATTAGGTTTAATTTGGTAATAGATAAAATTCATGCTCATCTTTGATTTTCATCTTAAGTTATTTACATGGTTGAAATCATGGTTAAATTTCAAGAAACTTTCATGTTTACATTTTCCAATTTGGTTGAGAAATGAGGAAGTTATAGATTTCAAAAATGTTAATGAACATTCTGACGCGAGGAAGAAGATGAATTTATAATCAGGACTGAGTTTTTAATATATTTATTGGTTTGTGTATTAAACACCAGATCTATAGCCACCCCAGTGGTAGAGCATGCGCGTATAAGTCATAATTATGCCTTGTCCTGGGTTTGATCCAGGCGTGAGGCATTTTGCTTTTTTCTAACATTTATATTACATATCATGTTCAAGCAAGCCATGTGCGTGTATCAAGTTCCCTCATCTCATCACCACTGGATCATTTCCTGGTTGAATCCAACACATCACAAGACAAGCGTATGATGTACTTGAGAAAACCAGTCACACATGATCAGAATGGGCGCTGGACTCACCCTTCTGGGTCTTTTTTTTGTTGCTAATTCTCACCACCCTTTCTTTGATAAACACATCGCAGACCCAATAACATTTTTTTTATCACAAACTTTTTCTTCTTTTTTTTTCTTTCTTTCTGATTTCAACAAAAACAGATTTGGGCTTGTTTGCTATTTTTAAACCTCCCTTTTACCTTTTAATACCACCAACCCAACTATTTTCATTTCATTTATATTTTATTTATTTTCACTTATATATTTATCTTACCTAAACCAAAAACCACCAAAAAATATATTTTCTTCATTAAATTAAAAATATTTTAATTTAGGCATTTCTATTTTATTCTGTTAAATTAAATTTTATCATATCTTATACATTATAGAACATTTTCTTTATTAACCCTAACGAAAATCATTTTCTAATCAAAGTTAAATTAGACTTGGTTTTTATTTTAATGAACTTAGATTTAGGTTTTTTTTAATAA
This sequence comes from Vicia faba, assembly GCA_948472305.1. Lineage (NCBI taxonomy): Eukaryota > Viridiplantae > Streptophyta > Magnoliopsida > Fabales > Fabaceae > Vicia > Vicia faba. Next base: position 341,589,266 of record OX451736.1, read on the forward strand.
TCAAGTAACCTTTCTTGTAATTAAATTAATTAAGTCAACTAGGTTAATCTCTAAACCTTTTCATCAAAAACCCTAAAAAGACAATTTTTATTTCTTCTTCATCTTTACATTTTTGAGTATTATTACTGTAATTCGTATCCAATGATTTGTAATAGTAATTAGAGCTTTATCGCTTTCTCCCCCTATTCACAAATTGTACCCCCATTCCCAATGCGTTGTAATAGAGTAGGACATTTAAATTCTGCAATTTATCGCTTTCCTTATTATTGCTAGTAATTAAAGTTTGCATGACAAGATTTAAAATCAGACTTAGAAAAACCCTAATTCAAAGATAAATACATGAAATCAAAACACCTTGCACACATGCACCTCTAAGGGTAACCCTCACTTATTGCCTCGGATATAAACAATCATGTCCCTCGAATGTGAGATGTTTTAGCAAAATACCCTTGATTAAAAGATCATAGTCCCTCGATAACCCTTCAAATGTTGCCTTTGGTAAATGATCTTAGTCTCTTACGATAATTTCTAAAACATCTTACGAGTTGCCTTCTATGACTGTACGATGACCCACGCCCGCCCCTTCACATCTAATGATATGGCTCTCTACCAACTAATGGTAGAAAAGTACTATCTAAAGGAGGAGGAAAAGAACAAATTCTTTTTGAGTAGGTAGATTTCTCGTAATTGCTTGCTCACAAACAAAACCATTTACACTTCACACTTTCAAAACATCTTTCAAATGAACATTTTTGTGTACATTCTCAACGATACGAGAATCATTACAAAATGGCCTTACATTGGCATTTTCAAACATATTTCCAAAACACTTCCTTTCAACAAATACTTTCAAAACCAACATTTTGTATACATTCTCAACGATACGAGAATCATTGTAAATTTTTCCAAACTTAGATGTTTTCAAAGTATTTTCAAAACTTACACAAACACAAAGCATTTTAAAGTGATCAAGAAATTAAGCGCCCGTAGATAACTATGGATGAAAAGGATGCTAACACCTTCCCTTTCCATAATCTACCCCCCGAACTCAAGAAAATTCCCAAAAGGTCTTTCCTGCTCTTTTCACCCTTTCCTTTATTGGATAAAAGAAAAGTCAGCAGCGACTCTTGTTATACGCAACAATTGCGATAAAACGCAAAACACCCAAGTTAGTTCTCCCACCGTATTACGGAACTGTCGACTCTGCTGGGGAGATTAACTAAAAGTGGGGTTAACTTAAAATCTAGATCACCTTTATTTGCTTTACATGTCTTCCTTGTTTGCTTTACATTTATAGGTTATGCTTGGGTTTATTTCTTGTATAGATCCTATACCCAGATCTGGGACATACTAGGTAAGTAACAATAGATCATGGAAAATGTACGGTGTAGACCAATATGGTTGAAGCGATAGCTACGTTAGTGCAACACATTTGTGGGTACCGGTGTCCCTTGAGTTAAATCAAGGAGAATACGGGGCTGCTGAGTAGTGTCATGAAGCACTAACTGACCATAGAACCTTAGTTAAACAACTTGGCCATTAGAAAGTGGTGAGATAGCCGACTTTGGTGCAAGTCTGAAGTTGGTTGATACTCGATACTACACTCATTGAGATTGGACTTTTGGGATATTTTGGCTACAAGAAAAGATTGATTATGCTGAAACAATGTCTGATGAAGAAAGATCAATGATATTGAGATTCCTTAGAACCCGATTACTTTCTTTTAGGACAGGTTGAACCAACTAAAGCTTCAAGAGGGTACTTACCTATAAACCTCATGCAATCCTAAACCTAAGGTCTTGTGTGCTTTGTGTGTATATGATTATTTGTTTATAACATCATAAACATCATGACATCATGCCATAACATTTCCACTAACCATTTCAAGGACCTAGAGATTTATCTTTGTCCTGTTTTGTAGGATATGGCTTCCACTCACAAAAATAACATCTGAATCAGCTTTGTAAGAGTGCCTCCTCAAATCCAAGAGTTAGCATCAAGGGTTCCTGAAGATTCTCCGTTCACCAAAACATATGTCGACTTCTCAATCTGGTTACCTCAATCTTTAAAGAAGAAATGATGTGTGTGCTCTTTCAATTATTTGATCCTAAACATCATTGTTTCACCTTTCCTGATTATCAATTGGTGCCTACAATGGGAGAGTTCTATCAAATGTTAGGAGTACCAGTCCTTGATCAAATGTCATTCACTGGTTTAGAGGAAACTCCAAAACCCGAACTTATTACCAAGGCCTTACATTTGAAGAAGTATGACATTGTAGATAATTGGGAAACAAGGAGTGGAATCAAGGGTTTTCTAGCTAAGTTTCTGTTAGAGAAGGCTCGACTATTTTGGGAGGCTATGGATTTGAAAGCCTTTAAAGAAGTATTGACTCTTCTAATCTATGGGTTAGTACTATTCCCTAATCCATACCAACTCATAGATATGAATGTTGTCAAGATCTTCCTTTCTCGTAACCTTGTGCCTAATTTACTTGGAGACATTTTGCATACTCTTCACACTCGCACCATGAGGAAGAGGGGGGATCTTATGTGTTGCATTCCGTTTCTATCTAGGTGGTTTATTTTGCCCCTTCCCCGGACAATACTAAAGAATGAACAAGGTCTGAATTTGTCGCAAAGACTAATGTTGCTTTCTCATAAAGATATCCATTGGTGCTCCCGATCTTTAGAGGACATTACTATCATTGACCGTTGTGGGGAGTTCCCTAATGTTCCACTCTTAGGAATTAGGGGATGTATTACTTATAACCCTTCACTTGCTCTACGACAATATGGCTATGTTAGAAGAGATAATCCCCACGATGCACTCGTTCAAGGTATTGTTTTTTACTACGAGAATGATGTTCAAAGTTATCGTCAAAGGTTTGTACGAGCTTGGGGCATGGTAAATAAGGTTGATAGCAAGACTTTGGGGCATAATAATTCCATCCCTCTTGAGCCTTATCTCAAATGGGTATGAGCTCGTGCACAAAGTCGCATGATGCCATATCCAGCTATCTTACCAATAGTTTTAGAGCCTATTTCTGAGGGAGATACTACTTATACCATTCTCCATCCTGAAATGCCTACTGACCTCGAAGAATTGCAGAGATCATGGATTCAACTCAAGGGGGAACGTGACACCTTTGAAGCTCGATTTTATGCAAGCGAGAATAAAGTGTTGGAGATTATAAGGCAACTTCACGAGGAGCAAAGCCTGAATTCCTTTATTGAACCAAAGAGGAAATGCCTGTGGGAGACTTAAGTATTTTGTTTTATGAGTCTTTTCTATTGTCTCTTTGAGACCTTTTTCTTTTTTTCATTGTAAGCCCAAGGGGAAGTTGTAATATTTGAACTCATTAATACAATTTTTGTGTTTGTTTCCTTTTCTCTAGAAAATTTAAATCTCTTGAGGACCTTGAAAACATTGCATCCGCATAACACGTGTCATATCATAAGCATGTTTTCCAACACCGGTTTCCTTATCTTTTTACTGTTTATTTCAGTATAAGATGGCTCTAGAGCAAACCGTCAAATATCTACAAACTCAACACACACAGTTCCAAGAGACTCTCCTCAACCTAGCCAAAGGTCAGCAAGAAATGATGGCACTCCTTGCCACCAAGAAGAAGACCAAGAAATGGGTTGTTATTCTCAACATGGGAAGAAGGTTCAAAGGGCCCACCCGACTAGCTCAATTAGAAGAGACTTCTTCTGAGGAAGAAGATAATCAAGAAGAGGAAGTTAGAAGCACTAGAGCTGGGGATGGAAATAACCAGATTACTGAGGACGAAGACTATTCCAAAGAGCAATATCCACCGGCGGATGAGAAGTACAAATGGCTAGAAGACCGACTTAAGACTGTAGAGATCCAAACAGTTTCTGGTTTGGACTTTGGAGATTTGGGTCTGGTCCCAAAGGTGGTCATTCCCCACAAGTTCCAGATCCCTGTATTTTCCAAGTATGATGGCGTCTCCTGTTTAAAGATGCATCTGAGGTCTTATGTTCGCAAGATTTAACCACACACCACTGATAGAAAGTTATGGGTTCATTTCTTCCAAGAGAGCTTATCTGGGACACAGTTGGAATGGTTCTATCAACTAGAATGGACTAATATCAACACATGGGAATATATGGCTGCTGCCTTCTACAGACAATACTAGTACAATGTTGATCTTGCACCAACTTGCTTGCAATTACAAAATATGATAATGGGTTCAAATGAAGGCTTTAAGGAGTATGCTCAAAAATGGAAGGACCTGGATGGAAGAGTGCAACCCCCATTGACTGACAGAGAATTAGTGGACATGTTTATGGCAACCTTGACTGGTCCATTCTTTAATTTGGTGATTGGGAGTTCCTCGTAAGGGTTTACTGAATTAATCTTGACTGGTGAGCGAGTTGAAAGTTGTATCAAAAGCGGAAAAATCCCCATGGCCTCAACCTCTACTACTGTAAAGAAGTCATTTGTTGGTAAGAAGGAAACTAATGATGTTTATGGACAAAGGAGCCGTATTAAGAACGATCGTCGTCAGTCGGTAGGAGTTGTATTGATTTCAAATCCAACCCCAGTTCAACAACCACAATAATCGAACAATCAGCAAAGGCCTGATGTCTCGAGGAGGAAATTCACTAGAATGAACATGCCACTGTCTCAAGCTTTACAACATCTGTTGAAGGAATATTTGGTAAAACTGTGAGACCCTCCTCCAAATCCCAATACCGCCTCTCTCAAATATAACCCGGATGTGAAATGTGCCTATCATTCAAATAGTCCTGGCCATGACACCAAAAATTGTTGGGCGTTGAAGAATAAGATACAAGATTTGATTGATAACAAGGTGATCGAGTTTGACCCTCCACAGACCCATAATGTCATTACTACTCCAATGCCCAATCATGGTAAAGGTGGCAATGCCATTGACGATGTCTCCTTTGTCTCCACCATTGATGATTTGACTACTTTGTTATTGATCGTTAAGAAGAATCTGTTGAGAGCCGGTTTATTTCTTGGCTGCCCTAAAAATTGTTACCATTCTACTTCCCAAATTAATGATTGTATGTGGCTAAAGAAAGGTATCCAACGCCTGATTGATAGCCATGAAATTCTATTCTAGAAAACTCTATCCATGAAGAGTTTACCTGAAAGTATACCTCAAGATTTTTCCATAATCACAATTTCCAATACTCCTATTAGGATCACCTCTAAAGGCCCTATAAGGATTCCTGCTGAGCCAAGAGTGGCTCCCCTGATTATCACTACACCGGGGCCAGTCCCCTATTCCTCAGACAATGTTGTGCCTTGGAAATATGGAGCAGAAGTTTATTATCACGACGTCAAGCAAGAGCCATGGATTATTGAAAATAAAGAGCCTGAAATTACAAACATTGCTAGAACTAGTGAGGTCACTAGGACAAGAAGGGTCTTCTCTTCAGAGATCTCTCCTCCAACAACACTTGTTCACATTCCTGCTACAAGACCAACTGCTGATACCCGAGGTAAGGAGAAAGTTATTGAGCCTGTCCTGGCCGAAGTACCCTCAAAATAAGTGACAATTGAAGACCCACCTAGACAAGAGATGGAAGAAATTTTGAAGATCATCCGAAAAGTGATTACAAAATAGTGGAATAACTAGGGCAGACACCCTCAAAGATATCCATGTTGTCCTTGTTGTTATGCTCCTAAGCACATGTCCAAGCTTTGTTGAAATTCCTGAAGAATGCCCATATACCACAAGGGAGCACTGTGGATCAATTTGAGAACTGTGTTGCAAGCCTAACTACTGATAATGGCTTGGGATTTTCTGATGCAGATTTGACTCCAGCGAGGAAGAACTACAACAAAGCTCTCCACATCTCTATTGAATGCAAAGGCACCACTTTGGCGCATGTGTAAGTAGATACTGGGTCCTCTCTCAATGTCTTACCCAAAGGTGCTTTGGATAGGCTGGACTGTGAAGGGCTAGTGCGGAAACCCATCGATATTGTGGTAAGAGCCTTTGATGGTTCCAAAAGGATGGTCCGTGGAGAGGTTGATCTCCCAATCAAGGTGGGTTCTCAAGTCTTCAATTCAACATTTTGTGTAATGGATATTCTCCTGGCCTATTCATGCTTGCTCGGACGCCCATGGATTCATGGGGTAGGTGCAGTTACCTCTACATTACATCAAATGCTGAAGTACCCAGTGAAGAGGAAAGTTGTCACAGTCTATGGAGAGGAAGAATATATAGTCAGTCATTTGAATTCTTTCAAATACGTTGAAATGGATGGCGAATTCATTGAAACCCACTGTCAAGCATTTGAGGTAATACCTTTGATGGTTGTTGTTCTACTCCTACTACTCCTGAAATCTCTAAAGGCACACCAAGAGTGGCCTCTCTGAAGGATGTTAGGGCTGTTGTAGAAGATGAAGGTTGCACTATCTGGGGACAACTTCCTTACATCCCCTACAAATCTGACAAATTTGGATTGGGTTTTACTTCAAAGGCTCAAAAAGAGGTTCGACGTGCTCGTGCTGGAGGACCACCTCTCCGTATTAGCAAAAATAAAGTTAATGCTATGGAAGACACTGTTAGTGATGGTGACTTGGACGATTGGATATTCCCCTACTTTTGATGGTGGACTCAACAACTGGAAAGCTAAATACTTTGTATCAATCTCCTTCAGTCAGGAGTAATTGCTACTTCCTATTTTTATTGCTTTAAGAAGTTTGTCTATATAATTTCTGTTTAAAACAATGACTTTAAACCTTGTGCCTTGCCTAGGGAACAATGGTCTGTTTGTTAAGGGTTGTCATTTTATATATCATATGCTCATTTAATGAAAACGTTGAAATATTTTGCATCAAAATTTTGCGCTCCTTGTCTTTCTTTTACTTTACTGCATTTCAAATAGCCATGTGACCTTACATGCACACACACACACATTTGCAGATCCACATCCACTCTGGATCTCATTGATAATAATTCTGCTATTGTCGTTTATGACTTCGAAAATCCAATCTATCAAGCCGAAGACGAAGGTGAAGAAGATTGTAAGATACCTGGAGAACTTGCTAGACTCCTGATATAAGAAGAAAAGGCTATCCAACCGCACGAAGAACCGATCAAAGTGATAAACTTGGGTACTGAGGCAGATAAGAAAAAAGTCAAGATTGGTGCCAACCTGGAAGACAGAGTCAAGAGCAGATTGGTTCAGATGTTGCACGACTATGTTGAGGTATTCACTTGGTCATATGAAGACATGCTAGGGCTCAATACTGATATCGTGTTTCATCGTCTGCCAATGAAAGAGGGTTATTCTCAAATCAAATAAAAAGTTCGTCGCATGTGTCCTGACATGTCTGAAAAGATCAAGGCTGAGTTAATGAAACAGTTCAATGCAAGTTTCCTGGCAGTGACGTTGTATCCCTAATGGGTTGCAAATGTTGTTCTAGTACCGAAGAAAGACGGTAAGGTCCATATGTGCATAGACTACAGGGATTTAAATAGATCAAGCCCCAAAGATGACTTTCCACTAACACATATTGATGTCTTAGTTGACAACACTGCTCAACACAAGGTGTTCTCCTTCATGGATGGCTTCTAGGGTTATAACCAAATCAAAATGGCACCTGAAGACATGGAGAAAACTACCTTTATCACAAAGTGGGGCACCTTCTATTATAAGGTCATTCCTTTTGGGCTAAAAAATGCAGGCGCGACTTCTCAACGAGCTATGGTGGCTTTATTTCATGTTATGATTCATCATGAGATAGAAGTCTATGTGGATGACATGATAGCAAGATCCTAAACTGAGGAAGAACACCTTGATCATCTGCATAAGCTGTTTGAGAGGTTGAAGAAATACAAGCTGAGGTTGAATCCCAAAAAATGCATCTTCAGGGTAAGGTCTGGTAAGCTCCTAGGTTTTGTCGTCAGTGGCAAAGGTATTGAAGTCGATCCTACAAAAGTCAAATAAATCCAAGAAATGACATCCCCTCGTACTAAGAAGGAGGTCATAGGTTTTCTAGGTTGACTAAACTACATTGCCCGATTCATCTCTCACCTGACTGCTACTTGTGAGCCACTCTTCAAGCTGTTCAAGAAAGATCAAGTAGTCAGATGGAACGACGACTGCCAAATAGCTTTTGAAAAGATCAAGGAATACTTGCAAGAACCACCAATCCTGTGCCACCAGCTGAAGGAAGACCTCTTATCATGTACTTAACCGTGTTAGAGAATTCAATGGGGTGTGTGTTGGGGCAGCATGACGAGTCTTGTCGAAAAGAGCATACAATTTACTACCTCAGAAAAAAGTTTATCGACTGTGAAAATAGATATTCACTGCTCGAGAAAATTTTTTGTGCTTTGGCATGGGCTGCTCGCCGACTAAGACAATATATGTTGACTCATACCACTTTATTAATCTCTAAGATGGATCCCATCAAATACATCTTCGAGAATCCAGCTCTCTCCAGAAGGATAGCCCAATGGCAAATGATCTTGACTGAATATGACATCCAGTACACTACTCAAAAAGCGATAAAAGTAAGTGTACTGGCAGACCATTTGGCACATCAAGTTGTAGATGATTACTAATCTATGATCTTTGAGTCCCCGGATGAGAATATAATTCTGATTATAGATTGTGAAAAGCCTTGACTGCTTTACCAAGTGGGTTGAAGAAACTTCATTTTCCTCAGTTACCAAGAACGTCGTAGCCCGATTTATTAAGCATAACCTCATCTGTCGGTATGGTATCCCTGAGACAATTACCATTGATAATGGTACCAATCTCAACAATGCCTTGAACACTGAACTCTTCATACAGTTCAAGATCAAACATCACAACTATTCTCCATACAAACCTAAGATGAATGGCGTAGTGGAAGCTGCTAGCAAAAATATAAAGAAGACTATGCAAAAGATGGTGGTGACCTATAAATACTGGCATGAGATGCTACCATTTATTCTTCATGGCAATCGTACGTCGGTGCGAACATCAACTAAGGAAACCCTTTTCTCTTTGGTCTATGGCATGGAGGTCGTCATGCCTGTCTAATTTCAAATCCCTTCTCTAAGGATTATGAAAGAAGAAGACTTAGATGAAGTTGAATGGATTCAGACAAGGTTGGATCAGTTGAATTTTCTTGAAAAAAAAAGGTTGGTTGCTGTTTGTCATGGTCAGATGTACCAAAAACACATGATCAAAGCTTTCAACAAGAAGATCAAGCATCAGGTATACCAGGATGGTGACTTGGTAATAAAGCACATCATTATGCCACAAGGCGATCCAAGGGGAAAATGGACTCCCACTTACGAAGGGCCGTTTGTTGTTAAGAAAGTATTCTCGTGCGGTGCTATGATGCTAACCACTATGGATGGCGAATATTTCCTGCACCCTATGAGTGCAAACATAGTCAAAAAAATACTACGTATAAGAATGACCCGCTAGGTTGACATACCTAGGAAAAAATAACGGCATCCCGGCGAACCAAAAGGGTTCGGGCAAAAATAAGGGATATATAAAAAAGATCATACACCTGATAAGTCGAAAACTTAAAGGGTGTCTTGGGAAAAAAAGGGTATCCTGGTGGACTGAAAACCTGAAAGGGAGGTCCAGGAAAAAGTTAAGGATTAAAGCGTACGACTATCTCCCGTTGGATCACTTAAAGTCAACTTTATTACCCAGGTCAAAAGTTCGAATGGATCAATCAACTTCTTCCGATGGCAAAGGATGAGATGTTTGAAGACATAGGGGAAATAGCAGAGTTAGATCCCAATGAGATCATTTTTTACATGGCTATATATATATATATATATATATATATATATATATATATATATATATATATATATATATATATATATATATATATATATATATATATATGTGTGTGTGTGTGTGTGTGTGTGTGTGTGTGTGTGTGTGTGTGTGTGTGTGTGTGTGTGTGTGTGTGTGTGTGTGTGTGTGTGTGTGTGTGTGTGTGTGTGTGTGTTTTCACTTTGTACTCTTTCATTTCACGACTACTTCCTCTTATAAGGATTTCTGTCTCTTTGTATAAACTCACCTATTTATAGACAAATTATCAATACAAATATACTTTGAAGTTCAAACTTTTTGTTTTTTCTGTTTTTCTTGCAAAAATATCCAATGACTAAAATTGAATGAGCATATGCATATGAACATGATTAACTATTAACAAATATACGCATAAGAACATGATTAAACATTTACTCTAAGAGTTTGGATGACACTCAAGCCGTCTGTAAATCCCCACAGAGTCCCTTTTATAAGGTTATCCCAATGAAGTCGCCAGAGACAATTCTATAATATTATCCCCACAAAATAGTCTTCACAAATAAGGGTACATTCCCCACAATCTCCCCGGCAGATCACTCCAACAAATAAAGGAATAAAATCTCCTCCCCATTAAATCTCCCCACAGAATCTCAATCAATACAATTCGTGGAAATTCTCTTCCCCAACTGAGTTTGTTCCTCCAAAAATGAAGAAAGAGACCCTGCAGAGTTCTTTCTCTTTAGCAAAATTCAATTTCCCCAAGAGAGTTAGTTTCCTCAGTAGAGCACTTCTCCATCAACAAGGGTTTATTTCCCCAACAGGGTTTCTTTTCCCAACATACTACAAATTTCCCCAGCTCGAGTCTATTCCTCAGGCTACTACAAATCACTAACAAAATTATTCTCCCCACTAAAGTTACCACTATCCTCAGAAAGTTGCTACGAAGCTTGGAATCCGATCGGATCCCAGTTAACATTATCCTCCCCAGACAAGTCAGAAGATTATCTATCTTTTTTATCCCCAGTCAGGATATATAAGAATTATCTTCTCCAAACAAGTCCAAAGTTTAACCATCTCTTTTATCCAAAGTCAGGGTATATAAGAAATAAATCCCCCAATAACGCAATGGACGACCAATGTACCTAAACTTTGCTCCCTAAACAGAAATCAATATATCACCTACAGATTTTTCTCAAACAAGTAACCAAGAATCCCCTGCGGAATTATTTTGGACAATATTGAAGATACATATACTCTTCATCCCCAACAATAGTCAGGGATTTATTTCCCAATACAAATACACGTCAACAACATTGCACATTCATTCATCATAATATATGCATATGAAACACATATAGCAAAATCTCATTTATTTTGAGAACATCATTACGCAATGCATTTCATGCATCATTACATTGCATACATATAACTTTTGCCTTTTCAGGAAAAGATCAATCAATAGACAAACGTCACCAACTACTTATACAACCCAATAGTCTTCCAAAAAGCTATATCTGACAAAAGTCTATTTAAGAAATTTCCTCAGAGGGTCATTCAAAAACAAGATATCTACTCGTTCAACTTAAATTGCCTAAAGATTTATTCTGATTATTTTCTGGTAGACAATTTTTCTGGTTCAGATTTATTCTTATTCTTATCCAGTCAAAGGCAAATACAAGATATCTGCTAGTTTAGTTTAAATCGCCTAAAGATTTATTTTGATTTTTTTGTGGATACTTTTTGTGGTTCATATTTATTATGATTCTTATCCATTTAAAGGCAAATACAAGATATTTGTTGGTTCAGCTTAAATCTCCTAAATATTTATTCTGATTCTTTACCGGTGGACACTTTTTCTGGTTCAGATTTATTCTGATTCTTATCCAGTGAAAGGCAAATACAAGATATCTGCTGGTTTAACTTAAATTTCCTAAAGATTTATTCTGATTCTTTTCCGGTGGACACTTTTGCTGGTTCAGATTTATTTTGATTCTTATCCAGTCAAAGGAAAATACAAGATATCTGCTGGTTCAGCTTAAATCACCTAAAGATTTATTCTGATTTATTTCTGGTGGACACTTTTTCTGGTTCAGATTTATTCTGATTCTTATCCAGTCAAAGGAAAATACAAGATATCTGTTGGTTCAGCTTAAATCGCCTAAAGATTTATTTTGATTCTTTTCCAGTGGACACTTTTTCTAGTTTAGATTTATTATGATTCTTATCCAGTTAAAGGAAAATACAAGATATCTGCTGGTTCAGCTTAAATCACCTAAAGATTTATTCTAATTCTTTTCTGGTAGACACTTTTTCTGGTTCAGATTTATTCTGATTCTTATCCAGTTAAAGACAAATACAAGACATCTGTTGGTTCAGCTTAAATTGCCTAAAGATTTGTTCTGATTATTTTCTGGTAGACACTTTTTCTAGTTCAGATTTATTATTATTCTTTTCCAGTCAAAGACAAAACACAGATATCTCCTGGTTCAGTTTAAATCGACTCAAGATTTATTCTGATGTTTCTTCCGGTTGATGTCAAGCTTAAACTTAGTCTAAATTCTATCAACAATCACCTTTGGATGGCATCTATCAGCCCGTCTCTGACAACTTTCTGTCACTTCTCCAAATGGTATCTCTAAGCTTATTCCCGATATAATCAACAAATAATTTTGCTTCATGCACAAGAAAATGCAAATTTCTAGGCACTTAAGTGTTCAATCATCTTCTACCTTCAAGTCACGAATAGCGAACAAGAAAATCTAACTCTTCAGGTTTAAGAAGATTAAATAGGGACAGCTGTTGAACCCCAAAATTTTCCCTTTCTATTCTCAAGACATTTCTCACAAAAGATCTCAAATGCTCAAGGATTCTTAAGACTTGATCAAACAAGCTCACCTCGTAAGCACTAAGCCTCCAAATTAGGGTTTTAATTTTCTCAAGGACAATTGGACTTTTTATGCCTCAAATGACTTTTATGGTTCATTATAGGTCTTCAATATTTCTCATAACAAGTTTCAAGTCTTGCATCTCAAAATTGCCCAGTCAATTGCTCAGATGACTCAAAATCAGCTTTATTGGGTAAAAAGTCAACTATGGTCAAACTAAAGTCAAACTTCATGATTTTTGTCCAACATAAACATTTTGAAGTCCTATTCATCAATTGATCAAGTTTTAATCATAATTCCTCAAGAAAAACATTCAAATCATCAAAGGGGCAAATTGTTAAAATTAGGGTTTTGATTGAGAATGACTGATCATTGACTTTTGACCAAGTACATGACCCAATGGCTTGAAGTATGATCTTAAGGACTCAAAAAAATATCTTGACCTAATTTCATGGCTCAAATCATGTCTCAAGATCAATGGATTGATAGTTGAATTTTGGATCAACTGATGAAAAGTAAACTGATACTTAAAAAGTCAAACTTTGACTTTTTGGTCAATATTGAATTTCAAAGATCAAGAGTCATCAAGATATTGAAAAATATCAAAATTGATCATCAAGAATCAAGAAAGTCAAGAAAAGTCCATAAAAAGTCAAAGTTTTCAATACTTAGAAACTTTCTAAGTGTTTTTATACTTGATAAATTCATTACTTCATGACATTTTTCACCAAAATGCAAGATGATTCAAAGAAAACTTTCAACATGAAAGTTGTAGATCTTTATGAACTATACAACTTTATAATAGAGGGTTTATGTCCAAAAAATTCTTAGATTTCAAGATATAGGCTCATGAAGTCATGACATTTTTCATAAAACACTTTGTGAAAATTTTAGGAAGTTTAGGCAGATTTTTGACCTAACTTCTTGGCCAATTTTCATTAAGCTCCAAGATGATTTATCCAAATTGGTCAACATGAAGGTTGTAGACAATGTTTCAAGCTTTCCAAAATGTCAAAGAAATTGAAAAGATCATTTTTTAGCTAAGAGAATCGAAGAGAAGAAGTTGGGCATCCATTATTGAATTACAAGTCATTTTCTTGATAAACACATAATCCAATCTCAATATTATGCTGTTGTGATACGATGAGAGAACTGACTTGGGTGTTTTAAGTTTGATCGCAAATGTTAAGGTTAGAAAGAGTCGCCACCTACTTTTCTTTTATCTAAAAGGAAAGGTTGAAAATAACAGGAAAGACCTTTGAGATTATTTCTCGAGTTCAGGGGGTAGATTATGAAAAGGGAAGGTGTTAGCACCCTTTTCATCCATAGTAATCTATGGGATCTTAGTTGTTTGCTATATCACTTGCTTCATTTTAAAATGTTCTTTGAGGTGGTTTTTTGAAAGTATTTTTGAAAAGGCGCATTTGTTTAGGCAAACTTTATAACAGTTCTTGTGTTGTAAGAACATGTACAAAGTGTTGGACTTTTGAAAATATTTCATGTTTTGAAAGTGTTTGTTTTGAAAATGAGCAAGGATGTTTGTTTTGAAAGTGAGCAACCAACTAAGAACGTTTCTACCTACTCAAAAGTCTTTTGTTCATTTCTTCCTTCCTTCAATATTGCTATCTCACCATTGATTGGTAAGAAGCCTCATCTTTGGATGTAAAGGGACTGACGTGGATCATCATATAGTCATGATAGCAATGTTGTAAGATATCTTAGAATTTCTCTTTGAGGGACTAAGATCATTTGAAAGGAAACGTTTGTAGCATCATCGAGGGACTATGATCTTGTATTTTTTATTGTTTTTGCTAAGACATCCCACATGCATAACATGACCATTTTTGTAAGGCAACAAGTGGAATTACCCTAAGGGTGCATTTGTGAATAGTGTGTTTCATTTGCATGCATCTAATCTTTGATTAGGGTTATCTACTTGTTGATTGTATCTTTCCATACAAACCCTAATTACTAGCATTTATATGAAAGCGATAAATTGTGGAAAGTAAATTTACTACGCTATTACATCATTTGGGGAGGGGGTATACAAGTTTACAAATGGGGATTACAAGAAAATTAAACCTAATTATCTATTACATTCATATTGAATAATGTACAAGAAATGTAAAATGGACTATTTTTGTTTTTGTTAAGAAAAGAAATAAGTTTGCTTAAGAAAATATTTTTGATCTTTGAATTTTAAAAGGGATAAAATAAAGTATGCGAATATAAAGTATTTTTGGTGTTTTGATTAATGAAAATAAAACGATGGTAAAAATAACAAGGGGAAAAGGAGTCAGAATCAGCGCATGGCTGAAGTAAGAAGCTCTGACTCTGGTGTGCTGCAAGTCAGACAGAAAATGTTAGCAGAAAAGGGACTGTCAGAAGTTCTGGTTCGGGCATACTAAAATTCTGGAGTTGCTGGGAACAAGGGAAACCCTAGAAGTTCATATGCAACTGGAAGCCTAGAAGTTCTAATGTTACTGGAAGGTCAGAAATTCTGGTAGTTGAGAGTTTGGAAGTTTTGGTTGTAGCTAGAAACCTAGAAATTCTAGGGTCGCTGGCAAGCAAGAAATTCTGATGATGGGTATGTGAAGTGTCAATGTTGTTGAGTGTGAATGTCTAGCAATTATGGTCCAGGATTAATGTTTTGATAAGCAATTAAAGGGATTGATCTAGAAGTTCTGTTCAAATTAATGGGGTAAAAAGTTAGGAAATAAACATAAAAAAGGGTTGTTTCTGGGGCTAGAACTCGGGACTCTTAGCACTAATGTCTTATGCGCATGCTCTCTACCACTGGGGTGGCTATACATCCGGTATTAGAAGCAAGAACATAAACATATAACACAAAGTAAGTTCTGATGATGAACTTCATCTCCTTATCCACACTAATCAGAGCATCTGCAACTTAGTCATTTATCAACAAAACAAAAAATGCACATATAGCAGTTATGGCAGGTTTCATCATGGTTTCAGAAACATAAAAATATCAGGACTGTAAATCAGAAACAAGCATGTATCTGCTAATCCTAATTTCCTTACGAAGTTCTAAACTGATATTCTCCCTACTTAGGCAGAAAATACATGAAACCTCAGAATATGTACAACATCAGAATCATGATGCCTACATTGTATTTTGGACATGCAAGTTTAATAATGCCTAAATAATATGATGAGAGTCAGCAGAAGCTTACCTTGCAGCTGAAAAATGTTATGTGAACTAGAGCCTGGCTCTGGATGTTGTGATGTTCTGGATAAGTTTCTCACGTGCTCAGAATGCTGGAATAACCTTTAACTCGAGCTATGAATGGCTGGAAATTCTGGAACAACCAAGAAGCAAAGTTCTGATTTTGAAATGGAAGTTTGTGGAGATGGAATTGCAGTCTGAAAATAGAAGTTGGGATGACTTGTAAATTTGTATCAGAAACTATGTTTGATGATTTGGTCGAGAAACACTTAAGGAAAATTAGAATTTGAATTCAAAAATCAAAGACTAGCTGGTTTTGTATTTAGGCTGCAGCTTTAAGTTCTTGGGGGATTTTAGCAAGGTTTCAAGGTTTTTCTTTTCAATTTTTTCGACCTCCTTACAGTTGCCAAAGAAGTTCAATTTATAGGCAAGGATTTTGTAGTTTGGAGAGGTCAAGGGTACAACCATCATGCTAGGGCGCTGACTTATTCTTGAAGCCAATTAAACAAATATGGTGGTTAGAAGCTTTTAGCCGTGTCTAAGCTGGATTTGTAAGCATTAATTAAGGAAAAGTAACCTCAGAGAAAAAAGCAAAGCATGGGTCAGCATAAACTTTGTACAAAAGTTTGCTTTCCAAGGACAACCAATGGTACTTCTATGCCACACCTGGGAAAATCCTTTGGAAAAAGACTCAAAAGTGGGTGTGAGCATTAAATGATGATGAGATTTGTCAAAACAGAATCCTGCAATATGAGATTATGTGTCATAGCTCAATTTGGACCAGAAGTTCAGCACCAGCGTAGCTTAGAACAAACATCCAACTTCTGATCTTTGAATCTCCCTGCGCCAGCATGTTCTGAAGGAGTTCTCAGACTTTTCAGAAAGCTTGTAACACACTTTGTAGACTTTCTTTGAATTAATCTTGCAAACTCTGTTTGAACCTTTGTGAAAACTAGCCCAGAAGTTCTAACCAAACTCTGTCTTGGAAGTATCTAGAATTTGCTGAGTACTTCAGTTTCAAGGACGTGCCTTTGAGGATTTATAACTTGAAATCCCAATATTTCTAGGAGAAGTTCTATTCTGCAATGTTTTAGATTTAGCTGAGATCTACAATTCTTGTGTTAGAAGTTCTTTCAGAATCAACTTGCATCATGGTGAAAATCTGGTCAGAAGTTCTGAGTTTATCATTTTTCCTAAACACTTAGAAGAATTTCTAAGTATTTGGAATTTTGACTTTTCCAAAGTAATTTTGACTTTTTATTTTCTTGATGAAACAAATCTAATATTTTGACATGTCTTGATGAAATATGATTCTTGAAACCTGAATTTGATCCACAAGTCAAAGTTTGACTTTTCAGCATACAATTGATCATTTTTCCCTTGTGCCAATTCCAAACCTAAATTAATGTATCAGTGCTGCAAACTTGATGTCATGGGAGATATTATGAGAATCCTGGAGAAATGAGAGGGCAAATTTTGGGGTACAACAACTTTCCCTTTTCAATATTCTTAAACCTGAAGAGTTGGAGTGGTGAGTCCGCCATTCGTGACTTAAAGGTGAAAGATGATTGAACACTAGAGTGCCCAGAAATTTGCACTCAATGATGTGGTAGTTGACTGTGTAGGGGATAGGCTTAAAGATACCATTTGGAGAAATGATGGAAAGTTGTTGGAGATGGGCTTATAGATGCCATTTGGGGAAATGATGGAAAACATCAGGATAAATCTTTTGGTTGATTTATACTGAAATAATAGATGCCTTCTGCCTGTTTTAACTAGAAGAAATGAATCTAACTAGAGGAGATCTTTGGCGCCAATCATTAACTGGAAGAAATGAATCTAACCAGAGGAGGTATTTGGTCGCCTGTCATTAACTAGAAGAAATAAATCTAACCAGAGGAGGTCTTTGGTCACCTGTCATTAACTGGAAGAAATGAATCTAATCAGAGGAGGTCTTTGGTCGCCCGTCATTAACTGGAAGAAATGAATCTAACCAGAGGAGGTCTTTGGTCGCCTGTCATTAACTAGAAGAAATAAATATAACCAGAGGAGGTCTTTGGTCGCCTGTCATTAACTAGAAGAAATGAATCTAACTAGAGGAGGTCTTTGGTGGCCTATCATTAACTGGAAGTAATAAATCTAACCAGAGGAGGTCTTTGGTCGCCTGTCATTAACTGGAAGAAATAAATCTAACCAGAGAAGGTCTTTGGTCGGCTGTCATTAACAGGAAGAAATGAATCTAACCAGAGGAGGTCTTTGGTCGCCTGTCATTAACTGGAAGAAATAAATCTAACCAGAGGAGGTCTTTGGTTTCTTGTCATTAACTGGAAGAAATGTAGGGCTGCTTCATGATGAATCCATTTAAAACTTCATCTGGAAATGTATGGGAATGAACCTATGTAAGATTTCTTCAGGATGGTTATGTAGATAGCTTTCCTGGTTTGTTACAGGTATTAATCTACAAACATGTCGCCCACAGATAGTTTTCCTGGCTTGTTACAGGTATTAATCTGGTCCTTGGAAAGGTTGGTCATTTGAGATAGTAATCCTGTCTGGTTTCGGGTATTAATCTCTGACCTGAGAAAGAAAGATAGTTTTCTTGGCTTTTTACAGGTATTAATATTTAATCTCTTCATGTAGATAGTTTTCCTAGCTTGTTACAGGTATTAATCTACAATCAATCTTCCACAGATAGTTTTCCTGGCTTGTTACAGGTATTAATCTGGAACTTGAAAATGGTTAATGATAACTATATCTTGATTGACCTTTCCATGAAAAGGTAAAGCGTTAGCTATATGCAATCTCATGATGTATGAAATGTATGACGTGGTGCTATTATGGCGGGGGAAGGGTCTACTTCTGCTCCATCGGAATGCTTTTGGTGGTAGGTCTTTCTATTACCGATATGGACCTCAGGGTCTCATTCTGTACCCTCTATCGATCTCCAGAACAGGGGAAGAAAGGGGGGAAGGAATTTGATTCTTTAACTACGATAGACTGAAGACGAAGCCAATTTTGATAAAAGATGAAGTCGAAGCTACTCGATCATTCAACCTTCTATCATGCGCATCATGGCTGGGTGAGTTGGCCCATTGCGAATTCTTCTAATCTGGTCATGCACTTTTTTATGATGATGAGCCCGTGCGAAAACTTTTTATTTTATTGGCGTCCTCAAAAATAAATAAGATTATACCGTATGCATTCATCATGTATGTAAATAAGATGTATGAAATGTGAAATGTTATTGAAATGTATCTCTCTCTAGAAAATAAATCCTTGACAAATGCTGGGGAGCTTTGGGAAATGAGTTCCCAGACTGCTGTGGGGGAAGAAGGGTATGCTCCTCTTGTTTTAGGATGCTTCTGCTGGGAATTCCTGTTTTGTTAATTTAGGAGAAACTCTGTTGGGGAATACTGACTTTGCTTGAGCGAAACTCTATGGGGAGTGTTGATCTCTGCCAGGGGAAAAGAGTTCAGGAGTCTCAGTTGTCTATTGCTCTACTGGGGAGTTATTTCTTGCATGGAGAGGAAGAAATTTTAGCTGTTATCTGGTCGATTTCCCAGCTTCACAACAAATTGCTGAGGATAAAGAAAGCTAACGGTTATCTGGTTGGTTTCCAGGTTTCGTAGTGACTTTACTATGGAAAATTAACTGTTACCTGGTCGGATTCCAGGCTTCGCAGAAAATTTCTTGGGAGAGTGAAGTTAAACTGTTATCTGGTCGAATTCTAGGATTTGCAGAAATTTGCTAGATAGGATGAATTTGAACTGATATCTGATCGGGTCCAGGCTTCTCAACAACTTACTGAAGTTAACTGTTATCTGGTTGGTTTCCAGGTTTTGCAGTAACTTGTCGGGGATCGTAGAGTAGTCTATTGGGGAAGAGGAGTTGTGGTCCCTTGATTTGTAACAGTCGGAGAGGCAAATTCAAGCCTAAGAATCTGTAGTTTGTTGGGGAAATAAACCTTGTCGCTAGTCTAGCGGGGAGGCGTCTTCTTTTGGCAGAAATCCTCGAGGATTCTTGAGATCGACTCAGTTGGGGAGAATTTTTGAGAGATTGAAAACCTGGATGGGGGTCCTCAGGATCTTGAGGGAGATATGTCCACTGCCCCTAGTAGCAGGTGTTTGTGGCACTACTAGGAAAAGTTTGACTGTATGTAACCCTATATTGGGATTCGCGTTCAATGCCCCAAGTGGTTCAGATGGAGATCTTCCCCTGATTACTCAGTACTTCTTGAGTAATTTCTGGGAACCTTGACTGGACTGCCTCAGGTGTGTTAGATAGTGATCATGCTGGTGCCCCCCGCTTATAGGAAATCTGTAATTGGAGGTGGCTTCCCGCTTGAAATGATTTTGCTCTTTGAGAGGGTTTTTGTTCATTGGATATTCGTCGTGCCAATTCTCTGTTTGTCAAACAAGTAGCCATATGCAAATAGTGATATTAAAATAATGGAAAATTCATGCTTGTCTTGAAGTTTTGAAAAATGCGTTTTTAGCAGATAAAAGAATTTTTATAGAAAAATTCAACTCAAGATTTAGAGTAAAGTTTTACAGGAGTCAGGATACCTTTTGTAACAATATGATTTCGAACTACCCCATGCTTCAATTAGGACTTTTGAAGGGTTGTATCGTGGTTTGGTTCACGGTTTAAGAAACAAAGGATAAAGGCTCAAATTTTACTTGTACCCACCCGTTCTTTGTGATGTTCTTCAGTCTTAAACTCAGTTAATTGAACGTTTGAACTCCAATTGAATCTAAATTGACGTTTTGATGATGGTTCATACAAGTTAAGTTTATTGGAAGGCAATCATTTTTTTTTGCAATATTTTTCATGTTGTTGAGGATTTGCAGTGACCTATTTATGATTTATTATCCCTGATTTTTTCCTGAATGTTTTTATTTATTTTAGATTACAGTCAGCGGGATGCCCCAGTTTTCTTAAGTCTCTTTCGTAGGTTTTGACTTAGTGAGCTTTTTCTTTTTAAGAGATAATGGCTACCTATGTGATAGGGGACCATTACCGTCTTTTGATTCCAGAGGAATGTTTTGACGTCATTCGTTGCATTACGAAGTGAAAGTTTGCGACTGAATGCCCATTTGAATTAACTGAGAGACTACCCTGCCCTAGGTTTTGATTTAAAGGGTTCAATTTATGTAAAAGGAAACTCCTACTTCTTTGGCTCAAAGGGGTTGACTATGGATTATCTTCCTTATAACTCCAGTGTTTAGGATTTGAAAGAAAGCTTGTACATCGTCAGCAAGGTCTGTCCAAAAGTATACTGTATGGGATCAAGGAATTATGTTCGTCATCCTCCCTCTAAAGGCTTGTAACTTTTAAAACAAGAGTTAAACGTCAAAAATAGAGTAAAAAGCATAGTTTAAATATAGTGAAAACGAATGGATGAATTCAAGACAAACATATGCAATGCATTAACGAAACAAAGTTTGGCATTAATAGATAAGTGTATGAACAAGCAAAAGAAATTGCAATTGAAAATTCAAATGAAAAAAAGCCTCTTTGTCTGAACTTGTCACTTTAGGTGGTGAGTCTTTGAGGGACGGAAGAAGAATTCAGTCTGACTGCCTTGCGTGAACTCCAGCACTCCTTCATCGATCAAGTCTTGGATCTTACTTTTCAAAGCCCAACAGTCATTCGTGTCATGCCTAGGATTATTGGAATGGTATGCACATATTGCATTAGGATGATAGCTAGGAGCGGAGGTATTGGGATTCCGAGGAGGATCCCTTAACGTGACCAAATTCAGCATCAACAAGTGTTGTAAGACTTGCGATATTGGCATGTCGAGTTTGGTAAATTGTCTACCGGACGGGTCACGTTTACTCCGACTAAACTGTCCTTGTTGGCGGGGTGGTTGTTAGACTCGTGATGTGGCAGCAAATTGGAAAGGTCTACTCTCCAATAAACTGGAATCTTGCCTCATGGGGGGCTAAGTAGTGACTTGATCCCCAATCTCGACCGTTTATTTTATACGGTGGCAACCGTCTTGATGAAGTTTGTTGACGAGAGTCCTTAGCTCTTCTTGTCCCCGAGCTATGTTCTGGATGAGAGCCATCTGACCCACCAGTTGTCCCATCATTTGGACATTCATTGTTGCTGTAGCAGTAGAAATGTTTAAGACTAAGCCATTGGATTGACTAGACTTATACAGATCAAAATAGAAATCGCCACCACACTTTATTGTTTCCAAAGGAATGGGGAAGGAGCGAATAACCCAAAAAGAGGGGGGAAATTCAAGGTAAGGGAGTTGGTTATGCAAAGGGAAGGTATTAACACCAGAAAAATCTACGGTACTCCGTAGGAACCTCTTTGTAAAAAATTTGTATATTTTAGCTATAAAATGTTGAGTGTAAAATAGATGGCGGAGGTGAGGATAAAAGTATTTTTTATGATTTTTTTTGCACCCGCCGCGGTTGCGAACCTTTAGTTCCTACGTACCACCTTTCATGCAATAGCGGATTAGGGTACACGTAGTTCCTCTTTAAAAATTTTAAAACACAAGTGCGTTGGTTAATTTTATGAGATAAGACATCATTGTCATTGTCCGTGCGGAAAACATACTTACTACCCACAATCATGAGAAAGGAGAATTTGCATCATCTCAAAGTGGAGGATATGGCTTGGACTTTAAAATCAACAATGCCTCACTCAACACCCAAGTGGAAAATATCCCTCTTTACTACATATTATAGAAGTATAGTTTCTTGCATCACTACAAGGATTGACAAGAGTCTAATCTTTTGAGAAAAGTTTAAGATAAAAGCCAAGATGGCAAAATGGTTTGAATGAGGTTGATTGATTTTTAGTCTTCTCACAAAAAATGTTAAGGTATTATTAATGTTGATTGAAGTTTATTTATGAAAAAACTTTTGAAAATGCACGGACCTAAGTCCTAGTTTATTATGAAAATGGTTCAAGTTTATAAGCAATAAGAGTTTTCAAAAGGAAGGAGAAGATTTTTGAAATTAAAGAAAATGGGAGGAGAAGAAGAGACTATCCTAAAGCATAAGGTAAAAGCTAGGGATAAGAACTATCTAACCAACAAAAATCCAATACTTGACATTATGAGCCAAGGTAGAATTCCCATTCTTTGGATTGAAAACAAGCAAGCAAAGATACTAGACCTCTTGTGAGAACCAAACTTCAAGTGTATTAAGTCTTCACAAAAAATTGGGCAGAGTAACAACTGCATACGGGCGAATTTCAGATTACAAACAAAGAATGTAATCACAATAACCTGCACAGAAAACAAACAACCCAATGTCTTGAGGTAAACCTCAATAACTCCAGACAAAATATCAATTAAGGTCACAAGGTCTTCAACATAGGCCAAAGCTTCTAATCCTAAGTCCAAGAAGTCCAATACTCCATAATGCCAAGGATAGTAACCAAATAGTCCAAGTACCATTAAAGTTTTTTATGGTTTATGTTGATTATTAGGTGCCTTAGAGGAAGAAAGAAAAGGCTCAAATGAGCAAAGATGAATATAGCATGAAATGTAAATGCTAAAAGTAAATGGTGCATAAAGCATAAAAAATAATGTGGCATAAAGTAAAAAAAAGGTAAAATCAATTATTAGTGATTAGTGGTTAGTGTGATGATCATCTTGAAACTTTAATTTGGAAATCATTAGAGGATTGGTAGAACCAAAGCCTTTACATAATAAGTTGCATTTGCTTTTTGTCACGTATATCACCCATTTGGAATCCTCACAAGTGCCATTTAATGATTAACGATGTTTAAGTGATCCGTGTTGACCAAAAGTGTTGTAGATCCATTAGAGGATTGGTAGAACCAAAGCCTAAACACAATGAATCTCAAGGTTATTGGATCAAAGAGATCAAATTAACATACTTGGGCTTGCAAACATAGGTTTGGGCCACGAATGATCAATTATTCGAATCAGGACAAAATTTAGCGCTATGTTAAGCAATCGTAAGTGGACTTATATAGAAGTCGCACCTATTTTGAGGCCGGTCAATAGCAATCTATGCACCATTTGTTTTGAGACATAATATAGAGATCATGCTCCAATAACACTTAGTGCAATAAGAAAGGGATGAGATGGAGAGGGGTGGGGAAGAATATATAAACCATATTTGAATTTAATTTTAATCAAACTATTATTAAAATCATTCATCCATTTTTGTGGAGTTAGACTCAATACCATGGATCCAATAATGTAAATAAAGTCCATGATCAAAAATTTAACCCAAGATCATCCAGAAAATAATCACAAAATAATACTACATTTAAAGGGTTTTAAAATGTTTTAAAATAGAAATAAGGGATAAAAATATCAACCATGTTCAAATTAATCAAGAAATAAAAAGTAGGACCATAGAAAAATCAAAAAAGAACTCGAGTATTTTTATGAAAAATTTGGTAATTTTTTAAAGTCAGAAACTATTTTTAAAATTAAAAGAAATCAGTAAAATAAACCAAAAATGATAAAAAATAACAAAGTCAGAAATAAAAATAAAATGAGGTCACCAATATTTGTTACAATGTCATTGGATCATTCCCTAATTTTTTTAGAATTTAAAAATGTATAAAAGTATTTTTAAACATTTAAAACAATTCAAATAAAGTGAAAATTTATAAAAAAATACCAACACACAAAATTAAATTGTGAAAAAATAGAATTCAGAAAGAGAATAATCAAAAATATTTTACATAAATTTTTTAGAACAGAAAAGAAAATAAAAACCATAAAAGATGTGGACCAATGGATGAGAGTCAAAATGCGTTAGTAATCAGATCCAAGGGATCTGGCGCGCTGTGCATATCATGGTCATTACTAAATATCACACCGAATCCAACGTTTTTTAAATAAAACAACTTAAAATCTGGCGCGTTGAATGGAGTCTGACTCACAAAAGTAATTAGATCCAAGGTGTGATACGGTGGGAGAACTGAGTTGGGATTTTGCGTTTGTGTTCGCAAATTTTTCGGTTTAGCAAGAGTCGCCACCGACTTTTTATTTTATCCTAAGGAAAGGTCAAAAAGCACAGGAAAGACCTTTGAGATGTTTTCTTGAGTTCAGGGAGTAGATTATAGAAAGGGAAGGTATTAGCATCCTTTCTATCCATGGTTATCCATGGGCTCTTAGTTACTTGCTTAGATCACTTGCTTTGCTTTTCAATTGTTTGAAATGGTGCTCTTCAATTGTTTGAAATGGTGCTTTGTGTGTGGTTTTGAAAGATGTTTTGAAAAGAGGTCATCGTTGTGGCAACCTTTGTAATGATTCTTGTTTAAATGTATACAAAGGTGTTTTTGTCTTTTGAAAAGTTTTCAATGTTTGAAAGTATGGTTTTGAAATTGTGTTGTGGAGTGTGTTTTGAAGATAGCAAGGATGTTTTTGCAAGCTTTGATCAAGTAACTAATAGTTATCTACCCTATTTTACTCAAAGATCTTTCTTATGTTTTTAACCCTTTTAACAGTGTTATTTCACCATTGTATTTGGTGAACAATCTTGTGTTAGGATGTTTAAATGGGACAGGCACGGGTCATCGTATAGACCATGATAGCAATTTAGTCAAGTATTTTTGGAAATTTTCTTGAGGGACTGGATCATTTTGTTTAGGCAACTCAGATAGCGTCATCGAGGGACTATGATCTTTTGTTTTGTTTTTGTTTTGCCAATGTACTTGACATGCATATCATGACCCATTTTTGAAGACAACAAGTGGATTGAAACCCTATGGGTGCAAGTGTGCATTGTGTTTGTTTTCATGCATTGTTGCCTTTTGGTTAGGTCAAGCTAATTGTTGATTTTATTTTGCATACACAACCCTAAGTCTAATCATGGCATAATTGAAAGCTTAAAGGTGCGAGAATTCAAATTCTACACTATTACAACATGATATAGGGGGGGGGGGGGGGGGGGTACAAATTTGAATTGGGGATTATTTTGCAAGAAATTAAATTCTAAATTATTACAACCATATTGAATGGGTAAGGCATAAGATACAATATTTAAATAAATACCATAAATAAATATTAAATAAAGTGTATTATGCAAAAAATGTTTTTATGTATGTAAAAAGTATTTTTAATGTGAAATGCTAATAAATAAAAAGTTAATTTCAATTATTTTGTTTTTTAGGGCAAAACCTTAAATAAATAGTATTATTTATTATTTATATACAATAATGTATTAATTGGTACAAAAATATAAGTATATTGAAAAAAAAGGTATTTTTAGTATAAAATATTAATAAAAATAAAAATGTATTATTTTTGTGTTTTTTGTCCTAATTAATTAATAAAATATGTATATATATATGTATTAAATATATTAAATATATTAAGTGTGTATAAAAAATAAAATAAATTATTTACAAAAAGGTATATTTTTCAAGAAAATGTTTTCAAATGTGTATAAAATAATAAATGAAAATAAACATATTTTTTCACATTATTTTTAAGTTTTAATAAAAAGAATATAAAGTATTTAAACACTTTTATACTAGTAAAATAAAAATAAATATCAAATAAATATGAAAAAAAATATAAAAATAATTTTTTGGCATTTTTTATATTTGGACATAAAATAATAAAGTCAGAATAAAAATAAAAATACAAAAATGACAAATATACAAAGAAATGGGCCAGAGGGGTGTAAACTGAAAAGGCAGGTGTTAGAAGTAAAAACAACCAGGCCCAACCCAATCAACTTCATCTTCTTCCTCCATTCAAATCAAAATGCGCGCGTTGTACACAAAATGCTATCTCCCGATTCCTTGCTTTTTTGACAAAACTCATAACATGAAACTTGTAGAGCATCAAATAATGAATCTAACCATATAAAAAACTTAAGCTAACTCTCAAAGACCAGAGAGAATTTCTCTGGCCCTAATTCTTAACCTAGTTTTTTCAGAAAGTTCATGAACAAAATTCTCCTAGCACGATTAATATAAATGAAAACTAAGCACATGTATTGTTTCAGGGCTATGAATACAACATCTTTCATTCACAAACCTAAGTCTAACTATTCCTAAATAGAGAGATAGAAGTTCATGAAATACCTGTTTCAGTTGACTTCGAGCTGGACAATGCAGCAACTTCCAAGGGTGCTTGAGG
The DNA here is from genome assembly GCA_948472305.1 of Vicia faba. Lineage (NCBI taxonomy): Eukaryota > Viridiplantae > Streptophyta > Magnoliopsida > Fabales > Fabaceae > Vicia > Vicia faba. Next base: position 341,616,227 of record OX451736.1, read on the forward strand.
TTCTTTTGAGCTTGCCTGAGGTCCACTGAAGCTTTCTCGATGCTTGGCTTGTTTTGAAGTAGCCTAAATCGTGCTACAGAACTCAACCTACAAAGCTTTCAAACAAAAATGGCAATGTGTGTTAATGGTGTTACATCTAGCAATGGAGGTCTGGGATAGTTCAAGTGAGTTGAATGGAAGATATTGGAACAAGTTTGAGGCAAAACGCACGAGGGAAAGTGGAGATGGAGGTGGTTCTGCAGGGCTTGCCCTGTTTTGCAGAAAATTGGTGTTTTGGAGTATGAGGGTGCTTTAGGGGTGAAAGGCTCGTGCTTCTGACTTGTGAGGATATGAAAAACTTGTTTGACAACTTTGTTCTTGTTGGTTTTATCAGATATCATAGATACAAGCTTTTGGCCCTTTGACTTGTTTTGAAAGCAAAGTTGGAAGTGTAGTGTGATAGGCCTGTACAGGCTATCTCCAAGCATGCACCAACTTCTTGTACTATGCCTGAGATTGTGGAGCTTGTTTGCTGCAAAGGAAGAAAGTCCAAGGCTCAAGAAAAAGCATTTTTACATAAAGTCCCCTTTATGAAAATGGAAGTGTGGCCTTTATGCTTAAAATGGCAATGTTCATTGTACAAAGCTCTCTTGATCAGAACAATGCCAATATCCAATGTATTTGCATTCAATTTTGGAGTGTAAATTGGTTTAGAGGTCTGTAATCATGTACTAAGCTATCTTGGTCAGATTTGCAACTTGGTATGAACATGTATTGGCCATGGATCAAAGTGAGTTTTTGCCAACTTCAAGCATTCGATTCTCCCTAACCACAAAGGTGTTTGAGGAGTTCTTGGACAATTTGGAAAGCTTGAAACATGTAATATAATACATCTTTGAAATGCAACTTGAAACTACAAGTGGAACTATGTGAAAAATGGTCAAGAAGATGGGTCAAAATCTTGCCTAAACTAGGGCAAAATTTCTCTAAGTTAAAAGTTTTAGGTACCCTTGTTCCAAAAATCATAACTTGAGATACAACCTTCTTTTGAGAAAACTTTGTGAATCAAAGTTTTATACTTTGTTATGGACTACATCTTTCATGTTTCAAGTTTTGTTTTAATCCATTTGTATCTTGGTGAAAAAGTGGGACAAAGTTAGGAAAAAATGAGAAAAGTTTATAACTTAGAAAATTTCTAAGTTATGAAAATTTTCCATTTTAAACCCTAATTTGCATTTTTGAGTTTCTTGATGAACAAGTTTCACAATTTTACATGTATTGATGAAAAATGACCCTTGGCACTTGATTTTGACCAAAAAGTCAAAGTTTGACTTTCAGTATACAGTCAAATTTAGATCAGTTGACTGAAAAATTCATCTGTCAATCCTATGCATTTGAGATCTTTTGAACTTGTTGAATGGGTCAAGACAATGTCATTGAGTCCTTGTGTCCATGGTTGAGCTTGATTTGCCATTGGCTAGGTTAAACAGTCAAAAATTGCCTTTGTGCAGTCAAAACCCTAAAAATGACCATTTTGCCCTTTTGGTGATCTGATCAAATTTCTTGTGGAATTGTGATCCAAACTTGATAAAATGGTTCATATGAGTTCATAATATTGATATGGGTCAAAATCCATGAAGTTTTACTGTCAATTGGCCACAATTGACTTTTTCCCCAATACAGCTGATTTCTAGGTCAACTGTCCAATTGACTGGGCAAAAATTTGATTCAAGGCTTGGAACTTGGTATGGACAAACTTGTGAGTCCAACATGAAGTATGAAAGTAATTTTTGGAATTGTAGGTCAAAACATCCTTGTGCAAACTCAAACCCTAATTTAGGTCAACAGTGCAAGGTGGTGTCTTGGGCAGAGCAAACCCTAGCTTGATCTTGAATTCCAAGAGTCTTGTGATGAGAAATGCTGATGAAATGAGAGGGCAAATTTTGGGGGTACAACACAAGGGTTCCTGAGGCACGCGCATTGTAAGGCAAGCACATAATATTCATTTCAAAAAAATAACGTGGCTTCATGTCATTGGTTGAAGACGGACATGTCATCGTCTTCAACCTCCAGCCATCCCCAAATTGAATTTTCCAAACTGTAAAATTAGAAAACCATACCGGTACCATTAGATTCGTCTCTTCAAGACGATTATAATGGTACCATTGTGCCAAATTTATATAAATTATGCAAGACAATGTTTGGAAAAAACCAGAAAAAATAGCGAGCAGGAAAATCTAGGATATCTTGCTCAATTCTCAATGAAATTGAAAACTATAAAAAGCACGAGGATCAGAAGAACACAAGGAGTGGGTTAGTATTTTATTTGAATCAATTTGGCCAAGAAATCTACCTGAACGAAGTAGTGAGAAATTTCTCTAAAACTGAACTTCCACAAATCAATATTGGTCATGATTCTTGAAAGTAATCGTATGGTTAGCTTTAGAGAAGTTCAATGAAGCTAACTGAATGGAGCTTTTGGTTTTTTAAGGTGAGAATGTAAGAAATCAGAATTTCAAATTCAGAGTTCATGTAGGATCTGAACAGGGGTCAATTGGATATCAAAATCTTGAGAAAAAGAGTGAGGGATGATCCTTAATTATAGCTGATTATGATGCAAGGCTCAAGCGTGTGAGTTGGAGGAAAAATGAGTGAAATCGTGTGGACCTGTTAAGTGTGAAAAGTGTGACTTCACATGGCTCAAAACACAGCAAATTGGATGGTTTAAGGGTCGTTTCTTTTTATGGAAAGTTCCTAAACATGATTAGACACAAAATTGATCCTTAAACAGGCTTGTGATTGGATTTAAACTGATTTTCAAATCTGACTAAACTTGGAATTTCCATTTCAAGGTGCCAATTTCATAACCATGGTGCCAACAATGTAGGGCACCTTATGATGTGATTCTTGAAGCATTTGAAAGATGAAGTTGCAAGATTTTCAATATGCAAGGAATGAGATCAAATGGATGTTTGAGTAAGAAGTTGTATTGAGTCGAAGTTGGAGAAAAAGGGTTGACTTTCCATACTTAGAAATATTTCAAATTTTTCTTCAAAAGTGACCTATAATGTTTTTCATCCAAGCATGGCGTTCCACTTGGAATTTGCTCTTGACCAAAAAAGATGGCATGAAACATACCATTTGAGTGACATTTTGAAACTTGAACCATTCAAAATATCCAAAAATTGAGAGAGTTATGATTTGTTGAAGTTGGCAAAAAATCATGAAATGACCTATAATCTTTTGTATCCTTAGGGCATCTTCCATCCATTTTCTCACTTTGCAAATAAAAGAAGGCACAAAGTTCACATCTTCAAGATCATTATGGAAAAATAGTGGGATCTAGGTGATAAAAATTGACGAAGTTATGATCATTTGAAGTCACACATGAGAAATTGGGGATTCATCTGGAGGACTTGTAATCTTTCTTCATCATCAAGCTTATTCCACATGAAAACTCCTTGAAACTTTTGAAGTGATTTGTTGATAACCCTTTGAAGAGAAAGATGTATTTAGAATCACTTAAAAATACCAAAAAATAAGCAAGATATGCTTCTTTAAAGTCCAAAACCCTAGCTTCTAGATCAAGAAAATGCCTTGAGGAACTTTGACAATTTTGAACAAACTTCTTGTACCAACACAAATGCTTTGTAAATAGAAGTTTTTGAGGATGAAAATGAGAACTCATAGTCACGAAAACCACTTCCGTATCTTGAGAATTTAGATAAATATGATTTTGTGACCAATGGGAACAAGGCCTTGTCCAAGCATGACAACTTCTCCAATCAATCCCTTGTACTTTTGAACCAAATTTGATAATATTGAAATGTGGTGAACCAAAATAAACTTTCCATTCCATTTATTCCAAAACAACCAAAATGGTGAGGTTTGAACTTCTCAATCTTTATTGACTAGGGCATGGAAATAAACTCATGAACCCATAGAGCAACTTGCTAAGCCTCATTGTCTTTACCTACATTAGTAACAAGAAAAACAAAGCAACATTGTATTTTATTAATTCAAAGGAAAAATAAGACAAAATATTCATGATCACAAAAGAAAACAAGTCAAGGTGCTTGGTGATTCCTCAAATAGCAAAATTAAAGATAGGGAGAAAAACTAAAAGCCCTAATGTGATCTTGTTATGATTGAATCAACATGGTATGATAAAGGGATCTTATGGGAAAAAATTGGGGTACAACATTTGCCCTTATTTAAGTTTCTTCTATCTGGAGATACGAAGGTTGAAAATTTTCGTGTCGATGCGATCGAAGATACTTAAATATAAAACAAACCCTATTTTTGGCCCTAAGATGCCATGCAATGTTTATGAGCATGAATGAATATGAACAAAATCAAAGAGACACAAAACACCACTGGGGATGTAACAAAGGAAATAAAGAAACAAAAGAGAAACCCGGCCAGGAAAATAAATCACTGGTGAATCAAAAGACGTGACTTATAGAGGATGATAAAAAGTCAAAGGATACACAACCTTCTACTGAAGGCGAAACTACTAACGTTCACTGAAGGTAGAAAGAGTAAAGAGATGACAACACCGTTGTTTACTAACGGTGAGCTACCAACATTCACTGAAGGTAGAGAGAAAGAATCATCGATGTTCACCGGTGATGAACTACCAACTTTCACTGAAGGTAGCAAAAATAAAACAATCACCAACTTTCACTGAAGGTGACCTACCAACTTTCACTGAAGGTAGAAAGAGAAAATATCATAGCATCTCCATTCACTGACGATGAACTACCAACGTTCACTTAAGGTAGCAAAAAGATAACAATCACCAACTTTCACTGAAGGTGACCTACCAACTTTCACTGAAGGTAGAAATAGAAAATATCATAGCATCGCCGTCCACTGACGATGAACTACCAACGTTCATTGAAGGTAGCAAAAAGATAACAATCACCAACTTTTACGGAAGGTGACCTACCAACTTCCACTGAAGGTAGAAAGAGAAAATATCATAGCATATTCGTTCACTGAAGATGAACTACCAAGGCTCACTGAAGGCAGCAAAAATATAATAATCACCATCTTTCACTAAATGTGACCTACCAACTTTCACTGAAGGTAGAAATAAAAAATATCATAGCATCGCCGTCCACTGATGATGAACTACCAACATTCACTGGAGGTAGCAAAAAGATAACAATCATCAACTTTCACTGAAGATGACTTACCAACTTTTACTGAAGGTAGAAAGAGAAAATATCATAGCATCGCTGTTCACTGACGATGAACTACCAACATTCACTGAAGGTATCAAAAAGATAACAAGTTTTCCCCAAAATTCTTGCATTTCACCTAGAATGGGTCTCAACTTCTTCTTTAACCGAGGCACTCCACCCGGAAAGGGTAATATATAAGTTGTCTCAAATAAAGAGACTTCCACTTGCAAAGATTTCACAACAAATTATCTCTACGATATTCAAAGACTTGCCATCCACTGGAGTAATTTGACAACGAACTGCAAACTATCCACTCATAGAGAAGATAACAAAAAGGTAACGTCGAATTTTACGGAGAAGCATGAGTTGCTCAAATAAAGAGACCTGCTACTTGCTATTATAGGAAGACTTGTAGAAATGACTTCCTGGGGAAAGCAATTCGGCTTCCTGGGGAAAGAAGTATGATTTCCTGGGGAGATGCCAATATATTTCTGCTGAGGAGATAAAGTCTTCTCTTGCAAAATAAATGCACATTCTCAAACCAAGGCTCGAAGTCTACAGATATCATAAGTAATAATATTGCCGAGGATCAAAGATTCAAACCAGAAATAAACTCAAGAGGGAAACCCAAATCATCTAGAAAAAGAGTTGTGCAGGAAGGCTAAAGCAAAAATCTTCCATGAGGGATAACTCAGTGGGGAACTTGAAAGAAAATACACTCTCTACTTAAGGCTGACACTCTATTGGAGAGAGGACAACACAAATCTGCAAAACGGGATAATATGTCAACACAAAATATTAATGAATGTGAATGAGCAATGATTTAATAAAATTAACTATGCATGATGAATGTATGAATGTTATCATGCATATGCTGACAAAAATAGACATATAACACTCGGAGTAACCAGGGAAAAACAAACTCGGGCACAATTAACACTCGACTAAATCACATCCAAGGTGAACAATCCAAGAAAAAGTAAGCGCCAACTAAGGAGACAGAACCTACTGCCTAGTTTAACTCTACTGGGGAGAAACGTAATCTGAAAGCAAACAAATCCAAGTGACAAAAATAGTACAGATTCAGGGGTATAACATCCTTCTCCCGGCTTCACCAGGGAACAACATTCAGACTTCAACAGGGAAACAAATGTTTTCAAAAGTAACACTTCTATTGGGGATTGAAAAATCAATTTCAAGTAGAGCAGGCAGACATCAAATCATCAAAAAATTCAATACATAATTCATGCTGACTTCATTGGGGAGGTTAACACCATATTCTCAAAGGAAAAACCAATATACGTTCCTTACTGGAGGAACCAGTGACAAGTGTTCTTCGAGAGTAATTATTGTACCAACTTCTATGGGAAGAAATAACCTCTATTAAACAAACGAAATCTTCACTGGAGAAATATTGGATTGAATCTTCATATCATGAAAACTCAGAAAAGAGGAGAAATGAACCAAAACTTGACCGGGGATACTGGAGTTGCAAACCCTATACAATGAAACATATTTAGCAAAATTTATTCGGGAAACAAAACTTCTTAAAAGCAACTGGAGTTCGTCCATTCCTGGGATCACTACTTTTGTTTTTCCCTTGCGTCACAAGTTTTAAAGTAAAAGCAAATTGAAAATTCTTTTTGAAAATCACTTTTGTTATTTAATCTTTTCGCTTTGAAAGTTATTATCAATAATAAATGGAGTCTTTGTAAGCTAAATAAAATAAGAAATACAAAGAATTGGGAAAAAGCTCAAATTTCATTAATAGAATGGTAGTCTGCGAATGGCGAGACTCCATGGATAATTATAAAGTTTGGAAAATGGTAATATATAATGGAAAAGATACATTGAGATACAATAACCACTACCCCCTCTAACAACTTTTAAAATCCCGAGCAGCAGCTTCTTTTAAAGTATGATGAGGATCTGAGAAGATTGTTGCTCCTATGACCAAGTCTTGTCTGATGTAGTTACTTGCCAAGAAAGTCCCTAACTTTTGCCTAAGATGCCCTTACTGGTTTTCAACTTAGCGAGAAATTTATTCTGTTTATGTCTCTAATTTTTTCCTAGACCGTCCTTCTGGGTTTTCGGCCTACCGAGACGCTCATTTTTGCCTAAGTCGCCCTTTCAGGTTTTCAACTTAGCGAGATATTATTTTATTTCTTTAGGCGAAGTATTTCTTGACTGCATCAGTATTCATGGGCCGTGGGAACTCCTTGCCATCCATAGTTTAAAGAATTAATGCACCGCAAGAGAAGGCTTTCTTGAAAACATATGGGCCTTCAAAATTGGGAGTCCATTTACCCCTAGAATCAGCGTTAAAAGACATGATCTTCCTGAGCACGAGGTCTCCTTCTCTGAACTCACGAGGTTTGACCTTTTTATCAAAAGCTTTCTTCATTTTTTTCTGATATGACTGGCCATGACACAAAGCCGTCATTCTCTTCTCTTTGATAAAATTCAATTAGTCAAACCTGTTATGGACCCATTCAGCCTCTGTCAACTTGGTTTCCATTATCACACACAAAGAGGGAATCTCAACCTCGATTGGGAGTACAACTTCCATTCCATACACAAGGGAGAACGAGGTTTCTCCTATTGAGGTGTGGACAGATGTTAGATATCCATGCAAAGAAAAAGGGAGCATTTCATGCCAATCCTTATAAGTAACAACCATTTTCTGGATAATCTTCTTTATATTCTTATTAGCAGCTTCAACAGCCCCATTCATCTTTGGCCTGTACGGAGATGAGTTATGATGAACAATCTTGAATTCTACACACAGTTCTGCCATCATTCTGTTGTTCAGGTTCGAGCCATTATCGGTGATAATTCTGCTCGGCACACCATACCGACATATAAGATTATTCTTAATGAAGCGCACAACCATCTGCTTAGTGACATTAGCATACGAAGCAGCCTCCACCCACTTGGTGAAGTAATCAATTGCTACCAAGATGAAACAGTGTCCATTCGAAGCTTTGGGTTCTATCATCCCGATCATGTCAATACCCCACATAGAGAAAGGCCACGGGGAAGAGATCACATTGAGAAGTGTCATAGGCACATGAATCTTGTCCCCATAAATTTGGCATTTATGACACTTCTTTGCAAATTTGTAACAGTCAGATTCCATTGTCAGCCAATAGTAACCTTCCCTTAGCATCTTTTTAGCCATCGAATGTCCATTGGCAGTCATCCATCCACACACAAACTTGATCTTTCTTTAACAACTTAAAGATCGGTCCACATGTTGCAGTCATGTGGGAAATGAATTTGGAAATATAATTCAAACGCCCGAGGAACCCTCTGACTTGCTTTTCAGTTCTTGGCACCGACATCTCTTGAATTGCTTTTAATTTATCAGGGTCAACATCAATTCCTTTCTGGCTAATAATGAAACCCAACAATTTTCCTGATCGAATACCAAAGGTGTATTTATTTGGATTCAAGCGGGACGATACTTCCTCAAATGCTGAAACAACTTCAACAAATATTCTACATGCCCTTCTTCCGTCTTGGATTTAGAAATCATGTAATCATCATATACTTCTATTTTCTTGTGCATCACATCATGGAATAGGGTTGTCATAGCCCTCTGGTACGTTGCACCAGCGTTCTTCAATACGAAGGGCATCACTCTGTAACAGAATGTTCCCCAGGGTGTGATGAACGTTGTTTTTTCCATGTCCTCTGGAGCCATTCTTGTTTGATTATACCTAGAAAATCCGTCCATGAACGATAAAACTGTAGCTGTTTAGGTATTGGCTTGCATTTTTGGTAAATCCCAAGTGTATGTGTGAATGTCATGACTGATGTCATAACATTCTAGTTCAGGTTGTACTAACTCAATAGGTACATGTGCAGAAAAATATTGTAATTCAAATACTGATGTTTATAAGTGTGTATCTGAGCATGTTTGCAAAATGATCACATTTTACTAAATCAGTAGACAGGTTTTCTCAGATGTCATAACAGATGTTATGACATCCTGTTCTGAACTAACAGGATTGCAGGATTGGATAAGTCTGAGTTTTTTCAGGAAATAACTCAGTCCTTTCTGAACAGAATCCTGCGTTTTCTGAGGAGTAACCTAGCTCAATCCTAACCTGATCAATAAAGTACTGTGACCTGGTCTTTAGGTCAAACGGAATCAACCCTAGGTTTTTGGAAACCCTAACTGAAGTTACAGCTGCTATATATTCAACAGAGCTGCGGTTTTTCAAGACATCCCTGCTGATTGATTAGAAGATCAATTTTGTAATCTGTATAGATTTGTTTATTGTACTCCAAGCAATTATCATTGTGATAAGTGCCTTGGAATAGGTTTCAATTGTAAGGGTTGTGTAGCACTCAAAGCTTTGAAGCAAGAGTGTTTGAATGTTACTTGACTAAAGCTGTGAAGCAGAGTCAAGTTAGTTGTGTACATCACTCAAAGCTGTGAAGCACGAGTGATTGTGTTACTTGATTAAAAAGCTGTGAAGCTTAATCAAGTGTGTGTTTTGAAGAGTGTCTTCATCAATTCTTAAGTGAAATTGATTTATGTATCACTGCTGTGATTGAGGGGGAGTGAGTAGGAACTCAGGTTTAAGTTGTACTTAGATTAGAATTGCATTGGGTAGGTCTTAAGTGAAGGAGATAAACTGGTTGGTTTATTCCTGAATTAACATCTCTTATAGTGGATTCTCTCCCTGGCTTGGTAGCCCCCAGAGTAGGTGTTGTTGCACACTGAACTGGGTAAACAATTGACTGTGTTATTTACTGCTTTTGTATTTACTGTCATATAGTAAGTCAGATACGGTGTCATAACATTGGACGTGACATTGAGTATCTGCAGCCAGAATTTCAATTGGCATCAGAGAAGGAACCCTGCCTGTATTACTGGGTGAGATCTAGGGATATCACTTTCTGGCACTATGGACAAAGAAGGAGTTTTTGGAAATAGACCACCCATTCTGGATGGAACCAATTATGACTACTGGAAACCTCGTATGATTGCCTTCCTAAAATCTCTGGACAAAAAGGCTTGGAGAGCTGCTGACAAAGGATGGATTCATCCCACCATAACTGAAAGAGATGGGACAATCAGTCTGAAGCCTGAGGAAGATTGGAGTAAAGAAGAAGATGAGTTAGCTCTGGGAAATTCAAAAGCTTTAAATGCCTTGTTCAATGGAATTGATAGAAACATCTTCAGACTAGTACATCAATATGAACTGGCCAAGGAAGTTTGGGACACTCTCAAAACTACTCATGAGGGCACTTCCAAAGTAAAAATGTCAAGGCTTCAGATGTTGACCACTAAGTTTGAGAATCTAAAAATGATGGAAGATGAAACCATTCATGAGTTTCACATGAACATCTTGGAGATTGCCAACACCTCAGGAGCACTGGGAGAAAAAATGTCAGAAGAAAAACTGGTGAGGAAGATTCTCAGATCCTTGCCTAAAAGATTTGCAATGAAGGTAACTGCCATAGAGGAAGCCCAGGACATTAGCAAGTTAAAAGTGGATGAACTTATTGGGTCTCTTCAGACTTTTGAGATGGGGATCACTGATAATGGTGACAAGAAGAACAAAAGCATAGCACTTGTATCCAACACTGATGTTGAATACAAGGAGGATGAAGAAGAAAACATATCAGAAGCCATTTCCATGCTTGGAAGACAGTTCAACAGGCTCATCAAAAGAATGGACCCAAAGTCAAGGTCTAATGTTCATAACATTCCTTCTGACATTGACAGTTCCAGCAGAAGACCAAGGTCAGAAGATAAGGGAAACCAAGGCAGAGGTATTCAATGCCATGGATGTGAAGGATATGGACATATTCGAGCTGAATGTCCTACCTTTCTTAAGAAGCAAAAGAAAGGAATGACTGTTACTTGGTCTGACTATGATTCAGAAAGCAATTCTGAAGAAGAATCTGCCAAACTAGTTACTGCCCTAACTAGTGTTTGTACTTCTGAAAGTGACACCAGTGATGAAGAAGTGACATTTGAAGAACTGGCTGATACCTACAAGAAATTGTGTATCAGAAGTGGTGAAGTCTGTGTGCAAAATGAGAAACAATCAAAACTCATTGTAAAGCTGGAGGCTGAAAAGAGGGTAAATCTTGAAACTATAAGTCATTTAGAAGGAGAAGTTCAACTGCTGAACTCACAACTGAATCAAATGACCAAATCTGTCAAGATGTTGACCAATGGAACAGACAAATTGGAAGAGATCCTTCAGGCTGGACAAAGTATGGGAAATAAATCTGGCCTAGGATTTGTGGAAACAAAGAAATTTGGTACCAGGAAGCAAATGTCAAAACGGATGTCTCAACATTACTCTCAACATCAGGGACAGAGACATATGAAGAAGAGGTACCAAAGATGGAGATGTCATCATTGTGGGAAATATGGTCACATAAAGCCCTTCTGCTTCAGATTACATGGATATCCTAATCAGAACTCAGATGTCAAACCTAAGTCTAAAAAGGTACCACACGCTCCTCAATGGAAGAAAAAGGCTACTGCACTAATAGCTCACACTTCCCTGAAGATCTCTGCAAAGGAAGATTGGTACTTTGACAGTGGATGTTCCAGACACATGACTGGATTCAAAAATCTCCTCAATAATGTTATGCCTCACACCACCAGTTTTGTGACCTTTAGAGATGGTGCTAAAGGAGAAGTCAAAGGAGTTGGTAATTTGGACTACCCTGGAGTTCCAAGTCTGAATAAGGTACTGCTGGTAAAAGGGTTGACTACTAATCTCATTAGCATCAGTCAATTATGTGATCTAGGATTCATGGTCAACTTCTCAAGATCTGAATGTCTAGTATTTAATGAAAAACTAGATATTGTAATGAGAGGAATCAAATCCAAAGATAACTGTTATGTGTGGCAGCCTGAGAACACTGATATCTCCACTATGAGTCAAATCATCAAAGAAGAAAAAGAGATGAAACAGTGGCAGCATAAGCTTGGAAGAATGAAAAGAGCTATTCCTATGGAAGCTGTCAGAAGAACTCCAAAACTACAGGCTGATAATATATGTGATGTGGCAAATAAAGTTGAAGAAGAATGTGTTGTCAGAACCTTAAGTCATCTTGACAAGGATGTTGGAAAGAACAAGTCTCATAAATTCTGTTCTCAAAACATCTGGTCAAAACAGATGCTACCTGAGTACAATGTTACACAAGATGTTGTGACATTGTGGTGTGATAATCTGAAAACATTCAACATTTCCTTGAACCCTATTGACTTTGAAGAGAAGAAGTCATTTGAACTGGAACATAGTTTCTCTAAGCTTCAGCTGACTGATTCTTCTACCAAGGCGCTTGTTGGAAATAAACTTGAAAATTTGAGGGGCAGATTGGGTATTCACCAACATGAGAAATTATAGCAATTAGTTTTGCTGAAAACAAGGGTTGAAGGGATTAATTTTATTAAGTCTATATTTAGTGGGTTAATCATACTCATTCACAATTCCTTCAAAAGCCTTAAGAAGTTGAAGAGACTCCCTTTTACTCCCTACCTCTATCATCCTTGCAACCTGTTTCCTCCTCCCAATCAAAGAGCTTTCTCAAACTGCTACTATTACTCTAAGTTAAACAAAATGTCTCAGACATCGTCTTCCACCATGGCGGCTTCGTCTCCCTCATCATCGTCATCATCTGATCAAGATTCTAGGGCAATCACTACATGCATAGAATCTGAAGTTCTTGAGGTCACTCCTCTCAGGGAGATGGCAACTGATCCAGCCAGAGTCAAAAAGCTCAGAACCAGACATGCAGGAAGAGCTCAAGCTACAGTCTCTGGTAATTCTTCTCATCCTTCGTCTTCTATACCTAATAAAGAAGGATCAGTTCAAGTACACCAAGCTATTGCTAGACTGGTTACTAGCATTCTGAGTGGCAACCAATCTGTACCGGGGATTTCTATCCCTTTGAATCAATCAGAAAGTCCAAATGTGGAAGGTTCTGAAAATGTAGATGTCACTGAGGATGTTGTGACACCAAAAGACAACATTTAGAACCCCTCTGAAAAGGCTGCTGATCCACCTATCATTGATGTGGATGAAGATTACTCAGATAATGAACTGATTGCTAATGTGAACCCTAGCATTGCTAGGAGATTGATGAAAAGAAAGAGTAGTCAGAATGTTAAACCTGATGCTAAGAAATCCAAGGTTGAAGGGATGGCTGAGAAAATTCAGACAAAAGGGAAGAAGGCACAGGTGCAGACTGCTAGACAACCAATCTCTAAGAAAAGTAAAGAACCTGAAACTTCTGATTCTGATGATGAATCAGAATTTGAGATTGATATTGAAGATACTCCCATCAGAAGGAAGCTCCCCTCCAGCAAGATTGCTAGAGTGCCTGAAGTGCCAACAGACAACATCTCCTTTCATCATCCTGACAATGCAAACAGATGGAAGTATGTTTGCTTGAAGAGAATAGCCTTGGAGAGAGAACTCAACAATGATGCCTTGGAGTGCAAAGACATCATGGATCTGATCAGGAATGCTGGGCTAATGAAGACAGTGATGAAGTTTAACAAATGTTATGAAAATCTGGTTAAGGAGTTTGTAGTGAACTTGTCCAATGATTGTGCTGATGGGAGGTCAGCTGACTTTGAGAGTGTGTTTGTTAGAGGAAGAAGGGTCAAGTTCTCTCCATCAGAAATCAACAAGTTTCTTGGAAGAACAAATAAGGACTGTCCTGATCTAGAGGCAACTGACAATGAAGTGTGTTTAACCATCACTGCCAGGCAAGTAAAGTGTTGGCCATTGAAAGGGAAGCTGAATGCTAGTAAACTCAGCATGAAATTTGCCATCTTGCATAAAATAGGTGCAACAAACTGGGTGCCTACAAATCACAAATCAACCATCTCCACAGGATTGGGGAGATTTATCTATGCTGTAGGAACCAAGACTGCCTTTGACTATGGAAGGTACATCTTTGAACAAACTTTGAAGCATGCTGGCAGTTATGCTGTCAAAGGACCAATTGCTTTTCCCTCCCTCCTTTGTGGAATCATCCTTGCACAATACCCTGACATCCTTGTAGCAAGAGATACAGTCTGCAAAAGAGCTCCTGCCCTTGGCCTGCACTACAAATTGTTTCAGGGATCTCATGCTCCAGACATTGTCATAACATCAGCTGAGACATCGTCTGCAAAGACCCAGTCCAAGACATCAGATGTCATAGCTGTTTTAAAAGAAACTTGCAAAGATCTGGATACTAGAAAAAGGACCCTAGAAGCTCTAATTGCCAGGCTAGAAAAGGAGGAAGCTGAAGAAAGCAGAAGGGAAGAAGGTATAGAAGCTGAAGGACAGCTCAACATTGAAGAAATTGGCTCCTCTGAATCTGATGACAGTGCTTGAAGGTTGATTGCTGCTTGGTGGTGTTGCTGGTGGAGTTTGGAAGTGTGTTCTGCTGTTGTCAGCTGCTGCTCTTATTATTTTGTTTTGGATAACTGTGTAATCTTATGAACATGTATCTTTGGCCCATTTATGGCTAAAGAGGGGGAGAATATTTTGGTACTTGCTTAATTAGTACTTGACATTCTGTGTTCTATATTTTTCTGCTGTCACTTATTTCTGCTGCTATCTATCTCTGATTGTTTAGGGTCTTTAGCCAAAAATCTGCCAAAGGGGGAGTTTGTAGGTGTTTAGGTATTGGCTTGCATTTTTGGTAAATCCCAAGTGTATGTGTGAATGTCATGACTGATGTCATAACATTCTAGTTCAGGTTGTACTAACTCAATAGGTACATGTGCAGAAAAATATTGTAATTCAAATACTGATGTTTATAAGTGTGTATCTGAGCATGTTTGCAAAATGATCACATTTTACTAAATCAGTAGACAGGTTTTCTCAGATGTCATAACAGATGTTATGACATCCTGTTCTGAACTAACAGGATTGCAGGATTGGATAAGTCTGAGTTTTTTCAGGAAATAACTCAGTCCTTTCTGAACAGAATCCTGCGTTTTCTAAGGAGTAACCTAGCTCAATCCTAACCTGATCAATAAAGTACTGTGACCTGGTCTTTAGGTCAAACGGAATCAACCCTAGGTTTTTGGAAACCCTAACTGAAGTTACAGCTGCTATATATTCAACAGAGCTGCGGTTTTTCAAGACATCCCTGCTGATTGATTAGAAGATCAATTTTGTAATCTGTATAGATTTGTTTATTGTACTCCAAGCAATTATCATTGTGATAAGTGCCTTGGAATAGGTTTCAATTGTAAGGGTTGTGTAGCACTTAAAGCTTTGAAGCAAGAGTGTTTGAATGTTACTTGACTAAAGCTGTGAAGCAGAGTCAAGTTAGTTGTGTACATCACTCAAAGCTGTGAAGCACGAGTGATTGTGTTACTTGATTAAAAAGTTGTGAAGCTTAATCAAGTGTGTGTTTTGAAGAGTGTCTTCATCAATTCTTAAGTCAAATTGATTTATGTATCACTGCTGTGATTGAGGGGGAGTGAGTAGGAACTCAGGTTTAAGTTGTACTTAGATTAGAATTGCATTGGGTATGTCTTAAGTGAAGGAGATAAACTGGTTGGTTTATTCCTGAATTAACATCTCTTATAGTGGATTCTCTCCCTGGCTTGGTAGCCCCCAGAGTAGGTGTTGTTGCACACTGAACTGGGTAAACAATTGACTGTGTTATTTACTGCTTTTGTATTTACTGTCATATAGTAAGTCAGATACGGTGTCATAACATTGGACGTGACATTGAGTATCTGCAGCCAGAATTTCAAAAACCTTGAATTTTGCTGTGCTATCCACTAACATATCAATGTGCGGCAATGGAAAATCATCTTTTAGACTAGCTTTATTTAGATCTTTGTAATCTACGCACATGCAAACTTTTTTGTCTTTTTTCGCTACTGGAACAATATTGGCAATCCATTGAGGATACACTGACGTCACAAGAAAACCAGCATTAATCTGCTTTAGAACCTCCTCTTTGATCTTCACTTCCATATCTGGGTGAGTTCTTCTCAACTTCTGTTTGATTGGCGGGCACTCTGGCTTCAGCAACAAATAGTGCTCTACAATATCTGTATCTAGACCAGGCGTATCTTGATAAGACCAAGCAAAAATATCCACATACTCTTTCAACAACTCAATCAACCTTCTGTTCACATCAGGATGCAACAATGCTCCGATCTTGACCTTTTTCAGATCTTCTTCTGAACCCAAATTGATTACTTCCAATGGCTCTTTATGCGACTGAATGGTATTTTCCTCGTGATCAAGCAACCGTGATACCTCTTCTGGAATCTCATCACAGTCTTCTTCTTCGACCCCATACAGAGGACTTTCAAAGCTGGGGGAGGGTGCAGGGTCATTGTGTTCAACGGGTTTTTTTTAATTAATCTGCACATATGATTTATGATTGCATTTAGAAAATAACACATATAACAAGTGATCGTGCATATTGTTTTTCAGTTATTATTTATTTTGAAAGGTTTTCTCTGATTACCATTTTCCAAGAAAGAGCATAAAATAAAGACACAATTTGGGAAACAAAAACAACTTTTATTATTGATTTCAAAAGTCATGGCAAACTGATAAGCCCTACAACATTAATACTTCCACCTTGGGCAGAGTGAAAGCTTTTCAAAAAGATTTAAAAAATCAAATTAATTTGAAACATGTATGCAAGAGGGGACATCAATGGTGATCCAGTTCTGAACCCTAACTCCGCACGTCATGTAATTTGGCATTTCCTGCTCTACTTCATCTTCCACAATGGCGTTAATCCGGAAACAGTTGGATGAAGATAACCCCCTCTACAGAAGATGTCTTGATACTTGCCTGCAGCAGACTTCGGCTTCATGCTCTTACCTTTGTCATTCTTCAAAGAGAACCCCAAGCCGACTCTATTCTTGTTTATAGGTGGATCCACAATTTGTCCCCATACTTCACTATGACCCTTACGCACAACCTGCTGCGCATCCTTTAGAAAAACCATGGAATTCTCATTTCCTCTTATGTTGTCAATAGATAAAGCTTGGAACTGAGTCCCAACAGCAGCTTCATCCGCCTCCACAATGCTGAAAGAGGACAAATGAGATATCAATAATGCATGTTCCCCATTTATGATCACTACATTTCCTTCAAGTACAAACTTTAGCTTTTGGTGTAAAGTTTAAGTGACAGCCCCTGCCTCATGTATCCACGGCCGTCCTAGCAAGCAGCTATAAGCGGGTACACTATCCATGACCTGGAAAGTAATCTGAAATAAATGTGGGCCTATATGAATATGCAAGTCCACTTCACCAATAACAGATTTCCTTGATCCATTAAACACTTTCACAATAATGCCACTTGGGCGCATGGGCGTTCCTTGATATTTCAACTTCATAAGTGTTCTCTTCGGTATAAAGTTCAATGCAGATCCATTATCAATCAGCACATTGGATAGTGAATCATTCTTGCAGTTCATAGAAATATGGAGGGCCATGTTGTGATTTCTTCCTTCATCGGGTAGTTCATCATTGCAGAAACTCAGGTTATTATATGACGTAACTTTCCCTACTACACTGCTCAATTGGTCTATAGGCATGTCACTTTCCATGAAAGCTTGGTCTATTAACCTCATAAAATATTCTCTGAGCAGAGGAGTTCATCAATAAAGCCAAGATAGATATTTTTGAAGGAGTCTGCAGTAGCTGATCTACAATTATGTAGTCGCTCATCTTGATTATCTTCAAAGTATCATCTACCTCCTTTTCTAGTGTAGCTCTACTAGATTCACCTGTAGTCTTCTTGGGTTCAACATTCTCAACAATTTTCTTTCTAGCACCAACATCTTCTCGAACAACTGGTGCAAACACATGACCGCTACAGGTCACTCTACTATTTTTAGCAATATTTCCAACATCCGGCATTGGCTGGATGGGAACTTCCACTCCATCCTCTAAGATTGTAGCGTTGTATTTGTAGGGTACAACCTTATCTGACTTATAGGGAACAGGACTCGGCAAACTAATCACCAATGGGGTAACAGCTGGCGTGCTATAACAATCAACTCCAAAATGGGCGGGTGCACCAAAACAAGGTACAATGACGTTTACCCCTTCTTCAACACAATCATTCATTATTGAGTCATTTCTTGGAAACAAATCCTCATTTGAGGAGAAATATTCATCTCCGGAGGCATACTCTTCATTCGACTCGTCTTCAGTCAAACAAACCTCAACCATATAAACTTCATGGTGATCATCCCTTTGACCTCTAACCTTGATAGTTCCATTATCCAACAACAATTGAACACCTTTCTTCAGGATTTAACATCCTCGGGAGTCTCGACAACAAATTCGGCAAGAACCATACTGATGTTCCACCTGACCATCCAAGTGGTAGAAAGTAGCATGCAATTGCACAAGATCCTCATTCATATTTTCCACATAAAAGATTATGAACTTTCCAGGACATCCAGAAACCATGTTTTCTTCTTCTTCATACTCTGCCCTAGGCCTGATTATGTGGATGAGGCCCTCATTCATCATCTCCTGCAAATCAGCCTTTATCTTGTCGCAACCTTGTATGTCTGTACTGCAAATAGCACAACCGGAATGGTCATGCGTATAGTAGATAAATTCACAGAGGTCTGCATGAATTTTCACCAAATCTCCTCTAACTAGATGAATATCAAAAATCCGAAAGTCGCCTGGACAATCGGCCACCATATTCACAGCATTTGCTCCTCCATGCTTGGGTAGAAGATTGGCTTTCACATTAGGACCCACATCCTTGAAAGATATAATACCAGACTTTATCAATTTATGCACCTAAATCTTCAAAGGATAACAATTCTCAACATTATGCCCTGGTGCTCCCTGATGAAAAGCACACGTTTGGCCTCCTTTTAATACCAAGGCAATAGTGATGGTACAACGGGAGGTGGTAGGCTCTGCACTAACTTATTTTGAATCAATGTCGGTAGTAACTCTGTATAACTCATAGGAATAGGGTCATAACTCTCCCTTCTCTGATTATACCCTTGATTCCCCTGCTGGCATGGTCTCTTATAAGTAACGGTGGTTGGGGCTACACCAACAACTAGAGTAACTGAGGCGACTTACTGATGATGCTGATAACTTCTTCTAGGAGGATTGACTCTCCTTTATTGCATGACATCGTTTGTATCTCCTTCCTTTTTTTTGGTAAACCCATAGGATGACTTTTTCGTATTTCTGGAACTTTCACTTTTTGTTAAACGACCCTCTCTTACGGCCTCTTCTAAACGGATACCCATGCCTACCATTTCAATAAAGTCACTTAGTGCACTTGCTACCATCCTTTCATAGTAGAAAGAACCCAGAGTCTTCAAGAAAATCTTAGTCATCTCCTTCTCTTCCATGGGAGGAATCACTTGGGCGGCTACTTCACGCCATCTCTGCGCATATTCTTTGAGATATTCCATGTCTTTCTGAACTATGGCCCTGAGTTGATCACGGTCAGGCGCCATGTCCACGTTGTACTTGTACTGTTTGATAAACGCTTCTCCCAAGTCATTGAAAGTATGGATGTTGACACTGTCCAAACTCATATACCATTTCAGCGTAACACCGGTCAAACTATCCTGAAAAAAGTGAATCAGAAGACGTTGATCATCATTATGGGTAGACATTCTCCTTATATACATCACAAGATGAGCACGAGAACAAGTGTTGCCCTTGTACTTCTCAAACTCTAGGACCTTAAACTTTGCAAGTATCTTAACATTCAGAACCAAGCATAATTCATTCACATTCTGCCCAAATAACTCTTTTCCCCTGAGGGCCTTCATCTCTCTCTGCATCTTGTCAAACTACTCTTGGAAATCATCCATTTTGTCATAAAGACCCAAATCTTCACTTGGTGGAGGGAAAGGATGACACATATCATCGTCAACAAATGGAACCATATTCACCGAAGGTGGTGCAGCAGGAACATGCACCACAGGAGGTGCAGGAGTAACAATAGTCTGAACAACTGGAGTATCTTGAGGATCAAGGCTGGAATCTTCAGGCACAAAACTCTATGGCATTCCCCATGGGTAACTTTGAGGCATGCGATTCTGAACAATAGCTGGAGTAGCGGATGTAGGAACAGTTGGACCTTCAATAGTAACCCTTTTTGGTTGAGGTTGAACACTCGGTGGCTGATTCCGAGAAGCCACCAGAGATTCCATCAGAGTAGTAAGATTGGCCATACCGGCCTTCAAAGCAGAAACCTCCTCACGCTGCTCGCGATTCTCTTGTTCTATATTGTCCATCTTCTTTGAGATTAGCCCGGGTGTTGTAGTGATGAGTCAGCTTGCTGAACAAAGTAAATAAGCTTGGTAAGATGCATGATGCAATATGATGCATGATGTGCCATGCACATGATTTTATTTTATTTTTTAATATTTCAAGGGATTTAAAATTTATAGACATATTGCAATTATCAAAGTAATATCGCATTTAAAAATACTGAAAATTTTATTATAACAACTTCAAAATGGATTACAACTTTTAATGATCCCAAGTACAAGATGAAAATAAAATCTGAAACCCTGAAAAGTGAAGCCGATGGATATCACTCTATACGCTGGCGCTTCCCTATGAGCCTGGAAACCTGAGCCTTCAACCTCTGGCTTTCTTCTGCATATCTGATGGAAACCTCCTTCCAATCACTTGAATCAAGGAGTGAGAAAATAGCATCTGACTGAGGCTTAGGAGAAAATAAATCCCCTTACCTCTCCATGGTCTCTACAGCCCGACTCTCAAGCATCTCAATCAAGTCGTCTTTCTCCTTCAAGTCTGCTCTAAAGGAAATCTCTAAAGTTTGGCATTAGTTCTTCCAAGCATCCTTTTCCTGCTGCATCCTGACCAAAGCAAGCTTTAGCTCTTCTATATCATCCAATAAGGGAGGATTGGTCTTCACAAATAAATCAGGCATAGGTGCTTCCCGGGAATATGACATCTTCAACCGAATAGCTCTCGTTTGGACCCATTGAAGATATGGCTCCAAAGAAATAACACCCTTAGGTCCCTAGTCTTTCCTACTCTTCTTATGAATGTGACGCCAAGACTTCACAATCTACTCCTTAGCTTCCCTATGATCTTCTCCCTCCTTCAGAAAGAAACTACTCAAATGAATATTATTTAGTTTATCCCTCATCAGATAACCAAGCTGTCGCCGTGCAAGAATAGGGTTATAGTTGATTCCTCCCTTTGTACCAAGAAGAGGTACATTGGGGAAACTACCACAACTGTCAACAATCTCTATATCCTGGTAAGCTCGATGATACCAATTAATATCCGAGTGAGTAAGTGCCATGATCTTAGGAGCCCAACGAGGTTCCTTCTTGACATCCCAAAAAGCATCAGACTGAGGCATATGAGAGATAAACCACTGGTACAATAGAGGCGTGCAATAGATAATCATCCCCCCATGGTAAGAATTCCGAAGATGAATAGAGTAATAAGCATCTCCCAGCAATGTAGGAACTGGGTTTCTAATCATGAAGATCCTGATAGAATTAATGTCAACAAACTTGTCCACATTAGGAAATAAGAACAACCCGTAAGCAAGTAGAGCAAAGATGGCTTCAAAAGCGACTGTACTCTTCATCCTGGAATAGTAACGAGCTTTATCCAATAAGAACTGAGCTGGTAATCCTCTAATCCCTCCTTTAATAGTCATATGGGCTTCCACCTCAGACTTCCCTAGATAGATCAAAGCAGCAATCTCATGTAGTTTTGGCTCACCCTCCAAACCAATAAAAGGAACACGATTGATAACAGATAAATCCAACAGATAAGAATACTCCTCCAGTGTAGGCATCAACTGATAGTCGAGAAAAGTAAAGCAATGATACATCGGATCATAGAACTGGACCAAAGTCGAGAGAAGACCCTCCTTCATCCTAAGCTTCATGAGAGGAATGATGGATCCATACTTCTTCCGAAAATCTACAGGACACTCGATCTCGGGAATTAGACTCATCAACTCATCTATCTTGGGATCTCTGAAACTGTATTTTCTGGTCTTTCTTTTTCAAGAATCCATAGTTACCTGAGATATTCATAAATGGTCAACTTTTAAATCCCTTGAAATAGGATTTCTTCAAAAGATGCTTATGAGTGCATGGATGCATGATACAACAATCACACAAAAGATCACACATATAGGGTTCATAGGTTCAACGTCACGAGCATGAGGTCGAAGGTACTACCCATAAGGTATGGTCTAAAAGTTATCACCTGCTGAACAAGGTTATAGATGTTCCCAGAGTCTACATCCTTCCTTTGGATATTACCAACTTCCTGATTAACTCGGTAATTAGTAATATTCTCAAGAAAAACTCGTCCGAGCATAGCATCGCGTGACAACTATTTCTGGATTACTCTGTCATAGCTTCCGCACTACACCTAAAAGGCCAAGATGGGTTAGGTATTCTACGGTCCTCAGCTTCAATAGGCTCCCAAGTCGAAAGCAGCATGTCTTCCCGATTACTGGGTAAACGACACTGCAGTCAAAGGGGCCTCCACTGAGTGGGGGATCTCATGCCTCCGTTTTTGAGATTACTCCCTCAAAGTTAACATGACTATACCGCTCGTCCTATCTTAAAGTTTGCCTAAGTCCGGGTATAGGACTCATGAGTAATCACTAAGCACCCTGAAAATTAGGAAAATCCAGACAAACATATATACAACTTATAAAACATAAACAACAATAACATATACACAAATATAAACAAATATAGGCTCAATCCACTTAGGGATGAACGAGCTAGAGGTCAATATTTCCCCAGTGAAGTCGCCATTTTTTCTGTAGCGGTAGAAATGTTTAAGACTAAGCCATTGGATTGACTAGACTTATACAGATCAAAATAGAAATCACCACCGCGCTTTATTGTTTCCAAAGGAATGGGAAAAGAGCGAATAACCCAAAAAGAGCAAGAAAGATTCAAGGTAAGGGGGTTGGTTATGCAAAGGGAAGGTATTAGCACCCTATACATCTACGGTACTCCGCAGGAACCTCTTTGTAAAAAATATGTATATTTTGGCTATAAAATGTTGTGTGTAAAATAGATGGCGAAAGTGAAAATAGAAGTTTATTATGATTTTTTTTCACCTGCCGCGGTTGCGAACCTTTAGTTCCTACGTACCACCTTTCATGTAATAGGGGATCAGGGTACACATAGTTCCTCTTTAAAAATTTTAAAACACAAGTGCGTCGATTAATTTTGTGAGATAAGACATCATTGTCATTGTCCGTGTGGAAAACATACTTACTACCCACAATCATGAGAAAGGAGAATTTGCATCATCTCAAAGTGGAGGATATGGCTTGGATTTTAAAATCAACAATACCTCACTCAACACCCAAGTGGAAAATATCCCTCTTTACTACATATTGTAGAATTATAGTTTCTTGCATCCCTACAAGGATTGACAAGAGTCTAATCTTTTGAAAATAGTTTAAGATGAAAGCCAAGATGGTAAAATGGTTTAAACGAGGTTGATTGATTTTTAGTCTTCTCACAAATAATATTAAGATATTATTAATGTTGATTAAAGTTTATTTATGAAATTTTTTTTGAAAATGCATGGACCTAAGTCCAAGTTTATTATGAAAGTGGTTCAAGTTTAAAAGCAAGAAGAGTTTTCAAAAGGAGGGAGAAGATTTTTGAAATTAAAGAAAATGGGAGGAGAAGAAGAGACTATCCTAAAGCATAAGGTAAAATCTAGGGATAAGAACCATCTAACGAACAAAAAGCCAATACTTGACATTATGAGCCAAGGTAGAATTCACATTCTTTGGATTGAAACCAAGCAAGCAAAGATACTAGACCTCTTGCGAGAACGAAACTTCAAGTGTATCAAGTATTCACAAAAAATTGGGAAGAGTAACAGTTGCATACGGGTGAATTCCAGATTACAAACAAAGAATGTAATCACAATAATCTGCACACAAAACAAACAAACAACCCAATGTCTTAAGGTAAACCTCAAGAACTCCAGAAAAAATATCAATTAAGGTCACAAAGTCTCCAACATAAGCCAAAGCTTCTAATCCTAAGTCCAAGAAGTCCAATACTCCATAATGCCAAGGATAGTAACCAAATAGTCCAAGTACCATTAACATTTTTTTATGGTTTATGTTGATTATTAGGTGCCTTAGAGGAGGAAAGAAAAGGCTCAAATGAGAAAAGATGAAGATAACATGAAATGTAAATGCTAAAAGTAAATGGTGCATAAAACATAAAAAATAAAGGGGCATAAAGTAAAAATAAAACGTAAAATCAATTATTAGTGATTAGTGGTTAGTTGGATGATCATCTTGAAACTTGCATTTGGAACTCATTAGACGATTGGTAGAACCGAAGCCTCCACATAATAAGTTGCATTTGCTTTTTGTCAAGTATATCACCCAGTTGAAATCCTCACAAGTTCCACTTAATGATCAATAATGTTTAAGTGATCCGCGTTGACCAAAAGTGTTGTAGATCTGTGATACATTGGCAGAACCAACTGTTAATATTGGTTTGTGTTCTGTATTCGCAAATGTGTGGTAAGCAAGAGTCGCCACCGACTTTTCTTTTATCCAACAAAGGAAAGGGTGAAAAGAACAAAAAAGACCTTTCGAGAGTTTTCTGTGTAAGGGGGGGGGGGGTAGATTATGGAAAGGGAAGGTGTTAGAACCCTTTCCATACGTGGTTTTTCACGGGCTCTTAGATGCTTAGCTCATGTTTAGAAAATTGCTTGTACTTTGTGTGTTTTGAAAATTGTTTTGAAAATGCCTTAGTGCGGCGATTCGCTTTGTGATAACTCTTGTATCAGTCCTTAAGGGTGTTGACAAGGCAAATATTTTTTAAATATTTTAAAATATTTTTGTGTAGGTGCAAAAAGTTGTTTTGAGCAAAGATCTAAGAACTTATCTACTTATACTCGAAAATGTCGTTCTTTTCCTCCTAACCTTTAGACAGTGCTATCCTACTATTAGTGAGTAGGTAGCCCTATCGTTGGATGTATGAGGGACAAGCACGGGTCATTGTTATGGTCATAGAAGGCAACATATAGGGATACCTTAGAAGTTTGAAGGGACTATCATCATATAGGAAACATCGAGGGACAAGATCATTTCTTGTAGGCAACTCAAGGGACGTTAAGAGACTATGATTTTTATGATGACTTTTAGATTAAGGGTCTTTTTCTAAGATATCCCTACGTTCGAGGGACATGACCATTATTTTCCGAGGTAACCAAGTGGGAAGTACCCTAGGGGTGCAAGTGTGCAACAATGTGTTTTTTCAGTTATATTTATCTTGCAATTAGGGTTTTCTATCGTTCATTTTTATCCTTCCATACAATCCTATTAATCTAAGCATTGCATAAAATATAGTAGCAGGAGATAAAGGCAGAAATGTAAACTTAAGCTATTACAGAGCTTTGGGGAAGTTATATAATAGTGAAGAGTACGGAAAAGAAATCCTAAAACTATTACATCCCGGAAGCAATTACATGATAATGATGAAAAAAACGGGACAAATAAAGCTACGTTATTACAGTTGAACGCGCGCCCTATACACTTTATCTAGGAAAATAGAAATAAGATGAAAATAGCAAAGAAAATGTTTTGGTGATTTTTTATGAAAAAAATGATTTATGATAATTAATTAAATAAACCTAAAAAACCTAATTAATTTTAATTAATAAAAAATGTTAATTTTGAAAAAAGTTAATTAAAATACCTAAATCCTAATTAGTTCGAATTAAAAAAAAAGTTAGTTTTGAAAAAAAGGTTAATTAATCTAAAATTAATTAATCTAATTAAATTATATTTTTTTTTGTAAAAAAAAAGGTTTGTGATAAAAGTTTTGTGGTTAAGTGAATTTAAGATTGAAAAAGATAAATTGGTTAGAAACCAAAAACAAACAATAAAATTAAAAACATAAAATTAAATTAAAAACTAAAATTAAATTAAAAACCTAAAATTAATTATTCGAATTTATTAGGAAAAATCAAGGGTTTGTGAAAAATGTTAGGTTTTATGAAAAAAGTTTTAAATAGAAAGAATGAAAGTAGATAAAATAGATAAAAGGATAAATAGAATGGAAGAAAACCAAAACCAATATGGGTGAGTGTTGAACCTATGCCCTTAACCTCCTAAAAATGTCTGCCTTGCCATGAGCTATGCATTGGTGGTTGTTCTGTTTTGGCCTCAGCGTTTTGTAATAACCCTGCATGGGACTCTGTCTAAATCTGCAGTGTTGAATCTCATAAACACATTAAATAAATTACTATATCATGAAATACAAATAAAGCAAATATATGAAATTTTGTAATGTTAAAACCGATATGACATGTATGAATGCTTCTACATCCTTTTGATCATAGATATCAAACCAACCTTACCCTTACTAGAAAATTAGTGGGATGGGGTTTGTAACTTGGATGACTCGTTTGTAGTGAGATGGGGGTTTGTAATAAGGATTCTAAGGTTTTTAGGGTTCTTGAAGGAATTTCATATTTTGACAGGGTTGTGGCAAAGGTTTTTTTCCCCCTGTTTGTATGAAAAGAATGAGAATATATAATGGAAATTAGAGGAAAAAAATATGGGCTTTGAATATGCAATTGGGCCTCTAACAACCACAAGCAATAGTGCAGATTTGTATTCACTTGAATCTATCACGTTCAGTGCTAAATTACAAGGAATTAAGTGCAATTTTTGAAGTTGAAATATGAAAACAAAATATAGCCGACATCGAGAACTAACTCATGTCCGTAAATGGGCTCAATTGGATAAAAGGTGAATTAGTTATGAATTTTTGAAGTTTCGCCTCAGACAAACTTATTTTGGGCTCCAGTGTCAACTCTGACACATTCTTCATTTAAAAACAGGTATTGATCGGAGAAGAATATGGTCTCGACCATGGAAACAAATTTGTAGATCTCTGAGTCAGTGACCTTGTCTAAAAAGATGGGCCCGATCCGATAAAAATTGACCGAGTTATGAATTTTCGAAGTTTCAACCCAGATGAAATAGTATTCAACATTCAGGATTTTCGGTGCGTCACGTGCACTCTGAGCAAGAAAGGAAGGCCTTTTGGATACCGTTCGAACTCGATACTTCTTGTGAAAACTTAGCCAACTCAATTTTTTAAATTTTGGCGTCGGAACCAGCTCGATACAATGAAAATCAACCAAGTTATGATTTTCTGAATATGATGCAAATAAAACTTCTATCACAAATTTTCTGTACGAAAATACTTGATAAATCTGCATTTTTGAAGACCTTTTGATCGAAATTGGCTTCCATCTGTGAGTTATGAAATTGTAGATGACATCAAAATAAAATTTTGTCCACCGGAACAGGTTCAAAACAAGCCACGATCTTCAAGTTATGAATTTTTTAGTGCGTAAAAACTGCACTTTCAGCACACTTTTTCACCATATTTCTTCGAGAAAACTCACATATTCGGAGACCTTCTTTAAAGAATTGACTCTTGAGCCGAACCTGAAATTTAGAATAGGTTATCAGATATATCTTGGCAAATGAACACCTTAATATGACGCGCTGGGTTGGACTTGTGAATCTTTGAAACTCGAATCGTTGCAAAATAGCGAACCGATCTTCAGCACGGAAAATACTCTGAGAACATCCATTGATGAAATAAACGTCACTTGTAACCTGAAGAAGCTTACGAAATATACCTTGATTCAATAACCATAAAACCAATGATATACATGTACGTAATAATGAAATGTAAGCCAAAAAGGTCGAAATAAAGAGGGTAAATTTTTGGGTACAACAAGATCCATTAGAGGATTGGTAGAACCAAAGCCTCCACACAATGAATCTCAAGGTTATTGGATCAAAGAGATCAAATTAACATACTTGGGCTTGCAAACATAGGTTTAGGCCACGAATGATCATTTATTCAAATCGAGATAAAATTTAGCGCTATGTTAAATAATCGTAAGTGGACTTATATAGAAGTCGCACCTATTTTGAGGTCGGTCAATAGCAATCTATGCACCATTTGTTTTGAGACATGATATAGAGATCATGCTCCAATAACACTTTGTGCAATAAGAAAGGGATGAGATGGAGAGGGGTGGGGAAGAATAAAAAAACCATATTTGAATTGAATTTTAATCAAACTATTATTAAAATCATTCATCCATTTTTGTGGAGTTAGACTTAACACCATGGATCCAATGATGTTAATAAAGTCCATGATAAAAAATTTAACCCAAGATCATCCAGAAAATAATCAAAAAATAATATTACGTTTAATATATACATTTAAAGGGTTTTAAAATGTTTTAAAATAGAAATATGGGATAAAAATATCAACTATGTTCAAATTAATCAAGAAATAAAAAATAGGACCATAGGAAAATCAGAAAAGGACTCAAGTATTTTTATAAAAATTTTGGTAATTTTTCAAAGTCAGAAACTATTTTTAAAATTAAAAGAAATGAGTAAAATAAACCAAAAATGATAAAAAACAACAAAGTCAGAAACAAAAATAAAATGAGGTCACCAATATTTGTTACATTGTCATTGGATCATTCCCTAATTTTTTCAGAATTTAAAAATGTATAAAAGTATTTTTAAATATTTAAAACAATTTAAATAAAGTGAAAAATTTATAAAAAACACTAAAACACAAAATTAAATTGTGAAAAAATAAAAATCAGAAAGAGAATAATCAAAAAATAATTTCATATATTTTTTAGATTTTTTGGACTAAAATTGAATTTTCTATGATTTATTGAAATTTAAAACAATTTAATGCAAAAATCAGAAAAGAAAATAAAAACCAAAAAAGATGTGGACCAATGGATGAGAGTCAAAACGCATTAGTAATCAGATCCAGGGAATCTGGCGCGCTGTGCATATCATGGTCATTACTAAATATCACACCGGATCCAATATTTTTAAAATAAAACAACTTAAAATATGGCGCGTTGGATGGAGTCTGACTCACAAAAGTAATCAGATCCAAGGATTCCTGAGGCACACGCATTGTAAGTCAAGCACATAGTATTCATTTCAAAAAAATAATGTGGCTTCATGTCACTGGTTGAAGACAAATATGTCATCATCTTCAACCTCCAACCATCCCCAAATTGAATTTCCAAACTGTAAAATTAGCAAACCATATCGGTACCATTAGATTCGTCTCTTCAAGACGATTCTAATGGTACCATCGCACCAAATTTATATAAATTATGCAAGGTTGTGTTTGGAAAAAACCATAAAAAATAGCGAGCACGAAAATCTGGGATATCTTGCTCAATTCTCAATGAAATTGCAAACTATAAAAATCACGAACATCCGAAGAACACAAGGAGTGGGTTAGTCTTTTATTTGAATCAATTTGGCTAAGAAATCTACCTGAACGAAGTAGTGAGAAATTGCTCTAAAACTGAACTTCCACAGATCAATATTGGTCACGATTCTTGAAAGTAATCGTATGGTTTGCTTCAGAGAAGTTCAATGAAGCTAACTAAATGGAGCTTTTGGTGTTTTAAGGTAAGAATGTAAGAAATCAGAATTTTAAATTCAGAGTTTTTGTGGGATCTAAACAGGGGTCAATTGGCTATCAAAATCTTGAGAAAAAGAGTGAGGGATGATCCTTATTTATAGCTGATTATTGTGTGGACCTGCTAAGTGTGAAAAGTGTAACTTCACATGGCTCAAAACGCAACAAATTAGATGGTTTAAGGGTCGTTTTTTGTTATGGCAAGTTCCTAAACATGATTAGACACGAAATTGATCCTTAAACAAGCTTGTAATTGGATTTAAACTGATTTTCAAATCTGACTGAACTTGGAATTTCCATTTCATGGTGCCACTTTCTAAACCATGGAGACAACAATGTAGGACACCTTATGATGTGACTCTTGATACATTTGAAAGATTAATTTGAAAGCTTTTCAATATGAAAGGAATGAGATCAAATGGATTTTTGAGCAAGAAGTTTTATTGAGTCGAAGTTGGAGAAAAAGGGTTGACTTTCCATACTTAGAAATATTTTAAATTTTTCTTCAAAAGTGACCTATAATGTTTTGCATCCAAACATGGCCTTCCACTTGGAATTTGATCTTGACCAAAACATATGACATGAGATAGACCCTTTGAATGACATTTTGAAACTTTAACCATTCAAAATATCCAAAAATTGAGAGAGTTATGATTTGTTGAAGTTGGCAAAAAAATCATGAAATGACCTATAATATTTTGTATCCTTAGGAATCTTCCATCCATTTTCTCACTTTACACATAAAAGAAGGCACTAAGTTCATATCTTCAAGATCATTGTGGAAAAAGAGTGGGCTCAAGGTGATAAAAATTGACCAAGTTATGATCATTTGAAGTCACACCTGAGAAATTGGGGATTCATCTGGAGGACTGGTAATCTTTCTTCACCATCAAGCTTCTTCCACATGAAAACTCCTTGAAACTTTTGATGTAATTTGTTGATAACCCTTTTAAGAGAAATATGTATTTGTAATCACTAAAAAATAACAAAATATGAGCAATATATGCTTCTTTAAAGTCCAAAATCCTAGCTCCTAAATCAAGAAAATGCCTTGAGGTACTTTGACAATTTTGAACAAACTTCTTGTACAAACACAAATGCTTTGTAAATAGAAGTTGTTGAGGATGAAAATGAGAACTCATAGTCACCAAAACCACTTCCATATCTTGAGAATTGAGAGAAATATGCATTTATGACCAATGGGAACAAGGCCTTGTCCAAGCATCACAACTTCTCCAATAAATCCCTTGTACTTTTGAACCAAATTTGATAATATTGAAATGTGGTGAACAAAAATAACCTTTCCATGCCATTTCTTCTGAAACAACCCCAATTGTGAGGTTTGAACTTCTCAAGCTTTATTGGCTAGGGCATGGAAATAAACTCATGAACCCATGGAGCAACTTGCTAAGCCTCATTGTCTTTACCTACATTAGTAACAAGCAAGACAAACCAACATTGCATTTTATTAATTCAAAGGAAAAATAAGACAAAATATTCATGATCACAAAAGAAAACAAGTCAAGGTGCTTGGTGATTCCTCAAATAGAAAAATTAAAGATGGGGAGAAAAACCAAAAGCCCTAATATGATCTTGTTGTGATTGAATCAACATGGTATGATAAAGGGATCTTAGGGGAAAAAATTGGGGTACAACAGTTGCCATTTCAGTTTGTACCCGTTCTAACTGGTCATCCTTGTTGTCCTCAGGATTTCCCACGACCATGCCTCTAGTGAGGAGCGCCTTCACCTCTTCTTATCCCTTGGATAGGTTCAAGAACATATCTTGGAGTTGAGTGTTTTGAGTCTGGATGTCCTTAATAGTCTGATCTAAGGCAATCTCTACTAAAATAAACAGTAAGCAGATGAGAGACCTGTGCGGGAGAAACTTGTTATGTTATGATGCATGAAAAATGTGCATGCAAATGATTTCAAGGATTTATAAGGTTTAAATTTGTCTAGACAAAGAATGAACAAACGTCAAATTGTATTATTTAGTACATAAATGGTTACAACATTCCCATTGTGCTTACAAAGTAAATCTCTAAGATAAAAAGTTTGAAGGCATCCTCTTCGGTGCAAGGTAGGCGTTCAAGCTTTGATCTTCGTGTAATTGCTTTGTAATCTCCAAGACCCTTTTCTCACTAGCGTAGAATTCAGCTTCAAAGGTATCTCGTTCTTCCTTCATCTCAATCCAACACTTTTGCAATTCTTCAAGAGAAGTAGGCATGTCGGGGTGGAGGAAAGTGTACGGGACGTCTCCTTCAACCACAAATCCATGATAATTGGTAAGATGGAGGGATAAGGCATCACAAGTTTCTGAGCACGAGCTCGTACCCACCTAAGGTAAGGCTTAAGGGGAAGGAATTCTCGTTTCCCAGCGTCTTACTATCCATAATGCTTACCATCCTCCAAGCTCGTATAAACTTCGGATGATAGCTTTGATCGTCACTCTCGTAGTCGAATACCACTCCTTGGATGAGCATCTCAAGTGGACCATCCCTTCGGGCATAACCAAACTGTCGTAAGGCTAAGCAAGGGTTGTAAGTGATACTTCCCCTAATGCCAAGCAACGGTACATTATGGAATTCCCCATAATGGTCGATGATAGTAACGTTCTCCAAGAATCGAGAACACCAATGAACATCTGAATGTCTGAGTGTCATCAGCCTATAGGACCACCTCAAACCTTACTCGTTCTTCAATATAGATTTGGGAAGATGCAAAATAAACTATCTTGCCAAGAGAGGAGTGCAACACATGAGGATCCATCTATTCCTCATAGTGCGAGAGTGAAAATAATGTAGGATACCTCCCAATAAAGTATGCACCGGATTGCGAGACATGAAGATTTTGACAGCATTTACATCTATAAGTTGGTCAAGGTTTGGAAACAAAACCATCCCATAGACGAGAAGGGCCAAGATTTCTTCAAAAGCTTGTAAGTCCAAGGAGTTCCAACAATCTTGAGCTTTCTCGAACAAGAACTTGGCTAAGAAACCTTTGACACCACCCCTTGTTTCCCAATTAGTTGTGATAACAGATTGTTGCAAGTGTAATGCTTGGGCAATATCTTTAGGTTTTGGATCTCTTTCCGTACCGTTGAAGGGTAGTTGATTGAGAATGGGAATCCTCAAGAGTTGAGAGAATTCTTCCAAAGTTGGTACAAGCTGATAATCAAGGAAAGTGAAGCAATGGTGTAAAGGATCAAAGAATTGGAAAAGCACCTTCATCACATCTTCATCAGTGTTATAGGTAACCAAGCTTACGAGGCGACCACGTCTTTTGGTGAATAAAGAATTCTCAGGAACCCTTGATGCTAACTCTTTGAGTTGAGGA
The DNA here is from genome assembly GCA_948472305.1 of Vicia faba. Lineage (NCBI taxonomy): Eukaryota > Viridiplantae > Streptophyta > Magnoliopsida > Fabales > Fabaceae > Vicia > Vicia faba. Next base: position 341,649,264 of record OX451736.1, read on the forward strand.
GGAATTCTTACGAGATTGACTTGGATAGTATTCCTGCGATTAGAAGCCATGTCCTACAAAACAGAACAAAGATAAATCCCAAAAATCCTTGAAATGGTTAGTGAGAATGAGTATGATGTTATGATTTTTATGATGTTATGTATAAGTAAGTATATACAAACAAGGCAAACAAGTCCTTAGGTTCAGGCTTGCATGGAGTCTTATAGGTAAGTACCCTCTTGAAGTTTAGTTGGCTCAACCTTTCCTAGTAATAGTAATCGGGTTCTAAGGGATCTCAATATCACTGATCTGTCTTATCGGGCATTGTTTTAGCGTAAGCCTCTTTCACGGCGACCGAAATATCCCGAGAAGTCAAATCTCAATGAGTGTAGTATCGAGTATCAATAAACTTTGGACTGCACCAAATCCGGTTATCTCACTATGTCCTAATGGCCAAGTTGGTCAAGTAAAGGTTCTAAAGTCAGTTAGTGCTTCATGACACCACACAATGGCCCCGTATTCTCCTTGACTACTCAAGGGCTATCGGTACCCACAAATGTGTTACACTAACGTAGCTATTGCTTAGACCATGTCGGTATACCCCGCATAATTTCCATAATATATTGCTACTTACCTATAAGGTATCCCAAATCCGGGTAGAGGATTTAAAACAAACCCAAACAAGGAACCAAAATGTAAAGCAAACAAGTCAAACAAATGAAAGCAAGTAAAGGTGATTTAGCCCTAAGGTAACCCCACTTTTAAGTTTGTCCCCAGCAGAGTCTCTAGTTCTGTGATACGGTGGAAGAACTGACTTGGGTGTTTTGCGTTTGATCGCAAATGTTGCGGTTAGCAAGAGTCGCCACCGACTTTTCTTTTATACAAAAGGAAAGGTTGAAAAGAACAGGAAAGACCTTTGAGATTATTTCTTAAGTTCGGGGGGTAGATTATGAAAAGGGAAGGTGTTAGAACCCTTTTCATCCATAGTTATCTATGGGCTCTTAGTTTCTTGCTAGATCACTTTCTTCGTTTGAAAATGTGCTTTGTAGTGGTTTTTTGAAAGTATTTTTGAAAAAGGCGCCTTTGTTTAGGAAAACTTTATAACGGTTCTTGTGTTGTAAGAACGTGTACAAAGTGTTGGACTTTTGAAAATATTTCATGTTTTGAAAGTGTTTGTTTTGAAAATGAGCAAGGATGTATGTTTTTAATGTGAGAAAGCAACTAAGAACATTTCTACCTACTCAAAAGTCTTTTGTTCATTTCTTCCTTCCTTTGATATTGCTATCTCACCATTGATTGGTAAGAAGCCTCATCTTTGGATGTAAAGGGACTGGCGTGGATCATCTTATAGTCATGATAGCAATGTTGTAAGATATCTTATCATTTCTCTTTGAGGGACTAACATCATTTGAAAGGAAACGTTTGTAGCGTCATCGAGGGACTATGATCTTGTATTTTTTTATTGTTTTTGCTAAGACATCCCACATGCATAACATGACCATTTTTGTAAGGCAACAAGTGGAATTACCCTAAGAGTGCATGTGTGAATAGTGTGTTTGATTTGCATACATTTAATCTTTGATTAGGGTTATCTACTTGTTGATTTTATCTTTCCATACAAACCCTAATTACTAGCATTTATATGAAAGCAATAAATTGCGGAAAGTAAATTTACTATGCTATTACATCATTTTGGGAGGGGGTATACAAGTTTACAAATGGGGATTACAATAAAATTAAACCTAATTATCTATTACAACTACATTGAATAATGTACAAGAAATTTAAAATGGACTAGTTTTGTTTTTGTTAAGAAAAGAAATAGGTTTGCTTAAGAAAATATTTTTGATCTTTGAGTTTTAAAAGGGATAAAATAAAGTATGCGAATATAAAGTATTTTTGGTGTTTTGATTGATGAAAATAAAATGATGGTAAAAATAACAAGGGGAAAAGGAGTCATAATCAGCGCATTGCTGAAGTAAGAAGATCTGACTCTGGTGTGCTGCAAGTCAGAAAGAAAATGTTAGCAGAAAAGGGATTGTCAGAAGTTCTGGTCCGGGCACACTAAAATTCTAGAGTTGTTGGGAACAAGGGAAACCCTAGAAGTTCTTATGCAACTGGCAGCCTAGAAGTTCTAATGTTACTGGAAGGTCAGAAATTCTGGTAGCTGAGAGTTTGGATGTTTTGGTTGTAGCTGGAAACCTAGAAATTCTAGGGTCGCTGGCAAGCTAGAAATTCTGATGATGGGTATGTGAAGTGTCAATGTTGTTGAGTGTGAATGTCTAGCAATTCTAGTCCAGGATCAATGTTTTGATAAGCAATTAAAAGGATTGATATAGAAGTTCTGGTCAAATTAATGGGGTAAAAGTCAGGAAATAAACATAAAAAGGGTTGTTTCTGGGGCTAGAACTTAGGACCCTTAACATTAATGTCTTATGCGCACGTTCTCTACCATTGGGGTGGCTATACATCCGGTATTAGAAGCAAGAACGTAAACATATAACACAAAGTAAGTTCTGATGATGAACTTCATTTCCTTCTCCACACTAATGAGAGCATCTGCAGCTTAGTCATTTCTCAACAAAACAGAAAATGCACATATAGCAGTTATGGCAGGTTTCATCATGGTTTCAGAAACATTAAAATATCAGGACTATAAATCAGAAACAAGCATGTATCTTCTAATCATAATTTCCTTAAGAAGTTATGAACTGATATTCTCCCTACTTAGGAAGAAAATACATGAAACCTCAAAATATGTACAACATCAAAATCAGGATGTCTACATTGTATTTTTGACATGCAAGTTTAATAATGCCTAAATAATATGATGAGAGTCAGCAGAAGCATACCTTGCAGCTGGAAAATGATCTGTGAACTAGAGCATGGCTCTGGCTGCTGTGATGTTCTGGATAACTTTATCACATGCTTAGAAGGATGGAAAAACCTTTAACTCGAGCTATGATTGGCTGGAAATTCTGGAACAGCCAAGAAGCAATGTTCTGAATTTGAAATGGAAGTTGGTGGAGATGGAATTGCAGTCTGAAAATAGAAGTTGGGATGACTTCTAAATGTGTATCAGAAACTATGTTTGATGATTTGGTCGAGAAACACTTAAGGAAAATTAGAATTTGAATGCAAAAATCAAAGACTAGCAAGTTTTGTATTTAGGCTGCAACTTTAAGTTCTTGGGGGATTTTAGCAAGGTTTCAAGGATTTTCTTTTCAATTTTTTCGACCTCTTTACAGTTGCCAAAGAAGTTCAATTTATAGGCAAGGATTTTGTAGCTTGGATAGGACAATGGTACAACCATCATGCTAGGGCGCTGACTTGTTCTTGAAGCAAGTTAAACAAGTATGGTGGTTAGCAGCTTTTAGCCATGCCTAAGCTGGATTTGTAAGCATGAATTAAGGAAAAGTAACCTCAGAGGCAAAAGCAAAGCATGGTTCAGCATAAACTTTGTACAAAAGTTTTCTTTCCAAGGACAACCATGGTACTTCTATGCCACACGTGGGAAAATCCTTTAGACAAAGACTCAAAAGTGGGTGTGAGCATTAAATTATGATGAGATTTGTCAAAACAGAATCCTGCAATATGAGATTATGTGTCATAGCTCAATCTGGATTAGAAGTTCAGCACCAGCGTAGCTTAGAACAAACATCCAACTTCTGATCTTTGAATCTTTCTGTGCCAGTATGTTCTGAAGGAGTTCTTAGACTTTTCAGAAAGCTTGTAACACACTTTGTAGACTTTCTTTGAATTACTCTTGCAAACTCTGTTTGAACCTACGTGAAAACTGGCCCTGAAGTTCTAACCAAACTCTGTCTTGGAAGTGTCTAGAATTTGCTGAGTACTTCAGTTTTAAGGACGTGCCTTTGTGGATTTATAACTTGAAATCCCAATATTTCTAGGAGAAGTTTTGTTCTGCAATGTTTTAGATTTAGTTGAGATCTACAATTCTTGTGTTAGAAGTTCTTCCAGAATCAGCTTGCTTCATGGTGAAATCTGGTCAGAAGTTCTGAGTTTATCATTTTCCCTAAACACTTAGAAGAATTTTTAAGTATTTGGAATTTTGACTTTTTCAAAGTAATTTTGACTTTTGATTTTCTTCATGAAACAAATCTCATATTTTGACATTTCTTGATGAACTATGATTCTTGAAACCTGAATTTGATCCACAAGTAAAAGTTTGACTTTTCAACGTACAATTGACCATTTTGCCCCTTGTGCCAATTCTAAACCTAAATTAATGTATCAGTACTGCAAACTTGATGTCATGAGAGATCTAGTGAGAATCCTGGAGAAATGAGAGGGAAAATTTTGGGGTACAACTGCATAATCCTGCTTTGCAGGCCTTCTAACTTGTGTATATACCCATAATTAATGGATTACATAAACTTTTGAGCTATGATCCAAGTGGTTTAAGCATTGTCCAAGTCAATTTGCCATTTTAGGGAGAAAGTAAACATTGCCATTCTTGAAAACAAGCTTTATGCAACAAGTCAATTATTAAGCCTCTCACTTGTTCCGTTTGATCACACTCCATCTACAAGGTCATAAGAAGTGTGATTAAAGTGTTTAACCACTCTATGATCAAAGGTAAAAGACATTGAAACTTGATTTTTCAAGAAAATCACATGTTGAGCTTAACATGTGATTTTGAATTATGATCAACTTGAGCTGCTCCAATCTTTCCCTATAAATAGATACACCATTTTGCAAGCTAGGGGACGAACTCACAAGCCTTGAAACTCCCTCAAACTCCTTGAAATCAGATTTTGCACACAAACTCCATTTTTGTGCCATTTCTGACCTTAAACCTCAAACGCTCAATCCACTTGTGCGTTTTCATTTTGAATCCAAACCTAAGCTTCTATAACTCAACTAGAACCTATCCAAAGTAATGTTTCACAACTTTAACACCTCCATCACCATCCTCCATTTACAAAAACAGAGTTCTGCACATTGACTTCTCCAGAAAGATTCAAGCACTCTCAGCACAAAGTAAGCTTTGCATTAGCTTCTTGGGAGTCCACTGAAGCTCTTCAGATCATCACAACACATCTAGGAATGCTCAAACTCAAAACAGTATTTCCAATTTTGAGGTAAGTTTTCTCAACTTGGAACTTCTCATACAAGCATTAATGGTTACTTTGTGAATAAAAAATGTAGACATCATAGCCATGAAGCTAACCATGCCCTTAGATTTCATTTATGATGTCTAAGTGATGCGAATTTATGAGTTTGAACTTTCTGAAAAAATTAGGTTTAATTTGGTACCATATAAAATTCATATTCATCTTTGGTTTTTAGCTTAAGTTATTTACATGGTTGAAATCCTGGTTAAATTTCAAGCAACTTTCATGTTTACATTTTCCAATTTGGTTGAGAAATGAGGAAGTTACAGATTTAAAAAATGTTGATGAACATTCTGGCGTGAGGAAGAAGATGAAGTTATAATCCGGACTGAGTTTGTAATATATTTATTGGTTTGTGTATTAAACACTGGATGTATAGCCACCCCAGTGGTAGAGCGCACACATATAAGTCATAACTATGCCTTGTCCTGGGTTCGATCCAGGGGTGAGGAATTTTGCTTTTTTCTAACATTTATATTACAGATCCTATGCAAGTAAGCCATGTGCGTGTATCAAGTGCCCTCATCTCATCACCACTAGATCATTTCCTGATTGAGTTCAACACGTCACAAGACAAGCGTATGGTGTACCTCAGAAAATCAGACACACATGATCAGACTGGGCACTGGACTCACTCTCATGGGCCTTTCTTTTGCTAATTCTCACCACCCATTTTTTGCCAAACACAGTGCAGGTCCAATAACATTTTTTATCACAAACTTTTTCTTCTTTTTTTCTTTCTTTCTGATTTAAACAAAAACAAATTTGGGTCTATTTGCTATTTTCAAACCACCCTTTTACTTTTTAAAACCACCAGCCCAACTATTTTCATTTCTTTTATATTTTATTTATTTTCATTTATATATTTATTTTAACTGTATCAGTTTTTGAATATTGAATGAGTATCAGGATGACACCCGCATTTGTAGCGTATCTGAACTGTATCTTGAAAGTTGAGCCTGAATGAGTATCAGAATGACATCCGTGTCTAGGGCCTATCTGAACTGTATCTGAAAACTCTGAACATTGTTAATGATAGCTGTTAATCTTATCCTGAAAAGGAAAAATGTTAGCTAAAGTGCCAAGTCATGATACATGAAATGTATGCATAATGGGATTATGTTGTACGCATTCATGCTTATCAATGTTTATAATATATGAATGTGATGTATGTGTATGTGAGTTAATATGCTGTATTGTTGTTGGGTTGAGGACAATAAATCCCTGACTGTTAAGGATATGTAAGCCTTCATGTCTTGAAGCCGAAGTATTAATGAATTTTTGCCGAGAGAAATAAACTCTGTTGTAAGGGCAATGCTATGTACTGTTTGTAAAATCCTACTGGGGAATCCTGAGAAGTTTGACGACTTCTACTGGGGATTCACAATTTGAAACTTTGCTCCACTGGGGATTTAAATGACGTACTGTAGAGGTTTACTTATGGAATAGCTTAGAGATATTTTCCTATCCTTTTAATCTATCAGTAATTGTCTCTTTTCATTTCGTTTATTTGTAAACAGTAATTATGTTCAAATGCATATGCTCAACAATGAATCATTGGACGTTTTTGTAAACAAAACACAAGTGTAAAGAAAAGACAAATAGTTTTTGTACTTTCAAAGGAATATTTTTGTATTGATTTTGAGTAAGTATTTTAGTACAAGGAGATAAACATTCTAGTAAGAGAATGCTATCATAAAGAAGAAAATTTTGATATAAAGAAAAGATAGCTATGTGTGACAATCCCATGGGGTTTCCATTCTGCTATAGCCTTCATATCTCCGAGCGTCTTGTCTATTGGTTGCCTTGTCCGAAGCTGATTGAATTGATCAGAAACTCTGAGTTTGTCAGTGGAACCCAAAGTTTGTCCATAAAGTGATCCGACGGGACATAGTCATACGCTTTAATTCCCTAACTTTTGCATGGACCTCCCTTTCAGGTTTTCAGTCCACCGGGAAACCCTTTTTTCCCAAGTCTCCCTTTTGGGTTTTCAACTAGCCGGGTGTATAATTTTTTTTGTTTTATCCCTAATTTTTTCCCGAACCCTTTTGGTTTTCCGGGATGCCCTTGTTTTGCCTAGGTATGTCAACCTAGCGGGTCTCTTATGCGTAGTATCTTTTGACTATTTCCGTGTTTGCAGGGTGTGGCGGGTCGTCGCCATCCATGGTTGTTAAGATCATTGCACCACTAGAGAAAATGTTTTTGATCACAAATTATCCTTCATAGGTAGGAGTCCATTTTCCCCTGGGATCACCTTGTGGCAAGATGATGCGTTTGATCACTAGATCTCCAACTTGATACACTTGGCGTCTGACCTTCTTGTTGAAAGCCTTGATCATCCATTTTTGATACATTTGACCATGGCAAACAGAAGTAAGTCTCTTCTCATCAATCAAATTTAGTTGATCAAGTCGAGTCTGGATCTAATCGTCTTTGTTCAATCTTGTATCCTTCATAATCCTCAGAGAGGGGATCTGAACCTCAATAGGAAAGACAACTTCCAGGCCGTAAACCAGAGAATATGGTGTTACCCCGGTTGATGTGCGAGCCGTGGTACGATATCCGTGGAGAGCAAATGGTAACATCTCATGCCAGTCTTTGTATGTGACTGTCATTTTTTGTACGATCTTTTAAATGTTTTTATTTGAAGCTTCGACAGCACCATTCATATTTGGCCGATAGGGAGAAGAATTGTGATGTTGAATCTTGAATTGCTCTCACAATGCGGTGATCATAGTGTTGTTGAGATTTGTACCGTTGTCAGTGATGATCCTTTCGAGGATACCGTACCGGCAAATGAGATTTTGCTTGATGAAATGGGAAACAACGTTCTTGGTGACGGAAGCGAAGGAAGCCGCCTCCACCCACTTTGTAAAATAGTCAATGGCCACTAGGATGAAGCGGTGTCCATTGGAGGCTGTCGGTTTGATTTCCCCATTCATATCTATTCCCCGCATAGAAAAGGGCCAAGGAGCCATCAAGGCATTCACAGGAACCGGAGGTACATGCACCTTGTCAGCATAAATTTGACACTTATGGCAGGTTTGAGAGTGTTGATAGAAATCTGCTTCCATGGTAGACCAGTAATAGCCTACCCGTAGGATTTTCTTTTCCATCATATGCCCACTAGAATGGGTGCCAAAAGTTCCTTCATGCAATTCAGCCATGATCCTTTCAGCTTCAACCTTATCTACGCACCGAAGTAACATAGAGTCATGATTGCATTTGTACAGGATGCCATTACTAAGGAAGAACTTAGCAGATAATATCCTTAAGAACTTTTTATCATTGATTGAAGCTCCTTATGGATATTCTTGAGCCTCGAGATACCTCTTGACTTCGTGAAACCAAGGCTGGTCCACTACTTCTTCAGTATTAATCTCATGACAGTGTGCAGGTTCATCCATTCGTTCGATGGTAATATGGATAGCCTCGTTATCCCAATTAAGTTTAAATATAGATGACATTGTGGCTAGTGCGTCTGCTAGCTGATTTTCTTCTCGCGGGAAATGCTCGAGGGTAATCTTCTCAAAATGTGGTAGCAATGTCAAAACATGTTCTTTGTAGGGGATAAGGTTAGGGTGTTTGGTGTCCCATTCCCCTTTAATCTGACTGATGACCAAAGATGAATCTCCAAACACATTTAAGGATTTGATTCCCAGGTCTATGGAAGCTCTGAGACCGAAGATGCATGCTTCGTATTCCGCCATGTTGTTTGTACAATTGAAGCAAAGACTGGAAGTAAAGGGAGTGTGACACCCTTCCGGAGATATGAGTACAACACTGATACCATTACCAAGTGCATTGGATGCTCCATTAAAGAACAGGGTCCATCGGGATCCTTGTTCAGGTCCGTCATATGGCCTGATTTCTCTACAGTTGTCTAATGTCATGATGTCTTCATCCGGGAATTCAAACTTCATGGAATGGTAGTCTTCTACAGCTTGGTGAGCAAGGTGATCAGCTAGTACACTGCCCTTTATAGTTTTCTAGGTAGTATAATGTATTTCATATTCTGTCAGGATCATCTGCCATCTCGCTATTCTCCCAGAATGAGCAGGCTTCTCGAAGATGTATTTTATCGGATCCATCCTAGATATCAACAAGGTAGTATGAGTCAGCATATACTGTCTTAGTCGGCGAGCAGCCCATGACAGAGCGCAACAAGTTTTCTCGAGTAGTGAATATCTGGTTTCATAGTCGGTAAACGTTTTTCTCAGGTAGTAAATAGCACAATATTTTCGGTCAGACTCGTCATGTTGCCCCAATACACACCCCATTGAGTTTTCTAAAACAGTTAGATACATGATCAACGGTCTTCCCTCGACTGGTGGCATCAATACATGAGGCTCTTGTAAGTATTCTTTGATTTTGTCAAAAGCAATTTGGCATTCATCACTCCATTTGACTACTTGATCTTTCTTCAATAGTTTGAAGATTGGATCACAAGTAGCTGTCAGGTGAGAAATAAATCTGGCAATATAATTCAAGAGCCCCAAGAATCCTCTGACTTCCTTCTCAGTACGAGGGGCAGGCATCTCTTGTATTTCTTTAACTTTGGCAGGATCGACCTCAATACCTTTGTTACTGATGACAAAGCCTAGGAGCTTACCGGACCGTACCCCAAATGTGCACTTGTTTGGATTCAACCTCAGCTTGTACTTCTTCAGTCTCTCAAACAGTTTTTGTAAGTGATCAAGGTGCTCTTCTTCTGTTTATGATCTGGCTATCATATCGTCTACGTAGACCTCTATTTTGGGATGTATCATGTCATGAAATAAAGCTACCATGGCGCATTGATAGGTTTCCCCAGCGTTCTTCAGTCCGAATGACATTACCTTGTAGTAGAATGTGCCCCACTATGTGACAAACGTTGTTTTCTCCATGTCCTCAGGCGCCATTTTGATTTGGTTGTAACCTGAGAATCCTTCCATGAAGGAAAACACTTTGTGTAGTGCCATATTGTCAACTAGGATATCTATGTGAGGGAGTGGAAAGTCATCCTTAGGGCTCGCCTTATTCAAATCTCTGTAGTCCACACACATTCGCACTTTGTCGTCCTTTTTGGGCACGGGAACAACATTGGTAACCCACTGGGGGTAAGACGTGACAACCAAGAATCCAGTGTTAAATTGCTTCATGAGCTCTGCTTTAATCTTTTCTGACATATCAGGCCTCATTCGACGCACCTTTTTCTTTACTGGCGGACAATCTTCTCTTGTAGGCAGACGATGTACCACAATATCTTCATCAAGTCCTGGCATGTCTTCATATGACCAGGTAAAGACTTCGACATAATCATGCAATAGCTGAATCAGACGATTCTTGATACTGGATTCCAGATTGGCACCTACCTTGACCTCCTTTTTGTCCTCGTTGGTACCTAGGTTGATTGTATCCATGAGTTCCTCGTGAGGCTGAATGGTTCACTCTTCTTGTTGTAGCAGTCTGGCAAGTTCCCCTGGTACTTCACAATCTTCCTCACCTTTGTCTTCGACTTGGTAGATTAGATTCTCATAGTCATGAAAGGCCATAGAAGTATCGTTACCCATGGGAACCAGAATGGATGGATACCTGCATTGTGAGTGTGGGTGTGTGTAAGGATATAACTATCTTTGAAAGAAAGTAAAAATTTAAAAGAAAAAACAATGAGCACAAAAGTTTGAATGTGAAAACGTCTATGATTCATTGATGTTATATGAAAAATGAGATAATAACCCTTACAAATGGACCATTGTGTCTCGGGTAAGACACAAGGTTTTAAGAGTGCGAATTGTTTTGAATATTACAGATCCAACAAAATGTAAATATAAATTACTGTGGGATAAAAGTGACTAGGACAAAGTCTCTAGCCTCCCAATTGTTGAGTCCTCCATTGACAGTCGGAAAGATGCAATCCTCCAAGTTGCAATCATCTTCACCATCTTCTATCGTGTTGACCTCACGGTTGCTAATCTTCAAGGGTGGCCCTCCAGCACGGGCACAACGTACAGCCTTTTGAGCACTTGAAGTGAAACCTAACCCAAACTTGTCAGACTTATACGAAATATCTGGGAGTTGTCCCCAGATAATGCATCCTCCTTATTCTACTACTGCTTTAGCATCTTTTAGTGACGACATCCGGAGTGGAGGCCTTGTAATCTTGGGAACAGCCTTGGTCACTCCCACATCTTGGGGGACCTCTTCAAAGTGTTGAAATGGAGTTTCAATAAATTCTCCGTCCAATTCCACATATCTGAAGGAATTGAGATGGATGATCATGTATTCTTCCTCTCCGTGAATGGTGATAATCTTCCCTTGAACTGGGTACTTCAACATCTGGTGCAATGTAGAGGTAACAGCACCAGTATTATGGATCCATGGTCGGCCTAGCAGGCTAGAGTATAAAGGGCGGATGTCCATCACATAAAAAGTTGAATTGAAAGTTTGGGTTCCAACCTTTATGGGAATGTCTACCTCCCCATGTACCATTCACTTTGAACCATCCAAAGCCCTTACCACTATGTTGCTTGGCTTCAAAGTCAACCCTTCACAGTCAAGTCTGTTAAGAGCTTTTTTTGGTTAATACATTCAGAGATGAGCCAATGTTCACCAAAACATGCGCCAAGGTGGTACCCCTATATTCCACTGAGACATGCAGCGTCTCATTATGACTTCTTCCCCTCGGTGTCAGATCAGCATCTGAAAAACCTAAACCATTATGCGCAGTTGGGCTGGCCATGCAATCTTGAAATTGATCAGCAGACGTCTCTTGAGGTACATGGGCGGTTTTTAAGAACTTCACCAAGGCTTTTGCATGTGCCTCGGAACATAGTAGCAATTCCAGCATGGAAATTTTAGAGGGAGTTTGCCCCAATTATTCAACTACATCGTAGTCGCTCCTCTTTATAATTTTTAGGATCTCCTCCATTTCTTTCTTGGAATTCTCGGGGATAGTCAGTGATTGAGCCTTCGTTCGGACATGCTCCACTTGAATACTCTTTCCTCGAGTCTCAGCAGTAGGAGTTTTGGTAGGAATGATAACAGGGGTTGTAACGTCTTCGTCAATAGGAGCACTTACAGAGATGATTATGGGTACGGAAGTAACCTTTAGAGCAGCCATAGGGATGATCACGGGTCCAGAAACAGCTTTAGGGGGGGGGGGGGGAATTTCTGGAGAAAAGATCCTACCGCTTCGGGTAATTTTGCTAGTTCCGGCAATATTACTGATGTCAGAATCTTCTTCTTCGGAGTTTATCTCTTCGGTGGCCGGCCAGTCTTGTTTGATGCCATGGTAGTAAATGTCCCCTCCGTAATTCCACGACACGGTCTTGTCTAATTCATATGGGACTGGCCCAGGCATTATGATTATTAAAGGAGCTGCTTTCGGAACCTATGTAATTCTAACGGGTCTTTTGGTGGAGACCCTGGAAGAATTTGCGGAAATGGTAATGATAGAAACATCTTCAACAGGAAAAGGTGAAACAGGAGTCTTTTCAAACAAAATCTCTTTGTTATCTATCAGGAACTGAATGCATGCCTTCAACAAAGAACTGCTAGTTGGTGATGATAAGTAGAGATGGCAAACTTCATTACAGCCCGAGAACACACTGGCTTTCAACAAGTTTATCTTAATGGTCGGAAGTGGGGTCATGAGTTCATCAACTGTGGTAACAAATAAATCTTCTTCAACGACATTGGTATTGTGACCATGTCTGAGAATAGGAGTAGAAATTACATTTGGCTTCTCGGGCGCATCAAACCTAATTTCTTTTGCTTCAATGAGGTCTTGTATTTTTTTCTTCAAGGCCCAACAATTATTAGTATCGTGACCAGGACTTTCAGAGTGATATGCGCAACGGGTATTGGGATGATAGTGAGGGGATGTTGTATTGGGGTTTTTCGGTGCTTCTTTCAAGGTCACCAAGTTGGATCTTAGTAGATGAGGTAATACTTGAGACAGAGTCATGTTGATTCTGGTAAATTACCTGACTGGCCTTTCTACCCTTGGCTGATTATTTATTTGTTGATCAAATGCAGGCTTTGGGATCATAACAGCCCCGACCATTGATCAGCGGTTGGTCCTTTCTGGATTTTTCCATTCTTAATATCGACTTCTATCCTCTCTCCAGTTAATATTAGTTCAGTAAACCCTGCATATGAACTTCCGATTAAATGATTGAATAAAGGACCAGATAAGGTACCTAAGAACATGTCTACCAATTCTCTCTCAGACAGAGGAAGTTGAACTCTTCCAGCCAAATCTCTCCATTTTGTGCATAGTCCTTGAAACCTTAATTAAACACCATTGCCATACTCTAGAGTTGAGTACGGGTAGGCGCCAAATCAGCATTGTACTGGTATTTCTTGTAGAAAGCTGTAACAAGATCTTCCCAATTATGAACATTAGCCCTTTCTAGTTGGTAGAACCAGTCAAGTTGAGTCCCAGACATACTGTCTTGGAAAAAGTGCACCCATAAGTCTTTATCAACAGTATGGGGTTGAATTCTCCTCACATATGATCGAATATGCATTTTAGGGAATGACATTCCATCATATTTGGCAAATATAGGCATTTTGAATTTCGGAGGAATCAAAATCCCCGACACTAGTCCCAATTCCTCAAAGTCCAAACCTGGCACCTTTTGGATTTCCATCGCGCTCAACCGCTCTTCAAGATGTTTATACTTATCATCAGTTGGAGGGTATTGTTCCTCATAGTATTCTTCTTCTTCTTCTTCTTCCTCTTCTGATTCTGACGGGACAACTGTTTCCTTGCCTTTCCCCTCTCCTTCACCAGATGTTTTTGCAAAGTACAAAGTCCTTCTTGTGTGCCCATGAAACCTTCTCCCCATGTTTAAGACTCCAGTTACCTTCTTTGTTTTCTTTTTCCTCTCTTCATCCAGTAGAGTCTTCAATTCTTCTTGCCCCTTGGCTAGGGTCATGAGCAACTGTTGAAACTGCGTATTCTGAGCTTGGAGATCTTTCACTGTTTGCTCGAGATCTATCTTACTGAAATAAATAGTAGAGAGATGAGGAGACTTGTTGCAAAATACTTGTTTATGTTATGATGAATGGTATATGCATATGTAATGTTTTCAAGAATTTCAAAGATTCAAATTTGTTTTAGACGAAAAAGGAAACACACGTTATATTAATAAGATAAAGTTTGAGTACATCAATGCCCCTTGGACAAAATAATACAAAACTCTAAGATAGAAAAGTAGTACGCATCCTCTTTGGTGCAATGTAGGCATTCAGAGTCTGCTCCTCACAAAGTAGCCTAGTGAGCTCCAAAACCTTCTTCTCGATTGCATAGAATTGGGCTTCGAAAGTATCTCGCTCTCCTTTGAGTGGTATCCAATCCCTTTGGAGGTCTTCAAGAGATGTGGGCATGTCAGGATGTAGGATATTGTATGGAACGTCTCCCTCTATGACAGGCTCAATGATTACCGGGAGAATTGAGGGGTAAGGCATCATAAGACTCTGAGCGCAAGTTCGTACCCATTTGAGGTAAGGCTCAAGAGGGATAGAATTCTTGTGCCCCAAAGTCTTTCTATCCATCTTGTTTAGCATCCTCCAAGCTCGGATAAATCTCTGGCGAAGACCTTGATTGTCGTTGTCGTAGTCGAATACCAAACCTTGAATCAATATCTCGTACGGGCCATCCCTTCGGGCATAACCAAACTGCCTTAAGGCTAAACATGGGTTGTAGGTGATTCCTCCCCTAATGCCAAGTAAAGGGACATTAGGAAATTCTCCACAATGATCAACAATGATAACATTCTTTTTGGATCGGGAGCACCAATGAATGTCTGAATGCTTGAGCATCATCAACCTTTGTGACCACCTTGAACCTTACACATTCTTTAATACAGGTTGGGGAAGATGAGAAATAAGCCATATTGCCAAGAGAGGAGTGCAACACATAATAACACCTCTTTTCCTCATTGTGCGAGTGTGAAAAGAGTGTAGGATATCCCCTAGCAATGTAGGCACCGATTTACGTGATATGAAGATTTTGACGGTGTTGACATCTATGAGTTGGTCAGGATTTGGAAATAAAACTATCCCATAGATGAGGAGAGCCACAATTTCTTCAAAGGCTTGCAAATCTAAGGAATTCCAACAACTTTGGGCTTTCTCAAACAAAAACTTTGCTAGGAAACCTTTGACACCACTCCTTGTTTCCCAATAAGTTGTGACATCAGATGAGTGCAAGTGTAGAGCTTGAGCAATCTCATCTGGATTTGGATCTCTTTCCGTACCGTTGAAAGGTAGTTGATTGAGAATAGGAATCCTCAAGAGTTGGAAGAATTCTTCCAAAGTAGGCACAAGTTGATAGTCGGGAAATGTGAAGCAATGGTGTAAAGGATCAAAGAACTGATAAAGCACTTTCATCATGTCCTCATCTGTGTTGGAGGTGACCAAGTTGAGTAGACGACCATGTCTCTCAGTGAATGGAGAGTTTTCAGGAATTCTTGAAACTAGCTCCTTAAGTTGTGGAGGGATTCTCACAAGGTTGACTTGAATAGTTTTCCTGCGAAGTGAATCCATATCCTACAAAACAAGAACAAAGATGAATCCCCAAAATCCTTGAAATGGTTAGTTGATGTATATGATGTTCATGATGTCCATGATGTTATGTACCAGTATGCATATACAAGAAAAGCAAACAAGTCCTTAGTTTAGGCTTGCATGGAGTTTTATAGGTAAGTACCCTCTTGAAGTTTAGTTGGCTTAAACCTGTCCTAGTAATAGTAACCGGATTCTAAGGATCTCAATATCATTGGATTGTTTCCTTGGTCATTGTTTCAGCTCGAGCCTCTTTAATGGCGACCGAAATATCCCAAGAAACCAAACCTCAATGAGTGTAGTATCAAGTAACTACCAACTTTGGACTGCACCAAAATCGGTCATCTCACTACATCCTAACAGGCCAAGTTGGTCAAGTAAAGGTTCTAGAAGTTCATTAGTGCTTCATGACATCACTTAGAGGCCCCGTATTATCTTTGATTAACTCAAAGGATACCGGTACCCACAAATATGTCGCACTAACATAGCTATTGCTTAGACCATGTCGGTATACCCTGCACAATTTCCATAACGTATTTCTACTTACCTATAATGTATCCCAAATCTGGGTAGAGGATTCAAACCCAAACAAATAACCATAATGTAAAGCATACAAGTCAAACAATGTAAGCAAGTAAATGTGATCTAAACCCTAAGGTAACCCCACTTTTAGAATAATACCCAGCAGAGTCGCCAGTTCTGTGATGCGGCAGAAGAACTGACTTGATTGTTTTGCATTGTATCGCAAATGTTACGGTTAGCAAGAGTCGTCACCGAATTTTCTTTTATCCAAAAGGAAAGGTGAAAAAGCACAGGAAAGACCTTTGAGATTGTTTTTTGAGTTCGGGGGGTAGATTATGAAAAGGGAAGGTATTAGCACCCTTTTCATCCATGGTTTTCCATGGACTCTTAGTTACTTGCTAAATCACTTGCTTTTGTTTGAAATTATGCTTTGTGTGGTTTTTGAAAGAATTTTGTAAAAGAGGCCATTTTTTAGGCAATCTTTGTAATGATTCTCGTTTGTAAGAATGTATACAAGGATGTTGGTCTTTTGAAAATGTTTTCAATTTTGTAAGATGTTTGGAAATGTGTGTGTGTTTGTTTTGAAAATTGGAAGGATATTTGTTTTGAAATGGAGCAAGTAACTAAAAGTAAACTACCTACTCAAATGTCTTTCTTGTTCATTTTCTTTCCCTTTGATATTGTTGTCTTACCATTGATTTGGTAAGCAACCCTATCTTTGGATGTAAACGGGACGGGCGTGGGTCATCGTATGCCATGATTAGCAATGTTGTAAAGTATCTTAGCATTTTTGAGATACTAAGATAATTTTTGTAAGGCGACTTTGAATAGCGTCATCGAGGGTCTATGATCTTGTATTTGTTTGTTTTGCTAAGATACCTTACATGCGTAATATGGCCATTTTTGTATAAGGCAACCAAGTGGGGTAACCTTAGGGGTGTTTTGTGTGAAAGTGTGTCATTTTCATGATTGATTTTGTATTGAATTATGGTTTTCTATTTGATTGATTTTATCTTTCCATACAAACCCTAATTACTATCATGTTATATAAGAAACGATAAATTGCGAAATTTAAATGTCCTACGCTATTACAACATTTGTGGGAGGGGGTATACAATTTATAAATGGGGATTGCAATAATATAAACCTAATTAATCTATTACAACCAAATTGAATATGTACAAATATTGGAATAAATAATTTATAAGATAAATTAAATATGCAAAGATGTATGAATGCAAAGAAGATTTTGTTTGGTTTTTTATGTGAGAAAGTTTTAACCTAAACCTAATAAATAAATCAAGATAAAACTCAAATTAATTAGGAAAGGAAATTATTTTTAGAAAGGATTTGATTAAACCCTATTTATATTTTTATTAAAAGGGAATAAATTTATTTGAGAAAAAGTAAGTATTTTTGCATTTTTTTTGTCTTGAAAAATAATATGTGGTATTTATGAGGTATTTTGGTCCTTTTGTATTAAATTAATATGTTTAATAAATATGAAGAAAAATAAATATTAAAACTAGTTATAATTTAATTTACAAGTTTATTAAAAAAATATATATGATATGTAACTAAAATAAAATATTTTCTATGAGAAAAATAAAATAAAATGAACCAAAATATAAATCTAGCATTTTTAAATTTTTTATGATTTTTAATATTAAGGAAAATATATTTAATAAAATAGAAATGAAAATAAAATGAATAATAAAAATATATGGGCCAGGGGGTGCTAGAAGCAATCAAAAGGCAGGAAGTTAGAGAAAAAAAACAAGGCCCAAAGTCTGAAGCCCACGCTGCAAAAAAAACAACAAAAAAATGGAAAAAGTATAGAAAATTGCAAAAGGCAGTGCCAAGGCTCGAACCCACGACCTCTGGCATTTTTGCGTGTTGGCTTACCGCTGGGGTGGCTGTACATCCGTTCATATAAACAAAGGCATAAATATATATTATAAAACACCCCCTGAAGGCAACTTCATCTTCAACCTTGAGCCATGGCTGGACCACCTGTATCTCTCTCATTTCTCCATGAAAATGGAAAGTCCAAACATGAAAATGATAGTGTTCCTTCCCACGATTTCAACCATCTAACTTATGTAAACTAACAATCAAAGACCAAAGCTAATTTTACTTGCTCTAATTTGAAACCTAATTTTTACAGAAATTTCAAATCAAAAATTCTCTATGCACAGTTAATATAAATGAAATCTATGAATATGGTTAGCTTTAGTGCAAGGATATCTACATTTTGTTTTCACAAATCAAGACCAAAGGATGCTTGTATGAAGAGATAGAAGTTTGAGTTTTTACCTCTTTCAGTTGAGATCGTGAATGGAGTTTGAGCAAGTTTTGAGAAGGCTCGAGGAATTGTTTAGCTTTCCTGGACCTCCCTAAGTGTGTTCCAATCCTTACTTTGCCTTGAAAGTTCCTGAATCTCCCTAGTCAAGTCAACCTGCAAGCTAGATATGTAAAAATGGACGATAGAGGAGGAGGAGTTACAGTGAGGGGACAAAGTTCTGGAACACTTAGATATGATGTATGTTAAGTGTTTAGGTTGTTAAAAATCAAAACGCACGAGTGGTTTTTGAGATTGCTATGTAAGGTGCAAAACTACAAGTTATGGCAGATTTTAGTGATAGAGTGTTTGGGAGAGTTTTTGAGTCTTAGAAATCATGTTCTAGTTTGTAATGTATTTTTGTATAAGTATAGAAAAGGTTTGACATCAAGCTTCTTCAAGATTTCTCAGTTCTAGCCTTTTGGCTCTATTGCATGCTTTTGAAGAAAACTGAGGAGACAAGTCTCTATGTGTTTGTACAAGCCTGACCTGAGTTGGTAGAGGTTCTAGACATATTACTTTTGGTTTATAAGGTTTGTGTGTGCCGAAAGAACAAGTGCAAAGCTCAAGGAGTGGACAATTGCAAAAGTTGTGCTTTATTAAAATGGAAATGGCAACTTTGTCCCATAAATGGAATTGTAGCTTGGACATAGGCTCTAATGTTTGGATTAAAGCTCTATCAGTTGTGTAAACATTTAATTATGGAGTGAGAAACATGTTTTAGGCCTGCAAAGCAAAGATTATACAGCCTAGGCTTGAATTTGAATTTTGGTTCATCATGAAATGGCTTGAAATCAAAGTGAGAAATTGCCAAATTCATTTCTTCGATTATCCCTACTCAAGAATGATCTCAAGGATTTCCTTGACATTTTTGAAAGCTTGCAATGTTCTCTACAACTCATCTTTAAATTGCTTTGGAAGATTTCCCTTGGAACTATGTGCAAAATTAGCACGAAGTTAGGTAAAAAACCTGCCTAACTAGGACAAAATTTCACTAAGTTATTTTAGTTCATGAACATGTATTCACAAAATTATATCTTGAGATCCAAGCATCTTTAGGATAAATTTTGTGAAGCAAAGTTGTATATTTCATGGAGATCTACAAATTTCATGTTGGAAGTTTCCTTTGAATCATCTTGCATCATGGTGATAATTTGGCTCAAAGTTGAGAAAAAATAAGAAATTTTGTATACTTAGAAAATTTTCTAAGTTAAGATTTTTCAACTTTTCAAAACCAAATCTTAAGTCCTTGATATGTTGATGAACAAGTTTCACATTTTGACATGTTTTGATGAATTATGATCTTTGGCACTTGATTTTGACCAAAAAGTCAAAGTTTGACTTTTCAGTATACAATTGACTTTTGATCAGTTGACTGTAAAATTCATCTGTTAATCCAATGGATTTGTAATGTTTTGGGCCATGTAATTAGGTCAAGATGATGCAATTAAATTATTGAAATTATGCTTCAAACCAATTGACCATTTGCTAGGTCAAAAATCAGAAATTGCCTTTTCTCAATGAAAACCCTAATTTTGACCATTTTGCCCTTTTGATGATTTGATCAAATTTCTTGAGGAATTATGGTCCAAACTTGATAAAATGATACATATGAGTCTAATATGTTGATGTGGATCAAAATTATGAAGTTTTACTGTAAATTGGCCATGGTTGACTTTTTTCCCAATACAACTGATTTCTAGGTCAACAGTCCAATTCACTGATCAAAAGTGTGATTCAAAGCTTGAAACTTGACATGAGTATTCTTGGGGGTCAATAATGATCCTTGAAAGTCATATGAAGCATTGATAGTCCAAAAATCCTTGTGCAAACTCAAACCCTAATTTTGGTCATCAGTGCATGAGGAGGTGTCTTGAGCTGGTCAAACCCTAATCCAGTCTTGAGTCAAAGAGATCTTGTGAGGAAATCCTTGATAAGTGAGAGGGAAAATTTTGGGGTACAACATTTTGTAATAGTAATTAGGGCTTGATCGCTTTCTCCTCCTATTCACAAATTGTACCTCCCATTCCCAAAGCATTGTAATAGCGTAGGACATTTAAATTTCGTAATTTATCGCTTTCCTTATTATTGCTAGTAATTAGGGTTTGCATGACAAGATTTATAATTAGACATAGCAAAACCATAATTAAAAGATAAATACTTGAAATCAAAACACCTTGCACACATGCACCTCTAAGGGTAACCCCTCACTTGTTACCTCAGATATAAATAGTCATGTCCCTCGAACGTGAGATGTTTTAGCAAAAGACCCTCGATTAAAAGATCATAGTCCCTCGATAGGCCTTCAAATGTTGCCTTCGGTAAATGATCTTAGTCCCTTATGACAATTGCTAAAACATCTTATAAGTTGCCTTCTATGACTGTACGATGACCCACGCCTGCCCCTTCACATCCAATGATATGGCTCTCTACCAACTAATGGTAGACAAGAACTATCTAAAGGAGGAGGAAAAGAAAAAAAGACTTTTTTAGTAGGTAGATTGCTCGTAATTGCTTGCTCACAAATAAAACCATTTACACTTCACACTTTCAAAACATCTTTCAAACAAACATTTTTGTATACATTCTCAATGATACGAGAATCATTTCAAAATGGCCTTACATTGGAATTTTCAAACATCTTTCCAAAACACTTCCTTTCAACAAATATTTCAAAACCAACACTTTTTATACATTCTCAACGATACGAGAATCATTGCAAAGTTTTCCAAAATTAGGCGTTTATAAAATATTTTCAAAACTTACACAAACACAAAGCATTTTAAAGTGATCAAGCAATTAAGAGCCCGCATATAACTGCGGATGAAAAGGGTGCTAACACCTTCCCTTTCCATAACCTACCCCCTGAATTCAAGAAAATTCTCAAAAGGTCTTTCCTGTTCTTTTCACTTTCATTTATTGGATAAAAGAAAAGTTGGTGGCGACTCTTTCTATCCACGGTAATTCTCCCACCGTATTACAGAGGGGAATGCTTTTTAGAATGAATCTCTGAAGTAAACACTCGTCAGAGTTAGTCTTTGAGGGAAATCATCTGGTCATGTAGATAGTCGCCCCATCCTGTTTCGAGAATTGATCTATAACTGGTCTATAAATCGCTGATAATATTCGTCAGTTTGTGAACTTAACTTGAAAACAAAGTTAACTTCATGCAATGTCATCATGCATGAAATGTATTTTGTAGTGATACTCTCAAAATAAATGAGAATAATATATGCGTTCCGTATGAATATTGATCTTACCGGTTGATCAGAACCTGAGAAGTGGCCGGAATATAATCGGTAGTGGTGCTATGATGTCGAGGAGAAAAAGGGGGTTGTACCTGCAAGGCACTCTGATGATCAAGTAAGAGTGGGAAAAAGGAGATACAAGCAAAGTATTAGGTGGTGAATAGTGAATATTTGATACCTGGCCCTCACAGGTGTGGGGGTATATCTAATTCCCCTGGCGTGTAGCCATTGGTTCCTGATTTCACGCCTGGATATGTGTGTCTGTGGAATTAGGTAACTATCAGGACTTGGTCAAACTGGGAATATGTGCTCGTAACTAGCCATTGGTCCCGAGGAGGGGGTTAGTTACAGGCATCTCTCTGGTCGATTCCTAGTGTCATGCACGACGTTGATGTCGGGAAGGTTGAGAGGATGCTCGTTGATCATCTTGGGTCAGTGCTGGTCTGAGAGGGAAAATGGCTGACATCACCCGGCAGGTAGCGGGAAATCCGGGTCATGATCGTGTGGGCTATACCGAAGGAAATGTCTTAGACTGGGCCCATTCTAGCTGTCGGGCCAGTCCAAAACAGTAGCCCCCTAAGTCGTTCCCTCTGGGTGCAGGAGTGACGACTTTAACATCCGTTCACAGGACGAGGCGTGTCTCACGGGGAAATAAGTGTTTCCTGTTATGCCTTGCTTGCGGGGAAATGATGAGTTGGTCGTTAGGACCTTTAAATTTGGAGAGGTAGCGTGTTCTAGGAAGCGTGCTAGTGAAGTAACACAATGATGACCTAAGGCTAGGGTGTAATGATGACGACCCAAGGGTTCCCCAGGCGCGTGTCTTGTACGTGTGTATTGTGTCATCTATAAATACGAGAGGAATAGGGCATTTAGTATTTTTCATCTTCTTCCTCAACTTCTCGTATTAGCTCGATAGTCGGCCACCGTTGTTCGTTGAGTTTCTCTGCTTTCAGCTGCTTACTTCTATCTTTTCTTCTTTTATTAACTGGTAAGTTTCTGATCCTTCATTGTCGTTCGCTTTTGCATTTTCACTTTTTATTTTCTAGAGATGCATGCAGTTAGGATTTAGGGAGGATGTCGTTGGAGACTATTGGTGGTAGATGGCGTTTATGTGGTTTAGAATCTCCAGAACCGCCGTGGATTCTCCTCGGGGATCTCGTGGTGCGTCGTAGATACCTCATTAAGGCTTAGGGCTGTTTCTGGAACTCGTTTCCATTGATACGCCTCAGTGGGGGTTCTGGTCGGGGATATGATCCTTGTTTCCTGGCGCTCTTTCGCTTGTTTAATGGTGGAAGGGTAGTTATGGCATTGATGTCGAGCTCATCTTTTTCCTCTTCTTTTCAGGTGCTATGGTCGACGATGCTTGGGTTGATATTTCGAGAGAATATACACAATCTTATGGGAGTTCCTCGAATGAGACAAGTAGCTCGTCGAGCATCCTGGAAATTTCTGGGGAAGCGCGAAATCAGATGGAACAACAAATGGGGGAGCCTGACATGAGGGTGACTTCTGTCGACCAAGGCAGTTTGTTTCCTCCTGGTGATGAGGAGGATCCTCGGGATTGGGTCACGAACAACCCCTGGGACTGGCCGTCATATTTTTAGGAGCATGGGGAGGATGTCTTCACAGACGTATACACTCATGAGGAGGGGGCCTAAGAGGAATGGTTGTTATACATTCCTGGGAAGGAGAGAAGAATCTGCTCAAAATATGACAGGAGGCGGATCCCAATGTACGACATCTTTTTTTGAGAGACAGGCCTTCGACTAACCTTCTCCGACTTTGAGGTGTCCGTTTCCAGGCATTTACGCTTGGCTCCCTCCCAACTGCATCTGAACGACATCACATTCATGCGGGCGTTCGAAATAGTTTGCGATCACCTGAGGATAGGGGCCACTATTCCATTTTTTTTCTACTGCTTCCACCTTCAGAGGAGCAAGGTCGACGGAAAATGGGGATGGGTTTCCTTGAAGCAAGGCAATGGGAAGTTGTTCAAAGCCTATTTAGAGTCTGTCCGCCACTTCAAGGACAAATACATCTTGGTGCAGACCTCCTCGACCAAGGAGATCTTGAATGTCTTTAGGACTGCACCCACGGTAAACGAGGACGACACTCCCCGTCTAAACGAGCTAGGGGAGCCTACTGTGAAGCTGATTTATAAGTTCTCATTCCAATGGATAAGGAAGCACTTTGATAGAGAATTGGGCTTCTACGTTTGGAGAGAGGGGGAGCTCGACGACGAGGATCTAGAGAGCTTTGTCACCCTGACCGTGTTCATAGCTCGAACGGGTCCAGCAAGTTGGTCGGGGAGGTAGGCCTGTGTTGGATAAAAACAGGGAACTCGTATATGAGCCAGGCCTTATAATAGTTAAGGAGCTCCTCAGAAGCGAGGACCCCGTCAAACACTTGGGCACATATGTTTCTAATAGTAGTAAGTGGTTGTGGTTTGTTTGACTCCTCGTTTTACTTACTATGTTTCTTTTCGTTTATTTTGCAGAAAGCATGAATCCTGCTCAGGAGCGCTTGGCTAAGACTCTTGCTGCCAGAGCGAGGAGGGCCCTGAAGGATGCACAGACTAGTGCAGGGCCAGTTCCTGCCTCGGGTTCGGGTGACTCATCCTCGACTCAAGCCACAGTTGCTCTCTCTCCCGTTGCTGTTTCTTTGAAGGCGAAGAGACCGCGAGCTAAAGGGAGTGTCAACCTAACCAGGGGAAAAGGGAAAGGGACATACGACCTACCTCCTTTCTGGTTGGAGAATTCTTTTTTTGAGGACGCGGCTCTCCTTCTTCCCCGGGCTGAATCTCTCCTTCTCGAGGGGATGGACCGCCCAGAGAAGAGGGCGATGCTGGCACAAGACGCTGGCAGTCTGATGCAGAACTTGGAGATGGTTGTTGCTTACACCGAGGGGAGTTTATCTCAAGAGGCAGAAATGAAGAATCTCCGGGCCAAGCTGGCTGCAAGCAAGAAGGCCTTGGTCGAGAAGGACAAAGCCCTGAAGCTCTCTAAGGAAGAATCGAGGAAGCTCTCTGAGGAATGCAGGGTTCTTTTGATCGAGAGAAAGGACCTTGAGGGAAAGGTGGCGACCCTGACTACCGAGTGTGATCGGTGGGAATGAGAACTGACTGTTTTGGAATGCTGGTTCGCGTTTGCGTTTGTTTTTGCAAAATGTCGCGGTAAGCAAGAGTCGCCACCGTCTTTTATTTTATCCAACAAGGAAAGGACAAAAGCATAGAAAAATTCCTTTTCGAGATGTTTCTCGGGTTAGGGAGGTAGATTATAGAAAGGGAAGGTGTTATCACCCTTTCTATCCATGGTTATCCACGGGCTCTTAGGTACTTGCTCACTATGTTTTCAAAAGTTTGCTTTTCTTTGTGTTTGTGGGTTTGAAAAGAGTTTTTGTTTTGAAGAGTGTGTAAGTGCGAAAAGTTTTGTTTTGTTTTCAAAAGGAGCAAGTACTTAAGAACCTCTACCAACTCAAAAATGAATTAATCTGTACAAGTGTCCTTTAGACAATGCTATCCCACTATTGAGGAGTAGGAAGCATCGTCGTTGGAGTTTTTGGGTCAATTCGATTAAGGGACATGTGGCCACTAAAGCAATGTTAAGATGCCTTAGCGGTAACCCTAATGTCTTAGATCATTTTATCTGAGGCAACCGTTTCGAGGCAACTTATGATCTTTGGACAAAAGGACGACCTCTAAAACTTCCTATACTCAATGACCACGTTCGAGGCAACCAAGTGAGGCGTACCCTAAGAGTGGCATGTGTGAGTGTATTGTTTTTCAGTTATATTATCTTTGTACATGTTATGGTGAGCTACGGTTGATTTTAAATTAAAGGTTAATCTTGTCAGGCATAGCCTATTGTTCAAACATCTAACAGTTAATGATTGCAGAAAATAAATTGCGGAAAATAAAGCTAAGCTATTACAAGGCGTCGGGTATTTACATCGCCAAAAAACAAACCCTTAAAATTAAATGCGAAAAAGTAAATAAAAGTGATAAATAAAGGTCCTAAGTTAAAACTATTACATCCTCGGAGCAATTACAATATATGGATCAAAAATAATATGCGCGCGAGAAAATTAAATCGGAACGTCCTAGGGTTTTGACCCTTTTTTCATTATATAAAGTATATTTTTTGTCACTTTTGATTTAAGAATTAATCCTAACTAATGATTAATTAATTAAAAAAGAAAATATTTTTTGAGTTTTATTTTAATTAAGGAAATAAAATAAGAATGGTAAAAATATAAAAAACCTAATTCTAAATCAATTTTAATTTATTGCAAAATATATTATCATTAAACCTAATTTAAGCTAAATAAATTAATTAATGGTTTATTTACAAAAATAAAATAGTGAAATTAATAAATATTATTTTTTTGTGTTTTCTGATTTTATGAGAAAAATTATTGGTTGGTTAATTAACAAAAAATAATAAAACAAATTAAATAAAAGAAACATGGAAAAAAGAATAAACCAAAGGGGGTGTCGGCCTGATTTGGTGGTAAGATCAACAATTTTGAGGCCCATCAACGTCTCAGCCTTGTTTGACCTTTCAGATTGCCTATGCACTTGTTGACCAGAGTGTATGGTAGGCGTGCAATCTGGATCCTTGAATCTGCCTAGTGGGTCACCTGGCATTTGATAAGATGGGAAGTATGATGATCCACACTATGGGGCACTGCACCTGAGTACCTGAAATAAAATTGCATAAAGTTTTGGGGGACCTGGGATGTTGGACCTGCAAGGAAGTTTGTTAGAAATTGAAAATACAAGGCCTTTGATATTGGATCCTAGTCCTTTCGATTGAGCGAATTCCCTTTCACCCCTGAGCTGCTTGCTCATTCAAAAGGCATGACTCCTACTTTTGGCCCTGCAAATTAGTCAATTCGGAACTAAACAACATAGAGAAACGTCTCATTTGAAATCAATTCCTAAACCCAGATCTGGGTTGGTTTCGGTTTGTCACATGCAAGATCATGGATTTCAAATGTAACCTGCTTTGAAAGAAACTTTATCCATGGGGGGTTCAAACGTATGAACACTGCAGCTTATACACGCTTTGTTAAATCGCTCACAAGTAATAACAAAAAACTATGAATAGGCAATTATGAGTAATTTTAATATTAAGTGAGATTGAACATTATACCACTGGAGGGGCTTGGATTTGGACGGAAGGTGCCTGCAATGGAGTCTAGACTTTCGTGGGGCAGGCTGGTGCTTTTGCGAGGCAAGGTATGTGTGGCCGTCTTCGTGGTGTTTTTTCCGTTTCTGCAGAGTTTTTGTGTGTCTTTCCCCTCATTGTAATGTGTCACTGGCGTCGTATTTATAGGAGTGTGGGGGTGCATGAAAATGGTAAGGGACAGCCATTTAACCAGGCCTTTAAAGCCATGAGACAAGAATCAGACATATTAAAAGATTTCCTTTTTTGAAATATTCATGTCTCTTTGGAATCTTGAATGAACCTGGACACTTTTGATTTTCGAATGCCTTCAGGCCCTGCTCTTCGATTGGTCTTGATTTGCCTCCTTCGAATGGATTTCTTATGTACCCTTCGAATGGGCCTTCTTTGCCAGCTTCAAAGTCCAATTCGAATCTATTTAGAACATTCCCTATTAGACAACTTCGACCAGCCCTTGGCCTTATGATGAGTCTAAGTTCTGACTTGAAGTGTTCAGAACTTCCTTCATCAGAGCACCTTAGATTAAGAGAAACTCTGCACTGAAATGCCATTCGAAGGTCATTTAGTTCTGATGTTCTTATTAAGGGAAACTCTGAAGTTCCAGTCGAAGGACACTCTGAAGTTCCAGTCCAAGGACCTTTTGAAATGCTAATTGAAGGGTATTTGTCCATATACCAATCAAAGGGTACTTGTTAAAATTCCAATCGAAAGGCTTTGTTAACAGGCCAATCGAAAGGTGTTGTTCATGCTAATCTAAGGACATGGTTAACATGCCTGTCGAAGCTGCCTTGACACAATGCTAAATCGAAGGATCCCTTGGCATGCCAATTGAAAGGCTTGGCCCAGGGTGCCAAACGAAAAGGTCTTTCAGAATTCCAATCGAAGGCCTTGACACAATGCCAATCGAAGTGTTTGTCCATAATTCCAATCGAAGGGAATTATCCATGCCAATCGAAAGGCTCCTTCAGAATACCAATCGAAGGGTCTTTCAAAATGCCAATCGAAAGGTACTTAAAGCACCACTCAAAATTTTTCTTTTTCCTTAGGCAAGGGTTTCTAGTCAACCATGCAGGGGGAAGACTTTGGAAAATATGAGAGGGCAAATTTTGGGGTGCAACAGTTGCCCCTGTTCAATTTTCTTAAACCTGAGGATATAGATTGGCTTTCGAGCCTTTCGTGATCCGAAGGTGGAAGATAATTGAACACTAGAGTAATCAGAAATTTGCACTCGTATGGTGTAGTATCAGCATTATGATGTCGGGAATGGGCTTAAAGATGCCATTTGGAGACGGTAGAGTCTTACTGGAGATGGGCTTAAAGATGCCATCCAAGAATGTTTGTTGACCCGTAATGCTGTAGGCCAAAAGAATGAGTATCGAAATGGTATTCGTGTCTGGAATGCCATTGAACTGTATCGGGGGACTGAGTTTGTATGAGCAAAAGAATGGCGTCCGTGTCTGGAGCGTATTTGAACCGGATCTGAGAGTTGAATCTGGATGATTGTCAGAATTGCGTCTGCATCTGGAGCGTATTTGAAATGTATTTGAATGAGTGACAGAATGACATCCAAGTCTGGATCGTATCTGGACTGTAATTTGAATGAGTGACAGAATGACATCTAAATCCGGATCGTATCTGGATTGTATTTTGAATGAATCTGGAATAAGTATCAGAATGTCAGCCATATCTGGATCGCATCTGAACTGTCACTAGAAGGGATCTGGAATAAGTATCAGAATGTCAGCCATATCTGGATCGCATCTGAACTGTCTCTAGAAGGAATTTGGAACAAGCGTCAGAATGTCATCCATATCTGGATCGCATCTGAACTGTCTCTAGAAGGAGTCTGGAATAAGTATCAGAATGTCAGCAATATCTGGATCGCATCTGAACTGTCTCTAGAAGGAATCTGGAATAAGTATCATAATGTCAGCCATATCTGGATCGCATCTGAACTGTCTCTAGAAGGAGTCTGGAATAAGTATCAGAATGTCAGCCATATCTGGATCACATCTGAACTGTCTCTAGAAGGAATTTAGAATAAGCATCAGAATGTCAGCCATATCTGGATCGCATCTGAACTGTCTCTAGATGGAATCTGGAATAAATATCAGAATTTCATCCATATCTGGATCACATCTGAACTGTCTCTAGAAGGAATCTGGAATAAGTATCAGAATGTCAGCCATATCTGGATCGCATATGAACTGTCTCTAGAAGGAGTCTGTAATAAGTATCAGAATGTCAGCCATATCTGGATCACATCTAAACTGTCTCTAGAAGGAATTTAGAACAAGTATCAGAATGTCAGCCATATCTGGATCGCATCTGAACTGTCTCTAGAAGGAATATGGAATAAGTATCAGAATGTAAGCCATATATGGATCGCATCTGAACTGTCTCTAGAAGGAGTCTGGAATAAGTATTAGAATGTCAGCCATATCTGGATCGCATCTGAACTGTCTCTAGAAGGAATCTGGAATAAGTATCAGAATGTCAGCCATATCTGGATCGCATCTGAACTGTCTCTAGAAGGAGTCTGGAATAAGTATCAGAATGTCAGCCATATCTGGATCGCATCTGAACTGTCTCTAGAAGGAATCTGGAATAAGTATCAGAATGTCAGCCATATCTGGATCGCATCTGAACTGTCTCTAGAAGGAATCTGGAATAAGTATCAGAATGTCAGCCATATCTGGATCGCATCTGAACTGTCTCTAGAAGGGATCTCAAAAGATGATGATCTTTGCTTGTTGATTGATCTTTCCTAAAAAGGTAAAGAGTTAGTTGTATGCAATGTCATGATGTATGCATTGTGTAATGATGTTCTCAAAATAAAATGAGATTTGTGTCATATGTATTTTGTATGCATATGTTATGAATGTTGTTGAAGTGTAATTTTGTATTAGACTTTGCTCAATATGTTTCCACCGGGGATCCCTGCTTTGTTGTTTGAGGAGAACTCCGCTGGGAGATATTGAAAAATTTGTGGGGAGTATGTTTATTTCTGCTTGGGAAAAGAGTTTAGGAGTCTTAGTCGTCCGTTGCTCTACTGGGGAGTCGAAGTTGAACTGATATCTGGTCGGGTCCAGGTTTCGGAGTAACTTGCTGGGGATTGTAGAGTAGTCTACTGGGGAAGAGGAGTTGTGGTCCTTTGACTTGTAGTAGTCGGAGAGGCAAACTCAAGCTGGGGAGTCCTGGTGTTGTTGGGGAAATAAACCCTGTCGTCAGTCCGCTAGAGAGGTGACATCTTCGTTGGGGGAAGTCCTCGAGGATTCTTGAGATTGATTCAGCTGGGGAAAGGTTTTCAGAGATTAAACCCTTGCTGGGAGTCATCCTATGAGAAGGATCTTGGGGAGATTTGTCATTGCCCCTAGTAGCAAGTGTTTGTGACATTGCCAGAAAATGTTTAATTGTACGTAACCCTTCACTGAGATTGATGTTCAATTCCCCAAGTGACGGAAATGGAGACTTTCCCCTGGTTACTCTACACTTCTTCAGAGATTTCTTGAAATCTTGACTGGACTGCCCCAGGTGTGCTGGATAGTGACATGTCAAGTCCCCCTGTTGATAGGAGATTCGTCAATGGAAGTGTTATCCTTCTTGAATTGATTTTGTTCACTGAGAGAGCTTTTGTTTACTGGATATTCATTGTGTGAATTTCTCCGCTGTCAAACAAATAGCGAAATGCAAACAGTGATATTCAAATAATGCAAAGTTTATGCTTGTCTCGAAGTTTTGAAAAATGCGTTTTTTAGCAGAAAACTTTTTATAAGACAA
This sequence comes from Vicia faba, assembly GCA_948472305.1. Classification (NCBI taxonomy): domain Eukaryota; kingdom Viridiplantae; phylum Streptophyta; class Magnoliopsida; order Fabales; family Fabaceae; genus Vicia; species Vicia faba. The sequence continues at coordinate 341,680,012 of OX451736.1, forward strand.
ATTCAACACAAGATTTAGGGAAAAGCCTTACAGGAGTCAGGATACCTTTTGTAACAATATGCTTTTTAACTAACGCATGCTTCAATTAGGACTTTTGAAGGGTTGTAACGTGGCTTGGTTCACGGTTTAAGAAACAAAGGATAAAGGCTCAAAGTATATTTGTACCCACCCGCTCTTTGTGATGTTCTTCAATCCTAAACTCAGTTAATTGTGCGTCGAACTCTATTCGAATTTGGAACGATGTTTTGGTGATGGTTCACACAAGTTGGATTTTTGAAGGCAGTCATCATTTCATTTTTTTTGCAACATTTTTCATGTTGTCGAGGATTTGTAATGACCTTGTTCTTTTGATTTATTATCCCTAATCTTTGCCTGACTGTTTCTATTTTCGAGATTACAGTCAGCGGGATGCCCCAGCTTTCTTAAGCCTCCTTTATAGGTTTTGGCTCAATGGGCTTTTCTCTTTTGAGAGATTGACTGCCTATGAGATAAGGAACCACCACTGTCTTTTGATTCCAGAGGAATGCTTTTGATGTCGTTCGTTGTATTATGAACTGAGAGTTTTGCGACCTCAATGCACATCTTTTGAATTAACTGAGAGACTACCCTGCCTCAGGTTTAAATTAAAGGTTTCAATTTGTGTTTAAAACAGAAAACTCCTACTTCTTTGGCTCGAAGGGGTTGACTAGGGATTATCTTCCTTATAACGCCAGTGTTTAGGATTTGAAAGAAACGCTTGTACATCGTCAGCAAGGTCTGTCCAAAAGCATACTGTATGAGATTATGACATTGTTTCGTCATCCTCCCTCTAAAGTCTTGTAAATTTTAGCAAGAGTTGAATGTCATAAAGTGAGTAAAAAGCATAGTTTAAATGTAATTAAAATGATTGGATCAAATCAAGACAAACATATTCAATGCATTAATGAAACAAAGTTTGGCATTAATAGATAATTGTTTGAATAACAAAGAGATTACAACTTGAAAATTCAAATGAACAAAAACTTTCAATGATTCGTCATAGGAGCAGTGATTATGTTTGGAGTCTCCGGAGGGTCAAACTTGATCTCCTTGGCATCAATCATGTCTTGGACCTTGTTCTTCAGAGCCCAACAGTTGTTTGTTTCATGTCCCGGACTGTTAGAGTGGTATGCACACCTTTCATTGGGATGATAGGTAGGAGCGGAAGTATTTGGGTTCCGGAGAGGAGCCTTTAATGTAATCAGCTCTGCCTTCAACATGTGTTGTAGCGCTTGACCCAATGACATTTTGATCTTAGTGAATTGTCTTTTAGGCATGACCTCCTTATGCTGATGCCCCTGTCTTTGTTGAGCAGGCATAGGATTAGAGATCAAGATTTCTCCTACGTGTTGGTCATGACGACTCTTTTGACCATACACAGCATTGGACTCTTTCTTCCCATTGTAGGGCTTTTTTCTGAGCATTAGAAGGTGTAGCTTCTTGAATCTTCCCACTTTTGATGCCAGCTTCGACCCTTTCGTCGGTCAGTATTAGCTCGGTGAACCCGGCTGAAGAGCTTCCGATCAAGTGGTTAAAGAATGGACCAGACAGGGTCCCCAAAAACATATCAACAAGTTCACGATCAGCTAAAGGTAGTTGCACCCTTCCGGCAAGGTCTCTCCATTTTTGATCATACTCTTTAAATCCTTCACCCGTCCCTATTAACATACCCTGGAGTTGGGTACGCGTAGGAGTGAGGTCGGAGTTATACTAATACTGCCTATAGAACGCAGTAGCCAAATCCTCCCAGCTGCGGATACTGGCTCCGTCCAACTGATAGAACCACTCAAGCTGAGTCCCTGAAAGACTGTCTTGAAAGAAATGGATCCATAAGTTCTTATCAGCAGTTTAAGGTTGGATCTTCCTCACATATGACCGGAGGTGCAACTTTGGACAGGAAGCTCCGTCATACTTGGCAAAGGCAGGTTCCTTGAACTTATGGGGAATCACCACCCCAGATGATAGACCCATATCTCCGAAGTATAGACCGGGCACCTTCTGTATCTCCATAGCGCTCAAGCGGTCTTCCAGCTGTTTGTACTTATCCTCAGCAGGAGGATATTGTTCTTCATCATAGTCCGTCTCGTTGTCGGAGACCATAGGGCTAGGAGCCCTCCTTTCTTGTGGACTGTCATTCCCTTCAGATAAGGTGGTCAGATCAACTTCATTCTACAACCCGTTTCCAAACCTGCGTCCGGTGTTGAAAAGGATGGTCCTCTTTTTCTTCTTCTTTTTCTCTTTTAGAATCAAGGTCTTCAGGTCCTGCTGACCCTTAGCCAGATTCATGAACAGCTCTTGAAACTGGGCATTCTGGGCCTGGAGGGCCTTGATAGCTTGCTCAGTGGAAGGTTCAGTAGACATGATGATTGCTGAAATAAACAGCGAAGAAGATGAGAAACTTGTAATGGTACCTGTAATGCAATGATATGTATGATATATATATGCAATGTTTTCAAGGATCTCGCGGGGTAAACAAGAAACTTGTTAGAATTTGATAGAAGAAACTTTGTGTCATTAAGAGTCCTTCTTCAAGAGTCAAGCTCACCATATCGAGTGGGTCATATCCCCTGACTCAAGTTATCATGTTTTGATCTCTAGACGACATTGGCTAGAGGAAAATAAATCCCCTTGCCCCTTGCTAAACATTTGATTTACCATAACCTGCATCACAGACCCTTGAGATCCTTGAAATGGTAAAGGAAATGTTAAAGCATGATGTTATGATGTGTATGCTATGCGTTTAAGCAAAAGTGTGAGGTGATGTAAGTAAACCCTACAATAAATCCAATTTATCCGATAAGGACTGTAAACAAAACCTGCAAGGAACTCATGTTGTCAGATAACAAGATTGTGTAAGTAGTTCAAGTTTGAAGGCACACAAGTCACACAAATAGCCTTAAGTTTAGGCTGGCACGGAGCTTAGGTACTACCCTCTTTCAGTTCAGTTGGTTTAAACTTGTCCTAAAAATAGTAACCGGGTTCTAGAGAATCTCAATATCACTGACTACCCTTAATCGGTCATAATTCCAGTTTAGCAACCTTTTCTTGCTGCCGGAATCATCGCGAGAGTTTAGTCTCAATGAGTGTAGCATACTGCTATTATTCTATGGCCAAGTCGGTCAATTTAAGGTTCTAAGGTCAGTTGGTGCTTAATGACTCCTTAGAAGACCCATATTCTCCTTGTTCCAACACAAGGGATATCGGTACAGACTAAGGTGCCACACCAACGTAGCTACTGTTTCATCCGTGTCGGTCTACGCCGGACAGATCCCTTACAGTTTATTGCTACTTACCTAAAGGGTATCCCAAGATCCAGGTTAGGATCTATAGAACTCCGATACAAGCCCACAAAATTAAAGCATACAAAGCATACAATTGAAAACATAGTGATCTAATCCTAAGGTACACCTCACTTATTAATAAATCCCCAACAGAGTCGCCAGTTCTGTGATCGGTGGGAATGAGAACTGACTGTTTTGGAATGTTGGTTCGCGTTTGCGTTTGTTTTTGCAAAATGTCGCGGTAAGCAAGAGTCGCCATCGTCTTTTATTTTATCCAACAAGGAAAGGACAAAAGCACATAAAAATTCCTTTTCGAGATGTTTCTCGGGTTCGGGAGGTAGATTATAGAAATGGAAGGTGTTAGCACCCTTTCTATCTGTGGTTATCCACGGGCTCTTAGGTACTTGCTCACTATGTTTTCAAAAGTTTGCTTTTCTTTGTGTTTGTGGGTTTAAAAAGAGTTTTTGTTTTGAAGAGTGTGTAAGTGCGAAAAGTTTTGTTTTGTTTTTAAAAGGAGAAAGTGCTTAAGAACCTCTACCTACTCAAAAAGGAATTAATCTGTACAAGTGTCCTTTAGACAATGCTATCCCACTATTGAGGAGTAGGAAGCATCGTCGTTGGAGTTTTTGGGTCAATTCGATTAAGGGACATGTGGCCACTAAAGCAATGTTAGGATGCCTTAGCGGTAACCCTAATGTCTTAGATCATTTTATCTGAGGCAACCGTTTCGAGGCAACTTATGATCTTTGGACAAAAGGAAGACCTCTAAAACTTCCTATACTCAATGACCACGTTCGAGGCAACCAAGTGAGGCGTACCCTAAGAGTGGCATATGCGAGTGTATTGTTTTTCAGTTATATTATCTTTGTACATGTTATGGTGAGCTACGGTTGATTTTAAATTAAAGGTTAATCTTGTCATGCATAGCCTATTGTTCAAACATCTAACAGTTAATGATTGCAGAAAATAAATTGTGGAAAATAAAGCTAAGCTATTACAAGGCGTCGGGTATTTACATCGCCAAAAAACAAACCCTTAAAATTAAATGTGAAAAAGTAAATAAAAGCGATAAATAAAGGTCCTAAGTTAAAACTATTACATCCTCGGAGAAATTACAATATATGGATCAAAAATAATATGCGCGTGAGAAAATTGAATCGGAACGTCCTAGGGTTTTGACCCTTTTTTCATTAAATAAAGTGTATTTTTTGTCACTTTTGATTTAAGAATTAAGCCTAACTAATGATTAATTAATTAAAAAAGAAAATATTTTTTGAGTTTTATTTTAATTAAGGAAATAAAATAAGAATGGTAAAAATATAAAAAACCTAATTCTAAATCAATTTTAATTTATTGCAAAATATATTATCATTAAACCTAATTTAAGCTAAATAAATTAATTAATGGTTTATTTACAAAAATAAAATAGTGAAATTAATAAATATAATTTTTTTGTGTTTTCTGATTTTATGAGAAAAATTATTGGTAGGTTAATTAACAAAAAATAATAAAACAAATTAAATAAAAGAAACATGGAAAAAAGAATAAACCAAAGGGGGTGTGGGCCTGATTTGGTGGTAAGATCAACAATTTTGAGGCCCATCAACGTTTCAGCCTTGTTTGACCTTTCAGATTGCCTATGTGCTTGTTGATCAGAGTGTATGGTAGGCGTGCAATCTGGATCCTTGAATCTGCCTAGTGGGTCACCTGGCATTTGATAAGATGGGAAGTATGATGATCCACACTTTGGGGCGCTGCACCTGAGTACCTGAAATAAAATTGCATAAAGTTTTGGGGGACCTGGGATGTTGGACCTGCAAGGAAGTTTGTTAGAAATTGAAAATACAAGGCCTGTGATATTGGATCCTAGTCCCTTCGATTGAGAGAATTCCCTTTCACCCCTGAGCTGCTTGCTCATTCAAAAGGCATGACTCCTGCTTTTGGCCCTGCAAACTAGTCAATTCGGAACTAAACAACATAGAGAAACGTCTCATTCGAAATCAATTCCTGAACCCAGATATGGGTTGGTTTCTATTTGTCACAGCCAAGATCATGGATTTCAAATGTAACCTACTTCGAAAGAAACATTATCCATGGGGGGTTCAAACGTATGAACACTGCAGCTTATACACGCTTTGTTAAATCGCTCACAAGTAATAACAAAAAACTATGAATAGGCAATTATGAGTAATTTTAAGATTAAGTGAGATTGAACATTATACCACTGGAGGTGCCTGGATTTGGACGGAAGGTGCCTGCAATGGAGTCTAGACTTTCGTGGGGCAGGCTGGTGCTTTTGCGAGGCAAGGTATGTGTGGCCGTCTTCGTGGTGTTTTTTCCGTTTCTGTAGAGTTTTTGTGTGTCTTTCCCCTCGTTGTAATGTGTCACTGGCCTCGTATTTATAGGAGTGTGGGGGTGCATGAAAATGGCAAGGGACAGCCATTTAACCAGGCCTTTAAAGCCATGAGACAAGAATCAGACATATTAAAAGATTTCCTTTTTTGAAATATTCATGTCTCTTTGGAATCTTGAATGAACCTGGACACTTTTGATTTTCGAATGCCTTCAGGCCCTGCTCTTCGATTGGTCTTGATTTGCCTCATTCGAATGGATTTCTTATGTACCCTTCGAATGGGCCTTCTTTGCCAGCTTCAAAGTCCAATTCGAATCTATTTAGAACATTCCCTATTAGACAACTTCGACCATCCCTTGCCTTGTGATGAGTCTAAGTTCTTATTCGAAGTGTTCAGAACTTCCTTCGTCAGAGCATCTTAGATTAAGAGAAACTCTGCACTGAAATGCCATTCGAAGGTCATTTACTTCTTATGTTCTTATTAAGGGAAACTCTGAAGTTCCAGTCGAAGGACACTCTAAAGTTCCAGTCTAAGGACCTTTTGAAATGCCAATTGAAGGGTATTTGTCCATATACCAATCAAAGGGTACTTGTTAAAATTCCAATCGAAAGGCTTTGTTAACAGGCCAATCGAAAGGTGATGTTCATGGTAATCGAAGGACATGGTTAACATGCCTGTCGAAGCTGCCTTGACACAATGCTAAATCGAAGGATCCCTTGGCATGCCAATTGAAAGGCTTGGCCCAGGGTGCCAAACGAAAAGGTCTTTCAGAATTCCAATCGAAGGCCTTGACACAATGCCAATCGAAGTGTTTGTCCATAATGCCAATCGAAGGGAATTATCCATGCCAATCGAAAGGCTCCTTCAGAATACCAATCGAAGGGTCTTTTAGAATGCCAATCAAAAGGTACTTATAGCACCACTCAAAAATTTTCTTTTTCCTTAGGCAAGGGTTTCTGGTCAACCATGCAGGGGGAAGACTTTGGAAAATATGAGAGGGCAAATTTTGGGGTGCAACACCGAGGTTACGCTTGCTGAAGATGAGACGGAGGATACTAAGGATCTGAAGACTCGGGCTGAGCTGGTTTCTCATTTTCAGTTTGCCATGGATGACACTCAGGCTGCTTTTGAGGGGAGCTTCAAAAATGTCGTAAATCAGATACGTGTGTTGAACCCAGGTGTTAAGTTTAACACCTCAGGAATTGGGGTCAATTATTATGTAGTTGACGGTCAGAGTTTGGTCCCTGGTCATCTCAGAGATATTGTTTCCCAGCCCACCGGGAGTCCCGCCCAATTGTCTCCAATTGTTGAAGGGGAAGCAGAAGGATAATCTCTTTATGTTAATTTTAGCCTGCATTCCGTATTTGATGTATTTGTTTTTCCGGGCTATTGTCCGTTTATGTAATATTCTCACATTATCGACCCAAGTGGTTGTTTTATTTAATTTCCGACCAATGGTCGTTTGCTTTGAATATTTAACTTATGTTTTTTACATGTTTGTTGACAAACTAGCCCGTTTTAGGACGTTTTATATTTTTCTAAGAGTTTTATAGAAGGGATATGCTCATTTTATATGTTTGTTAGTGTGGGGAAACATATCAACCGGCCAGGGTGAATATCGGGCGAGGGTCGGAACTTAGGTCTTGTTTCGAGGGACCCGGGTTCGGTAGCATGAACCTCTTGTCACGAGTCGGGCGTTCTACCATCGTGGCACAAGGACTATGGAGCTCGCTCTAGTTATCCATGCCAGGATGAGGGTGCGCTCATAAACAGAGCGGAGCCTTGCCCCTTCTGAATACTTTGGGTGCCATGCTTGTACCTAGGCATGCACGCATGGTCAGGCCTGAGTGAGTTTTTCTCGTCGAACAAACTCGTTGTATGATCAGTGTTTTTAATTATAATATTGTTTTAGATTTTCAGCGTTCCATGATCGAATGAGTTATTCCCCTTGTAAGTTTTCCAAGTAATACACTCCAGTCCCTGTTTTCGCGTAGACGCGATAAGGGCCTTCCCAGTTCACTGCGAGCTTGCCTTCGCAAAATTCTTTATGATTTCTCTTTAAGACAAGACTATTGACCTTGAACTCTCGTCGTATGACCTTGGCGTCATAGCACATGGCTATTTTTTTTTGAGTGAGGCCTCTCGTATGGCTGCTCTTGTTCTGATTTCTTCCACCAGATCATGTTCTTCGCGGAGGGTGCAGTCGTTCATCTTCTCGCCAGGAGGTGCCTCGGTTTGCCTAGACAGTTCCTGGACGAATGCGCAGTCGTTCGGTATCCCTAGAGCACACTGTGTAACTCCTCGACCCATCGCTTCTTGGTTTCGTTCAACCTTCACTTGAGGCCCCTCAATATTACTCTACTCGCAGACTCGGCTTGGCCGTTTGTATGGGGGTGCTCGACAGAGGAAAAGTGTTGGGTTGTGCCAAGTTTGGTGACAAATTATTGGAAGGTCTGGTCTCTGAACTGGGTTCTATTATCGGTGACTATCACTTGTGGGATTCAAAAGTGAGCGAGGATATTTCTTTTATAGAAGCGAAGGACGTTTTGGGCGGTGATTTTGGTCAAAGCTTCGGCTTCTATCCATTTGGTGAAGTAGTCGATCACTACAATTATATACTTGTTCTGATTGGTTCCGACCACGAACAGGCCGAGGAGATCTATTCCTTGTTAGGAGGAGCTAAATGCATGTCTCCATGCCACTGGCACTTGTCGCATATCTTCACGTGCTCTTTTACGTCGTGCTGCATGGTGGGCCAGTAATATCCTGTCCACAAGGCTTTCCTTGCGAGGGATCTCCGACCTAGGTGTTGACTGTTGATGCCCTCATGGATTTCGAGCAAGATGCCCTCTACCCTACTTCGTTCGATGCATTTGAGAAGTGGAATGGAAAATCCTCTTATGTAAAGTTTTCCTTCGACCAAGACGTACGAGCAAGCTCTCTGCCTGACAATGGTAGCTTCTTTCGGGTCGCTGTGGAGTTTGCCCTTAATGAGGCTGTCATGTATGGGGGTCATCCAGTAATCGCTGTCCCCGATGGCGAATACTTCTAGGGTAGAAGATGGCCTTTGTCTCCTGGACCAGGGCCAAATATTTGGTGAGTTGGTCGTTTTTGACCTTATATTTGCCTCGGACTTGAGAGGTGACCAACTAAGAGTCAGTGAAGATTTTCACTTCCTTGACTCCCAGATCTTCGGCTAGTCGTGAACCCCCGAGGAACACCTCGTATTCAGTCTGATTGTTGGAACTTTGAAAAGATAGGGCGAGGGAGACTTCGATCAGAGTCCCTTCCTTGTTTTCCAGTATGATGCATGCTCTGCTTCCGGTTGAGCTGGAGGCGCCGTCGATAAAGATCGTCCAAGGACGCGATCCGTCAAGGTCTGTGAGCAAGGTCATTTCAGCTACAAAGTCGGCCAAGGCTTGAGCCTTAAGAGCTTTCCTTATCTCGTATTGGATATCAAATTCAGATAGCTCTAAGGACCATTTCAATATTTTGCCGGCCATATCCGGTCTTCTGAGCAGTTGTTTTATTGGTTGTTATGTCCGGACCACTATGGTATGGGCCAGGAAGTAATGTCTGAGTCTCCTCGTTGCGTTAACGAGGGCTAGATCTACCTTTTCGATTTGTTGATACCTCGCTTTCAGGCCCTACAGGGCCTTTCTCATGAAGTAAATTGGCCTTTGTCCTTCAGGGGTTTCCCTTAGCAGCGCCATGCTTATTGCCTCAGTGGCGACGACCAGATAGAGATAGAGGACCTCGTCTTATCAGGTCGAGATAGCATGAGCGGTTATGACAATGCTCATTTCAAATGAACGAGGGCCTGGTCACATTCATGCGTCCACTCGAAGGTGGCTTCCTTGCGCAGGAGCTTAAACAAGGGAAGCTTGTGCTGGGAGGACTTTGCCACAAATAGAGAGAGAGAGAGAGAGAGAGAGAGAGAGAGAGAGAGAGAGAGAGAGAGAGAGAGAGAGAGAGAGAGAAGTGAGCATGTTGTTCAAGATCTGGATGGACTATTTTGAGGTGGGCGTCAAAAATTCAGAAAATGCCCGACATTTTTTGGGGTTTGCCTATATGCCTCATTCTGTTAGGTAGAATCCGAGGAATTTTCTTGCCCGTACGCCGAAGGTACATTTTTCCGGGTTGAATCACATCTGGTACTTTCGCGCTTGCTTAAACTTTTTTTTCAAGTGGGCGGCAAGGTCAAGCACTTTGGTGGACTTGACGATCATGTCGTCCATATAGACTTTGATCATGTCACCTATCTCGTTGTGAAAAACTTTGTTCATCATGCGTTGGTATGTAGCGCCCACGTTTTTTAGGCCAGAGGGCATTACATTGTAGTAATATTTTCCCGACTAGGTCATGAAAGCGGTATATGTTTTGTCATTTTTCGCCATGGGGATCTATTTATAACCATACTACATGTCCATGAACGATAGCAGTTTAAAATCGGTCGAGTTATCAACTAGTTTGTCAATACTGGGGAGGGGATAAGCATCTTTCGGGAAAGCCCGATTAAGATCAGTATAGTCAATGCACATGTGCCATTTTCCATTTTATTTTTTACAAGAACTACATTTGAGAGCCAAGTTGTGTTCTGGGCGTCAGAAATAAAATGTGCCTCTAGGAGGTCTTTTATAGCTAGTTCTACAGCCTTCGCCTTCTCGGACGACTGCTTTCTCTTGCACTGCGTGACTGCCTTAATGGCAGGATCAATGGTCAAGTGATGGCATGTGACCTCTGGATCTAAACCGGGTATCTCGGCTGCACTCCAGGAGAATAGATCAGCATTCTCCCTTAGGCAAGCTTTAAGTTTCCTTTTTGCTAGGCTGGGGAGGTCTGCTTCGATCTTTACTCCTCTTGTGGGGTTTTCTCCATAGGGAACTAGCTCGAAGTCGTCATCTGGATGGGTCGTGCGTGACTCGAGAGTTCATTGCGATCAGGAGAGGAGGTCGACCCTTCGTCTTCGAGCATAGGCTCATTCCCTTTCTTCCTTTCCTCGACACGATCTTCCATGAAGAAGCGATTGTCGAGGTCAATGGTGATAACCCTCGGCAGCGGCTTGACTTCCTTGGAGCTGGAGGGAAGTGAGGCTCCAATGGTCGTTCTAGGTTGGGCACTGATGGAACTGAGACCTTTGGCTGAAGCTTCAAAGCACGTTCTGGCTGCTTGGATGTCCCCGTGGAGGGTGGCGACCAAGCCTTCGGTAGTGTAGTACTTCATCTTGAGATGAACGGTAGAAGGGACCGCGATGAGTTCGGTGAGAGTGGGTCTCCCGAAGATGCACTGATATAGAGATGAGCAATCTACCACCAAGAATTGGGTCTTGATGTCTCGGGCCGTCGCCCCTCTCCTGAATGTGACACTCAACTCTACATATCCCCAGGGTTTTATGCTGGCTCCATTGAAGCCCTGGAGATCATATCCCATGTAGGGGGTTAGGTGGCTCTCTTTCAACTCCAAGGTGGTGAACAGATGGGCGTACATGATATCCACCAAACTGCCTTGGTTGACTAGAATGTGACGTACGTCAAAATTAGCCATTCGAGCTCTCACGAGTATTGGGATTCTCGAGTTCAGGGCCCCGCCTGGAAATTCTTATCTGTAAAAGGCGAGGGGATGAGAGCCCCCTCAGAATTTATCGAGCGTGGAGGCCATATCTGAGTCGGCTTTAATGAGTTAATCGAATCTCCTTTTCACCGATCCAACGGTGTTCCTGTTGAACCCTCCATCGGAGATGACCATGGCTGCGGGGAAGGATTCCCAAGGACAATGGAAGGAGAAGTACATGGGGACGTTCTCCATGTCCGGATAATAGAAGTCTTCCGGCTATGAGATTCTCATGGCGACCAGAATAAGGTCGAGGTTGGGGGATTTCTTCCCTTCCTCGACATTTTTGGTTTCTGGTGATTCGTCACGGGCACCCTCCTTCTTTTTATACTTCATGAGGTGTCCGTCTCTTATCAGTATTTCGATTGCATCTTTGAGATGAATGCAATCCTCCGTGTTGTTCCCGTGACTCTTGTAGAACTTGCAATACTTGCTCTTATTGGTTCCCAGCTTGGACGATGTTTGTCGGGGAAAGCGCACTCCGACTTGCTTGAATTCAGAATTGGAGCATTCAGAAAGAATACGCTCCCTTGAGTTTGTCAGAGGGGTGTAGTCGTGGAAACGAGCGACTGGTCCCTTGTAGTCTTTTGAGTCATGGGACTTGTCCTCCCGTTTCTTCTCTCCCCAACGGGATGTCAAGGTCTCGTCGTTATTTGAGGAATTGGCACTCTCTCTGTGCTTAGATTCTCTGGCACAGTTGGCCGCTTCCCTCTCCTCATACTGTATATACGCCTGGTCCTTAAGGAGGAAGGAATCGAGTGTGGTCGGTATCACTATGCCTACATTTTTGGTAAAGTCACTACGGGGGCGAAGCCCGCGCTCGAGGAGGTACTTCTTCATGTTATCCATTGTTGGGACTTTGACCTCTTCCTTGTTAAAGCGTTCAATATATGCCCATAAAGACTCGTCCCTTCCCTGTATGATTGCTTCGAGCAAAGACTCTGATTTCGAGTCTCGAAGGGAGGCGGTGAAATGCCTCGAAAATATACTCTTGAGTTGTTTCCATGAGGTAATGGATTTTCCGAGGAGGATCTTATAACACGCCATCATCCCCTTCTTGAGAGTGGTTGGGAAGAGTCTGCATTTGGTGGCTCCCCTGACCCCTCGGTAGTCGAGGAAAGTGTCGATGTTCTTGATGTGCTCGTTAGGGTCTGTTGTTCCATTGTAGGTTCCCAAGGTAGGAGGTTTCTCTAGGCTGACTGGGAGTGGAGCCTCGGTAATCTCCCTCGATAGCGAGCCATGGGGCTCGTCATCCTCGCTATCCACAGGGGATGGAGAAGGAGAGTGATAGTTTCTTCCCCGTCGATAGTCACGGTCTCATGGGAGGGAGGGGCTCCTCCGTTGTTTCTTTGGCTCGGGAGAAGGCAGTTGAGCACGGTCGATTTTCCTGTTGTCTTTCCTCTTCTTAAATGAAGGGGAGTCTTGATATTTGGCAGGAGGTGTGCGGTTGCATTTCATGAAGAAAGAAACGTCGCACCTCTCCTTTCTGGGAGGTGGGACACACCTGGGTGGTGATGCACTGGGGGAGCTTCATTGTCGGGTTCTCTGAGGAGGAGATCTTGATCGCCTGTTCTCCCTGGCATCTATCCTTTGATTTTGTTGTAGGATAAGGGCGTTGGTCTAATTGATAGCAGCGAGCAGTGCTGCCATGGCCAGGTCGGTGTTGAGAGGGATGGGAACTTGTTGCATGATTTCTTGTAGTTCCTCGGTGAGTTTCCTGGAGTCTCCCTTGTCCAAGAATTAGTCATCACTGCGCCAGGCGTTAATTGAACCCGGAGATGCGGTCTGTCCGTCTCGAAATCCCAGGTTGTCCTCGAGGTGAGGATGTTCCTGACTTCTGCCGGTTTTACGAGCAGGGGAAAGAATGGTCTTTCCGGACACGTGAAGATCATCATGGTCGCCCATGATTAGTAAGAGGAATCTTGAAAAAGTTTCTTTGATCATAAGTTTCGAGGAAAGAAAGATGGGGAGAGCAGCTTCCCACAGACGGTTCCACTAATCTTACCGGTTGATCAGAACCTCAGAAGTGGCTGGAAGATAATCTGTAGTCGGGCTGTGATGTCGAGGAGAAAAAGGGGGTTGTACCTACAAGGCACTCTGACGATCAGGTAAGAGTGGGAACAAGGAGATACAAGCAAACTATTAGGCAGTGAATAGTGAATATTCGACACTTGGCCCTCACAGGTGTAAGGGTATATATAATGCCCCTGCGTGTAGCAATTGGTTCCTAATTTCACGCCTAGATATGCAGGCCCGTGAAATCAGGTAACTCCCAGGACTTGGTAAAACCAGGCTGATGTACTCGTAACTAGACGTTGGTCCCGAGGAGGGAGTTAATTACGAACATCTCTCTGGTCGATTCCTGGTGGCCTACATGATATTGATGTCGGGCAGGCTGAGAGGATGCTTGTTGATCATCCTGGGTCAATGCTGGTCCGGGAGGGAAATGGATGACATCACCCGACAGGTAGCGGGCAATATTGGTTATCATCGTGCGGGCCGTACAGAAGGAAATGTCTTAGATTGGGCCCATTCTAGCTGTCGGGTCAGTCCATAACACATATGTTATGATATTTTGTAAATGATGTATGGATGCAATATGTTGTTGGAGCGTATCGGTAGCTTCGAATAACAACGTCTAGCTGGGGAAAATAAATCTATGACTATTGTTGGGGATGAAGAAAGTAATTCTTCAATTTTTTTTAGAATGACTTTACTGGATATTCCCGCTTTCTGTTTGAGGAAACTCTGTTGGGGATCTTCAACTTCTGCTTAGGGATAGAAGAATTCTAGGAAAGTCGGTCATTCATCGTTCTTTTTATTGAAGGATTCGATTCTTATGTACCCTGACTGGGGTAAAGGAGATGGATATTCCTCTGATGCACTATCTGACCAGGTTACAAATATGGTTATCAGCTTTTCGAGGGAGGACGACGTTGAATGACATCTGGTTGGAGAAGAGAATTCTGTCGGGGAATTTGTAGTATTGGAGAAATAAACTCCATTTGGGAATTAAATCCTGTAGATTGCATTGAGTAAATAATCTATGATGGGGATTGGAAATTCGTAGGTTGCGCTGAGGAAATTTCCACTGTATGCTGGAGAATTAATCAAACTTTCTTATCTGCTAGGGGACCTTTTGGGGAAGATGATCATGTCAAGCCATCTATCATGGATATGGAGGTGAGCTTCCGGAAGATGCCCCAATTTCTGTCTGAGGGCATATTAGATTTTATGGGGAATATATCTCTGTTGGGGATGATCTTGTGAAGATAGCTCTGTAGAGATAGTTCCATGGAGATCGCTCTATGGGGATTTGTGGATAACTTGAATATTATCCCAACTCCTAGAGTCTTTAGTAAATACTAATCCCGTTTTCATGCATATATTTTTGTAAACAATAATCATATTCAAATGCATATGTTTATTCAACATAATCATTGGACGTTTTTTGCAAACAAAACAGAGAAAGTGAAAACAATTTTGACTTTTGAAATATATTGATTCTAAAAGTTTGCCTATAAGCATGCAGTTTTATACAAGAAGACAAAGATACTAGTAAGAGGAAATCACCGTAAAATTGAAAAAGGGGTACAAAGTGATAAACAAAGAAAATATAGCTATGTGGAAACGATGTCATTGAGTTTCAACTCTGCTATTGCCCCTATGTCTTCAAGTATCTCATCACTTGTTGTTGGAAGAAGATGATTGAATTGATCTGTACCATTTGAACTTGATGCTAGTAATAAAGATGGCTGTAAGTAGATGGGTGATCCAACAGGACATAGTCGTACGCTTTAATCCCTAACTCTTTCCTGGATCACCCTTTCAGGTTTTCAATCCACCGGGATATCCTTTTTTGCCCAAGCCACCTTTTCAAGTTTTCGACTTGTTGGATGTATAATTATATATATATATATATATATATATATATATATATATATATATATATATATATATATATATATATCCCTAATTTATGCCAGAACCCTTTTGGTTTGCTGGGATGCCCTTATTTTTTCCTAGGCCTGTCAACCTAGCGGGTCTCTTTTATGCGTAGTATTTTTTGACTATGTCCGCGTTCATAGGGTGCGGAAAATCTTCACCGTCCATGGTGGTAAGTATCATAGCACCGCCAGAAAATATATTTTTGATCACAAATGGCCCTTCGTATGTGGGAGTCCATTTGCCCTCGGGATCACCTTGTGGTAGGATGATGCGCTTTATTACCAAATTACCAGCCTGGTACACCTGGTGTTTGACTTTCTTGTTAAAGGCTTTGATCATGCATTTCTGATATATCTGGCCATGACAAACAACCACAAGCCTTTTTCCATCAATCAAGTTTATCTGGTCAAGTCGAGTCTGAATCCATTCATATTCATCTAAGCCTACATTTTTCATAATCCTTAGGGAATGAATATGGACTTCAATAGGTAAGACAACCTCCATATTGTAGACTAGAGAGAACTGGGTTGCTCCAGTTGGTGTACATACTTAAGTGCGGTAACCATGAAGATCAAATGGTAACATCTTATGCTAATCTTTGTATGTCACCGTCATATTCTGCAAGATCTTCTTGATATTCTTGTTGGCGGCTTCCACTGCTCCATTCATCTTTGGTTGGTATGGAGATGAATTGTGATGCTTAATCTTGAACTACATGCAGAGTTCCATGATCACAGTATTGTTAAGATTGGTACCATTTTTCGTGATAATCCTTTCAGGGATGCCATACAGGCAGATAAGGTTATGCTTAATGAATCGAGCCATAACATTCTTGGTAACGGAAGCAAACGAGGCTGCCTCTACCCACTTCGTGAAGTAATCAACAACGACGAGGATGAAACGATGACCATTGGAAGTAGTAGGCTTAATCTCTCCAATCATATTAATGCACCACATTGCAAACGACCAAGGAGCAGTCAAGATATTCAAAGGAAACAGAGGCACATGTACTTTGTCAGCATAAATCTGGAATTTGTGGTAGGTTCTGGAATGATGATGGTAATCGGTTTCCATGGTAGACCAATAATAACCTGCTCTCAGAATCTTCTTAGTGATTGTATGTCCACTGGAATGAGTACCAAATACACCTTCGTGCATATCTTCCATAATTTTCTCAGCTTCCTTCTTGTCTACACAACGAAGCAAAGTCAAATCATGGTTGCGCTTGTACAAGATTTCGTTACTCAGAAAGAAATTGGCAGAGAACCTCCTTAAAAATTTCTTATCATTAATAGATGATCCTTCAGGATATTCTTGAGTTTCAAGGTATCTTTTTACTTCGTGGTACCAAGGATTTTTCTCTACTCCATCAGTATCAACTTCGTATCAATGCACCAGTTTGTCTAGTCTCTCAATAGTAATTCGAGGAGCTTCTTTATCCCATCTGACTTTGAACATAGATAACATGGTATCTAGTGCGTCTGCCAATTGATTCTCTTCTCGTGGAATATGTTCAAAAGTGATTTTTCAAAGTACGGAGTTAATGTCAACACATGCTCTCGATAAGGAATGAGATTTTGATGCTTCGTGTCCCATTCTCCCTTAATCTGACTGATCACTAGGGTTGAGTCCCCATATACATTCAAGAATTTAATTCTTATATCGATGGCAGCTTTGATACCCATGATGCATGCTTCATACTCGACCATATTATTGGTACAGTCAAAACACAATATGACGGTGAATGGCATATGACAACCCTTGGGAGAGACAATCAGAGCACCAATTCCATTACCAAGCGCATTGGAAGCTTCATCAAAAACCATAGTCCACCAGGATCCCCGTTTAGGTCCTTCATATGGACCTGGTTCTTCATAATCAGTAACTAACATGATATTGTCATCTGGGAACTCAAAATTCATAGACTGATAGTTATCTACAGCATGATGAGCCAAATAATCTCCCAGTACACTTCCTTTTATTGCCTTCTGAGTAGTGTACTGAATGTCGTATTTTGTCAAGACCATTTACCATCTTGCTTTTCTTCCAGAGAGAGTGGGTTTCTCGAATATGTATTTTATTGGATCTATTTTAGAGATCAACAAAGTAGTATGCGTCAACATATACTGTCTTAGTCGGCGAGTAGCCCATGCAAAGCGCAACAAGTTTTCTCGAGCAGTGAGTATCTTGTTTCACAGTCGGTAATTTTTTTGCTAAGGTAGTATATTTCATACTTTTTTTCGACCAGAATCATCATGTTTCCCTAATACACACCCCATTGAGTTCTCTAATACTGTCAAGTACATGATCAGATCTCTTCCATTAACCAGTGGCATCAGAATTGGAGGTTCATGGAGGTACTCCTTGATTTTTTCAAAGGCTATCTGAAAATTGTTGTCCCACTTCACTACTTGATCTTTCTTCAATAACTTGAAGATTGGCTCACAAGTAGCGGACAAATGGGTAATAAATCAGGAAATGTAGTTCAATCGTCCTAAGAAACCTCTGATTTCCTTCTCAGTACAAGGAGCTGGCATTTCTTGAATAGCTTTAACCTTGGTAGGGTCAACTTCAATACATTTACCACTGACGATGAAACCTACGAGTTTACTGGATCTTACCACAAAGGTGAACTTGTTTGGATTCAACCTCAACTTGTACTTGTTTAATCTCTCAAATAGCTTGTGCAAGTGGTCAAGATGTTCTTCTCCAATGTGAGACCTGGCTATCATGTCATCAACGTAAACCTCTATATCATGATGGATCATATCATAGAACAAAGCTACCATAGCACGCTAATAGGAACAAAATCATTGGCCTCTCAATTGTTGAGTCCACCACTGATAGTTGGGAAGATCTACTTATCCATGTCACAGTCATTATCACTGTCCTCCAATGCATTGACTCCATGGTTGCTGATGCGTAGTGGTGGTCCCCTAGCACGAGCACGACGAATAGCTCTTTGGGCCTCTGAAGTAAAACCCAAACCAAACTTGTCATATTTGTAGGGAATATCTGGAAGTTGGCCCCAAATAGTACACCCACCTTCTTCAACTACTACTTTGCCATCCTTCAGAGAAGCCATCTTCAACGGAGGTCTGGTAATATTCAGCACATTGGTAACAGTCTTGGTTGCAACTACTATCTATGGAACCTCCTCAAAGTTCTGACATGGGGTCTCAATGAACTCGTCGTCCATCTCAACATACCTGAAGAGTTCAGGTGGCTCACCATGTATTCTTCCTCGCCATGGACCATAATAATCTTTTCATTAACCGGGTACTTCAACATTTGATGTAGAGTAGAAGTAACAGCACCGACCCCATGGATCTAAGGGCGACCCAATAAACAGGAGTAAGATGGGAAGATGTCCAATACATAGAAAATAGAGTCAAAATTCTGAGTACCAACTTTGATAGGGATGTCCACCTCCCCGTGCACTATTCTCTTGGAACCATTGAAGGCCCTCACCACAATATTACTAGGCTTCAGTGTGAGTCCTTCACAATCAAATATGTCAAGCATTCTTGGGTAAGACATTCAACGATGAACCTGTATCTACTAGAACATGAGCTAGGGTAGTGCCCCTGCACTCAATCAGAGACACCTATTCCATTGTCAGATGTCAAACTAGAAACGCAGTTCTCGAATTGATCCGTGGAGGTCTCTTGAGGCACATGGGTAGACTTCAAGAATTTAATCAAAGCCTTAGCATGGGCTTCAGAACATAAAAGTAAGGCCAGCATTGAGATTTTTGAAGGGGTCTGCCCCAACTGGTCCACAACATTGTAATCACTTTTCTTTATTATCTTCAATATTTCTTCCATTTATTTTTTAGAAGCCTCAGGAACGACTTCTTTGTGCGCCTTCGTCTGGACAGGCTCAACCAATACCTCTTTTCCCCGAGTCTCGGCTGACTCAGTAGCAGGGATAATAACAAGTATACTAGTAGGAGTAGCAATGGGAGTACTAACAAGAGTAGAAGCATGAATAAATAAAGGAGTAAAAATAGTCTTCATATAGATTTAGGAGAGAAAACCCTTCTGCTTCTCATAATTTTATTGGTCCCGACAATGTTATCGATGTCGAGATCAGTATCTTTGGAAACTTTATCTTTAACAGCCAATAGGTCTTGCTTAACATCGTGGTAGTAGACATCAGCCCCATAATTCCAGGGAACAACTTTATCAGAGGAATATGGTATCGGCCCAGGAAGGGTGATAATCAAAGGAGAAAACTTGGGAACGGATGTAATCCTGAAGGGTCTTTTGGTGGAGACCCTGGGAGGATTGTCGGAAATGGTAATTTTTGAGACATCTTCACACAAATTTATTGCAAGGGGAACTTTCTCAAACATAATTTCTTTGTTAATCATCAAGCGTTGGACACCCATCTTTAATGACAAACAACCATCTGATAGAGACATACATAAGTGGAAACCTTCACCAGTGCCTGGAAATAAACCGGCTCACAACAGATTCTCTTGAACAATCAGAAGAGGAATGTCTAATTCATCCACAGAGGAAACAAACAAATCATCGTCAACAACATTGCCACCCTGGCCATGTTTGGGAATTGGTGCAGTTATTAAATTATGTGTCTCTAGAAGGTTAAACTCAATCTCCTTCGCCTCGATAAGATCCTGCACCTTATTTTTTAGAGCCCAACAATCGTTTGTATCATGCCCCTGACTCTCGGAATGGTAGGCACATCGAGCGTTTGGGTTGTTGCGGGGAGATGCAATATTGGGATTCTTGGGAGCTTCATTTAGAGTCACTAGATTGGACTTCAACATGTGTGGCAAAACCTGGGATAAGGTCATGTTGATCCGGGTGACTTGTCTTCTGGGCGCATTCGGCCTACGTTGATTGTTTCATTGTTGATTTGATACAGGATTGGAGATTATAACAGCCCCTACCATCGGATGACGTTCAATTTTGTTTTGATTTCTCTGGCCATAAGAAGCACTGACCTCCTTCTTTCCAGTGAAGGTTTTCTTCATTATACTTGAGGATGCATCCCTCTGAATCTTACAATTCTTAATACCAGCTTCTACCCACTCACCAGTCAAGATCAGCTCAGTAAACCCAACTGAAGAGCTTCTAATCAGATGGTTGAAGAATGGACCAGACAGAGTACCCAAGAACATGTCTACCAGCTCTCTATCAGACAGAGGAGGCTGGACTCTTCCCGCAAGATCCCTCCATTTCTGGGTGTAATCTTTGAAACCCTCGATGGAACCCATAAACATACTTTGCAATTGTGTACGGGTTGGATCGAGGTCAGAATTGTATTAGTACTTCCTGTAAAAAGCAGCAGCCAAATCTTCCCAATTGTGAATGTTGGTTCCTTCCAGCTGATAGAACCATTTCAACTGCGTCCCTGACAAACTTTCCTTGAAGAAATGTACCCATAGATTCCTATCAGCAGTATGGGGTTGAATCTTCCTAACATACGACATTAAGTGTAGCTTAGGACAGGAGACACCGTCATATTTAGAAAATGTGAGAACTTTGATCTTTGGTGGAATAACCTCCCCAGGAACCAAACCTAGTTCTTCAAAATCCATACCAGGTACTCTATGAATTTCCATGGCATTGAGACGATACTCTAGCTATTTAAATTTGTCACCAGCAGAAGGATATTGTTCTTCAACATAGTCAGTCTCCTCTTCATAAGACCCCAAATTGTGGTCTCCTTCTTTTGCCTTCTCTTCCTTATTGTCTTCTTTATTTGACGGAGTTGCGAATTCTAGAGCTCGCTTTGCTGGTTATCTGAACCTCCTTCCCATATTTAAGACACCCACTATTTTCTTCATCTTCTTCTTATTGTCTTTGATCATGAGAGCCTTCAGGTCCTCTTGTCCTTTAGCCAAAGCCAGGAACATCTGTTGGAATTGAGCATTCTATGCTTGAAGATCCTTCACTATTTGTTCAATATCCATCTTACTGAAATAAACAGTAGAAAGATAAGGAAACCTGTTGTGAAAACATGTTTGTGTTATGATGAATGGAAATTCATATGCAAATGATTTCAAGGACCTAGGAGATTTAAATTTGTTTATACAAAAGGAAACAAACATTGTATTTATAAGTCCAAATTGTTACAACATGCCTGTTGGGCTTACAATGGAGGAAATAAACACAAAATAAACTCCTAAGACAAAAAAGGTCGAGCGCATCCTTTTTGGCGCAATGAAGGCGTTCAAACTTTTCTCTTCATGAAGCTGTCTTGTAAGCTCCAAAAACTTCTTTTCACTCGCGTGGAACTGGGCCTCGAAGGTGTCTCGCTTCCTTTAGCTGAATCCAATCTTTTTGCAAATCTTTAAGAGAAGTAGGCATGTTAGGATAAAAGACAGTATACGGAACATCTCCTTCGACAATAGGCTCCATGATGATAGGTAGGATGGAGGGATAAGGCATCACGAGACTATGAGCACGAGTTCGTACCCACTTAAGGTAAGGCTCAAGGGGAATAAAATTTTTGTGTCCTAATGTCTTACTATCCACTTTTTTTGTCATTCTCCAAGCTCGTATGAACCTTTGATGATAGCCTTGGTCATCTCTCTCGTAGTCGAATACCACGTAACATATCATGGGGACCATCTCTTCGTGCATATCCAAACTGTCATAAAGCCAAACAAGGGTTGTAGGTAATACCTCCCCTGATGCCAACCAGAGGGACATTGGGGAATTCCCCATAATGGTCGATGATAGTAATTTCCTCCAAGGATCAAGATCACAAATGAATATCAGAATGTGTGAGTGACATCATCCTTTGAGACCATGTCAAGCCTTGCTCAATCTTCAAGGTTGGTCGAGGTAGATGCGAAATAAACCACCTAGAGAGTAATGGAACGCAACACAAAAGAGTACCTCTTTTCTTCATGGTGCGAGTGTGGGGACAATGTAGAATGTCTCCAAGTAGGGTAGGTACCAGATTGCGAGAGAGAAAGACATTGCTGGCGTTCATATCTATGAGTTGGTCCAAATTGGGAAATAGAACCAAACCTTATATTAAAAGGGCCAAAACATCTTCAAAAGCTTGAAAATACATATCCTCCTAGAATGAACGAGCCTTCTCCAACAGAAACTTGGCTAAGAAACCCTTAACTCCACTTCTTGTCTCCCAATTCATTATAATTTCGACTCTCTTCAAATGAAAGGCTTTGGCGATGACTTTAGGATTTGGAGTCTACTCTAAACCGATGAACGGTTTTTGATCAAGCACAGAAACTCCTAAAAGTTGAGAGAATTCTTCTAATGTAGGCACCAATTGATAGTCAGGAAAAGTGAAGCAATGATACACGAGATCAAAGAACTGGAAGAGTACACACATCATTTCTTCTTGGAGGTTTGAGGTTTCCTAGTTGAGAAGTCGACCATATTTTTTGGTGAAGGGAGAATCTCCAGGAACCCTTGATGCTAATTCTTGAAGTTGAGGATGCGCTTTCACGAAGCTGACTCAGATGGTATTCCTATGAATGGGAATTATGGCCTACAAAACAAAAACAAAGATAAATTGCTAAATCCTTGAAATGGTTAGTGAGAATGCTTATGATGTTATGTACAAGTGAACAAAGAAAACAAGTCTTTATAATTATATACACACAAAGTGGACAAGTCCTTAGTGTGATACGGTGGGAGAACTGACTAGGGTTTTGCGTTTGTTTTCGCAAATGTTTCGGTTGAGCAAGAGTCGCCACCGACTTTTTATTTTATCCTAAGGAAAGGTTAAAAAGCACAGCAAAAACCTTTGAGATGTTTTCTTGGGTTCGGGGAGTAGATTATAGAAAGGGAAGGTATTAACACCCTTTATATCCATGGTTATCCATGGGCTCTTAGTTACTTGCTTAGATCACTTGCCTTGCATTTTCAATTGTTTGAAATGGTGCTTTGTGTGTGGGTTTGAAAATGTTTTGAAAAGAGGCCAATGGGGTGGCAACCTTTGTAATGATCCATGTTGGGATGTATACAAAGATGTATGTCTTTTGAAAAGTTTTCAATGTTTTTGGAAAGTTGTTTTGAAAATGTGTTTGTGAGGTGTGGTTTTGAAAATAGGCAAGTGTTTTTGCAAGTTTGATTCAAGTAACTAAGAGTTTGTCTACTCCTAAATTTCTCAAAGATTTCTCCTATGTTTTTAACCCTTTTAACAATTTTGTTCCACCATTGTATTTGGTGGACAATCTTGTGTTAGGATATGAACGGGACGGGTGCGGGTCATCGTTTAGACCATGATTGCAATAGTGCCAAGTATCTTTGGGCAATTTTTCCTTTAGGGACTTGATCATTTTTTAGGCAACTTTCGAAAGCGTCATCGAGGGACTATGATCATTTGATTGTTTTGTTTTTGCCAAAGATACCTAACATACAATATGGCCCATTTTTGAAGGCAACAAGTGGAATACCCTAGGGGTACAAGTGTGATTGTGTATTGATTTCATGCATTTGTCTTGTATTAGGTTAAACTATTTTTGGTTAATTTTGCATACAAAACCCTAATTCTAACATGGCATAATTAGAAAGCTTTTAAATGCGAAAAATAAAAGGTCATAAGTTATTACAACATAATATATGGGATGGGGGGTACAAATGTTCAAATGGGGATATTTTAGCAAGAAATTAAACCTAAACTATTACATCAAAATTGAATTATACAAATTATTTAATATACAATAATTAAATAAAAATGCAGATATAATAAATGTGCAAGATGCAAAAAATGGTTTTTGATATGTATGGACAAAAAGTATTTTTATGGGTTAAATAAACAAAAATAAAATTAATTAATTTTTGGTATTTTTATGAATTTAGGGCAAAACCCTAATTTTTATGAATAAAAGGTATTTATTATATGATATATGTAATATTTATTAATTATGTATATAAAAAAATAAAATAAAGTATATTGTAAAAAGTATTTTTGAGGTCAAAATATTAATAAAAACAAAATATATTAATTCTTTGTATTTTCCCTAAATATATTAATAAATATACATGTATTTACATTATTTATTAAATATATATTATATGTACAAAAATAAAATATTTAATATTATTAAAAAAAAAAGTATATTTTATGTAAAATGTTTTCAAGAGATAATATAAAATAAAAATCAGAAATAAAACATGTTTGTATTATTTTTTTAGTATTTTAAAATAATAGTATATTTAGGTTTATTTATATACAAAGCTAAATAAAGCCAAATAAATATCAAAATAAATGCAAAAAATATGGAAAAAATAATTTTAATATTTTTTATGTTTTGTCAAAAATAAATAAGTCAGAAACAAAAATCAAAAGTAAAAAATAATGAAAATAAAATGCAATGGGCCAAGGAGGTGCAAATGTGAAATATTGGTGTGAAAAGAAAAACATTTCAGGCCCAGCCCAGAACCTATCTTCTTCAACCTCCAGCAAGCTTGTACAACCAACATACGCGTTTCTGCTATCTCAGGATTCTTGGACTTTTAGCATAAACTCACAACATGAAAAATGTTAAGCATCAAGCCACGATTCCAGACATATAAAAAACTTAACCTAACTCTCAGAAATGAGAGAGAATTTCTCCATCCCTAATTCTTAACCTAAGTTTTTGTCAATGTTCAGGTCTCAAATTCTCTCAGCATATGCAACATAAATGGAAAGTAAAGATATGTATAGCTTCAGGGGCATGAATAGAATATTTTTCATTCACAAACTTAGAGTTAACTCTTCCTATATTGAGATATAGAAGTCCATGAACTTACCTGTTCAGCTTGGATCGTGTCTGACAATGGAGGCACCTTCAAGGCAAAATGAGGATTGGTACAACTTGCTTGAAGTTTAGGGATGCTATTCCAACCTTTAACTTGCTTTGAAACCAACTGGATCAAGCTATGGCAATCCACTTGCAAAACAGAAAAAATGAAAATGGTGATGTTGGTTAGAGGTGTTACAGGTCGTGTCCAATGCCTGGGATAGCTTGCATATATGGTATGGAATGTGTATGAACTGGATTTAGCAAGAATGCACGAATGGATTGGCTTATGGAAGTCCAACTGCAGAGGTTACTCTGTTTTCTGCAGTGGGAGGGTGTTTTGAGGTTTGATGATGTTTGGAAGGTATTTGGCTCGTGCTCTAGCTTAGGTCTAATGTTTGGAAGGTGTACAACAACTTTGCTTAAGCTTCTCTTGGTTGAAATGAGAATTGGTGTTGGTTATGTCAAGTTACTTCACACTTAAGCAAGAGAAATCAACTTGGTCCTCTAGACTTGTACATGCCCCTCTAATGTGCTGCAAACATCCCCCTTGATCAGTGTGATATGCTTCTGAACTTGTGCCCAAAGATATGGCCTTGTACTTCTTGATTTTCAAACTTGACATAAAGTTCCACTTTTCAAAAATGGATATATTGCTTTTTCTAATTATAGCTTAATCTTGTATGCAATGCTTAAACACATAATGTAAGGCTTGAACACAAGGGGTTTGCATTAAATTTATGAGTGTGAATGAGATAAAGGACCTGTATTTCATCTTAGAACATGCTGAGTTCAAAAGTGCAAGGTTATGAACATGTAAATTGGCCATGAACAAAGTGAGTTTTGCCCATATTACCAAATTCGATTCTCCCTAACCATGAGGTTGTTTGATGAGTTCTTGGACATTTTGGAAAGATTGGAATGTGTACTACAATCCATCTTTGTAATGAAAATTGAAATTCCAAGTGGAAGCATGTGAAAAGTGGTCATGAATTTAGGCAAAAATCCTGCCTAGAATAGGTCAAAATTTCTCTAAGTTAAGAATGTTTTGCACCCTTGTTCCAAAAATCATAACTTGAGCTACAAGATTCTTTTGAGGAAACTTTGTGAATCAAAGTTGTAGATTTTGCAAAGGACTATAACTTTCATGTTTTGACTTTTCCTTGAATCCAAATTCATCTTGATGAAAAAGTGGGACAAAGTTAGGAAAAAATTAGGGATTTTCATAACTTAGAAAAATTCTAAGTTATGAAAATTCTTCATTTTAAACCCTAATTTGAAAATTTTGATTTCTTGATGAACAAGTTTCATAATTTGGCATGTTTTGATGAGAAATGAATCTTGACACTTGATTTTGACCAAAAAAGTCAAAGTTTGACTTTTCAGTATACAGTCAAAAATTGGTCAATTGATTGGGAAATTCATTTATCAATCTTATGCATTTGGGATCTTTTGAATTGGTGGAACATGTCAAGACAATTCCATGGGGTCCTTGAGTCCATATATGAGCTTGGTTTGTCATTGGTTAGGTCAAACAGTCAAAAATTGCCTTTGTGCAGTCAAAACCCTAAAAATGACCATTTTGCCCTTTTGGTGATCTGATCAAATTTCTTGTGGAATTGTGATCCAAACTTGACCAAATGGTTCAAATGAGTTCATAATGTTGACGTGGGTCAAATTTCATGGGGTTTGGCTGTCAATTGACCACAGTTTACTTTTTCCCCAATATAGTTGATTTCTAGGTCAATTGTCCAATTGACTGGGCAAAGTTTGGAATCAACACTTGAAACTTGGTATGGATAAACTTGGGAGTCAAACATGAAGTATGAAAGTCACTTTAGGAATTTTAGGTCAAAACATCTTTGTGCCAACACAAACCCTAATTTGGGTCAACAGTGCAAGGAGAAGTCTTGAGCTGAGGAAACCCTAGCTGGATCTTGAGCTCCAAGGGTCTTGTGGTGAGAAAATGTTGAGGAAATGGGAGGGCAAATTTTGGGGTACAACAGTTTCCCCTGTTCAATCTTCTTGCACCTGAAGAGTTAGATTGACAGGTTTGCCTTTCGCGTCTCGAAGGTAAAAGGAGATTGGACACTAGAGTGCCCTTAAATTTGCACTCATCAGAACAATGGATATGGGAATGGGCTTAGAGATGCCATTTGGAGATGGGCTTAGAGATTCCATCTGAAGGGTGACAGAACCTTGTCGGAGATGGGCTTAAAGATGCCATCTGGAAGGTTTGTTGAACTGCAGTGTGACGGGTCCGAAGAATGAGGATCAAAAGGGTATCCGTGTCTGGAATGTATTTGAACTGTATCTAAGGACTGAGTTTGTATGAGCAGAAGAATGGCCTCTGTGTCTGGGGCGTATCTGAGCTGTAACTGTGTTTGAAGTGTAGAACGAATATCAGAATGACTGCCGTGTCTGGAGTGTATTTATATTGTATCTGGGTAACAGAGAAACATTTGTATGGAGCAATTGCATGCTGGGGACAAATTCTGAATGAGTGACAGAATGGCAACCATGTTTGGAGCGTAGCTGGACTGTATCTGAAGTTGAAAGTTGTATGAGTAGCAGAATGACTTCCGTGTTTGAAGTGTATCTGAAACTGTAACTAGGATCTAGATAAATGTCAGAATGACTTCCGTGGCGAACGCACTGGAGAGAATCAAACTGCTGTTGTAAGGGTCAGAATGGTATCCGTGTTTGGAATGCATTGAACCTTGAGGTGGATAAATGAATCTGAATGAGAGATAGAATGGCTGCCGTGTCTGGAGCGTATCTAGTCCGTATCTGATTGCTGTAGTCCGAATGAGTAGTAGAATAACCGTCGTGTCTGAGGTGTATCCATACTGTATCTGACTTGAGATTCTGAATGAGTAATAGAATGACCGCCGTGTCTGGGGTATATCCATATTGTATCTGAATAATTGTTAATGATAGCCTTCTAATTTTATCCTGAAAAGGGTGAAATGTTAGCTAAAACACAAAGTTATGTTGCATGATATGTATGATGCAAAATATGTTATATAAATGTTTATGATATGAATGTAGATGAATGCGTATGTAAGTCGAGGAGCTGTCTTGCTGAGGATGGATGAATTCTGGAGATAAAGAATCTTGACTGCTGCCAGGGAAAGTGAATCCTTGACTGCTGCAGGGGAAGACAAAAATCTTGATTGCTGAGGATGAGACATCCTTGTTGACTACTGCTGGAGAAACAGGAGCTTGGGTTGTATACCAATCTTTTGGGGACTCTTGTCTTGAGGAGATCTTCACTGGAGAATATCTGATTATCCTGAGAGGCACTGAGGATGAGCCTTCACCCTACTTGGGGAATACAAGATCTTAAATTGATGAGGGATCTTAGGGCCACTGTTGGAGAAATGGCATTCCTTGGTGACTTACGGGGATGAGAATTCCTGGGGATCTCTACTGGGGAAGTTTAGAATCTGATAGACTCATGTTGGAGAGGTATGATTGAGAATTTTCAGTTTGGTTGCAGATATCTCTGTGGGGAGAATTTTCACTAGCCTGGTTCAGCTGGGGATTGATGGTAGGGAATCTTAGCTCTGCTGGGGATTGGATTTTCAGATTCTTAAGGCTCCACTGGGGGTTCTGAAAATTAACTCTGAGGGGAATCGAGTTCTGGAAGGCCCTCTGGCTGGGGAATTTGGAATTTAACTCTGCTGAGGATCCCTTCTGAAAGGGCATCAGGATATCTACTTGTATCTTCAACCTATCAGTAATCATCTTTCTTGATTCATAAGGAAATGATTATGTTCAAATGCATATGCCTATTTAACAAAACATTGGACGTTTCTCAAATAAAACATAAGTGCAAAAGAAAAGAGAAAAGGAAAACAATGCAAATTTCTGTACTTGGAAAAGTATTTGTATTAACTTTCTATAAGTATATTGGTACAAAGGAGACGGTCATCCTAGTAAGAGGATGCCGTCGTAAAAAATTAAAAAATTTATACAAAAGAAAGATGGCTATGTGAAACAATTCCATGGGATTCCATTCTGCTATAGCCTTCACAACTCTGAACATCCGTCCATTCAATGCTTCGTCTGCCGATGACTGGATTGATTAGAAACTTGGAGCTGGTTGATGAAGAGATTGTCCTTAAAGTGATCCGACGAGACATAGTCATACGCTTTAATTCCCTAACTTTTTCCTGAATCGCCCTTTCGGGTTTTCGATCCACCGGGAAACCCATTTTTGCCCAAGCCGCCCTTTCGGGTTTTCAACTTGCCGGGTGTACAGATTTTTTTGTTTTATCCCTAATTTTTGCCTGAACCGCCCTTTCGGGTTTTCAGTCCACCGGGATGCCCATTTTTTGCCCAAGTCGCCCTTTCGGGTTTTCGACTTGTCGGGTTATTTTATGCGTAGTATATTTTGACTATGTCTGTGTTCGCAGGGTGCGGCAAATCGTCGTCGTCCATGGTGGTCAGAATCATTGCACCACCAGAAAATATGCTCTTGATCACAAACGGTCCTTCGTATGTAGGAGTCCATTTGCCCCTGGGATCACTTTGCGGCAGGATGATCCGCTTGATTACGAGATCTCCGACTTGATATACCTGACGTCTGACTTTCTTGTTGAAGGCCTTGATCATCCACTTTTGATACGTCTGACCATGGCACACAGCAGCGAGTCGCTTCTCGTCGATCAAATTGAGTTGATCAAGTCGGGTCTGAATCCAATCATCTTCGCTTAAACCCGAGTCCTTCATAATCCTTAAAGAGGGAATCTGAACTTCCATGGGCAGGACAGCCTCCATGCCATATACCAAAGAAAATGGGGTTGCCCTGGTTGAAGTACGTGCCGTTGTACGGTATCCATGCAGAGCAAACGGTAACATCACATGCCAGTCCTTGTAAGTGACTGTCATTTTCTGAATGATCTTCTTAATGTTTTTGTTCGCATCTTCAATAGCACCGTTCATCTTCGGCCGATAGGGAGATGAATTGTGATGATAAATCTTGAATTGTTCGCACAATGCGGTGATCATAGTATTATTCAGATTTGTACCGTTGTCCGTGATGATCCTGTCTGGAACACCATACCGGCATATGAGGTTTTGCTTGATGAAGCGGGGCAACCACATTTTTAGTGACAGAGGCGAAAGAAGTTGCTTCGACCCATTTGGTGAAGTAGTCAATGGCAACCAGGATGAAGTGATGTCCGTTGGAAGCCGTGGGCTTGATCTCTCCTATCATGTTAATGCCCCACATTGCGAATGGCCAAGAAGCTGACAGCACGTTGAGAGGAACCGAAGGAATATGAATCTTGTCAGCATAGACTTGACACTTGTGGCAAGTACGGGAGTGCTGGTGGCAATCTGCTTCCATGGTAGACCAATAATAGCCCGCCCTTAGGATCTTTTTAGCCATAGTATGCCCGCTCAAATGGGTGCCAAATGTACCGCTGTGCATCTCTGTCATGATTAACTCTGCTTCAGCCTTGTCAACACATCAGAGTAAAACACAATCATGGTTACGCTTATAGAGGATGCCATTGCTTAGGAAGAACTTTGCAGCAAATTTCCTTAGGAACTTCTTGTCATTTACGGAAGCTCCTTCGGGATATTCTCTAGTATGGAGATACTTTTTGATTTCGTGAAACCAGGGTTGTTCCACTACTTCTTCAGTATTAATCTCATGACAATGCGCAGGTTCATCCATTCGCTCGATGGTGATTTGGGGAGCCTCGTTATCCCAGTTGAGTTTAAACATAGAAGACATTGTTTCCAGAGCATCCGCTAGCTGATTCTCTTCTCGCGGGAAATGCTCGAAGGTAATTTGCTCAAAATGAGGCAACAATGTCAGGACATGTTCTTTGTATGGGATAAGATTAGGATGTTTGGTATCCCACTCTCCTTTGATTTGACTGATAACCAAAGCCGAGTCCCCAAACACGATCAAAGATTTGATCCCCAAGTCTATAGCAGCCTTGAGACCGAAGATGCAAGCTTCATATTCCGCCATGTTGTTTGTGCAGCTGAAACAGAGTCGAGCCGTGAAAGGAGTGTGACAACCTTCCGGGGAAATGAGTACCGCACCGATGCCGTTTCCAAGTGCATTTGAAGCACCATTAAAGTACAGGGTCCATCGGGATCCCTCTTCGGGTCCGTCATACGGTCCGTTACTTTCAATGTTGTCCAAATTCATGATGTCCTCGTCCGGGAAGTCAAATCTCATGGTTTGATAATCTTCAATAGCTTGATGAGCTAGATGATGAGCTAGTACACTCCCTTTTATAGCTTTTTGAGTGGTGTACTGGATGTCATACTCTGTTAGGATCATTTGCCATCTAGCTATTCTTCCAGATAAAGCAGGCTTTTCGAAGATATACTTGATAGGATCCATTTTGGAAATCAACAAGGTGGTATGAGTCAACATATACTTCCTTAGTCGGCGAGCAGCCCATACCAAAGCGCAGCAAGTTTTCTCGAGCAGTGAGTAGCGAGTCTCACAGTCGATAAACTTTTTGCTAAGGTAATAAATAGCATGCTCTTTTCGACCAGACTCGTCATGCTGGCCCAAAACACACCCCATTAAGTTATCCAAGACGGTCAGATACATGATCAACGGTCTTCCTTCGACGGGAGGCATCAGAATAGGAGGTTCTAGCAAATACTCCTTGATCTTATCAAAAGCAGCTTGGCAATCGTCGTTCCATTCGACTACCTGATCCTTCTTTAATAATTTGAAAATTGGCTCACAGGTAGAAGTCAGATGAGAGATGAATCTGGAAATATAGTTCAAGCGCCCCAAGAACCCTCTAACCTCCTTTTCAGTACGGGGAGCCGACATCTCTTGTATTGCTTTCACTTTTGCTGGCTCGACCTCAATGCCTTTGTTGCTGACAATAAACCCTAGAAGTTTACCAGACCTAACTCCAAAAGTACACTTACTTGGATTCAGCCTAAGTTTGTACTCTTTAAACCTGGAAAACAGCTTTTCTAGATGCTCAAGGTGTTCCTCCTCTGTTTGTGACCGAGCTATCATATCGTCTACGTAAACTTCGATCTCATGATGTATCATATCATGAAATAAAGCTACCATGGCGCGTTGATAAGTTCCCCCTGCGTTCTTCAGTCCGAACGACATCACCTTGTAACAGAAAGTACCCCATTGTGTAACAAAGGTTGTTTTCTCCAAGTCCTCGGGGGCCATTTTAATTTGGTTGTAGCCCGAGAATCCATCCATGAAGGAAAACACTTTGTGCTGAGCTGTGTTGTCAATCAGAATGTCAATGTGTGGTAGCGGGAAATCATCTTTGGGGCTGGCTCTATTCAAATCCCGGTAGTCCACACACATCCTGACCTTGCCATCTTTTTTAGGAACTGGCACGATGTTAGCAACCCATTGTGGATAGGATGTAACAGCCAGAAAGCCAGCGTTGAATTGTTTCATCACTTCTGCTTTAATCTTCTCAGACATGTCGGGCCTCATTCGGCGGACTTTTTGCTTGATCGGTGGACAATCCTCTCTTGTAGGGAGACGGTGAACCACGATGTCTGTGTCTAAGCGCGACATGTCTTCGTAAGACCAGGCGAAGATTTCAACGTACTCATTTAACAGCTGTATCAGGCGCTCCTTGACACTTGGTTCCAGATTGGCACCTACTTGCACTTCCTTTCGGTCTTCCTCTGTTCCTAAGTTGACAGTCTCCAACGACTCTTCGTGAGGTAAGATGGCCCTTTCCTCTTGCTGTAAAAGTCTGGCTAGCTCTCCTGGTACTTCACAACTTTCGTCATCTTCATACTCAGCCTGATTGACCAGATCTTCAGAGTTATTGAAGGACATAGCAGAATGGTCACCCATAGAATCCAGAGTGGATGGGTACCTGCATTTGTGAGCGTGGGTGTGTGTAAGGGATAGACATCTTTAAACAAAAATGCAAAAGGAAAGAAAATGAACACAGCAGTTTATCGATGAAAAACGTCCAATGAATCATTAAACATGGCATATGGATATGAAGATAATCAAGACACTTACAAATGGACCTACATGCCCCGGGCAAGGCATGAGGTGAAAAAGTAGTGTACGGATTGTTCAAAAGTAATTATTACAGACCAAAGGAAATGTTTGACAGATAATTACTGATTAATAAAAGTAGTGGGGACAAAGTCCTTTGCCTCCCGGTTGCGTAGTCCCCCTTCGATGGTTGGGTAGATCCAATCTTCAATGTTGGCCTCTTCCTCTTCACCTTCCAAAGCATTGATCCCATAAGGAGAAATCTTGATGGGTGCTCTTTCAACCTTTGAGCGGCGCATAGCTTTCTGTCCCGCAGCAGTGAATCCTAAACCATACTTGTCTGTTTTGTGAGGAATGTCCGGCAACTGCCCCCATGTTGAGCTCTTCCCTTCCTTCATTGCGGCCTTCGCGTCTTTTAGAGATGTCATCCTGGCCATCTGCTTTGGTACCTCAGCTATCACTTTTGCTACTTCCACCTCAGGAGAGACTTCCTCAAAGTGCTAGAATGGCATCTCAATGAATTCACCCTCTACCTCTACATATCGGAACGAGTTCAGGTGACTGATCATATACTCTTCTTCACCGTGGACGGTTACTATCTTTCCCTTGATAGGGTACTTCAGCATTTGATGTAGGGAAGAGGTGACTGCCCCAGCATTGTGTATCCATGGTCTCCCCAATAAGCAAGAGTATGACGGACGGATGTCCATCACATAGAAAGTTGAGGGGAAAACCTCTGTGCCAACCTTAATTGGAATGTCTACCTCCCCATGTACCATTCTCTTTGACCCGTCAAACGCCCTTACAATGATGTTACTTGGCCTTAACTCCAAACCTTCACAGTCTAAACGGTCGAGGGCCTTCTTTGGCAGTACGTTCAAAGAAGAACCAGTATCGACTAGAACATGGGCCAGAGTAGTCGCTTGGAATTCTACTGACACATGTAATGCGTCGTTGTGTTTTCTTCCTTTTGAGGTTAGGTCAGCATCAGAGAAACCTAAACCGTTGTCTGCTGTAAGACTGGCTACACAGTTTTGGAATTGGTCGACAGAGGTTTCCTGGGGTACATGGGTTGTTTTCAGGAATTTTATCAATGCTTTGGCGTGCGCCTCTGAACAAAGTAGAAATGCTAACATGGAGATTTTCGAGGGGGTTTGCCCCAGTTGCTCTACCACGTCATAATCACTCTTTTTAATTATCTTCAAGATCTCCTCCATCTCTTTCTCAGAGGTTTCCGAGATGACCAAAGGTTGAGCCCTCGTCCTGACGAGCTCATCTTGGATCCCTTTACCCTTATCAGCAGAGGTAGGAGGGACAACAACAGGAACAGCAGCATCTTCAATCAATGGGGTTCTAGCGGAAAGTTTTATTGGTGCAGGAATAACTTTGGCGGCAGATGAGGGTCCAAAGATTGCCTTTGGGGGAGCAATCTCTGGAGAAAATATTCTCCCACTTCGGGTGATCTTGCTTGTGCCGGCAATGTTTCCAATGCTGGCATCCTCTTCATCGGAGCTTCCTTCGGTTATTTCAACTTGTTTAATACCATGGTAGTAGATTTCTCCACCGTAATTCCATGGTATTGACTTTTCAGAACTGTAGGGGACAGCCCTGGCATAGTTATCTT
Source organism: Vicia faba (assembly GCA_948472305.1). NCBI lineage: Eukaryota > Viridiplantae > Streptophyta > Magnoliopsida > Fabales > Fabaceae > Vicia > Vicia faba. The sequence continues at coordinate 341,714,573 of OX451736.1, forward strand.
CAGAGGAACAGACTTTGTAGAAGATGTAATCTTAACAGGCTTTCTGACGGCCTTAGAAATATTGGCGTGAATGGCGATAATTGAGACATCTTCAGTAGGGGTTGGAATAGCAGAAACTTTTTCAAACAGAATTTGTTGACTGTCCATCAGGCCTTGGATGCCTTTCTTCAATAACGGACAGTCAACTGGCAGAGAGTAACAACAGTAGCAGTCTTCTTTGCATCCCGGGAAAATCCCGGCCTTTAACAGATTTAACTTGATGGTTAACAGCGGAGTTATCAGGTCATTGACATCAGAAACATACAAATCTTCCTCAATAGCATGGACATTTCGGCCGTGCTTCGGCATCAGAGTAGATATCACGTTTGGTTTCTCTGGAGCATCGAACTCCACTTCCTTTGCATCTATTAAGTCTTGAATTTTATTTTTCAACGCCCAACAATTATTCGTGTCATGTCCGACGCTATCGGAATGGTAGGCGCATTTGGCATTGGCATTATAGGCTGGTGAGGTTGTATTCACATTTTTCGGCGCTTCTTTGATATTTGTGAGATTCAGCTTTAACAAGTGTGGAAGAACTTGTGCGGGCGTCATATTAATGCGGGTGAACTGCCGTGGCGGCCGTTCTCCCCATTGTTGTTTAGGTCTGGACGGGTTATTGCGAGGCTGATCATTTGGTGGATTTTGGATCATTACGGCCCCCACAGTCGGCCTGCGCTTACTTCTTCCTGCTCCCCTTTGAGAATACACAACAGCTGTCTCTTTCTTTGCTGGAAATGGTTTCTTAGCAATTGTATATGCATAGGCATCCTTCTGAATCTTCCCATTCTTGATACCGGCTTCTACCCGCTTGCCAGTCAAAATTAATTCAGTAAACCCCGAGGAAGAGCTACCGATCAGATGATTAAAGAATGGACCAGACAGGATCCCAAGGAACATATCAACAAGTTCTCTATTAGAAAGAGGTGGCTGCACCCTTTCATCCAGATCGCGCCACTTTTGGGCATATTCCTTAAATCCCTCACCTGAGGCCATTCCCATACTCTGTAGCTGAGCGCGGGTTAGTGCCAAGTCAGAATTATACTGGTATTGGCGATAAAAAGCAGCTACCAGATCCTCCCAACTACGTATCTCCGACCTTTCCAGCTTGTAAAACCAATCTAGCTGAGTGCCAGACAGGCTATCTTGAAAGAAATGTACCCAAATGTTTCTGTCAAATGTGTGAGGTTGGATTCTTCGGACATATGACCTTAGGTGCATTTTTGGGCAGGACAGCCCGTCATATCTTGCAAAAATAGGCACTTTGAACTTCGAGGGGATCACAATTCCAGCAATTAATCCCAAATCTTCGAAATCCAAGCCTGAAACTCTCTGCAGCTCCATAGCTGCTAACCTGTCCTCCAAACTCTTGTACCTGTCATCAGCCGGCGAGTATTGTTGTTCTGAGTAGTCTTCGTCTTCTTCAGCCTCTTCTTCTTCAGCTTCGAATTCGGAAGGTACCGCAGCCCCTTTTCCTTTACTGTTTTCTTCTTCGGATGCGGAAGGAAATTCAAGAACCCTTCTGGCTTCACCCTCAAACCTTCTCCCCAAGGTAGCCACCCCGACTCTCTTCTTCTTCTTCTTTACTTGGTCTTTGTTCCCAAGCAGGGTCTTCAGATCCTCCTGACCTTTAGCCAAGGTCATCAGGAGTTGTTGAAACTGTGCGTTCTGAGACTGCAAGTCCTTGACCGTCTGTTTGAGATCCATCTTACTGAAATAAACAGCAGAAAGATAAGGAAACCTGGTGTGGAGACCTGCTTATGCACATGATGAATGGTATGCTTATGTATGCAATGCATTCAAGGATTTAGAAAGTTCAAAATTGTTGCAAACAAAAAGAACGCACGTCATATTAATAAGAAGAAATTTGTCAGTACATAAATGCCCCATGGGCAAAATATTACAAAAACTTCTCAAGGTAAAAAGACGTTGCGCATCCTCTTTGGTGTGATGTAGGTGTTGACGGTCTCTTCCTCATGGAGTCGGCGGGTGAGCTCCAAAACCTTCTTCTCACTGGTGTAGAAGCTGGCTTCAAAAGTATTCCGTTCCTCCTTGAGTTGGATCCAACTCTTCTGCATCTCCTCCCACGATGTAGGCATGTCAGGATATAGGATGGTATAGGGAACCTCTCCTTCCGTAACGGGCTCTTTAATCACAGGGAGAACATGAGGATAAGGAATCATTAGACTCTGGGACCGGGTTCGTACCCACTTGAGATAAGGCTCAAGAGGGATGAAGTTCTTGTGCCCCAGTGTCTTGCTATCAATCTTATTAGGCATCCTCCAAGCTCTGATGAATCTTTGGCGAAGTCCTTGCGCATCGTTGTCAAAGTCAAAAACTAGGTCAGGAATCAACATGTCATGAGGGCCATCCCTCCGTGCATATCCAAATTGTCTCAAAGCTAGACAAGGATTGTAGGTAATGCCTCCTCTAATGCCAAACAATGGAACATTAGGGAACTCTCCACAACGATCGACGATGATGACATTTTCTCTGGACCGAGAACACCAATGTACATCAGAGTGAGTAAGGGTCATCAACCGTTGTGACCACCTTAGGCCTTGGTCATTCTTCAAGACAGATCGTGGAAGGTGCAAAATAAACCACCTTGCAAGGAGAGGAGTACAGCACATGAGAACACCCCTCTTTCTCATTGTTCGAGTGTAAAATGAGTGAAGAATGTCCCCAAGCAATGTTGGTACTGGATTTCTGGATAAGAAGATTTTGACGGCGTTGACATCTACAAGCTGGTCAGGATTTGGGAACAAGACCAACCCATAGATAAGGAGGGCCACAATTTCTTCAAAGGCTTGTAGGTCCAATGAATTCCAACATTCTTGTGCCTTCTCAAACAAGAATTTTGCTAAGAAGCCTTTGACACTGCTTCTAGTTTCCCAATGCCCCTTGATGTCAGATGGTTGTAGATGTAGTTCTCGAGCAACATCTTCAGGCTTTGGTTCCTTTTCTGTACCATTGAAAGGTAGTTTATTAAGGATAGGAATTCTCAGGAGTTGAGAAAATTCCTCCAAAGTGGGTACCAACTTGTAGTCAGGGAATGTGAAACAGTGGTGAAGGGGGTCAAAGAACTGAAACAACACCTTTACCATGTCCTCTTCAATGTTGGTGCTGACTAGGTTGAGCAGTCTACCATGTCTTTCACTGAAGGGAGAGTTTTCTGGAATTCTTGATGTGAGCTCCTTGAGTTGAGGAGGGATTCTCACAAGGTTGACTTGGATGGTTTTCCTGCGAGGAACTTCCATGACCTACAAAACAAGAACAAAGATGAAGATCTAAACCCTTGAAATGGTTAGTATATGCATATGATGCTTTATGATGTTTATGATGTATGCACAAAACATATGTACAAGCAAATCACACCAAACCCTAGTTTCAGGCTTGCATGGGGTTTCATAGGTAAGTACCCTCTTGAGTGTAGTTGGCTTAAAACCTGTCCTATAAATAATAACCGGGTTCTAAGGAGCTCAATATCACGGGATTGTTTTCATTGTTCATTGTTTTGGTTTAGCCACTTAACTAGCGACCAAAATATTCCAAGAAAATAACCCTCAATGAGTGTAGTATCGAGTATCTACCAACTTCGGACTGCACCAAAGCCGGTCATCTCACTACCCCTAATGAAAGGCCAAGATGGTCAAGTAAGGTTCTAGGTCATTAGTGCTTAGTGACATCACTCAGCGGCCTCGTACTCTCCTTGATTGAGCTCAAGGGTTACCGGTACTCACAAATATGTCGCACTAATATAGTTATTGCTTCAACCGTGTCGGTATACCCCGCACAGTTTCCACAACATATTGCTATCTATGAATGTTTCCCCAAAATCCGGGTGTAGGATTGCAAACCCAAACAAATGAGCCAAGATGTAAAGCAATCAAAACAAATAATTAGTCATGCAAGAGGGTGATCTAAGCCCTAAGGTTACTCCACTTTTCAATATTCCCCAGCAGAGTCGCCAGTTCTATGATACGGTGGGAGAACTGACTAGGGTTTTGCGTTTATTTTCGCAAATGTTTCGGTTGAGCAAGAGTCGCAACCGAATTTTTATTTTATCCTAAGGAAAGGTTAAAAAGCACAGCAAAAACCTTTGAGATGTTTTCTTGGGTTCAGGGAGTAGATTATAGAAAGGGAAGGTATTAGTACCCTTTCTATCCATGGTTATCCATGGGCTCTTAGTTACTTGCTTAGATCACTTGCCTTGCATTTTCAATTGTTTGAAATGGTGCTTTGTGTGTGGGTTTGAAAATGTTTTGAAAAGAGGCCAATGGGGTGGCAACCTTTGTAATGATCCATGTTGGGATGTATACAAAGATGTATGTCTTTTGAAAAGTTTTCAATGTTTTTGGAAAGTTGTTTTGAAAATGTGTTTGTGAGGTGTGGTTTTGAAAATAGGCAAGTGTTTTTGCAAGTTTGATTCAAGTAACTAAGAGTTTGTCTACTCCTAAATTTCTCAAAGATTTCTCCTATGTTTTTAACCCTTTTAACAATTTTGTTCCACCGTTGTATTTGGTTGACAATCTTGTGTTAGGATATGAACGGGACGGGCGCGGGTCATCGTTTAGACCATGATTGCAATGGTGCCAAGTATCTTGGGGCAATTTTTCCTTTAGGGACTTGATCATTTTTTAGGCAACTTTCGAAAGCGTCATCGAGGGACTATGATCATTTGATTGTTTTGTTTTTGCCAAAGATACCTAACATACAATATGACCCATTTTTGAAGGCAACAAGTGGAATACCCTAGGGGTGCAAGTGTGATTGTGTATTGATTTCATGCATTTGTCTTGTATTAGGTTAAACTATTTTTGGTTAATTTTGCATACAAAACCCTAATTCTAACATGGCATAATTAGAAAGCTTTTAAATGCGAAAAATAAAAGGTCCTAAGTTATTACAACATAATATATGGGATGGGGTGTACAAATGTTCAAATGGGGATATTTTAGCAAGAAATTAAACCTAAACTATTACATCCAAATTGAATTATACAAATTATTTAATATACAATAATTAAATAAAAATGCAGATATAATAAATGTGCAAGATGCAAAAAATGGTTTTTGATATGTATGGAAAAAAAGTATTTTTATGGGTTAAATAAACAAAAATAAAATTAATTAATTTTTGGTATTTTTATGCATTTAGGGCAAAACCCTAATTTTTATGAATAAAAGGTATTTATTATATGATATATGTAATATTTATTAATTATGTATATAAAAAAAATAAAAGAAAGTATATTGTAAAAAGTATTTTTGAGGTCAAAATATTAATAAAAACAAAATATATTAATTCTTTGTATTTTCCCTAAATATATTAATAAATATACATGTATTTACATTATTTATTAAATATATATTATATGTACAAAAATAAAATATTTAATATTATTAAAAAAAAAGTATATTTTATGTAAAATGTTTTCAAGAGATAATATAAAATAAAAATCAGAAATAAAACATGTTTGTATTGTTTTTTTAGTATTTTAAAATAATAGTATATTTAGGTTTATTTATATACAAAGCTAAATAAAGCCAAATAAATATCAAAATAAATGCAAAAAATATGGAAAAAATAATTTTAATATTTGTTATGTTTTGTCAAAAATAAATAAGTCAGAAACAAAAATCAAAAGTCAAAAATAATGAAAATGAAATGCAATGGGCCAAGGCGGTGCAAATGTGAAAAGAAAAACATTTCAGGCCCAGCCCATAACCTATCTTCTTCAACCTCCAGCAAGCTTGTACAACCAACATACGCGTTTCTGCTATCTCAGGATTCTTGGACTTTTAGCACAAACTCACAACATGAAAAATGTTAAGCATCAAGCCACGATTCCAGACATATAAAAAACTTAACCTAACTCTCAGAAATGAGAGAGAATTTCTCCATCCCTAATTCTTAACCTAAGTTTTTGTCAATGTTCAGGTCTCAAATTCTCTCAGCATATGCAACATAAATGGAAAGTAAATATATGTATAGCTTCAGGGGCATGAATAGAACATTTTTCATTCATAAACTTAGAGATAACTCTTCCTATATTGAGAGATAGAAGTCCATGAACTTACCTGTTCAGCTTGGATCATGTCTGACAATGGAGGCACCTTCAAGGCAAAATGAGGATTGGTACAGCTTGCTTGAAGTTCAGGGATGCTATTCCAACCTTTAACTTGCTTTGAAACCAACTGGATCAAGCTATGGCAATCCACCTGCAAAACAAAAAAAATGAAAATGGTGATGTTGGTTAGAGGTGTTACATGTCGTGTCCAATGCCTGGGATAGCTTACATATATGGTATGGAATGTGTATGAACTGGATTTAGCAAGAATGCACGAATGGATTGGCTTATGGAAGTCCAACTGCAGAGGTTACTATGTTTTCTGCAGTGGGAGGGTGTTTTGAGGTTTGATGATGTTTGGAAAGTATTTGGCTCGTGCTCTAGCTTAGGTCTGATGTTTGGAAGGTGTACAACAACTTTGCTTAAGCATCTCTTGGTTGAAATGAGACTTGGTGTTGGTTATGCCAAGTTACTTCACACTTAAGCAAGAGAAATCAACGTGGTCCTCTAGACTTGTACAGGCCCCTCTAATGTGCTGCAAACATCCCCCTTGATCAGTGTGATATGCTTCTGAACTTGTGCCCAAAGATATGGCCTTGTACTTTTTTATTTTCAAACTTGACATAAAGTTCCACTTTTCAAAAATGGATATATTGCTTTTTCTAATTATAGCTTAATCTTGTATGCAATGCTTAAACATATAATGTAAGGCTTGAACACAAGGGGTTTGCATTAAATTTATGAGTGTGAATGAGATAAAGGACCTGTAATTCATCTTAGAACATGCTGAGTTCAAAAGTACAAGGTTATGAACATGTAAATTGGCCATGAACAAAGTGAGTTTTGCCCATATTGCCAAATTCGATTCTCCCTAACCATGAGGTTGTTTGATGATTTCTTGGACATTTTGGAAATCTTGGAATATGTACTACAATCCATCTTTGTAATGCAAATTGAAATTCCAAGTGGAAGCATGTGAAAAGTGGTCATGAAGTTAGGCAAAAATCCTGCCTAGAATAGGTCAAAATTTCTCTAAGTTAAGAATGTTTTGCACCCTTGTTCCAAAAATCATAACTTGAGCTACAAGCTTCTTTTGAGGAAACTTTGTGAATCAAAGTTGTAGATTTTGCAAAGGACTATAACTTTCATGTTTTGACTTTTCCTTGAATCCAAATGCATCTTGATGAAAAAGTGGGACAAAGTTAGGAAAAAATTAGGGATTTTCATAACTTAGAAAAATTCTAAGTTATGAAAATTCTTCATTTTAAACCCTAATTTGAAAATTTTGATTTCTTGATGAACAAGTTTCATAATTTGGCATGTTTTGATGAGAAATGAATCTTGACACTTGATTTTGACCAAAAAAGTCAAAGTTTGACTTTTCAGTATACAGTCAAAAATTGGTCAATTGACTGGGAAATTCAAATGTCAATCTTGTGCATTTGGGATCTTTTGAATTGGTTGAACATGTCAAGACAATTCCATGGGGTCCTTGAGTCCATATATGAGCTTGGTTTTTTATTGGTTAGGTCAAACAGTCAAAAATTGCCTTTGTGCAGTCAAAACCCTAAAAATGACCATTTTGCCCTTTTGGTGATCTGATCAAATTTCTTGTGGAATTGTGATCCAAACTTGACCAAATGGTTCACATGAGTTCATAATGTTGATGTGGGTCAAATTTCATGGGGTTTGGCTATCAATTGACCACAGTTGACTTTTTCCCCAATATAGTTGATTTCTAGGTCAACTATCCAATTGACTGGGCAAAGTTTGGAATCAAGACTTGAAACTTGGTATGGATAAACTTGGGAGTCCAAAATGAAGTATGAAAGTCACTTTAGGCATTTTAGGTCAAAACATCTTTGTGCCAACACAAACCCTAATTTGGGTCAACAGTGCAAGGAGAAGTCTTGAGCTGAGGAAACCCTAGCTGGATCTTGAGCTCCAAGGGTCTTGTGGTGAGAAAATGTTGAGGAAATGGGAGGGAAAATTTTGGGGTACAACACTTAGGTTTAGGCTTGCATGGGATTTATAGGTAAGTACCCTCTTGAAGTTTAGTTGGCTTAACCTGTCCTAGAAAGTAACCGGGTTCTATGGGATCTCAATATCACCGAACTTTCTTTTAGGCATTATCTCAGCACAATAAATCTTTTCTTGCGACCAAGATATCCCAAAAGTCCGATCTCAATGAGTGTAGCATCGAGTATCAACCAATCTTCAGCTTTGCACCAAAGTTAGCTATCTCACTACTTCCTAATGGCCAAGTTGTCCAATTAAGATTCTATGGTCAGTTAGTACTTCATGATGCTGCTCAGCGGCCCCGTATTCTCCTCGATTCAACACAAGGGATACCAGTCCCAACAAATTCGTCACACTAACATAGCCATTGCTTCAACCATATCGGTCTACACCGTACAATTTCAATAATCTATTTCTACTTACCTAAAAGGTGCCCTAGATCCGGGTGGAGGATCAAAATAAACCCAAACAAGGAACCATAATGTAAAGAAAGCAAGTCAAACAAGGAAAGCAAGTAAAGGTTATCTAGCCCTAAGGTAACCCCACTTTTAAGTTTTTTTCCCCAGTAGAGTCACTGGTTCTGTAATAGGGTGGGAGAACTGACTTAATTATTTTTGCGTTTGATTGCAATTGTTGTGGATAGCAAGAGTCGCCACATACTTTTCTTTTATCTAATAAAGGAAATGGTGAAAAGAACAGGAAAGACCTTTGAGAATTTTCTTGAGTTCGGGGGGTAGGTTATGAATAGGGAAGGTGTTAGCACCCTTTTCATCCATAGTTATCTATGGGCTCTTAGTTGCTTTCTAGATCACTTGAAAATTTGTTTGAAATGTGTTTTGTGGTGGTCTTTGAGAGTATTTTTGAAAAGATCCTTCGTTGAGGTAGACTTTGTAATGATTCTCGTCTCTATAAGAATGCATATAAAGTGTTGGACTTTTTGAAAATAGTTCAAAGAGATGTTTGTTTTTTGAAGGTGTTTTTGAAAGTGTAAGTGTGGAAAATGGTTTTTAATTTAAGAGCAAGCAACTATGAGCGTCCTACATACTTAAAAGGTCTAATGTTCTTTTCCTCCTTCTTTAGATGTTGCTATCTTACCATTGATTTGGTAAGAAGCCCCATCGTTGGATGTGAAGAGACAAGCCTGGGTCAATTGTATAGTCATAGAAGGTAACCTATGAGACGTTTTAGCAATTTTCATTAGGGACTAGATCATTTACCTAAGGCAACATCGAGGGACATCGAGGTACTACGATCTTTTTATCGATGGTCTTTGCTAAAACGCCCATATTCGAGGGACATGACTATTTTTCAAGGCAACAAGTGAGATTACCCTAGAGGTGCATGTGTGTGTAGTGTGTTTGATTGCATGCATTTTTGTCTTTGATTAGAGTGGTCTAAGTGTTGGTTTTAATCTTTCCATACACACCCTAGTTACTAACATTTATGAAAGCAATAAAAATGCGGGAAATAAATGTCCTACGCTATTACATGTTTTTGGGGGGGATGGGGTATACAAGTTTACAAGTGGGGGTTGAAAGAAATAAAAATCCTAATTATTACAACCATATCGAATAGCAAGAAAATGTAAATATATAAAAACATAAAATGAAAAATAGTGTAAAAAAGAGAAAGAAGAGGCATCCTGGATTGAAGGGTGTGCCTTTCGATTCCCACAATATTTCCTTCTTTCGATTGGGGCCTGCAACTAGTGTGTATAAAAGTTTGTAACCTTTGATTCATACCACTTTCTTTTTCTGTTTGCCACTGTGAAGTAGTAAGGGGCGAAGCCTAAGGCTTCAATTCACAAACTTTTTCCTTTCGTTTGGGGTCTGTACAGGTAAATTTCTAACATATACTTGGACATGAAAAGAAAACAATCGAAAGGATAGAAATGAAAAATAAACAAATGCTATTTACATGCTTGAAACGAAAAGGGTTAAAGTCAGGATGACTTACCTTGAATCTGAAGTTGGTGCTTTTGGACTTTGAGTGGTTGTCCTGGATGCTCTTGGATTCGAAGGGAGAAAAAAACAAGTGTTGTGTTTCTTTGACTGGATTCGAAAGAAAAGGAAAAAAGTGTTGTGTCTCAACATAGTCACATAAAACATTTGGATTAACCTCTTTTTGACATTTTCTTCTATTGGCACCTATCTTGATTTATTTCTGGTCCTCTTCAGTACACAAGTTCATAACCTCGACTGGCTCTTCATGCGGTTGTATGGATCTATCTTCCTACTCTAACAGTATAGAAAGCTCTCCAGGTACTTCACAATCTTCCTCACCTTGGTCCTCGGCTTGGCATATCGGATTTTTGAAGTCGTAATTGGCAATAGCAGAATTGTTATCAACGAGACCCATGGTGGATGTGGATATGCAATTTATTATGTGGGTATTTTTTAGAACACATATCTATTTTGAAATAAATAAAGTAAAATAAATACAAAGAGCGCAAAATTTGAATGCAAACGTCCAATTATTTATTAAATGAAAATATGTGGATGAAAAATGACAACCCTAACAAATGGACCATTCTGCCCCGGGTAAGGCACAAGGCTTAAGGTTATTGTTCAAATTACATAACCAAAAACTTGAAAGCAAGAAAACAGAAAATAACATTTACTCCTGACTAAAGGAGATTGGTATAAAGTCTTCAAACTTCCAATTGTTGAGCCCAATGCCGATTGTAGGGAAAATCCAATTGTCTATGTCACAGTCGCTATCAGCGTCTTCCACAATGTTGACTTAATTTTTGTGAACTCCAATGTTGCTGATGTAGAATGGCAGTCTCCCGGAATTATCACGAGCACGGAGAACAACCCTCTGAGCTTATGAGGTGAAACTCAAACCAAATTTGTTGGACTTTTAAGGAATGTCGGGAAGCTGACCCCAAATAGTGCCACTACCTTCTTCTACCGCAACCTTAGCGTCTTTCAGAGAAGCCATCTTTGGTGGAATACTGGTAACTTTAGGAATACTAGGAGTAGCTTTAGAAATAAGGGTTATCTGAGGAATAACTTCAAAGGTCTGATAAGGAGTCTCGAGGAATTCACCATTCATCTCAACATACTTGAAGGAGTTTAAATGGCTCACCATGTATTCTTCTTTGCCACAAACTGTGATGATCTTTCCTTTCATGGGATACTTAAAATTTTTGTGTAAAGTAGAAGTAACAATGCCTGCCCCATCAATCCAAGGGCGTCCAAGCAAACAGGAATGGGCTGGATGAATGTCCATCACATAGAAAGTAGAGTTGAAGACCTGGGAACCAACTTTGATTGGAAGATCAACCTCTCCATGCACCATTATTTTTGAAGCATCAAAAGTTCTCACCACAGAGTCACTGGGTTTTAGCACAACCCCTTCATAGTCAAGTTTGTATAAAATAACTTTCAGCAATACATTTAATGAGTAACTTGTGTCCACCAGCACATGAGATAAGGTAGTGCCCCTACACTCAATAGAGACATGTAGGGCCTTATTATGGTTCCTTCTCACGGGAGTTAAATTAGCATCAGAAAAGCCTAGCCCATTATCAACTGTCAGGCTAGAAACACAATTTTCAAACTGATCAATGGAGATTTCTTGCGGTACATGAGCATATTTCATAAACTTTACCAAAGCCTGAGCATGGGCTTCAAAGCACAACAATTGAGATATCATATATATTTTGGAGGGGGTCTTCCCCAACTGTTCAAGAATCTTATAGTCACTCTTTCGAATAATTTTTAGTACCTCCTTCATATCTTGCTTGGAGGTATCTTCAATAGTAACCTCTTTCGGTGCCTCAGTCTATGTAGGCTCAATCATCTGTTCTTTGCCTCGAGTCTCAGTACTTGATTTAGTAGCAATGATACGAACTGGTGTAGTAACATCCTTTGGAGAATCTCTAGAGAAAAACCCTTCCACTTCTGATAACCTTACTAGTCCCAACAATATTGCCAACATTGGGATAAGTAACTTCAGTATTTTTATCTTCGATAGCCAATGGTTCTTGCTTGACGCCATGGTAGTAGACATCAGCTCCATAATTCCAAGGGATAGCCTTGTTAGAGGAATATGGAATTGGCCTAATACGGTAATAATCAGAGGAGCAACCCTAGGCTCGACAGTAATCTTCGCAGGACCCTTAAAAGTGATCCTTATTGGAGTACCGGAAATTGTAATCACAAACATGTCTTCAAGCTTTAGGCCTTGAGACATACTTTTACATAGGCTCTTCTCATAAGGAGTCTTCTTATATAGAATTACATGGTCATCTATCAAACGCTGAATACCTTCTTTCAACAATGCACAACCATTGGATTGGCACACACAGTAGTAGCAGTTTTCAACGCAACTCAGAAATAAACCGACTTGCAACAACTTCTTCTTAACAATCATCAGAGGAGTAGTCAAGTCACTCACAGCAGAAATATAAGAAACATCATCAATAGCATTGATGCCTTTGTCATGTTTAGGCATAGGTGCAGTGATCACATTAGGATTCTCGGGAGGATCAAATTCAATCTCCTTAGAGTCGATCATATCTTGAATCTTATTTTTCAGAGCCCAACAAACTGTTAGTGTCATGTCCAGGGCTGTTGGAGTGATATGCAAACCTTGCATTGTGATTGTAACGAGGAGAGGAAGTATTGGGATTCTGAGGAGGATCCTTCAATGTAATCAGCCCTGCCTTCAACATGTGTTACAATGCTCGAGACAATGGCATGTTGATTTTTGTGAACTGTCTCTTGGGTGCATCCTGCCTATGATTATTTCCTTGTTGCTGATGTTATGTTGGTGAATGATTAAAGATTAGAACTACCCCCCACATATTGGTTGCGGTTACTCTTATTACGACCGTTCTGGTCGTACATAACATTGGATTATCTCTTACCATTGTATGACTTCTTCGTAGTATTCTAATATGTAGCCACCTAAATTTTACCACTTCAGATTCCATTCTCAACATGTTCCCCTGTCAATATCATTTTAGTGAAACCGGCTGAAGAACTTCCAAGTAGGTGATTATAGAAAGGACCTGTTAGCATACTCATGAAAATGCCAACCAATTCCTTATCAGCCAAAGGAGGTTGAACTCTTCTTGCAAGGTCTCTCTATTTATGTGCATACTCTTTGAAGCCTTCCTCAGAACCCATGGACATACTCTGTAGTTGCATGCGGGTTGATGCCAAATCATAATTATACTGATACTGTCTATAGAAAGCTATAGCCAAATCTTCCCAGATATGTATATTGGTACCTTCAAGTTGATAATACCATTCCAATTGTGTTCTAGACAAACTCTCTTAGAAGAAATGCAACCATAATTTCTTGTCAGCAGTGTGTGGTTGAATTTTCTAAACATATGATCTCAAATGCAACTTTGGGAAAGAAACTCCATCATACTTAGAAAAGGTAGGAGTTTTGAACTTAGGAGGAATGGTGACTCCTTAGACTAAACCCAATTCTTCAAAGTTCAAGCCGGACACCTTTTGGATCTCTGTAGCTTTTAGACGCTCTTCTAACAGCTTATACTTCTCGCCAGTAGGGGGATATTGTTCATCCAAATAATCCTCTTCCTTTTCATCAGAATATTTATCAAAATAATGATTACTTTTTTTAGTTTTAGCACTCTTACCATCTTCATCCTGTTTGTCATCTTCATCCAATGGGAAATCAAGATCTTGAGCTATCTTGACTGGACCTCTGAACTTTCTCACCATGTTAAGGATGCTGATTGGTTTCTTTGTCTTCTTCTTCTTGTTGTTGATGAGCACCTTCAGTTCTTCTTGCCCCTTGGCTAAACCTAGGAACATCTCTTGGAACTGAGCATTCTGATCCTGGAGATCATTAACTGTATATTCAAGAGCCATTTTTGCAGAAATAAACAGCAAGAAGATGAGAAACATGTCTTAGAAACCTGTTATGCTATGATATGTATGGCATGTAGATGCATATGCCATGTTTTAAAGGACTTCTTGGGAATTATATTTGTTAATCATAAGGGAACAAAAACAAAGAATCTTATTAGTAAATTCAAATTATCACTTCCTCTTAGGATTTCAATGAAAGCGAAAAGGGTTACAAGGAAACAAATTGTGAACTCCTAAGACCTAAGACTTAAGTCTCCCATGGACGCTTCCTCTTTGTGTTGACATATGCATTAAGGCTCTTCTCTTCGTGAAGTCATTTTGTCAGCTCCAATACATTCTTCTCACTAGCATAGAACTGAGTCTCAAAGGTGTCCTTTTCTTCTTTCAAGTGAATCCAAAACTTCTGTAGCTCTTCAAGGTTAGTAGGCATATCTGGATGAAAAGTGGTATGAGGAACATCTCCTTCTATAACAGGCTCCATAATTATTGGTAGGATAGTATGATATGGCATTATAAGATTTTGAGCACGAGATCTCACCCATCTGAGGTAGGGCTCCAAAGGGATGGAGTTTTTGTATCCCAAAGTCTTGGTATCAATCTTATTCACCATACGCCAAGCACGTATAAACTTTTGACGGTAATCTTGAGGATCATTCTCGTAATCAAATATAATACCATGGATAAGCATATCATGAGGGTCGTCTCTTCGAGCATAACCGAATTGATGTAGAGCAAGAGAAGGGTTATAAGTAATACCTCCCCTTATGCCAAGGAGTGGCACATTAGGGAATTCCCCACAACGGTCAATAATAATGATATGCTTCAGAGATTGGGAACACTAATAGATATCTGAATGAGAGAGTGACATCATCCTTCGAGATCACCTCAAACCTTATTTATTCTTCATCACTGATCGGAGAAGGTGCGAAATAAACCACTTGGATAGTAAAGCTATGCAGCATATGAGAGTCCCTCGCTTTCTCATAGTACGAGTGTGAAGAGAGTGCAAAATATCTCAAAGAAAATAAGGCACATGATTATGAGTAAGAAATATTTTGATGGCGTTCACATCTATGAGTTGGTCTGGATTAGGGATTAGTACCAAACCATAGATCAATAGAGCCAAGATCTCCTCAGAAGCCTGAAAACTCAAAGCATCTAGAAACAAATGAGTCTTCTTTATCATAAATTTAGCAAGAAGACCTTTAACTCCACTTCTTGTTTCCCAATTAGACACAATGTCTGACCGTTTTAGATGTAAGGCTGCTTCAATAACTTCAGCTTTTGGAACTTTCTCTAAACCGGTGAAGGGTGTCTGATCAGAAATAGGTACTCCAAGTAGCTTAGAAAACTCTTCCATTGTGGGTACCAACTGATAATCTAGGAAAGTAAAATAGTGATGCTTAGGATCAAAGAATTGGAACAGAACACTCATCATGTCTTCTTCAAAACCTGAGGTGACCAAAGTGAGTAGATAACCACGTCTCTTGCTGAATTGAGAGTTTTCGGGAACCTTTGAGACTAACTCCTTAATCTTGGAAGGTACCCTTACAAAGTTGAACCGGAAAGTATTTCTGCGAGAGAAGGCCATAACCTGCAACAAGGAACAAATATAAATCACTAGGTCCTTGAAATGGTTAGTGAAAATGTTATATTATGATAACATGATGTTATAATGTTATGTTTATGTTAAATAAGTAGAAAACACAAACAAGTCGTACAAGAGCCTTAGGTTTAAATGCTTGCATGAAGTCCATAGGTAAATACCCTTCCCCATTGAAGTTAAGTTGGCTCAACCTACCCTAAAATAGTAACCGGGTTCTAAGAATCTTATATCACAGATCTTTCTCGCATGCTTTATTTTAGCACAGCAACCGGCTTGCCACCAAAATATCCCGAAAGTTGAATCTCAATGAGCGTAGCCTCGAGTTTCAACCAACTTTGGACTGCACCAAATCCGGCTATCTCACTATTTTCTAATGGCCAAGATGGGTTAATTAAGTTTCTAAAAGTAAGTTAGTTTTAACGACACCACGCGGAAGCCTAATGTTATCCTTGACTAACTCAAGGAACATCGGTACAAACCAAAGTGTCACACTAACTATAGTTATCATGTTAATCATATTGGTCTACATCGTACATACTTTATGATCTATTGCTACTTACCTAAGAAATCCCTAGATCCGGGTGTAGGATCTTACAAGCAATAATACCCAAACAATCCCTTAATTTTAAAGCAAACAATTCAAACAATTAAAGCAAGTAAAAGTGATCTAAACTCTAAGGTAACCCCACTTTTTTAAGTAGTTCCCCAGTAGAGTCGTCAGTTCTATAATATGGTGGGAGAACTAACTTTTTTGTTTTATCACAAATGTTGCGGTTAGCATGAGTCGCCACCAAATTTTCTTTTATCCAATATTTAGGAAAGGAGAAAATAACAGGAAAGACCCTTGATAGATTTTGAGTTCAGGGGGTAATTTATGAAAAGGGAAGATGTTAGAATCCTTTTCATTTGTAGTTATCTACGGGATCTTAATTGCTTAGCTAACTTTTGAACAACTTGCTTTGTGTGTGTGTGTGATTTGTTTGAAAATATTTTGAAATAACAATGTAAGGCTAACTTTATAATAATTCTTGTATCAGTCCTCAAGAATGTATACAAAGTATTTATGAAAATATTTGTTTTGAAAATAATGTGTAAAAATGTATTTGTTTATGAAAAAGGTTGTGAGCAAGCATTAAGAGTTCTTACCCACTAAGATCTTTCTTGTTATTTTCCATCTTCTTTGGAGATAGTAATTTCCATACCATTAGTTGGTAGGTAGCCCTATCGATTGGATGTGAAGGGATAGGCGTAGGGTCATCGTATGTTCATCGAAGGCAACGTGTAAGGATACTTTAGAAATTGTATCGAAGGGACCATCATCATATTATTCGTAGGGTCATCGAAGGGACTAGATCATTTTGTAGAAAACTCAAAGGGCCATCGAGGGGTTATCATCTTTACTAAAAAGGGACCATGATAATATTGTTAAATCGAGGGTCTTTTGCTAAAGTATCCCCACTTTCGAGGGACCTGACCAATATTCGTAAGGCAACAAGAGAGTTTACCCTAAAGGTGCAAGTATGAAGACTGTGTTAATTCAGTTTTTTAATCTTGGGAATTTTAGTCTTGCCATACAAACCCTAATTACTAACAGTTAGATATTTACAGAAGATTAAAATGCGGAATGTAAAGTGCAGAAAATTAAACCTAAACTATTGCATCCTGTGAGCAGTTACATAAATAGAAAAAATGCAAGAAAATAAATCTACGCTATTACAATTGAGAGTGTGATCCTATACAATTTTATAGGAAAATAAGAAGAATGTTAGAAAAATGTTAAATGTTTTTTGTGTTTTTATAGAAAATAATTTAATGTTAATGAATAGTAATTAAAACCTAATTATTTCTTATTAAATTTAATATTGAGAAAAAGAAAATTAATTAATAAATTAATAAATAAAAATATGTGAAAAAATTAATTACTACTTAGAAAACCCTAATTCTAATTTGTTATAGTTTTGAAAAAAGTTTAAGGTCAATGTTTAATTTGAAAGGAATTAATTAAAAAAATAGAATGAAAATAGGTTTAGTAAAATAAGAAAACAAAATGCATTGGGTAGGAGTTGAACTCGTGCCCTTTAGGTCACAGGTCTGCCTTCCTACCAATGCCCATGCACTGCGTTTGTGTTTGAGAATAGGAATGAATCAACATATGATGAACCTGCTTTGTATCCTGGAAAATAAAAGAAAATTTACACAAGGGCAGGCTCGAACCCATGCCCTCACACATAATGACCATCACTCTCACCACTGGGATACTTGTTGTTGCGCGTTAGTACAATCATTATCATTCAATATAATATAAATTGAAAAATAAAAATCAAATTCAATTAAAACAATCACGCGCGTAGTGGTGGGGCCAGGTTTTTATTTGAATCAACCAATCACATTGCTCCTCTCCACCATGCAATCCCTACCGGAGTCAACTAAAACACAGTGACGCCAGAGTCAAACTTCGATCGTCTTCTCTGGAGGCCTCGAAACTCAACCTGTGAAAAAAGCAAGAATCAAAGACCAAGAGGGACCGTGTCCCCCTAATTTGGACCTCCTGGATCCATTGGTGATCTTATTTTGTCCTGAAAACAATTGTAACATGAGATTCGATAAAAATATTTCAAACTGCCCTAACAATGGCAAATCTCTATTCCTGCTCCAAAACTTGCAAACAATGCATCAAAATAATTCCACACATCAATATGAACATGAATTTGTGCATCAAATTCATTTAAACTGCATGAATTAAAAGTTTGAAATTCAAGAATGTTACCAAACCGGTGATGTTGAGGTATGTTGTTCTAGCGTGCTTCAAGCTTCAGGAATGTTTGGAATGAGTTCTTGTAGTTTCCAGGAAGCCTGCTTGATGCTTGGAATGGATTTAAAACGGCTGCACACGAAGGTTTGATTTTGCCCTAGTTCTTGAAAAAACTCGAGATTTTTAGGGTTCTTCTTGAGACAACCTTGCATGGTTTTTGATGTCTAAATGTGTTGAGTATATATAGAGGAGAAGATTAGGTCAAGTGGTGGGCTTGGACATATCATGAAATCATATCTTTGATTTTGTTTAAAAATAAGTTCAAATCTTCCAAAACTAATGAAAACTTGTTTCAAACATAGGCCAAACGGTTTCTTCAATTTCAAGGTAGATTTTTGGGTCTCCAACATGATTAAAACAAAAGCCACACGCCTTGGTCCAACATCTTGACAATTTATTTTAAAAATATTTGAATAAAATTAAAATAAAAAAATCAAGGCTATGCATGGATGGACTTAGAGGTCCTCTAACATGTTATAAATTTCAAAAGTTAGGCCCATTATCCCAAAAGTTCAAGTTTGCTCAATTTAGGTTTCATGCATTTTCTCAAAATTTCTCAATTTTCACCAATCATAACTCTATTAATTTTTGTCATATGAAGATGATCTTTAACTTTTTGGAAACCTCAAGATGTCTCCTACAACTTTCATGCTAGTAATATTTTCATTTGAAGTCTTTAACTTGATGTAAATTGCTTTGACAAAATATCTTTTTGTTGACTTTTAAAATGACCTGTAATGTTTTGGCCTATATCTCTCAAATGAAGCATTTTTGGCCTTGAGCTTAAGGAGGCAAAGTTGTAGAGAATTGAATTTCCTTCAAAATAGGCTTTGGTTAAGGAATTTCTGATGAAGTATGTGAAAGTTATGCTTGGTCAAAGTTCAGTTGACTTCTCTTTAAGAAAACCCTAATTTAATAACTTTTGACTTTTGATGAATCTTGAGTTTTCTTGATGAATCATGATCAACCTTTGATCAAATGATGAATTTCAATTCAAAATGTTGATGTTGACCAAATATCTTGAAGTTTAACTGAAGATTGGTCAAAGTTGACTTTTTGTTCAATATAGTCAATTTTCAATCATCTGGCTAATTGATTGAGCAAATTTGTGTTGTAAGGCTTGAAATTTGGTATGAGGATACCTTGATATATAAGAGAAACCATGAAGTCAATTTGATGCATTATAAACTCAACTTCCCTTGAGAAAAACAAAACCCTAGTTGTAGGTCAGTTTCTTAGGAGGAGAGTTTGTCTGGTCAACCCTTGAGTAGTCTTGAGCATTTGAGAACCCTAGGAGACCTATTGAAATAATTTGTCTTGAATATGGGAGTGAAAATTTTGGGGTACTGTAGCGGTAGAAATGTTTAAAACTAAGCCATGGGATTGACTAGACTTGTACAAATCAAAATAGAAATTTCCACCGCGCTTTATTGTTTCTAAAAAACGGGAAAAGAGCGAGTAACCCAAAAAAGGGGGGAAAGATTCAAGGTAAGGTGAATTGATGGAAAAATTGGATTGAAAAAGGCTTGAAAGCAGATTTCGAAGTACCCGAATTTTGAGTTATGGAACAAGTTTAGCAGGGTGATTATGGTTATCCAAGCTTGAGGAAATGAATGAGGGATGACCCTTTATTTATAGGGAATCAAATGGAATGTCCAAGCGTGTGAAATGATGAATTTGGAGGGAAATCGTGTGAAGTTTCAAACAAGAAAAGTGTGACTTCTAATTTGATCAAAACTCATCCAAAACGCGCGTTTGTTGTGCTAATCAATTCTGGAACTTCACTAAACATGTTTAGAGGAAAAAACGCGTGGAAAACTTGTGATTAGAAGCCAAAACAAAGATTTCAAATTCTGACTTATGGAGAAACTTCAGTTCCAAGTTACCAAGTTCAATCCAATGGAATTCTCAGCTCAAGGGGTCTTAAGGCATGATTCTTGATGCTTTAGAAAGATGAGGTTACAAGCTTTGCAATGGAAAAAGAATGGAATAAAATGGATGCTTGAGCTGAAAGTTGCATTGAGTCAAAGTTGGGGAAAAAAGGTTGACTTTCCATAGAAATATTTCAAGTTTTTCTTCAAAAGTGACCTATAATGTTTTGCATCCAAACATGGCCTTCCTCTTAGAATTTGCTCTTGACTAAAAAATATGGCATGAAATATACCTCTTGAATGACATTTTGAAACTTGAACCATTCAAAATCTCGAAAAATTGAGAGAGTTATGAATTGTTGAAGGTGGCAAAAAAATCATGAAATGACCTATAATCTTTTGTATCCTTAGGACATCTTCCATCGATTTTATCACTTTTAACATAAAAGAAGGTATACAGTTAACATACTCAAGATCATTATGGAAAAAGAGTGCGCTTAAGGTGATAGAAATTGACCAAGTTATGATCATTTGAAGTCACACATAGGAAAATGGGGGTTCATCTGGAGGACTTGTAATCTTTCTTCATCATCAAGTTTCTTCCACATGAAAACTCCTTGGAACTATTGAAGTGATTTGTTGATAACCCTTTGAAGAGAAGGATGTCTTTGGAATCACTCCAAAATACCAAAAGATGAGCAAAATATGCTTCTTTGAAGTTCAAAACCCTAGCTCCTAGATCAAGAAAAATGCCTTGAGGAACTTTGACAATTCTGAACAAACTTCTTGTACCAACACAAATGCTTTGTAAATATAAGTTGTTTAGGATTATAATGAGAACTTGTAGCAACCACAACCACTTCCATATCTTGAGAATTGGGAGAAATATGCATTTGTGACCAATGGGAACAAATCCTTGTCAAAGCATGACAACTTCTCCAATCAATCCCTTGTACTTTTGAACCAAATTTGATAATCTTGAAATATGGTGAGCCAAAATAACCTTGACATGCCGTTTCCTCCAAAAAAATCCAATGGTGAAGTTTGAAATTCTAAAGATTTATTGGCTAGGGCATGGAAATAAACTCATGAACCCATGGAGCAACTTGTTGAATCTCATTGCCTTTACCTACATGAGTAATAAGCAAGATAAACCAAAATTTAATTTTATTAATTAAAAGAATAAATCAAGAAAAAAAATATTAATGATCACAAAAGAACACAAGTCAAGGTGCTTGTTGATTCCTCAAAGAGAAAATCTAAATATAGGGAGGGGAACCAAGAATCCTAATGTGATCTTGTTGTGATGGAATTAACATGGTATGATGAGGGAATCTTATGGGCAAAAATTGGGTTACAACAGGTACAACAAAATCCCATATTTTATAATAAAATCTTACATATACCACAATGGTTGCAACTTTAAACCATGGTGAAATGATATTTTTTATGCGCTTTAATTTTTGTTGTAGCTAGGTATCGAACCCATGCCACTATAATTATTACAATGGTTGTTTATGTCAAACATTGGTATAGACATTTTACCACAATGGTTATTGGAATGTGATTATAAGTGTCGCATATGCAACCAAACTCTTTACAACAACGAATGGACCCGCGTGATTATATGTGTTTTCCAACCGGTTTTAAATGGGTTTTCTGTAGTAGTAAGTGTTGATTATTCCGAGTCCAACTGGATCTTTTTTCATGTATTGTGATGCTTTTAAGATGAATTTGGGTAGTGTGTTGATGCAGAATGGACAAGTTGTGGCTTATGCTTCGAGACAACTTAGATTTTATGAAAAGAATTATCATACGCATGACTTAGAGTTCATTGCCATCGTGTTCATGCTTAAAATTTAGATACATTATCTGTTTGGATCTAGATTTGAAGTGTTTAGTGATCATAAGAGTTTGAAATACATGTTCAATCAAAATTAATTGAATATGAGACAAAAGAGGTGACTTGAGTAGTTGAAGGATTATGATTTTAGTTTGAATTACCATCCTGGTAAAGCCAATATCATAGTTGATGCCTTGAGTCGAAATAGATTACATATGTTGACCTTGATGGAAAAAGAGTTAAATTTGATTGAAGAATTCAAAGATTTGATTTTGGTTTGTGAAGTTATGCCACATAGTATAAAACTGGGTATGTTGAAGCTTATGAGTGGTGTTCTGGAGGAGATTAGATAAGGTCAAGGTACTGATTTGAAATTGGTTGATCGTTTAGCATTAATCAATCAAGGTCAAGGTGGTGATTTCAAGATTGATGACAATGGTGTTATAAAATTTCGTGACAGAATATGTGTTCCTGGTGTGCCTGCACTTACGAAGAATATTCTTGAGGAAGGACACCAAAGTAGTCTGAATATTCATCCCGATGCTACTAAAATGTATCAAGACTTGAGTAAGATCTTTTGGTGGTCTGGAATGAAAAAAGAGGGTTGTTGCACTACTATAAAATGCACATACAACAATGCACAAGTCACCATGGTTCTTCCAAACACAATGGTGACATCTCTAAACCCAGGTGCTAACATTTTTTTTAAATATTTTTTAATTAAAAATTATTAGGATATAATAATGGTTGGTGACTTCACCATGGTGATACAATCAAGCTTTCATGGGTTCGAAACTCAACACCCTCAAATATTTTATTCCTTTAACGTTAAGGCGCGCCTTTTCCTTTTTATTTATTTTTACATAAAAAATAAAAGGGATATCACTATGGTTGTTTTTCTCAACCGTTGTGATATATTTTATTTTTTATTTAAAATAATATATCATCACACTTCGTCTTATCAAGCATAATTAAAAGTGATACTTTTTATATATAAACAAAAGTATTTGTCGCCCAGTTCATAACATTCGTTTTCTTTATATAAAACCCTAACATATCATCAACTTATGCGCATAAGTTTTCTATGTGACCACTACCCCTAAGCAGAAAACTCTTAAAAGAAACTTAAAGGATACCTGACCGGAGCAACGTCTAACATAAACTTTGGTGATAGAGAAGATGGTATGTTCTCCTTCTATCTCTTTCGATCTCTCTTTAATCTTCACTTGCTCTCTTTATTCTTCTCTTATTCTGGATGTTATTGATGCTTAGAAGTTAGGATTATGGTTTCAGGGTTTGATTTCAACTTCAGCAGCATAACAGTAGGAAAATGGTAGATCCATTACAATGAGTCAGTAGGTTTCTTTATAGATTTTTTTGTTTGTGTGGAAAGTTGAAGTGTGTAGAATCTATTAGAAAATAGAGGGAAAACTTTAGGGTTTTGGTGAAATTATTTGATGAATTAGTGGAAAACATTTTGTGTATATTTTCCCTTTGATTAAATGGTATGTGTGGTGTGTATCGCAATGAAAAGAGTTGTTATCTATTTTGATTAATTTTTTTTTTTGAGTTTGTTTTAAAATCTGTTTTGCCATGTATGTATGTGGGTGTGTAACAATGTGATGTTATGGTTGTTGGTTGTATTATGATGATGCTCATGGTTGAAGTTTGTTATTTTTTCCTTGCAGATTATGGTGTTGGATGGTTAAGGGGATGATACATGGTGATGATGGTGATACCAAGTTATGATATGGTTTGTGTTGCGATGGAAAAAATACAAGAAGTATGAAGTTATTGTGGAAACTTCATCCAACTTGTATTTATTTTTCATAGCATCACAAACTAGATGAACTTCATAATTTGTTAAGTTCCACGATTCTTTTCAATAAAAAGGTGCGTTATGGAAACAATTTACTATATCTTGTGATATTGTATGCTGCCAGTGTTTTGTTGCTAAAATGTATGTTTTTTTAAATTATTTTTTGCATGTATTTGTTCTGTTGTTGTATGTTTTTATGAACAAATATTCTCAAAACAAGAACGAAATATTGCTAAGTCACAAGAAAGAGACTTCTTGTGACTTAGCAATGTTTTATTCTTTAAATTCTTATACAGGTTAACAATAGATGAAATTTAGTTTATTATATGCTATGTAGAGTGTTTGTTTCACTAACCTTTTAATGAAAATCCATTCATTTAAATTGACATAGAAACTTATAATCTGAAAATTAAGATGTATTTAAAAGCCAACCTATACCAATCGATGTTTTCCGGATTGTATGAGTCTCATTGTTCATTTCATGCTCTTTAACATATAGAATATAGTTCATTGACCTGATTCCTTCATTACATTTATATCTTCTATTCTAGTTTAAATTTAATAACATCAATTTATTCGTCTAGTCTACCTCATCTTTTTTCTTATCATTGTGATTGTTATGATTATGATTATTACGATGATAAGTCATCATAACAATCATGATGATAAGCGATGATGATGAGGTAGACTTGGCCAGCAAATTGAAGTTATTCAAATTAAACTAGAATCAAAGAAAGCAATGCAATGAATAAATCATACCATTGAACCACATTTTATGTGTTAAAGAGCAGGAAATGAATGATAAGAGACATGCAATTCAGAAAATAATGGCTGGTTTAAGTTGCTTTTATAGAATATTTTAATTTTTAGATTATATACTTCTTCATCAATTTGAATGGTTATATTTATTTAATGAGGTGTATGGAAAAACAAGCAATCTATGTATTATATAATAAACTATGGGTACTTTCCATAACGGTTATCTATAGTAACCTGTAACCGTCATGAATTGTAATTTATGTTCCAAAATATTGATGTTGAGAATCGAACCTGGGACCTTTAGGTCTATCACAATGATTTAGTTAACTAACCGTTGTTATATCGTGTGTGCTTTCTAGAATACTACAACAGTCCCAGGATTGTGATTGTAGGTAACACATTTACAATAATACTCTACATAATAACACTTGGACCTTCCTGATTATATATCTTTTCCAACCATTGTTAAATGCCTTTTTTTGTAATAGTGTTGAATTTTTGCATGCGTATTTGACTTTCCCGAAGTCAAAAATTGAGCATCAGAAGTCATCAGGTTTGATGTAGTAGTTGTCTATTCTTGAGTGGAAATGGGATAACATTTCAATTGACTTTGTGTCTGGATTTCCAAGTACAGTGAAGTTCCGTGATACTATTTGGGTTATTGTAGACAAGTTGACTAAATTGGCTCATTTAATCCCGATTTGACTTAATCATCCATTAGAGAAGTTAACAAAGTTGTATATTGAGAAGATTGTCAATTTTCATGGGATTCCTTCCAGTATTATATCTGACAGAGATCTGAGGTTTACATCAAGATTATGGAAGAGTTTGCAGAAGGTTTAGGTACGAAGTTGCGTTTGATTTCTGCTTATCATCCGCAGATGAATGGTCAGACAGATAGGACTATCCAATCCTTAGAAGACTTGTTAAGAGCTTGTATGCTAGAATAAGAAGGTGTTTGGGATAACTTTCTACCGTTGATTTATTTTACCTACAACAACAATTTCTATTCGAACATTGAAATGGTATTGTTTGGGGAGTTGTATGGTAAGAGGTGTACGACACATTTATGTTGGTATAAGTCAGGAGATAGTGTTGTGATTGGACCTGAGATTGTTCAACAGACAAAAGAGAAGATCAACGTGATTCAGGAGAAGATGAAAGCTTCACAGAGTCACCAAAAGAGTTATCATGATAAACGAATTAAATCACTTGAGTTCTAGAATGGAAACCATGTGTTTCTGAGGGTTACTTTGGTAATTGATGTTGGTCGAGCTTTGAAGTCTCGAAAGCTCACTCCGTGTTTCATCATTTTGTACCTGATTATGCAAAAGATATGAAAGGTAACCTATCAGATTGCTTTACCATTGTTGCTTGCTAATATTTATGATGTGTTTCATGTGTCTCAATCAAGGAGATACATTCAGGAATCGTCTTATGTGATCAAAGTGGATGATGTAATGTGAGGAATTACATGATTATTGAGGCATCACCCATGCCGATAAAGGGTCAGTAAGTTAAGCAATTGTGTGGTAAAGATATTATCTTAGTGAAGGTTGCTTGGGGAGGACTAGATGGTGGAAACATAACTTGGGAGCTTGAGAGCCAAATGAGGGATTCGTATTCGAATCTATTTACTTAAAGTAATTTTTTAGGGCGAAAATCTTTAAGTGGGAGAGAGTTATAACACCCCAATTTCAGTAAACTATTTTACTTTGATTTAATTATAATTTGATGTATTTATTTAATTATTATGTGTGGATGATTAAATAAATATGGGTGAGAGGAAGGGTGTTTGAACTTCTGGTACCGTGTGGAAAGTAATTAGAGAAAGATATAATATATTATATTCTTTTATTAATTAAAATAATGATTTTATTTTATTATTTAAATAAAATAAAAATAAAATAGAAGTGTAGAGAGATTGAGGGTAAAATGGGGATTAGAGAAAAATTAAGGGTATAGTATGAATAGCTAAATAGGGTACTAGGTTTTTAGTGTAAAAAGAGAATTAGAATGAGGGAGTTAGGGAACACGTAGAATTTTGGGAGAAAAGGGAAAAATGTGGCTATGACAAGAGTGGGAGGAATATAAAGTTGAAGGAAAATTGCGATCCAAAATGCAGTGGAAATTAAAATTTTCCTTTAGTGATCCTTACGAATGGGCATGGTCAGTGATAAAAACTATTACCTCTTGCGGCGATTCAGAACTTTGATGCTGTGATCACGAGCACTAATGAAGAAAAACGCCTCTACTCAGTCCTCACGAACAAATCGCTTCCAGTCACAGTTCTAGTTGCTTACGAACGAAAACTTTGAGTGAGAGAGTAAGAGAAAGATATGGCTAGGATTTCAAGACCAAATTTTCATCAAGTGAAAATGCTTCAACGCAAGGGTTCTACTTATAGAACCACTTGTGTGGGCTGTAAGCTAAAATCCCTATTAAGGTTGCAAGCTAAAATCCCAATTAAGCTTACAGGAATCATACCTTATAATGTACCGTATATCCTTTAAGCGCGCGGTACCTTACCATATTTTGTATTTCACTTAAGTGTATCATACCTTACGGTGTTCTACAATTCTCTTAAGTGCACCGTACCTTATGGTGTTCCTTATTTACTCTATCTCTCATCAACCCGTCCTTATGTGTGTGACCCTATAGGTCTTCGTAACATTGGCAATTATATTAAATCACACATATCATAATAAACAGTGAGTGGTATCTAGCAACACATCACTGCTACCCAAGTCATGAAAATGTCATGTGATCTGACAAAATCTTTCTGTGATAATATTTGTGTGTATAATTATCCTTTTTCCCTTATGTCTATATTGAACACAAGGCATAAAATGTGTCATCCTTGTCCAGTTCAATATTGGGCCCTTAGACATTTATCCTATTATACAGAATGGGAAAATTCCATTTAGGTCACTCATGTCCCTCAACATGCTTTGTGAAGTACCCATCAACTGTCTTTATGGTCATCCAGTTACATATAACGTTTGGTGAGCAATAAATTACTTAACTCTATATTTAAGGTCCATAGTGTTTTCAGGTCGAAGGGTGGTATACACCATTATCACCTTGAGAATAACTTATGACACCTTTCATAACATTCTATATAGTATTCTCATAGCATATCAATCCGATATAAATATTACTCCTAATATTCATACCTATGTCAATACTTGATAACTCCTTATCCATGATCCATTAGATGTGATCATCAGTCTATCTACATAATAATCATAATGCTTTAATGTTATCCTACTTTGCAATAAAGCTCGACTACAAATACTTTAAGAATAATGTCCTTATGATTAATGGGATATCATGATTAAGTCACACTTAACATTTCATTAAACATATTGTTGTACCCCAAAATTTGCTCTCTCATTCATCAAGTAATCTCTCAAAAGATCTTCTTTGATTTAAGACTACACTAGGATTGATCAGCTCAAGATACCTCCTCAAGCACTGATGATTGAAAATTATGGTTTGAGATTGCACAAGGATAATTGAACTTTTAATGCCTAATATGAATTTCATGGATCATTTTGGACACTCAAGATTTCTCATGTCAAGTATCAAGTCTTGGATCACATTTTTGCCCAGTCAATTATTCAATTGACCTAAAATCAGCTGTATTGGGGAAAAAGTCAATTGTGGCCAATTTACAGTCAAACTTCATAATTTTTGATCCATATCAACATCATGAACTCATATATGTTATTTGATCAAGTTTGGATCACAATTCCTCAAGAAATTTGATCAGATCATCAAAAGGGCAAAATGGTCAAAATTAGGGTTTTTGACTAAGAAAGGGCAATTTCTGATTATTGACCTAGAAAATGATTGATTGGTTTAAATTAAATTCTTAAGGACTAAAATGAATAATTTTTACCTAATGACATGGCTCAAAACATTCCTCAAGTCCAATTGGTTGACAGATGAATTTTCAGTGAACTGATAAAAAATCAACTATACACTAAAAAGTCAAACTTTGACTTTTTGGTCAAAATCAAGTGTCAAAGATTACAATTCATCAAAACATGTCAAAATATGAAAAAATTTCATCAAGAAATCAAAAAGTCAAGATTTCATTTTGAAAAGTCAAAATTTCTAAACTTAGAAATTTTTCTAAGTGTTGGAAATTTCATATTTTTCACAACTTTGAGCAACTTTTTCACCATAATTCAAGATGATTCAAAGGAAACTTTCAACATGAAAGTTGTAGATATCAATGATATATAAAACATTTTAGAACACAACTTCTTGTAGAAATTCATGGATTTCAAGTTATGATTTTGTGAATACATGTTCATGAAACTTGGAAACTTCGTGAAATTTTGCCCTAGTTTATGTAGGATTTTTACCTAGCTTCATGGAATGTTTTCACATAGTTCCAAGGGGAATTTCCAAAAGTGATCAACATAGAGGTTGTAGAGTATGTTACAAGATTTCCAAAATGTCCAAGAACTCATTGAGATCATGCTTGAGCAAAGAGAATCGAAGACAAGAAGTTGGACATTCATTCTTGAATTATAGGTCATTTCCATGATGAACAAGAATTCAAATCCAAGCCTAGGCTACATAATATTTTCTTTGCAGGCATCAAAATTGTTTGGCACTCCATAATTAAATGTTTACACAGCTTTTAGAAGCTTCATTTCAAGCATTCAATGCATTTCCCATGCTCAATACCATTTTAGGAAGAAAGGCAACATTGCCATTTTTGAAAGGTGCCTTTTATGCACAAAGTCAATTCTTGAGCATTGCACTTGTTTTCTTCTGATCACACACAATCTAAAAGCCATAACAAACTTGTCTAAAGACTCTAACAACTCAGACCATACTTGTACTATGTTTTAAAACTATGTTTTTCACTTTTCTTCAAAATCAAGTAACATAGCCATAACTCTATATCTCACACTTCTGACCACCTCAAGTGTTAGGACTTTTTCATATAACTATACAAGTTCATTGCAAGCTAACACATGATTTCAAGCCTCCTAAAGCTCTCCCAAACACCCTTGCTGCACAGAACTGCTCAACTTGACAGTTTTGAGCCAAAACTCTCCGTCTCCATTTCCACTCGTGCGTTTTGATTCTTGATCATCCAGACACATTACATATATCATACACAAGTGATCCAAGCCCCTATTTCAAGACTGTAACTTCTCTATCACTATCCACCATTTCCAAAACCGAAGCTTGCAACTTGACTTGAGTTGGGAGTCTCAGCCATCCTCAAAGCAAAGTAGGAGTTGGAATACATTCAAAGAGGTCCAGGCAAGCTACAGAAATCATCAGGCCATCTCAAAGGTTTCTCAAGCTCCATACACGACTCCAGCTGTAAGAGGTAAATTTTCAAACTTCTATCTCTTTAAACAAGCATCATTTGATTCTGACTTGTGAAGATAAGATGTAGATATTATTGCCCTGAAACTGTACATGTCCTTAGATTTCATTTATATTGATTAAGATTAAAGAATTTTAGGTTTGAATCTCTGAAAAAAGTTAGGTCAGAATTTGGTACAATTAGAAATTCTCATTCATCTTTGATTTATAGCTTATGATATTTATATGGTTGGATTCGTATGGAAAAATGGAGCAACTTTCATGTTTGCATCTTTCATTTTTGTTGAGAAATGGTAAAGTTACAAGATCCATGGCTGGAGGTTGAAGATGAAGTTGTATTCATGGCTTATCTTGTGTTATATATTTATTGTTGTGCCAATGTTAACGGATCTACAACCATCCTAGTGGCAAAGGTAGCGCGCGTGTATGCATAAGGCCAAGGGTTCAACACCCAGCGCTACCTTTTAGTCTTATTTTTCAATTTCCGATCTCTTTTTTGTCACAAACACACACGCCCGGGCCTCAATACAGTGGGCCTTAGTCTTTTGCTAGCTTCTAACCCTCTGCCTTGCTTCAGCACCCCCTGGCCCATTATTTCTTTATTTCATTTTATTTTTATTTTAGTTTATTTTACTTTCATTTTATTATTTTTATTACTAATATTTTTTTTTATTATTAATAGAAAAATCCAAAAAATAATTTTTATTTTATTATTTTTACACTCATATTTTATTTTTCTTTATAATAACTAAAAAGAACAAAAAACAATTTTCTTAACAAATTAATTTCTTTTTTAATTAATATTTAGATAATTAGGTTTAATTATTATATTACATTATTTTCTTGTAAATTAAAATTAATTTAGAATTTAGGTTTATTTTAATTAAATAATTTTTATATTATTCTTAAAACCTTTTCTTAAAAAAACCCTAAAAAATCTTTTTTAGTTAATTTCTTTTCTTAATTAGTTTAAGTTAATTTTATTTTATGTTCACTAATCATTTTCTTAATTAGATCAAGATTAAAACCCTTCATAAATCAAATAAAAATAATTTCTTTTTCCATTTTGCATTCTTGCATTTTATCTTCAATTTGGTACAATATTCAATATGGTTATAATAATTAATTATATTTAATTTTCTTGCAATTCCCCCATTTGTAAATTTGTACACCCCATCCCCTATTGATGTAATTGCTTAGTATTTTTATTTTCCGCAATTTATTGCTTTATATATAAATGCTAGTAAATTAGGGTTTGTATGAAAAGATTAAAATGAACAAGTTAGCAAACCCTAATTCAAGATAAACAAGCATGTAAATCAACACACTATTCACACATACACCCTTAGGGTAAATCCACTTTTTTGCCTTACCAAAATGGCCATGTTATGCATGTGGGATATCTTAGCAAAAAAAAAGCAATAAAAAAATACAAGATCATAGTCCCTCGATGATGCTATCAAATGTTGCCTTTCAAAATGATCTTAGTCCCTCAAAGAAAATTTCTAAGATATTTCACAACATTGCTATCATAGCTATATGATGACCCATGCCCATCCCTTTACATCCAAAGATAGGGTTTCTTACCAAATCAATAGTAAGATAAAAATAGCAAAGGAAAGGAAGAAATGAACATAGACTTTTGAGTAGGTAGATTGTTCCTAGTTTCTTGTTCAATTTCAAATCAAACACTCTTGCTTATCTTCAAAATAAACACCAACATTTTAAAAAAACACTTTCAAAACACTTCCCAAACTTGAAACATTTTTAAAATATCAACACTTTGTATACGTTCTTACGAACAAAAACTATTACAAAGTTTGCCTAAACGATGGAACCTTTTCAAAATACTTTCAAAAAACCACACAAAGCACATTTTCAAACAAAAGCAAATGATCTAAAAAGAAACTAAGAGCCCATAGATAACTATGGATGAAAAGGGTGTTAATACCTTCCCTTTTCATAATCTACCCCCCGAACTCAAGAAATAAGCTCAAAGGTCTTTCCTGTTCTTTTCAGCCTTTCCTTTTGGATAAAAGAAAAGTCAATGGCGATTCTTGCTAACCATAATATTTACGATAAAGCATAAAACACCCAAGTCAGTTCTCCCACCGTATCACACATATGAACTAGTTTAGGGACTTTATTATTTTTGAAAAGCAAACATAATAAAGAAATTCCTTTTATTATTAATAAATAATTCAATTCAAGTGCCAAAAGTATTGGCCTTTAGGGCTTACACCAACAATCTCTCACTAGCGCTAGAGCCAATCAGGCATACCCATCATGCCCATCATGCTTCTACTGCGCAAGAGGATTTGTTAGTGGGCCAACAACATTGTCAAGTGTAGGTACTATGCATATCTTCACATCTCCCCGATCAATTATCTCTCGAATGAGGTGATGACGCCTAAGTATGTGTTTGGATCATTGGTGAGTTCTAGGTTCCTTAGCTTGTGCGATAACACCATTATTATCATAATAGAGATTAATGGGATCCATAATTCTAGGGACTAAGCCAAGTTCACTAATGAACTTCTTGATCCAAACAACTTCCTTTGTTGCATTTGAGGCAACAATATACTCGGCCTCGGTTGTAGAATCAACAAGTGTATCTTGCTTTAAACTTTTCCAGCTCACAGCACCACCATTTAAGCATAACACAAAACCAAATTGTGATCTAAAGTCATCCTTATCTGTCTGGAAGCTAGCATCTGTGCATCCAATTACAGCAAGCTCTTCCAGACATCCATATATGAAAAATCAGTCCTTAGTTATTCTCAAGTACTTAAGGACATTCTTGACACCTACCCACTGAGCATCATCGGGATCGGATTGGTACCTACTCGTTGCACTTAAAGCATACAAGACATCTGGTCGAGTACATAACATCGCATACATGATAAATCCTATTGCAGATGCATATGGATTCTTATTCATACGATCCATTTCTTCCTTAGTTAAAAGGGATTGTGTTTTTGATAGACACATTCCATGTTGCATAGGTATGAATCCTTTATTGGAATTATGCATATTAAAGCATCTCAACACTTTGTCTATGTATGTACTCTAACTTAGGCCAAGAAGTGTTTATGATCTATCTCTATAGATCCTGATTCCTGATATATAGGTTGCTTCACCTAGGTCCTTCATATAAAAACATTTCCCCAACCAAGTCTTTACTTATTGCAAGGTAGGGACATCGTCTCCAATGAGTAATATGTCATCTACATATAATATCAGGAAGAAGATCATGCTCTCACTAACCTTCTTGTAGACACAAGGCTCATCTTCATTCTTGATGAATCCTTATTATTTTACTGTTTCATCAAAACATAGATTCTAGCTTTTGGAAGCTTGCTTCAATCCATAGATTGATCACCGTAACTTGCATATATTTTGGGCTTCTTCTGATATGTCAAATCCATCAGGTTGTGTCATGTACACCTTGTCAAGAAGATTCCCATTAAGGAAAGCAGTCTTAACATCCATCTGCCATATTTCATAATCATGATATGCAGCGATAGCAAGTAAAATTCGAACAGATTTAAGCATTGCGACTGGTGAAAAAGTTTCATCATAGTCAACCCCATGAATTTTTTATAGCCTTTTGCAACCAGCCTTGCCTTATAGGTATGTACCTTACCATCCATGTCAGTCTTTTTTTTGAAGACCCACTTGCATCCTATAGGGTTAACTCCTACATGAGGCTCTACCAAGGTCCAAACCTAGGTTGTGTACATGGAATCCATTTTAGATTTCATGGCTTCTAGCCACTTCTCAGACTCAAGACCAGTTACGGCCTTTTGGTAGGTCACAAGCTCGTCTTATTCCATGAGTGATATATCACCTTAATCACTTATGAGATATTCATATCTATCATGTTGATGTCGTATCCTGCTTGACCTACGCTTATTTTTTTCTACTTGAGTAGGTTGTTCTTCCCCAACTTCTTGTGCTTCTTGCTACAATTCCTCCATAATGAAGGTGTGAAGAAAACGCAAGAAATAGGGAGTTTGAATTGGGTTTTCCTTTCTTAACAAACTTTTGTTTCTTAATATTATTGTGTTGAGTGATGCTTTTGAATGTGTTATAGAAGCATAAACAATTAAGCATAAGAAGAAGTAAGGAACACATGATATATCCTGGTTCACTTGAGAAACCCTCAAGCTAGTCCAGTCCACCCTACCAAGGTGATTTCGCCTTGAACTCAAGGACTTAATCCACTATAATCAAACTGATTACAAATTATAAAAATAAGTCTAGTCAACTTTCCTGACAACCCCAACAAGTCAAGCTGGTCCTTATTTCAAATTTTGCAAAGACTGTAACCTATGCCTTCTTGAGAATCCTGACTCAACTGAGTATCTCAAGGAATACTACAATGATACGTCCGGTGATCTCCATGAGATATAATGATCAAGGACCCCTTAAGAAATCTTACCAACTTGGTCTTTCTTAACAGGATTTCATCTACGATGACTGCAGCCAAAGTCTTCTTGAGAATCCTGACTCAATCGAGTCTCTCAAGGAACCATCAACATTCAGTTGACAATGTTTGTGTTTACATGATTGCTTCTTTCTAAGCATATTACACAAATGATTAAGTCCTAATTGTTTGACACAGTTATGAGTAACAACTCTTGTGTACAAATAATTTACATGAAAAACTAATGATATAACACAATATGAGCAACAAATATTGTGGTTACATGATTCTACAATGATGAATATAATATAAGTTTAAGTGCAACATCTTGTAGTCTTCTTGTCTTCATTTTCTTCAAGTAGCTTCTTCATGGACAACAACCTAAAGCACTTGAATCACTGAAGTCTTCTTCTTCATAAGCTTTTGGAAGTTTTGTTGATCTTGATGTAGTAAAGAGAATAACTTCTTCATCTTGATTCATCTTAGAACATTCTGGACAACAACCTTTGTTCTATTTAATTCAATGATCACTTTAGAACACAACATACCTATTGTGGATTTCTAACTAGAGCTTCCATGATCATCTCCATTATCTTCTGCGGCTTAGAGAGCTTCTTGAAATATATGAAATTAAGCACATTGTGAATCAATGATATCAATGTTATATTATAATCATAAACAACATGATTTAAGAATCATTTTGACGACATTTGTTCTTATTGTTGTTATAATGGTTGACAGTTTTGGTTGTGTTCCAGTAATGACAACTTTCATTTGAACATTGAACACCAACAACATTTTAAGCATATGATCCTTTTTCTTATAGATCCAAGCAAAATAAAGTCACTGGCAATTGAAAAAGAGTCGTTACACAATGATGAAAATAGTACTTCCACTTATTTTTCTTTTCTACAATTCAAGCTAGTGGAGAGGTAGTGGGATAAGTCTTTTTCATACTATGTACTTATCATTGCTAACAGTAACATTTATCTTCGAAACTTCAGAGGATTCAGATGGTTGATGATTGAAGCATGAGTAGAGTCATGACATTTGAATCTTCATATAATCAAGTCTTCAGTCGTCAGAACTTGTTCACTCAGAACCTTGTCTTATAAACTTTAACACTTGGTCTTGAGATCCTTTTCTAGAACCTTGGGTCTTTAGAAATTCAAGTCTTCAGAGTCTTCAGAACTGCGTCTTCATAGTCTTTAACACTTGGTCTATCAGAATTTTCATCACTTGGTCTTGATAACCCTTTGTCTTCAGAAACATTATTCTTTAGAATCTGGACTTAAGTAGAAACTTCTATTTTCAGATCTTCTGACTTGTTTCTTTATAACATTTTATCTTCAGAAACATAAGTATTTAGCATCTAGACTTAAGTAGAAGCTTCAATATTCAGATCTTTTGACTGGTTTCTTCAAACTTCTTATCAGAGCCCACCCTCCAGAGTCTTCTGGAGTGTCTTGCTACTATTCATCAGAACTTGTGTAGCGTAGAAGCAAAATTAATTATCTTCTAATGTCTTGGCCACGCCATCCAATAGAAGCAGGACCTGTATGTTAAATACTCAAAAAAGTGAAAATGAAAAGGTAAGGAATACTTATCCTTTTTATGAAACTCCCCCTAAGTTAATGACTAGATTAAGATCGAATATCCTAACTCTGAACCATTTGAGTAAAAACTCCCCTGGTTCCAATAGATCATATATTGAGATCGTGGGAGTCTTGACTCTAGATGCCAATGAAAATGAAATCAATTGAAATCTTGAAATATTAATGTCACTAAGACAACTTTCAGATTCTCAATTCTTGGAGTCTGATTCCAAATTTCAATTCTTGGAGTCTAATTCTAGATTTCAATTCTTGGAGCCAAGTCTGAAGCCAACAGGTTTAACATAAGCCTTGCATAATTCTTTCAGATCTTTGTCTTTAATCAGAGTTCTCGTTTCCTGAAAAAGATGACAATTCTAACAGAAACAGAACTTCAACTGGGTTAGGATGTAAGCATCTCTTTTTGGAGAACATTTTCCAAAACTTGATTATTGAAATAAAAATTACGTTCATTTAATTAATCCCCCCTTTTGTCATAATCAAAAAGGTACTTATGTGTGAAAAACATAAAAATCAGAAGAAGATAACAAGTAAGAAAAGAAGTGATAAGCCAAAAGAAGACTTCATTAATTTCAAAAAGATTACAACAGAAGGAGAAACAACATAATGAAGACAAATAAGGAAAAATAGATAAAATTTAAACACATCCAACTCTTATCAAATAGAGCATTGCCTCTAATGAACGGGTTTCTTCGAACAGTTTCAATTACACCAGCTAACTCAAATAGTTCAAACAATACATGTCCATAAGGAATGAATGATTTTTGGGAGTTTATAGATGCAAAGATTGATAACTTCAGATGATTCAATATTATTGTCAATAGATGAATTGGAGTACTCTTGTGAAGGAAATAAAGAAGACACATATCCTTAGGAAAAACAGTATCAAGATTTTCCCCTCTAAGATGGAGGTTTTTCAATAAGAACTGAAACCATATTTTTGCAAGCGGTTTCAAATGTTCTGAATTAGTGGGCTCATATCTTAGGGAGAATTAGGAACTCTTGGAAATACATCAACATTCATGCATGATTTGGGTAATGGTGGACTCTGGATGACTACATCAATGGAGGAGCGAGTGATGGTAATCAGAATACCAAAAATATGAGAATGATTGAAGTTTCCATCTGGACCGACAAAAACATGAAGCTAGAATATCTTCACGAGGTTAGGATAAATAGGACCTCTAAGCATTATTGCATACCCTTACCATCCTTAATTTTCAATAAAATCATTGATGAAACCATCATCAGACACATAGTTGGGTCTTTTCTCTTTGATTACTCCGAGAAGATTTTCATTTCCTTGAAAGGTTCTAACAGCCATGGTATGCAGAAAAGCTTGAAGAGATGAAACAGTTAAAGATGATACAAAGATAAGGACTTGATGAAGGACTATAAATGAGAGGAGATATAAAGAGTCAGTCAAATCGTTCAAGAAATGTGATGATTGAAGCACTCAAAGGAATTAATATCGAGAGAGAGAATCAAATGGCGTCACAAACTACTAAAAGTAGGGAATGAAAAGAGAAGTGGATCAAAAGTTAAGATAGAAGAACACGAGAGCACTTAATTAGATCCCGACATGGAAGATCTTAGTAGTCATATCAGACAAAACATAGGAATACGACACGAAACAATTGTTCCCAAGACACAAAAGATAGGAGTGGTTAATAAATGTAATGATGATTAATAAATTCCAAGAAAAATAACTTCTCGTGCATTGCCTAGGTAGAGTGTGATAGACACTAAGTCTATTTAGGTGATGTATTTGATATTCTCAGTATCTGGAAAAACAACAAATATTTCCATCTGATCAGAGACATTTCTGACTAAGACATCTTCTGATGACTGAGGTAAAAGAAATTAGAAGGCCTTTGATTGATTCAAAATCTTATCACTTCATACTAAGACTAAAACACGTTTGGTTCTAATGACATCTTACTCTTTACAAAGATCCATTTTCATATTCTTTAGAGTAAACAGAAATATATCTTCAGTTAAGGGTTTTGTAAAAATATCAGCCCACTGATGGTCTGTGTTGTACCCCAAAATTTTCCCTCCCATTTTCTTCAAGACATTCTTCTAAAGATTCTTAAATACTCAAGGATTCTCAAGAGTTGATCAGACAAACTCACCTCCTAAGAAATGGGTCCACAACTAGGGTTTCATCTTGTACAAGGAAGAATGGGTTGCAAGGCTCTAAAATGACTTTAATGGTTCATCATAGTTCCTCAGTAATGCTTATGTCAAGTTTCAAGTCTTGCCTCACATGTTTGCCCAATCAATTGCTCAGATGACTGAAAATCAACTGTATTAGACAAAAAGTCAACTATGGTTAACATACAGTCAAACTTCAATATTTTTTGGTCAAGATCAACATTTTGAGGTTATACTTATCATTTGATAAAGGGTTGATCATGATTCCTCAAGGAAATCCCTCAAATCATCAAAGGTCAAAATTGTCAAATTAGGGTTTTGATTGAGGATGACTGATCATTGACTTTTGGCCTAGTGCATAACCTAATGGAATGAAGCATGATCTTAAGGGATCAAATACAATATCTTGACCTAATTACATGGCTCAAGAAATTCTCAAATATGCAAGTGGTTGATAGTTGAAAAATTGAATCAATTGATAAAAAGTCAACAGTCACACAAAAGTCAAACTTTGTCTTTTTGGTCAAAATGGGAATTTAAAAATCAAGAATCATCAAGAAATTCAAAACTATCAAACTTGATCATCAAGAATCAAATAAGTCAACGGAAGTCAAAATTGAAGATTTTTAATCACTTAGAAAAAATTCAAGTGTTTTGTACCTAAAAAACCCTAAATTCACAAGCAAGTTTCCTCAAGATACAAGTTGATTCAAGGAGAACTTTAAACATGAAAGTTGTAGGGATTGATGAATTCTACAAATTTGATAATGTGGGGTGATCCTTAAAAAGTGCTTAATTTAAGATATATAAACCCGTGAAGTTTTGATGTTTTTTATCCAACCCTTAGAAATTTTTTCAAACAAGTTTTGATCAGTATTTTATCCTAACTTCATGGCCATTTTCCACAAAGTTCCCAATTTCTTCAACAAAAATGGTCAACATGAAAGTTGAAGATCTTGATTCAAGATCTCCAAAATGTCAAGGAGCATAAAAATATGATGCTTGAGCTAGGAGATTCGAAGACATGAAGTTGGGAATCCATTCTTGAAATATAAGTCATTATTATGATGAAATCATAACAGAATCTTCATGACATGCCTTGTAATCCCACTTTGCAGGCCTCTAAACTTGTAAATTTATCTCTAATCAGAAGATTACACAAGCTTTTGAGCTATGGTCCATTTGATTCAAGCATTATCCAATCCAATTTTCCATTTTTGGCACAAAGTTAACATCGCCATTTTGATAAAGCATGATTTATGCCATTGTCAACTCTCCTTGAGCCTCTCACTTGTTTCTTCTGCACACACTCAACTTAAAATATCAAATAAGCTTTCTTAAAGTATCCAACAACTCTATGTGACAAGGTACAATGCCTTGGAACCATGATTTTTCAAAGTTACTTTAAAAATAAGCAACCAAACCATAACATGCTATCTTGAAAACCTGGTTACTTCAGCTTCTCAAACCTTTTGCCTATAAATATAGGGTCCATTTGCAAGCCAAGACACGAATTAACAGCTCCAAAAACACCCTCAATTTCTCTCAACTCAGAATTGGCCAAAAACCTACATTTTAAAGCTTTTGAAACCTTAACTTCGAAACTCATCACTCTTGCAACTTTTGTCCAAACAAATCATCCAAACACTTCATATACATCATGTATAAGTGATCTAAGGACCAGTTTCACCACTGTAACATCATCTTCATCATCCACCATTTTCACTTTTCATACTTGCAAGTTGACATGGTCAGAGGTATCCAGAGATTCTCAGCACCAAGTGAGTATCCCAACAGCTTCCTCATGGTCCAAGCAAGCTCACTAAATCATCATTTCATCTCTAGAGGTTGTGTATAGGGTATTGAAATTTTGCATAAAGAGGTAAGTTTTCCAAACTTTGAAATCTCTGTACAAGCATCATTTGCATCTACTTTCTAAAGATAAAATGTAGATATCATGTCTATAAAGTTAACCATGTCCTTAAATCTCATTTTAATTGATTGTGTGATGAGAATTTTGGAACTGAGTTTTCTGAAGTTTTAGGGTTTCAGTTTAGTACCAAACAAAATTCGTCCTAACCATTGATTTATAGCTTTTAGGATTTATATGGTTGGATTCGTGATCAAAAATCAAGCAAGTTTGATTTTGGAAATTTTAAATTTGGTTGAGAAATGGAGATTTTCAAAATCAACAATGGTGTTGTTGTTGCTATTGTCTGCGCGTCAGGAAGAAGAAGGTGTGCTAGAAAATTCAAAATTTCAAAGATGAGTTTATAATATATTTATTAGATGTTGTTTCGTAACTGGATGAAACAACCACCCCAATGGCAAGCATGTGTATGTGTAAGGCGCTAGTGTGCTAGGGCAGGGGTTCGATCCCTGCCTCTGACATTTTATTTTTCAATATTTTGTTTGTTGATCAGGTGCAAGCAACTCCAGCGTGCAATGATGCACTCCCATATTAACACCATTAGATCTCATCAAGCCAGATCTGGATGCCTCAAACATGTGTTTCAATCATGAACCACCAAATACTGGCCACACTAAATCACACAGGCGCCTGGGCTTAAGGTGTTTGGGCCTAGTAGATATATAATTTCATACCCCCCCTTTATTGCTTACAACACAGGCCCATTTGTTTGTTTTTCTTTTTTTATCTATTTAATTCTTTTCTTTTTAATTTCATTTTTATTTAATCAACAAAAATCATAAAAATCATGAAAAAAATTAGATTTAGGTTTTTATTTAATTAATTTATTTTTTTATAATTATAATTAATTTAATTTAAACACCTTGTTTTATTTTAAATAATTGATTTGTAAATTAATTAGAATTAGGGTTTATACTATAAAATATTTTCTAAATAAAACACAAAATTATTTTTTAAATACTTAGAATTCTTTAGGTTTTAATTAATTTATTTAATTTTCATAAATAGAATTAATTAAATTACATTTTGTTTTATTTTAAATTATTAAATTGTAAATTAATTAGAATTAGGTCTAATTTTTATTTCACATTTTCTAATATTGTAATTGCTCAAAGTCTGTAATATATTTAATTAGGACTCCTCTACTTTTCATCCCCATTCATAAATCTATATCCCCGTTCCCGAAGTGTTGTAATAGCGTAGGATATTTAATTTCTGCAATTTACTGTTTTCCTTATTAATGTTAGTAATTAGGGTTTGTATGGCAAAACCTAAAACAAAACATTAGAAAACCTAATCTCAAGACAAATACTTGAAATCAAAACACTATTCACACACGGACCTCTAGGGTAACCTCACTTGTTGCCTCAAATTTAAACATGGTACGCTTTAGTAAAGACCCTCGGTTAAAAGATCATAGTCCCTCGATGACCCTTCGATGTTTCCTTCGGTAAACGATCTTAGTCCCTTACGGCAATTGCTAAAGCGTCTTACAAGTTGCCTTCTATGATTGTACGATGACCCACGTCTATCCCTAACATCCAATAATAGGTCTTCCTACTAACTAATGGTAGGATAACACTATCTAAAGGAGGAGGAAAAGAACAAATAATTTTTGAGTAGGTAGAAAGCTCGTAATCGCTTGCTCACAAACTAAAACAATCTCCACACCTCACACTTTCAAAAGAACTACTTTTAAAACGCTTTATAAACACTCTTGAGGACTGATACAATGGTTATTATAAAGTAAACTGCCTTACATTGACATTTCCAAAACATATTTTCACAAAACAAACACTCTCTTTCAATAAATATTTTATAAATAAACATTTTGTATACATTCTCAACGAAACGAGAATCATTACAAAATTGTCGCACTTAGGCATTTTCAAAATAATTGCAAACATACACAAACACAAAGAATTTTCAAAGTGATCAAGCAATTAAGAGCCCGTAGATAACTACGATGAAAAGGGTACTAACACCTTCCCTTTTCATAACCTACCCCCTTACTCAGAAAATTCTCAAAAGGTCATTTCTGTTCTTTTCACCCTTTCCTTGAGTGGATAAAATAAAAGTTGGTGGCGACTCTTGCTATTCGCAACATTTGCGATAAAATGCAAACCCAAAAGTTAGTTCTCCCACCGTATTACATAATTGGAGACTCTATTGGGGACATTACTAAAAGTGGGGTTTACCTTAGAGATAGTTCACATTTAAATGCTTTCATTATTTGACTTGCCTGCTTTACTTTTAAAAGGGTTGTTTGGGTTTATTTTTCTATAAAGCTCCTATACCCGGATCTGGGGGCATTTTAGGTAAGTAGCAATAGATTATGAAAATTGTACGGCATAGACCGATATGGTTGAAACTATGGCTACATTAGTGAGACACATTGGTTTTTACTGGTGTCCCTAGAGTCAGTCAAGGAGAATGTTGGGCTGTCGCTTGGTGTCATAAGCACTAACTGACCTTAGAACCTTAGTTGACACAACTTAGTCATTAGAAAGTAGTGAGATGGACGGCTTTGGTGCAGACTGGAGTTGGTTGATACTCGATGCTATACTCATTGAGATTGGAATTTCGGGATACTTCGATCGCAATTCAGATGCTTGTGCTGAAACAATGCCTGAGAGAAAGATCAGTGATATTGAGATTCCTAGAACCCGGTTACTTCTTTTAGGACAGGTTGAGCCAACTAAAACTTCAAGAGGGTACTTACCTATAAACTCCATGCAAGCTTAAACCTAAGGCCTTGTGTGTTTTGTTTGTGTATGTTTAATTGTTTGAACATGACATCATAACATCATGACATTATACCATGCCATTTTCACTAACCATTTCAAGGACCTAGGGATTTATCTTTGTTCTGTTTTGTAGATTATGGCCTCCGCTTGCAGAAATACTAACCATATCAGTTTTGTGAGGATACCTTCTCAACTTAAGGAGTTAGTATCAAGAGTTCCTGAAAGCTCCCAATTCACCAAGAGACACGGTCTACTACTTAGTTTGGTTACCTTGGGTTTTGAAGAAGACATGATGAGTGCTCCCAATATTATGAAATTGAAAGATTCAACGAACTGGCGCACTACTATGAAATTGATACTGATGGAGTAGAAGAAAAAACTTGGTTTCATGAAGTGAAAAGATACCTTGAAGCTCAAGAATACCCTGAAGGGGAATCGATCAATGACAATAAATTCCTACGGAAGTTCTCGGCTAAGTTCTTCTTGAGCAATGGAATTTTATACAAGCGTAATCAAGATTCAACTCTACTTCGTTGTATGGACAAAAAGGAAGCATAGAAAATTATGGAAGACATGCACGAAGGGATCTTTGGTACTCACTCCAGTAGGCATACTATGGCCAAAAAGATTATGAGAGTAGGTTACTATTGGTCGACTATGGAAACCGACTGTCACCACCACTCGAGAACTTGTCATAAGTGCCAGATCTATGCTGACAAAGTTTATGTGCCTCGAGTTTCTCTGAATGTTTTGACTTCTCCTTGGACATTCATAATGTTGGGCATTTATATGATTGGAGAAATCAAGCCTACTGCTTATAACGGACATCAATTCACTCTCATCGCTATTGAATACTTCACAAAATAGGTTGAAGCGGCCTCGTTCGCATTTGTTACCAAAAATATGGTCGCCCAGTTCATAAAACATAATATCATCTGTAGGTATGGCATCCCCGAGAGAATCATCACAGACAATGGTACCAATCTGAACAACACTATGATCATTGAAATATGCATGCAGTTCAAGATCAAGCACCACAACTATTCTCCGTATCGACCAAAGATGAATGGTGCAGTGGAAGCCGCCAACAAAAATATTAAGAAGATCATACAGAAGATGGTTGTGACTTACAAAGACTGGCACAAGATGTTACCATTTTCTCTTCATGGAATCGCCCTTCAATGCGAACATCAACTAGGGCAACCCCATTCTCTCTGGTATATGGTATGGAAGTTGTCCTACCTGTCGAAATTTAGATTCCTTCTCTGAGGATTATGAAAGATGAAGACTTAGACGAAGACGAGTGGATTCAGTGCAGGCTAGACCAATTGAATCTCATTGACGAAAAGAGGCTTGCGGTTGTCTGTCACGGTCAGATGTATCAGAAACATATGTTCAAGGCATTTAATAAGAAAATCAAGCATCATGTAT
Source organism: Vicia faba (assembly GCA_948472305.1). Taxonomy (NCBI): domain Eukaryota; kingdom Viridiplantae; phylum Streptophyta; class Magnoliopsida; order Fabales; family Fabaceae; genus Vicia; species Vicia faba. The sequence continues at coordinate 341,758,937 of OX451736.1, forward strand.
ATCAGGGTGGTGAATTGGTAATAAAGCGCATTATTCTACCATAAGGTGATCCCAGGGTCAAATGGACTCCCACCTACGAAGGGACATTTGTTGTCAAGAAAGTATTTTCTGGTGGTGCTATGATACTAACCACCATGAACGGTGAATATTTCCCATAACCTGTGAATGCGGACATAGTCAAAAGATACTACGCATGAAAACGACCAACTAGGTTGACTGGCCTAGGAAAAAATAAGGGCATCCCAGCGAACCAAAAGGGTTCAGGAAAAAATTAGGGATATATATAAAAGATTGTACACTTGGCAAGTCGAAAACCTGAAAAGGCGGCTTGGGCAAGAAAGGGTATCCTGGTGGACTGAAAACCCGAAATGGTAGTCCAGGAAAAAGTTAGGGATTAAAAGCGTATCACTATGTCCCATTGGATCACTTACTACCAAAGTCAAAAGTTTAAATGGTACAAATCAGTTCAATCAACTTCTTCCAACAGCAAGGGATGAGATGTTCAAGGACATAGGGGCAATAGAAGAGTTGGAACCCAACGAGATCATTTCCACACAGCTATATGTTTTGTTATCGCTTTGTACTCTTTTATTTCATGGCAATTTCCTCTTACTAGATTTATGTATCTTTGTACAAAATCGCCTGTTTATGGGAAAACTGTCAATACAAATACATCCTAAAATTCAAACATTTTGTTTTCCTGTTTTGTTTGCCAAAATGTCCAATGACTAAAACTGAATGAACATATGCATAGGAACATGATTAACTGTTAACAAATATATACATAAGAAAAAGAATAAGCATTTACTCAAGACTCTAGGAGTTGGGATGACATTCAAGCTGTCCATAAATCCCCACAGATCCATGAGATTATCCCCATAAAGTAATCTTCACAAATTTACCTCCAATGAAGATACATTCCACGCAATTTCCCCATCAAATCACTCTGGTGGATAAAATAATATGATCTCTTTCCAGACAGTATCATCAACCTACAGAGTCCCAATCAGTATAGTTCATGGAAGCTCTCTTCCCCGACTGAGTTTATTCCTCCAAAACTGTAAAACTCCCTGCAAATTTCTTCTCTCCAGCAAAGCTTGTTTTCTCAGTAGAGTATTTCTCCATCAACAGAGTTTATTTCCCCAAAAGGGTTTATTTCCCCAAAAAATTACACTCTCTCCAACTTGAGTATATTCCTTAGATTTCTACGAATCACTGACGAAATTCCTCTCCAGTGAAGTCACCACTATCCCCAGAGAGTTTGCTACGAAACTTAGAACCTGACCAGATATCGGTCAACTTTATCCTCTCCAGACGAGTCAGAAGGTTATCCATCTCTTTTATCCTCAGTCAAGATATATAATAATTAAACTCTCCAGACGAGTCAGAAGGTTATCCATCTCTTTTATCCTGAATCAGGGTATATGAGAATTAAACTCCCCAGTAGAGCAATGAACGACTGATGTTCCTGAACTCTTCTCCCTAAACAGAAGTCAACATTCCCTAGTGGAGTTCCCTCAAACTGTAAGAAGGAATCCCCAGCGGAAGAATTCTAGACAAGGTTGAAGATTACGTATGTTCTTCATCCCCAACACCAGTCAGGGATTCATTCCCCCGGCAAGATGGCATACAGAACTGTTGATACATGTCCAACAACATTTCACGTTCATACATCATTTACAAACATAGAATACTAATATAGCACAATCTCATTTATTTTGAGAACATCATTACACAATGCATTTCATACATCATGACATTGCATACAACTAACTCTTTACCTTTTCAGGAAAGACCAATCAACAGACAAACATCATCAATTACTTATATGACCCGACGGTCTTCTCCAAGGCTACATATAACAAAGGGATATTTAAGCAATTCCCTCATAGGGTCATTCTTGAATAAGACTTCTTCTAGCTCAGATTAAATTTAGCAAAGATTTATTCTGATACTTCTTCCAGTAGCAATTTTCTAGCTCAGATTAAATCAACCATAGATTTATTCTGATACTTCTTCCAGTTAAAGACGAACACAAACATCTTCTGGCTCAGATTAAATCGACCAAAGATTTATTCTGATACTTCTTCCAGTAGACCTTTTCTGGCTCAGATTAACTTGACCATAGATTAATTCTGATACATCTCCTAGTTAAAGACGGACGTGGGCTTCTTCTGGCTCAGATTAAATCGACCAAAGATTTATTCTGATACTTCTTCCAGTAGACATTTTCTGGCTCAGATTAAATTAACCATAGTTTTATTCTGATACTTCTCCCAGTTAAAGAAGGAAACAGACATCTTCTTGCTCAGATTAAATGAACCAAAGATTTATTATGATACTTCTTTCAGTAGACACTTTCTGGCTCAGATTAAATCAATCATAGATTTATTCTGATACTTCTCCTAGTTAAAGGCAGTTAAAGACATCCTCTGGCTCAGATTAAATTAAGCATAGATTTATTCTAATACTTCCTCTTGTCAAAGTCAAGCGTAGACGTAGTCTAAGTTCTATCAACAATTACTTCGGATGTCATCTATAAGCCCATCTCTGACAATTCTCCATTTCTTCCAGTAGACATTTTCTGGCTCAGATTAAATCAACCATAGATTTATACTGATACTTCTCCTAGTTAAAGGCAGTCGAAGACATCCTCTGGCTCAGATTAAATCAAGCGTAGATTTATTCTGATACTTCCTCTTGTCAAAGTCAAGCGTAGACGTAGTCTAAGTTCTATCAAAAATTAATTTGGATGTCATCTGTAAGCCCATCTCTGACAATTCTCTATAACTTCTCAAAATTTAATCTTTAAGCCCATTCCCAGTATTACATCAACAAACAACATTACTTCGGGCACATGCGAGTGCAAATTTCTGGGCACTTAAGTGTTCAATCATCTTCTACCTTCAAGTCACGAATGGCAAACAATCCAATATAACGTTTTAGGTTTAAGAAGATTGAATAGGGCCAGTTGTTGTACCCCAAAATTTGTCCTCCCATTTTCTTCAAGACATTCTTCTAAAGATTCTCAAATACTCAAGGATTCTCAAGAATTGAACAGACAAACTCACCTCCTAAGCAATGGGTCCACAACTGGGTTTTCATATTGTAAAAAGGAATAATGGGTTGCAAGTCTATTAAGTGACTTTCATGATTCATCATAGTTCCTCAGTAATGCTTATGTCAAGTTTCAAGTCTTGCCTCACATGTTTGCCCAGTGAATTGCTCAGATGACTAAAAATCAACTGTATTGGACAAAAAGTCAACTATGGATAACATACAGTCAAACTTCAAGGTTTTTTGGTCAACATCAACGTTTTGATGTTATATTCATCATTTGATCAAGGGTTGATCATGATTCCTCGAGGAAAATCCTCAAATCACCAAAGGTAAAAAATTGTCAAATTAGGGGTTTAACTGAGGATGAATGATCATTGACTTTTGGCCTAGTGCATGACCTAATGTCTTGAAGCATGATATTAAGGGCTCAAATATAAAATCTTGACCTAATTACATAGATCAAGACATTCCCAATGATACAAGTGGTTGATAGTTGAAGAATTGAATCAATTGATGAAAAGTCAACAGTCACACAAAAGTCAAACTTTGACTTTTTGGTCAAAATGGGAATTCAAAAATCAAGAATCATCAAGATATTCAAAACTATCAAACTTGATCATCAAGAATAAAAAAATTCAACAAAATTCAAAATTGAAGATTTTTAAACACTTAGAAAAAATTCAAGTGTTTTGTACCTAAAAAACTCTAACTTCACAAGTAAGTTTCCTCAAGATACAAGCTGATTCAAGGAATACTTTCAACATGAAAGTTGTAGGGATTGCTGAATTCTACAACTTCGATACTGTGGGGTGATCCTCAAAAAGTGCTTAATTTAAGAGATATAAGCCCATGGAGTTATGATTTTTTTATCCAACACTTAGAAATTTTTTCAAACAAGTTTTGATCAGTTTTTTATCCTTACTTCATGGCCATTTTTCACCAAGTTCCCAATTGCTTCAACAAAAATGGTCAACATGAAAGTAGAAGATCTTGATTCAATCTTTCCAAAATTTCCAAGAGCATAAAAAGATCATGCTTGAGCTAGGAGATTTGAAGACGTGAAGTTGGGCATCCATTCTTGAAATATAAGTCATTCTTGTGATGAACTCATAACATAATCTTCATGCCATGCCTTATAATCCCACTTTGCAGCCCTCTAATCTTGTAAATCTATCTCTAATCAGAAGATTATACAAGCTTTTGAGCTATGGTCCATTTGATTCAAGCATTATGCAAACCAATTTTCCATTTTTGGCACAATGCTAACATTACCATTTTGATAAAGCATGCTTTATGCAATTGTCAAATCTCCTTGAGTATCTCACTTGTTTCCTCTGCACACACTCAACTTAAAAGATCAAATTACCTTGCTTAAAGTATCCAACAACTCTATGATACAAGGTACAATGCCTTGGAGCCATGATTTTTCAAAGTTACTTCAAAACTAAGCAACCAAACCATAACATGCTATCTTAAAAACCTGGTTACTTCAGCTCCTCAAACCTTTTTCCTATTAATATATGGTCCATTTTCAAGCCAAGACACGAATTAACAGCTCCAAAAACACCCTAAATTTCTCTCAACTCAGAATTGGCCAAAAACCTCCATTTTAAAGCTTTTGAAACCTTAACTTCGAAACTCATCACTCTTGAAAAATTTGTCCAAACAAATCATCCAAACACTTCATATACATCACATATAAGTTATCTATGGACATGTTTCACCACTGTAACATCATCTTCATCATCCACCATTTTCACTTTTCATACTTGCAAGTTAACTTGGTCAGAGGTATCCAGAGGTTCTCAGCACCAAGTGAGTATCCAAACAGCTTCCCCAGGGTCCAATCAAGCTCACCAAATCATCATTTCATCTCTGGAGGTCGTGTAGAGGGCATTGAAATTTTGCATCAAGAGGTATGTTTTCCAAACTTTGAAATCATTGTACAAGCATCATTTGCATCTACTTTCTAAAGATAAAATGTAGATATCATGTCTATGAAGCTAACCATCTCCTTGAATATCATTTTAATTGATTGTGTGATGAGAATTTTGGAACTGAGTTTTATGAAGTTTTAGGGTTTCAGTTTAGTACCAAACAAAATTTGTCCTAACCATTGATTTATAACTTTTAAGATTTATATGGTTGGATTCGTGATAAAAAATCAAGCAAGTTTGGTTTTGGAAATTTTCAATTTGGTTGAGAAATGGAGATTTTCAAAATCAATAATGGTGTTGTTGTTGCTACTGTCTGCGCGCGGGGAAGAAGGTGTGCTGGAAAATTCAAAATTTCAAAATTTCAAAGATGAGTTTATAATATATTTATTGGGTTTTGTTTCATAACCGGATGAAACAACCACCTCAGTGGCAAGTGCCTGTGTGTAAGGCTTTAGTGTTCCAGTGTAGGGGTTCGATCCCTGCCTCTAGAATTTTATTTTTCAACATTTTCTTTGTTGATCAGGTGCAAGCAACTTCAACACGCAATGATGCACTCCCTCATCAACACCATTAGATCTCATCAAGCCAGATCTGGATGCCTCAAACACGTGTTTTCACCATGAACCATCAAAGACTGGCCACACTAAATCACACATGTGCCTGGGCTTAAGGTGTTTTGGCCTAGCGGGTTTCTGATTTCATACCCCCCTTTTTGCTTACAACACATGCCCATTTGTTTTTTTCTTCTTTTGTTATTTATTTAATTCTTTTCTTTTTAATTTCATTTTTTATTTAATCAACAAAAATCATAAAATCATGAAAAATTTAGATTTATATTTTTATTTAATTAATTTAATTTTTGATAATTAAAATTATTTTAATTTAATCACCTTGTTTTATTTTAAATAATTGATTTGTAAATTAATTAGAATTAGGGTTTATACTATAAAATATTTTCTAAATAAAACACAAAAATATTTTCTAAATACTTAGAATTCCTTAGGTTTTAATTAATTAATTTAATTTTCATAAATAAAATTAATTAAATTACACTTTGTTTTAATTTAAATAATTAAATTGTAAGTTAAGTAGATTTAGGTCTAATTTTTATTTCACATTTTTTTCTAAACAAAAAAACAATAAAATATTTTCTTAAATGCTTAGAAATATTTGTTTTCTTAAACATTTTCTCCTTTTCACCACCTTCTCGCATTTTACTTTCGCATTAATATTTTCCAATATTGTAATTGCTCAAAGTCTGTAATATCTTTAATTAGGACTCCTCTACTTTTCATCCCCATTCATAAATTTGTACCCCCATTTCTGAAGCGTTGTAATAGCGTAGGACATTTAATTTCCGCAATTTACTGATTTCCTTATTACTGTTAGTAATTAGGGCTTGTATGGAAAGACCTAAAACAAAACATTAGAAAACCTAATCTCAAGACAAATACTTGAAATCAAAACACTATTCACACACGCACCTCTAGGATAACCTCCCTTGTTGCCTCATATTTAAATAGTCATGTCCCTCGAACATGGGACGCTTTAGCAAAGACCCTCGGTTAAAAAATCATAGTCCCTCGATGACCCTTCGATGTTGCCTTCGATAAACGATCTCAGTCCCTTACGATAATTGCTAAAGCGTCTTATAAGTTTCCTTCTATGATTGTATGATGACCCACGCCTGTCCCTAACATCCAATGATAGGTCTTCCTACTAACTAATGGTAGGATAGCACTATCTAAAGGAGAAGGAAAAGAAAAAAGACTTTTTGAGTAGGTAGATCACTCGTAATCGCTTGCTCATAAACTAAAATAATCTCCACACCTTACACTTTCAAAACAACTACTTTCAAAACGCTTTATAAACACTCTTGAGGACTGATACAAGGGTTATTATAAAGCAAACTTCCTTACATTGGCATTTTCAAAACATATTTTCACAAAACAAACACTCTCATTCAATAAATATTTTCAAAATAAACATTTTGTATAAATTCTCAACGATACGAGAATCATTACAAAATTTTCGCACTTAGGCATTTTCAAAATATTTGCAAACATACGCAAACACAAAGTATTTTCAAAGTGATCAATAAGACCTCGTAGATAACTATGGATGAAAAAGGTACTAACACCTTCCATTTTCATAACCTACCCCCATTACTCAGAAAATTCTCAAAAGGTCTTTCCTGTTCTTTTCACCCTTTCGTTGATTGGATAAAAGAAAAGTCGGTGGTGACTCTTGTTATCCACAACATTTGCGATAAAACACAAACCCAAAAGTCCATTCTCCCACCATATTACAGTTTGTATCTATGAATTTTAAAGATATGATCCCTTTCTGAACATAGTCTCTAATAAAATGATGTTTGATTTCTATGTGTTTAGCCCTAAAGTGTAAGATAGGATTCTTACTCAACCAAATAACAACAATATTGTCACAGAAGATAGGAATGTTACTCTCATAAATCTAATAATCTTCCAGTTGATTCTTCATCTTGAGCATTTGAGTGCTGTATAGTGCTACTGAGATATACTCTGCTTCTGTAGTTGAGAGAGCGAGTGTTGATTTCCTCTTTCTTGACCATGAGATCATATTCTTGACTTAAAACTGATAATTTCCAAAAGTACTCTTCCTCTCTAGTCTATCTCCAGCGTAGTCTGCATCACAAAAACCAGAAAGAGTGTACTCTGATATTTTCTCATACATCAAGCCAAGGTTAGTGGTTCCTTTCAGATACCTTAGAATTCTCTTAACATCAGTTAAATGAGATTCCCTAGGATCATATTGGAATCTAGCACAAAGAAGAACACTGAATAAAATATCAGGTCTAGATGCAGTCAGATACAAAAGAGAGCCTATCATACCATGATACAACTTTTGACAAACCTTTCCACTTACCTCTTCTTTCTCAAGAATACATGTTAGATGCATTGGAGTCTTTGCTATAATGTAGTCTGTCATGTTGAATTTCTTCAGAAGTTCTTTGGTGTACTTACTTTGATGAATGTAAGTAGCCTCTGGTTTTTTATCAATCTGGATTCCCAAAAAGAGCTTCAGTTCTCCCATTATGCTCATTTCAAACTCAGTCTACATTAACTTAGAGAATTCCTTGCAGAGGGATGGATTAGCAGAACAAAAAATAATATCATTCATAAATTTGAACAATTAAAATATCATTTTTGAAGGTTTTGTAGAAGAGTGGAGTATCAAACTTTCCTTTGGTAAACTTATTTTATACAAGAAAATTACTCAATTTGTCATACCAAGCTTTGGGAGCTTGTTTTAGGCCATAAAGAGGTTTCTTTAGTTTAAAAACACGGTCTGATTTCCCAGAATTTTCAAATCTAGAAGGTTATTTGACGTACACTTCTTTTGAAATATAACCATTCAGAAATGCACTCTTAACATCCATCTGATACATGATAATGTTATGATTTAAAAAAAAAAGAAACTAACGAACGAATAGATTCTAACCTGGTGATTGGTGCAAATATTTCTATATAGTCTATCCCTTCTTGTTGACTATAAACTTGTGCAACCAGTCGTGCTTTGTTTCTGACAACTTCACCTTTCTCATTGAGTTTGTTTCTGAACACCCATTTGGTTTCGATGACAAGGATACCTTTGGGTTTCTGAACGAGATCCCAAACATCCTTCTTTGATAATTGGTTGAGTTCTACTTCCATATACATAATCCAATTTTTATCTAAAATGGCTTCCTCAATATATGTAGGTACTATTAAAGAAACTAAACCCAGAAGCACTTCATTAGAATGTTTGAGAGATGATCTTATTCTAACTGGAGCATCTTTAATTCCAAGAATGAGATCTTTCGGATGGGAGGATGTGATTATGTTCTTCCTTGGTTGAGGTTGATCAGAAGGACTATCAATAGTATCAGAAGTAGGAGCTTCTTATTATTTTTCTTGAATCTTCTATTTTGGTTCAGCGAATTTTATCTTTACACTTTCAAGCTTTTCACAAAACTTTGACTTTTCATACTCAAGCTTATCATCGAATTTGACATGGATTGATTCCTCCATGATTCATGATTCAGTGTTATAGACTCTTAAGCCTTTTAGAGCGTTTAGAGTATCCTAACAACAAACACTTCCGCACTTTGGAATCAAACTTTAAGATTCTGAACTCTCCACCGTGATTCTTTTATCTGAGTTCTCTACATTCTAATTTTGACTTTAGCTTTTCCTTGATAAAGCTTATGATCAACTTCATTCTGCATCTACTTTCTTTAGAGTGATCTATCAGAGTTTCTGAACTAGTAATTACTGGTTCCTCTTACTTCTTTAGAGGTTATCTATTTCTGATTTTGAGGAGTATAAGTGTCTTCTGAACTCTAATGTCTAATCTGAGAGCTAAAATTAGTCTTCTCTTCAAATGATTTCTTCATTCTTCTATTTAGAATCACCCATCTGACTTCTTGAGAGTAATCCTTAGAGCATAAATATTCTGATCTTTTTATTATCATAACATCCATTTGTTTGTCAAGCTTCCTTTGGGACAAAAGCTTAATTTTCAAAAGGTCAATATTTCATGAACTTCTGAGAAGCTATGTGCTTGAGAAAATTAACTAACATTTCCTAGCGTCTTCTGAATTTTTGATTCCTCGAACAAATTTCAGAATATGTTCTAATACAAATATCATCAAACTTTGACGATTTTGACTGACAATCTTATTCTTGCAATGCTGAGCTAACTTGTCTATTAAGGCTTGTCAGCATATGCGCTTTAGAGTGAATGGCATTTGTCTTTGCATCTTTTAAAGCATTTTCCATTCAAGAATTCATATATCAAGAATTCTTTTGATTATGGATCAATCAATAAGCTTTCTTTCCTAATAAGTTTTAAGTTTTCTAGGAAGCTTTCCAAAGGAAACAATATTTAGAATTTCTTCGTTGGATCTTCTACCTTCTTAATTAGTTAGGCTTCAAATCTTCTGACTTGGAAATTATTTCTTAGAGATTTGAATTTCTCTGTTCAAGATTTTTGACATTTCTCTGTAGACTTCATCATGAAGTTCCTATGTATCAAAACCAAAAGACAACAATCTTTCTTCTTTACTTGAAGAAATTCCTAATGAGATTTTTATGAGAAAGTCAAGGGTGGACTAATCTGTTTCTTGAAAACGTCTCATACTCACAAAGAATTAATCTTCAACAAGCAAAATTTCTTGTTTTCTGATGATTTGATCTTTGAGAAAATACATTATTCATCTAATCGTAAATTTTTAACAAAAGCATTTAACATATATTACTTCTTATCTGATGAATCTGCCTTGTCAACTGATTCTTCAATCTTCCTTTATTGACAAAATCCAATCTTTGTCTAGAAGAGCTTCATTAGAATAGGTTGGCCCAATCAACGACACCAAACCCATAAGCATTTCTTCAGGAGGTTTGAAATACTATCTGGCTTTGATAAGAGCTTCTTTATCTCTCAGAATCAATTTTTAGGAAGGAGAGATTATGATTTTGCTTTTCGCCTTGACAGATCAGAAGGAGAAATAACTGCATCTTAATTGGGAGCTTTTGATGCTATAGCTTCTGGTATCTTCTTCTTGGGTTCTGAACAGGTTATCTCCAAGAGAGAAGATTTTGTTATTGACATCTTCTATTTTTGAATAATCAGAGACTGGATCAAGGTAATTTGTTTGGTTACAATTCAGTACTCAATCATCATCTTCTGATATGAGACTATAATTGAAGGTGGAATAACTATCACCCAGAGTATTTCTTCACATAGCATTTGGATCGTTATCTGACAATGTTAAGTGTTTGTTATCCATCAATAACAGAACCGGGATCTGATACCAATTGAAGGTGTGAAGAAAATGCAATAAAATGGGGTTTGAATTGGGCTTTCCTTTCTTAACAAACTTTATTTTCTTAACACTATTGTGTTGAGTGATGCTTTTGAATGTGTTGTAGAAGCATAAACAATTAAGCATAAGCACAAGTAAGGAACATATGATATATCCTGGTTCACTTGAGAAACTCTCAAGCTAGTCCAACCCACCATACCTAGTTGATTCCTCCTTGAACTCAAGGACTTAATCCACTATAATCAAACTGATTACAAATGACAACAATAAGTTCGATTAACCTTGTTGACAACCACAACAAGTTCAGCTGATCCTTATTGCCAATTCCACAAAGACTGCAACCTATGCCTTCTTAAGAATCTTGGCTCAACTGAGTATCTCAAGGAACAATACAATGATACATTCAATGATCTCCATGAGATATAACGCTCAAGGACCCCTTAAGAAATCTGAACAACCTGGTCTTTGTTAACAGGATTTCATCTATGATGACCGCAACCAAAGTATTCTTGAGAATCTTGACTCCACCGAGTCTCTCAAGGAACCATCAATATTCAATTGATAATGCTTGTGTTTACATGATTGCTTCTTTCTAAGCATATTATACAAATGATTAAGTCCTGATTATTTGACACAATTATGAGTAACAACTCTTGTGTACAAATAATTTACATGAAAAACTAAAGATATAACATAATATGAGCAACAACTCTTGTGTTTACATGATTCTAAAATATGAATATGATATAAGTTTAAGTGCAACATATTGTAGTCTTCTTGTCTTCATTTTCTTCAAGTAGCTTCTTCATGGACAACATCCCAAAGCACTTGAATCGTTGAAGTCTTCTTCTTCATAAGCTTCTGAAAGATTTGTTGATCTTGATGTAGTAAAGAGAAGAACTTATTCGTTTTGATTCATCTTAGAACATTCTGGGCAACAACCCTTGTTCTATTTAATTCAATGATCAATTTAGAACACAACTTTCATGTTGTGGATTTGTAAATGGAGCTTCCATGATCATCTTCATTATCTTCTACGGCTTAGCAAGCTTCTCGCTGTATATGAAATTAATCACACTGTGAATCAAATATTTCAATGTTATCTTATAATCATCAACAACATGATTAAAGAATCATTTTGACAATAATTGTTCTTATTGTTGTTATAGTTTGGTTGACAATTTTGGTTGTGTTCAAATAATGGCATCTTTCATTTGAACATTGAACACCAAAAACATTTTAAGCATATGATCCTTTTCTTATATAACCAAGCAAAATAGAGTCGTTGGCTATTGAAAAAGAGTCGTTAAAAAATGATGAAAATAGTACTACCACATGTTTTTATTTTCCACAATTCAATCTATTGGAGAGATAGTGGGATAAGGCTTTTTCGGACTGTGTAGTTATCACTTCTTACAGTAACATTCATCTTCGAAACTTCAGAGGCTTCTGATGGTAAATGATTGAAGCATGAGTAGAATCGTGACATTTGAATCTCCAGATAATCAAGTCTTCAATCATCAAAACTTGTTCACTCAGAACCTTGTCTTCTAAACTTCAACACTTGGTATTGAGATCCTTTTCTAGAACCTTGGGTATTTAGAACTTCAAGTCTTCAAAACTGCGTCTTCAGAGTCTTCAGCACTTGGTCTATCAGAATCTTCAGCATGTGGTCTTGAGATCCCTTTGTCTTTAGAAATATTAGTCTTCATCATCTAGACTTAAGTAGAAACTCCTGTCTTCAAATCTTCTGACTTGTTTCTTTATAACACGTTATCTTCAGAAACATGAGTCTTTAGCATCTGGACTTAAGTAGAAACTTTCGTCTTCAGATCTTCTGACTGGTTTCTTTAGACTTCATATCAGAGCCTACACTTCAGATTCTTCTGGAGTGTCTTGCTACTGTTTATCATAACTTGTGTAGCACATAAGCAGAATTAATTCTCTTCTAATATATTGGCCACACCATCCATCAAAAGTAGAACCTATTTGTTAAATACTCAAAAATAACAAACATTAGAGTATCAAAATTGTTCATACAAACATACTCATTTGTTATCATCAAAACTCAGAGATAATATTACAGAACCAAGTCTTGTTCTAACACATAGGTGTATCAACGCTTTGTGATTCTTGAATTTCTTCAAGCTCTACTTTCCTCTCACTGATTCCTTTGGAAATAAAGTCATTTTCCAGAAAAACTCCAGTTCGAGTGACTAACACTTTTCCCTTAGAAGGATTGTAGAAGTAATACTCTTTTGTTTCTTTAGGATACCCAGAAATAGGCATTTGTCAGATTTGGGCTCATGCTTAGTTGAAATTTGTTGTTTCACATAAACTTCACAACTCCAAATCTTCATGTAAGACATATGTGGTTTCTTACCACTTCATATCTCATATGGTGTCTTCTGAACCTTTTTAGATGGAACACGATTAAGTGTGTAAGCTGTTGTCAATAATGCATGTCCCCAAAAGGAGTTTGGAAGATCGGCGTGACTCATCATGGATCGGACCATGTCTAACAAGGTTCGATTTCTTCTCTCAGATACACCATTTCATTATGGTGTTCCTGGAGGAGTAAGTTGGGATAGAATCCCACATTCCTTTAGATGGTCATCAAACTTTAGGCTTAAATATTCACCGCCTCAATCTGATCGAAGATCTTTAATATTCTTACCTAGTTGGTTTTATACTTCATTCTTGAATTCCTTAAACTTTTCAAAGGCTTCCGATTTGTGTTTCATTAAATACACATGATCACATCTATTGAAATCATTAGTAAATGTGATGAAGTATTGAAAACCTCATATGGCTGGTATGTCCAGTGGTCCACATACATCAGTATGTATGAGGGCCAAAAGATCATTAGCCCTTTCACCTTTTCCTGTGAATGGGGACTTTTTCTTCTTTCCAATTAAACGAGATCTGCATGTCTCATATGATTCATAATCAAAAGAGTTAACAAGTCCATCTTTATGGAGTTTGGAAATGTGTTTCTCATTTATGTAGCCTAAGCGACAATGCCAAAGGAAACTTGGATTTAACTCATTAGGTTTAATCCTTTTAGTATTAATGTTATAAATTGGCATTTCAAGATCAAAGACATACAATCCATTGGTCATTTGGGTAGAAGCATAAAGTATATCATTCAAATAAATGGAGCAACAATTGTTCTTTATTATGAATGAAAAACCAAACTTGTCCAAACAAGAAACATAAATAATATTCCTGCTAATTGCAGGTACATAATAACAATTCTCTAACTGAATTATTAAACCACTAGGTAAAGTCAAAACATAAGTTTCTACGAATAAAGCAACAACCTTTTCTCCATTTCCAACTAGTAGGTCAACTTCACCTTTTTCCAAATCTCTATTCCTTTTTAGCCCATGCACATTGGTACAAAAGTGAGAACCTCATCTAGTATCTAATACCCATGATGCATAAGTAGATGAATTAATTTCAATAACAAAAATGCCTGAATTTGAAGTCTGTACTCTATTATTCTTATCTTCCAGGTACTTTGGGCAGTTTCTCTTCCAATGTCTGGTCTTACCGCAATGGAAGCAAGTGACCTCCTTTTATATGCCTCCACTAGGCTTTAAAGCAGGAACAATAGGTTTAGTCTTGGAAACTGCCTTTCCTTTCCCTTTACCTACCTGCTTGGCTGGCCTTTTCTTCAGCTTCTTTCCATTAATGACCATCAGAATGGACTTCCCTTTTAACTTCACATTTTGCTCAGCAGTTCTTAACATGCTTATCAATTCTAAAAGACTTTTGTCCATGTCATTTATATTGAAATTCAGAATAAATTGACTGAAGCTCTCTCGCAACCATTGCAAGATCAAATCAATCGCAAGTTCCATTCCAAGGGGAAACCCTAACCTTTCAAGGTTCTCCACATACCCACTCATCTTAAGACATTGAGACCTAGAGAGGTTCCCTCATCTAACTTGCTATTAAAAAGGGCATTTGTAACCTGAAACCTCTCATTTCTTACCAGCTCTTGATAGAGCATCTTCAGATGTCCGGTCATATCGAACCTGACATGTTTTCATCTTGCTTTTGCAACTCCGAGTTTATGGTAGCTAGCATAAGGCAAGCAATTTCATTGGTATCATCGACATGCTTCTTATAGGCATATTTTTTTGCCTTAAGTGCAAAACTAGGAGGTTCCATTTCAGGAACATGTGTCAATAAGACATACAACTTTTTATCATGCTTGAGGATAATCCTTAGATATCAGTGTCAATCTAGAGTATTTGTCCCAAACAATTTTTTCTTATCAAGGATTGATTGCAAAATGTTGTTAGATATGTTTGTTGTCATGGTAATCTACAAGAAAAATATGAAAATATAAGTATCATTAAAACAACATATTCAATTAGGGCTTTAATCAAATATGTTGCTGTAGAGGTAGAAATATTGAGACTAAGCCATTGGATTGATTTGACTCGCACAAATCAAATAAAAATCTCCATCGCGCTTTATTGTTTCCAAAGGAATGGGAAAAGAGTGAATTACCCAATAAAAGGGGGGAGAGAATCTAAGTTCGGGGGTTGGTTATGCAAAGGGAAGGTATTAGCACATTAAACATCTATGGTACTCCATAGGAACTTCTTTGAAAATTTGTGTATTTTAATTTTATAAGAGTTGTATACAAAAATAGATTGTGGAGATGAGAAGAAATATTTTTTACAATTTTTTCACCTGCCGCAATTGCGAACCTTTAAGGCCTATGTATCAATTTTCGTACAATAGGGGATCAGGGTACTCATAGTTCACCTTTAAAAATTTTAAAACACAAGTGCGTTGGATAATTTTAAGAGACGAGACATCATCGTCTTATCCGAGTGGAAGAACATGCCTACTACCCACGATTATGAGAAAGGAGAATTTGCATCGTCTCAAAGTGGAGGATATGACTTGGATTTTAAAATCAACAAAGCCTCGCTCAACACCCAAGTGGAAAATATCTCACTTCACTACATACCGTAGAAGTATAGTAGCTCGCATCACTATAAGGATTGACAAGAGTCTAATATTTTGAGAAAAGTTTTAAGGTAAAAAGCCAAAGGGGCAAAAATGGTTTGAATGAGATTGATTGACTTTTAGTCTTCTCACAAAAAATATCAAAGTATGATTAAGTTGTTGAAAGTTTGACTAAGAAAATATTTTTGAAAATGCATGGACCTAAGTCCAAGTTTTATTATGAAAGCAGTTCTAGTTTGGAAGACAAGAATAGTTTTGAAAAGGAGGAAGAAGATTTTTGAAATTAAAGAAGGTGGGAGGAGATGAAGGGACTATCCTAAAGCATAAGGCAAAATCTAGATAAAAAAATCATCTAACCAACAAGAAGCCAACACTTGACACAATGAGTCAATTTAAAATTTCCATCCTTTGGATTGAAACCAAACAAGTAAAGATATTAAACCTCTTAAGAACACCAACTTTAAATGTATTATTTCTTCACAAAAATTGGACAGATTAACGGCTATATACAGATGAATTCTCAATCACAGTTAAAGCATATAATCAGAATAACCTGCCAAAGCATATAAGGAACATGTTTCATATCAAATGCTTCATCTTCACTTGAAGGACTTTGATTAGAACTCAACTTGAAATGAGTAGAAAGAGAAGTGATTACCGCCTTATAGTTTTCCATTTTGAATCTTTGCAACACTTTTTAGATATAATGTTCTTGTGACATCCAAAGTTTCTTCTCTTTTCTGTCAGGCATGATTCTAATGCCAAGAATCTATTTAGCTGCTCTCATGTATTTCATGGCAAATGACTCTCCCAACTGCTTCTTGAACCTGTAAATGTTAGAAATATGTTTCCCTATAATAAGCATATCACCAACATATAACAATAGGATAATAAAGCCATCATTGAACAATTTTATAACAAATACGCAATAATTTGAAGTAGTCTTCTCGTATCCTTGATCACACATAACATACTTAAACTTCTTGTACCATTTCCTTGAATTTTGCTTCAACCCATACAGACTCTTTCTCAATCTACAAACATGATCTTCTTTGCCTTTAAATTGATAACCATCAGGTTGTTATATGTAGATTTCTTCCTCCAAATCACCACAAAGGAAAGTCGTTTTCACATCCATTTGTTCAACCTCTAAATCAAGAGTAATAGCTAAACTTAACACGGTTTTGATTGATTACATCTTTATAATAGGTGAGAAAATCTCATTAAAATCAACACCATTTCTTTGATGAAAACCTTTCACCACTAATCTAGATTTATATCTTGGAGACTTAGAGTTGCTCTCATGTTTAACTCTATAAATCCACCTATTTTCCAAAGCCCTTTTACCTTTAGGCAACTTCACTAAATCATAAGGGTGATTATCATGTAATGATTTCATTTCATCATGCATTGCATCCAACAAATTTTGATTTTCATCACTTTCCATTGACTCTTGAAAACACTCATGTTCACCCTCATCAATTAAGGTCACATACTCATCAAAGTTATACCTTATAGAAGGTTTTCTCTGCCTAATAAACCTCCTAAGTTGAACTTGAGATGATTCTTGAGCTTCACCAATATTCTCATGTTGTGTCATATCATTTACCCCTTCACCATCATCATTAATTGGAATATTTACCTCATCTCCAAGTTGTTGATCATCAACATAATCATATAGCTCACCATTTTGATCATCACCACCAATAGCATCTAGATTATGACTAGGTAACCGAACTGGATTTTTTTTTTTGCAATAACCAGGTATTAAAAAAAATTTTCGCAAATAACCATGTTTCGAAAAAAATTACGCAAATAACCATGTTTCAGATGACTCCCCAAAGGAGGAGCCATCTCACTTGGCGCCTACACCTATTATTTAAGGGGAGGCGCCATCTCACTTGGCGCCTAGGTGCTTAGGGCTTGCCCTAAGCAAAGTGAGATGGCGCCTAAGTGCAATTCTAGGGCAATTTTTGCATTTTTTTAATCCGGTGCGTTGCGTATTCGATATAGGATCAACAAAATTGACTTTTTATTTACAAAAGATGATTACACCCATAAGAATTACATAAAAAATACAGATTAAAAAAAAAACAGATTAATCAGTGGTCTCCCGGAACCCGGTAATGACCCCCGATTCTGCATCCCTGTCCTCGCCTTTCTCGTGCTGGGTGTCGTCGCGTTTCCTGCTGTGGCAGGGTCGATGGCCTAGCGAAGTCAATGTGTTCCGAATCCATGAAATCAGTCAAATCTCCATATCTAGAAGATCCTCTTTGGTACAGTCGGTTACCCATACCCTCAAAGTTGGTCGTGTTGGCAGTGGGTGGGGTTCCATGGTGGGTCTGTAGCATTGATCGTCTGAGTACGGGGGGTAGAAAGGAAATTGATCCTTGGGTGTTTAGTATTGAGGATGTTGGGTGGTTTGGTGATACTGTGGTTGATGGTATGTTGGGTCGGTTAGTTCATAATCTTCCGACATTCCTAGATTAGGGCTAAGGCTGGATGTTGACGGGACCATATTGGGATATACAAAAGATTGAAATTGTGTGTGGGGTATGCGGGTGTGTTGGTATTGTGATTGGAATTATGGTTGGGTGTGAGGCATATGGGGGTATTGGTACTGAGGTGGTGATTGTGGCTGGTTGTGGGGAATTTGGGTGTAATTGTGTTGTGGTGGCGACTGTGGTTGGGTGTTTGTGGCTCGGTTTCGTCTGGGGGGTTGGTGGGAGGTTGATGTGTGTTGGGTTTGTTGTTGGGGAAATTAGGGTTGTGCCCATTGTGTTCGTGGGTCAACCAAATACCTTGGATGAGACACGTGTATTTCAGGGTTACTAACTGACCTGTACCAAGATAAATATTGGTCCGTGTGTCGCATATTACCATGTGTGAGGAAAACCGGGAATTGCAAGACATGTCGGTGACGCCTCTGCCACATCTTACACCATTCTAGAGCAAAGTCTTTCCAGTTGGTAAGACCCCACTGGGCGATGACCCTTTTGAGATGCCACGGGGACAAACAAGTCGGATCACTAGGTATCTCTTGATGCATTCTGAACTGCATCTTCACACGGTCGCTGTGGTGCATCTCCACAACATTGAACCA
Source organism: Vicia faba (assembly GCA_948472305.1). Taxonomy (NCBI): domain Eukaryota; kingdom Viridiplantae; phylum Streptophyta; class Magnoliopsida; order Fabales; family Fabaceae; genus Vicia; species Vicia faba. The sequence goes on from OX451736.1 coordinate 341,777,877, forward strand.
TATGATTGCAGTCTTGGTGCTCCAAATTGCTGCATCCTCGGGGTTTGGTTCATGGCCCAAACCCAAATATGGTCTCCAGACAAATTGCGCATAAAATTAAATCAGGTTAATGAAAGCGTAATACATAAATAATTTAAAAGTAGGATAGTTGAAAGGTATGATGTACATCATCCGTGCCTAGGTGATCTAATAGATTGCGGTATAGTGTGACATTGAATCTTGGATTCTTGCCGTAATCCATACCCCTCATGCAATACCTAAAGGAAATGAAAAATATTTTATTTTAAACATATAGTTGGTGAAGAGATGAACAGTAATAAATTATATAACTAGCTGACTTACTTTGTTGCGTACGGGAAAACTAATGTGTTGTTGTTGATGGAGTTTAGGTGACAACCTTAGAGAAGCCATGCTTGAATGCATGTAACACTTTTGGAGGTGATGGGAGGAGACTTACATGTTACAGTGTAGGTGCAGAGTAGGTGCAGGCTAGGGGGCAGCCTTGGAGAAGGCATGTCTGCATGCATGTAACACGATTGGACATTAAGGGAGGCGCCATTAGACTTGGCGAAAGAGTACAAAAATGAAAGGTGTCGCCGTCCCCATTGGCGAATAATAGGTGGCACGGGTTGCAGAGTAGGCGTAGGCTAGGTGACAGCCTTGGAGAAGCCATGCCTGAATGCATGTAATACTATTGGAGGTGATGGGAGGAGACTTACATGTTACAGTGTAGGTGCAGAGTAGGCGCAGGCTAGGTGGCAGCCTTGGAGGTTACAACCTTACTTAATTTAAATTCAGTATGACCTATTTAGTCTTACATTTATCAAAACACTGATTCACTTAATCTGTCAAACCTTCCAACCTTCAAACCTTCATACAATCAAACCTTCAAACAATCAAACATACAAACCTTTGAATAACTCATAAACTTCAAACATTCCAACCTTCAAACCTTCAAACCTTCAAACAACCATACACAATGGCCTTTGCACCCCAATATGTCATCAATGCACATTTCAACGGTGAGACATACATTTGTCCCACCTCTGGGTTTTTGTTTAGAGACACAGACAACATCTGATTTCTTTTAAACGGGAAAGCCAATTTCTCGTACTTCAAAAAACGATTGGAGGCCAAACTTGGACGAGGCCCGGTGACATAAATATTTTATCAGAATCCAGTTTTTTTTGGTAACAACCAAATAATATTTTATAAGGTTGAGGTTCAAGATGACGAGGATCTTCAGAATATGTTTTCTAGTCATGTGTATTCTGGGTACGACTCTATTGAGTTGTACATTATGCTACGAGAGCCTCAGGTGACACAAGTGGTTGATCCTTTGGAGACCGAACAAGCAGAGGTAGATGCAGTTGATGAAGAAGAAGAAGATGACGAGTTAGAGTTTGATGAAATTGTGAATGATGATTCCGAAGACGATGGGATACCTGGTATTCCTGCAAACGAGATCTACACACCACCTCTGCACATGACAAACTTTAACATGGGCAGAGATGAACCGTCTTATGATTTATTTTTCAATCCGTATATGCAGTTGGATGAAAACTTAAAAGAGAGGGACAAGTTTCGTAACAGAGAGGAATGCATCAGAGCCATCAAAAAATTCCACATGCTCAACTCAATCGATTTTAAGGTGGACCGTGTCAACCCAGAAAGGTACAAGATCAAGTGTGTCCACCCTGATTGTATGTTCAAGCTCACTGCATCATACAGATTAAGAGGTGATTGCTGGGTCATAGGTTCCATGTTTACCCACACTTGTGTCAGTTCTACCAAATCACAGGACCGTCGAAAACTTAATTACGATCTCATTTGTCAAGAAATCCTACCACTCGTCAGCAACGACCCATCTTTGAAGGTGAAAACCATCATCTCCCACATCACCACGGTTTTTAACTATACTCCGTCTTACCGTAAGGCATGGTTAGCAAAGACCAAGGCGATTGAAAAGGTGTACGGAAACTGGGAGGAGTCATACCAAGAACTTCCTCACTACCTGAATGCACTCAAGACTTATTCTCCGAGTACTGTTTACGTTCTGGAAACAGTGCTAGCATACGCCCAAGATGATAGTCAACTAAACAGAAACGGAATATTCAGTCGAGTGTTTTGGGCATTTCAACCTTGCATCACAGGGTTTGCATCATGCAAACCAATTATACAAATTGATGGGACATGGTTGTATAGGAAATGCAAAGGCACGCTACTAATGGCAGTTGCACAAGATGGCAACAACAACATTTTCCCAATTGCCTTTGCCCTAGTCGAGGGGGAGACAGGTGGTGCTTGGAGATTTTTTTCTGAAAAACCTGCGAACACATGTGGCTCCTCAACCAGATCTCTGTTTGATCTCGGACAGACATGCCTCCATTGAAAGTTCCTACAATAATCCTGCAAACGGTTGGCATGACCCTCCTTCTACGCATGTCTATTACGTTAGGCATATCGTCCAAAATTTCACGAGGGAGATCAAGGAAAAAATACTAAGGAAAGCGGTTATGAATGCGGGATATGCATTGACACAACCCACGTTCAAATATTACCGCAACTAGATCCGTTTTCAAATCCGGAAGCCGGTAGGTGGATCGACAATATTCCGGTGGAAAAATGGACTAGATCATACGACAATGGCCAAAGATGAGGGCACATGACAACAAATCTTATTGAATCGATGAATGGGGTATTCAAAGGCATACGAAACCTCCCGATCACTGCTTTGGTAAAATCTACATATTTTAGGATGACTTTGTTGTTTTCCAAAAGAGGTGAAATATGGAATGCGGTGTGGCAATCTGGACAACTATGGAGTGAAAGCCGCATGAAGTACATTAAGGCAGAAAGTGCCAAAGCCAACACTCATATGGTTATACGGTTTGACCGACACAACCACAACTTCATTGTGAAAGAGACAATCGACCATAACGAAGGCATGCCAAGACAAGAATCGTTGGTGCGATTGTGGCAAGTTTCAAGCCTTTCGTATGCCTTGCTCTCATGTAATTACCGCTTGTGCTTATACCCATCAAGACGCACTACAACTTCTGTCACACATTTACAAATCTTAAACGTTTCTCAATGTTTACAACAACAGCTTTCCTTTGGTAGCAAAACCAGATTATTGGCCTGCATACCACGACGAAATAGTGTGGCACAATGACCAAATGCGAAGGAACAAGAAGGTTCGTCCCAAAAGTAAGTGTGTCACAACCGAAATGGACGACCTTGATAAGCTGGAAAGAAAGTGTGGTTTATGCCATCAGGTCGGACACAATCGCAAAAATTGTCCGAATCGGGCGTCTGCCTCGACCACATAAAAATTGTAATACATAAAATCTTTCCTTAATTATATTGTAAACATTAGGGTTTTTCATTAACAGTATTTTCTACAATAAATATTGCACGTACAAGAAAAAAAACTCGATATTCCATCTACGAAATTACAACTGTTAAAACAATTTCATCTGACCCATGCATCATCAACATTACGTCACTGTCTGTTTTGACTTCCTCCAACCATACATTAGGTCTTCTAGTCACATGTGAGGTTGTTGTTCGTCTTCGCTGGATCCTTTGAATTTCCCCCCCTCCACAATGTCTCCATCTAGCCATCGCATCAACTCCCGCTACAGACGCTCCATGGAGTGAATGTGCCAGAGTTTCATTTTCATCGCAAGTTTCGTGGCGGAGAAGATAACGTAACCATCTCTGGTAAAAATCATGGGCGATGTCATGACGCAAATAACAGAGTAAAAAATAAGAAAACAGTGCGAGAAAATGTGAGAAATGACGGAGAAATAGACGAATTATTTATAAAAACAGCATTTTGCCCTATGAGCCAAGTGAGATGGCGCCTCCTCTCACTTTTAAAGAGCATGTGCCATCTCACTTGGATAAAAGAGAGAGGAGGCTCCAAGTGAGATGGCTCCTAGGGCAAAAATGCTGGTGGAGGCGCCAAGTGAGATGGCTCCTCCTTTGGGGAGTCATCTGAAACATGGTTATTTACGTAATTTATTCCGAAACAAGGTTATTTGTGATTTTTTTTAATACCTGGTTATTACAAAAAATTCACCAAACTGGATCAATATTAGACAAACTAATATCTTTCTTGGGTGTAGTCTTCTCTACCTTATCAGTGTCTTTAATATTTTGGTCTTCCATGAATACTACATCATGACTTCAAATAAGCTTCTTCCCTACAGGATCATACAACCTGTATAACCAAACTTGTCTTGCCCATAGTCGATGAATATACTTCAGAGTCACAAAACTTTCATTTGACCTTTGATTTATCTCAGAGTCAAAGAGACAGATGTTCCTTGAGGAATTTTGACTAAGGTCAATCTGAACCAGAGAACCTTCTAACTTCAGAAGGCTAACTATTTCAAAGATAAATATCTCAGAGTCTTATTTTATACTTTTAGAGGCAAAAATATTTTTCATTTTAGACAAGTTTCCATTTTTAGAGTTTTCAAAAGTAAATAGGAATCTATCTTCAGCAGGGGTTTTTGAGAAGATATAAGCCCATTAATAGTTTGTATCAACAAATTTCAAAATTTCCTTTTGAACATAGTCCCTTATTTATTCATAGGTTCTGAATAATGATCTGGTTTGTATTAGTTCTGTCTTTCACCCAGAATCAAATCTTCAGAAAGAACTCTTGTTTGCACATAAATGTTGGTGTGCCAATTTCTTATGATTCTGCTTTAAAAGTTTTGCGTTGAGTGCTTTCAAAATTTTTTACTCCAAATTTCTTTCCTTCAGAGTCTAAGTATCTAGACTTCAAATCTGCAAACTTATCAACTAGCTTTGAATTTTTAGATTCAAGCTTATCATCAAACTCGGAAACATTTGATTCATCAATAATGTAAAATTTAATGTTATACACTTCTGTAGCTTTTTGAGCTTTCGAATGTATTTTAACATGATACATTATAGAGATTTCAATATCAAACTTGTTAGGGTTAAACATAAAACAATTATATCATAAGTGAAGGGAAGGGAACAATTACTAATAGTTTATGTGCTGTTGATTTTTTCCTTCTGATTTCCCTTTAGAGCCACGAGGCTGAAGTACCACGTCTTGGAACATATGCCTTTTTTCTATTGTGTGTGGCAAGCATCCATATTCTAGGTTCCAAGATAGTTGTTTCAAATTGGCTGCTAAAGATATTTGCAACATAAACTATTTTATATTTTGGTACCCATATCTTTTTGGGTCCTCTTTTGTTAGTTCTCTCAGAGGTTTTTCTAACCTTGGATTTTTGTGCAAAATTAATTATCACATGTATAACCATGATTGAAATGGAAGTTCAGAGCCTTTGGTTTATTTTCCTTTAGTTTTGTCTTAGGTTTGACCCTAGATTTCTTAGATGACACGTAACCAATATCTCCTTTTCCACTTCTGCTTACTCCATAGATCATATAAGCCGTTTTTATCTGTTTAGTGCAAGAAATTTTTGAAAAGATATGTCATATTTATCAATGAAAAATTTAGAGTTTATAAGAGCTTCTAAAATAACTTCTTTTTCAAGTATTATACTCTTACTTTTTAAGGTATGGTTTTATTTTTCAAGAATACAAATCTTTTATTTCAGATTAGATATTTATTTTAGTTGCTCACTATGGACTTCAGAGTCACCTACATGAATCTATTTCAGATTCTCGTACCTTTTCCAGAATGCTCTGATACTTTTCAATAATTACAGTTAGACATGATTCTAATTCAAAACAAGTTAAGTTAGAGAATATCTTATTAGGGTCTGATTTTGATTATGATTCTAATTCATAATCAGATTCTTCTATGCTTACCATCAGCACCATATTGGCTTGCTTTTCTTCAGAGTCGTCTCCTGAAAACTCACAGTCATCCTATGTAGTCATCAAAAACTTCTTGTCTTAAAATTTTTTTCTTAGGCTTTTCTTTCATTAGCTAGGGACATTCATTGTTGTAGTGACTTGACTTGTTGCATTCAAAACAAATGACATCTTTGTCAGCATTAGAATTCTCTTGTCCATAGGTTGACTCAGACCGTCCACCAAATATTTTGTAGCCTCTATACTTATTTTGCATTAGTTTCTAGAGTTGGTTAACTCTTATGGACAGCAGAGACACCTCGTCCTCTTCATTGGAATCTTCTTCTTTAGCTTGAAGAGCTCTAGTCTTTTCAGACTTGCTTTTAAACTTCAAATTTACATAATTTCCTTCCTTCTGAGGCTCATCTTCTTCTAGTTTAATCTCATGACTCCTTAGAGATTTAACAAGCTCTTCCAGAGTTACAATGTTCAAATTCTTTGAAACCTTAAGTGCAATCACCATTGGTCTCCATTTATTTGGTAAGCTTCTGATGACCTTCTTCATGTGATCAGCAGTAGTGTAGCCTTTGTTCAAGACTTTCAAGCCAACAACAAGAGTCTGAAACCTCGATAACATATTCTTAATAGTTTCTTCTTATTCCATTCTAAAGGTTTCATACTTCTGAAACAAGGCTAGAGCCTTGGTTTCTTTAACTTGTTTGTTTCCTTCATGAGTCATTCTAAAAGAATCAAATATAGACTTTGCAGAGTCTCTATTTGTTATATTTTCATACTCAACATTTGATAAAACATTAAACAAAATAGTTGTTAACCTATGATAATTTTTTTGTCTTTCGTATGTTTATCACTCATATCATTTCTTTCCATTTTGATTCCATTTGCATTTAAGGGATGTGTGTAACAATTGAAGCAACTAGAGAAATAATATCAAATAATGAAGTCGTCATCGAACATTTATTTATCCCACAGAAGGGAAAGGAAAACATTGAATAAAACCTAAAGAGGGAAAGATCATGGTCTCACAACCAAGAGATCGGGTACAGGAGTCGATTACACTAGGGGAAGGTATTAGCACCATTCATGTATGTCGTACTCGATGAGATCCACTCTTGTTGTTCTAATCAAAGGGTGTGTTTATTCTAAAGCTAACTTACTAAGGGAATGCATGCATGCAAAAGTATTTACAAAAAGAAAGTTTTTATTAGTTCTCCCACCGCGGCTGTGAACCTTTGTGCCTATGTATGACCTTTCATGCAATAGGGGATCAGGGCACTCGTAGTTCTTCTCAAAAATATTTTTGGTTTGTTGTGTGTTTTTAATGGATGATGAACCCTTTTGAAATGGTTTTGAGTTACACCCTCAAGGCAAGGTTCCACGTTTGATTTGTTTTTGTTTTTATTATTTTGAAAAGATTTCGTCAATTGAATCACACCAAAGACTATGAATGAAAGAAGGACAAGCTTCGGGAATGGACCCACTCATCCTCCTTCATTACTTAAGGCTCGTGGAAGTGAGTTTCTCATCATTTATTTATTAAGTGTTTTAAGAGTTTGAGAAGAAAATAAGTTTTAATTTTAGAATGGATGTAAAGGATAAAGGAATGGGACTAAAGGGAATCTAAAAAAGAAACCTAAAGTTGTCATGCAATGGTGGCCTTAAAGTTAGGATGAGAGGTAAACATCTACCTAAGTTAGCATGAAAAGATGGACCTAAGGTTAAGGTTGTTGGGTGATACCTAATGTTGACATGCTTGGGTAAGAACCTAAGTTCTAATTGATTCATCTAGAACAAGATGGAATCCTCATCCTAAGGGAACATGTTATCAAATAAACAAGCAAAAGAAAGAAGATGGCAAGCAAGCAAGTTCAAGGTTTAGCATACAAGAGCATATTGGATCATACAAGCTGGAAATCTAAATGGGGAAGAAACAACATCAAATTTCACTCAAGAAAGTAAGCCATGAAGATGAAGTAATAATAGTCAAGCATAGACCAAAGATAGGTCAAAGAAGCCAAGCAAACAAGCAAACATGTTCAAGAAGGCTTAGGCAAGTAATGATCAAACAATGAAAGCATAAACATTATGTTATGGAATGTATGACTTGTGAAAGAATTTAACTCAATATGAGGTTCAATAGTAACAAAAGAAGTTGATGGAAACTTCATACACAAAGCAAAGTTAAATAATTTTATGAATGAACAACAACATCATCCAAGATAGGAATCATTTGTCCTAAATCAAGCAAGATGAGCAAATATTAAGAAAGGAGACACTTATATGTCATGGGAAAGTACAAAAGACCCTAATATAGCATCAATATTAATCTCTAAACTTTAAGAAATGGTATCAAGTTATCATGCTTAAAGTTAGAGGCAAACTAGCAATGTATAAGATCAACATCATCTAAGGAATCATTTGTTAATATGAGTAAGCAAAGAGATGAGAGAAGCTAAGGAAAGTCAACATGAATTAAGTTCCTTGAATAATAATCATGCTTGAGATGAAGTTAATAATGGTCAAGAGATGTGACCCAAGACATCATGCAAAAAGTTGGTTCGAGAAAACAAGTCAAACAAGCAAAGGTATAATCCATAGAGTAAGACAAGCATTGTAAACTATGTCATCAAGAAAATAAGAAAAAATTGATGATACTTAGATGTAATGGGAATTATCCAATAACATGTAACATCAAATGGACGTTACTCAATGGTAGGGAAAGAATTCAATAGGCATCATATTCAAAAACTCAAACAGGGAGAGGATATGGATTCTAAAGGTCATCATTATGAATGATCAAGTGAATGATCATCAAAGAATCAAGAAGAATGGCACAAAAGGCCTTATGACAACTAAGGTCAGAAGTAAAACTTAAGTGTTAAATCAAAATTGGATTAATGGTATTGAAATGGAATGCATAAGGAAAGTCCCTAAACCATGGTCACAAAGTGATGAAACTAGGCATCAAAGTAAACAAGCAAATCAATACAAGTTTTGGTGCTTAAATGGTTCAATAATATTGAACTCAAGACCCTAAAAATTTCACGAGGATGAGGTGAAGAAATGAGAATCCAATTCCCAAAGGTTAAATAAGTGCATTCCATGTACCTCACAAAACAAGCAAACGAAACATAGAAATAATCACCTTTAAAGTGAAAGATCAAAATGATTAATTGATGTCAAATAACTCTCAATCCTTTATAAGATTATCCTTGAGCTTATTATACCTCTAAGCATCAATTACAAATAACCATTGTACAAGAACATGATTCAAAGATCAAAGCATTCCAAATTAGGGTTTTCAAACTTGTGCAAAAAGAAGATGTAAACCAATAGGCCACAATAAATTAAAAAGGACTTGTAACATTAAAAAATTTGATAAAATCCTAATTTATACTTGTGCCAATGATGTGTTCAAAAATAGTATCAAAACTATGAGTAAAACTCAAAGAAATTGCACCAAAATCTCAAAGTGAACATCATCAAACACATTCCAAGATGAAATCAAAGAAAATTAGAAAAAAGATGAATAAATTCAATTAGGACTAGGATTGAACATTCTCATGCATCCATAAGTCAGGAGAAACTTGCATCTCAAATTTATTCATCAAGGAACATTGAAAATTAAATTGAAAACCGAAACTAGTTCAAAACTAGGTCAAACAAGACAAGTTTTAAAACTAATTTTTAGAAAAATAGAAAACCAAGTGCTAAAATTAATCAAAGATCATAAACATGATTATCCCTTATCAAATGACAAAAACAATTTTGAAAAATGATAAAAACTCAACAAGAAATGAGGCTTAAAACCATAGAAAATTATTTAAAGATGTCAAGAACATAGATCAATTTTTTACAAAATTTTAGGGATCCAAAAAAGTCATAAATAAAATAGTTTAAAATCAAATACAAATTAAAAAAATTAAAAAAACACTTTCTACTAAATTATTAATTAAAATGACAAAAGTGTTTGGAAAATTAAAATAAAAATCAGAATCATGAAACAAACACATTAAAGTTCACTCATTATTTTTTTCATAATATTTTGATTAATAAAACTATTAAAAATAATTTGTGAAATCAAATGAAAATAAAGTGTAAAATATAACAAAATATACAAACTCAAATAAAAAAAGTGGTCAAAGATTCAAAGATCAAAGCGCTGGGGCCCCCACCAACCAAGACTAGCCAATCACCTTTTGTGCTAATGATTGGCACACTACATGACAAAAGATGGAACAAACCAATAGGAAGCAATCACATAGGGAAGAATGAACTAAAATTATCCAACAACAACACCAAACCTGCAGCCTTCTAGTTTGCCTTCTCCTCCAATTTTCACTCTCAATTCTTGATGAAAATTAAAAGTGTAAAAATCAAAGTTGTAGATCTCAGAAAGATCTACAACTTTGCTTCAAGAAATTTTTGAAATGGTTGAGTAATGAGAGAGAAATCTGGACGACAATGAGGCTAGAAATAAAAAATCACACAACACTTCAAGATCCAAAATCACAAAATCAAGAAAACCATCAACGAATTTTCCCTTGAGAGAAGGACTCAGTGGATCATCAACAACATACACAAGCAAGGTTTAGATCTATGGATGCATAGTTTGAGAGAAAAGAGATCTTAGCTATTGGAGAAAGTCCACTGCCTCTTTAAGTTTGATCCAATGTAAGAAACCTATAAACTTCTCTTTGTTCTTCCTTTTGGAGCACAAATAAAGAGCTGGAATGAAGAGATTCTCCAGAAATTTGCTTGCTCAAGAAAAGAGAGAGACAAATATCTATTTGGTGAATTTCATGGGATAGGGATCAAGGGCATGTTGTGTGAGAAACAAATGATCAAGGCTGCTTAAATAGACCCCAAGAGTGGGGGTAGAGTGGTCATTTTTTGCTCATAACCGTTGGAAGGTATAATGGAGAGAATTTGCAAAAATATGGCTTGGAGGTGAAGCTTGCATTTTTCTTGCAAAGAGTTATGAATTCTATGCGCTTTTTGAGCCTTGTAGGTCCAGTAGCACATGGGAAAAAGATTGTACAAGGTAGTGGAAGGAATCTTGAGATATCACAAAGTTGCTAATTTGGGCAATTTTGAGGTTTCTTGACCAAACCATGTGAAATTCCTTGAATGGGTGCAAATATAGTACATTCTTACCTCGTTCAAGGCCGAAATATCTTATGGGCCTGATTGAAGTAAAAAAGAATGGCCACAATTGGAGAAATTAAGAAATTGCAAAACATGACTTGGCAAAATTCAATAAAATGCAGTCCCAGCCTAAAGACCATAACTCTCTCAATTCTTTGAATATATTGATGACCTTGTACATTTTGGAAAGGCCTTGAGATGTTCTACAACTTACATATTGGAATAATTTGCATTTGGGTCCATCAAAGTCACCAAAATTGGCCACGAAAATCTGGAATTTAGAGAAATGACCTATAATTCACAAAAGTGACATATAATTCTTTTCTCCATAACTCTAAAAATAATCCATTTCTGTACGTGGGACCATAATGACAATGTTTTGGATCTTATTTTTCTCTTTCTAACCATGTAAAGTTTGTAAATTTTCAACAAGATATGAAGAAGTTATGAATTTTTGAAGTTCAGCCTTATAAGTTTCCACACTTAGAAAAATTCCAAGTTTCACCATGTTTCTTCAAAAACAAGTTACCATCCAAATTGTAACTTTCTCATGATTTTCTTCAATCATAGGTCATGTAACAATGAAATATGATCCTTGACTTCAAAATTGACCAAAAGTCATCTTGGTCAACAGTTGACTTTTGTCAAAAACACCAAATTTCTCAATCTTTCCCACCATCAATGCAACTCCTGATGAAAGGAAAATAATAAATGGAGTACACATGAACATATTAACACAAATAACACCATATAGTATCATAATTTTCTCGTAAATCCAATCACAACCTGATTTCATTCAAAACCCTAGTTGGGGACCAAACAATTAAGAAATGTTGATTGGTGGACAAAACCCTAATATCTTAGTAGCTTTTGGAGAAATGTTTGAATGAGAAAAGTGTGTATGTTAAGAGGATAACCATGATAATAGAACCCCAAATCTTGAGCCTTTTAAAAATGGTCTTCTTCAGTTGATTGGTCAAGATACCTCAAAAACCCTAGTTTGACCAGATGAATGCCATTTGCGCTTGATGAATGACTTTGTGAATGAGAATGCCTCTTGAACTTGTGTAGTCAATGCGAAACTCAACCTATTTCCTGATGGATAGTCTTGAGCCAAGAGAAACCCTAGGTGCCTTGATCCCATGAGTGTAGCAATGAATATGACTTAATGATAGGTATGCAAATGCAATGCAATAAGCCAGATGAAAAGATATAAGTGTAGGAAAATTTTGGGGTATGACAATAATATGTTACCATGTCACATAAATCTACATCAAAACAAAGGAAGAAAATTTTTATTCTATTCTTCCAATAATCAAACTTGTCACCATAAAAATTGGAGGTTTAGCATAGTAGTTATCTTTATCATTGTTTACAAGTGGAGGTACACCCGCTATTGTGTTTCAAAAATTGGATCTTTATCTAACACAATTAAGTGTTTGATATAAAAATCAATAACAAAACCAAAGCTCTGGTACCAATTGAAGGTGCAAAGAAACACAAGAAATAGGAGTTTGAATTAAGTTTCAAGATTGACACTTTTTCGTTCACCCAAGAACTCAAACAGTAAAGATGCAACAATGATAAAAGACACAAGGATTTTGTCATGTATCATTGTTAACTAATATATCTCTAGTCCCTTGCCAAGGTGATTTTTCCTTCTCAATAAGGACTTAATCCAATAATCAAAACTTTGATTACAACCACAAAGACCACAATCAATGTCTTCTTGAGAATCTTGACTATACCCTAGTTTATCAAGGAACTACAACTCAAAGACTACTTGTCAATGACTTCTTGAATAATATAACTATATCCTAGACACTTAAGGAAATTAACCAAAAGGTTAAATACAAGGATTGTGTATTTACATATTTGCTTCTACAATAAGCAGATTACTCAAAGTGATAATCAAAAGATTACACTTAAATAATTTGAAATATAATGCTCTAAGTACTTTGCTCTTTTCTTCTTACTCTATTATTATTTTTTGCTTTTCAATTTACAAAGTTCTAACTTTATTTTTTAATCTCTTATATTTTTCACGTTCAATCTCCTCAAATCTCTCGCTATTCCAAGCTTCTAAGACCTCTTTATATAGGCAAAAAAATAGATCTGTTGAAGGGTGAAGTTGGAATATACAAAAAAAAAAATAGATGTTGGAGATGCTTGATAGTACATACATGATTATCATGCATAATGTAGTGGATGAGAGGATGAGATGAAACAATACACGCTGGTATAATATTATTGTCCTTTTCCTGATTTTTTCAGAGTAGTGGAAGGAATATTTGATCTTGTAATGGTTGTACTCTTGCCACATATTATTCTTATTGTCATTATCTTCTTTTCACAACTTGTGTTTAATATTTGGTGAAAATGTGACTTCAAAGTCTATAGAATTCAGAGTCTTGGGCTCCAGAGTCTTGAAATATCAGAGTCTTTATCAAAGTCATTCTAAATAGGTTCTTGGAGAGATACAAACTTGGTAATCCAGATGCTTGACTTCTATATAAACACGCCTTGTTTGATTCCTTATTTGGTTCAGAGTGAGTCTACAGTTCAGAGTTTGTTTGCTTCAGATTTAGCTTATATTCAGATTTTGCTAATCTTCAAATTCTGCCAATCTTCAGATGCGCTAAGTTCAGAGTCTGGTTCGTCCATATCTGACTTATCCAGAGTCAGAATTTGATTTTTTGATCTTCACACTTAACAACATAATGAGAGTACAAAATTGTTCTCTATATATATCAAGCTTCGTTATCATCAAAATTCAAAGATAATTGTACAACCAAACTTGTTCCAACAATAGTTACTAGACTTACAAATCATGTCATGGAAGCTAAAATCATCTATGGAAAAAATATTGGTAACATCATTTATATCCCCAGGATTTCTTCTTAACACTCACTATGACCATTCAAATTGGTGATATGATACTTTCAAATTATTTTTTCTTTTGCTATGACAATTAATAAATCTCAAGGTTAATCATTAAAAAATGTTTGTTTATATTTACCAAAAGTCTTTAGTCATGACCAACTTTATGTGACAATCTCAAGAGTCAAGATTAAAAACGGTTTAAAAATATTAATTCATAACAAGGATAAACAAAGTATGACTACTGTAGCGGTAGAAATGTTGAGACTGAGCCATTGTATTGACTTAATTCTTAAAAATCAAATAAAAATTGCCACGACACTTTATTGTTTCCAAAGGAAATGGGAAAGGAACGAATAAACAAAAAAAAAGAGGGAAGAATCTAGGTACGGGGGTTGGTTATGAAAAGGGAACATATTAGAACCCTAAACATCTACGGTACTCCGTAGGAAACTCTTTGAAAATTTGTGTATTTTTGGGTATAAAAGGTGTATATAAAATAAGATAGTGAAGATGAGAAAAGAAATTTTTTTTTTACAATTTTTGCACCATCCGCGGTTGCGAACTTTTAGTGCCTACGTACCACCTTCCGTGCAATAGGAGATCAGGGTACTCATAGTTCTCCTAAAAAAATTTAAAACACACGCGTGTTGGTTAAATTTAAGAGAAGAGGCATCATCGTCATATTCGAGTGGAACACATACTTACTACCCATGATTATGAGAAAGGAGAATTTGTGTCATCTCAAAGTGGAGGATATTGTTAGAACATAGTTTGATTCTACAACCCTTGTAAGAGTTTTGATGATAACAAACACTCAAAGAACAATTATGCTCCCTAAATAAGTATTTTATTTGCAGGGAAGTTCTGATGAAAGAAACATAGAAGATGAGTTAGATCGTTGTTTAAACTCTGATTCAACACATCTTATATAGAAAGCAAAACCTGCATAACACACTTATATAAAGTAGTTCTAAAGCTACAACTTCTGAGTGCAATAAACATTGCGAACAAGAACTCTGTTATTCTGTTTCGTATAGTTCTGGAAAGAAGTAAAGGAGTCCCAACGGTAAAATTCATCTTCTAATGTAATATTTACCAAGCATGTTCTGAAGCGTTACATTTCATTCATGACTATTCAAAAGTAACGAATGAAAGAAGACAAAAATATCTATGTTTGGAAATTTCTTTAATTACTATTTATCAACATTCCAAAAGCACCTCACATGCGTTGCCTATATAAACAAGACTTGAAGGAGAAATTATTTATGATTTTTGTTGTGCACAACAAACGAGAAATATCATCACCTTCAATATATTGAATTTCATTTGTGTAATACATCTCTTGTGGGATACTGTTTTATTAGAAAACACATCTTGTACACGTTTTCAAATATTGTATTATGTAATACCTTGAGAAAACCGGGTTGTGGTTTAAACTCAAAAAGACTTTGAAGTTTGTCATCGTATCCAAGTAATCAAGTTTGATTAGTGGATTAAGACCTCATTGAGAGAGCCGAAATCACCTTGGCGGGTGGATTGAAGTAGTTTGAGTTTAAACGAACCAGGATAACCAACGTGTCTTTTGTATTTAAGTTTTAAAAACCCCAATTCAAACCCCCCTTTCTTTTGTTTTTCCATTCTTCAATTGGTATCACAACCTGGTTCTGAGTGCAAACACTTAACCGTGTTAGAAAAATATCCAAGAAAGAAAAACACTACGGTGGGACCAAGTCAAAACATCACCAATGATTATCATGATAAGAAAGACAAAATCAACGACAAACCTCCAATCTTTGATGGTGAAAACTTCGATTACTGGAAGGACAAAATCAAAAGTTTCTCTCTAACTCATGACGCTGATCTCTTGGATATGGTGACTGATGGGTACATACATCCCGTTGACGAGAGCCGTCAGAAGATTGACAGAAAAAGAATGACAAATCATCAAAAGAGGGAATTCGGAAATCATCACAAGGCCATAACAACTCTCTTGAGTGCTATCTAGTACACATAGTATGAGAAGATCATAAACAGAGAATCAGCAAAACACATGTTTGACTCCTTGAGAATGACGCATGAAGGCAACACGCAAGTCAAAGAAACCAAAGCTCTTGCTCTCACTCAGAAGTACGAAGCTTTCAAAATAGAAGAAGATGAAACCATTGAAACAATGTTCTCAAGATTTAAAATTATGGTTGCTGGGCTAAAAGTTCTTGATAAAGGGTACTCAACTTCAGATCATGTAAATAAAATCATCATTAGTTTACCCAAGAAATAGAGACCCATGGTCACAACTCTAAAATTGGCCAAAGATCTGAACAAAATCTCTCTCGAAGAACTTGTCAGCTCCCTGAGAAGTCATGAGATAGAATTAGAAGAAGATGAGCCTCAGAAGCAAGGTAAGTATTTAGCGCTTAAATCTAACAAAAAATATGAACCTACAGTTTTGCAGGAAAAAGAAGAAAACTCTGGTGGATCCTCATCAGAAGAAGACGAATTGTGTCTTCTCTCCAGAAGAGTCAATCGGTTGTGGAAGCACAGGCAGAGGAAGTTCAAAACTTCCAGAAGAACAGGAAATCATTTTGAACCATCTTCTGGATATAGAAAATCAAGTAATAGAGATATTGCCTGCTACGAATGCAATGAACAAGGTCATTACAAGAGTGACTGTCCAAATCTCCAAAAAGAGAAACCTAAAAAGAATTTCTTTAAAGAAAAGAAGAAAAGCCTCATGGCAACATGGGATGACTCAGAATCTTTTGAAGCTGAAACAAAATCAGAAGATGAAAGAGCCAACATATCCCAAATGGCCAACATATCAGATGACACTGGATCATCTGAATTAGAATCAGACCTAGAGGCAGAAGAGGTATTCTCTAACTTTTCTAGATCTCAATTAGAAGAAAGCCTATAAAAAATTCTTGAAAGATATCAGCAACTTCGAGTCATAAACAAGAACCTGAAAAAGGATCTAGTTTCTGACTCTGAAGAAACTAAGAAACTGAGAACAAAAAACTCTGATCTTAAAGAAAAAAATTCTAAACTCGAAAATAAATTACAAAAGGCTCAGAAAGAAACTGTTTCAGAAATTCCTAGTACCTCTGATAACATCATAAAAGAATATGATCATAGCTTTCAAAAATTTCTTGCTAAAAACATAGATAGGAGAAAAATGAGAAAAATGGCTTCAATGATCTATGGAGTTAGCAGAAATGGCAGAAAAGAAATAAAATACAAGGGTAAAGTATCTCAACCTAAGAAGGTTAAGGATATGGTCATAAAACACACATACCTTTATTCTCACTTCACTTATGGGCACACACATGACATAAAGTATACTAGTACCCAAAAAGATATGGGTACCTAAATTCAAACAAAATTTTGGTAACTCTAAAAAACAAGGACCCAAAAAGATATGGGTACCTAAGGACAAAATTGTCTATGTTACAGATGTCTTTAACAGAAAAATATAAACACCAATCTTGGTACCTGGACTCTGGATGCTCTCGACACATGACGGGGAGAAAGCATATGTTCCAAATCCTGGAGCTTAAATTTGAAGGTTACGTAGGTTTCGGAGGCAATCAAAAAGGAAAGATCATTGGCTCTGGAACTATTGGTAATGATACACTTTCTTCTATAACTAATGTTATGTTAGTAGATGGATTAATGCATAACATGTTATCCATAAGTCAATTAAGTGATAACGGTTATGATATATTCTTCAATCAAAAGTCATGTAAAGCAGTTAGTCAGAAAGATGGATCTATCCTATTTAATGGAAAGAGAAAGAATAACATCTACAAAATAAAAGTTTCTAAACTAAAAAGTCAGAATGTAAAATGCCTATTGTATGTTAATGATGAGAAATGGGTCTAGCACAGAAGATTAGGGCATGTTAGTATGAGAAGTGTATCTCAGATTAACAAACTCAATCTGATCAGAGGACTTCCAACCCTGAAGTTCAGCTCAGATGCTCTGTGTGAAGCATGTCAAAAAGGAAAGTTTGCAAAACCTTCTTTCAAAACAAAAAAATGTTGTTTCTACCTCTAGACCATTAGAACTTCTGCATATAGATCTATTTGGACTCGTGAAAACTGCATCCATTAGTGGCAAGAAGTATGGATTAGTGATCGTAGATGACTATAGCAGATGGACATGGGTAAAGTTCTTAAGACACAAGGACTTCACATTATGTGTTCTTTGCTTTATGTAACCAAGTCCAAAACGAAAAAGATCTTACAATTGTTAAAGTCAGAAGTGATCATGGTGGGGAATTTGAAAAACAAAAAATTTGAATAATTTTTTTTAATGAGAATGGCATCTCTCATGATTTCTCTTGTCCTAGAACTCCCCAATAAAACGGAGTTGTAGAACAAAAGAATAGAACTTTGCAAGAAATGGCCAGAACCATGATCAACGAGACAAGCATTGCTAAGAACTTCTAGGCAGAAGTAATTAACACAGTGTGTTATATTCAGAATAGAATCTCCATAAGACCTTTTTTGGATAAGACTCCATACGAATTGTGGAAGAACAGAAAGCCCAGCATTTCTTATTTTCATCCATTAGGATGTACTTGTTTTATTCTAAACACTAAAGAACATCTGAAAAAGTTTGACTAGAAAACAAAAAAGTGTCTCATGTTAGGATACTCTGAACGCTCAAAATGTTATAGAGTATATAACACAGAAACACAAATTTTAGAAGAGTCCGTCAGTTTTAGATTTGATGATAAACTTGGCTCTCAAAAGTCAAAGCAGGATAAATTTTTTGCAGATATAGAAGTTCAATTTACAGGTACTGAAGACATTACATCAGAATCACCTCACAAAGAATCACACTCAAATCTAGAAGAAGATGTCCCAAACATTACAGCAACATCTGAAGAGCCCATCCATAAAAGACAATCCAGAAGCAGTTTAGCTCATCCGGAAAACAAAATTTTGGGAAAGAAAGAAGACCCAATTAGAACAATATCTACATTCAAAAATTATGAAGAATCTCTCATGGGGTTAGTGTCTCTGATTGAGCCAACTTTCATTGGCGAAGCCTTTCTGGACAATGACTGGATACTTACAATGCAGGAAGAATTAAATCAGTTCACCAGAAATGATGTGTGGGATCTAGTTCCTAAACCAAAAGGATTTAACATCATTGGAACCAAATGGGTCTTCAGAAACAAGCTAAATGAACAAGGAGAATTCGTCAGAAACAAAGCACGAATGGTGGCACAAGGTCATAGTCAGCAAGAAGGGATATACTATACAGAAACCTTTGCTCCAATCGCCAGGAAAAGTTTGAAATGAGCTTGATGGGAGAACTCAAGTTCTTTCTAGGTATCTAAATCAATCAAAATCTAGAAGAAACCTACATATATCAAAGCAAGCATGCCAAAGAACTTCTGAAGAAATTTGACTTCTCAGAATGTAAGCCAGCCAAAACTCCTATGCATCCCACATGCATTTTGGAAAAGGAAGAGGTAAGTAAGAAGGTATAACAGAATCTCTACAGAGGTATGATTGGTTCTCTCTTTTATTTAACATCTTCAAGACCTGATATTCTGTATAGTGTTTGTTTGTGTGATAAATTCCAATCAGATCCTAAAGAATCTCACTTAACAGTTGTTAATCGAATTTTCAAGTATCTAAAAGGTACTACTAATATTGGTCTTTTCTATAGAAAAACTAAAGAATACAAATTAGTAGGGTATTGTGATGCTGACTTCGCTGGAGACAGAATAGAAAGAAAAAGCACTTCTGGAAGCTTCCAATTTTTGAGAGATAATCTAATCTCGTGGTCCAGCAAGAGGTAATCCACCATTGCATTGTCAACTGCTGAAGCTGAATATATAGCAGCAGATGGATGCAGCACACAAATGCTTTGAATGAAAAGCCAACTTGAAGACTTTAACATATATGAGAGTAATATTCCTATTCTCTGTGACAATACTTCTTCTATATGTCTTTCAAAAAAATCCCATTTTATATTCTAGGGCTAAGCATATATAAATTAAACATCATTTTATTATGGACTATATTCAGAAAGGAATTATTTCATTAAAATTTATAGACACAGACCATCAATGGGCTGATGTTTTCACTAAACCCCTTTCTGAAGATAGGTTTAACTTCATTCTGAAACATCTCAACATGAAATTATGCCCAAAATTATAGTTTTGATTATGTATTATTTAACCCTCAGAATTTTATGCCTTTATCTTTTTGTGTGAACATCTGATCAATTTTTCTTCAGAAGTAAGAAGGAAAGTTGTATCAAGATCTATCTAAGAAGATCTATCTAAGCATGCAGTTCACAATATCAACATTTGTCAACTCTATGCAAGGTTTTCTTCTAAGGATGAACACGTGTTCAAATTCTGAAGAGACTGAAACATTGAGTTGATGCATTGAGGCTCCTGTCATATCGGTAATTGTTTCACATCTTTACGCTATCCCTCTTTTCAGGAATCATCAATGCACGTAATCATTTTTTTAACCTTTTTCTTGTTAATTAAAGTATTCTATTTTCTTATGTATATTTACTTCGTTCACATTCACTATCACACTTCCACTCTCAATTCCTTTTTCTCTCTAAAATTTGTTAAATCTTTCAAAAAACCCTAAAAGAGTTTGTATGAACAAATGGCTTCCTCTCAACAAATTGCTCAAGCTTCTCAAATCATTCTTGGCTCTTCTTCCTCAATAGCAGAAAGGTACGAAGAACCCTCAAGAACTCTACTCACACCATTGATTCATTGGAAGTTCTGTGTGAGCTCATTGTAGATTTCGTGAGCATGAAGGAAAACAAATACGATTAAACCCCTGATGTTGAGTTCCAAGGATGGACTAAGTACTTTGATCGCCTCCTAGTTCCAGTTTTTCCAAGACTTGTTAAAGAATTTTGGATTCATGCTTCACCTTCAAATCATCAGGTTACTTCTTTCGTTATGGGAAAGAAAATCTTCATCTCTAAAGATCTCATTGGGCAACTAATAGGTCACGACGATGGCGGTATTCGTTGCAGTGATATGGCTGACAAAGGCTCTGACCTAACCAAGATCTCAAAGGAAATCTTTACTTTTGTCCAACCATCCAACAAAATAAAAGATCTGAAGGATTACCTCAGAATTTGGTCTAAAATCATTTTGGGTTGCATCAATCATAGGAATCCTACAAGTTCTCCAGATTGCATCAATATTGATCAACAATATCTTCTGTACTTCATAGCCACCAAAGCAAAGGTTAATCCTCCACATCTTCTGTTCAATCATCTAAGACCATCTTCAAAGAGACAAGAGAAGAAGAAAGAACAAAGAGAGATTGGATCCCTTTGGGAAAACTCATTTTAGATATTCTGACAGAAAACAAACTGATAGAACATATGACTGAGGCCTAACAAGCTAGCACTCTGGAAGCTTGTGCTGGTAAACCTCTCAACGGAAAAATCCTAAGAAGATGAAGATTATTGAAACTATCAAGAAGGATCCAACAATCACAACTAAAGAAGTCATTACCACTAGAAGAGTACCTCTAAAGGATTTTTCTCTCTTCACTCAAACAGATGCTTATCAAGATATTTTTCTCATGTATCTGGATGCTTACAAGAGGGACGGGACAAATCTAGATGTGACCATCTGTGATCTGCGACAACAACCTCTAGAAGTTGCTCCCATAAAATCAAGGAAAAGGAAAGCAGTTACAGAAGGAACTTCTCAGAAGACTCCCAAAGCTGCCAAAAATAAAGGTAACCCTTCTTTTGTTTTTGTTATTGAATCAATACTACTATCAACATATAAAAACCCTTCATCTCCAAAGCCCACAGGAGATCATTTTCCTCAAACCTTTGATGAATTTTACATAGACTTTGACACATCATTTCCTCTAAATAACCCTCTGAACAATCCACCTTCTACCCATCTTGAACAAAATCAGCCAGAACTTGCACAAGTTCTCTCTCATATTGATCAATTTGATCTGCTGTTTGAAGCTCCCCACACAGAATATCCAAATCTTGACTTTGATACCACAACATCAATCCCTGGAATCACCTGCCTTCTCATGGTCTCTCAACCATATATAAATCCATCAACGTCTTCACAAAACCTCTATATTCCAGATATTCTATCTCCTTATCAGTCCACTCCACCAAACTCACCAAATTCACCCATTATTCTTTCTGACCCCCCCCCCCCCCCCCTCTCAAAAAAACCACTTAGAAGATCCTCTTAGAACTGTTATAGACTTAGACGCTTTAGAAAATCTTGTCACAAGCTCTCAGAAAATTGCCGTTCCAAACCAAAACCAAAAACTCTAAAGCAAATGTTGGTAAATCTCTACTAATTTTTTAAACAGAAATACATGAATGGGTTAACTCTCTGAAGCTAGCTTGCTTAGAGAATCTCAACCCAGCTGCTTATGATTCTCATTATAACCAGTTTAGAAAATGGTTCAAATCTAAATCTCTGAAATTAAAGGATCTGAGTTATGAAATAGCTCAACAGAACTTCTGCATTCGCCGAATATCTTCAAGGATCAAGTTCAGCGACACTGGGAAAAGAAGACACTCCTTCTACTGGACAATACCCCTTGGGAAGATCATTAACCATCATAATATAATGAACCATCCTCTGATCCTCTTCCTCTGATCATGTTTCAAGACAAAGGCAAGGAAGTTAAAGAAGCTCCTGAGTCAGAATAGGCCGCAGTTTGCTCTGAAAAAGTGGTCCCTTCTGCTGAAATACCCTCTTCTTCTATTGTGATGTAAACTCTGGAAGAGCTGAAGAAAGAAAATGTTGTGTTTAAGTAAAGGATAAACAAGCAGGATGAAACTTGCAATGAAATTAAGGGGATTCTTGGGAAACAAGAAGAATCAAACAATCAGATCAAGAATTTATTGGAATCCCTGTTCACACGACTTCCACCACCTCAAACTTAGTTCTGAAATTTGTTTTCTTCATTGTGTTTTTTATTTGTTTCCTTGAATCGTTTTGAATACAAAATGCCTTTATTGGCTAAAGTGTTTTTATTGATTTTTGATTCTTGACAAAAAAGGGGGAGAACGTAAGATATTTCGAATATAACAGTATGGAGACTCAGTCTCAAACATTTGGAATATCATAACTTCTATTGTTTTTCATCTGAAAGCAAAACAGGAACAAACTCTGTTGAGGACATATGTGGACGCATCAAAAATATTTTTCTCAAAAACTTTGATTAGACCAATCTTCAGGGAAGTATTTCTTCTCAATTTAAGTATTCAACTCAGGGGGAGACTTTAATGCATTATGTTATTTATGTATTTGATCAAAATATCCAAGTTTTTGTAATCATAAAAAAGGGGGAGATTGTTAGAACATAGTTTGATTCTACAATCCATGTAAGAGTTTTGATGATAACAAACACTCAAAGAACAATTATGCTCCCTAAATAAGTATTTTATTTTGTAGGTAAGTTCTGATGAAAGAAGAACATAAGATGAGTTAGATCATTGTTTAAACTCTGATTCAACATATCTTATATAGAAAGCAAAATCTTCATAACACGCTTATATAAAGAAGTTCTACAACTACAACTTCTGAGTGCACTAAACTCCGTGAACAAGAACTCCGTTATTCTGTTTTGTACAGTTCTGGAAAGAAGTAAAGGAGTCCCAACGGTAACATTCATATTTTGATGTAATCTTTAGAAAGCATGTTTTGAAGCGTTATGTTTCATTCATGACTATATAAAAGTAACCGCTGAAAGAGGACAAGAATCTCTATGTTTGGAAATTTCTTTAATTACTATTTATCAACATTCCAAAAGCACCTCACATGCGTTGCCTATATAAATAAGACTTGAAGGAGAAATCGTTTATGATTTTTGCTGTGCACAACAAACAATAAATATCATCACCTTCAATCTATTGAATTTCATTTGTGTAATACATCACTTGTGTGATACTGTTTTGTTAGAAAATACATCTTGTACACGCTTTTAAATATTGTATTGTGTAATACCTTGAGAAAATCGGGTTGTGGTTTAAACTCAAGAAGACTTTGAGGGTTTTCATCGTATCTGTGTAATCAAGTTTGATTAGTAGATTAAGACCTCTTTGAGAGAGGCGAAATCACCTTGGCATGTGGACTGGAGTATTTTGAGTTCAAACGAACCAGGATAACCAACGTGTCTTTTGTATTTAAGTTTTAAAAACCCCAATTCAACCCCCCCCCCCACCCCTTTCTTGTGTTTTTCCATTCTTCAGATATAGCTTGGAGTTTAAAACCAATAAAGCCTCACTCAACACCCAAGTGGAAAATATCTCACTTTTCTACATATCGTAGAAGTATAGTAGCTCACATCACTACAATAATCGACAAGAGTCTAATATTTTGAGAAAAAAGTTTTAAAGTAAAAAGCCAAAGTGGCAAAATGGTTTGAATGAGTTTGATTGACTTTTAGTCTTCTCACAAAAAAATTGTCAAAGTATGATTAAGTTGGTTAAATTTGATTAAGAAAAGATTTTTTGAAAATGTATGGACCTAAGTCCAATTTTATTATGAAAGTGATTCAAGTTAGAAAACAATGAGAGTTTTGAATAGGAGGGAGAAGATTTTTGAAATTAAAGAAGATAAGAGGAGATGAAGGGACTATCCTTAAGCATAAAGTAAAAGCTAAGAAAAAGAACTATCTAACCAACAAGAAGTAAACACTTGACATAAAGAAGTCAATGTAGAATTCTCATTCTTTAGATTGAAACCAAGCAAACAAAGCGCATCAAGTTTTCTCGAGCAGTGAATATATGGTTTCATAGTCGGTAAACTTTTTGTTAAGGTAGTATATTGCATGCTCTTTTCGACCAGACTCATCATGGTGGCCCAACATACACCCCCATTGAATTCTCTAATACAATCAAGTACATAATCAGAGGTCTTCCTTCTACTGGAGGCATCAGGATTGGAGGTTCTTGTAGATACTCCTTGATCTTGTCAAAAGCTGCTTGGCAATTGTCGTTCTATCTGACTACTTGATCTTTCTTCAACAGTTTGAAGATTGGATCACAAGTAGCAGTTAAGTGAGATATGAACCGAGCAATATAGTTGAGTCGACTTAAGAATCCTCTGACCTCCTTCTCAGTAAAGAGAGTTGGCATTTCTTGGATGGATTTTACTTTTGTGGGGTCGAATTCAATACCTTTTCCATTAACGACGAAGCCTGGGAGTTTTCTAGACCTCACTCCAAAGATGCACTTATTGGGATTCAGCCTCAAATTGTATTTCTTCAACCTCTCAAATAGCTTGTAGAGGTTATCAAGGTGTTCTTCCTCAGTTTTCAACCTTGCAATCATGTCATCAACATAAACTTCTATCTCATAATGGATCATATCATGAAATAAAGCTACCATAGCCTGCTGATAGGTTGCACCTGCATTCTTCAAACCGAAAGGCATGACCTTATAACAAAAGGTGTCCCACTGTGTAACAAAAGTGGGTTTCTCCATTTCTTCGGGTGCCATTTTGATTTGGTTGTAACTGGAGAATCCATCCAAGAAGGAGAAAACTTTGTGTTGAGCAGTATTGTCGACCAAGACATCTATATGAGGTAGTGGGAAATCATCCTTGTGCCTTTCTCTATTCAAATATATATAGTCTACACACATACAGACTTTTCCATCTTTTTTAGGCACTGGGACAGCATTTGCCACCCATTGAGGGTATGACGTTACTTCCAGGAAACCTGCATCGAATTGTTTCATTACCTCGGCTTTTATTTTTTTAGATATATCTGGCCACACGCGATGAACCTTTTGCTTGACCGGAGGACAATCTTCCTTCATTGGAAGATGATGAACTACGATATCAGTATCAAGTCTCGACATATCTTCATATGACAAAGCAGACACCTCTATGTAGTCGTGCAAAATTTTGACCAATATGCCCTTGACATTGTCTTCCAAGTTGGCGTCGATCTTGACTTCCCTCTTGTTAGCTTCAGTACCTAGGTTGATCACTTCAACTGGTTCTTCGTGCGGTTGAATTGCCTTTTCCTCTTGCATCAGAAGCCTGGCTAGTTCCCCGAGTATTTCATAATCTTCATCACCTTCGTCTTAGACTTGATAGATTGGATTTTCAAAGTCATAGATGGCAATAGCAAAGTCGTTGTTAATGAGATCTGGAGTTGATGTGGATCTGAAAATGTGTGTGTGTGTGTGTGTGCATGTAAGATCACATGGCTTTTTTTATTATAAAAATTAAATAAAGTAAAGAAAGACAAAGAGAACAAAATTTGAATGCAAAATAGTCCAATGTTTTTCATTAAAATGAGCATATGGCATATGAAAATGACAAACCAGTAACAAATGGACCATTGTGCCCCGAGCAAGGCACATGGCTTAAAGTCATTGTTTTAATGGAAATTACAGACAAAGTTCTCAAAGTAATAAAAACAGTAAATGGAAATTACTCCTGGTTGTAGGAGATTGGAATGAAGTCCTCGGTCTACCAGTTGTTGAGTCCTCCATTAGCAGTCGGGTAGATCTAGTCATCAAATTCACTATCAGCATCGAAGTCTTCAAGGGTATTAACCTCATGGTTACTAATGCGAAGAGGCGTTTTCCCCGCACGAGCACGTCGAACATCCTTTTGAGCCTTGAAAGTGAATCCAAAACCAAATATGTCTGACTTGAAAGGGAAATCAGGATGTTGTCCCCAAATGGTGCAACCCCCATCTTCAACAACAACACAAGCATCTTTGAGAGAAGCCATTCTCGGTGTATCTTTAGCAGCCTCGGGAGTGTCAGGAGTGGTCTTGGCAACAACAACCATGGGAGAGACCACTTCAAAGGCTTGACAATGAGTTTCAATGAACTCTCCATCCATTTCAACATATTTGAATGAATTTAGATAATCATAAACTTTTCTT
Organism: Vicia faba; assembly: GCA_948472305.1. Taxonomy (NCBI): domain Eukaryota; kingdom Viridiplantae; phylum Streptophyta; class Magnoliopsida; order Fabales; family Fabaceae; genus Vicia; species Vicia faba. Next base: position 341,804,639 of record OX451736.1, read on the forward strand.
CACCACAGACGGTAATAATTTTCCCCTTGACCGGATATTTCAACTTTTAATGTAGTGTGGAAGCCACCGCGTCTGCCTCGTGTATCCATGGGCATCCAAGCAGGAAAAGAATAAGCAGGACGTATATCCATAACATAGAATGTTGAGGTTAAGACTTGAGACCCAACCTTGATAGGGACATCAACCTCTCCATGGACCATCCTCTTAGAACCATCGAAAGCCCTGACAACGATGTCGCTAGGTTTCAACACCAATCCATCACAGTCTAGCCTATCTGTTGTACTCTAAAAATTTTCCTCTCTTTTATCAAGACATTTCTCACAAAGATCTTCAAAAGATCTAGCTTGCACAAGTATTGACTAGGTCAAGCCATCTCCTCAACACTGATACCTCAAAATTAGGGTTTGAGCTTGCACAAAGACAATTGGACTTCTAATACTTCAAATAACTTTCATGGATCATTATGGACCTTCAAGAATGCTCATGTCAAGTTTCAAATCTTTTATCCAAAATTATGCTCAGCCAATTGACCAGATGACCAAAAATTTGTTGTACTGACGAAAAGTCAATTGATACGCCAAAAGTCAAACTTTGGCTTTTTGGTTAACATTATGTTTCAAAGATCAAAATTCATCAAGATATTCAATAATATCAAGTTTGATCATCAAGAAGTCAAGAAAGTCGAAAGTCAATTTGAAAAATCAAACTTTCCAAGACTTAGAAATTTTTCCTAAGTGTTTTTGTACATGATAATTTCACTACTTCATGACATTCTTTCCCCAAGATGCAAGATGATTCAAAGAAAACTTTAAAAATGAAAGTTGTAGATCTTGATGAGCTTTATAACTTTTCTTTATTGCTCAAGTCCTATAAGTGCTTGGATTGTGATTTATAAATCCATGAAGTCATGACATTTTGATCCAACACTTAGAGAAATTTTCAACAGATTTTGGTCAGGATTTATCCCAACTTCTTGGCATTTTTTCACATAGTTCCAAGATGATTTTTGTCAAAATGGTCAACATGAAATTTATAGAGGATGTTTCAAGCTTTCAAAAACATCCAAGAGCATGAATTTATTATACTTGAGCTAGGAGATTCAAAGGCATGAAGTTGGGCATCCATTCTTGATTTGCAAGTCTTTTTGTTGAAGAACACATGATCCAATCTACATGCTATACTGCATAATCTTATGTTGCGGACCTTATTTCTTGAAAATATCTCCATAATTTAATGTTTACACAAAATCTTGAACCATTACCCAAGTGTTTGAGAAATTGTCCAAAAGATCTTTCCACTTATGGCATAAACGCACCATTGCTATTCTTGAAAAGCAAGCTTTTGGTACAAAATTTGTCTTGAGCCCATACCTTGTTTACTTCTGATTTTACTCTACCATAAATCATGGAAGGTAGCTCCTCTGTACCAGCAACTTTGGTAATTCATCTTGGGACCATGGAATACTTGACATAGTTTGATATTTGCATCCCAACCAAACCATAACATGCTGTCTTGTAAACCTAATCAGCCCTTGTTCACAAACCTTTTGCCTATAAATAGAGGAAGCATTTGCAAGAGAAAAGTTCAGAAAAATAGAGAGATTCTTATGTATTGAAAAATCCTCAAACCCTCCTCATACTCTAAAAATCAGAACTGTCCACAAAAACCTCTATCTTTAAGCTTTAAAGTCCAAACCCTTTGAACCTCTCACACCTTGCAAGTCATGTCCAAACAAACCATCCAAACACTCCACATACAACATATATAAGTTGTTCAAACTCAAAATCAACAAGTATATAACCCTAGTTCAAGATAAAAATGCATGAAATCAATACACTCACACACACTCTCCTCTAGGGTAATCTCGCTTGTTGACTCGGATAAAAATAGTCATGTCCCTCGAACATGGGATACTTTAGCAATGACCCTCGAATACAAGATCGTAATCCCTCGATGACCCTTCGATGTTGCCTTATGTAAACGATCTTATACCCTTCTATGACTATACAACGACCCACGCCCGTCCCTTCACATCCAATGATATGGCTTCTTATCAATCAACAGTAAGATAGAAATATCTAAAGGAGGAGGAAAAGAACTAAGACTTTTTGAGTAGGTAGAGCGCTCATAGTTGCTTGCTCATAACCATTTTCAAAACAACATTATTTCAAACACACCAACACTTTCAAATGAAATATTTTCAAAATTCAACACTTTGTATGAATTCTTATAGAGACGAGAATCATTACAAAGTTCGCTTAAACAAAGGCAATTTTCAAAAATACTTTCAAAACCAATCACAAATAGATTTCAAACAAAGCATTTCAAAGTGATCAAGTAACTAAGATCCCGTAGATAACTATGGATGAAAAGGGTGCGAACACTTCCCTTTTCATAACTTACCCCCCGAACTCAAGAAAATATCTCAAAAGGTCTTTCTTGTTCTTTTCACCCTTTCTTATTGGATAAAAGAAAAGTAGGTGGAGACTCTTGCTATCTGCAACAATTTTGATAAAATGCCAAAACACCCAAGTCAGTTCTCCCACCGTATTACAGAACTGGCGACTCTACTGGGGAATTATTTTAAAAAGTGGGGTTACCTTAGAAATTAGATCAGCTTTAAATGTTTTCATTGTTTGATTTGTTTGCTTTAAATTTATGGTTCCTTGTTTGGGTTTGTGTTGATCCTCTACCCGGATCGGGGAACATTATTAGGTAAGTAGAAATAGATCGTAGAAACTGTGCAGGGTATACCGACATGGTTGAAGCGATGGCTACATTAGTGTGACACATTTGTTGGTACTGGTAGCCCTTGAGTCCAGTTAAGGAGAATACGGGGCCGCTGTGTGGTGTCATGAAGCACTAACTGACCTTAGAACCTTTAGTTGAACAACTTGGCCATTAGAGAGTAGTGAGATAGCTGGCTTTGGTGTTGTCCGAAGTTGGTTAATACTCGATGCTAAGCTCATTGAGATCGGACTTTCGGGATATTTAGGTCGCTAATAAAGAGGCTTGCGCTGAAACAATGCCCGATGAAGAAAGATCAGTGATATTGAGATTCCCTAGAACCCGATTACTTTCTAGGACAGGTTGAACCAACTAAACTTTAAGAGGGTACTTACCTATGAACCTCATGCAAGCCTAAACCTAAGGACTTGTTTGCTTTGTGTGTTTACTTCTACATGACATCATAACATGGCATTTTGCACTAACCATTTCAAGGAGCTAGATATTTATCTTTGTTTTGTTTTGTAGGACATGGCTTCCACTCACAGAAATACTATCCAAATCAACCTCGTAAGAGTGCGTCCTCAACTCAAAGAGTTAGCATCAAGGGTTCCTGAGAATTATTTGTTTACCAAAAGATATGGTCGACTTCTAAATCTGGTTACCTCAAGCCTTCATGAAGACATGATGAAAGTGCTCTTTCAGTTCTTTGACCCTTTACACCATTGCTTTACATTTCCTGATTACCAACTAGTTCCCACCATGGAGGAGTTTTCTCAACTCTTGGGAGTGCCTATTCTTGATCAATTACCCTTCAATGGTATTGAGAAAGATCCAAGACATAAGGAGATTGCTTTAGCTTTACATTTGCAATGATCCGACGTTGTGGCAAATTGGGAAATAAGAAGTGGTGTTAAGGGTTTTCTAGCCAAGTTTCTGTTTGAGAAGGCTCAACAATTTTGGGATGCTTTGGACTTACAAGCCCTTGAAGATGTGTTAGCCCTTCTAATATATGGGATGGTGCTATTTCCTAATCCGGACCAACTCATAGATGTGAATGTGGTCAAAGTTTTTATATCCCATAACCTGGTGCCTACCTTACTTGGAGACCCTTTCCACTTTCTTCACACTCGCACCATGAAGAGAAGGGGAATTCTTATGTGTTGCACTCCTTTATTGGCTAAGTGGTTTATTTCTCACCTACCTCGATCTGTTTTGAAGAATGAGCAAGGCCTGAGATGGTCTATTAGGTCGGTGTCACTCACGCATTCGGATATTCATTGGTATTCTTGATCTTTGGAGGATGTCACCATCATTGATCGTTACGGAGAATTCCCTAATGTCCCTCTTATTGGTATTAGGGGAGGTATCACCTATAATCCTTGTTTGGCTCTGCGACAGTTTGGGTATGCTCAGAGGGATGGCCCTCATAACACGCTTGTCCAAGGAATTATTTTTTACTATGAGAACGACGCTCAAGGTTATCGTCAAATATTTGTGCGAGCTTGGGGCATGGTGAACAAGGTCGATAGCAAGTCATTAGTGAATAAGAACTCCATCCCATTAGAGCCTTATCTCAAGTGGGTGCAAGCTCGTGCACAAGGCCTCAAAATGTTGTATCTTGCCATCCTACCTGTCATCATGGAGCCTATTATTGAGGGAGACACCCCTTACACTCTTCTTCATCCTAGCATGCCAACTACTCTCGAGGAATTACAAAGATCATGGATTCAACTCAAAGGAGAGTAAGACACCTTTGAAACCCAGTTCTACGCAAGCGAGAAGAAGGTTTTGGAGCTTACGAAATAGCTTCATGAAGAGTTAAGTTTGAACGCCTACATTGCACCGAAGAGGATGCGCTCATGGGAAGCCTAATTCTTTTTTGTTTTAGGATTTTATTTGGCAATATTTTTTATTCCTCCATTTTAATCCCGAGAGGCATTTGTAATTCCTATCTTTATTAATGAAGTTCATGTTTGTTATTTTCTCTTTGTTTATTAAATTTAAATTTCCTTAAATCTTTGAAAACATTGCATCCACATACCATGCATCATAACATAAGTAGGTTTTCTGACACAGGTTTCCTCATCTTTCTACTATTTATTTCAGTAAGATGGATCTCAAACAGACTGTGAAGGAATTGCAGACACAAAACTCTCAGTTTCAAGAAACTTTGCTTAACTTAGCAAAGGGGCAGCAAGAGCTGATGGCATTTCTAGTTACGAAGAAAAAGACCAAGAAGAAGGTTGTGATCAACATGGGGAAGAGATTCAAGGGCCTCGTCCGACAAGTTCAAGTGGAAGAAGACTCCTCCGAGGAAGATGAGAATCAGGATGAAGATGTAAGAAGCACCCGTGTTGGGGGTGGTAACAATCCAATATCTGAGGATGAGGACTATTTTGACGAACAACATCCATCGACTGAAGACAAGTATAAGCAACTGGAAGATAGATTAAAGGCTATGGAAATTCAAGTTGTGCTTGGCCTAGATTTTGGTGATTTGGGTTTGGTTCCTGGGGTAGCGATCCCCACAAGTTAAAGATTCCAGTTTTTGCCAAGTACGATGGTGTCTCGTGCCCAAAGCTTCACTTGAGATATTACGTCCGTAAAATTCAACCGCATACCACTGATAAGAAGTTGTGGGTGCATTTTTTTCAAGAAAGTCTGTCTAGGACTCAATTGGAGTGGTTTTACCAGTTAGAAGGTTTCAACATCCATACCTGAGAGGACTTGGCCACCGCCTTCTACCGTCAATATTAATATAACGCCGATCTGGCGCCAACTAGGGTGTAGTTGCAAGGAATGACCATGGGTTCCAATGAAGGCTTCAAAGAATACGCTCAAAAATGGAGGGACCTAGCCGGAAGGGTTTAACCCCCTTTGTTTGACAGGGAGCTGGTTGATATCCTTATGAGAACTTTGACAAGACCTTTCTTCAATCACCTAATCGAAAGCACTTCAGCCGGGTTCACCGAGCTCATTCTAACTGGGGAACAAGTTGAAAATGGAATTAGAAGTGGAAATATCCAAGTGGCTGCATTTTTTTATACTTAGAAGAAGCCATACAATGGGAAGAAAGAGTCCAATGTTATGTACGGCCAAAAGGGTCGTAACAAGAGTAACCACAACCAATCTGTAGGGGCAATCCTGATCTCTAATCCTGCATCAGTGTGACAACAACAACGGGGAAATCAGCAAAGGCAAGACAAGCCCAAGAGACAATTTACCAAAATCAACATACCACTGTCTCAGGAATTGCAACACATGTTGAGGATGAACCTAATTAAATTGATAGGACCTGATCCAAATCCTAAAAATTCTTCTCCTAACTACAATCCTGATGCAAGACGTGCCTATCATTCCGGCAGTCCTGAGCATGATACTAAAGATTGTTGGGCACTGAAATACAAGATTCAAAATATGATTGACGCCAAGGAGATTGAATTCGAACCTCCTGAGACTCCCAGCATGATCACTACTCTCATGCCAAATCATTGAGAGCGCCCAATTCATTTTGAATTTTTAGTTGTAATTTATTTTGTATGTTCGGACACTTATCTATTGTGTCAAACTTTGTTTCATTAATGCATTTCATATGTTTTTCTTGAATTAGTGCATTCATTTTCACTATTTTTAAACTGTGCTTTTTACTTGTTTCGTTTTGTGATATTCAACACTCGTTAAAAGTTGTAAGCCTTTAGAGGGAGGATGATGAAAATAAATGCCATAATCTCATACATTATGCTTTTGGACAGACCTCACTGACGATGTACATGCGTTCTTTCGATTCCTAAAATAGTGGAGTTATAAGGAAGGTAATCCCTAGTCAACCCCTTTGAGCCAAAGAAGTAGGAGTTTTCTTTTTCGCACAAATTGAAACCTTTAATCATAACCAATGGCAGGGTAGTTTCTCAGTTAATTCAAATGTGCGTTTAGTCGCAAGCTTTCACTTCGTACACAATGAATGACATCAAAAACATCCTTCTGAATCAAGAGACGAAGATGGTTCCCTGTAAAATAGGTATTCATTATCTTTCAAAAGAAAAGCCCACTGAGTCAAAACCTACGAAGGAGACTTAAGAAAAAATGGGGCATCCCGCTGACTGTAGTCTCAAATAGGGGTGTTCATGGTTCGGTTTGGATCGGTTTTAAGACAAAAAATCAGCTGATCCAAAGATAAATTTACTTGCGGTTCGGTTCGGTTTTGGATGATATATTAAAAAATCTAATCCGACCCGATCCAATTTTATGCGGTTTAATTTGGATCGGTTTTTGGATATCCAAATTACACCTTATATTTTTATTAATATTATAAAACTACTAATAAATCATAGATTTGATATAATATATAACATATAGTATATTAAAAGTTAATATTACAAAATAAAAGTGGTTGATTATGATTGAAATAATATAAATAAATAAATTATACCAAGCTAATAACTATTATTAAAAAATTATTATCATTTAATAATAAAGTCACCTAACATATCATACTAAAAAAAAGTAAATAAGTATAAAAATATATGTATGCGGTTTGGTTTGGTTTGGATCGGTTTTGAAAAATTGATCTGAAATTCGATCCAAACCGATCGGTTTTTACAAAATGACATCCAAACACATTCAATAAATTTCGGTTTTTTCCGGTTTTCAGTTTTTTGGATCGGTTTTCATTTTTTTATTTGGATTGCTTTGGATTTGAACACCCCTAGTCTCAAAATTAAAAAAAAATAGTCAGGAAAAAATTAGGGATAATAAATAAAAAATAAGTCACTACAAATCCTCGACAACAGAAAAATGCTACAAAAAATGACTGCCTTCTCCAATAAACTTAACTTATCTGAACCATCACAAAAATATCATTTCGGGTTCAATAGGAATTCAAACGCACAATTAACTGAGTTTAGGACTGGAGAACATCATCAAGAATGGGTGGGTACAAATAAACTTTGAGCCTTATCCTTTGTTTCTTAAACCTTGAACCAGGCCACGCTACAACCCTTAAAAAGTCCTAATTGAAGCATCGATTAGTTCGAAAGCATACTGTTACAAAAGGCATCTTGACTCCTGTAAGGCTTACTGTAAATCTTGAGTTTGAATTCATATTCTTACAAAATTCTTTTATTTTCTAAAAATGCATTTTCAGAAACTTCAAGACAAACATAAACTTTGCATTGTTTGAATACCGTTGTTTTCATATAACTAATTGATTCGACAGTAGAGAAATCCGCATGACGAATATCCAATGAAAGGAAATCCTCTCAATAAACATAATCACTTCAAATCCAATGACAAACCCTCCATAGTCAAGTGACATGACATGTTATTGTCTGACTCATTTGTGGAAGTCAAGTCAAGATTCCAAGAAATCTCACATAAAATCCTGAATATCCGGGGGCAGGTCTCCATCTGAATCACTTGGGGCATTAAACATGAATTCCAGCAAAGGGTCACGTACGACTAAGCAAACATTTTCTGTTATTTCTACAACACTTGCTATCATAGACAATGACAACTCTCCACGTGGACATAGTCAGAAAATACTACGCATAAAGAGACCCGCTAGGTTGACACGGCTAGGCCGAAAAACTGGGGCATCCCGCTGACTGTGGTCTCAAAATATAAAAAAATATTCAGGAAAAAATTAGGGATATATATGCAAAATATTGTACATCCAGCAAGTCCAAAACCTGAAAAGGAGGCTTGGGAAAAAAAGGGTATCCCGTTGGACTGAAAACCCGAAAGGACGGTCTAAGAAAAAGTTAAGGATTAAAGTGTACGACTATGTCCCGTTATCTCATCACTTTGTCTATCAGTAAAAGATTTTTCACTCTGATCAACATTTACTAAGGACTCTGGGAGAAGATAGAGTTCAAGCTGTCCACAAATCCCCACAAGGCCAAATTCATAGATATCCTCCACAGAACCACTTCAATAAGATTATCCCACAATGTTGGATTCATGCAATCCCCAACCAGAGTTTCAATCTCTCGAAAATCCCTTCCCCGGCTGAGTTGGTCTTAAGAAAAAAGCCTTGTGGAGTTCTTCCTAAAGAATTAACTTTCCCAGTAGTTCGTTAAAATATTCTCTTCAAAAGGGTTTATTTCCCCCAACAAACTACAAATTCCCCAGTACGAGTCTTTCTCTCAGACCATTACAAATCAACGGATAAAACCCCTTGTCACCAGCGGAGTTGATACTATCCTCAATAAGTTACTGTGAAGCCTGGAATCCGACCAAATAACAGTTTAACTTTAATTTTCTGTGAAGCTTGGAATCCGACCAGATAACAGTTAATTTCATCTAAGTTGCTGCGAAGCCTGGAATCTGACCAGATATTAGTTAACTTCAATTTTCTGCAAAGCCTGGACCTGACCAGATAACAGTTTGAGTTGCTGAAACCTGGACCCAACCTATAACAATAAATCTCAATTTTAAGTTGCTAAATCCATGACCTGACCGGATAATCATTTAACTTCTTCAGTTACTACAAAGCCTGGACCCGACCAGAAAATATTTTGAGTTGCTGAAACCTAAACCCGACCAGATAACAGTAAATCTCAATCTTCAATTGCTGAAACCTGGACCCGACCAGATAATAGTTTGAGTTGCTGAAACCTGGACCCGACGAGATAACAGTAAAACTCAATTTTATGTTACTAAAGCATGGACCCGACCGGATGATAGTTTAACTTCTTCAGTTACTACAAAGCCTGGACCCGACCAAAAAATAGTTCAAGTTGCTGAAACCTAGCCCGGCCAGATACCAGTTAAACTTAAGATCAAATTGTTGAAACCTGGACCCGACCAAAAAATAGTTCAAGTTGCTGAAACCTAGCCCGGCCAGATACCAGTTAAACTTAAGATCAAATTGTTGAAACCTGGACCCGACTAGATAACAGTTCGAGTTGCTGAAACCTGGACCCGACCAAATACCAGTTAACGTCAAGATCAAATTGCTAAAACCTGGACCCGACTAGATAATCATTTGAGTTACTACGAAACCTGGACCTGACCAGAGTTTAACTTCTTCAAATCACTAAAAAAACTCCTATTCCCCAGTAGAGTTTGACACTACCCCCAGTGAGTTCCTGCAAATCCTGGAATCCAACCACCTAGCAAGTTATTTTGAAGCCTGGAATCTAACTAGTTAACAACTAAACTTTCTTCCTCTCCAATCAAGATAAATCTCCCCGATAGAGCAATGGATAACTAAAAATCTTGAATTCTAGTTCCCAAGCAGAAATCAACATTACCTGCAGAGTTTCCTTAAATAAAACAGGAATCCCCAACGGAAGTATTCAAGACAAAATTGAAGATACATATGCTCTTCATCCACAACAGTAGTCAGGAATTTATTTTCCCAGACAAAGATACACTTCAAAAACATTTCACATTCATACATCATAGAATATGCATATGAAGCGCATATAGCATAACCTCATTTTTTAGAACATCATTACACAGTGAATTTCATACATCAAGACATTGCATACAGCTAAATCTTTACCTTTTCAGGAAAAATCAATCAACGGATAATTATCATCAACAATTTTCAACAAGTTCCAGATTGATTCCTGAAACAAGACATGGCAACTATCTATGAACAATAGGTCCAAGATTAGATCCTGAAACAAGACAGGGAAACTATCTATGAACAACAGGTCCAATATTAGTTCCTGAAACAAGACAGAGAAACTATCTACATGACCAGACGAAGAAATCTTACACGGAATCCTTCTCATATCTTACACAAATGCAGTTTCACACGGACTCATCCCGAAGCAGCCCTACCCAGGCTCCTTCTCATATATTTCTAGATGCAGTTTCACATTGACTCATCCTAAAGCATCCCACCCCAGGCTCCTTCTGATATATTTCGAGATGAAGTTTCACACGGACTCATCCCGAAGCAGCCCTACCCAGGCTCCTTCTCATACATTTCCAGGTGCAGTTTCACACGGACTCATCCCGAAGTAGCCCTACCTGTAGCGGTAGAAATGTTCAATACTAAGCCATTGGATTGACTAGACTTTATACAAATCAAAATCAAAATCGCCACCGCGCTTTATTGTTTCCAAAGGAATGGGAAAAGAGCGAATAACCCAAAAAAAGGGGGAAAGATTCAAGGTAAGGGGGTTGGTTATGCAAAGGGAAGGTATTAGCACCCTAAACATCTACAGTACTCCGCAGGAACCTCTTTGAAAAAAATTTGTATATTTTGGCTATAAAAATGTGTTGTATATAAAATGGATGGTGGAGGTGAGAAAAGAAATATTTTTATGATTTTTGCACCCGCTGTGGTTGTGAATCTTTAGTGCCTACGTACCACCTTTCATGCAATAGGGGATCAGGGTACACGTAGTTCCTCTTTTAAAAATTTGAAACACAAGTGTGTTGGTTAATTTTATGAGATAAGACATCATCGTCATTGTCCGTGTGGAAAACATACTTACTACCCACAATCATGAGAAAGGAGAATTTGCATCATCTCAAAGTGGAGGATATGGCTTGGATATTAAAATCAACAATTCCTCACTCAACATCCAAGTGGAAAATATCTCTCTTTACTACATATTGTAGAAGTATAGTTGTTTGCATCACTACAAGGATTGACAAGAGTCTAATCTTTTAAGAAAAGTTTTAAAATAAAAAAGCCAAAGTGGCAAAAATGGTTTGAAATGAGATTGATTGACTTTTAGTCTTCTCACAAAAATGTCAAGGTATTATTAAATTGATTGAAATTTATTTATGGAAATGTTTTGAAAATGCATGAACCTAAGTCCAAGTTTATTATGAAAGTGTTTCAAGTTTAGAAATAAGAAGAGTTTTTAAAAGGAGGGAGAATATTTTTGAAATTAAAGAAGATGGAAGGAGATGAAGAGACTATCCTAAAGCATAAGGTAAAAGCTAGGGATAAGAACCATTTAACCAACAAGAAGCCAATACTTGACATTATGAGTCAATATAGAATTCCCATTCTTCGTATTGAAACCAAGCAAGCAAAGATACTAGACCTCTTGAGAGAAACAAACTTCAAGTGTATTAAGTCTTCGCCAAAATTGGGCAGAGTAACGGCTGTATACGGGTGAATTCCAGATTACAAACAAAGTATGTAATCACAATAACCTACACACAAAACAAACAACCCAATGTCTTGAGGTAAACCTCAAGGACTCTAGACAAAATATCAAATAAAGTCACAAAGTCTCCAAAATAGGCCAAAGTCTCTAATCCTAAGTCCAAGAAGTCCAATACTCCATAATGCCAAGGATAGTAACCAAATAGTCCAAGTATCATTAAAGATTTTTATGGTTCATGTTGATTATTAGGTGTCTTTAAAAGGAAAAGAAAAGCTCAAGTGAGAAAAATAAAAATGACATAAAAGTAAATGCTCAAGTGAGCAAAATAAAAAATGGAATGAAATGTAAATGCTTAAATTAAATGGTACATAAAGCATAAAAAATAAAAGCATAAAGTAAAGTCAATTGTTAGAAATTAGTAGTTAGTTGGATGACCATATTGAAACTTGCATTTGTAACTCATTAGAGGATTGGTAGAACCAAAGCCTCCACACAACAAGTTGCATTTGCTTTTTGTCAAGTATATCATCCATTTCGGAATCCTCAAAAGTAACATTTAATGATCAACGATGTTTAAGTGATTCGCGTTGACCAAAAGTGTTGTAGATTCATTAGAGGATTGGTAGAACTAAAGCCTCCACACAATGAATCTCAAGGTTATTGGATCAAAGAGATCAAATTAACATACTTGGGCTTGCAATCATAAGTTTGGTCCACGAATAATCATTTATTCGAATCGGGACAAAATTTAGCGCTATGTTAAGCAATCGTAAGTGGACTTATGTAGAAGTCACTCCTATTTTGAGGCCGGTCAATAGCAATCTATGTACTTCATGTTTGGATAAATGATATAAAGATCACTATCCCTTAACATGTAGCACAATTAAAAAAAGAAAGGGATAAGATGAAGAGAGAGGGGAATGATAAGCTAATTTGGATCACCATCTCAAAATTCTTTCATCTTTAAATTTAACCACTCCTCTAGATGGATTAAAGCACTAAACATATCATTAATCCAAAGCACCAAAAGTAGATTTGAATTGATGAACATTTATCCAACTTCATCTAGATCACAAAGTCCATTGAGTTGAAAGACAAATTGGACATTTAAAATTGTAATCCAAGTTATCCATCAAAGAGAGTGAGCAGAAAAAAATATTTGAGTCAAAACAGCCCCAAAATAAGGCAGAAAAAGTATTTTTGGCACTGTTACAATCAATTGTGCTTAGACAGCAACCAATTGCATCAGTGCAGTTTTTTTTCAAATCAATTTTCTGTGACAAACAATTGCAATGTTACAACAATTGATTACAACCTGTTAAAATCAGTAGAAAACAGCATTTCAAGGATCAAATTCTTGTTCCAACTTTTCATCAAACACCTTATGATCATGGATCCAATTGAGCATGAAAATTACATCAAATTATGAGAAAATAGCACTAATGGAATCATAAAACCGTGCTCAATGAATCAAAACCATAAATCCACAAGAGATCACATTGTGAAAGATGATGATCCAACTTACCAAAGGTAAAATTAGAGAATTATCAAACAACTTCCAGAATTTGCTTCAATTCAACCACAAGAATCAATTACCAAAGCTTGGATGTAGAGAATTGATGAAGAAAAAGTGTTTGGATGAAGGTTTAGCTCAAAGATTAGTAAGCTTCAATGCAAAGCTTACTATCCTTTTTGAGAATGGAGCTTTGAGTGAATTTGGTAGATGGAGAGAATAGAGAGATTTTTTAGCAAAGTGATTTTGGCTATCAAAAGCTTCTGATTTGAATGAAATGAGGTCTCTATTTATAGAGTTTAGGATTGAGATTAGTGGTAATTTTGTAATTGATTCTTGGAGCCAAAAATTGAATTAATGATATAATTTTCAAATTATGCAGAAAAATTGGAGCCAAAAGATGACAAATTTGAAATTGCTGGCTTTTTTTCAAAAATCACGTGTGTTTTGCTGCTACGAGTCGACACAAGAGTCGTATGCGTCGACACATTCTATTTGTATAACACAGCATGAGTCGATACATAACATGTATGTGTCGACACATGCTAGTTATACAAAGCAGGATGAGTCGATACAAGCCTCTATGGGTCAATGCAAGCTGCTATTCGACACATTACAGAATCAAACAATTTGCATGAGTCGACACATAACACGTATGTGTTGACACATGCTAGTTATACAAAACAGGATGAGTCGATACATAACATGCATGTGTCGACACATGCTAGTTATACAAAATAGGATGAGTCGATACATAACATGTATGTGTCGACACATGCTAGTTATACAAAATAGGATGAGTCGACACATAACACGTATGTGTCGATACATACTTCCTTTTCGACACATTACATAATTGATCACTTTGCATGAGTCGACACATAACATGTATGTGTCGATACATACTAAATAAAATTATTTTTGAAGGCTAAAAATACACTTTTCTCAAAGATTCTTAATCATTAACATATATACAAAATACACAACTAAGGTGCTTGGAGATTCCTCAAGAGAAAACTTAAAGATAGGAGATAGAAAAAAGAGGAAAAACCAACCCTAATGTGATTTTGTTATGATCAAGTTGACATGATATGATAGGGGAAACTTAGGGGCGAAAGTTGGGGTACAACAGCTGCCCTTATTTAAGTGTTTTCTATCTAGATATACGAAGGTTAAAAATCTTCGTGTCGACACGATTGAAGATACTTAAATATAAAACAAGCCCTATTTTTGTCTCTAAGATGCCATGCAATGCTTATGATTATGAATGCATATGAACAAAACAAAAGAGATGCAAAGTATCACTGGGGATGCCACAAAAATGAAGAAACAAAGGAGCAACCCCACCAAGAAAATAAATCATTGGTGGACTAAAAGAATTGAATCAGAGAGGAGGATAAAAAGCATCGACGTTCACTGTCGATGTCTACCAACGTTTACTGAAGGTAGAGAGAAAAAAAATCATACCACCGCCGTTCACTGACAATGAACTATCAACATTCACTGATGATAGCAAAAAGATAAGAAACACCGACGTTCACTGCCGATGTACTACCAACGTTCACTGAAGGTAGAGAGAAAATATCATACCACCGCCGTTCACTTACGATGAACTATCAACGTTCACTGATGATAGAAAAAAGATAAGAAACACCGACGTTCACTGCCAATGTACTACCAACGTTCACTGGAGGTAGAGAGAAAATATATCACCACCTTCGTTCACTGACGATGAACTATCAACGTTCAGTGATGATAGCAAAAAGATAAGAAACACTGACGTTCACTGCCGATGTACTACCAACGTTCACTTAAGGTAGAGAGAATATATCAAGTTTTCCCCAAAATTATGGTGTTTCACCTAGAACGGGTCTCAACTTCTTCTTTAACCAAGGCACGCTGCCTGGAAAGGGTAATATGTAAGCTTATCTCAAATAAAGAGACTTCCACTCATTGTCAAGGGGAATTGCAAAGAGAAATGACTTTCTGGGGATAGAAATATGGCTTCCTGGGGAAAGAGATATGACTTCCTGGGGAAAGTAAAATGACTTACCAGGGAAAGAGATATGACTTCTTAGGGAAAGAGATATGACTTCCCGGGGAAAGAGATATGACTTCCTGGGGAAAGAGATATGACTTCCTGGGGAAAGAGATATGACTTCCTAGGGAAATGCCACGTTATTCCTGCTGAGGAGATAAAGTCTTCTCGTGCAAAATAAATGCACAAACCAAAACTCAAAGTTCTCAGAAATCCAAAGTAAATAATATCGTCATGCAACCACGAATCCAATTAGAAACAAACTGGAGCAAGATGGCCAACAAAGATACATCCTTTGACAAATAAACTCAAGAGGGAAAACCAAATCCACCTAAGAAAGGAGCGCTGCAGGAAGGTTAGAACACAATGTCAATGAAAAATGATTTGTAGCAATGCATGATGTATGTATGAATGTATGAGTGATATCGTGCATATGCTGGTAAAAGGATACATAATCAGTACAAACAAACAAAACCGCCTCAGGTACCAACAACATTGGGCTAAACTTCAACCAGAAAGATCAATCCAAGAAAGGTAAAAGCAACTGCGGAAACCAAACCTATTGCCTGCCTTAGCTTCACTAAGGAGAAACATAATCCGGATGTAGCTAAATCAAATAGATACCGGGATAGAACATCTTTCTTCCGGTTTTATCGAAGAAACCAGTTTTTCGAAAGCAACATACCTACTGGAGATTGCAAGACCGGCCTTAAATAAAGCAGACTAACGTCGAGACAATCAAACCTCACTGGGGAGTTCAAGCCTACCCCTTGGGGAAAGATGCAGATTGAAACTTTACATCATGAAAACCTATTCCAACAAAAGATGCCCTGGGATGGCCTTCCCAGGAAATCAAGAAGTCAACACTAATGCCAATACTGCAAAAAGAGCGATATCTTAGCACACCAAGGGAATAAAATCTTTCATCATATGAGGGAAAACTCCGCTGGGGAATCTGGGACGGAGGCTTCTGACCATGCAAACCAAAAATCAAAAGCGAACCAAGACTTGGCCGGGGATAATGGGATCACAAACCTAATACTGTACCTTGCACCCACTGGTATCGTCTTTAACTATCTGAGAAACACACAAATATTGTGCACATACCAACAAGATGACATGAGAAAAACCTTCATGAAGGAAGTAAATCTTCTTAAAACAACCGGAGTTTGTTCATTCCTGGGATCTCCATTTTTGTTGTCATTGTTTCATCACAAATACCAAAGTAAATTGAATTGTGAAGATCTCCCCCTTTTTTTTGAAAAGTCAATTTTGCTTTTTAATCTTTTTGCTTTAAAAATTATTATCAGTAATAAATGGAGTCTTTGCAATCTAAATAAAAATAAGAACACAAAAAATTGGGAAAAAGCTTGAATTTCATTAATAGAATGGTAGTCTGCGAATGGCGAGACTCCATGGATGATTACAAAGTTTAGGAAATGGTAATATATAATGGAAAAGATACATTGATATACAATGACCACCATTCCCCCTAACAACTTTTGAAATCCTGAGCAGCAGCTTTTGTTGAAGTATGGTGAGGATCCAAGAAGATTGTTGCTTCAACGACCAAGTCTTGTCTGACGTAGTTACTTTCCAAGAAAAATCCCTAACTTTTGCCTAAGCTTCCCTTGCGGGTTTTAAACTTAGTGGGAAATTTATTCTGTTTATGTCTCTAATTTTTGCCTAGACCGCCCTTTCGGGTTTTCAGCCTACCGAGACTCTCCTTTTTGCCTAAGCCGCCCTTTCAGGTTTTCAACTTAGCGAGCTGTTCTTTTATTTCTTTAGGCGAAGTATTTCTTGACTGCGTCAACATTCATGGGACGTGGGAACTCCTCCCCATCCATAGTTTCAAGAATTAATGCACCACCAGAGAAGGCTTTCTTGACAACATATGAGCCTTCAAAATTGGGAGTCCACTTGCCCCTAGAATCAGTGTTGAAAGACATGATCTTCCTGAGCACGAGGTCGCCTTCTCTGAATTCATGAGGTTTGACCTTTTTATCAAATGCTTTCTTCATTCTTTTCTGATATAACTGCCCATGACAAAGCTGTCATTCTCTTATCTTCAATCAAATTCAATTGGTCAAACCTGTTCTGGACCCATTCAGCCTCTGTCAACTTGGCTTCCATTATCACATGCAACGAGGGAATCTCTACCTCAACAGGGAGTACAACTTCCATTCCATATACCAGGGAGAACAGGGTTGCTCCTGTTGAATTGCGAACAGATGTTCGATATCCATGCAGAGCAAAAGGGAGAATTTCATGCCAATCCTTATAAGTAACAACCATTTTCTGGATAATTCTCTTGATATTCTTATTAGCAGCTTCAACAGCCCCTTTCACCTTTGGCCTGTATGGAGACGAATTGTGATGGACAATCTTGAATTCTTCACAGTTCTGCCATCATCTTGTTGTTCAAATTCAAGCCATTGTCAGTGATGATTCTACTTGGCACACCATACCGGCATATAAGATTGTTTTTGATGAAACGCACAACCACCTGTTTAGTAACATTGGCATATGAAGCAGCCTTTACCCATTTGGTAAAGTAGTCAATTGCTACTAAGATGAAACCGTGTCCATTCGAAGCTTTGGGTTCTATCATCCCGATCATGTCAATACCCCACATAGAGAAAGGCCACGGGGAGGAAATCACATTGAGAAGTGTCGGAGTCACATGGACCTTGTCTACATAAATCTGGAATTTAAGGCACTTCTTTGCAAATTTGTAACAGTCAGATTCCATTGTCAACCAATAGTAACCTGCCCTTAGCATCTTTTTAGCCATCGAATGCCCATTAGCATGAGTGCCAAATGAACCTTCATGAATCTCATGCATCAACATGTCTGCTTCGTTTCTATCCACGCATCTGAGCAAGACCATGTCATAATTTCTCTTGTATAACACATTTTCACTGAGGAAGAAACTTCCTGCCAATCTTCTCAGTGTCTTTCTATCTTTCCTCGACGCACCAATCGGGTATTCCTGAGTCTGAAGAAAATGCTGGATGTCATAATACCAAGGTTTTTCATCTGCTACCTCCTCTGTCGTAAACACATGAGCGGGCCTATCCAGCCGTTGAACTGTAATACGGGGTATATCATTCCAAGTATTCACTTGGTACATGGAAGCCAGAGTTTCCAGAGCATCCGCCATTTGATTTTCATCTCTAGGAATGTGATGGAATTCAACTCTATTGAAGAAGGGTAGTAATATTCTAGTATAATATTTGTAAGGGATCAAGCCAGGGTGACGAGTATCCCATTCTCCTTTAATATGATTTATTACCAAAGCTGAATCACCATACACATCTAGAATTTTTATTCTGAGATCAATAGCTTCCTCAAGACCCATGATGCAAGCCTCATATTCCGCCATATTATTAGTGCAATCAAATGTTAACCTTGCAGTAAAAGGAATGTGCTATCCATGAGGAGTGACGATCACAACACCAATTCCTTTACCATAAGCATTCACCGCTCCATCAAATATCATACTCCAACTAGATTCAGGGTCGGGGCCTTCATCAGGAAATGGTTCATCACAATCTTTCACTTTCAGGAACATCACATCCTCATCGGGGGATTCATATTCTGCAAACCGATGATCTTCCACCGGCTGGTGAGCAAGGTAATCTGCCAACACACTACTCTTGATAGATTTTTGAGTGCGGTACTCAATATCATATTCAGATAACAATATATGCCAGCGGGAAATTCTCCCAGTAAGAGCAGGCTTCTCAAAAATTTACTTGATTGGATCCATTTTGGAGGTCAACCAAGTGGTATGATTCAACATATACTGCCGCAAACACTTTGCCTCCCAGACCAAAGCACAACACATTTTTTCTAGCGTGGAATACCGCGACTCACAAACAGTGAACGTTTTGCTGAGATAATAAATGGAGAACTCTTTCTTCCCTGTTTCATCCTGTTGTCCCAGAATACAACCCATGGATTTATCTAACACTGTTAGATACATAATCAATGGTCTTCCTTCTACGGGAGGGAGAAAGATAGGAGGTTCAAGCAGATACTCTTTAATACTCTCAAATGCCCATTGGCAGTCACCCGTCCACACACAACCTTGATCTTTCTTTAACAACTTAAAGATCGGTTCACACTTTAAAGTTATGTGGGAAATGAATATAGAAATATAATTCAAACGCCCGAGGAAACCCCTGACTTGCTTTTCAGTTCTTGGTGCTGGCATTTCTTGAATTGCTTTGACTTTATCAGGGTCAACTTCAATTCCTTTCTGGCTAACGATAAAACCCAACAATTTCCCCGATCTAACTCCGAAGGTGCATTTATTTGGATTCAAGTGGACACAATACTTCCTCAAACACTGAAACAACTTCAACAAATCTTTTATATGCCCTTCTTCAGTTTGGGATTTTGCAATCATATCATCAACATATACTTCAATTTCCTTGTGCATCAGATCATGGAATAGGGTTGTCATAGCCCTCTGGTACGTTGCACCAGCGTTCTTCAACCCAAAGGGCATCGCTCTGTAACAGAATGTTCCCCAGGGTGTGATAAATGTTGTTTTTTCCATGTCCTCTAGAGCCATTCTTATTTGATTATACCCGGAAAATCCGTCCATGAACGAGAATACCTTGAATTTTGCTATTCTGTCCACTAACATGTCAATGTGAGGTAATGGAAAATCATCTTTCGGACTAGCTTTATTTAGATCTCTATAATCTACGCACATGCGGACTTTTCTGTCTTTTTTCGGTACTGGGACAATATTGGCAATCCATTGAGGAAACACTAACGTCACAAGAAAACCAGCATTAATCTGTTTTAGGACCTCCTCTTTGATCTTTACTGCCATATCTGGGTGGGTTCTTCTCAACTTTTGTTTAACTGGCGGACACTCTGGCTTTAACGGCAAAGGATGCTCAACAATGTATGTATCTAGACCAGGCATATCTTGATAAGACGAAGCAAAAATATCCACATACTCTTTCAACAGCTCAATCAACCCACTTTTTACATTAGGATGCAACGATGCTCCAATCTTAACTTCCTTCGGATCTTCTTCTGAACCAACATTAATCACTTCCAAATGCTCCTTATATGGTTGAATGGTATTTTCCTCGTGCTCAAGCAACCTTGAGACCTCTTCTGGAATCTCATCATCATCTTATTCTTCAGCCCCAAACACAAGACAATCAAAGTTGGGAGAGGGTGCAGGGTCATTGTATTCAACTGGTTTTTTAGTTAATCATCACATGTGATTTATGATTGCTTTTAGAAACTGACACATATAACAAGTGATCATGCAGATTAATTTTCAGTTTTTTATTTATTTTGAAAAGGGTTCTTTTTTTTATTACCATTTCCCAAGAAAAAGCTGAAAATAAAGACATATTTTTGGAAGCAAAGACAAATTTTATTAATGATCTTAAAAATCAAAGCAAACAAATAAGCCCATACAATACTTTCACCTTGGGCAGAGTGAAAGCTTTTCAAAAGAAAGAAACAGATTAATAAAACAAATTACTTTGAAATATGTATACAAGAAGGAATATCAATGGTGACCCAGTTCTGAACTCGGACTCCATGCGTCACATAATTTAGTACTTCCTGCTCTGCTTCATCCTCTTCAACAAAATTAATTCTAGAACCAATTGGATGGAGGTAGCCTCCGCTGCAGAAAACATCATGATAACTGTTCATAGAAGACTTTGACTTCAAACTTTCGCCTTTTCCATTCCTCGAAGAGAAACCTAAACCAGCTCTGTTTTTGTTCACGGGTGGATCCAAAAGTTGTCCCCAAACTGCATTATGACCATTGCGCACAACCTGCTACGCGTCCTTCAGCGAAACCACAGAATCCTCATTCCTCCTTATGTTGTCAATGGATAGGGATTGGAACTGGGTTCCAACAGCAGCCTCATCCGCTTCTACGATACTGGAAGTGGATAGATGGGATATCAACAAGGCCTGCTCCCCATTTATGATCACTACCTTCCCTTCACGCACAAATTTTAACTTCTGATGCAGAGTTGAAGTGACAGCCCCTGCTTCGTGTATCCATGGCCGTCCTAGCAAACAGCTATATGCGGGAATAATGTCCATGACCTGGAAGGTTATCAAGAACAAATGTGGTCCTATATGGATGTGAAAGTCCACTTCACCGATGATATATTTCCTCGACCCATCAAAAGCCTTCACAATGATGCCACTCGGGCGCATAGGTGCTCTTTGATACTTTAACTTCATGAGGGTACTCCTCAGTATAACATTCAGCACAGATCTGTTATCAATTAGCACATTGGACAACGAATCATTCTTGCAATTCATAAATATGTGGAGGGCCAGGTTATGATTCCTCCCTTCATCTGGTAACTCATCATCGCAGAAACTCAAATTGTTACATGTCGTAATGTTTCCAATTACGCTGCTGAATTGATCTAATGGCATGTGATTCTCCATAAAATCTTGGTCTAGTACTCTCATTGGTGATTCTCTATGAGTAGAGGAATTCATTAATAAAGCTAGGATAGATATCTTGGAAGGAGTCTGCAATAGCTGATCTATAATTTTGTAGTCGCTCATCTTAATTATCTTCAAGATATCATCCACTTCTTTCTCTAATGTAGCTCCACTAGTCTCTCCTATAGCCTTCTTAGGCTCATCATTCTCAGTAATTTTCTTTCCAACAACAACATCTCTTCGAATAACCGGCGCAAACACACGACCACTACGGGTCACCCTGCTATTATCAGTTATATTTCCAACATCTTGCATTGGATGGATGGGAATCTCTACCCCATCTTCTAAGATTGTAGCGTTGTATTTGTAAGGCACAGCCTTGTCTGATTCATAGCGAATAGGACCTGGCAGACTAATTACCAATGGGGTAACAGCTGGTTTGCTATGGTACTCCATCTCAAGATGAGTGGGTGCACCAAAACAAGGTACAATTATGTTTACCCCTTCCTCAACACAATCATCCATCAAAAAGTCATTTCCGGCAAACAAATCTTCGTCTGAAGAGAAATACTCATCTGCGGAGGCATACTCTTCCTCTGACTCTTCTTCCATCAAACAAACTTCAACCATATCAATCTCATAATAATCATCTCTCTGACCTGTGATCTTGATAGTTCCATTGTCTAACATCAACTGAACACCTTCCCTCACAATTGAACATCCTCGGGGATTTCGACAACAAACTATGCAAGATCCATATTGGTGTTCCACCTGACCAGCAGTACGGCAGAAGGTAGCATGCAACTGCACGAGATCCTCATTCAAATGATCCACATCAAAAATTCTGAACTCACCCGGACATCCAGAAACCATATTCACTTCCTTTTCATATTGCGCCTTAGGCCTGATTATATGGATTAAACCTTCATCCATCATCTCCTGCAAATCAGCCTTTATCTTCTCGCAACCCTATATATTTGTACTGCAAATAGCACAACCGGCGTGGTCATGCGTATAATAACTGAATTCAGAGGTATGTTTGAATCTTCACCAAATCTCCTCTAACCAGATTAATGTTAAAAATTCGAAAGTCGCCTGGACAACCGGCCACCATATTTACAGCATTCACTCCCCCGTGCTTGGGTAGAGGATTGTCTTTCACATTAGGTCCCACGTCTTTGAAAGATAAAATTCCAGACTTCACCAACCTTTGCACTTCAGTCCTCAAAGGATAACAATTCTCAACACTATGCCCTGGTGCTCCCTGATGAAAGGCACACGTTTGGTCAGCTTTGTAATACCAAGGCACTGGTGATGGTATGGCGGGAGGTGGTCGTGTCTGGACTAACTTCTTCTGAATCAATGCTGGTAGTAGCTCTGCATAGCTCATGGGAATAGGATCATAGTTCTCCCTTCTCTGATTATACCCTTGATTCCCCTACTGGGACGGTCTCTGATAAGCAACGGTAGTCGGAGCAGAATTCATAACAGGAGTAACTGAGGTGACTTGCTAATGACGCTGATAATTCTTTCTAGGAGTGTTTACCCTTCTCTCTTGCATAACATTATTTGTATCCCCCTATTTCTTCTTTGTAAACCCATAAGCTGGCTTTTTCACCCCTCCGGATCCTTCAGCCTTTGTCAAACGGCCTTCTCTTACTGCCTCTTCTAGGCGGACACCCATTACTACCATCTCTATAAAATCGCTTGGGGAACTTGCTACCATTCTTTCGTAGTAGAAAGCGTCTAGCATCTTCAGAAAAATCTTAGTCATTTCTTTCTCCTCCATGGGAGGAATCACTTGTGCAGCCACTTTGCGTCATCTCTGTGCATACTCTTTGAAAGATTCTCTGTCTTTCTGAACCATGGACCTAAGCTGGTCACGGTTAGGCGCCATGTCCACATTGTACTTGTATTGTTTAATGAATGCTTCTCCCAAATCATTAAAAGTATGGATGTTGGCGCTGTCTAAACTCATGTACCATTTCAACGCTGCGCCATTCAGACTATCCTGGAAAAAGTGAATCAGCAGACGCTGATCATCAGCGTGGGTAGACATTCTTCTTATATACATCACCAAATGAGCACGAGGGCAAGTGTTTCCCTTGTACTTCTCAAATTCCGGGACCTTGAACTTAGCAAGTACTTTAACATTTGGGACCAAACACAGCTCATTCACATTCTTCCCAAATAGCTCTTTCCCCTAAGAGCCTTCATCTCTCTTTGCATTCTATCAAACTGCTCTTGGAAATCATCCATTCTGTCATAAAGACCCAAGTCTTCACTCGATGGAGGGAAAGGACGAGACATATCTTCATTAACAAACGGAACCAAATTCACCGAAGGAGGTGCAGCAGGAACAGTATGCACCACAGGAGGTGCAGGAATAACAACATTTTGAACCACTAGAGCATCTTGAGGGCCAAGATTGAAACCTTCAAGTGCAAAATTCTCTAGCATTCCCCACGGATAAACCTGAGGCATACGGTTTTGAACAATAGCCAGAGAAGCGGATAAATGAACAGTAGGAACTTCAGCATTTTCCCTTGTTGGTTGAGGTTGAACACTTGGTGGCTGATTCTGAGCAACCACCAGAGCTACCATCAGATTAGTTAAGTTGGCCAAGCCAGCCTTCAAAGTGGAAACTTCTTCGTGCAGCTCGCGATTCTCCTGTTCTAAGTTGTCCATCTTCTTTTTGAAATTAGCCCGAGTGTTGTAGTCATGAGTCAGCTTGCGGAGTGAACTAAAGAAGCTGGGTAAGACACCTGGATATGCATGACAAATGCAAGAAATATGTGCAATATGATGCATGATATGCAATGCATATGATTATTTTTACTTTATCATTTAATATTTCAAGGGATTTATGGTTTATAGACATATTGAGAACATCCAAGTAATAAAGCTTTTGAAATATTAATTTTTTTTATTATAATAACTTCAAAATAGATTACAAGTTTCAATGATCTCAAGTACAAGATGAAAATACAATCTAAAATCCTGAGAAAAGGAACTAATGTAGATCAATCTGTACGCTGGCGCTTCCCTGTGAGCCTGACAATCTGAGCCCTCAACCTCTGGTTTTCTTCCACATGTCTGATGGCAACCTCCTTCCAATCACCTGAAGCAGGAAGTGAGTAATCAACACCTGTTTGAGGCTTAGGAGAAAATAAACCCCCTTGCCTCTCCATAGACTCCACCGCTCGACTCTCAAGGATCTCGATCAAATCATCTTTCTCCTTCAGGTCTGCTTTGTAGGAACTCTCTAAAGTCTGGAACTTGTTCTTCCAAGCATCCCTTTCCTGTTGCATCCTAACCAAAGCAAGCTGCAGCTCTTCTAGATCATATAATAAGGGAGAAGTGGTCTTCGCAAACAAATTAGGCATGGGTGTCTCTCGAGTATACAACATCTTCAACTGAATGGCTCTCGATCGGACCCACTGAAGATATGGCTCCAAAGAAACAGCACCTCTAGGTCCCAAATCCTTCTTACTCTTCTTATGAATGTGACGCCAGGCCTTCGCAATCTGCTCCCTAGCTTCCCTGTGGTCTTCTCCTTCCTTTGGAAAGAAACTACTCCAATGAATACTATTCGGTTTATCCCTCATCGGGTAACCAAGCTGTCGCCGTGCAAGAACAGGGTTGTAGTTAATTCCTCCCTTTGTACCAAGAAGAGGCACATTGGGGAAACTACCACAACTGTCAATAATCTCTACATCCTGATAAGCTCGATGATACCAATCAATATCCGAATGAGTAAGTGCCATGATCTTAGGAGCCCAACGGGATTCCTTCTTGACATCCCAAAAAGCGTCAGGCTGAGGCATATGAGAGATAAACCACCGGTACAACAAAGGCGTGCAACAGATAATCATTCCCCCATGATAGGAACTCCGAAGATGAACAGAGTAATAAGCATCACCCAACAGTGTAGGGACCGGGTTTCCAATCATGAAAATCCTAATAGCGTTAATGTCGACAAACTTGTCCACATTAGGAAATAAGAATAATCCATAAGCGAGTAAAGCAAAGATGGCCTCAAAAGCAACCGTACTCTTCATCCTGGCAAAGCAACGAGCTTTATCCAAAAAGAACTGAGTTGGTAATCCTCTAATCCCTCCTTTGGTAGTCATATGGGCTTCCACCTCAGACTTCCCTAGATGAATCAAAGCACCAATCTCATGTGGTTTTGGCTCACCCTCCAAACCAGTAAAAGGAACACGACCGGTAACAGGTAAATTCAATAGATAGGAATACTCTTCCAGTGTTGGCATCAACTGATAATCAGGAAAAGTAAAGCAGTGATACACCGGATCATAGCACTGGACCAAAGTTGAGAGAATACCCTCCTTCATCTTCAGCTTCATGAGAGGAATAATGGATCCATACTTCTTCTGAAAGTCTACAGAACACTCGATCTCAGGAATTAGACTGATCAACTCATCTATCTTAGGATCCTTGAAACTGTATTTCCCAGTCTTTCTCTTTCCAGAATCCATGGTTTAAAAGTACCTGAGATATTCACAAATAGTAAACCTTTAAATCCCTTGAAATATTGTTTTCTTTAAAAGATGCTTATGAGTGCATGGATGCATGATGCAACAATCACACACAAGATCACACATATAGGGTTCATAGGTTCAACGTCACGAGCATGAGGTCAAAGGTACTACCCATAAGGTATTGGTCTAAAAAGTTATCACCTGCCGAACAAGGTTCTAAAGGTTCCCAGAGTCTACATCCTTCCTTCGGATATTACCAACTTCCCGATTAACTCGGAAATTAGTAATATTCTCAAGAAAGACTCGTCCGAGCGTAGTATCGCGTGACAACTATTTCCGGATTACTCCTTCATAGCTTCCTCACTACACCTAAAAGGCCAAGATGGGTTAGGTAATCTACGGTCCTCAGCTTCAGCAGGCTCCCAGGTCGAAAGCAGTACATCTTCCCGATTACTCGGTAAACGACACTACAGTCAAAGGGGCCTCCACTGAGTGGGGGATCTCATGCCTCCTTTTTTGGGATTAATCCCTCAAATTTAACATGACTATACTTCCCGTCCTATCTTAAAGTTTTCCCAAGTCCGGGTATAGGACTTATGAGTAATCACCAAGCACCCTGTTAAACCAGGAAAATCCAGACAAACATATATACAAAATATAACACATAAACACAATAACACATATACAAATATAAACAAAGATAGGCTCAACCCACTTAGGGATTGTTGTACCCCAAAATTTGCCCTCCCATATTCTTCAAGAAATTGCCAAGTCATGCTTCAAAACTCCCCAAGGGTTGCACAATGTAAGAGCCTCCTAAAACAGTCAAAATTAGGGTTTTGGCTCTGATCAAGAAAATGAAGTTTCCAAGGGTCCAATCAAGTCCCACATGCCTACAAATATGGTCAAGCATCCTCATATCAAGTTTCAAGACTTTCAGCACAAAATTGCACAGTCAAAAACCCTAATTGCACTACAGTCAACTGTAGGGGCAAAATGGTCATTTGACAGTCAAAAGTTCAAATTTTGGTCAACATCTCATTTTGAAGTCACAAACATCATTTGATCAATGCTTGATCATGATTCTCAAAGCTTAGCTCAAAAATCATCAAGATGCAAAAGTTTCCTTATTTGGACAGTTGAAAAAGTCAACTATAAATTGACCAGGGCATCACTTTCACATGGATTATCAGAAAAATTCCATCCAAAGCTCATTTTGAAGAGAAAGACATTTCCTACAACTCATCTTCATACTTCAAGTCCAAGAAATGCCCTCACAAAAAGTTATCAATTTCAACATTATAGGTCATTTTCAAAAGTCAACAAAAAGGGACTTTAAGTCAAAGGCCATAACTTGAGATTGGTAAATCAAAATGACATGGGACCAAAGACATTGGTTAGATGACTCAAAGACCTTTCCAAAATGTCCAAGAACATGAGAAAAGCTTAAACATTGAGTAAGTTATGCCTTGTGGAAGTTGGGAAATTTTTGGATATTTTGAAAAGTCAACATTGATTCAAATGACCTAAAATTGCTAATGGGCCTATTTTTCTTCCACAATTCATTATCCAAGGCATGTGCACGACCACTTGGCCCAAAGGGAAGTTTTTATTCATTTTTTATTTATTTATTTGGATTTTTATTAATAATAATTCATTTAAATTAAAATAAATACATGAAAAATGCTAAACCTAGTTTTTCAATCTTTTTATGCATATTATATACTCAAGATTTCGTGCCTAACCATATATGGAAAGAATCAATTGGATTGGTCATGATTTGGTAGCAAAAGCATGTGAAAAAAGATTTGAAAATCATGGTGAAAAAATCAAATATTGCATTCATTAATTCAAGGATTTTGATCAATTTTTTTGACCTAATTCACTCCATACATAAGCAGCAAGCAAGACCTAATGCAAAAAACCTAAAAACTGCGCAGAAACTCCATTGACAAAACTCAATTTTTTGGCAAAAATTCCAATTCTGAAAACCTAGTTCTAGGGTGATTCAAGGCCAAATAGCTGTTCCATTAGCTTCCTCAAGGATCATAGAACGTGTTCCAATCATTCCCTAAGCCCCATACTCAAGAAAACGCGAAATCATCATTGAAGTTGGTAGAGAAAATTCCAAAATCGTTTTCCATTATTCATGCATTTTTAACATGTTTCGTTGTTGTTTTTGTGTTTAGAATGATGTTTGCAAGCTAACTGCATAGTTTGATTGAAGTTTCATGCCCAAACGAAGAATCTACCATGAAAGCATATTAGGTTTCCGTGGAAATCAATTTGGGGGTTTTCAAACCTGGAACAATTAGGCCATGAGAGATATGTAGTTGGAATCATGAGAGAGAGACGATTCTAATGGCCCTAGTCCGAACAATTTATGAATGCTCATGTGCTAGTCGCTATTTTCTAGTATAGTGCTTATAGCAACGTTTGAAAACCGTTGCTTATTGTCTTTATGTTTCAGGAAAAATTAGGCCAAGGAAGAAGAAGGCGAGGTGGCTGTCCATGAGTGGAGCATTTAAATTTTCGCGCGTAAAGAGCATTAGCGTTTGGATTTATTTTATAATATTTGCTTGATGTCTAACATACAGGAAACGCGCTTGGAACGGTTGGTAGGCTTAAGCATTGGTAACATTCAGGACCTGGGTTCGAGCCCCAGGTCCCCACCCCTTTTCAATATTGTTTTTTCAAGCATTATCCTATGCAGATTCAATATCAAAGCACACCGTGCACCCACAAAATCAAGCGTCCACGCGTCCCAGAGCATCAAATCAAAGGCCATGAACTGGAGAGTATAGTGGACCCTAGTCAACGCGTGTACACGCGTCCTGAAAAGTCCAACGGGCCAAGGGTAAATGGGCCAGATTTCTAAAAGAAAACCTCCACTTTGGGGACTGCAACCCCCCTAGGTTTGCTAAACTTTTTTTTTCTTTCTTTGTTTTTTTTATTATTTCTATTTTCTTTTAAATTATTGTTTTCTTAATTAATTCATTATTTTCAAAATATAAAAAACACCATAAAAAATCAAAAAAGAGAAAAAATATAATAAATATTTTATTTTAGTATTTTTATAAATAAATTACATTAATTAAATTTAGTTATTAAATTAGGTTTAATAATAATGTTTCCTTAATAAATCTAAAAAATATAGAATTAGGGTTTAATTAATTTTCATCTATTTTTTTTATTCCATAATAATCAAATATTTAATATTATTTATTTTTTAAATTGAAATTGCATGTAAATTAATTAGGGTTAATTTTAGGGTAAAACTTTAATCTTCTTTTTAATAAATTAAAATAACTAGAATTAGGGTTAGCATTTATTTTAATTAATTCTTTTTCATTAAAATCACAAAATACCAAAAAATACCAAAAAGACAATTTCTTTTCCTTTTTTATTAATTCCATCATTTAATTTAATTTTGCAAAAGGGGTCCAACGCCCTCGTTTAATTCTTATTAAATTCGCATATTTATTTTTATTCTTTATAATTTTGATGTATCTCTCCCAAAGCCGTGTAATTAATTGCTCGCACTTTATTTTCTTTACTTTCATTATTTTTCTGTCAAATCGGGTTCGAGAAATTTTGGCGATGTGGACCCGCGCCTTTTGTAATAGCTTAGAATTTTACTTTCCCGCAATACTTTTAACTGTTAATCAAGGCCTGAAAGAATGTATGGACAAAAATAAAAACAAACGCTAGATCACCAATAACATGACCAAAGACAAAAATAAATGAAAACGACACACGAATCACACACCACCCCTAGGGTACGCCTCACTGTTGCCTTGCCTCGAAAGGTGATCGTCGAGTAGAGGATGTCTTAGTAAGTCCTCATGATCCAGGAACCTGGCATGAGGGTAGCTTCTAAGGTGTCTTCCCATTGCTCTGGTGATCACTATGTCCCGAAAAACGAATTGACTCGAACACCTCCAATGGTGGTGCTACCTACCTCTCAATTGTGGGATGGCACTACTTTAAAGGACATTTACACAGACGAATTCCTTAGGGTAGGTAGACGACTCTAGATACTTGCTCTAATTTCAAAACAAATTCAAAAATACTTTTCACACCGACACCTTTTCAAAAGCTTTCGAAAGTAATTTTTCAAACACTCTTGAGGATCGATACAAGAGTTGAACTGGAATTTTTAAAGAAACTTTTTAAAACCCACATTGAAAAGCAAACAAACCATTTTGAAAACACAATGAGCAAGTATCTAAGAGCCCATGGATAACCATGGATAGAAAGGGTGCTAACACCTTCCCTTTCTATAACCTACCTCCCGAACCGAGAGCAAATCTCTTTAAGGAATTTTTCTGTGCTTTTGTCCTTTCCATTTGGAGAAAATAAAAGACAGTGGCGACTCTTGCTTTCCGCGACATTTCGCGAACCAGCGATAAACAGTCAGTTCCAGATCCACCGATCACAGAACTGGCGACTCTGCTGGGGAATATCTTAAAGTGAGGTGTACCTTAGGGCTAGTTCATAATTGTGTTTTCAATTGTTTTCCTTGTGTGCTTTAAATTATGGGTTGCTTGGGAGTTCTATAGATCCTAACCCGGATCTGGGGGATACCTTCTTAGAAAGTAGCAACAAGGTTGTGAGGGAACTGTGCGGGGTATACCGACATGGTTGAAACAGTCTGCTATGTTGATGTGGCACTTTGGTGTGTAACGGTAACCCTTGAGTTCAGTCAAGGAGAGTACGGGGCCTCCGCGTGGTGTCGTGAAGCATCAACAGACCTTAGGAACCTTAATTGAACTATCTTGGCCTCTTTAGGGTAGTGAGATAACTGACTTTGGTGCAGTCCGAGGTTGGTTGATACTCGATACTACACTCAATTGAGGGTTGCTTTCCTGGAATATTTCGGTCGCCAGTTCAGTGGCTAAACCGAAACGATGAACAATGAAAGCAATCCAGTGATATTGGGACCCTTAGAACCCGGTTACTTCTAATAGGACAGGTTGAGCCCACCAACTTCAAGAGGGTAATACCCAGACCCCATGCTGGCCTAAACTCTAAGGGCTTGTCATGTGTGACTTGTGTGCCTTCGTACTTGACTACTTGCATGCTTTATCTGACGCATGAACTGCTTGCAGGTTTTGTTTTAGTCCTTAATTGGGACACATGACAGGGCTTACTAAGTTTCTTGCAGGTTTTGTTTATAGTCCTTAATTAGGACTCATAACGGAGGGTATTGAGTTTCTTGCAGGTTTTGTTTATAGTCCTTAATTAGGGCTTATAACAGAGTGTACTGACTTTCTTGCAGACTAGTCTTGCAGGTTTTGGTTTGCAGTCCTTAATTGGGACTCATAACAGGGTTACCTACATTACCCCATGCATAACATAACATCATACCATTGCATACATCCTAATCCATTTCAAGGACCTCAAGGGCTTGTGATGCAGGTCATAATGATTCAAACATCTAGCAAGGGGCAAAGAGGATTTATTTTCCTCTAGCCAAGGTTGTCAAGGGCTATGACCCACTTGATATGGTGAGCTTTGACACTTGAAGAAAGTTCCCCGAGCCAAACTTGTCAGGGGCTATGACCCACTGGATATGGTGAGCCTTTGACCCTTTGAAGAAAGACTCTCAACAAATATGAAGTTTCTTTCAATCAAGCTACCGGATCCAAATGCTAATGAATTTTCTTGTTTACCCTGCGAGGTCCTTGAAAACATTGCATGCATATCATACATATCATTGCATTGCAGGTATCCCTTTTACAGGTTGCTCACCCTCTCGCTGTTTATTTCAGCAATGGCTTCACAACAAGATGACCAGGGACCTCGTGCTCAAGAGACTCAGTTCAGGGAGATCTTCTTAAGCCTATCCAAGGGGCAGGAAGAGTTGAGGACACTCCTCATGGGGAATCTGATCAGAAAGAGTCCTGAAGATGACAAGGACGAACAGCTGAAACGTCTACAAGCTGAGGTAGACACATTGAAAACCCAGATGCTGGGGAAAAGGGTCCTCATTCAAGGTTTATCTCAGGAGCAAGGAGAGCTAAGAGCCATGATCAGCCAACTTCACCAAGACATGAAGCAACCAGCCCAAATCAGGGACCAGGTCATAGAACGGCTTCCAAGAAGGCAAAGGCCGGGTCCAATGAATAGACCTCTCCGAGTTGCTACTACTTCCCAGGTCCAACAACGACCTCGCCCAGAACAACGGGCTGATCAGAGCAAGCCAGACAAGCCTGAAAGGCAGTTCACCAAACTCAACGTGTCACCGTCTCAAGCTTTACAACAATTGTTGAGGTTGAATCTGGTGACGATAAGGGACCCTCCTAAGCGTCTCAATACAACCTCCCTAAAGTACAATCCTGAGGAAAGATGTGCATACCATTCTAACAGTCCAGGACATGACACCGACGACTGCTGGGCTTTGAAGAATAAGATTCAAGATCTGATTAATGAAAGAGCTGTGGATTTCACCCAGATGGGCTAGGCTGAATGCTCCTGCCATCCCTACAAGATGCACCAGTCGAAGTAATAAGCCCTGAGACTGGAAGACTTGTGTTTATTAGAATTTTCAAGTTGTAACTTTCTTTTAACTGTTCAAACATTTATTCATGATTAAACGTTGTTAGTTCATTAATGCATCGCATATGTCTGTTTTGAAGCAATATATTCGCATTCACTATATGCAAACTATTTTCATATTTTTTGTCAACTCTTGATCTAAAAATTCTAAAGCCTCTTGAGGGAGGATGACAAAAACGATACCACGATCTCTACAGTATGCTTTTGAACAGACCCCGCTGATGAGGTACAGGCATTGTTTCAATCCCTAAACACTGGAGTTATAAGGATGATAATCCCTCGTCAACCCATCTGAGCCAAAGAAGTAGGAGTTTTTCTTTTCGAAATTTAAAACCCTTAATCATAACCTGGGGCAGGGTAGTCTTCTCAGTTGATCCAAGTACATAACGAACGGCACCGAAGGAGGTCCTTACAAAACAAAGAAAGACAGTGATGGTTCCGAATAGTCAATAAAGAAAGGAAGTCATCATCTTCCAAAATAAAAACCCATTAAGTCAAAACCTATGAAGGAGACTTATAAAACTAGGGCATCCCGCTGACTGTAATTCCAAAAAAGGAAACAGTTCAGGCAAAAAAAAAGAAAGGGATAACAAAAAAATCAGACAAGAAAGAGGTCTTACCAACCCTCAACAAAAAAAGGAATGACTACCTATTCAAAATAAACTATCAACATCTGAATCATCACCGGAAAATCAGAGCAAAGACTCAAACAAGGTCTAACGTATGATCAACTGAGCTTAGGTTTGGAGAACATCACGAAGAGCGGGTGGGTACAAATAAAATTTGAGCCTTTACCCTTTGTTTCTTAAACCATGAACCAGGCCACGTTATAACCCTTAAAAGTCCTAGCTGAAGCATGGGTTAGTTCGAAAGCATACTGTTACGAAAGGTATCCTGACTCCTTAAGGCCTACGGTAAATACGGAGTTGACATCACGTTTTACAAACATTCATTTGTTTTATGGAAAAAGAATGCATTTTTAAAATCTTCAAGACAGACATAGGCTTTGCATTTTTAACATGACTTTGTTTGCATATGACTTTTGTTTGAACAACATAGAAGTTCGCACGACAAATGCCTAATGAACAGAAGTACCTCCAATCAAGGGGCAGACATGATCAGGGTCTATTATCTGGGGCAGTCCAGTCAAGATTCGGAGAATCTCTCCAAGGCCAAATAGCCTGGGGCAAATCTCCGCCTAAGTCACTTGGGGCATTCCAACAACGAATCTTGCCTGATCAAATACCTTGTGGTGGCATGACCAAATACTTCAGCCAGGGGCAACTCCCTACATTCTAAGAGAACGGACATAGTCGAAAAGATACAACGCAAAATTAAAGACCCGCTAGGCTGACATGCCTAGGCAAAAATAAGGGCTTCCCGGCGAACCAAAAGGGTTCGGGAAAAAATGAGGGATGAAATGAAAAATCTGTACACCCGGCAAGTCGAAAACCTGAAAAGGCGGCTTGGGCAAAAAAAGGGTATCCCGGTGGACTGAAAACCCGAAAGGGCGGTCCAGGCAAAAGTTAGGGATTAAAGCGTACGACTATGTCCTGTCATCTTGTCACCTGCCAACCAGAAGAAAGTTGGTCCATCAACAACTATCAGCACCTCACAGGTCTTCCTCTCCCACTTCAGAAACAGGGGCAATGATGAGCCGTCCAAGCAATTTAATTGCTCTGTCCACAAGATATAAGGGACGTTCAGCTGAAAAACATAACCAGTATATCTTAATTCCCCAGAGAGTGAGCCAGCAAGTCAGTACACTCTCCTCAAGCGAAGCTATTATCAAACTTAAGGAAGTTGGGTATCCTCCAGCAGATCTCAACATTCCCCAGCAGTACATGCATTCTTAACAAGCATCCCCGGCAGTCTTGGTCTAAAGATTGTTCCCCGGAGGTATATCAAACATTCAGTGGAGTCACTTCCCCCGATACATCTCAAAACTTCCCCAGGAGAGTCCAATCAAGGTTTCCCATGAAAGTTGGAATCCATCTCCCCAGGCAGTAAGCTTATCCCCAGTAGATTCTGGAAGCTTATCCCTCTCAGAGCACGAACACGTCTCCCGGCTTTATTCAAAGAGTTATTTCCCTACCAGGATATAACTGGGTTATCCTCAGCCAAAAGCCACGGAAAGAATGTCCTCAACGAAGTCTTCTTACCCCCAGCGAAGTCTATCAACACTTCCAAAACAACAAGGGTATCCCCAACAAGTTATTTTCAACAACTCAGCAAAGTACCTCTCTCCCCACAGAGTATTGCTTCCCAGCAAGATCGTTATAGTACTTGTCTTCCCGCAGAGTAATCCATTCGCCAAGTTTATTCCCCAACGGAGTTATCTTCTCCTACCGGTATTCTTGCAGCTATCATCCCCAGCGGAAGCGAAATCTATTCTTCAACATCAGCCCAGGATATGACTTCCCGGCGCCCGTCAAGGATTTACTTTCCTAGACGAAAGCATACATTCCTAAACATCACATACATCATTATAGCATGCATAGACGCATCATATCTTACAAATCTCATTTATGTTGAGAACATCATTGCTTGGTCCATATCGTGCATTGCATATGACTGACCTTTACCTTTCAGGAAAGATTCAGTTAAATTCTCAATCATATTTCAAGACTTTATCTGGTTCAGTTAATCGACTCCAAAGATTTCTTATCCAGTCCAAGGCCTTCTCTAGTCCAGCTAAATCGACTCCCAACAGATTTTTCTGATGAAGACTCAGTAGAAGTTATCCAAGGTTTTTCTCAAACGTCCGCTTTTGAGATTATAATTTCCTATGGTTCTCTCCCCAATGTTGTGGAGATGATAATTCAATTCCAGGTTTTTCTCAAACGTCCGCTTTTGAGATTATAATTTCCTATGGTTCTCTCCCCAATGTTGTGGAGATGATAATTCCATTCCAGGTTTTTCTCAAACGTCCGCTTTTGAGATTATAATTTCCTATGGTTCTCTCCCCAATGTTGTGGAGATGATAATTCCATTCCAGGTTTTTCTCAAACGTCCGCTTTTGAGATTATAATTTCCTATGGTTCTCTCCCCAATGTTGTGGAGATGATAATTCCATTCCAGGTTTTTCTCAAACGTCCTCTTTTGAGATTATAATTTCCTATGGTTCTCTCCCCAATGTTGTGGAGATGATAATTCCATTCCAGGTTTTTCTCAAACGTCCGCTTTTGAGATTATAATTTCCTATGGTTCTCTCCCCAATGTTGTGGAGACGATAATTCCATTCCAGGTTTTTCTCAAACGTCCGCTTTTGAGATTATAATTTCCTATGGTTCTCTCCCCAATGTTGTGGAGATGATAATTCCATTCCAGGTTTTTCTCAAACGTCCGCTTTTGAGATTATAATTTCCTATGGTTCTCTCCCCAATGTTGTGGAGATGATAATTCCATTCCAGGTTTTTCTCAAACGTCCGCTTTTGAGATTATAATTTCCTATGGTTCTCTCCCCAATGTTGTGGAGATGATAATTCCATTCCAGGTTTTTCTCAAACGTCCACTTTTGAGATTATAATTTCCAATGGTTCTCTCCCCAATGTTGTGGAGACGATAATTTCATCCCAGGTTTTTCTCAAACGTCCGCTTTTGAGATTATAACTTCCTATGGTTCTCTCCCCAATGGTGCGGAGACGATAATTCCATTCCAGGTTTCTCAATGTTTTCTTTTGAGTTTGTAATTGCCTATGGTTCTCTCCCCAATGTTGTGGAGATGATAATTCCATTCCAGGTTTTTCTCAAACGTCCGCTTTTGAGATTATAATTTCCTATGGTTCTCTCCCCAATGTTGTGGAGATGATAATTCCATTCCAGGTTTTTCTCAAACGTCCGCTTTTGAGATTATAATTTCCTATGGTTCTCTCCCCAATGTTGTGGAGATGATAATTCCATTCCAGGTTTTTCTCAAACGTCCGCTTTTGAGATTATAATTTCCTATGGTTCTCTCCCCAATGTTGTGGAGATGATAATTCCATTCCAGGTTTTTCTCAAACGTCCGCTTTTGAGATTATAATTTCCTATGGTTCTCTCCCCAATGTTGTGGAGATGATAATTCCATTCCAGGTTTTTCTCAAACGTCCGCTTTTGAGATTATAATTTCCTATGGTTCTCTCCCCAATGTTGTGGAGATGATAATTCCAT
Organism: Vicia faba; assembly: GCA_948472305.1. Classification (NCBI taxonomy): domain Eukaryota; kingdom Viridiplantae; phylum Streptophyta; class Magnoliopsida; order Fabales; family Fabaceae; genus Vicia; species Vicia faba. The sequence continues at coordinate 341,841,671 of OX451736.1, forward strand.
TCCAGGTTTTTCTCAAACGTCCGCTTTTGAGATTATAATTTCCTATGGTTCTCTCCCAAATGTTGTGGAGATGATAATTCCATTCCAGGTTTTTCTCAAACGTCCACTTTTGAGATTATAATTTCCTATATTTCTCTCCCCAATGTTGTGGAGACGATAATTTCATCCCAGGTTTTTCTCAAACGTCCGCTTTTGAGATTATAACTTCCTATGGTTCTCTCCCCAATGGTGCGGAGACGATAATTCCATTCCAGGTTTCTCAATGTTTTCTTTTGAGTTTGTAATTGCCTATGGTTCTCTCCCCAATGTTGTGGAGATGATAATTCCATTCCAGGTTTTTCTCAAACGTCCGCTTTTGAGATTATAATTTCCTATGGTTCTCTCCCCAATGTTGTGGAGATGATAATTCCATTCCAGGTTTTTCTCAAACGTCCGCTTTTGAGATTATAATTTCCTATGGTTCTCTCCCCAATGTTGTGGAGATGATAATTCCATTCCAGGTTTTTCTCAAACGTCCGCTTTTGAGATTATAATTTCCTATGGTTCTCTCCCCAATGTTGTGGAGATGATAATTCCATTCCAGGTTTTTCTCAAACGTCCGCTTTTGAGATTATAATTTCCTATGGTTCTCTCCCCAATGTTGTGGAGATGATAATTCCATTCCAGGTTTTTCTCAAACGTCCGCTTTTGAGATTATAATTTCCTATGGTTCTCTCCCCAATGTTGTGGAGACGATAATTCCATCCCAGGTTTTTCTCAAACGTCCGCTTTTGAGATTATAACTTCCTATGGTTCTCTCCCCAATGGTGCGGAGACGATAATTCCATTCCAGGTTTCTCAATGTTTGCTTTTGAGTTTGTAATTGCATATGGTTCTCTTCCCGATCCTGCGGAGGAGGTAATCCCAAGATTTTCTCAATGATTGCTGTTGAGGTTAAGGTCATCCAAGGTTCTCTCACTGTTCCCGTTGAGGTAGTAACCATCCCTGGTTCATTCATCATCTTTTGAAACCCCAGACTCAGCTCCTGTAACCAGTCAGGACACATCTATACCAAGCATCCGAAAACCAGATCTTGCAACATGTCAGGTACTCATTTTTCTTTTGCAGGTACGCAAGTTCTCGCTAAGGAATCTCTTACGCGATCAACCTCTAGATGGCATCTATAAGCCCATCATCCTATCCATCAATCTCCAAATGGCATCTATAAGCCCATTTCCATCACACTGCTACTATGTGAGCGTAAATTTCTGGGCACTCTAGTGTTCAATCATCTTCCACCCTCGGATTACGAAAGGCATGTCAGCCAATCTGCATCCTCAGGTCTAAGAAGATTGAACAGGGGCAACTGTTGTACCCCAAAATTTTCCCTCCCATATTCTTCAAGAAATTGCCAAGTCATGCTTCAAAACTCCCCAAGGGTTGCACAATGTAAGAGCCTCCTAAAACAGTCAAAATTAGGGTTTTGGCTCTGATCAAGAAAATGAAGTTTCCAAGGGTCCAATCAAGTCCCACATGACTACAAATATGGTCAAGCATCCTCATATCAAGTTTCAAGACTTTCAGCACAAAATTGCACAGTCAAAAACCCTAATTGCACTACAGTCAATTGTAGGGGCAAAATGGTCATTTGACAGTCAAAAGTTCAAATTTTGGTCAACATCTCATTTTGAAGTCACAAACATCATTTGATCAATGCTTGATCATGATTCTCAAAGCTTAGCTCAAAAATCATCAAGATGCAAAAGTTTCCTTATTTGGACAGTTGAAAAAGTCAACTGTAAATTGACCAGGGCATAACTTTCACATGGATTATCAGAAAAATTCCATCCAAAGCTCATTTTGAATAGAAAGACATTTCCTACAACTCATCTTCATACTTCAAGTCCAAGAAATGCTCTCACAAAAAGTTATCAATTTCAACATTATAGGTCATTTTCAAAAGTCAACAAAAAGGGACTTTAAGTCAAAGGCCATAACTTGAGATTGGTAAATCAAAATGACATGGGACCAAAGTCATTGGTTAGAGGACTCAAAGACCTTTCCAAAATGTCCAAGAACATGAGCAAAGCTTAAAAATTGAGTAAGTTATGCCTTGTGGAAGTTGGGAAAGTTTTGGATATTTTGAAAAGTCAACATTGATTCAAATGACCTAAAATTGCTAATGGGCCTATTTTTCTTCCACAATTCATTATCCAAGGCATGTGCACGACCACTTGGCCCAAAGGGAAGTTTTTATTCATTTTTTATTTATTTATTTGGATTTTTATTAATAATAATTCATTTAAATTAAAATAAATACATGAAAAATGCTAAACCTAGTTTTTCAATCTTTTTATGCATATTATATACTCAAGATTTCGTGCCTAACCATATATGGAAAGAATCAATTGGATTGGTCATGATTTGGTAGCAAAAGCATGTGAAAAAAGATTTGAAAATCATGGTGAAAAAATCAAATATTGCATTCATTAATTCAAGGATTTTGATCAAATTTTTTGACCTAATTCACTCCATACATAAGCAGCAAGCAAGACCTAATGCAAAAAACCTAAAAACTGCGCAGAAACTCCATTGACAAAACTCAATTTTTTGGCAAAAATTCCAACTCTGAAAACCTAGTTCTAGGGTGATTCAAGGCCAAATAGCTGTTCCATTAGCTTCCTCAAGGATCATAGAACGTGTTCCAATCATTCCCTAAGCCCCATACTCAAGAAAACGCGAAATCATCATTGAAGTTGGTAGAGAAAATTCCAAAATCGTTTTCCATTATTCATGCATTTTTAACATGTTTCGTTGTTGTTTTTCTGTTTAGAATGATGTTTGCAAGCTAACTGCATAGTTTGATTGAAGTTTCATGCCCAAACGAAGAATCTACCATGAAAGCATATTAGGTTTCCGTGGAAATCAATTTGGGGGTTTTCAAACCTGGAACAATTAGGCCATGAGAGATACGTAGTTGGAATCATGAGAGAGAGACGATTCTAATGGCCCTAGTCCGAACAATTTATGAATGCTCATGTACTAGTCGCTATTTTCTAGTATAGTGCTTATAGCAACGTTTGAAAACCGTTGCTTATTGTCTTTATGTTTCAGGAAAAATCAGGCCAAGGAAGAAGAAGGCGAGGTGGTTGTCCATGAGTGGAGCATTTAAATTTTCGCGCGTAAAGAGCATTAGCGTTTGGATTTATTTTATAATATTTGCTTGATGTCTAACATACAGGAAACGCGCTTGGAACGGTTGGTAGGCTTAAGCATTGGTAACATTCAGGACCTGGGTTCGAGCCCCAGGTCCCCACCCCTTTTCAATATTGTTTTTTCAAGCATTATCCTATGCAGATTCAATATCAAAGCACACCGTGCACCCACAAAATCAAGCGTCCACGCGTCCCAGAGCATCAAATCAAAGGCCATGAACTGGAGAGTATAGTGGACCCTAGTCAACGCGTGTACACGCGTCCTGAAAAGTCCAACGGGCCAAGGGTAAATGGGCCAGATTTCTAAAAGAAAACCTCCACTTTGGGGACTGCAACCCCCCTAGGTTTGCTAAACTTTTTTTTTCTTTCTTTGTTTTTTTTATTATTTCTATTTTCTTTTAAATTATTGTTTTCTTAATTAATTCATTATTTTCAAAAATATAAAAAACACCATAAAAAATCAAAAAAAGAGAAAAAATATAATAAATATTTTATTTTAGTATTTTTATAAATAAATTACATTAATTAAATTTAGTTATTAAATTAGGTTTAATAATAATGTTTCCTTAATAAATCTAAAAAATATAGAATTAGGGTTTAATTAATTTTCATCTTTTTTTTTATTCCATAATAATCAAATATTTAATATTATTTATTTTTTAAATTGAAATTGCATGTAAATTAATTAGGGTTAATTTTAGGGTAAAACTTTAATCTTCTTTTTAATAAATTAAAATAACTAGAATTAGGGTTAGCATTTATTTTAATTAATTCTTTTTCATTAAAATCACAAAATACCAAAAAATACCAAAAAGACAATTTCTTTTCCTTTTTTATTAATTCCATCATTTAATTTAATTTTGCAAAAGGGGTCCAACGCCCTCGTTTAATTCTTATTAAATTCGCATATTTATTTTTATTCTTTATAATTTTGATGTATCTCTCCCAAAGCCGTGTAATTAATTGCTCGCACTTTATTTTCTTTACTTTCATTATTTTTCTGTCAAATCGGGTTCGAGAAATTTTGGCGATGTGGACCCGCGCCTTTTGTAATAGCTTAGAATTTTACTTTCCCGCAATACTTTTAATTGTTAATCAAGGCCTGAAAGAATGTATGGACAAAAATAAAAACAAACGCTAGATCACCAATAACATGACAAAAGACAAAAATAAATGAAAACGACACACGAATCACACACCACCCCTAGGGTACGCCTCACTGTTGCCTTGCATCGAAAGGTGATCGTCGAGTAGAGGATGTCTTAGTAAGTCCTCATGATCCGGGAACCTGGCATGAGGGTAGCTTCTAAGGTGTCTTCCCATTGCTCTGGTGATCACTATGTCCCGAAAAACGAATTGACCCGAACACCTCCAATGGTGGTGCTACCTACCTCTCAATGGTGGGATGGCACTACTTTAAAGGATATTTACACAGACGAATTCCTTAGGGTAGGTAGACGACTCTAGATACTTGCTCTAATTTCAAAACAAATTCAAAAATACTTTTCACACCGACACCTTTTCAAAAGCTTTCGAAAGCAATTTTTCAAACACTCTTGAGGACCGATACAAGAGTCGAACTGGAATTTTTAAAGAAACTTTTTAAAACCCACATTGAAAAGCAAACAAACCATTTTGAAAACACAATGAGCAAGTATCTAAGAGCCCATGGATAACCATGGATAGAAAGGGTGCTAACACCTTCCCTTTCTATAACCTACCTCCCGAACCGAGAGAAAATCTCTTTAAGGAATTTTTCTGTGCTTTTGTCCTTTCCATTTGGAGAAAATAAAAGACGGTGGCGACTCTTGCTTTCTGCGACATTTCGCAAACCAGCGATAAACAGTCAGTTCCAGATCCACCGATCACAGGGATGGACCAGCAAGAGGTCAAATTGTCCCCAGTGAAGTCGCTATTTTTCTGTAGCGGTAGAAATGTTCAAGACTAAGCCATTGGATTGACTAGACTTTATACAAATCAAAATAAAAATCGCCACCGAGCTTTATTGTTTCCAAAGGAATGGGAAAAGAGCGAATAACCCAAAAAAATGGGGAAAGATTCAAGGTAAGGGGGTTGTTTATGCAAAGGGAAGGTATTAGCACCCTAAACATCTACGGTACTCCGCAAGAACCTCTTTGAAAAAAATATGTATATTTTGGCTCTAAAAAAGTGTTGTATATAAAATGGATGGTGGAGGTGAGAAAAGAAATATTTTTATGATTTTTGCACCCGCCGCGGTTGCGAACCTTTAGTGCCTACGTACCACCTTTGGTGCAATAGGGGATCAGGGTACACGTAGTTCCTCTTTTAAAAATTTGAAACACAAGTGTGTTGGTTAATTTTATGAGATAAGACATCATCGTCATTGTCCGTGTGGAAAACATACTTACTACCCACAATCATGAGAAAGGAGAATTTGCATAATCTCAAAGTGGAGGATATGGCTTGGATTTTAAAATCAACAATGCCTCACTCAACGCCCAAGTGGAAAATATCTCTCTTTACTACATATTGTAGAACTATAGTTGTTTCCATCACTACAAGGATTGACAAGAGTCTAATCTTTTAAGAAAAGTTTTAAAATAAAAAAGCCAAAGTGGCAAAAATGGTTTGAAATGAGATTGATTGACTTTTAGTCTTCTCACAAAAATGCAAGGTATTATTAAATTGATTGAAATTTATTTATGAAAATGTTTTGAAAATGCATGGACCTAAGTCCAAGTTTATTATGAAAGTGTTTCAAGTTTAGAAATAAGAAGAGTTTTTAAAAGGAGGGAGAAGATTTTTGAAATTAAAGAAGATGGGATGAGATGAAGAGACTATCCTAAAGCATAAGGTAAAAGCTAGGGATAAGAACCATCTAACCAACAAGAAGCCAATACTTTACATTATGAGTCAATATAGAATTCCCATTCTTCGGATTGAAACCAAGCAAGCAAAGATACTAGACCTCTTGATAGAACCAAACTTCAAGTGTATTAAGCCTTCGCAAAAATTGGGCAGAGTAACAGATGTATACGGGTGAATTCCAGATTACAAACAATGTATGTAATCACAATAATCTGCACACAAAACAAACAAACAACCCAATGTCTTGAGGTAAACCTCAAGGACTCCAGACAAAATATCAAATAAAGTCACAAAGTCTCCAAGATAGGCCAAAGTCTCTAATCCTAAGTCCAAGAAGTCCAATACTCCATAATGCCAAGGATAGTGACCAAATAGTCTAAGTATCATTAAATATTTTTATGGTTCATGTTAATTATTAGGTGTCTTTAAAAGGGAAAGAAAAGCTCAAGTGAGCAAATCAAAAATGACATAAAAGTAAATGCTCAAGTGAGCAAAATAAAAAATGGCATGAAATGTAAATGCTTAAATTAAATGGTACATAAAGCAAAAAAAATAAAAGCATAAAGTAAAGTCAATTGTTAGAAATTAGTGGTTAGTTGGATGACCATCTTGAAACTTGCATTTGGAACTCATTAGAGGATTGGTAGAACCAAAGCCTCCATACAACAAGTTGCATTTGCTTTTTGTCAAGTATATCATCCATTTCAGAATCCTCAAAAGTAACATTTAATGATCAACGATGTTTAAGTGATCCGCGTTGACCAAAAGTGTTGTAGATCCATTAGAGGATTGGTAGAAATAAAGCCTCCACACAATGAATCTCAAGGTTATTGGATCAAAGAGATCAAATTAACATACTTGGTCTTGCAATCATAAGTTTGGTCCACGAATGATCATTTATTCGAATCGGGACAAAATTTAGCGCTATGTTAAGCAATCGTAAGTGGACTTATGTAGAAGTCACTCCTATTTTGAGGCCGGTCAATAGCAATCTATGTACTTCATGTTTGGATAAATGATATAAAGATCACCATCCCTTAACATGTAGCAAAATTAAAAAAGAAAGGGACAAGATGAAGAGGGAGGGGAATGATAAGCTAATTTGGATCACCATCTCAAAATTCTTTCATCTTTAAATTTAACCACTCCTCTAGATGGATTAAAGCACTAAACATATTATTAATTCAAAGCACCAAAAATGAATTAAATAATTCACTCTTAGGTAGATTTGAATTGATGAACATTTATCCAACTTCATCTACATCACAAAGTCCATTGAGTTTAAAGACAAATTGGACATTTAAAATTGTAATCCAAGTTATCCATCAAAGAGAGTGAGCAGAAAAAAAATATTTGAGTCAAAACATCCCCAAAATAAGGCAAAAAAAGTATTTTTGGCACTGTTACAATCAATTGTGCTTAGACAGCAACTAATTGCATCAGTGCAGTTTTTTTTCAAATCAATTTTCTGTGACGAACAATTGCAATGTTACAACAATTGATTGCAACCTGTTAAAATCAGTAGAAAACAACATTCCAAGGATCAAATTCTTGTTCTAACTTTTCATCAAACACCTTATGATCATGGATCCAATTGAGCATGAAAATTCTATCAAATTATGAGAAAACAGCACTAATGGAATCATAAAACAGTGCTCAATGAATCAAAACCAGAAATCCACAAGAGATCACATTGTGAAAGATGATGATCTAACTTACCAAAGGTAGAATTAGAGAATTACCAAACAACTTCCAGAATTTGCTTCAATTCAACCACAAGAATCAATTACCAAAGCTTGGATGTAGAGAATTGATGAAGAAAAAGTGTTTGGATGAAGGTTTAGCTCAAAGATTAGTAAGCTTTTATGCAAAGCTTACTATCCTTTTTGAAAATGGAGCTTTGAGTGAATTTGGTAGATGGAGAGAATTGAGAGATTTTTTAGCCAAGTGATTTTGGCTATCAAAAGCTTATAATTTGAATGAAATGAGGTCTATATTTATAGAGTTTAGGATTGGGATTAGTGGTAATTTGGTAATTGATTCTTGGAGCCAAAAATTGAATTAATGATATAATTTTCAAATTATGCAGAAAAATTGGAGCCAAAAGATGACAGATTTGAAATTGCTAGCTTTTTTTCAAAAATCACGTGTGTTTTGCTGCTATGAGTCGACACAAGAGTCGTATGCGTCGACACATTCTAGTTGTATAACACAGCATGAGTCGATACATAACATGTATGTGTCGATACATACTAAAAAAAATTATTTTTGAAGGCTAAAAATACACTTTTCTCAAAGATTGTTAATCATTAACGTATATACAAAATACACAACTAAGGTGCTTGAAGATTCCTCAAGAGAAAACTTAAAGATAGGAGATAGAAAAAAGAGGAAGAACCAACCCCAATGTGATTTTGTTATGATCAAGTTGACATGATATGATAGGGGAATATTAGGGGGGGGGGAAATTGGGGTACAACACTACCCAGGCTCCTTCTCATATATTTCCATATACAGTTTCACACAGGCTCATCCTGAAGCAGTCCTACCCAAGCTCCTTCTCATGTATTTCCAAATGCAGCTTCACACAGGATCATCCTGAAGAAATCTTACATGGGTTCCTTCTAATCTATTTCCAAATGCAGCTTCACACGAGATCATCCTGAAGCAATCTTACATGGGTTCCTTCTAATTTATTTCCAAATACAGATTCACACGGGCTCATCCTGAAGCAATCTTACACGGGTTCCTTCTAATGTATTTCCAAATGCAACTTCACACGGGTTCATCCTAAAGCAATCTTACATGGGTTCCTTCTAATGCATTTCTAAATGCAGCTTCACACGGGCTCATCATGGGTTCCTTCTAATACATTTCCGGACACGCCTTAACACGGGTCCATTCCAGCATATCATTCAGACTCAATCAACCAAAGATTTATTCTGATACTTCTCTGACAGGTGTTGTTTCATTATAAATCGACCAAAGATTTATTCTGATGCTTCTTCCAATCTCTATCAACAATCACCTTGGATGGCATCTATAAGCCCATCTCCGACAACTCTTCATCACTTCTCCAAATGACATCTTTAAGCCCATTCCCAACACAATCAAATAACACATAGTCGAGTGCAAATTTCTAGGCACTTTAGTGTTCAATCATTTTCCGCCTTTAAGTCACGAATGGCGGACTCGCCAATCTAACACTTCAGGTTTAAGAAGATTGAACAGGGGAAGCTGTTGTACCCCAAAATTTTCCCTCTCTTTTCTAAATACATTTCTCACAAAGATCACCAAAAGCTCAAGCTTTCACAAGTATTGACTATATCAAGCCATCTCCTCAACACTAATACCTCAAAATTAGGGTTTGAGCTTGCACAAGGACAATTGGACTTCTAATACTTCAAATGACTTTCATGGATCATTATGGACCTTCAAGAATGCTCATGACAAGTTTCAAATCTTGTATCACAAATTCTGCTTAGTCAATTGACCAGATGACCAAAAATCAGTTGTACTGACGAAAAGTCAACTGATACGCCAAAAGTCAAACTTTGACTTTTTGGTCAACATTAAGTTTCAAAGATCAAAATTCATCAAGACATTCAATAATATCAAGCTTGATCATCAAGAAGTCAAGAAAGTCAAAAGTCAATTTGAAAAGTCAAACTTTCAAAGACTTAGAAATTTTTCCTAATTGTTTTTCTACATGATAATTTCACTACTTCTTGACATTCTTTCACCAAGATGCAAGATGATTCAAAGAAAACTTTAAACACGAAAGTTGTAGATGTTGATGATATTTAAAACTTTTCTTTATTGATCAAGTCCTATGAGTGCTTGGATTGTGATTTATAAATTCAAGAAGTCATGACATTTTCATCCAACACTTGGAGAAATTTTCAACAGATTTTGATCAGGATTTTATCCCAACTTCATGGCATTTTTTCACATAGTTCCAAGATGATTTTGTCAAAATGGTCAACATGAAAGTTATAGAGGATGTTTCAAGCTTTCCAAAACATCCAAGAGCATGAATTTATCATACTTGAGCTAGGAGATTCAAAGGCATGAATTTGGGCATCCATTCTTGATTTGCAAGTCTTTTTGTTGAAGAACACGTGATCCAATCTACATGATATGCTGCATAATCTTATGTTGAAGGCCTTCTTGCTTGCAAATATCTCCATAATTTAATGTTTACATAAAATCTTGAACCATTACCCAAGTGTTTGAGCCATTGTCCAAAAGATCTTTCCATTTATGGCATAAGGGCACCATTGATATTCTTGAAAAGCAAGCTTTTTGTACAAAATTTGTCTTGAGCCCATACCTTGTTTACTTCTTATTTTACTCCACCATAAATCATGGAAGGTAGCTCCTCTGCACCAGTAACTTTGGTACTTCATCTTGGGACCATAGAATACTTGACATAGTTTTATATTTGCATCCCAACCAAACCATAACATGTTGTCTTGTAAACCTAATAAGCCCTTGTTTACAAACCTTTTACCTATAAATAGAGGAAGCATTTGCAAGATAAAAGTTCATAAAAATAGAGAGATTCTTGTGTATTGAAAAATCCTGAAACCCCCCTCATACTCTAAAAACCAGAATTGTCCACAAAACCTCCATCTTTGAGCTTTGAAGTTCAAACCCTTTGAACCTCTCACACCTTGCAAGTTCTGTCCAAACAAACCATCCAAACACTCAACATACATCATATAGAAGTTGTTCAAAATCCAAAACAACTTCTATAACATCACTATTTTCAAAACTCAAAAACAGCCACCTGCAACTTAATTTCTCCAACTCAAACTCAAAGCACAAATTTTAGTTTCAAGGTATGTTTTCTTGACTTTAAACTCTTCATAAAAAGCATAATTAATGGTTCATTTGTGAAGATAAAATGTAGATATCATCTCCTTTAAGCTAACCATTTTTTTATTTTTCATTTTCACTAACCATGTGTTGAGAACTGACTTTTACATGTAGCAAAACAATGACAACAGTAAAAAATAGTTGTATGAGTCGATACGAAACACTATGCGTTGACACATATTATGTACAAAACAGGCTATGAGTATACACAAAACACGTATGTGTTGAGAAAAAGCAGTATGATTCGATACAAAACCCTTATGTGTCGACTCATACTGAGTTGTTTTGACTTCCATGAGCTAGAAATAAGTATGAGTTGATACAAAACTTGCATGTGTCGATACAAAGCAGTATGAGTCGATACAAAACCTTATGTGTTAACTCATACTAAGTTGATTTTGATTTCCAGTGGCAAAGAGATGATATGAGCCAATACAAAACAGATATGAGCCAATGCATGCGTCAATACATAAAATTTTTGTATCAATGCATAAGCTCATGTGTCAACACATAAAAATTTTCTTAAACCATTTTTTCTTTTTTTACAATCTCTTTACATTTTAATTGTTATTCAATATTAATATGGTTGTAATAGTATAATTAGAAATTTATTACTTTCATTCCCCATTCATAGACTTGTATCCCCATCCCCAAAAAATATATAATAGCGTAGAATTTACATTTCCGCAATTTATCGCTTTCAATATAATTGCTAGTAATTAGGGTGTGTATGGAAATACTTAAAATTAACAAGTAGATAACCCTAATTTAAGATAAAAATGAATGAAATTAATGCACTCGTACACACGCACCTCTAGGGTAATCTCGCTTGTTGTCTCAGATAAACATAGTCATGTCCCTCGAACGTGGGATACTTTAGCAATGACCCTCGAATACAAGATCGTAGTTCCTCGATGACCCTTCGATGTTGCGTTCGGTAAATGATTTTAGAACCTTACGACAAATTTCAAAGGTATCCTACAATGTTTCCTTCTATGACTATACGACGAGCCACGTCCGTCCCTTCACATCCAATGATATGGCTTATTATCAATCAATGGTAAGATAGAAATATCTAAAGGAGGAGGAAAAGAACTAAGACTTTTTTAGTAGGTAGAACGCTCGTAGTTGCTTGCTCACAACCATTTTCAAAACAACATCATTTCAAACACACCAACACTTTCAAATGAAATATTTTCAAAAGTCAACACTTTGTATGCATTCTTATAGAGACGAGAATCATTACTATGTTCGCCTAAACGAAGGCACTTTTCAAAAATACTTTCAAAACCAATCACAAACACATTTCAAACAAAGCATTTCAAAGTGAACAAGCAACTAAGAGCCTGTAGATAACTATGGATGAAAAGGGTGCTAACACCTTTCCTTTTCATAACCTACCCCCCGAACTCAAGAAAATATCTCAAAAGGTCTTTCCTATTCTTTTCACCCTTTCCTTATTGGATAAAATAAAAGTTTGTGGCAACTCTTACTATCCGCAATAATTGTGATAAAACATAAAACACCCAAGTCATTTCTCCCACCCTATTACACTACCCAAAGTTCCTTTAGGTAAGACATTGAGAGAAGATACAGTATCCACTAATACATGTTATATGGTAGTGCCATTGCATTCTATGGAGACGTGGAGAGCTTTGTTGTGATTCTTCCCCATCAGGGTCAAATCTGCACTAGAGAACCCTAAACCATTGTCGGCAGTCAAGCTTGCTACACAGTTTTCAAATTGGTTAACCGTAGTTTCTTGTGGGACATGTGAATTCTTCAAGAATTTTACCAGTGCTTGAGCGTGGGCCTCAGAGCATATCAACAAAGACAGCATGGAAATCTTTGAAGGTGTTTTCCCTAACTGTTCCACTATCTTATAGTCACTTTTTCTGATAATTTTAGAATCTCCTCCATCTCTTGGGTAGATGGGTCCTCAATCGTAATATCTTTTGTGGGCTCCTCCGCCAAGGCAGGCTCAGTCATTTTTTCTTTTCCTCGTGTATCAGCAAAAAGTTTAACAACAGTAATATGAATGGGTGTAGTAGTGTTTGTCAAAGGTGGAATTTTTGGAGAGAAGATCCTCCCCGTCCTAGTAACTTTACTTGATCCAACAATGTTTGTAATGTCAACAATTTCATCTTCATCAATCAACAAATCTTGTTTGATACCACGGTAATACACTTCAACCCCATAATTCCAGAGCACAACCTTATTAGAAGAGTAGGGGACTAGCCCCGGTGTGGTGATAATTAGTGGAGCTATTTTTGGTTCAAGGGGAATCCTAATAGGACCTTTTAAGGTGATCCTAATAGGTTTGTCTGATATTGTAATGACAGACACGTCTTCAAATTCTTGAGATACAACTTCAATCAAACTTTTCACAGATGGAGCTCTTTCAAATAGAATCTCATGGCTATCCATAAGGTGTTGGACACCTTTCTTAAGCCATTCGCAACCATTAATTTGTACAGCACAACAGCAACAGTCTCCAAGGCAGCCAGGGAGTACTTTGGCTTTCAACAAATACTTTTTAATAGTTTTCAAAGGAGTGGTTAAATCTTTGATGGAGGCAACAAAAGAGGAATCTTCAATAGCGTTGACACCCTTACCATGATTTGGCATGGGTGCGGTGATCACATTTGGAGTTGGAGGAGGGTCGAATTCAATTGTCTTGTTATCAATCATGTCTTGGATTTTATTCTTTAGAGACCAACAATCATTTGTATCGTGTTCGGGGTTGTTTGAATGGTAAGCACATTTGGCATTAGGGTTGTATTTTGGAGAAGCATTGTTAGGGTTGGAAGGAGGATCTCACAAGGTCACCAAATCAGCTTCAATAGGTGTTGTAGGGCTTGAGATATTTGCATATTGATTTTAGTAAATTGTCTTCTTTGGACATTCGATCTTTGTTGACTATTTTGTTGACGTGGTCGTTGAGTTGGAGTTGGATTAGAAATTAGTACAGCCCCTACTAAATGATGACAATCATTCTTAGCATGGCTTCTTGACCCATACACAACATTAGTCTCTTTTTTACCAATAAATGTATTTTTCACAACATTTGAGGTGGAGGCCATGGGTATCTTCCCGCTTTTAATCCCGCTTTTAACCCTCTCACCAGTCAAGATCAATTCAGTGAACCCGGACGATGAACTTTTAATTAGCAAGTTGAAAAGTGGTCCAATCAATGTTCCAATAAACATATCTACCAACTCCCTATCATTTAAAGGTGGCTGCACCCTGCCAGCCAAGTCTCTCCATTTTATAACGTATTCTTTGAAGCCCTCATTTGATCCCATGGTCATTCCTTGCAATTGCACCCTAGTTGGTCAAGATCAGTATTATATTGATATTGGCGGTAAAAAGCAGTGGCCAAATCCTCCCATGTATGGATATTAGTCCCTTCCAATTGGTAAAACTACTCCAACTAAGTCTCGGATAGAATTTCTTGAAAAAAGTGCACCCACAGTTTCTTATCAGTGGTATGCAGTTGAATTTTACGGACATAAGATCTTTGGTGAAGCTTCGTACATGAAACACCATCGTACTTGGCAAAAACGGGAATCTTGAATTTATGAGGAATGACTACCCCAGGAACAAAACCCAAGTCACCAAAGTCCAAGCCAAGAACAACTTGGATTTCTACAACCTTCAATTTGTCTTCTAGTTTCTTATACTTGTCGTCGGCCGGTGGATATTGCTCATCAAAATAATCTTCGTCTTCAGAGATTTGATTGTTTCCACCCTCGGCACGAGTACTCCTAGAATCTTCATATTGATTTTCATCCTCCTTGGAGGAGTCTTCTTCAACTTGAACTTGTTGGATGGGGCCTTTAAATCTCTTCCCCATGTTGATTACAACTTTCTTCTTTGTCTTTTTCTTTGTAACCAGAAGTGACATCATTTCTTGCTGCCCCTTTTCTAAGTTGGGCAGAGTTTCTTGAAACTGAGACTTTTGAGTCCACAAGTCCTTCACAGTTTGCTTGAGATCCATCTTCTACTGAAATAAACAGTAAAAAGATGAGGATACCTGTGTCAGAAAACCTGCTTATGATATGATGCATGTTATGCAAATGCAATGTTTTTAAGGATTTTATGGAATTTAAATTTGCTAGACAAAGAGAAGACAACAAACATTAATTGCATTAATAAGTTCATGAATTACAAATGCCTCTTGGGCTTACAAATATTATAAAATAAACTCCTAAAACAAAAAAGAAGCTCAAGTTTCCCATGGGTGCATCCTCTTCGGTGCAATGTAGGCATTCAGGCTCTGCTCTTTATGAAGTTGCCTCGTGAGCTCCAAAACATTCTTCTCGCTTACGTAGAACTGTGCTTCAAAGGTATCTCGTTCCCCTTTGAGTTGAATCCACTATTTTTATAATTCCTCGAAATTGGCAGGTATGTCAGGATAAAGAAGAGTGTAAGGGGCGTCTCCCTTAGCAACAGGCTCCATAATCATAAGTAGGATGGCTGGGTAAGGCATCATGAGATTTTGAGCACGAGTTCGTACCCACTTGAGGTAAGGCTCAAGAGGGATGGAATTTTTATACCCCGGGGTCTTTCTATCCACCTTGTTTACCATTCTTCAAGCTCGTATGAACCTTTGACGATAGCCTTGGATGTCAGCTTCGTAGTTGGATACCAAACCGTAGATGAGCGCATCATGGGGACCATCTCTTCACGCATACCCAAACTATTGTAATGCAAGAGAAGAGTTATAGGTGATACCTCCCCTAATGCCCAAGATTGGAACATTAGGGAACTCCCCATAACGGTCAATGACGGTAATATACTCAAAAGATTGGGAACACCAATGAATATCCGAGTGCGAGAGTGACATCATCCTTTGAGACCATGTCAAGCCTTGTTCATTCTTCAATGTTGATCGAGGTAGGTGAAAAATAAACCACCTAGACAATAATGGAATACAACACAAAAGAGTTCCTCTCTTCTTCATGGTGCGAGTGTGGAAACAATGTAGAATGTCTCCGAGCAAAGTAGGTACGGGATTACGAGAGAGAAAAACTTTGACGGCACTCACATCTATGAGTTGGTCCAGATTAGGAAATAGAACCAAACCATAGATTAGAAGGGCCAAAACATCTTCAAAATCTTGAAAATCTATATCTTCCCAAAACAAATGAGCCTTTTCCACCAGGAACTTGGCTAAGAAACCCTTAATTCCACTCATTGTTTCCCAATTTGCCACAATGTAGGATCTCTTCAAATGCAAGGCTTTGGAAATAACCTCAAGCTTTGGGATTTCCTCTAAACCGGTGAATGTTATTTGATCAAGCACAAAAACTCCTAGCAGTTGAGAGAATTCTTCTAATGCAAGCACCAATTGGTAGTCAGGAAATGTGAATCAATGATGCATAGGATCAAAGAATTGGAAGAGCACACACATCATTTCTTCTTGGAAGTTTGAGGTAGCCTAGTTGTGAAGTCGACCATATTTCTTGGTGAAGGGAGAATCTACAGGCACCCTCGATGCTAACTCTTGAAGTTGAGGAAGCACTTTCATGAAGCTGACTCAGATGGTATTTCTACGAGTGGAAGCCATGTCCTACCAAACAGAACAAAGATAAATTCATAAATACTTGAAATGTTTAGTGAGAATGCTTATGATGTTATGATGTTTATGATGTCATGAATAATAATAACAAATAAAGAACACAAAGACCTTAGGTTTAGGCTTGCATGGGTTTCATAGGTAAGTACCTTCATGAAGTTTAGTTGGTTCAACCTGTCCTAGAAAGTAAACTGGTTCTAGGGAATCTCAATATCATTGATCTTTCTTCATTGGGTCTTGTTTTAGCATAATCAATCTTTTCTTGCAGCCAAAATATCCCAAAAGTCCGATCTCAATGAGTATACTATCGAGTATCAACCAACCTTCAGCTTTACACCAAAGTCGGCTATCTCACTACTTCCTAATGGCCAAGTTGTTCAGCTAAAGGTTATAAGGTCAGTTAGTGCTTCATGACACCACACAACGGCCCCGTATTCTCCTCAATTCGCCACAAGGGATACTGGTACCCATAAATGTGTTATACTAACGTAGCTATTGCTTCAACCATATAGGTTTACACCGTACAGTCTCCATAATCTTTGCTACTTACCTAATAATGTTCCCAGATTTGGGTAGAGAATCTGTAAATAACCAAAACATAAACCATAATGTAAATCATACAAGTCAAATAATGAAATAATTTTTAAAGGTGTTCTAATCTCTAATGTAACCCCACTTTTAAGATTAAGTCCCCAACAGAGTGTCCAGTTTTGTAATACAGTGGGAGAACTGACTTAGGTGTTTTGTGTTTGATCACAATTGTTGCGGATAGCAAGAGTCTCCATCGTCTTTTCTTTTATCCAATAAGGGAATGGGTGAAAATAACAGGAAAGACCTTTTGAGAATTTTCTTGAGTTCGGGGGGTAGGTTATGAAAACGCAAGGTGTTAGCACCCTTTTCATCCGTAGATATCTATGAGCTCTTAGTTGCTAGATTACTTTGAAATGCTTTATAAATGTGCTTGTGATTTCTTTTGAAAGTATTTTTGAAAAGTGCCTTTGTTTAGGCGAACTTTATAATGATTCTCGTCTCTATAAGAATGTATACAAAGTGTTGACTTTTGAAAATAGTTCATGAAAAGTGTTGGTGTTTTTGAAAGATGTTTTGAAATGTTGTGAGAAAGAAACTATGAACGTTCTACCTACTCAAAAAAATCTTTGTTTATTTCCTCCTCCTCTAGATATTTCTATCTTACCATTCATTAGTAAGCAACCATATCATTGGATGTGAAGGGATAGGCGTGGGTCATCGTACAGTCATAGAAGGCAACATTGTAGGATACCTTAGAATTTTATCTTAAGGGTCCAATATCATTTATCGGAGGCAACATTGAAGGGTCATCGAGGGACTACGATCTTTGTATTCGAGGGTCATTGCTAAAGTATCCCACGTTCGAGGGACATGACTGTTTATTTTAAGGCAACAAGTGTGGGTAAACCCTAGAGGTGCAAGTGTGCAAGGTGTATTGATTTCATGCACTTTTATCTTGACTTAGGGTTTCCTACTTGTTGATTTTATGTCTTGCCATATAAACCCTAATTACTATAAATTATATTGAAAGTGATAAATTGCGGAAATTAAATGTCCTACGCTATTACAATGCTTTGGGAATGGGGGGTACATGTTTTTGAATAGGGGGAAGAAAGCAGTAAAGCCCTAATTATCTATTACAAACCATATACATGAATAATGAAAAAATGTACAAAATGTAAAAAAGAATTTTTTTTAGGGTTTTTGATGAAAAGGTTTAGAGGTTAACTTAATTGAACTAATTAATTTTAAACACAAGGAAAGTTAATTAAGTATTTAATCAAACCTAAATCTAAGTTAATTAAAATGAAACCTAAGTCTAATTTAGTTTGTTTAGAAACTAATTTGAATGTTAATACTAATTTGTAAAAGTAATAGAATTTAATTTAATAAAAATATAATAAAATGCCTATATTAAAATATTTAATTTAACTAAGAAAATATATTTCCTTAGTATTTTTGGTTTAAATGAAATAAATAAATGAAGATAAAGAAAATATAAAATAATTGGGCCTGTGTGTCAAAAGAAAAAGGGGGTTAAAAGAAAAATGGGTCGTTGGGCCCAAATATATTTTTGAGTCATAAAAATAAAACAAACAAAAAAAAGTTAGTGTGGGCATGTGTTGTCTTTAGTAAAAAGGGGGTTTTAGAAAGAAAAAAAAGAGTGAGGCCCAAATTAAAGGAAGCCTAACACCTGTTTTGATCCCATGTTGTTGGCTTTTAAAGGGTGCATCATAGGCTTGCACCATGGAGGGCTGGATCTGAAGTGCTGAACATCCAATGGTGTTGATATGTGGCTCATGATAGGCGCGCCTTGCTTGTATGCACAGAATCTGCAAGGAGAATATGAAAAAAAAAATACAAAAGGATACCACTTGGGCTCGAACCCAGCTTCCAAAGGTTAACAGGTGCATAATTTACCACTGGGGTGGCCATACAACCGTTTATTAAACTGAATCCATACATATATATTTTTAAACTCATTCCTGAAGACATGTTCATCTTCTTCCTCGCACCAGGCCTGAACCTCCATTTTTGAAATTCGTATCTCACTCATTTCTCAATGAAATTAAAAAATGTAAACATGAAACTTGTCTATTTTTTCTCCACAAATCCAACCATATAACTTATGTAAGCTAAAATCCAAATATGAAGATTAATTTTGTTGGCCCTAAATTGAAACCTAATTTTTTTAGAAGATTCAAATCTAAAATTCTCAACACACGGTTAATGTAAATGAAAACTATGGACATGGTTAGCTTTAGGGAAATGATATCTACATTTTTACTTCAGAATGTATGCACATAGGATGCTTGTATCTAGATATTGAAGTTAGAAAACTTACCTCTTGCAGTTAGATTTATGTATGGAGTTTGAGAAAGCTTTGAGGTTCCCTAAGAATCTATTTAGCTTGCATGGACCTCCTTGAGTGTATTCCAACTCCTACTTTGCTTTGAGGGTGGCTGAAACTCCATACTCAAGTCAAGTTGTAAGCTTCAGTTTTGGAAATGGTGGATGATGATGGAGTGATTACAGTTAGGAAACAGAGACTTGGATCACTTATATATGAGGTATGTAAAGTGTTTGGATGATTAAAAGTTAATATACACGAGTGGATTTTGAGTTTCAAGTTTGAAGCTCAAAAATGGAGTTTCTGGCTAATTCTGTGTTGCAGAATGCTTGAGATTGTTTTAGGGCTTGTAAACTCATCACTTTGATTGCAAATAACTTGTGTATCTATATGGAAAAGGTTAGAGATGTTTTTCACAAGGGATTTTTAAATTATAGGGCTTTGGCTAAGTGGCTTACTTTCGAAGAAAAGTGGAAAACAAGTTTCAATGTGTTGTGCAAGTATGGTCTGAAGTTGTTGGAGGCCTTAGACATGTTGCTTCTGGTTTTGAGTTTGCTTGTGTTCAGATGAAACAAGTTTGGGAGCTCAAGAAATTGACTTTGTGATTAAAGTGATCTTTATGAAAATGGATATGGCGCTTTTTGCAATTTCATCCAAATATGGTATAACCAAGTGGATAAAGCCTCAAATATTTGTGTAATGCATCACAAATTTGGGTAAATATCTTATTATATGGATATTTAGAAGCAACATGGCCTGAAAAGTGATATTGGATGATAAGGTCATGAGATTTGGTCTTGAGTTCTTCATATAAATGACTTGAAATTCAAGAATGAAATGCCAACCTCAAGTCTTCGAATATGCTAGCTCAAAAATGATCTCATTGAGTTCTCGGACATTTTGAAAAGCTTGGAACATCCTCTACAACTTTCATGTTTACCATTTTGACAAAATCATTTTTGAGCTTGGTGAAAATTGGCCAAGAAGTTAGGTCAAAAATCTGCCTATACTAGGTCAAATTTTCTCTAAGTGTTTTAGAAAAAGTGCATGACTTCAGGAATTTATAACTCAAAATCCAAGCACTTATAGGGCTTGATCAATGAATCAAATTTGTATATATCATCAAGATCTACAACTTTCATGTTGAAATTTTTCTTTGAATCATCTTGCATCATGGTGAAAAAATGTTATGAAGTTAGGAAATTATAAGGTTTAAAACACTTTAAAAATTTCCAAGTCTTGAAAAGTTTGAATTTTACAAAGACTTTTTTGACTTTATTGATTTCTTGATGATCAAGCTTCATATTTTGAGTGCATTGATGAATTGTGATCTTTGAAACTCAAATTTAACCAAAAAGTCAAAGTTTAACTTTTGTGCATCAGTTGACTTTTCATCAGTTGATCATAGCCCTCTGGTACATTGCACCAGCATTCTTCAACCCGAAGGGCATCACTTTGTAAAAGAATGTTCCCAGGGTGTGATAAACATTGTTTTTTCCATGTCCTCAAGAGCCATTCTAATTTGATTGTATCCAGAAAATAAGTCGATGAATGAGAACACTTGAAATTTTGTTGTAATATCAACTAACATATCAATATGCGGTAATTGGAAGTCATCTTTCGGACTTACTTTATTTAAATCTCTATAATCAACGTACATGCGGACCTTTCTGTCCTTCTTTGGTACTGGAAAAATATTTAAAATCCATTGAGGGTACACTGATGTCACAAGAAAACTAGCACCAATATGTTTCAAAACCTCTTCTTTATTCTTCACTGGCATGTCAGGATGAGTTCTTTGCAGCTTCTGCTTGATCGATGGACATTTTGGCTTAAGCGGAAAATAGTGTTCCATAATATCGGTTTCCAAACCAGGCATATCTTGATAAGATCAAGAAAATATATCCACATACTCTTTTAGTAACTCAATCGACCTTTTCTTCACCTCAGGATGAAATAGTGCCCTAATCTTGACTTCTTTCGATCTTCCTCTGAACCCAAATTAATAGTCTCCAATGGCTCTTTATACGGATGAATGGTATTTTCCTCTCCCTCAAGCAACCATGAAACCTCTTCTTGGATTTCATCATATTCTTCTTCTTCATCCACATACACATGGTATTCAAAGTTGGGAGAGGGTGCAGGGTCATTGCACTCAACGGGTTTTTTAATTAATCTGCACATATGATTTATGATTGATTTTAGAAACTGACACGTGTAACAAGTGATTATGCAGACTTATTTACAGTTATCATTTATTTTGAAAGGTTTTTTTTTCTGATTACCATTTTCCAATAAAAAATAGAAAATAAATACACAATTTAGAAATCGAAGACAACTTTTATTAACGATCTTAAAAATCAAAACAAAAGATACGCTCATACAATCATTACTTCCACCTTGGGTAGAGTGGGAGATTTTTTGAAAATACAAACAAAAAAAAATTACTTTGAAATGTGAATGCAAGAGGGAACATCAATAGTGATCTAATTCTGGATTTTGACTCCATGTGTCACGAAGTTCGGCATCTCTTGCTCTGACTCATCTTCGAGAATAGCGTTGATCCTTGGAGTAGTCAGATGAAGATATTATGCACTATGAAAGATGTCTTGATATTTACTCAAAGTGGACTCCAGCTTCATAACTTCCTTCTTCATGGAGAAACCCAAACAGTCCCATTCCTGATCACAAGTGGATTAATAACCTGCCCCCACACCTTGCTAGGGCCTTTCTGCACTACTTGTTGCGCATCCTTAAATGAATCGATAAAATATTCATTCTTTCTTATAATATCAATGTAAAAAGCTTGGAACTGAGTTCTAACAGTGGCTTCATCAACTTCTATAATGCTAAAGGAATACAAATGAGATATCAAGAGAGCTTGCTCCCCGTTCATAATGACTACTTTCCTTCACAAACAAATTCCAACTTCTGATGCAAGGTTGAAGTGGTGGCTCTTGCTTCATGGACCCATGGTCATCCCAATAAATAGCTATAAGCTTGGATAATATCCATAACCTGTAATTTGATTTGGAATAAGTGCATACCTATGTGAATAGGTAAATGCACCTCTCCAATGCCAGATTTTCTCGAACCATCAAAAGCTTTTACTATAATTCCACTAGGGTGCATAGAAGTTCCCTGGTATTTAATCTTCATGAGAGTGCTTCTTGGTATGAAATTCAAAGCATATCCATTGTGTTGTACCCCAAAATTTTCCCTCCCATTTTTCAAAGACAAATTGATTCAAGGTGCTTAATTACTCAAAACTATTCAAGGATTGATCAGACAAACCCTACTCCTAAGCATTGACCTACAACTAGGGCTTCACTTTTCTCAAAGGGAATTGGACTTCTAATGCCTCAAGTGGATCTCATGGTTTTTCATATGATTTAAAGAACTCTCGGGTCAAGTTTCAAGCCTTACATCACAAATTTGCTCAGTCAATTGCTCAGATAAGTTAAAATCAACTATATTGGACAAAAAGTCAATTATGGTCAACATACAGTCAAACTTTAACATTTTTGGTCAAAATAAAAATTTTGAAGTCACATTCATCATTTTACCAAGGGTTGATCGTGATTCATCAAGAAAACTCAAGATTCATCAAAAGTCAGAAGTTGTTAAATTAGGGTATTCTTTAGGAGAAGTCAATTGAACTTTGACCAAGCATAACTTTCACATGCTTCATTATGAAACTATCAACCAAAGCCCATTTTGATGTAACTTAAATTCTCTACAACTTTGAATCTCTAAACTCAAGGGCCAAAAATGCTTCATTTGAGAGATATGGGCCAAAACATTATAGTTCATTTTAAAAGTCAACAAAAATAGACTTTTTATCAATGCAATTTACATCAAGATAAATTCTTCAAATGGAAAGATGATCAACATGAGAGTTGTAGGGAACATCTTGAGATTTCCAAAAAGTCAAATATCACCTTCATATGACAAAAATTGAGCAAGTTATGAGTTACACAAGTTGGGTAATTTTTGTGAAATTGCATGAAACCTCAATTGAATAAATTTGGGCTTTTGGACTAATGGGCCTAACTTTTAAAGTTTAAACATGTTCATGACATGTTAGGGGACCTCCAAAACCATTCTTATATTTTTTATGATTTTTATTTCTTTTATTTGAATTTTTATTCATTTAAATGCAAATTAAATCAAATAAATGTTAAGTGGAGGTATAAGGCATAAAAGGCTTTTGTGTCAAATACTTTGGAGGCCCAAGATCTCATCACCAACCGTGTGAACTTATTAGAGAAACAAATTTTCATGGTTTTGTCTCATTCTAATCTATTTTCATAAAAAAAATCAAAGATTGTTTTACACAAGGTCCAAGCCCAATTTTGTTGACCAAATTTCTTCCTATATATATGTTCATCATATTCAGACTCAAGGACACAAAAAAAGCTGCTCCAAGAACCCTCTCAAAACCTCAAATTTTGTCAAGAATAAGGTAAACTCGAAACCCTAGTTCCAAGCTTTCTCAAAGCGAACCATCCATTCAAATCAACTCCTGGGGTGTTACAGAGTAAGTCTTGATCATTCTTGATGTCAAAAGGCCTTGAAACCCGCATCACATGCATCGCCAGTTTCATGTTTTATTCAAATTCGTATTTTGATTTTCATGATGTTTTGATGTGAACTAACTTTTCTAATATGTTCCTGAGATGAAATAATACAGGTCTAACTGCATGCATGAGACCCATGATGCTAGAATCGTTCATCATCTTGTTTATTCCATTTTGAATTATTTTGATTATATTTCACAGTGCAGGAAGTTTTAGCCAAAACTAAGGCCATCAATGAGTTCACACCCCTCAAATTAGGGGGGTAAGGTCTTTCTTGATCACTAACATTTGTTATTTTGCAGGTTATAAACATCACCTCGCTGGAGAAGACGACCGGAGCTAGGGCTCATGCGCTTCTCTGGTGCATTTGTTTTGTTTTATAATATACTTATTTTGTTTCATTAGATTACTGGATGTAACAGCCACCCCAATGGCAAGCGCACACGTACAAAGGCATTTATTACTTCAAAGGCGTGGGTTCGATCCCTGCCTTTTGCAATCTTTTTTTGTTATTTTCCAATTTACGCAGGTTTCTTATATAATATGCAACACTTATTTCCTAACCCAACCAGCGGTTGGCTGGGTAGCAAGCAAGTCAGTATGAAAGATGGAGGGCGTGGGTTCAACACCCACCCCATACAAATCTTTTTTCTTGTTTTTACTAACTTATTTTCTTTCCTTTTTAATTACTAACCCTAATTTTTTCCTTAACCCTAATTATTTTCCTTAATTAACTATCAATCAACTTTAATCCTTTTTAAAACCCTAATAAATTAGGTTTAGGCTTTCTAATCAATAATTAATTTTGACATTTTTTTTATTTACTAATTAATTAGGTTATTAATATTTTCTTAAAATTAAAATTAATTAGACTTTAGGATTTTTTATTAATTAAAATTAATTATATTTAGGATTTTAACTATTTAATTAACATCAAATTAATTTCATAAAATATCACATTCAAACATTTTTCAAATTTTTTTATTTTCTTATTGCATTTAAATTCTTAGACGATTGTATAGGTCGCACGACTTTTTCTTGTAATAGTTTAGATTTATTTTTCCGCATTTCTTACCTATTATGTAATTGCTCGCAGGATGTAGTAATTTTAGGTTAAATTCTGCACTTTACTTTCCTGCATCTTTTTTATGTAATTGCCCCAAAGCCCTTTAATAGCTTAGGATTTATTTTACGCACCTTTAATTTTGTATATATATTATACTGTTAGTAACTAGGCATGTATGGCAAGATCTAAAAAACAATCGATAGATAACCCTAATATAAGATAAATAATTGAACTAAACACACTATTCACACTTTGCACCTCTAGGGTAATCTCTCTTTGTTGCCTTCGGAAACTTGGTCATGTCCCTCGAAAATAGGGATACTTTAGCAAAGTCTCTTCAAATAAAGATCATAGTCCCTAGATGACCCTTCGATGTTGCCTATGAAAAATGATCTAGTCCCTCTGATAAATTGCTAAAGTATCTCTATGTGTTGCTTTCGATGACCCTTCGCTTTTCCCTTCACATCCAATAGACATGGATACCTACCAACTAATGCTATGAATGGAACTACCTCTAAAGGAGAAGGAAAAGAATAAGAATAACCTTTAGTTTGTAAGGAACTCTTAATTGATTGCTCACAATTTGTCAAAACATTTTTACACATCACACTTTCAAAATATTTTCAAACAGTTTGTATGCATTCTTGAGGACTGATACAAGAAGCATTACAAAGTCAGCCTTACATTGGCTTTTCAAAATATTTTTTCAAATCACATACACAAAAAGCAATTTTTCAAAAAAGTGAGCTAGCGATTAAGAGCCTGTAGATAACTACGGATGAAAAGGGTGCTAACACCTTCCCTTTTCATAACTTACCCCACAAACTCAAAATCTATCGAGGTCTTTCCTATTCTTTTCACATTTTCCTTATTAGATAAAAGAAAAGTCGATGGTGACTCTAGCTATCCGCACATTTTGGATAAAACCAAAAAAGTCAGTTCTCCTACTGTATTACAGAACTAACGACTCAGTTGGAGGTATACTTAAAAAGAGGGGTTACCTTAGGGTTTAATCACTTTACTTGCTTTCTTTGTTTTCTCTTTTTCTTTAAATTTAAAGGTTGCTTGGGTTTATTTGCTTGTAAGATCCTACACCTGGATCTAGAGATGCTTTAGGTAAGTAGCAATAGATCATAAAAAATGTACGGTGTAGAACAATATGGTTGAAGTGATGGCTACGGTTAGTGTGACACTTTGGATTACACTAATGTTCTTGGAGTCAGTCGAGGATAACATTAGGCTTCCGCGTGGTGTCATTAGCACTAACTAACATTTAGAACCTTAATTGACCCATCTTGGCCATTAGAAGGTAGTGAGATGGTCGGCTTTAGTGCAGTCCAAGGTTGGTTGATACTCGATGCTATGCTCATTGAGATACGACTCACGGGATGTTCTGGTAGCAAATCAGTTGTTGTACTAAAATAAAAACTTCGAGAAAGATCAGTGATATGGGATTCCTAGAACCCGATTACTATTTTTGGATAGGTTGAGCCAACTTAACTTCAATAGAGAAGGGTACTTTCCTATGGACCTAATGCAAGCCTTTAAACCTAAGGCTCTTGTTTGATTTGTTTGTGTTTGCTACATGTTTAAACATGAACATAGCATCACGACATAATAACATTATGACATGGCATTTTTACTAACCATTTCAAGGATCTTAGGGACCTTTGGTGCAGTATTATTATAAGCCAGATTATAAGCAACGAGCAAGAGGATTTATTTTCCTATAACCAGATGCCATCAAAAATCAAAGCATATTCTCTTGATTCAGAGGCTAGGACCCACTTGATATGGTGAGCTTGATTTTGATAGAGGGACGTTCAAAGATGAAAGCTCAAAGTTCTTCAAGATAAAGCTACAACCATATTTCTTTTTCCAATATTTTTAATCCCATAAGATCCTTGAAAACATTGCATATACATCCATATGTCATGCATATTATAACAGGTATTCTCAAGACAAGTTTTCTCATCTTCTTGCTCTTTATTTCGGCAGAAAAAATGGATCTTGAACAAACAGTCAAAGACCTCCAAGCTCAGAATGCCTAATTTCAACAAATGTTCCTGAATTTAGCCAAGGGGCAAGAAGAATTAAAGGTACTTGTCACCAGCGACAAAAAGAAGAAAACAAAGAAACAAATTGGAATTCTTAACATGGGGAGAAGGTTTAGAGGTCTTGTCAAGCAAGCTCGAGATCTTAACATCCCATCTGATGAAGATGACAAGCAGGATGAAGAAAGTAAGAGTGTCAAGACTGAAGGAAGCAATCCTGGTTCTAAAAAATGTCCTGATGAAGAGAAAGATGATTACATGGATGAGAAGTATCCCCCTGTTGATGAAAAGTATAAGTTGCTGGAAGAGCGTCTGAGAGATATGGAGATCTAGAAGGTGCTTGGATTAAACTTTGATGGTTTGGGTCTGGTTTCAGGAGTTGTTATTCTTCCTAAGTTCAAGACTCCTACCTTTTCCAATTATGATGAAATTTCTTGTCCAAAGCTGCATTTGAGGTCTTATGTTCGAAAAATCCAACCACACACTGCTGACAAGAAGTTGTAGGTTCATTTCTTTCAAGAGAGCATGTCTGGAACACAGTTGGAATGGTTCTATCAACTAGAAGGGACCAATATTCACACCTGGGAAGATTTGGTTGTTGCTTTCTATAAGCAATACTAGTATAGTGCTGATCTTGCACCAACCCGTATGCAACTACAAAGTATGACCATGGGCTCTGACGAAGGCTTTAAAGAGTATGCCCAGAAATGGAGAGATCTTACGGTCAGAGTCCAAACTCCTTTGGCTGACAGAGAATTATTTTACATGTTCAAGAGCACACTGACAGGTCCTTTCTATAATCATCTTCTAGGAAGTTCTTTAGCTGGTTTCGCTAAACTGATTTTGATAGGGGAAAATGTGGAAAATGGAATCAGAAGCAGAAAAATCCAAGTGGCTACATCTTCAGATGCTGAGAAAAAGCCTTATAATAGTAAGATGGAATCCAATGTTGTGTACGGCCATAAGGGTCATAATAAGAGAGATCACAACCAATATGTGGGGCACTACTGATCTATAATCCTGCACCAGTGCAACAACAACAAAATAATCAGCGTAGGCAGTTCACAAAGATCAACATGTCATTGGTTCAAGAATTGTAACACACGTTAAAGGCAGGGCTGGTTACATTGAGAGAACCTCCTCAGAATCCCAACACTTCCTCTCCCCACTATAATCCTAATGCATGGTGTGCATATCACCCAAACAGCCCCAAGCACGAAACTAGAACCTGTTGGGCTTTGAATAATAATATCCAAGACATGATTGACACTAAGGAGATTGAGTTTGATCCTCTTGAGACTCCTAATGTGATTATTGCTCATATGCACAATCATGACAAGGGCGTTAATACTATTGAAGATGTTTCTTATGTTTCTACTGTTAATGATTTGACTACTCCTCTAATGATTGTTAAGGAGAAGTTGTTGTAAGTCAGTTTATTTACATGTTGTGCTGAAGACTGCTACTATTGTGCATCCCAATCCAATGGTTGTACATTGTTGAAAGAAGGTATTCAGTGTTCGACGGATGACCGTGTGATTCTGTTTGAGAAAATTCCTTTTGAGAAGACTCCTTCTATGGAGAATACATCCCAAGACCTGAATCTTGAAGATGTGTCTACAATTTATGATACCCCTATAAGGATCACTTCTAAAGGTCCTATGAAGATTACTACTGAACCTGGAATTGCTCCTCTGATTATTACTGCACTTGGGCCAATTCCATATTCCTCTGATAAAGTTATCCCTTGGAATTATAGATATGATGTCTACTACCATGGCGTCACGCAAGAATTGTTGATTGAAAATGCTAAAGTTACGGATCCCGATGTTGGAAATATTGCTAGGAATAGTAAAGTCACAAGAAGTGGAAAGGTTTTCTCTCTAGAGATATCTCTGAGGACTGTTACTGCACCATTTCATATCATTGCTACTGAATCTACTACTGAAACTCGAGGAAAAGAACATATGACTGAGCCTTCCCAGACGGAGGCACCAAAAGAAGTTTCTATTGAAGACACCTCCAAGCAAGATATGGAGGAAATATTAAATATTATCCGAAAGAGTGACTACAATCTTGTTGAACAACTATGGCATACACTCTCCAAAATATCTATGATATCCCTGTTGTTATACTCTGAATCCCATGTTATGGCTTTGGTGAAATTGCTAAAATTTGCTCATGTACCGAAAGAAATCTTTGTTGATCAGTTCTAAAATCATATTGCTAGCCTGACGACTGATAATTGTCTAGGCTTTTCTGACGTAGACTTAACTCCTGCAGGAAGGAATCATAATAAGGCCCTGCATGTCTCCATTGAGTTCAGGGGAACTACCTTATCTCATGTGTTGGTAGACATGGGCTCTTCGTTGGATGTATTGCCAAAAGTTGCTTTAAATAAACTTGACTGTAAATGAATTATTCTAAAACCTAGTGATATTATGATAAGAGATTTTGATGGTTTGAAGAGAATGGTGCATTGAGAGGTTGATCTTCCAATCAAAGTGGGTTCCTAGGTCTTTGAATCTACTTTCTATGTGATGGATATTTTTCCAGCCTATTCTTGTTTTCTGGAATGCCCTTGGATTCATGAGGAAGATGTTGTTACTTCTACCTTACACCAGAAGTTAAAGTATCCCATGAAGAGAAAGATCGTTACAGTTTGCTGCGAAGAAGAATATATGGTGAGCCATTTGAATTCTTTCAAGTATGTTGAGGTGGATGGTGAATTCATCGAGACTCCTTGCCATACCTTTGCAGTTGTTTCCCAGATAACCTCGATTGATAAAGCTGCTTCTTATGTTCCCAAAACTCCATCAAAAATGGCTTCTCTAAAAGACGCTAGGGTAGTGGTTGAAGAAGGTGGTTGCACTGTTTGAGCCCAGCTCCCCGATATTCTTTACAAATATGACAAATTTGGTTTGGGTTTCACCTCACAAGCTCAGAGGGTTGTCTGTCATTCCGCATTCCGCATCAACAGTAATGAAGTTCACAACAATCATGCCAACGCTGTGGAAGACATTGATTGTGACTACGACATAGACAGTTGGATCTTCCTTACTACTGGCAATGGGCTCAACAATTGGAAGGATGAAGACTTTATACCAATCTCCTTTAGTCAGGAGTAAATTCTATTTTCTGCTTTCTTGCTTTCAAGTTTTGGTTATGTAATTTAAACAATGACTTTAAAATTCTTGTGCCTTACCCGGGGAACAACATTCCGTTTGTTGAGGTTGTCATTATTCATCAACATATTTTCATTTAATAAATCATTGGAAGTTTGAATTCAAATTTTGCGCTCTTTGTCTTTATTTTACTTTATTGCTTTCAAAATAGATATGTATTCTTACACACACCCACACAACAAATTGCATATGCGTATCCACCCTGGATCACATTGATAACAATTCTGCTATTTCTAATTATGACTTCGAATATCCGATCTACCAAGCGGAGGATAAAGGTGAGGAAGATTGTGAAATACCTGGAGAGCTTGCTAGGATGTTAATGCAAGAAGAAAGATCCATATGACCACATGAAGAACCAATCGAGGTTGTGAACTTGGATACTGAAGAAGGCAAGAAAAAAATCAAGATAGGTGCCAACCTAGAAGACAGTGTCAAAAGAGCTTAATCCAGATGTTGTGTGACTATGTTGAGATCTTTTCTTGGTGATATGAAGACATTCTAGGGCTTGATACTGATATTGTGGTTCACCGTCTACCGTTGAAGGAAGTTTGTCTCCCTATAAAGAAGAAAGTTTGTCGTATGCGTCCTAAGATGTCAGAAAAGATCAAGGTTGAGGTTATGAAGCAATTCAATGCAGGTTTCGTAGTTGTTACGTCCTATCCTCAGTGGGTTGCAAATGTGGTGTCAGTACCTAAGAAGGATGGTAAGGTGTGTATGTGTATAGACTACATGGATTTGAATAGGCCGATCCCCAAATATTATTATCATACAATGGGAGAACTGACTTTTGGTTTTTGCGTTTTATCGCAAATGTTGCAGATAGCAAAATTCGCCACCGACTTTTCTTTTATCCAATAAAGGAAAGGGTGAAAAGAACAGGAAAGACCTTTGAGAATTTTTATGAGTTCAGGGGGGTAGGTTATGAAAAGGGAAGGTGTTATAACCCTTTTCATCCATAGTTATCTATGTGCTCTTAATCGCTAGCTCACTTTTCAAAAATGTTTTGTGAATGTGTTTGAAAATATTTTGAAAATTCCTAAATGTGGAAAACTTTGTAATGATTCCCGTATCGTTTGAGAACGCATACAAAGTGTTTGTTTTGAAAATATTTCGGAAAAAAGTGTTGTTGTGTGAAAAATGTTTTGAAATGTTCGCGAGAAAGCGATTAAGAACTATCTACCTACTCAAAAGTATTTGTTCTTTTACTCTTCCTTTAGATAGTGTTATCCTACCATTGGTTAGTAGGAAGCCCTATCGTTGGATGTGTGAGGCACAGGCGCGGGTCATTGTACAGTCATAAAGGCAACATATAGGAATACCTTTATAAATTAGAAGGCATTATCATCATGTATTCGTAGGTAACATCAAGGGACAAGATCATTTAACGAAGGCAGCATCGAAGGGTCATCGAGGGACTATAATCTTAATGATGATTTTTTAACCGAGGGTCTTTGCTAATGGTATTCCTATGTTCGAGGGACATGACTGTTTTTCGAAGGCAACAAGTGGAGTCACCCTAGAGATACTTATGTGAAAAGTGGTTTAATTTCAGTTAATTTTAATCTTTGATTAGAGTTAGATATTGTTTTCTTTTAGTCTTTCCATTCAAACCTATTAGCATACATCTAGCAGTTATAAGGAAAGCGGTAAAGATAGAAAATAGATTTCCTACGCTATTACAAAGTTTTGGGGAAGGGGTACAAACCATAAAAAATGGGGGAAATATAAAGCAAATAAAACCCTATTTAATCTATTACAACCCTTTAACGGTTACATAATGATGAAAACTAATGTCAAAATAAAAGAACGTGTGGAGATTAAGGAAAGAAACAGAGAAATTGTTTTCTTTTTTGTGATCGTTTTTTATGAAAAATTGATGACTTAACCTAAGTTAATTCATTTTAGTTTTAACAAAGAAATTGATTATTTTAAAAATATTTAATGACAAAAGCCCTAAAGAAACTATGTTAATTATTTTCAATTAATTTTAAAAAAAGCTTAATTTAATTAGTTAAAAAAAGATTAAAGTTAATTTTGACTTTAATTAATTTAAAAAAATTATATTAAATAAATAAATAAAAAATTGAAAAAAAATAATAAAAAAGATTGATGGGCCTGTAGAAGGAATTTGGGGGTGTAGGGGAAACAGATTTGTTAGGCCCAAAAATAATGTCAGCCCATATGTGGTGAATGATCCTGTATTGTTGGTTCCAAGGACTCCATGGTGCGGTGCAAGCCTGGGATACTAGATCTGGTCATGTGATGATCAAGTGGTGAGGAAGTGAGGCGCATGATGAGCACGCTAGATTGGCTCGTACTAGATCTGCAAGCAAGAAAACATGAAAATGAAAATACCAGGGGCAGGGGATCGAACCCATGCCCTGGTATACTAACTCCTTTGCAAATACACTCCTACCACTGGGGCAACCTTTACATACGGTTATACAAACCAATTCATAACATTAAATATAAAACTTTGTTTTAATGACCGGAGAGGCATCGAAGCCCTAGCTCTGTCGTCTTCTCTAGTAGCCTCCTTCCTTAGAACCTACAAAGAATGCATAATCAGTGATCCAAAAACTTTATACCCCCCTAATTCAAGGGTTGTGAATCTAATGGAGGTATTTTCATGGATTGAATCGTGCTAGTTTGAGAGCTATAGAAAAAATATCTTAAATCGGTATTGAAATGGCTATGCCCTTTCCAGCCATCATGGGACTCCCACGATGGGTCATTTCTGCACATTGACATCTTACGAACATACTAGTGTAGTTAGTTTGTCTTGAAATACAATAAAAGACAAAATGCAAAATTATGTGATATTGAGAATCCAGAGATGCATCCTAGCAGATTCTGGGAGTTTTGGATCATCTAGTTTGATCCATACATACTCTGTGGAGTTGCTGGAAGCGAAATGAATGGATATTTCACAATGAGGAGGCTTGTAACAAGAACCTTGAAGCTATAGGGTTTCGTACAAGAATTTGGATGTTTTTAGATGTAGTTGTTTATGTATTGGCATGCATTTTTGGCAAAACCAGGTGTATGAATGTCATGACTGATGTCATAATATTCTAGTTTATTAGGTACAGATTTATTAGGTACCTTTGCAGAAAAATATTGTCATACAGGTACTGATGTTTATGAGTGTGTATCTGAGCATTTTGCAAAATGATCACATTTACCAAAATCAGTAAACAGGAATTCAGATGTCATAACAAATGTTAAGACATCCTGTTCTGAACTAACAGGTTTGCAGTTTGGTTAATTCTGAGATTTTTCAGGAAAATGACTCAGTCTTTCCAGAACAGAATCCTGCGTTTTCTTTGGGTTAACCTAGCTCAACCCTAACCTGGTTGATAAAGTCTTGTGACCTAGTCTTAAGGTCAAATGGAATTAACCCTAGCTTTTTGGGGAAACCCTAACTGAAGATGCAGCTGTTATATATTCAACAGAGCTGCTGTTCTGAAAGTAATCCCTTTTGACAGAAGTTCATTTAGAAGCTGTATAGTTTTAACTATTGTAATCCAAGCAATTATCATTGTGATAAGTGACTTGGAATAGGTTTTAATTGTAAGGGTTGTGTAACACCCAAAGATTTGAAGCAAGAGTGTTTGTATGTCTCTTGACTAAAGCTGTGAAGCAAAGTCAAGTTAGGTTTGTGTATCACTCAAAGCTGTGAAGCAAGAGTGTTTGTGTTGCTTGATTAAAAAGCTGTGAAGCATAATCAAGTGTATGTTTTGAAGAGTGTCTTCAACAATTCATTAGTCAAATTGTTTTATGTATCACTGCTGTGATTGAGGGGGAGTGAGTAGGAACTCAAGTTTAAGTTGTACTTAGATTGAAGTTGCATTGGGTAGGTCTTAAGTGAAGGAGATAAACTAGTAGGTTTATTCCTGAATTAATATCTCTTATAATGGATTTCCTCCCTGGCTTGGTAGCCCCCAGAGTAGGTGTTGTTGCACACTGAACTGGGTAAACAATTGACTGTGTTCTTTATTGTTTTTGTATTTACTGTCTTATAGTAAGTCTGATACGGTGTCATAACATTGAACGTGACATTGAGTATCTGCAGCCAAAATTTCAATTGGCATCAGAGCAGGCACCCTGCCTGTATTACTGGGTGAGATCTAGGGATATCACTTTCTGGCACTATGGACAAAGAAGGAGTTTTTGGAAATAGACCACCCATTCTGGATGGAACTAATTATGACTACTGGAAACCTCGTATGATTGCCTTCTTAAAATCTCTGGACAAAAAGGCTTGGAGAGCTGCTGACAAAGGATGGATCCATCCCACCATAACTGAGAAAGATGGGACAATCAGTTTGAAGCCTGAGGAAGATTGGAGTAAAGAAGAAGATGAGTTAGCCCTGGGAAATTCCAAAGCTTTAAATGCCTTGTTCAATGGAATTGATAGAAATATTTTCAGACTAGTACATCAATATGAATTGGCCAAGGAAGTTTGGGACACTCTCAAAACTACTCACGAGGGCACTTCCAAAGTGAAAATGTCAAGGCTTCAGATGTTGACTACCAAGTTTGAGAATCTAAAAATGATGGAAGATGAAACCATTTATGAGTTTCACATGAACATCTTGGAGATTGCCAACACCTCAGGAGCACTGGGAGAAAAGATGTCAGAAGAAAAATTGGTGAGAAAGATTCTCAGATCCTTGCCTAAAAGATTTGCAATGAAGGTAACTGCCATAGAGGAAGCCCAGGACATCAGCAAGTTGAAAGTGGATGAACTTATTGGGTCTCTTCAGACTTATGAGATGGGGATCACTGAAAAGGGTGACAAGAAGAACAAGAGCATAGCACTTGTATCCAACAATGATGTTGACAACAAGGAGGATGAAGAAGAAAATATTTCAGAAGCTATAGCCATGCTTGGAAGACAGTTCAACAAACTCATCAAAAGAATAGATCCAAAGTCAAGGTCTAATGTTCATAACATTCCCTCTGACATTGACAGTTCCAGCAGAAGACCAAGGTCAGAAGAGAAGGGAAACCAAGGCAGAGGAATTCAATGCCATGGTTGTGAAGGATATGGGCATATTCGAGCTGAATGTCCAACCTTTCTTAAGAAACAAAAGAAAGGAATGACTGTTACTTGGTCTGACTGTGATTCAGAAAGTAATTCTGAAGAAGAATCTGCAAAACTAGTTACTGCTCTAACTGGTGTTTGTACTTCTGAAAGTGACACTAGTGATGAAGAAGTGACATTTGAAGAACTGGCTGATACTTGCAAGAAATTGTGTATCAGAAGTGCTGAAGTCTGTGTGCAGAATGAGAAACAATCAAAACTCATCATAAAGCTGGAGGCTGAAAAAAGGGCAAACCTTGAAACTATAAGTCATCTAGAAGGAGAAGTTCAATTGCTAAACTCACAACTAAATCAAATGACCAAATCTGTCAAGATGCTGACTAATGGAACAGACAAATTGGAAGAGATCCTTCAGGATGAACAAAATGTGGGAAACAAATCTGGACTAGGATTTGTGGAAGCAAAGAACTCTGGTACAGATAAGAAGATCAGGCCTGATAAGCAAATGTCAAAACAAATGTCTCAACACAACTCTCAACATCAGGAACAGAGACATATGAAGAAAAGGTACCAAAGATGGAGATGTCATCATTGTGGGAGATATGGCCACATAAAACCTTTCTGCTTCAGATTGCATGGATACCCTAATCAGAACTCAGGTGTCAAACCTAAGTCTAAAAAGGTACCACATGCTCCTAAATGGAAGAAAAAGGCTACTGCCCTGATAGCCCACACTTCCCTGAGGGTCTCTGCAAAGGAAGACTGGTACTTTGACAGTGGGTGTTCCAGACACATGACTGGAATCAAGAACCTCCTCAATAATGTTAAACCTCACACCACCAGTTTTGTGAACTTTGGAGATGGTGCTAAAGGTGAAATCAAAGGAGTTGGTAATCTGGACTGCCCTGGAGTTCCAAGTCTGAATGAAGTACTGCTGGTAAAAGGACTGACTGTTAATCTCATTAGTATCAGTCAATTGTGTGATCTAGGATTCAAGGTAAATTTCTCAAAATCTGAATGCCTTGTAATCAATGACAAACAAGAAATTGTAATGAAAGGAGTCAGATCTAAAGACAACTGTTACTTGTGGGAGCCTGAGAACACTAATTTCTCCTCTGTGTGTTCCATTGCAAAAGAAGAAAAAGAGGTGAAACTGTG
Source organism: Vicia faba (assembly GCA_948472305.1). Taxonomy (NCBI): domain Eukaryota; kingdom Viridiplantae; phylum Streptophyta; class Magnoliopsida; order Fabales; family Fabaceae; genus Vicia; species Vicia faba. The sequence continues at coordinate 341,878,154 of OX451736.1, forward strand.
GCACCAAAAACTTGGCCATCTTCATCTAAGAGGAATGAAAAGGATTATCTCCATGGAGGCAGTCAGAGGGATTCCAAGACTGCAAATTGATGAAGAAAGAGTTTGTGGTGAATGTCAGGTTGGTAACCAGACTAGGATGTCACATCCAAAGTCAAGACATCTGACCACCTCTAAGGTTCTAGAACTTCTTCATATGGATCTGATGGGACCAATGCAAGTGGAGAGTCTTGGTGGAAAAAGATATGCCTATGTGGTTGTGGATGATTTTTCCAGATTCACCTGGATTAATTTCATTAGGGAAAAATCTGATGTATTTGAAGTTTTTAAAGAATTGTGCAAAAGAATTCAAAGAGAAAAGGAAGGGTGTATTGTCAGAATCAGAAGTGATCATGGCAAGGAATTTGAAAACAGCAAGTTTGATGATTTCTGTTCCTCAGAAGGAATTAGTCATGAATTTTCTTCTCCTATAACTCCTCAGCAAAATGGAGTTGTGGAAAGAAAAAACAGGACCATACAGGAATCTGCCAGAGCAATGTTACATGCCAAAAGACTTCCTATGTATTTTTGGGCTGAAGCTATGAATACAGCCTGCTATGTTCATAACAGGGTCACCTTGAGAAAGGGAACCTCATCCACCATATATGAACTCTGGAAAGGAAGAAAACCAACTGTGAAGTACTTCCATGTGTTTGGCAGCAAATGCTATATTCTGGCAGATCGTGAACAAAGAAGAAAACTGGACCCTAAAAGTGATGAAGGCATATTTCTAGGATACTCCTCAAACAGCAGAGCTTATAGAGTATTCAATTCTAGAACCAAAGGCATGATGGAATCAATAAATGTTATAATTGATGATTATCATGAAGAAATAGATGTTCCTTGTACTGTTGAGACATTCTTTGAGACTTCAACCCAACAAAATGATCTACCCAACTCCACCACAACAGAATCTGAATCAAAGGAAGCTAGCAAGATCCCTTCCATCAGAATTCAGAAGGATCATCCAAAAGAGCTCATCATAGGAGATCCCAAAAGTGGAGTCATTACAAGATCTAGAGAAATCATCTCAAACTCTTGTTTTGTGTCCAAAATGGAACCAAGAAATGTCAAGGAAGCTTTAACTGATGAATACTGGATTGGTGCAATGCAAGATGAACTGAACCAATTCAAGCAACATGAAGTTTGGGAACTGGTTCCTAGACCTGAAGGAACTAACATCATTGGGACAAAATGGATTTTTAAGAACAAGTCAGATGCTGAAGGAGTTGTCACCAGAAATAAGGCAAGACTTGTTGCTCAAGGATACACCCAGGTTGAAGGGGTTGATTTTGATGAAACTTTTGCACCTGTAGCCAGGCTGGAATCAATCAGACTCCTATTGTCAATTGCTTGTCTTCTGAAGTTCAAGTTATTTCAGATGGATGTGAAAAGTGCCTTTCTAAATGGGTACTTAAATGAGGAAGCTTATGTGGAACAACCTAAAGGCTTTGTGGATCCAAACCACCCTGATCATGTCTACAAATTGAGAAAAGCTCTATATGGCCTGAAACAAGCTCCTAGAGCATGGTATGACAGGTTAACAAAGTTTCTCTCAGACTAAGGATACAGAAAAGGAGGCTTGGACAAAACTCTCTTTGTCAAAACTGAAGGAGGGAAGTTGATGGTTGCTCAAATATATGTTGATGACATAGTGCTTGGAGGAATGTCAGAACCTATGGTTAAACATTTTGCTGACTAGATGCAGGCTGAATTTGAAATGAGTCTCATGGGAGAACTAACTTATTTTCTTGGACTACAAGTCTCACAGATGGAGGACTCAATCTTCCTATCTCAAAGCAAGTATGCTAAGAACATTGTAAAGAAGTTTGGTATGGATAATGCCAGTCACAAAAGGACTCCTGCTCCTACTCATTTAAAGCTTTCCGAAGACTCAAGTGGGGTTAAGGTGGATCAAAGTCTGTACAGAAGCATGATAGGAAGCTTGTTGTACTTAACAGCCAGCAGACCTGATATTGCTTTTGCAGTTGGAGTATGTGCAAGATACCAAGCTGATCCTAAAGTCAGTCATATCAATCAAGTGAAGAGAATTTTGAAGTATGTGAGTGGAACTTACAACTATGGGTTGCTGTATTCTCATGGCTGTGAACCAGCTCTGACTGGCTACTGTGATGCTGATTGGGCTGGTAGTGCTGATGATAGAAAAAGCACCTCTGGAGGATGTTTCTTCTTGGGAAATAATCTGGTTTCCTGGTTCAGCAAGAAACAGAATTGTGTGTCTCTTTCTACTGCTGAAGCTGAATACATTGCAGCTGGTAGTAGCTGTTCTCAAATGATCTGGATGAAACAGATGCTTACTGAGTATAATGTCACACAAGATGTTATGACATTGTACTTTGACAATCTGAGTACAATCAACATTTCCAAGAATCCCATTCAGCATAGTAGGACCAAACATATTGACATACGACATCACTTTATCAGAGACCTTGTAGAAGAGAAGACAATCAAATTGGAACATGTTGCCACTGAGCTACAGCTGGCTGACATTTTTACCAAGGCTCTTGATGCAAATCAATTTGAAAACTTGAGGGGTAAGTTGGGTATTTGCCAACATGAGGAATTGTAGCAATTAATTTTGCTTAAAACAAGGGTTAAAGGAGTTATGCTTGTTCTGATTGAGTTAAAATTATATTTTCCCATTTCCTTCAATTCTTTTAAGAAGTTGAATAGACACTCCTTTTCATACTTCCCCTCTCGTCTCCTCATCAAAACCCAGTCTCTCAATCAGAATTTTCTCTTCAGTTGCTGTTGGTCCTCTAAGACTGTCAAAATGCCTCAAACACCATCATCATCCAATACGACCATTTCAACCTCTTCCTCTGATCAAGATTCTAGGACAATCTCTTCTTGTCAGGACTCTGAAGTCCTGGAGATCTCTTCTCTTAGAAAAGTGGAATCCAACCCCACCAAGGTCAAAGAGCTGAGAACAAGACATGCAGGAAGGTCCCAAGCTTCTGCCTCTGGTAATTCATCTCATCCTTCTTCTTCATTTCCCCCTGAAATTGCAAATAGCGAAGGGTCAGCCTATGTTCGTCAAGCAATAGCAAAAATTGTTTCAAGAATTCTGAACGAGAACCACTTAGTTCCTGGCATTTCTGTTCCTTTAAATCAAGAAAGTTCAAATACTGAAACAAGTCCAGATGTCTCTAAGGATGTTGAGACATCAGACAAAGAGAAGAATGCTGACATTGCTCTCAAGAAAAGGAAGAAGCCCGAATCCTCTGAGTCTGATGACAGTGCTTAAAGGTTGGTGGAGTTGCTGTTTGGAGTTGATGCTGGTCCCTGGTGGACTTTGCAAAGTGTGTTCAGTTTTTTTTGTCTTGTTGTGTTACTTTTTCTGGATGACTGTATAATCTTTAAGAACATGTATCTTTGGCCCATTTGTGGCTAAAGAGGGGGAGATATATTTTGGTAGACTTTAATTGACATTCCATTTTTCTGCAGTCATATTTATTCTGCTGCTATCTATCTCTGATTGCTTAGGGGCTTTAGCCAAAAATCTGCCAAAGGGGGAGTTTGTAGTTGTTTATGTATTGGCATGCATTTTTGGCAAAACCAGGTGTATGAATGTCATGACTGATGTCATAACATTCTAGTTTATTAGGTACAGATTTATTAGGTACCTTTGCAGAAAAATATTGTCATACAGGTACTGATGTTTATGAGTGTGTATCTGAGCATTTTGCAAAATGATCACATTTACCAAAATCAATAAACAGGAATTCAGATGTCATAACAAATGTTAAGACATCCTGTTCTGAACTAACAGGTTTGCAGTTTGGTTAATTCTGAGATTTTTCAGGAAAATGACTCAGTCTTTCCAGAACAGAATCCTGCGTTTTCTTTGGGTTAACCTAGCTCAACCCTAACCTGGTTGATAAAGTCCTGTGACCTAGTCTTAAGGTCAAATGGAATTAACCCTAGCTTTTTGGGGAAACCCTAACTGAAGATGCAGCTGCTATATATTCAACAGAGCTGCTGTTCTGAAAGTAATCCCTTTTGACAGAAGTTCATTTAGAAGCTGTATAGTTTTAACTATTGTAATCCAAGCAATTATCATTGTGATAAGTGACTTGGAATAGGTTTTAATTGTAAGGGTTGTGTAACACTCAAAGCTTTGAAGCAAGAGTGTTTGTATGTCTCTTGACTAAAGCTGTGAAGCAAAGTCAAGTTAGGTTTGTGTATCACTCAAAGCTGTGAAGCAAGAGTGTTTGTGTTGCTTGATTAAAAAGCTGTGAAGCATAATCAAGTGTATGTTTTGAAGAGTGTCTTCAACAATTCATTAGTCAAATTGTTTTATGTATCACTGCTGTGATTGAGGGGGAGTGAGTAGGAACTCAGGTTTAAGTTGTACTTAGATTGAAGTTGCATTGGGTAGGTCTTAAGTGATGGAGATAAACTGGTTGGTTTATTCCTGAATTAATATCTCTTATAGTGGATTTCCTCCCTGGCTTGGTAGCCCCCAGAGTAGGTGTTGTTGCACACTGAACTGGGTAAACAATTGACTGTGTTCTTTATTGTTTTTGTATTTACTGTCTTATAGTAAGTCTGATACGGTGTCATAACATTGAACGTGACATTGAGTATCTGCAGCCAGAATTTCATTAGATACAAGGAGGCGTCCCTTTTGCTTCTGATCTCGTGTGTATATATAGAGGAAGGAGTAGGGTGAACAAATATGGCAAGAAGACAATGCATTCATGGCCATGAGACAAGAATCAAACACACTTATTACCTTCCATTTTTGAGATTTTTCTTGCCATTTTCAAGTTCACACAGTTTTGGCATGTTTTTCATGTGTTCTTGGGCCTCCATGTGATTGAAATTAAAGCCCGTGCGCCTTAGCCCAATGATTTTGTATTTCATTTGATTTAATTGCATTTAAATGAATAAAAATTCAAATAAAAGAAATAAAAATCATGAAAAATATGTGCATGGATTTAGAGGTCCTCTAAAACATTGTGAACATGTTTGAACATCAAAAGTTAGGTCCACTAATTCAAAATTTCAAGTTTGCTCACTTTGCACTTCATGCATTTCTTCAAAATTTCCCAACTTCTACTCGTCATAACTCTCTCAATTTTCATATTTTGAAGGTGATATTTTACTTTTGTAAATATCAAGATGTCCTCTTCAATTTCTATTTTTATCATTTTTGCATTTGGAGAATTTATCTTGATGTAAGTTTCCTTGACAAAAAGTGTCTTTTTTGTCGACTTTTAAAATGACCTATAATGGATGGGCTCATATCTCTCAAATGAAGCACTTTTTGGAATTGGGCATAAAAATACAAAGTTGTAGAGAATTGAATTTCCTTCAAATTAGGCTTCGGTTGGGGAAAAGTTGATGAAGCATGTGAATGTTATGCTTGGTCAAAGTTCAGTTGACTTCTCCTAAGGAAACCCTAATTTGGTAACTTTTGACTTTTGATGATTTGAGGACTTTCATTGAGGAATCATGATCAAACCTTGGTCAAATGATGAATACCACTTAAAAATGTTGATGTTTACCAAAAATCTTGAAGTTTGACTGTATGTTGACAATAGTTGACTTTTTATCCAATACAGCTGATTTTCAATCATCTAAGCCATTGACTGAGCAAACTTGTGATGCAAGACTTGAAACTTGACATGAACGTTGTTGAAGACCTATGGAGAACCATGGAAACCACTTGAGACCTTTGCAACCCAATATTCCTTTAGAAACTCAAAACCCTAGTTGTAGACCCATTGCTTAGGAGGAGGTTTGACTGGTCAACCCTTGAGTATCCTTGAACATTTAAGAACCTTAGAAGAATGTTTTGAAGAAAATGGGAGGGAAAATGTTAGGGTACAACAATAAATTTCTGCTTCCACGTATTGATGTTCTGGTTGACAACACCGCTCAGCATAAAGTATTTTCCTTCATGGATGGTTTCTCCAGTTATAATCAAATCAAAATGGCACATGAGGACATGGAGAAGACTACTTTTGTCACAGAGTGGGGAACTTTCTATTACAAAGTTATGCCTTTTTTTGGGTTGAAGAACGCGGGTGCAACATATTAGCATGCTATGGTAGCTTTGTTCCATGATATAATCTATCATGAGATAGAGGTTTACATTGATGACATTATAGCCAGGTCCCAGACTGAAGAAGGACATCTCGACCATCTGCACAAGTTGTTTGAGAGATTGAAGAAATACAAGCTGAGATTGAATCCAAACAAGTGCACCTTTGGGGTAAGATCCGGTAAACTCCTAGGTTTCGTCGTCAGTGGGAAAGGTATTGAAGTTGGTCCATCCAAGGTCAAAGTCATTCAATAAATGCCAACTCCATGTACTGAAAAGGGAGTCAGAGGTTTACTGGGACAATTGAACTATATTGCCAGATATAGTTCCCATCTGACCGCTACTTTTGATCCAATCTTCAATTTACTAAAGAAAGATCAAGTAGTAAAGTGGAACAACAATTGTCAGATAGCCTTCGACAAAATCAAAGAATATCATTAGGAGCCTCTGAGTTTAATGCCACCAGTTGAAGGAAGACCGCTGATCATGTACCTAAAAATTTTAGAGAACTCAATGGGGTGTGTATTATGTGAACATGATGAGTTTGGTCAAAAAGATCATGCAAAATACTACCTTAGCAAAAATTTTACCGACTGTTGAATAAGATACTCATTGCTCAAGAAACCTTGTTGCGCTTTCGCATTGGCTGCTCGCCGACTAAGACAATATATGTTTACTCATACTACTTTGTTGATCTCTAAAATAAATCTAATAAAATACATATTCGAGATGCCCGCTCTCTCTAGAAGAATAGCAAGATGGAAAATAGTCTTGACAGAATACGTCATTCAATACACCACTCAGAAAGAAATCAAATGAAGTGTATTGGTAGATCATTTGGCTCATTAGGCTGTAGATGACTATAAATTTATGAATTTTGAGTTCTCGTATGAGAATATTATGCTAGTTACTGATTATGAAGAACCTGGACCGCATGAAGGACCTAAGCTAGGATCCTGATGGACTATGGTCTTTGTCGGAGCCTTTGATGCGCTTGGTAATGGGATTGGTGTTGTAATTGTCTCTCCCAAGGATTGCCATATGCCCTTCACCACCAGATTATGTTTTGGTTGTACCAAAAATATGGCAGAGCACGAAGTGTGCATCATGGGTATCAGGGCTGCTATCGATTTGAGAATTAAATTCTTGGATGTATATGGGGACTCAGCTCTAGTAATCAGTCAGATTAAGGGATAATGGGATGCGAAGCATCCAAATCTCATTCCTTATCGAGAACATGTGTTGACATTAGCTTTGTACTTCAAAGAAATCACTTTTAAACACATTCCACGAGAAGAGAATCAATTGGAAGATGCGTTGGCAACCATGTCATCTATGTTCAAAGTCAGATGGGATAATGAAGCTCCTCTAATTACCATTGAGAGATTAGACGAACAAACACATTATTACGAAGTTGATACTGACGGAGTAGAGGACAAGCCTTGGTACTACGAAGTAAAAAGATACCTCAAGACTCAAGAGTATCCTGAAGGGGCATCTATTAATGATAAGAAATTCTTACGGAAGTTCTCGGCTAAGTTCTTTCTAAGTAACAAAATTTTGTACAAGCGCAATCACGATTCAACTCTGCTTTGTTCTGTAGACAAGAAGGAAGCTAAGAAGATTATGGAAGATATGCATGAAAGAGTATTTTGTACTCACTCCAGTGGGAATATGATGAATGTCCTGACTGCTCCTTGGTCGTTTGTGATGTGGGGCATTGATATGATTGGATAAATTAAGCCTATTTCTTCTAATTGGCATTATTTCATCCTGGTCTCTATTGATTACTTCATAAAGTGGGTAGAAGCAGCCTCGTTTGCCTCCGTTACGAAGAATGTTGTGGCTCGGTTCATCAAGCATAAGCTTATATGTTGGTATGGGATACCTGAAAGGATCACCACGGAAAATGGTACCAATCTCAACAATACTATGATCACGAAACTCTGCATGAAGTTCAAGATTAAGCACCACAATTTTTCTCTGTATTGACCAAAGATGAATGGCACAGTGGAAGCCGCCAACAAGAATATCAAGAAGATTTTGCAGAAAATGACGGTGATATACAAAGATTAACATGAGATGTTACCATTCGCTCTTCTTGGTTATCTCACTTCAGCACACACATCAACTAGGGCAACCCCGTTCTCTCTAGTCTAAGGTATGAAGGTTGTCTTACCTGTCAAAGTCCATATTCCTTCTCTAAGGATTATGAAAGATGCATGTTTGGGTAAAGACGAGCAGATTCAGACTAGATTTGACCAGATAAATTTAATTAATGAGAAAAGGCTTATGGCTATTTGTCATGGCCAGATGTATCATAAGCGCATGATCAAGGCCTTTAATAATAAAGTCAAACATCATGTGTATCAGGTTAATGATTTGGTCATAAAGCGCATAATCTTACCATAAAGTGATCCCAGGGGCAAATAGACTCCCACATACGAAGGGAAATTTGTGATCAAGAAGATATTTTCTAGCGGCGCTATGATACTTACCACCATGGACGGTGAAGATCTCCCAAACCCCGTGAATGAGGACATAGTTAAAAAATAATACACCCGCTATATTGATTGGCCTAGGCAAAAATAATGGCATCCCAGCGAACCAAAAGGGTTCAGGTTAAATTAGGGATATATATAAAGAATGTACATCCGACAAGTCGAAAACCTGAAAGGGCAGCTTAGGCAAAAAAGGATATCCCGGTGGACTGAAAACCCAAAAAGGCGGTCCAGGTAAAAGCTAGTGATTAAATTGTACGACTATGTCCCGTTGGATCACCCATCTACTTACAACCAACATGATCACTGACGTCAAAGTTCAAATGGTACAGATCAATTCAATAAACTTCTTCTAACAGCAAGGGATGAGATGCTTGAAGGCATAGGGGCAATAACAAAGTTGAAACTCGATGGGATCGTTTCCGCATAGCTATTTTTCTTTGTTTCTCTTTGTACACCTCTTCTTTTACGACGATTTTTTCTTACTAGGATTTTTGTCTCTTTGTATAAAACTGTCTGTTTACAGGAAAATATTCCAAATCAATGCAATTAGTTTCAAAATTCAAAAACTATTTCTACTTTATCTATTTTGTTTGCAAAAAAAGTCCAATGATTATATTGAATGAACATATGAATTTGAATATGATTACCATTTACATATATGCATGAAAACAGGATTAGCATTTACGAAAGACTCTAGGAGTTGGGATAACGTTCAAAGTTGACCATAAACTCCCACAGAGCAATTTCCTCAAAACTATTTTCACAAGTGAATCCCCGTCAAAGGTTATATCCTCAACACAGTGTATAGGGTTTATTTCCCCAATGGATTTTATTTCTCCAATGTTGCAACTCCCCAAAAAATTTCTCTTCTCCGGCCAGATGACATTCAATGTTGTCCTCCCCAGAAAAGCTAATATTAAGAACTGAAACCTGGATAGACAGTACATCAGAGAAGTTTCATCTCTTTTTATACCGAGTTAAGAATCAAATCCTTCAAATAACGGTGAATGACTGACTCTCCTTAAATGCTTCTATCCCCAAGTAAAAGTTAGAGATCCCCAACAGAATATCCTCAAACAGAAAGCAGAAACCCCCAGTAGATGAATTCTAAACAAAATTGAAGAACTATTGTCTTTATCCCTAACAACAGTCATGGATTTATTTTCCCCAACCAGACATTATTATGCAAAGGTATCAATACGCTTCAACGGCATATTGCACCTATACATCATTCACAAAAATCATGACATATGCATATAACATTCTCATTTATTCTGAGATCATCATCACAAATTCATTACATACATCATGACATTGCAGATAACTAACTTTGCATTTTCAGGTTAAGTTCGCAAACAAACAGATACTGCCAGTAATTTACAGACAGGTTATGGATCGATTCCCGAAACAAGACGGGGCGACTATCTACATCACCAAGTGATTCCATTCATAGATTGAATTCTAAAAATCATCTCCTTCAGGACCTTTGTTTTGAAAAGCATCTCCCTTCAGATGTTTATTCTAAAAAGCATTCCACCAGAGACCGAGTTCTGGCGAGAATTTCCTTCAGAGGAGTTCTGAAAAGTATTTCCCCTTCAGCACTTCGTTCTGAAAAGCATTTCCTTTATAAGTTTATTCTGAAAAGCATCTCCTTCATCGCTTCGTCCTGAAAAGCATTTCCCCTTCAAAGACAGAATCCTGAAAAGAATTCCCCCTAGAGACTAAGTTCTGGCGAGCATCTCCCTTCAGAAGTTTATTCTGAAAAGCATCTCCTTCAGAGGATCGTTCTGAAAAGGAATTCCCCTTCAGAGATAGAATTATTAAAATCATCTCCTTTAGGGCCTTTGTTGTGAAAAGCATTTCCCTTTAGAGATTTTCTAAAAAGCATTCTTCAGATACAGTCAGGCGTAGACTAATTCTGATACTCTAATAATAGCTACTTTAGATGTCATTTGTAAGCTTATCTCCGTCGACACTCTATCACCTTTCTGAATGGAATCTTTAAGCTCATTCAAGCAATGCAATCAACCAACAACATTACTTCATACACTGGCGAGTGAAAATTTCTAGGCACTTAAGTGTTTAATCCTCTTCCACCTTCAGATCCCGAATGGCGAGTATGCCAATCTAAACCTTCAAGTTTAATAAGATTGAACTAGGGAATATGTTTTACACCAAATATTTCCCTCTCATTTTTCAAAGACAAGTTGATTCAAGGTGCTCAATTACTCAAGACTATTCAAGGATTGATCAGACAAACCCTCCTCCTAAGCATTGACCTACAACTAGGGTTTCACTTTTCTCAAAGGAAATTGGACTTATAATTCCTCAAGTGGATCTCAAGGTTTTTCATATGCTTCAAAGAACCCTTATGTCAAGTTTCAAGCCTTACATCACAAATTTGCTCAGTCAATTGCTCAGATAAGTGAAAATCAATTGTATTGGACAAAAAGTCAATTGTGGTCAACATACAGTCAAACTTCAAGATTTTGGTCAACATCAAAACTTTGAAGTCACATTCATCATTTGACCAAGGGTTGATCATGATTCATCAAGAAAATTCAAGATTCGTCAAAAGTCAAAAGTTGCTAAATTAGGGTTTTCTTTAGGAGAAGTCAACTGAACTTTGACCAAGCAAAACTATCACATGCTTCATCAGGAAATTCTCAACCAAATCCCATTTTGATGGAAATTCCATTCTCTAAACTTTGTCTCTCTAAGCTCAAGGCACAAAAATGCTTCATTTGAAGATATGGACAAACATTATAGGTCATTTTAAAGGTAAACAAAAAGACACCTTTTGTCAAAGAAATTTACATTAAGATAAAGTCTTCAAATTTAAAAATGATCAACATGAGAGTTGTAGGGGACATCTTGAGATTTCCAAAAAGTCCAATATCACCTTCATATGACAAAAATTGAGCAAGTTATGAGTTGCACAAGTTGGGTAATATTGTGAAATGGCATGAAACCTCAATTGAACAAATTTTGGCTTTTGGACTAATGGGCCTAACTTTTAAAGTTCAAACATGTTCATGACATGTTAGGGGAACCCCAAAACCATTATTATATTTTTATGATTTTTTATTTCTTTTATTTGAATTTTTATTCATTTAAATGCAAATTAAATCTAATAAAATTTAAGTGGAGGTAAAAGGTATAAAAGGCTTTTTTGTTTCAAATAGTTTGGAGGCCCAATATCTTATCACCAACCGTGTGAACATATTAGAGAAAAAAATCTTCATGGTTTTGTCTCATTCTAATCTATTTTCAAAACAAAATCAAATATTGTTTTACATAAGGTCCAAGCCCATTTTTGTTGACCTAATTTCTTCCTATATATATTCATCATATTCAGACTCAAGGACACGAAAAAAGCTGCTCCAAGAACCCTCTCAAAACCTCAAATTTTGTCAATAATAAGGCAAACCCGAAACCCTAGTTCTAACCTTTCTCAAAGCGAACCATACATTCAAATCAACTCCTGGGGTGTTATATAGTAAGTCTTGATCATTCTTGATGATCAAAAGGGCCTGAAACACATATCCCATGCATCACCGATTTCATGTTTTATTCAAATTCATATTTTGATTTTCATGATGTTTTGATGTGAACTAACGTTTTTAATATGTTCCTGATATGAAATAATACAGGTCTAACCGCATGCATGAGACCCATGATGCCAGAATCGTGCATCACCATGTTTATGTTGTTTTGAATTATTTTAATTATATCTCACTGTGCAGGATGTTTTAGCCAACACTAAGGCCATCAATGAGTTCGCAACCCTTAAATAAGAGGGGCAGGGCCTTTCTTGATCACTAACATTTGTTATTTTGCAGGTTATAAACATCACCTCACCGGAGAAGACGACTGGAGCTAGGGCTCTGACGCTTCTCCAATGCATTAATTTTTTTTTTATAATATATTTATTTTGTTTCATTGGATTACTGAATGTAACAGCCACCCCAAGGGCAAGCGCGCGCGTACAAATGAATTTCTTACTTCAAAGGCGTGGGTTCGATCCCTTACTTTTGCAATATTTTTTTGTTACTTTCCAATTTATGTAGGTTTTCTATATAATATGCAGCGCTTATTTCCTTACACAACCAGCGTGTTGGCTGGGTGGCAAGCAAGTCAGTATGAAGGCTGGAGGTCATGGGTTCAACACCCACCCCATACAAATATTTTTTCTTGTTTTTACTAACCTAGTTTCTTTCCTTTTTATTTACTAACCCTACTTTTTTTCCTTAACCCTAATTATTTTCCTTAATTAACAATTAGTCAATTTTAATCCTTTTTAAAACGCTAATAAATTAGGTATAGGTTTTCTAGTCAATAATTAATTTTGACATTTTTTTATTTACTAATAATTAGGTTAATAAATATTTTCTTAAAATTAAAATTAATTAGACTTTAGGATTTTTTATTAATTAAAATTAATTATATTTAGGGTTTTAACTATTTAATTAACATCATATTAATTTCATAAAAACTCACATTCAAACATTTTTCAACATTTTTTTTTATTTTTCTTATTGCATTTAAATTCTTAGAAGATTGTATAGGTCGCACGACTTTTTCTTGTAATAGTTTAGATTTATTTTTCTGCATTTTTTTACCTATTATATAACTGCTCATAAGATGTAATAGTTTTAGGTTTAAATTCTGCATTTTACTTTCCTGCATCTTTTTTATGTAATTGCCCTAAAGCTCTGTAATAGCTTAGGATTTGTTTTCTGCACCTTTAATTTTGTACATATATTAAACTGTTAGTAACTAGGCATATATGGCAAGATATAAAAAAACAATCGATAGATAACCCTAATATAAGATAAATAACTAAGCTGAACACACTATTCACACTTTGCACCTCTAGGGCAACCTCTCTTTGTTGCCTTTGGAAACTTGGTCATGTCCCTCAAAAATAGGGATACTTTAGCAAAGTCCCTTCGAATAAAGATCATAATCCCTCGATGAACCTTCGATGTTGCCTACAAAAATGATCTAGTCCCTCCGATAAATTGCTAAAGTATCTCTATATGTTGCCTTCAATGACCATACGATGACCCTTCGCATGTCCCTTCACATCCAATAAATTAGGCTACCTACGAACTAATAGTGTGAATGACACTATCTCTAAAGGAGAAGGAAAATAATAAGAACGACCTTTAGTGGGTAAGGAACTCTTAATCGCTTGCTCACAATTTCTTAAAACATTTTTACACATCACACTTTCAAAATGTTTTCAAACACTTTGTACGCATTCTTGAGGACTGGTACAAGAATCATTACAAAGGAAGCCTTACATTGGCTTTAGAAAATATTTTTTCAAATCACATACATAAAAAGCAAATTTTAAAAAATGAGCTAGCGATTAAGAGCTCGTAGATAACTACGGATAAAAAGGGTGCTAACATCTTCCCTTTTGATAACTTACCCCCCGAACTCAAAATCTATCAAGGTCTTTCTTGTTCTTTTCACCATTTCCATATTGGATAAAAGAAAAGTCGATGGCGGCTCTAGCTATTCTCACATTTTGGATAAAACCAAAAAATTCAATTCGCCCACTGTGTTACACATTTTCTATCAACACATTAGACAAAGAGTCATTATTATAATTCATAGATATATGTAGAGCTAGGTTATGCTTTCTCCCTTCATCAGGAAACTCGTCATCACAAAAGCTCAGATTGTTACAAGATGTAATATTCCAACAACACTGTTGAACTGATCCAGGGACATATCACTTTCAACAAAAGCTTGATCCAACACCCTCATCGGAGATTCCCGATGAGCATAGGAGTTTATCGACAAGGCTAAAATGGAAATCTAAGAGGGAGTCTGTAATAGTTGATCCATAATCTTGTAATCACTCGTCTTGATAATTTTTAACAGGTCATCAATATCCTTTTCCAAGGCGGTGCCACTAGATTCTTGTATCACTTTCTTAGGTTCAACATTCTCAACAACCTTCTTACCAGGATTAACATCTCCTCGAAAGGTAGGGGTGAAGACACCACCACTACGAGTTACCTGACTAGCTTCAACAATATCCTCAACATGGGACAAAGGTTGGATAGGAATTTCCACACCATCTTCTAGGATAGTTACATTGTACTTATAATGCATAACTATCTGATTCATATGGGACAAGACTGGACAGAAAAATAACCATGTGAGTGACAACAAGCTTGTTGTGGTATGCAATATCTACTGGAGCGGGAACACCAAAACAAGACACCACGACATTCACCTCTGCTTCTTTAGAATACTCAGGGATCGCATAATCATTATCAGAAAACATATCTTCCTCAGGATAAAATAATTTATCGGCAGAAACATACTCATCATCGGACATGGCTTCAATGGAGTAGTATTCAATCATATTAACTCTATTATCTATGTTTCCCTTGACTTTAATAGTACCATCATCTAGAAGTAATGACCACCTCTTCTTATAATAGAACAACCACGAGAATCTCTGCAGCAAATCTGACATGACCCATAATGATGCACCTTCTGGCCATTCGCGTGACAAAATGTGGCGTGCAGCTGCACCAGATCATCATTCATGTAATTCACTTCAAAATCCAGAATTTTCCGGGACAACCATAAATCATATTCACGTCTTCTTCATATTCAGCACTTGGTCTAATTATGTAGATAAGATCTTCATCCATCATTTCTTGAAGATCATCTCTCACTTTATCACATCCATAGATATTTCAACTGCAAATACTACAACCAGCATGGTCATGTGTATAATAGCTGAACTCATAGAGATCAACATGCATCTTCACTAAATCTCCTTTAACCAGGTTGATATCAAAAATACGGAAATCTCAAGGACAACCAGCAACCATATTTACAGCACTTTCACCTCCATGTTTGGGTAGTGGATTATCCTTCACATTGGGACCAACATCTTTAAAAGATAGGATACCAGATCTTACCATCTTATGCACTTCATATTTTAATGGATAGCAGTTTTCAATGTTGTTCCCTGGGGCTCCTTGATGAAAATCACAAGTCTAATCCGCCTTGTAATACCATGGTAAAGGTGAAGGTATAGCATGGCGAGGCCTAGTCTACACCAAATTCTTTTGAATTAAAGTTGGAAAAATTCTGCATAACTCATTAGAATAGGATCAAAAGCTTCTCTCTTCCGACCTTGCCCTTGATTACCTTGAGGAGGTGTTCTCTGATAGGAAACAATAGTCAGAGCTACACTGACGATTGGAGTCACAGAAGAAACTTATTGTTGGTACTGATGAATTCTTCTCGGAGGTCTAACCTTTCTTTCCTCAACAAAAATATTTGTTTAACTTTATTTCTTCTTAGAAAACTCATTTGATGATTTCCTTATTCCACTAGATCCTTCGTCTTTTATCAAGCGTCCGTCCCTGACAGCTTCTCCTAGACGAATACTCATACTTACCATTTCAGTGAAATCACTCGATGCACTTGCAACCATCCTTTCATAATAAAATGATCCAATGGTTTTCAGGAAGACCTTGGTTATTTCTTGCTCTCCCATTGGGGTTACCACTTGGGCAGCAACTTCGTGCCAATGTTGTGCATAATCTTTGAATGACTCCTTATCCTTCAGAGCCATTTCTCTCAATTAGTCACGGTCAGGTGTGTAATACAGTGGTAGAACTGGCTTTTGGTTTTACGTTTTATCATAATTATTGTAGATAGCAAGAGTCTCCACCGACTTTTCTTTTATCCAATAAAGGAAAGGGTGAAAAGAACAAGAAATACTATTTGAGAATCTTTTGAGTAAGGGGGTAGGTTATGAAAAGGGAAGGTATTAGCACCCTTTTCATCTGTAGTTATCTGCGGGCTCTTAATCGCTAGCTCACTTTTGAAAATGCTTTGTGTTTGTATTTTTGAAAAATGTCTAAGTGCGGAAAACTTTGTAATGATTCTCTTATCGTTGAGAACACATACAAAGTGTTTGTCTTTCAAAATATTTTAGAAAGGAGTTTATGTGTGAGAAATGTTTTTGTTTGTGAGCAAGCGACTACGAGCTATCTACCTACTCAAAAAGTCTTTCGCGTTATTTTCCTCTTCCTTTAGATAGTGCTATTCTACCATTAGTTAGTAGGAAGCCCTATCATTGGATGTTTGAGGGACATGCGTGGGTCATCATACAGTCATAGAAGGAAACTCGTAGGACGCTTTAGCAATTGTCTTAAGGGACCAAGGTCGTTTGTCGAGGCAACATCGAAGGGTCATTGAGGGACTACGATCTTTTTAACCGAAGGGTCTTTGCTAAAGCATCTCACGTTCGAGGGACATGACTGTTTTTATCCGAGGAAACGAGTGAGGGTTACCATAGAAGTGCGCGTGTGCAAAGCATGTTGAGATTCAGTTAATTTGTCTTGGATTTATGGTTATCTAGCGTTTTCTTTTAGTATCTGTCATATATATATATATATATATATATATATATATATATATATATATATATATATATATATATATATATATATATATATATATATATATATATATATATATATAATTATAAGTGCAGAAAGTAAAATGCGGGAAAATAAAACCTACGCTATTACAATGCTTCGGGGATGGGGAGTAGAAACCATAAAATGGGGAAAAAATTAAAGCAAAACCTAATTAAAGCTATTGCAGACCATTAGCAGTTATAATATTGGAAAATAATAGTGCGAAAATAAATTAGCACGCGGAGACTGAGAAATGGAAAGATATCAAAAACCTAAAAAATTTCTAAGCATTTAGGAAAATATTTTTGGTGTTTTGTTTAGAAAAATATTTTATAGTGTAAAATAACAGTGAATTATAATTCTAATCAATTTACAAATTAATTAATAAAATCAAAGTCTAATTAACTTAAATCAATTTTTATTTATGCAAAATAATCTAAGTGATGATAAAATAATTAAAATCGAAAGAAACTAATTTAATTAATATAAAAAATATTTGATTTAATTAAATAAAAGAAAGAGTCAAATTAATTAACCTAAATCTAGATTTACTTTAATTAATTGATTAGGAAAAAATTAATTATTAAAAAAAATTTAAAAAAATGAAATAATTGAAAAATGGGCCTGCAGAAGTAATTGAGGGGGTGAGAAAGTAAATTTGTTAGGCCTAAGACAAACAGCCCAGCTGTTGCGTATGATCCAATGTAACTTCTCCTTGGGGGGTCTAACATGGACGTCGGACTTGATTCACTACATCTGGATCCATTAAGATCTGATGGTGTTGATGTTAGCCCATATGATGAACGTGTATACCTAGTGTAACACGGTGGGAGAACTCACTTGGGTGTTTTGCGTTTGATCACATTTGTTGGGATAGCAAGAGTCGCCACCGACATTTCTTTTATCCAATAAGGAAAGGTTGAAAAGAACAAGAAATACTTTTCGAGATTATTTCTTGAGTTCGGGGGGTAGATTATGAAAAGGGAAGGTGTTAGCACCCTTTTCATCCGTAGTTATCTACAGGCTCTTAGTTGCTTGCTAGATCACTTGCTTTTTTTGTTTGAAAATGTGTTTGTGATGCGGGTTTTAAAAGTATTTTGAAAATGAATGTCTTTGTAATGGTTCTCATCTCTATAAGAATGCGTATAAAGTGTTTTGTCTTTTGAAAAATGTTTCAAAGTGAAATTGTGGGTGTATAAAATGTTTTTGTTGTGAGCAAGCGAGCAACTAGGAGCAACCTACCTACTCAAAAGGTCTTAAATGTTCTTTTTCTCCTCCTTTAGATGTTGCTACCTTACCATTGATTTGGTAAGAAGCTCCATCATTGGATGTGAAGGGATGGGCACAAGATGTTTTGTATAGTCATAGAAGGTAACTTATGGGACATTTTAGAAATGTCGTTTAGGGACTAGATCGTTTACCGAAGGCAACATTGAGGTTCATTGAGGGACTACGATCTTTTATCGAGGGTCTTTGCTAAAATGCCAAATATTCGAGTGACATGACTATTTTCCGAAAGGCAACAAATTGAGATTATCCTAGAGGTGCTAGTGTGTAAGTGTGTTTGATTGCATGCATTTTGTCTTTCATTTAAAGTTTATCTACTTGTTGATTTCGTCTTGCCATACATCCTAATTACTAACAATGTATGAAAGCAATAAAAGTGCGGAAATAAATCCTAAGTTATTACATCATTTCGGGGATGGGGGTACATATTTACAAATGGGGATTTACAAGAACTTAAATCCTAATTATCTATTACAACCATATTGAATTGTACAATACAAGAAAAGGAAAGGATTTGTTTTAAAAAATAGTTTTTTGTCTTAATAAATTAAAGGAAAATAATTAGTTAATGAAAGAAAATGTTTTTTATGCCTTTTTTATATTAATAAAAAATAACATTAATGCAGAAACTAATAAGAATAAGAAAGAAAAAGGAAAAAAATAACGAAAACAAGATCAACACGTTGCTGAAAACAAAATGAATGGGACCAGAAGTTTTGATGTTAGGCATGTTGTAGTTCAGAAAGAAATGTTAGAGGGGACCAGAAGTTCTGGGATTTTGCGTGCTGAAGCTCTGAAAGAAACGTTAGAGGAAAGCAGAAGTTCTATGTTGTGTTATAATAGTGAGAAAAACCTAGAAGTTATGTGTGTTGTGTTAAAACAATAAGAAAGCCTAGAAGTTATGTGTGTGCTAAAACAATAACAAAGCCTAGAAGTTCTGTGTGTTAAAAAAGTAAGAAATCCTAGAAGTTTTGTGTGTTAAAATAGTAAGAAAGCCCCAAAGTTCTGGTATATTACGACAGTGAGAAAAAATCAGAAGTTCTGTGTTGTGTTAAACAATGAGAAAAACTCCTAGAAGTTCTAGTGTATTACAACAGTGAGAAAAAAATCAGAAGTTCTGTGTTGTGTTAAACAGTGAGAAAAACTCCTAGAAATTCTAGTGTATTACAACTGTGAGAAAAACTAAGAATTTTTGTGTTACACTTCACCTCCTTCCTTACATTAGCCAGAGCATCTACACCTTATTCAGTTCTTAACAACAGAAAAACAAAAAAAATAAAAACATGACAGTTTATAGAAGTTCTAATCCTAATTCTCAGCCTAGTTTTCTTCAAGAAGTTCTGATCCACTGTTTTTTCTACTTAGGCAATGATATGCGCAGTCTCAACAATATGATACTTATATATTTAATAATGTTCTGAATGAAAAGTTCAAAGTCATAATGACTTACCTTGAATTTGAAACGTGTGTTGGGGACCTGAGTTGCTGCCTCTGAATGTTCTGGGATTAGCAAGAAACAGAATAGAAAATGTTATGTTCTTTGATTCAAATGGAAGAACAAAAATATTCTTTTGAGAAATCTGGGTTTTGAGAATGTTTGAATATTTTCTTCTCTTTTTTTGTATTTGATCACTCCCTCTTTCCAAAATCCAACCCCAAGAACGTGTGATGGAACAACTTATTTATAGATGAGCTTGTTATGGTTTTAGGGGGAAAATAAATGGGATTAAAACCTTTTTGGCACACTGTTCCATTGCTTTTTAAACACAACCTTTATATGCTAATTTGGTGCAAATATGGGGTTTGAGAAAGTGCAGGCGTGGACTGGATCAGCAACAATTTGGAGTGTTATGGCACCTGGTTGCAGGACTGTGCCATAGCAGTATAGCAGACTGCTCAAACGAGGTTTTGGGGTTTGGGGATGTTCTGATCGAAGAAGACCAACATGAGATTTGAAGGGTGATATTCTCATCAAAGTGTAGAACATGGTCTCCATATGCCGAAGAGTCATGTTCTGATCGAAGCACACGGTTTCCATATGTTCTGATTGAAGATTCATATTTTGAACCGTCTTTGTAAATTCTGATCATGCTTGTGTGAAATCTGGCCCAGAAGTTCTGAAATTATCATATTTCTTCATACTTAGAAAATTTTCTAAGTGTTTAGAAATTTGACTTTTTCAAAGTAATTTTTTACTTTTAATTTCTTGATGAACCAATTTCTTGTCTCGATGAAATATGATTGTTGAAACTTGATTTTAATCCAAAAGTCAAAGTTTGACTTTTCAGTGTGCTTTTGACCATTTTACCCTTGTGAATAACTTTTTCTTGAAAAATTGTAATCCGAGACTTGAAACTTGATAGAAGCAAACCTGAGGGTCCAGGATGATCCTTTGAGAAATGAGAGGGCAAATTTTGGGGTACAACAGCTGCCCCTGTTCAATATTCTTAAACCTGAAGAGTTAGATTGGCGAATCTGCCATTCGTGACTTGAAGGTGGAAGATGATTGAAGACTAGAGTGCCTAGAAATTTGCACTTGATGATATTGTGGTTGAGGTGTAAGGAATAGGCTTAAAGATGCCATTTGGAGAGTTGGCGGAGATCGGCTTATAGATTCCATCCAAAGGTGATTGTTAATAGAAATTAGACTAAGTCTAAGCTTGACTTCAATGGAAAGAATCATGATAAATATTTGGAGCGATTTATCTGAACTAGAGAAGGTGTCTACTGGGGAAAGAATCAGGATAAACCGTTGATAGATTTAAACTGAACCAGCATGGGTCTAGAAAAGAATCAGAATAAATCTTTGAGTGATTTATCTGAACTAGAGAAGATGTATGCAAGAAAGAATCAGGATAAACTGTTGAGAGATTTAAATTGAACCAGCAGGGGTCTGGAAAAGAATCAGAATAAATCTTGGAGCGATTTATCTGAACCAGAGAAAATTTATGCGGGAAAGAATCAGGATAAACCATTGAGAGATTTAAGCTGAACCAGCAAGGGTCTGGAAAAGAATCAGAATAAATCTTTGAGAGATTTATCTGAACCAGAGAAAATGTCTGTGGGAAAGAATCAGGATAAACCATTGAGAGATATAAAGTGAACCAACATAGGTCTGGAAAAGAATAAGAATAAATCTTTGAGTGATTTATCTGAACCAGAAAAAATGTCTGCGAGAAAGAATCAGGATAAACCGTTGAGAGACTTAAACTGAACCGACAGAGGTCTGGAAGGAATTTGTTGTCGTGTATATGGTCGTTGTGTCCTGTTTCAGGACTTGATCTGTAATTAATTTTTCCATAAATAGTGATCTTGTTTTGATGATAATTTTCTATTGATTGATCTTTCTTGAAAAGGTAAAGAGTTAGTTGTATGTAATGCCATGATGTATGAAATGCATGATGTAATGATGTTCCTCAAAATAAATGAGATTGTGACATATGCATTTGTATTGTCGATGTCTATGATGTATGAATGCAATGTATGCACATATTAGTTGTTCTGCTGCAGTGCTTTTAGATTGGAGAAATTAAATCCCTGACTGCTGTTGGGAATGTGGAGTGTAAATCTTCATGTTTCGTTGAAATTGAAGTATTGTTAGATGGGTTTCTGTCATTAGAGAAGTAAACTTTATTGGGGAAGTGAAACGTGGTGCATTGCTTGCGGGCTTCGTGAAAACCTGCTGGGAAAACCCCTGAGCAGCTGGGTGACTTTCACTGGGGAGTCCTTGGAATAGTAACTGGAAGTTTCGCTCTATCTGGGATATGAAGGCAAAAGATACCATTAGGTTGCATGTTGGAGATATGACAAAGATCCTGTAGCAGGATGTTCTTGCTTCTATTCTGTTTATAGAAAGTATCTGCGGGGATTTTATGGAATGGCCCATAGATATTGTCCTATTTCTTAAAGCCATTAGTAATTGTCTTTTTGTTTAGTTTTCCCTTTCTTATGCGTCCATTTATAAGCAGTAACTACATTCAAATTCATATGTTCACAAATAAACATTGGATGTTTTTTGCAAACAAAACATGAACAGTAAAAGAAAAACAGGTAGTTTTGTACTTTTAAAGGAATATGTTGGTATTAACTTAAGCAAGTATTTTTGTACAAAGAGACGAATATCCTAGTAAGAGGATGTCATCGTAAAAATGAAAAGTTGATACAAAGAAAAGACAGCTATGTAAAATAATCTCATGGGGTTCCCATTCTGCTAGAGCCTTCATGTCTCTGAGCGTCCCATCCACTTGCTACTTTGTCTGAAGCTGATTGGATTGATTAGAACCATTCGAGTTTGACGGTTGATGTCAGACAGTGGTTGTAAGGTGACCCAACGGGAAATAGTCATACGCTTTAAATCCCTAACTTTTTCCTGGACCGCCCTTTCGGTTTTTCAGTCCACCGGGATACCCTTTTTTTCCCAAGCCTCCTTTTCAGGTTTTCAGTTTGCCGGACGTACAGATTTTTTTGTTTTACCCCTAATTTTTTCCTAGGCCAGTCGACCTAGCGTGTCTTTTTTCATGTGTAGTATCTTTTAACTATGTCCGTGTTTACAGGGTGCTGAAGGTCGTCACCTTCCATAGTGGTTAAGATCATTGCTCCACTAGAAAATATGATTTTAATCATAAATGGTCCTTCGTATGTAGGAGTCCATTTTCCCCTGGGATCACCTTGTGGTAGTATGATACGCTTGATTACCAAGTCACCAACCCGATATACCTAACGTCTGACCTTCTTATTAAAAGCTTTGATCATACGTTTTTGGTACATCTGACCATGGAAGCCAGCTATAAGTCTCTTCTCATCAACTAAGTTCAATTGATCAAGTCGAGTTTGAATCCATTCATCTTCGTTCAACCATGCATCCTTTATGATTCTCAAAGAAGGTATTTGGACTTCAATTGGTAGGACATCTTCCATGCCTTATACCAAAGAGAAAGGAGTTACCCCTATTGATGTGTGCACTATGGTACGGTAACCGTGGAGAGCAAATCGTAACATCTCATGCCAGTCCTTATAGGTCACTGAAATTTTTTGTATGTTCTTCTTGATGTTTTTATTAGAGTCTCCTACAATGCCATTCATCTTCGACCGGTAAGGAGAAGAGTTATGATGCTGGATCTTGAATTGCGCGCATAATGCGGTGATCATAGTATTGTTGATATTGGTACCATTATCTGGGATGATTCTTTCCAGAATACCATACCGACAGATAAGATTATGTTTGATGAATCGGGCTATAACATTCTTCATGACTAAAGCGAAGGAAGTTTCCTCAACCCACTTCGTAAAGTAATCAATGGCAACCAAGATGAAGCGGTGTCCATTAGAAGTCGTAGGTTTGATCTCTCTAATCATGTCAATTCCCCATATTGTGAATGGCCAAGGAGTAGTCAGGACGTTTAGAGGAACCAGAGGCACATTTTTGTACCCCAAAATTTGCCCTCTCATTTCTCAAGGAATCACCCTGGATCCTCAAGTTTTCTATCATCCAATTCCCATCCTTGAATTATCAATTTTTCCAAGCAAACCATTCACAAGGGCAAAATGGTCATTTGCATACTGAGAAGTCTAACTTTGACTTTTTGATCAAAATCAAACCTCAAAAAATCATATTTCATCAAGACATGTTGGAATATGAAGTTTGTTTCATCAAGAATTTCAAAAGTCAAGTTTTACTTTGGAAAAGTCAAATTCTAAATATTTAGAAATTTTTCTAAGTGTTTAACAAATATGAAAATTTCAGAACTTCTGGGCCAGTGTTCACACTCTGCAAATTCTGGATATTCTCAAGAAAGAGTTTGGTCAGAACTTCTGGACCAGTTTTCCCAAAGGTTCAGTCAGAGTTTTCCAGGTTAATTCAAAAAGGGTTAATAAGCATGCTGCAAGCTTTCTAGAAAGTCTGAAAGATCATTTAGAACATGCTGAAGCCAGAAGATAAGAGGATCAGAAGATTAGATGCTACGCTGAAGCAGAACTTCTAATCCAGAGTCAAGCAAGGATGCAGAGTTTCACATGGCATGATTTCTGATTTGATAAATCTCATCATCATTTAATGCTCACAACCACTTGTGAGTTGTTATCCAAAGGATTTCCCACACGTGTACCCCTACTGCCTCGGGAAGACAAACTTTTTGTGCAAAAGTATGCTAAGCCCATGCGCTTCTTCTACTTTTCCTTAATTCACGCTGCCAAATCCAGCTTAGGCGTTGTTAACCATCCAACTTTATGCATTGAACCACACTTGTTTAAGCTTACTTCAAGAGTAAGTCAGCATCTAGCATATGATGTTGGTGCCACTTGACATCTCCAAACTACAAAACCTTTTCCTATAAATAGAACACCATTAGCCATTGAGAAGAGGTCAGAAAATTTGAGATAAAGGTGTGGAATTTGAGAAAGAAAAGTATTGAACCCCTGCAAAAATTCCAAGAATCCACCAAACTATAAACACAAAAATACAAAACCTTAGAATTTGATTCTTGCATTTAGACTCCATTTTTCCTCAAATGTTTCTTCAATAAAGCCATTCGTGCAGTTTTTGATTCACATATTAGAAGTTACCCTAACTTCTGTATTCCTACTGCCATACACTCACCATCCACCTCCACTTCAAAGAAGTCAGAATATCACCCATTGGTTGTTCCAGAAGCTGCAAACGTCCATCCTGCTGAGCACGAGAAGAGGTTGCTCAGAACATCACCAGAGTTTAGGATCAACCTCCAGTTCACAGAATCTTTCCCAGATGCAAGGTAAGTTTTCTGCTGACTCTCATCATACTAATTAGGCATTGTCATATTTTGCATATTTAACATAATGTAGATATTCTGATTCTGATGATGTACATATTCTGAGATTTCATGCATCTTCCTGCCTAAATAGAGGGAATTCTAGTTCAGAGTTTCATAAAGAAATTAGGACTCAGAATTAGGGTTAGCAAATCCATGTTGCTTCTGATTTGTGCTTCTGATATTTTATGAAACTTGTCACAACTGTTATATGTGCAACTTCTGTTCTGTTAAGAAATGACTAAGTTGTAGATGTTCTGACTAGCTTAGAGGGAGGCAAAGTTCTGACAGTTGCATCAGAACTTATGAAAACTTCTGAGTTCTCAGAAGATCCATAACTTCTGAGCTTCCATATTTCTACTAACGATGTTTCTGTTTGTGCAGCACGTCAGAGTCAAAACTTCTAACCTCTTATGTTCTCATGCATTTGCGCTGATCTTGGTTTTCTTTCTCTTTTATTATTTTTTCCATCATCTTTATTTTTCATTAATCAAAAATACCAAAAATATTTCATATTCACATATTATATCTTATTTTCTTTTAACATAAAAAGACAAAAAATATTTTCTTAAACAAAACTTATTTCTTTTCTTAAATAAATAAACATTTTTAATTTCATGTACATTCTCATCTATTTCAATATGGTTGTAATAGTAACATAGGATCTAATTTGCAATCCCCATTTGAAATTTGTACACCCCATCCCCCAATGATTGTAATAGCGTAGAATTTTACTTTCTGTACTTTTATTGCTTTCATATATTGTTAGTAATTAGGGTGGGTATGGCAAGACTAAAACCAATGTTAGAAAACCCTAATTCAAGACCAAAATTATGCATGCAATCAAATACACTCGCACACTTACACCCTTAGGGTAATTCTACTTGTTGCCTTATGAAATGGCCATGTTATGCATGTGGGATGTCTTAGCACAAACAAAATCAAAAAATACAAGATCATAGTCCCTCGATGATGCTATCAAAGTTGCCTTTCAAAATGATCTTAGTCCCTAAAGAAAAGTGCTAAGTCATCTCACAATATTGCTATCATGGTCATACGATGACTCAATGCCCATCCCTTCACATCCAACGATGGGGCTTCTTACCAAAACAATGGTAAGGTAGCAACATCTAAAGGAGGAGGAAAAAGAACATCTAAGACCTTTTGAGTAAGTAGATTACTTTTAGTTTCTTGCTCAATTTCAAAACAAACATCCTTGTTATTTTCAAAACAATCACATACACTTTCAAAACATTTTTCAAAAACACTTTCCAAAACTTGAAATATTTTCAAAAGCTCAACACTTTGTATACGCTCTTACGAACAAGAACTATTACAAAGTTTGCCTAAACGTTGGCACCTTTTCAAAATATTTTCAAAAACCATACAAAGCACATTTTTCAAACAAAAGCAAGTGATCTAGCAAGCAACTAAGAGCCCATGGAAAACCATGGATGAAAAGGGTGTTAATACCTTCCCTTTTCATAATCTACCCCCCGAACTCAAGAAAACATCTCGAAAGGTATTTCATGTGCTTTTTCACCTTTCCTTATTGGATAAAATAAAAGTCGGTGATGACTCTTGCTCAACCGCAACATTTGCAAACACAAACGCAAAAAAAAAGTCAGTTCTCCCACCGTATCACACACATGTACCTTGTCAGCATAGATCTGACACTTATGACAGGTTCGTGAGTGCTGATGAAAATCTGCTTCCATGGTGGACCAGTAGTATCCTGCCTGGAGGATCTTTTTAGCCATCGTGTGTCCACTAGAATGGGTGTCAAAGGTGCCTTCATGTAAATCAACCATGATCTTTTCTGCCTCACTCTTGTCTACGCACCGAAGCAAAGTAGAGTCGTGGTTGCGCTTATAGAGGATTTTGTTACTGAAGAAGAACTTAGCAAAGAATCTTCTCAGGAACTTCTTATCATTGACTGAAGCTCCCTCCGGATACTCTTGGGTCTCGAGATATCTCTTAATTTCATGGAACCAAGGCTTGTCCACTACTTCTTCAGTATCAATCTCATGACAGTGAGCTGGTTCGTCCATCCTCTCTATGGTGATCTGAGGAGCCTCATTATCCCACCTGACTTTGAACATGGATGACATAGTGGCTAGCACGTCTGCTAGTTGATTCTCCTCTCGTGGAAAATTCTCAAAGGTAAATTCCTCAAAATGTGGGATAAATGTCAACACATGTTCTTTATAGGGGATCAGATTAGGGTGCTTCGTGTCCCATTCTCCTTTGATCTGACTGATGACTAAGGCCGAATCACCAAATACACTTAAGGATTTGATTCCCAAATCTATGGCAGCTTTGAGACCCATAATGCATGCTTTATATACCGCCATATTATTGGTACAGTTGAAAAACAGTCTAGCAGTGAATGGAGTATGGAAGCCTTCAGGGGATATGATTATAGCACCTATGCCGTTACCGAGGGCGTTGGAAGCTCCATCAAAAACCAAGGTCCATCGGGATCCTTGTTCAAGTCCGTCATATGCTCTGAGTTCTTCACAATTATTTACCAACATGATATCTTCATCCAAGAATTAGAAATTCATGGATTGATAGTCATCTACAGCCTGATGAGCCAGGTGATCAGCTAGTACACTTCCCCTTATCGCTTTTTGGGTAGTGTACTAAATGTCGTATTCAGTCAGGACCATCTGCCATCTTTCCATTCTTCCAGAGAGGGCAGGTTTATCGAATATGTACTTAATTGGATCCATCTTGGATATAAATAAGGTAGTGTGAGTCAGCATATACTGTCTCAACCGGCGAGCAGTCCATCCCATAGCGCAGCAAGTTTTCCCGAGCAGTGAATATCTGGTTTCATAGTCGGTAAACTTTTTTCTTAGGTAGTATATTGCATGCTCTTTTCGACCAGACTAGTCATGCTGCCCCATCACACACCCCATTGAATTTTCTAAGACTATTAAATACATGATAAGGGGTCTTCCCTCAACTGGAGGCATCAAAATTTGAGGCTCTTGAAGGTACTCTTTGATCCTATTGAAAGAAGCTTGGCAGTCGTCGTTCCATTTCACCACTTGATCTTTCTTTAGTAATTTGAAGATTGGTTCACAAGTAGCGGTTAGGTGGGAAATGAACCTGGCGATGTAGTTTAACCTTCCTAAGAATCCCCTGACTTCCTTCTCAGTGCGAGGATCGGGCATTTCTTGTATTGCTTTTACCTTTTTTGGGTCCATTTCAATACCTTTGCCGCTAACAACGAAGCCTAAGAGCTTGTCGGACCTCACTCCAAAAGTGCATTTATTGGGGTTCAACCTTAGTTTGTATTTCTTTAGTATTTCAAACAGTTTCTCTAGATGGTCCAGGTGTTCCTCTTTAGTTTGAGATCTGGCTATCATTTCATCCACGTAGACCTCTATCTCATGATGGATCATGTCGTGAAACAAAGCTACCATGGCACGCTGATAGGTTGCCCCAGCATTTTTCAACCCAAATGGCATAACTTTGTAACAGAATATGCCCCACTGTGCGACGAAGGTCGTTTTCTCCATGTCCTCAGGTGCCATTTTCATTTGGTTGTATCCAGAGAAATCGTCCATGAAGGAAAATACTTTATGATGTGCGGTGTTGTAAACCAGAATATGGATGTGGGGAAGCGAAAAGTCATCATTGGGGCTTACCATATTCAAGTCTCTGTAGTCCACACACATACGTACCTTTTCGTCCTTTTTAGGCACTGGAACAACATTGGCGACCCATTGTGGATAGAAGGTGATAGCTAAGAATTCGGTGTTAAACTGCTTCATGACTTCAGTCTTGATTTTCTATGACATTTTTGGCCGCACGCGGAGGGCAATCTTCTTTTGTCGGCAGACGGTAGACCACGATATCAGTGTCGAGTCCTGGCATGTCTTTGTACAACCAGGAAAAGACCTCAACATAGTCATGTAGTAACTGAGTTAAGCGCTTCTTGACACTAGGCTCTAGGTTGGCACCTTCCTTGACTTCTTTCCTGTCCTCTTCAGTACCTAAGTTAACTGTTTCCACTGGCTCTTCGTGGGCCTGTATGGTCCTTTCTTCCTGTTGTAATAACCTGGCTAGTTCCCCTGGTACCTCACAATCTTCATCACCTTCGTCTTCGGCTTGGTAGATCAGATTTTCAAAGTCATGATAGGCCATAGCAGAATTGTTACCCATGGAATCCTGAGTGGATGTGAATCTGCATTTCGATATGTAAGTGTGTTTAAGAGCATAACTATCTTTGATAAAATAAAAGGTAGAAAAAGAAAAACAAAGAGCATAAAATTTGAATTCAAAAACATCCATGATTTATTGATGACATATGAAGATGAAGTAACAACCCTCACAAATGGACCATTGTGCCTCGGGTAAGACACAAGGTTTTAAAGTCTAAATTGTTTAAATATTACAAGTCTGACAAGCAAATTAAAAGACAATTACTCTTGAATAAAAGTAATAGGGACAAATTCTTTGTCCTCCCAATTGATGAGTCCTGTGTTGACGGTTGGAAAAATCCACTCGTCCATATCACAACTGCCATCACTGTCTTCCACTGCATTGACTCCCTGATTGCTAATATGTAGAGGTGGTCCTCCAGCGCGAGCTCATCGAACAGTTCTTTGGGCCTCCAAAGTAAAACCCAAACCAAAATTGTTGGATTTGTAGGGAATATCCGGAAGTTGACCCCAGATAATGTATCCACCTTCCTCAATCACTGCTCTAGCATCCTTCAGAGAGGCCATTTTCAATGGCGGTCTGGTAACTTTAGGAGTCTTGGTAGTAGTCTTGGCTGCCGCAACTATTTGTGGGACCTCCTCAAAATTCAGACATGGAGTCTCAATGAACTCACCATCCATTTCCATGTACCTGAAAGAATTCAGGTGGCTAACCATGTATTCCTCCTCCCCATGGATAGTCATGATTTTTCCCTTGATCGGGTACTTCAACATTTGATGTAAGGTAGAAGTGACGGCACCAATTCCATGAATCCAGGGTCGACCCAATAGACAGGAATAGGAAGGGCAGATATCCATCACATAGAAAGTTGAATCAAAAGTATGAGTTCCAACTTTTATAGGGATGTCAACTTTTTTGTGCACTGTCCTCTTATAACCATCAAAGGCCCTCACCACAATGTTGCTAGGCTTTAAAGTGAGTCCTTCGCAAACTATCCAGTCAAGGGAATTTTTAGGCAAGACATTCAGCGATGAGCCTGTATCCACCAGAACATGGGCTAGCATAGTGCCCCTGCACTCAATGGAGACGTGCAAGGCATCATTGTGTTTCCTTCCTTTGCGAGTCAAGTCAGTGTCAGAAAAACCTAATCCATTACCAGCAGTTAGACTGGCTACACAATTCTCAAATTGGTCAATGGAAGTCTCTTGGGGTACGTGGGCGTTCTTTAGAAATTTTACCAAGGCTTTGGCATGGGCCTCAGAATACAAAAGTAAGGCCAACATTGATATTTTCGAGGGTGTTTGTCCCAACTGTTCCACAATGTTGTAGTCACCTTTCTTGATTATTTTTAGTATCTCCTCCATCTCTTTACTGGAAGCTTCAAGAATGACCTTTGGATGTGTCTTCTTCTGGACAGGCTCGAATAACACCTCCTTGCCTCTTGTCTTGGCAGCAGGGATAACAGTAGGATTGTCAATGGGGGTATCACTGGGAATGCTGGTAGGAGCGGTAGCGGGAATGATTACAGGAGTAGTAATGGTATTTGGAGGGATCTCGGGTGAGAAGATTCTTCCATTTCTTGTTATCTTACTGGTCGCAACGATATTGACGATGTCAGGATCAGTGTCTTTCGCAACTTTGTCTTGGATAGCCAACAGATCTTGCTTGACGCCGTAGTAATAAATGTCAGCCCCATAGTTCCAGAGAATAGCTTTATCCGAAGAATACGGTATATGCCTTGGTACGGTAATGATTAAGGGAGCAGACTTTAGAATAGATGTAATCCTGACGGGTCTTTTGTTGGAGACCCTGAGAGGATTGTCGAATATGGTGATTATTGAAACATCTTCACAGGAATTTCTGGTAAGAGGAACTTTTTCAAATAGGATTTCTTTGTTAGCCATCAAGCATTGGACGCCTATATTCAGTAATAAACAGCCATTTGGTAGAGACATACATAAATGGCAATTTTCATCACAGTCCGGAAACATACTGGCTCGCAATAGATTCTACTTGATAGTCAAGAGAGGAGTAGTTAAATCACTCATGGAGGAAACAAAACAATCATTATCAATGGCGTTGACACCTTGACCGTGTTTGGTCATTGGCACCGTTATCACATTAGGTGTTTCTGAGGGATCAAACTCAATCTCTTTCGCCTCGATAAGGTCTTGTACATTATTCTTCAAGGCCCAACAATCATTTGTTTCATGCCCCGGGATTTCAGAATGATAGGCACATCGAGCATTCAGGTTGTAGTAAGGAGAAGCAGTGTTGAGGTTCTTGGGAGCTTCCTTTAGGGTCACCAGATTGGACTTCAAAAGATGGGACAGAACTTAGGACAAGGTCATGTTGATTCAAGTGAATCGTCTCATGGGCGCCTCTGGCCTGCGTTGATAATTTCGTTGTTAATTTGGTACATGATTAGAAATCATAACATCCCCTACCGTTGGGCGATGTTCAGTTTTGTTTTGATTTCTATGGTTAGATGCAACACTGACCTCCTTCTTTCCAGTAACGGGTTTATTCATCGTGCTCGAAGATACATCTCTATGAACTTTGCCACTTTTTATATCGGCTTCTACCCATTCACCAGTCATGATTAGTTCAGTAAATCCAGCTGAGGAGCTTATGATCATACGGTTGAAGAATGGACCAGATAGGGTGCCTAAGAACATATCCACCAGCTCTCTGTCAGATAGAGGGGGTTGGACTCTTCCCGCGAGATCCCGCCATTTTTGAGCATAGGTTTTGAAACCTTCACCTACACCCATAAACATGCCTTGAAATTGTGTCAGAGTTAGAGCTAAGTCAGAATTATATTGGTATTGCTTGTAAAAAGCGGAAGCTAAATCTTCCCAATTGCGAATATTGGTCCCTTCCAACTGATAGAACCAATCAAACTGCGTCCCTTACAAACTTTCTTGGAAGAAATGCACCCATAGGTTCCTATCGGCAGTACAGGGTTGAATTTTTCTAACGTATGACCTTAAATGCAGTTTTGGACAAGAGACACCGTCATATTTAGAGAAAGTGGGGACCTTAAATTTCTATGGGATGACAACCCCTGAGACAAGTCCTAGCTCTTCAAAATCCAATCCGAGTACCCTCTGTATCTCCATAGAATTGAGGCGATCCTCCAACTTCTTGTATCTATCGTCAGCTGGAGTATATTATTCTTTAGAGTAGTCCCATTCTTCCTCTTCTTCGGACTCTAGGTGGTCATTTACTTCCTTGTTCTTCCCTTCTTGATTATCTCCTTCACCCGATGAGGTTACGAAACCTAGAGTTCGTCTGGCTGGTCCTTTAAACCTTCTTCCTAGATTTAAAACACCGATTGGTTTCTTCGCTTTCTTCTTCTTCTCTTTGATCAGTAAAGTTTTCAAATCCTCTTATCCTTTTGCCAGAGTCAAGAACATTTGTTGAAATTGAGCATTCTGCGCCTGAAGATCTTTTACTGTCTGTTCAATATCCATCTCACTGAAATAAATAGTAGAAAGATAAGGAGACCTGTTGTAAGAAACCTGTTTGTGTTATGATGAATGAAAATGCATATGCAAATGATTTTAAGGAAATTAGAGATTTAAATTTGTTTAGACCAAAAAGGAAACACACGTTATATTAATAAATCTAAGTTTGCGTACATCATTCCTCTTGGGCCTTACAATGGAAGAAATAAAATACAAAAATAAAACTCCTAAGACAAAAAGGTTGAACGCGTCCTCTTTGGATAGATGTAGGCATTCAGACTCCACTCTTCATGAAGCTGCTTGGTGAGTTCCAAAACCTTCTTCTCACTGGCATAGAATTGGGCTTCGAAGTTATCTCATTCTTCCTTTAGCTGAATCCAACCCTTTTGAAAGTCTTCAAGAGAGGTAGGCATGTTGGGGTGAAGGACATTATACGGTACATCCCCTTCAACAACAGGCACCATGATAACGGGGAGGATGGAGGGGTAAGGCATTACGAGTCTCTGAGCACGAGCTCGCACCCACCTAAGATAAGGCTCAAGGGGGATAGATTTTTTGTGTCCTAATGTCTTAATATCCACCTTGTTCACCATCCTCCAAGCTCGTACAAACCTCTGACGGTAGCCTTGATCGTTGCTCTCGTAGTCGAACACCACTCCTTGTATGAGCATATCATGAGGACCATATCTTCGAGCATACCCAAATTGTTGTAAGGCTAAGCAAGGGTTGTAAGTGATACCTCCCATAATACCAAGCAGAGGGACGTTAGGAAATTCCCCACAACGGTCAATGATAGAAGTGTCTCTAAGGATCAAGAACACCAATGAACATCAGAGTGGGTGAGGGACATCATCCTTTGAGACCATGTCAAACCTTGCTCGTTCTTCAATACTGATCGAGGTAGATGCAAAGTAAACCACTTGGCGAGTAGGGGAATGCAACACAAAAGAGTACCTCTTTTCTTCACGGGGCGAGTATGGAGACAATGTAAGATGTCTTCAAGCAAAGTAGGTACAACATTACGAGAGAGAAAGATTTTGATGGCATTCACATCTATGAATTAGTCCGAATTGGGGAATAAAACCAAACCATAGATTAGAAGGGCCATGATATCTTCAAAGGCCTGTAAATCCATATCTTCCTAGAATGAATGAGCCTTCTCCAATAGAAACTTGGCTAGGAACCATTTAACTCTGCTTCTTGTCTCCCAATTTGCTATGATGTCGACTCTCTTCAGATGCAAAGCTTCGGAAATGACTTCAGGTTTCGGAATCCCTTCTAGACCGGTGAACAATATTTGATCAAGCATGTGCACTCCTAATAGTAGAGATAACTCTTCTAGTGTAGGCACCAACTGATAGTCAGGAAAGGTGGAGCAATGATGTATGAGATCAAAGAATTGGAAGAGCACACACATCATTTCTTCTTGGAAACTGGAGGTATCCAAACTGAGGAGTCGACCATATTTCTTGGTAAAAGGAGAATCTCTGGGCACCCTTGATAATAACTCTTGGAGTTGAGGGTGTGCTTTCACGAAGCTGATTCGGATGGTGTTCCTTCGGAAGGGATTTATGGCCTACAAAACAAAGCCAAGATAAACTCTAAATCCTTGAAATGGTTAGTGAGAATGCTTATGATGTTATGATGTTTATGATGTTATGTACCAGTATGCAAAGCAAGTAAGTTATTATGTAAATACAAAACAGACAAGTCCTTAGGTTCAGGCTTGTGTGGAGTTTATAGGTAAGTACCCTCTTGAAGTTTAATTGGTTCAACCTGTCCTAGAAAATAACCAGGTTCTAGGGGATCTCAATATCACTGACCTTTCCTTTAGGCATTGTCTCAGCACAATCAATCTTTTCTTGCGGCCGAGATATATCCCAAAAGTCTAGTCTCAATGAGCGTAGTATCGAGTATCAATCGATTTTTAGCTTTCCACTGAAACTCGTCATCTCACTACTTCATAATGGCCAAGTTGTTCAATTAAGGTTCTAAAGTAAGTTAGTGCTTCATGACGCTGCTCAGCGGCCCCGAATTCTTCTCGATTCAACATAAGGGATATCGGTACCAACGAATGCGTCACACTAACATAGCCATTGCTTCAATCATATCGATCTATTTCGTATAGTTTCCATAATCTATTGCTACTTACCTAAAAAGGTGCCCCATGTCTGGGTAGAGGATCAAAACAAACCCAAACAAGGAACCATAATGTAAAGCAAGCAAGTCAAACAAAAAACAAATAAAGGTGATCTAGCACTAAGGTAACCCCACTTTTAAGAATTTCCCCAGCAGAGTCGCCAGTTCTGTAACACGGTGGGAGAGCTAACTTGGGTGTTTTGTGTTTGATCGCATTTGTTTCGGATAGCAAGAGTCGTTGTCGACTTTTATTTTATCCAATAAGGAAAGGTTGAAAAGAACAGGAAAGACCTTTTGATATTATTTCTTGAGTTTGGGGGGTAGATTATGAAAAGGGAAGGTGTTAGCACACTTTTCATCCGTAGTTATCTATGGGCTCTTAGTTTCTTGCTAGATCACTTGCTTTTTTTGTTTGAAAATGTGTTTGTGATGTGGGTTTTGAAATTATTTTGAAAATGAATGTGTTTGTAATGGTTCTCGTCTCTATAAGAATGCGTGCAAAGTGTTTTGTCTTTTGAAAAATGTTTCAAAGTGTAATTGTGGGTGTATAAAATTTTGTTGTTGTGAGCAAACGAGCAACTAGGAGCAACCAACCTAATAAAAAGGTCTTAAATGTTCTTTTCTTCCTCCTTTAGATGTTTCTAACTTACCATTTATTTTGTAAGAAGCCCCATCATTGGATTTGAAGGTACGGGCGCGGGACGTTTTGTATAGTCATAGAAGACAACTTCTGGGACGTTTTAGCAATTTCGTTTAGGGACTAGATCGTTTACCGAAGGAAACATTGAGAGTCATCGAGGGACTACGATCTTTTATAGAGGGTATTTTCTAAAACTCCTATATTTGAGGGACATGACTATTTTCCGAAAGGCAACAAAGTGAGATTACCCTAGAGGTGCTAGTGTGTAAGTGTGTTTGATTGCATGCACTTTGTCTTGCATTTAAAGGTTATCTACTTGTTGATTTCGTCTTGGCATACATCCTAATTACTAACAATGTATGAAAGCAATAAAAGTGCTGAAATAAATCCTAAGTTATTACATTATTTCAGGGATGGGGTACATATTTACAAATGGGGATTTACAAGAATTTAAATCCTAATTATCTATTACAACCATATTGAATTGTACAATACAAGAAAAGGAAAGGATTTGTTTTTAAAAATGGTTTTTTGGCTTAATAAATTAAAGGAAAATAATTAGTTAATGAAAGAAAATATTTTGTATGCCTTTTTTATATTAATAAAAAATAACATTAATGCAGAAATTAATAAGAATAAGAAAGAAAAAGGAAAAAAAATAATGAAAACAAGATCAGCATGTTGCTGAAAACAGAATGAATGGGACCAGAAGTTCTGATGCTAGGCATGCTATAGTTCAGAAAGAAACGTTATAAGAGACCAGAAGTTATGGGTTACTGCGCGCTGAAGCTCTGATATAAATGTTAGAGGAAACCAGAAGTTATGTGTTGTGTTATAATAGTGAGAAAAACCTAGAAGTTATGTGTGTTATGTTAAAACAGTAAGAAAACCTAGAAGTTATGTGTGTGCTAAAACAGTAAGAAAGCCTAGAAGTTCAGTGTGTTAAAAAAGTAAGAAAGCCTAGAAGTTATGTGTGTTAAAACAGTAAAAAAAGCCCAGAAGTTCTGGTATATTACGAAAATAAGAAAAAAATCAGAAGTTATGTGTTGTGTTAAACAGTGAGAAAAACTCCTAGATGTTTTGGTGTATTACAACAGTGAGAAGAAAAAAATCAGAAGTTCTGTGTTGTGTTAAACAGTGAGAAAAACTCATAGAAATTCTTGTGTATTACAACAGTGAGAAAAACTCGGAAGTTTTGTGTTACACTTCACCTCCTTCCTTACATTAGCCAGAGCATCTGCAAGTTATTCAGTTCTTAACAACAGAAAAACAGAAAAAATAAAAGCATGACAGTTTATAGAAGTTCTAATCCTAATTCTGAGCCTAGTTTTCTTCAAGAAGTTCTGATCCATAGTTTTTTCTACTTAGGCAATGATATGCGCAGTCTCAACAATACGATACCTATATATTTAATGATATTCTGAATGAAAAGTTCAAAGTCAGAATAACTTACCTTGAGTCTGAAACGTGTGTTGGGGATTTGAGCTGCTGCCTTTGAATGTTCTAGGATTAGCAAGAAACGAAACATAAAATGTTATGTTCTTTGATTCAAAGGGAAGAACAAAAATATTCTTTTGAGAAATCTGGGTTTTGAGAATGTTTGAATATTTTCTTTTCTCTCTCTTTTTTTGTAATCACTCCCTCTTTTCAAAAGCCAACCCCTTGAATGTGTAATGGAACAAATTATTTATAGATGAGCTTGTTGTGGTTTTAGGGGGGAAACAAATGGGATTAAAACCTTTTTGGTACACTGTTCCATTTCTTTTTAAACACAGCCTTTATATGCTAATTTGGTGCAAATATGGGGTTTGAGAAAGTGCAGGCATGGACTGGATCAGCAGCAATTTGGAGTGTTTTATCAACTGGTTGCAGGACTGTGCCATAGCAGTGCAACAGACTACTCAAATGAGGTTTTGGGGTTTGGGGATGTTCTGATCGAAGAAGACCAGCATGATATTCAAAGGGTGATGTTCTGTCGAAGTGTAGAATATGGTCTCCATATG
Source organism: Vicia faba (assembly GCA_948472305.1). NCBI lineage: Eukaryota > Viridiplantae > Streptophyta > Magnoliopsida > Fabales > Fabaceae > Vicia > Vicia faba. Next base: position 341,915,738 of record OX451736.1, read on the forward strand.
CTGAAGAGTCATGTTCTGATCGAAGCACACGGTTTCCATATGTTCTGATTGAAGAGTCATGTTCTGAACCATCTTTGCAAATTCTGATCGTGTTTGCGTGAAATCTGGCCCAAAAGTTCTGAAATTATCATATTTCTTCATAATTAGAAAATTTTCTAAGTGTTTAGAAATTTGACTTTTTCAAAGTAATTTCTGACTTTTAATTTTTTTGATGAACCAATTTCTTGTCTTGATGAAATATGATTGTTGAAACTTGATTTTGATCCAAAAGTCAAAGTTTGACTTTTCAGTGTGCTTTTGACAATATTACCCTTGTGAATAACTTTTTCTTGAAAAATTTTAATCCGAGACTTGAAACTTGATAGAAGCAAACCTGAGGGTCCAGGATGATCCTTTGAGAAATGAGAGGGAAAATTTTAGGGTACAACACCTTGCTTGCACTAGATCTGAAATGGAAAAAAAATGGAAAATAACATACCAGGGCAGGGATCGAACCCATGCCCTAGTATGCCAACGCCTTTGAAATCACAAGCTTACCATTGGGGCGATCGTTACATCCGTTTATACAAATCAAACAAAAAAAAATATGTAAAACACTTTTAATGGTCGGAGAAGCGTCAGAGCCCTATCTCCGGTTGTCTTCTCCGACAACCTACAAATGTCAACCTCTAAGAATCAAGTGTTATTGATCCCAAAACACCATGTCCCACCTAATTCAACCCTCCCAGATCTGAATCAGGCCTTAGCTTTGGCTATAGATCCTTGTATCATGGGGTTCAAATCAAATAGGGCCAATCGAAGCAAATCATGGCATCTCTCAATCTTGATTGCATGGGGTCAACCTACTGATCCAAACCTTCTTAAACAAAACTCAAAAACCTGTTAATAATATTAATACATTCTAAACCATAGTAAAAACAAGGATTAAAAAAAAGAGAAAAAAATATGAAAAATAATCTGAAGTATGCATGTTGATTTAGGTCCTTAGAGTCATAATAACCAGTCCAGCCTTACCCTTTAATGTCCCTAGGCGTGTAGGGGATGAAAATTTTGTAGAATGGAAGATTGTAACATAGATTTTGGAGTTTAGTTTCTTTTAAAAAAAATGAAAATTTGCAAGCTATTTGGGGCAGAGATGCATGGTCCTTTGCTTCTGATTTGGTCGTACATTTATAGAGGGAAGAAATGAGTGAACAAATATGGAAAGGGAACAAGGCATTCATGACCTTGAGACAAGAAATAAGATAAATTAAAAAGCTTCCAATTTTGAGTGATTCTTGCCTCTTTGATGTTCTCACGGTTATAGAAGGTTGTATGTAGCATCTTGGGCCTAAAAAATTATCCATAACAAAGCCCATATGCATTAATCCATTATTTTGTGATTTTATTTAATTTACTTTGTATTTATTTGAATAAAAATAAAAGTAAATATAAATAAAAATCAATTCAAGGTATGAATGGACTTATAGGTCCTCTAATGTGTCATGAGCATGTTTGAACTCTAAAACTTAGGCCCAAAAGCTCCAAAATTCAACATTGTCCAATTGAAGTTTCATGCATTCTTTAAACATTGTCTAACTTGCATTAATCATAACTCTCTCAATTTTCAACTTTAGAAGGTGATCTTAGATTTTTTGGAAATTTCAAGATGTCTTATTCAATATCTATGTTGATCATTTTTTAATTTGAAGAATTTATCTTGATGTAAGTTGCCTTGACAAAAAGTGTATTTTTGTTGACTTTTGAAAATGACTTGTAATGTATTAGCTCATATCTTTCAAATGAAGCATTTTTTGGACTTGAGATTCAACCCAAAGTTGTAGAGAATTGAATTTCCTTTAAAAAGGGATTTGGTTAGGGAAAAGTTGATGAAGCATGTGAAAGTTATGCTTGGTCAAAGTTCAATTGACTTCTCCTAAGGAAACCCTAATTTGGCAATTTTTTACCTTTGATGATTTGAAGGCTTTCCTTGAGGAATCATGATTAACCCTTGATCAAATGATGAATGTCACTTAAAAATGTTGATGTTGACCAAAAATCTTGAAGTTTGACTATATGTTGACCATAGTTGACTTTTTACCCAATACAGTGGATTTTCAATCATCTGAGCCATTGACTGAGCAAACTTGTGATGTAAGACTTGAAACTTGACATAAGAATTGTTGAAGACCTATGGAGATCCATTAAAACCATTTGAGACATTGAAACCCGTTCTTCTTTATGCAAGATGAAACCCTAGTTGTGGACCCATTGCTTAGGAGGTGAATTTGTCTGATTAATTCTTGAGCATCCTTGAGCACTTGAGAACCCTTGAAGAAAATGGGAGAGAAAATTTTGGGGTACAACAGATGCCCCTGTTCAATCTTCTTAAACCTTAAGAGTTAGATTGACATGTCTTCCATTCGTGACTTGAAGGTGGAAGATGACTGAACACTTAAGTGCCCAGAAATTTGCACTCGTCGGTGCACGAAGTAACACTGTTGGTTAACTATACCGTGAATGGGCTTAAAGATGCCAATTGGAGAGGTGATGGAGAGTCATCGGAGATGGTCTTATAGATTTCATCCAAAATAACCATTGATAGAATTTATACTAAGTCTATGCCGAACTTCAACTGGAAGAAGTATCAGAATAATCTATGTTGGATTTAATCTGAGCCAGAGGATGTCTATGGTCGTCTTTAACTGGAAGAAGTATTAGAATAAATATATGCTCAATTTAATCTAATCTATAAGATGTCTATGCTCATCTTCAACTGGAAGAAGTATCAGAATAAATCTATGCTCGATTTAATCTGCGCCAGAAGATGTTTATGCCCGACTTTAACTGGAAGAAGTATCAGAATAAATTTATGCTCGATTTAATCTGAGCTAGAAGATGTCTACACCTGACTTCAACTGGAAGAAGTATCAGAAAAAATCTAAGCTCGATTTAATCTGAGCCAGAAGATGTCTACGACTTTCTTCAACTAGAAGAAGTATCAGAGTAAATTTACGCTCGATTTAATCTGAGCCAGAAGATGTCTATGGTCATCTTAAACTGGAAGAAGTATCAGAATAAATCTACGCTCGATTTAATCTAAGACAGAAGATGTTTATGCCCGTTTTCAATTGGAAGAAGTATCCGAATAAATATATGCTCGATTTAATCTGAGCCAGAAGATGTCTACGACCGTCTTCAACTGGAAGAAGTATCAGAACAAATCTACACTTGATTTAATCTGAGCCAGAAGATGCTTACGACCGTCTTCAACTGGAAGAAGTATCAAAATAAATCTATGCTCGATTTAATATGATCCAGAAGATGCTCACAACTATCTTCAATAGGAAGATGTATCATAATAAATCTACACTCGATTTAATCTGATCTAGAAGATGCTTACGATTGTCTTAAACTGGAAGAAGTATCAGAATAAACTAATGCTCGAGTTAATATGAGCCAGAAGATGTCTATGATCGTCTTCAACTAGAATAAGTATCAGAATAAATATACACTCAATTTAATCTGAGCCAGAAGATGCTTACGACCATATTCAACTGGAATAAGTATCAGAATAAATCTACGCTCTATTTAATCTGAGCCAGAAGATGCTCATGACTGTCTTTAACTAGAAGAAGTATCAGAATAAATCTATGCTCGATTTAATCTGATCCAGAAGATGCTCACGACTGTCTTTAACTGGAAGAAGTATAAGAATAAATCTACACTCGATTTAACCTGAGCCAGAAGATGCTTATGATCGTCTTCAACTGGAAGAAGTATCAGAATAAATCTACGCTCAATTTAATCTGAGCTAGAAGATATCTATAACTGTCTTTAACTGGAAGAATTATCAGAATAAATCTATGCTCGATTTAATCTGAGCCAGAAGATATCTCTTTGAGAATGACCCTTTGAGGAAACTTCTTAAGTAATCATTTGTCAGATGTTTGTCTGTTGATTGATCTTTCCTGAAAAGGTAAAGAGTTAGTTGTATGCAATGTCATGATGTATGGAAATGCATTGTGTAATGATATTCTCAAAATAAATGAGAGTGTGTTATATGCTTTTTGTATGCATATGCTATGTTGTTCATAAATGATGTATGAATGTGAAATGTTGCCGAAGTGTATTTATAAACGTGTGCAGTATCTTTGTATGGGAAAATAAATCCATGATTGTTACTACAGGTGAAGAGTATGTGTATCTTTGATTTTGATGGTATTCCTGTTTCCTGTTTGACATAACTCCGCTGGAGAATGTTGATTCCTTTTTGGGTAGGAGAGTCCAAGAATATTGGTCGTTCACTACACTACTGGGGAATTTAGTTCTTTAATACCCTGACTGGGGATAAATAAGATGGATAACCGTTCGAGGTGTTGTCTGACCGAGTTTCTGATATGGATATCGAATCGTCTATAGGGAATGAAGTTGAATGATATTTGATCCAATTTCAAACTCAGTAGCAAACTCTTTGGGGATAGGGGTCTGGATTGTCCTTTGTTGGAGGTGGGAATCCTGTCGGTAATTTATGGTAGAAACAAACTCAAGCTAGGGAGATTGTAATATGTTGGGGAAATAAACCCTGTTGGGGAAATAAACCCTGTTTGACGGAGAAATACCTCGCTAAGGAAATGAGCTCTACTGGAGAAAAGAAATCTGCAGGAGATTTTATAGTTCTAGAGAAATAAGTTCAGCTGGGGAAGAGAACTTCCATAAACTATAACGATTGGGACTTTGTAGGTGGGTGACAATGCCGAGAAAAAGGTCATATTCCTTTATCCACTGGGGTGATCGACTGGTGAGTATGATTGGTGTATCCCATTTTGTGGGGGATATACCTTTGTTGAAGATTGTTTTGTGAATACTTCTCTGTGGGGATAATCCCATGGAAGTGGCTCTGTGGAGATTTGTGGACAATTTGAATGTTATTCCAACTCCTAGAGTCTCAAGTAACTGCTTATTCCTATTTTTATGCCTGTATTTGCTAACAGTTAATTGTATTCATATGCATATGTTCATTCAATTCTAGTTATTAGACGTTTTTGCAAACAGAAAAAGTAAAAAACAAAAATTTTGATTTTTGAAATTTGTGTTTATATTGATAGTTTACCCACAAACAAGTGATTTTTTACAAAGAGACATAAATCCTAGTAAGAGGAAATTGTCGTCAAATGAAAAGAGTACAAAGTGAAAACAAAACATATAGCTATGTGGAAATGATCCTGTCGAATTCCAACTCTGTTATTGCCCCTATGCCTTCAAGCATCTCATCCCTTGCTGTTGGAAGAAGTTGATTGAACTGATACGTACCATTTGAACTTTGACTTTGGTAATAAAGCTTGTTCTAAGTGATCCAATGGGGACATAGTCGTACGCTTTAATCCCTAACTTTTTCCTGGACTTCCCTTTCCGGTTTTCAGTCCACCGGGATACCCTTTCTTTCCCAAACCACCTTTTCAGGTTTTCCACTTGCCGGGTGTACGATATTTTATATATATCCTTAATTTTTGCCCAAACCCTTTTGGTTCGCCGGGATGCCCTTATTTTTGCCTAGGCTAGTCAACCTAGTGGATCATTTTCATGCGTAGTATCTTTTGACTATGTCTACATTCACAGGGTGTGGTAAATCTTCACCGTCCATGATGGTCAATATCATAGCACCGCCAGAAGATTTCTTCTTATTCATAAATGGCCCTTCGTACGTGGGAGTCCATTTTCCCCTTATATCACCTTGCGGTAGAATGATATGCTTTATTACCAAGTCACCAGCCTAATATACCTTATGCTTGATTTTCTTGTTGAATGCCTTGATCATACACTTCTGATACATCTGGTCGTGACAGACAGCCGCAAGCCTCTTCTCGTCAATCAGATTCAACTGGTCTAGCCTGGTACGAATCCACTCATATTCTTCTAAGTTTGCATATTTCATAATTCTCAGAGAAGGAATCTGGACTTCGATAGGTAGGACGGCTTCCATACCGTAAACCAGAGAGAATGGGGTTTCCCAAGTTGATGTTTGAGCTGAAGTGTGATAACCGTGGAGAGAAAATGGTAACATCTCTTGCCAATCTTTTTAGGTCACAACCATCTTTTTCACAATCTTCTTTATGTTCTTATTGGCGGATTCCATTGTTCCATTCATCTTTGGTAGATACGGATAAGAGTTGTGGTGCTTGATCTTGAACTGCATGCAGAGCTCGGTAATCATAGTGCTTTTGAGATTACAGGCATATAACTAGGAAGATCCAGATAAACATATATACAACATATAACACATAAACAAAAATAGCACATATACAGATATAAACAAAGATAGGTTCAACCCACTTAGGGATGGACCAGCAAGAGGTTAATCTTTCCCCAGTGAAGTCGCCATTTTTTCTGTAGTGGTAGAAATGTTTAAGACTAAGCCATTGGATTGACTAGACTTATACGATTAAATTAAAAATCGCCATCGCACTTTATTGTTTCCAAAGGAATGGGAAAAGAGCGAGTAACCCAAAAAGAGGGGGGAATATTTAAGGTAAGGGGGTTGGTTATGCAAAGATAAGGTATTAGCAACCTAAACATCTATGGTAGTCCGCAAGAACCTCTTTGTAAAATCTGTATATTTTGGCTATAAAATGTTGTATGAAAAATAGATGGTGGAGGTGAGAAAAGAATTATATTTTTTATGATTTTTGCACCCGCTGCGGTTGCGAACCTTTAGTGCTTATGTACCACCTTTCGTGTAATAGGGGATCAGGGTAAACGTAGTTCACCTTTCAAAAATTCTAAAAAAACAAATGTGTTGGTTAATTTTATGAGATAAGACATCATCGTCATTGTCCGTGTGGAAAAACATACTTACTATCCACAATCATGATAAAGGAGAATTTGCATCATCTCAAAGTGGAGGATATGGCTTGGATTTTAAGATCTACAATGCCTCACTCAACACCCAAGTGAAAAATATCTCTCTTCACTACATATTGTAGAAGTATAGTTGTTTACATCACTACAAGGATTGACAAGAGTCTAATCTTTTGAGAAAAGTTTTAAAATAAAAATCCAAAGTGGAAAAATGATTTGAGATGAGATTGATTGACTTTTAGTCTTCTCACAAAAATATCAAGGTATTATTAAGTTGATTGGAATTTGTTTATGAAAAATATTTTGAATATGCATGGACCTAAGTCCAAGTTTATTATGAAAATAGTTCAAGTTTCAAAACAAGAAGAGTTTTCAAAGGGAGGATGAATATTTTGAAATTAAAGAAAGTTGGAGGAGAAGAAGAGATTATCCTAAAGCATAAGGTAAAAGCTAGGGATAAGAACCATCTAACAAACAAGAAGTCAATACTTGACATTATGAGTCAAGATAGAATTCCCATTCTTTGGATTGAAACCAAGCAATCAAAGATAGTAGACCTCTTGTGAGAACTAAACTTCAAGTGTATTAAGTCTTCACAAAAATTGGGCAGAGTAACAATTGTATACGAGGTGAATTCCAGATTACAAACAAAGAGTGTAATCACAATAACCTGCACACAAAATAAACAAACAACCCAATGTCTTGAGGTAAACCTCAAGAACTCCAAACAAAATATAAATTAAGGTCTCAAGGTCTCCAACATAGGCCAAGGTTTCTAACCCTAAGTCTAAGAAGTCCAATACTCCACAATGCCAAGGATATTAACCAAATAGTCCAAGTATCATTAAAGCTTTTTTAGGGTTCATGTTGATTATTAGGTGTCTTGAAAAAAGAAAAGAAAAGCTCAAGTGAGCAAAATAAAAATAATGAGAATATAAATGGTACATAAAGCATAAAAATAAATCATAAAGTAAAAACAACTTAATAATTAGTAGTTAGTTTGATGACCATCTTGAAACTTGCATTTGGAACTCATTAGAGGATTGGTAGAACCAAAGCCTCCATACAACAAGTTGCATTTTCTTTTTGTCAAGTATATCATCCATTTGGAATCCTCAAAAGTACCATTTAATGATCAACCATGTTTAAGTGATCCGCGTTGACCAAAAGTGTTGTAGACCCATTAGAAGATTGGTAGAACCAAAGCCTCTACACAATGAATCTCAAGGTTATTGGATCAAAGAGATCAAATTAACATACTTGGGCTTGCAAACATAGATTTAGGCCACGAATGTTCATTTATTCGAATCGGGACAAAATTTAGCGCTATGTTAAGCAATCATAAGTGGACTTATGTAGAAATCTCACCTATTTTGAGGCCGGTCAATAGCAGTCTATGCACCATTTGTTTTGAGACATGATATAGAGATAATGCTCCAATGACACTTAGTGCAATAAGAAAGGGATGAGATGAAAAGGGACGGGAAAGAATATTCAAACTACATTTGAATTAAAACTTAATCAAACTATTATTAAAATCATTCATCCATTTTTATGGAGTTAGAATCAACACCATGGATCCAATGATGTTAATAAAGTTCATGATCAAAAATTCAACCCAAGATCAGCCAGAAAATAATCACAAAATAATATTGCATTTAATATATATAAAAAAAAGGTTTAAAAATGTTTAAAAATAGAAATAAGGGATAAAAATATCAACTACGTTCAAATTAATCAAGAAATATTAAGTAAGACCATAGAAAAATCAGAAATGAACTCAAATATTTTTATAAAATTTTTGGTAATTTTTTAAAGTCAAACTATTTTTAAAAATTAAAAGAAATGAGTAAAATACACCAAAAATGATTAAAAAAATAAATTCAGAAATAAAAAATAAATGAGGTCACCAATATTTGTCACAATATCATTGGATCATTCCGTAATTTTTTCAGAATTTAAAAAGTACATAAAAGTATTTTTAAACATTTTAAACAAATCAAATAAAGTGAAAATCTATAAAAAAAAATATCAAAACACAAAATAAAATTGTGAAAAAATAAAAATCAGAAAGGGAAAAATCAAAAATATTTTTCATAATTTTTTCAGATTTTTTGGACTAAAAATGAATTTTCTATGTTTTTTTGAAATTAAAAACAATTAAATATAAAAATCAGAAAAGAAAAATAAAGCCAAAAATATGTGGATCATTGGATGAGAGTCAAAACGCATTAGTAATCAAATCCAAGGGATCTGGCGCGTTGTGCATGTCATGGTCATTAGTGAATAAAGCATAGAATCAAATATAAAAATCAGATTTAAAAAAAAAAACAAGTGGCATGCCATCATTGGTTGGAAATGACACGTTGGTCATCTTCAACCTCCAACCAACGTGAATTGCAGGTCTCTCAAACTGTAAAATCAGAAGCTCGGACCTATGCCATTCGCTTCGTCTCTTCAAGACGAAGACAACCACACCCTCGCGACAAATTTATATAAATTGTAGCTCAAGCAATTTGGAAGGAAAGTTTTGAAAAGGGATTTGAAATTTCATGGTCAAAATGTGTTTCCAGATAAAAGCAATATTGCGACTAGAACCAGGGCAATGAGAGCTTCACAATGATATCAAAGTTTTGAAGAATTGATGGAGAAATCTACCTATTGAAGTTGAGTTGCAGAGCTCTGAAACTGGACTTCTATGGATCAATATAAGTCACGATTCTTGAAGGTAATTGTATGGTTAGCTTCAGGGAAGATCAAGGAAGGTGAATTGATAGCAAAATTGGATTGAAAAAGGCTTGAACACTGATTTCGAAGTTACATAAAATTTAGTTATGAAGCAAGTTTGGTAGGGTGATTATGGCTATTCAAGCTTGAGGAAATGAATGAGGGATGACCCTCTATTTATAGGGAATCAAATGGAATGTTCAAGCGTGTGAAATGATGAGGTTTGGAGGGGAATCGTGTGAACCTGATACACGAGTAAGGTGTGATCTGTTTTGCATCAAAACTCGTCCAATCCTTGCGTTTTAAGGCTCTAATCCACTTTGGCAAGTTGGTTAAACATGTTTAGACCACAAACGCATGCTAATTTGATGTTTAGAAGCCAAAACATGAACTTCAAATTATGACTTATGAAGAAACTTCAGTTTCAAGTTACCAAGTTCAACTCAATGGCATTCCCAACTCAAGGGGTCTTAGGGCATGATTCTTGATGTTTTAGAAAGATGAGATTACAAGCTTTGCAATGGGAAAATAATGGAATCAAATGGATTTTTGAGCTGAAATTTGCAATGAATCAAAGTTGGGAAAAAGAAGTTGACTTTCCATACTTAGAAATATTTCAAGTTTTTCTTCAAAAGTGACCTATAATGTTTTGCATCCAAACGTGGCCTTCCACTTGGAATTTGCTCTTCACCAAAAAATATGGCATTAAATAGACCTCTTGAATGACATTTTGAGACTTGAACCATTCAAAATATCCAAAAATTAAGAGAGTTATGAATTGTTGAAGTTGGCAAAAGATCATAAAATAACCTATAATATTTTGTATCGTTAGGGAATCTTCCATCCATTTTATCACTTTGCATATAAAAGAAGGAATAAAGTTCAAATCCTCAAGATCATTATGGAAAAATAGTGGGCTCAAGGTGATAAAAATTGACCAATTTATGATCATTTGAAGTCACATGAAGAGATTTGAGGGTTCATCTAGAGCACTTGTAATCTTTCTTCATCATCAAGTTTATTCCACATGAAAACTCCTTGAAACTTTTGAATTGATTTGTTAATAACCCTTTTAAGAGACGGATGTTTTTAGAATCACTCAAAAAGACCAAAAGATGAGCAATATATACTTCTTTGAAGTTCAAAACCTAGCTCCTAGATCAAGAAAATGCTTTGAGGAACCTTGACAATTTTGAACAACCTTCTTGTACCAACACCTTTGCTTTGTAAATAGAAGTTGTTGAGGATGATAATGAGAACTCATAGCCACCAAAACCACTTCCATATCTTGAGAATTGAGAGAAATATGCACTTGTGACCAATGGGAATAAGGCCTTGCCCAACCATGACAACTTCTTCAATCAACCCCTTGTAATTTTGAATCAATCTTGATAACTTTGAAATGTAGTGAACCAAAATAAACTTGCCATGCCATTTCTTCCAAAACAACTCCAATGGTGAGGTTTGAAATTCTCAAACCTTATTGACTAGGGCATGGAAAAAAACTTTGGACCCATGGATCAACTTGCTAAGCCACATTGCATTTACCTACATTCACTACAAGAAAATTAGTGTTTAACGACACAAAAATTGCGACAGTTATGTGATAACTGTCGTAATTGACATATAGAGACAGTGTTTACGACAGTTGACACCAACCGTCCCTAATATTTATTTTGCGACGGTATATTTAACCATCATAATATTATTATTACGACGGTAAAACAACCGTCGGCCCCCATTTAACACTTTTAACATTGATTTTTCACCAACAACTAGTCACGACGGTAAAATTAACCGTCCTAAAAGGCATATCACGACGGTAAAGCACCCGTCGCACCCTTAAACCTTTCACGACGATAAAATTATCCGTCCTAAAATTCATTTCACGACGGTAAAACAACCGTCGCACCCAAAACCTTTAAAAATTCTCATGGGCACGACGGTAAAACACCCGTCGCAGTAAAAAAGTTAAAAAGCTTATAAAACATCGATTAGAATGTTTCTTTAACAGTATATTGGAATTCCTTGAACAAGTTCTGTTTCCGCGGCATCCTCGACGAATCAATCGGCGAGGGAACCCATTTCCTCATCCCATGGGTTCAAAAACCCTACATCTTCGATATCAAAACCCGCCCCCATACTTTCTCATCAATATCCGGCACCAAAGATCTTCAAATGGTTAACCTAACTCTCCGAGTCCTCTCTCGTCCCGACACCGCAAAACTCCCTGTCATCGTTCAAAACCAAATCGGTGGAGAACACAACGACCTTATCTCCTCTATATCAAATTCTCAATATTCGCCTGTCTTCACCTTAAATCGATTCAACCTTCTTCTATTTAGATTCAGTACTGTTTACCTCCGTCTCACTCTTCTTAACTCATCGTGGCTTCGATTCCAATTCAGTTCCATCGTCTCAACCATAGTTTCATCATTTTTGATTCGAAGCTCTGAAAAATTCCGCTCAATTTCTGTTTCATGCCTCAACTGTGATTCAAAGCAAAACGAAAATGTCACATATGCAAAAAAAATGATGAGAGAAGAAAGAATACTTACACGTCGGAGTCACTCCGCCAACGCTTCAATCGTGAATTAGGTATGCATTCTTAATTCCTCATTCTTCTATTATTTCCGATTCACACGTATTTTCTATTGATTCGGTACAATTCAATTATTGAAGTTTGTTGTTGTGATTGGTGTTGAAATAGAGGGAATGCTTCAAGCTTGAAGTCGCGATGATGCCATTGATGATGAAGGTTGACGAAGCTGTGTAGAATATTGTAGAGATGTTGTGTATAGTTGGCTATTAGGATGGGATGGCTTTAGATTTGAATGAAACTGAGAGTTAGTTGCTGATTGTAATTTGAGTTAGCTAATTGTTAGTGTGAAAAAGAGTTAAAATCGTCAATATTATTAGGGCCTGACTGTTAGGAATATCAATTGAAATGGATAACTGTTAGCTTAAAGTTGTTAGAAATTGTTATGTGAGGGATTAGGTTTGTGAAGTGGATATTTAAATTGACTTGAATCTATGTGATTGACTGAATCAGTTTTGCTATGCATTGGCCTTTTTTAATTTTCTGAATGAGTGGACTATTTTTTATGGTATTCCTGAACCGATTTTATGTGTTGTAGGGTTGTTAACTGATATAATGATTGGTATTATGTCTGTTGCATTCACTAATTTTTGGTATTCGAGCTGAAGGAGAGAGTGACGCTGCTATATTGATTTCCGAGGCTACTGCTGCGGCTGGGATGGGGTTGGTTGAGCTTAGGAGGATTGAAGCTTCCAGGGAAGTTGCTGGAACGCTTGCGAAATCGCCTAATGTTACTTATCTTCCTGGTGGAAACAACATGATGATGGCTCTTAATCCTGCTGGTTGATTATCACGGTAATCATCTTTTCCTCACTTTTCAAATTTTTATTTATTTATTTATTGAGTTTGGTTTTTCATTGCGGTTATAGTCATGAATTGAGGCACACTGCAGTCCATATATCAAAAACCTTGCTGTCACAATTGAAATTGCAGTGGCAGGTGGCAGACCTTTTTAAAACCCTAGTTCATTGCTATTTGTTACATTGCAATCCACACAATGTGTGTTCTTCGTATTTATGGTTGCCATTGGATATAGATATATAATCAATAGTTAATAATTTACTTGAGTTTCAATTGTAGTTAAGTAGCAGGTGTTGAAGTTGTTGGTAAATGCCACAGTGATATTGGTAGCGATGCAGTTTTTGAGACATGTTGTGATGTTGTTGCTGTAATATTGTTTGACGTAGAGTGATCTGGAAGAAAGTGGGGTGTTGCTTTTTAGTCTTCCAGTTGAATTAATGGATTATATGGAGGGTTCTTGTGAATGTGGTTGTTTTTTTTGGTTCTCGGTAGGTTGTACTTATAGCTTTTAGGAGGATTAGACTTAGATAGAGTGCTTATGGCGCTGTTCTGACCTTTCCTCTCCTAATAATTTTCAAGTTTCTTTCTCAAAGCTACATATTCTTTCTTCATTTGTTGATAGCTCTTCCTACACCTGAGTATGTTACAACAACAACCATTGTTAGGAATCATATTCCATAAATAAATGACTTAGATTTAATGCATGTTTCATTACCCTTCTACATGGGTTGTTGCTGTTGTTTGCACTATCCTTGTCGCCGTTTCATTTGCTCTTGTACGTGGTCTTCATCATCTTGGCAAGTTTCTTAAGACGAAAAATCAAGAATCACTCTTTCAAGCCTTACAAAAAATCAAAGAAGGTTTTCCTTTTTTCTTCTTCTTCTACTTGTTATTAAACTAATGATTTTCAAAATTGAGATATGTTTAGTTTTATGGTTTCTTTTAGATTTTTATTATTTATATTATTACTATGCAGAGTTGATGCTGTTGGGTTTTATTTCTATATTTCTGGCTCAAGCACAAAATGTGATTGTAGAAATCTGTGTTCCAGAAAAAATGATGCATCATATGCTTCCTTGTAAACTTGAAGAAAGAGAATATGAACAATCAGTTGTAAAATCAAAACCAAAACCAATCGTACATTTTCAGACTTTTTTCTCTTCCAATGATGTTTTTGGCACTGCTAGACGCCTTCTTAGTGATAATGGTAATCATCCATCACAAGAGGGACAACATGGCTACTGTGCTGCCAAGGTATGATATGTTATTGCCTTTTTCATTTTGTTCAAGGTTTTAATGACTATTACATAAGGGTGCAAGTCAGTGTAAAATCCACTCACAGTCATATATCATGTTTATTCTCTTAAATGTTATTTAAACAATTTTAATTTGATGACTTATCCTATTATCCACTTTAATCATATTTTGTATTATCATTAAATTATTTTCAGGGAAAGGTTCCTCTGTTATCATTGGAAGGACTGCATCGCCTGCATATCTTTATTTTTGTCCTAGCTATTTGTCATGTGGCCATATCTGTTTTGACTATTGTTTTTGGAGGATTAATCGTGAGTATCTAATCATATGATTTTTTTAATCATAATCTGTTTTTTGTTTACAGCTCTTCTCTATTAATAAGAATTGTTGTCAATTATAGATTCGTAAATGGAAGCACTGGGAACACTCTATTGGTGTAGATGAAGACAATGAATCACAACATGGTAAGCTAACAAACTTGATCAGTTATAATGTAATCTTAATACTTTTCTGTCATAATTAATCTTTTTTATATGGATACTACTGGTCTAGTGCAGCTTCGGAGCGGGCGGAGGAGGTGACTCATGTTCATGAGCATGAATTTATATAGTATCATGTTTTTGGTTCTGGCAAAAATTCTGCTATAACAGGATGGGTGGTAGGTTAATTGTATGAAGTTAATCATATTTTACTGGCTTTATCGTGTTGTTATTGACATTATGTTTATGATTAGTTCTGATTTTTGGTTTTTTATTTCAGAGATCATTTTTCAAGCAATTTTATGGATCTGTGACAAAGTTGGATTATGTAACATTAAGGCGAGGTTTCATTATGGTAAGATTATAGTGTGCTGCATTTGCTTCTATTATCTATGCTCGAACCATATTATTAATTTTGTTTCTCTACTTTAGACTCATTGTAGGGGAAATCGAACGTTTAATTTTCATAAGGACATGAATCGTGCACTTGAAGAAGACTTCAAGAAAGTTGTTGGTATAAGGTATTTGTTTCTGCCAAGCTTCTATAATTATCACAATCTTCATCGGTAGTTAATCGACCTGGTTTTCTTTGTAGACTTATAGTGTAAAGTTATTGATTCTTTCTTGTCACTAATTTATAATTTTATGTTGATGTTTGCAGTTGGTATCTTTGGATCTTTGTGGTCATATTTTTGTTGCTTAATATCCATGGTACGCTACAAGACTTGGCACTTTTGTTCTGTTTCTCAGTAGTTCTGCTCCATGCTAACCATATTTTCTACCTTAAGTATAATGGTTATTATTACCTGTAACAATGCTTTAAAAACTGCATTGAAACCCGTTCAGTTCAAACAGTTGAATCAAGAACTACCAGTTTGATGTGTAGTTTAATCTTGGTTATACCACAGTCTCGTTGAAAATTTGGGAAATGGTGAGAGAGCATGATCTGAGATGAGAGGAAGCTATATATAGTTGATGCAATTTTGAGTCAGTTATAAGAGATTCCTTTAGGGCATTAGATTGTGAGCGTCAGTTAGGAATCAGAGGTGAAGAATAAATCTGAGAGTGAGAAACAGTTATAAAGTTAGTTGAAGCTTGTTAGGGTTAGTTTAGGAATTTCCGTTATCACTCCTAAGAAAGAGTTAGCTGAGTTCAGTTGTAGGTGGTTATGGTAAGTTGTCATAAGCTGTCAAGGAAATGTATTTTAATCCTTTCCTCTTACAGACTTGATTCCTTCTGATTTTTATATTTTCTTATTTAATGTGCTGGCATAAATAGTTAGCTTTTGAATTGTTAAAGGAAGGATTGTTAAAGGTTAAGTCTAATGTTGAACCTCTAGTAGTAGTTTCGAACGTGCCTAATATGACTCGAGTCTGATTTCTGTTTTTTCAGGGAAAGGTTGGTTAAATTGCAAGGCTAACTCAGATGAAAGGTTGAGCTGGTAAGATGCGAACTCTACGAAGTTAATTGTTTTTAATTTTTGCTTCTGGTTTTCTATTAGTGATTGGAAAGGTTTGATTATCAGAGGTTTAGGTTCAAGTGAATCAAGTTTGGACTGGATGAATTGAACCGTTGCAAATCGGTTTTTGTTTATGGATCAAACTGGTTTAAAGGCTGAATTAAATGAAGTATGATTGAATGATTTCTTTAGTATGTCCATTGTGTATAATGAACTGAACTGGATATGGTTAATTTTGTATATATGCATGGCTGATTTATATGTTAGGCTATGGTTAAATATGGAACCATTAATCCTTGTACAGTAGGTTGAGTATGTTAGAGGTATTTTGAATGTTGAAATTGGATGTATGATGTGTATGGGCTGTTTATTTATGGTTGCGGGTCTGCTTCTATTTAAATATCAATTGGCTTATGTTTTCTTTTGTTTTGACGCTAATTCCATCGGTGGAATTAATGCAAAACTGTCTTGGTCTTATGCAGGTTTTGTTCATGGCATGATTCATGGATTTTTGTTGCACGGCGCTTATCATGAAGTTGATGAATATGTGAAGCCACGTTGGAGTGCAGAAGCTTGAGTTAAAGCACGATTAAGTTAAGACATGTGAAACCTTTATATTGTGAAAGAAATTAGGAGCTGAATACATAACTCAGTTGAAAAGTTTCTAGAAGTTAGAAGTTTGTTTAAACTTGCCCTAAGATATTGCCTATGTTTTGTGTGAATCTTGCAGGCTGCTAGGTATGCGTAGTTTGGACCAAATGGTAGTCAAGGAAGGATCATGGTCCTAGCATGGAAGTTTAACACAAAATCACTTAACACTAAGGACTTTCATGAATTTTGTAGAATATTGTAACATTTTTTGTAATTCTCTAAAGTTGTAGCAAACCAATGTAAATATTAAAATGAAATTTGGCCTTTGATGATATTTGAATTTTTCTTGTTTATTGGTAAAATTTGCACTTCTTTTTACCTTTGATCACATTTTTTTGATATTATTGATGATTATTTGATATTATTGATGATTATTTGATATTAAATGTTTTTATTGTAATTAACTTTATTATGTTGAAAAGTGATAGAAAATAAAATAAAAATACTATAAATAAAAAAATATTAAAGTAAATAATAATTTAAATATAATAGTAAAATATTATAGTAAAATAATATTATATTTAAAATTATTTTACTAAATAATAATTTAAATAAAAATATTATTTGAAATTTATAAATCAGATTACGACGGTTAAAACCGCCGCAATTTCTAACCTACGGCGGTAGAATAACCGTCGCAAACAACAACAAAAACAAAAAATAAAGTCAAATTCACGATGGTATATAACCGTCGCTATCTGTTGTGCGTGACAGTTTTTGCAACCGTCGCGAAATAGGCTGGGGACGCACGATTCTGCGACGGTACTTCTACCGTCGTAGATTGTAAATTGCGACGGTTTTAACCGTCGTAATCAGCCAAAATAACCGTCCCAATCTATCATTTTTCTTGTAGTGATTATTAACAACTAAAGACAAACCAACATTGCATTTTATTAATTAAAAAGGAAAGTCAAAACAAAACATGCATAATCACAAAAGAAAAACAAGTCAAGGTGCTTGGTGATACCTCAAAGAGCAAAGCTAAAGATAGGGAGGAGAACCAAAATCCTTAATGTGATCTTGTTGTGATTGAATCAATATGTTATGATGAAGGGATCTTAGGGGAAAAATTGGGGTACAACAGCTACCCTTATTTAAGTTTCTTCTATCCGGAGATACGAAGGTTAAAAATATTTGTGTCAACGCGATCGAAGATACTTAAATATAAAACAAACCCTATGTTTGGCCCTAAGATGCCATGCAATGCTTATGAGTGTGAATGCATATGAACAACTTCAAAGGGACACAAAACACCACTAGGGATGTAGCAAAGGAAATAAGGATCAAAAGAGAAACCCAGCCAGGAAAATAAATCATTGGTGAATCAAAAAGACCTGACTCATAGAGGATGGTAAAAGGTCAAAGGATACACCAACTTGTACCGAAGGCAAAACTACCAACTCACTGAAGGTAGAAAGAGGAAAGAAATAACAACAACGACGTTCATTGAGGCTGAGCTACCAACGTTTACCGAAGGTAGAGAGAGAAAACAATCATCGACGTTCACTGATGATGAACTACTAACATTCACTGAAGGTAGAGAGGAAATATCATAGCACCGTCGTTCACTGAAGATGAAATACCAACGTTCACTGAAGGTAGCAAAAAGATAACAATCACCAACTTTCACTGAAGGTGACCTACCAACTTTCACTGAAGGTAGAGAAAAAATATCATAGCATTGTCGTTCACTGACAGTGAACTACCAACATTCACTAAGGGTAGCAAAAAGATAACAATCATCAACGTTCACTGCCCATGGACTACCAACTTTCACTGAAGGTAGAAAGTAAAATATATCATCGCACCTCCGTTCACTAACAATGAACTACCAATATTCACTGAAGGTATCAAAAAGATAACAATCACCAACTTTCACTGATGGTGACCTACCAACTTTCACTGAAGGTAGAAATAGAAAATATCATAGCATCGTTGTTCATTGACGATGAACTACCAATGTTCATTGAGGGTTGCAAAAAGATAATAATCACCAACTTTCACTGATGGTGACCTACCAACTTTTACTGATGGTAGAAAGGAAAGAAATATCATAGCACCGCCATTCACTGATGATGAACTACCAACTTTCACTGAGGGTAGCAAAAAGATAACAATCACCAACTTTCACTGATGGTGATCTACCAACTTTCATTGAAGGTAGAAGGAAAAGAAATATCATAGCATCGCCGTTCATTGACGATGAACTACCAACATTCATTGAGGGTAGCAAAAAGATAACAAGTTTCCCAGAATTATGGCGTTTCACCTAGAACGAGTCTCATCTTCTTCTTTAACCAAGGCACTCTTCCTGGAAAGGGTAATATATAAGCTGACTCAAATAAAGAGACTACCACTTACAAAGATTTCACAATGAACTGTCTCTGTGATATTGAAAGACTTGCCATCAATTAGAGTAATTTGACAACAAACTGCAAACTATCCACTCATAGAGAAGATAACAACAAAAAGAGTAACGTCGACATTTATGGGGAAGTATAAGTTGCTTAAATAAAGAGACCTGCTACTTGTTGATATACGAAGGATTGTAAAAATGACTTTCTGGAGAAAATAATATGGCTTCCTGGGGAATGAATCATGACTTCCTGGGGAATGAATCATGACTTCCTAGGGAAATGCCAATATATTCTTGATGAGGAGATAAAGTATTCTTGTGCAAAATAAATGCATATTTTCAAACCAATGCTTGAAGCTTGCAGAAATCTAAAGTAATAATATTGTTGAAGAACAAAGATTTAAACCAGAAATAAACTGGAGTGAGATAGTCAACCAAAATATATCATTTGAGAAATAAACTCAAGAAGGAAACCCAAATCATCCAGGCAAAGAGCTGTACAGGAAAGGTAAAGCAAAAATCTTCCACGAGGGATGAATCAATGGGGAAATTGAAAGAATATACACTCTCTGCTTAAGGTTGATACTCTATTGGAGAGAGGACAACACAACTCTGCGAAACCGGATAATATGCCAACAAAATATTAATGAATGCAAATGAACAATGATTTGCTAAATTTAACTATGCATGATGTATGTATGAATGTATGAGTGTTATCATGTATATGCTGACAAAACAAACATATAACAATGGGAATAACCAGGCAAAACCAAACTCGGGCACAAACAACACTCGGCTAAATCAAATATAAGATAAACATTCCATAAAAGATAAGAACCAACTGAGGAAACAGAATCCTATTTCGCTGCTTAACTTCACCGGGGAGGAACATAATCCGGAAGTAATCGAATCACAGTAACAAATCAATATAATACAGGAATATAACATCCTTTTCCAGGCTTCACTGGGGAATAACACTCAGACTTCAATGGGGAAACAAATGCTTTCACAGTCCGCACTTCTATTGGGGATTGCAACACTGATTTCAAATAAGGAAGACAAACACCATATCGATAAAATATCAACTAAGGATTTCAAGATGATTTCAATGGGGAAATATCATACATACTTCACTAGGGGAGATAGTGCCTCATCATCGAGATATCATCGAGGGACCTCGTGCTGGCCTCATTGGGGAGATACCAACACCATATCAAAGAGAGGAAACCAAGATACGTTCTTCACTGGGGAAACCAGATATACGTTCTTCAATGTTGAGAGTAAGTATTGCACCAACTTTTCCGGGGAAAAAGTATGAAACCTCATGGGGACAACAACTTGAAGAGTTAAGAATTCAAACATTACAGCAAGAAGTCAATCTTATGGGGATTTTAAATCAAATCCAGCACTTGGCAGGTGAAAACCCAAAAGGTTGATAACCAATTCAACACTTCTTAAATAAAACACTGCCCTTGCCTGATTATCGGGCAATCAAACAAACTACAAGTACTACCGAGAGTGGGATGCTTCGTAAATGAGTCAAATCTCAGCATGCACAGGGAGAAAAGACTACTATCAAATAGAGAGGCCTTCACTAGGGAACCTTGGTTTGAATCTTCATATCACACAAAGCTATTCCAACAAAAAAAATGCTCTGGGATAGCCTTCCTGGGGAATCAAGAAGTTAACATTATAGAAAGAGGTCAAACCCCTGGGGATTTTAAATCATACCCATCACTTGGAGGGTGAAAACCCAAAGGGTTGACAACTGTTCTCAACACTTCTTAGAAAATATACCACCCTGGTTTAGCTGCCTGGGAAATAATACCAACAATAATTCCAATACTGCAGAAATAGTGACATTTTGCAAATAGTTCCATCTCAGCACATCAAGGGAAAAAGACCTTTCGTCATATGAGGGAAGACCTCGTTGGGGAATCTGGGATAGAGGTTTTAGTCCATGCACACCCAAAAAACAGACAATGAACCAACACTTGACAGGGGACACTGGGATCACAAACCTAATACCGCACCTTACATCAATTGGTATCGTCTTCAATATACGAAAATCACGCAAACTAGCGAAAACAACCTGAGAAAACCTTCCTAGGGAAACAACATTTCCCAAAATTTACTGGAGTTCGTCCATTCCTGTGATCACCACTTTTGTTTTCCTCTTGAATCACAAAATCTAAAGTAAAAGTAAGTTGTAAATTCTTTTTGAAAAACAATTTTGTTATTTAATCTTTTTGCTTTGAAAATTATTATCAATAATAAATGGAGTCTTTGTAAGCTGAATAAAAATAAGAACTACAAAGAATTGCGTAAAAGCTCAAATTTTATTGATAGAATGGTAGTCTGCGAATGGCGAGACTCCATGGATAATTACAAAGTTTGGAAAATGGTAATATATAATGGAAAAGATACATTGAGATAAAATGACCACTATTACCTCTAACAAATTTGAAATTATGAGCAGCAGCTTCTGTTGAAGTATGGTGAGGATCCAATAAGATTGTTGCTTCAACGATCAAATCTTGTCTGATGCAGTTACATGCCAAGAAAGTCCCTAACTTTTGCCTAAGCTGTCCTTGCGGGTTTTCAACTTAGCAGGAAATTTTATTCTGTTTATGTCACTAATTTTTTCCTAGACCGCCCTTTTGGGTTTTCGGCCTACCGAGATGCTCCTTTTTGCCTAAGCTGCCCTTTCAGGTTTTCAGCTTAGTGGGTTGTTCTTTTATTTCTTTAGGCGAAGTATTTCTTGACTGCATCAGCATTCATAGGACGTGGGAACTCCTCGCCATCCATAGTTTCAAGAATTAATGCACCTCCAGAGAAGGCTTTCTTGACAACATACGGGCCTTCAAAATTGGGAGTCCACTTGCCCCTAGAATCAGTGCTAAAAGACATGATCTTCCTGAGCACGAGGTCGCCTTCTCTGAATTCACGAGGTTTGACCTTCTTATCAAAATCTTTCTTCATTCTCTTTTGATATAACTGTCCATGACACAAAGTCGTTATTCTCTTCTCTTCGATCAAATTCAATTGGTCAAACCTGTTCTGGACCCATTCAGCCTCTGACAACTTGGTTTCTATTATCACACGTAAAGAGGGAATCTCAACCTCGATTGGGAGCACTGCTTCCATTCCATACACAAGGGAGAACGGGGTTGCTCCTGTTGAAGTGCGGAAAGATGTCTGATATCCATGTAAAGCAAAAGGGAGCATTTCATGCCAATCTTTATAAGTAACAACCATCTTCTGGATGATCTTCTTAATGTTCTTATTATCAGCTTCAATAGCCCTATTCATCTTCGGCCTGTACGGAGATAAATTGTGATGGACAATCTTGAATTCTTCACAAAGTTCTATCATCATCTTGTTATTCAGATTCGAGCCATTGTCGGTGATAATTCTGCTCGGCACACCATACCGGCATATGAGATTATTCTTAATGAAGTGCACAACCACCTTCTTAGTAACATTACCATATGAAGCAGCTTCCACCCATTTGGTGAAGTAATCAATTGCTACCAAGATAAAGCGGTGTCCATTCGAAGCTTTGGGTTCTATCATTCCAATCATGTCAATAGAGAAAGGCCACGGGGAAGAAATAACATTGAGAAGTGTCGGAGGCACATGAATTTTGTCCGCATAAATCTGGCATTTATGGCCCTTCTTTGCAAATTTGTAACAATCAGATTTCATTATCAGCCAATAGTAATTTGCCCTTAGCATCTTTTTAGCCATCGAATGTACATTGGCATGAGTGCCAAATGAACCTTCATGAATTTCATGCATCAACATGTCTGCTTTGTGTCTATCTACACATATGAGAAAAACCATGTCATAATTTCTCTTCTACAACACATTTTCATTGAGGAAGAAGCTGCCAGTCAATCTTCTCAATGTCTTTCTATCTTTATTCGAAGCACCAATCGGGTATTCCTGAGTCTGAACAAAATGCTTGATATCGTAATACCAAGGTTTGTCATCCGTTACCTCTTCTGTTGTAAACACATGAGCGGGCCTATCCAGTCTCCGAATTATAATTCGAGGTATATCATTCCAAGTATTTACTTGATACATAGAAGCCAGAGTTTCCAGAGTATCTGCCATTTGATTTTTGTCTCCGGGGATGTGATGGAATTCAAATTTATTAAAGAAGCGTAACAATCTTTGTAAGGGATTAACCCGGGGTGACGAGTATCTCACTCTCCTTTAATCTGATTTATTACCAAAGCTGAATCGCCATACACATCTAGAATTTTAATTCTGAGATCAATAGCTTCCTTGAGACCCATGATGCAAGCCTCATATTCTGCCATATTATTAGTACAATCAAATGTCAACCTTGCAGTAAAAGGAATGTGCTATCCATGTGGAGTGACAATCACAGCACCAATTCCTTTACCATAAGCATTCACAGCTCCATCAAATATCATACTCCAGCGAGATTCAGGATCAGGACCTTCCTCAGGCAATGGTTCATCACAATCTTTCACTTTCAAAAACATCACATCTTCATCGGGGAAATCATACCTCACAGACTGATAATCATCAACTGGTTGGTGAGCAAGGTAATCTCCTAACACGTTGATTTTAATAGCTTTTTGAGTGCGGTATTCGATATCATATTCAGATAACAGCATCCTCGAGCGGGCAATTCTCCCAGTAAGAGCAGGCTTTTCAAAAATGTACTTGATTGGATCCATTATGGAGATCAACCAAGTAGTGTGATTCAACATATACTGCCGCAAACATTTTTCCGCCCAGGCCAGAGCACAAGATGTCTTTTCCAGCATGAAATACTGCGACTCGCAATCAGTAAACTTTTTACTGAGATAATAGATGGTGTACTCTTTCACCCCTATTTCATGTTGTTGTCCCAGAATACAACCCATGGAATTATCTAACATTGTCATATACATAATCAATGGTCTTCCTTCAATAGGAGGGAGCAAAATAGGAGGTTCAAGAAGATACTCTTTAATACTTACAAATGCCCTTTGCGGTCATCTGTCCATACACAACCTTGATCTTTCTTTAACAACTTAAAGATCAGTTCACACATTGCAGTCATGTGGGAAATGAATCTGGAGATGTAATTCAAACGCCCGAGGAACCCTCTGGCTTGCTTTTCAATTCTCGGTGTTGGCATTTCTCGAATTTCTTTGACTTTATCAGGGTCAACTTCAATCCCTCTATGGCTAACAATGAAACCCAACAATTTCCCTGACCGAACCCCGAAGGTACATTAATTTGGATTCATGCGGAGACGATACTTCCTCAAACGCTGAAACAACTTCAACAAATCTTCTACATGCCCTTCATCAGTATGGGATTTATAAATCATATCATCAACATATACCTCGATTTCCTTGTGCATCAGATCATGGAATAGGGTTGTCATAGCCCTCCGGTACGTTGCACCAGCGTTCTTCAACCCGAAGGGCATCACTATGTAACAGAATGTTCCCCAGGGTGTGATAAACATTGTTTTTTCCATGTCCTCAAGAGCCATCCTTATTTAATTATATCCGAAAAATTCGTCCATGAATGAGAAAACTTTGAATTTTGTTGTGATATCCACTAACATATCAATGTGTGGCAATGGAAAATCATTTTTTGGACTAGCTTTATTTATATCTCTGTAATCTACGCACATGCGAACTTTTCCGTCTTTCTTCGGTACTGGGACAATATTTGAAATCCACTGAGGGTACATTGATGTCACAAGAAAACCGGCATTAATCTGCTTTAGAACTTCCTCTTTGATCTTCACTACCATATATGGGTGAGTTCTTCGCAACTTCTGTTTGATTGGCTGGCACTCTGGCTTCAACGGAAAACGGTGCTCTACAATATTTGTATCTAGACCAGGCATATCTTGGTAAGACCAATCAAAAATATCCACATACTCTTTCAACATCTCAATCAACCTTCTCTTCACATCAGGATGCAGCAAGGCGCCGATCTTGACTTCCTTCGGATCTTCTTCTGAACCCAAATTGATTACTTCCAACGGCTCTTTATATGGCTGAATGGCATTCTCCTCGCGCTCAAGCAACCGCGAGACCTCTTCTGGAATCTCATCATAGTATTCTTCTTCGGCCCCATACACATGACATTCAAAGTTGGGAGAAGGTGCAGGGTCATTGTATTCAACAGGTTTTTTAATTAATCTGCACATATGATTTATGATTGCTTTTAGAAACTGACACATATAACAATTGATCATGCATATTGTATTTCAGTTATTATTTATTTTGAAATGTTTTTTTTATTACCATTTTCCAAGAAAAAGCAGAAAATAAAGACATAATTTGGGAAACAAAGACAACTTTTTTATTGATTTTAAAAATGAAGGCAAACAGATAAGCCCATACAATATTAATACTTTCACTTTGGGCAGAGCGAAAGCTTTTCAAAAAGATTAACAAACAAAAAATTACTTTGAAACATGTATGCAAGAGGGAACATCAATGGTGATCCAGTTTTAAACCTTAACTCCATGCGTCACATAATTTGGCATTTCTGGCTCAGCTTCATCTTCCACAATGGCATTAATCTCGAAAACAGTTGGATGAAGATAACCCCCTATATAAAAGATGTCTTGATACTTGCCTGTAGCAGCCTTTAGCTTCATGCTTTTACCTTTATCATTCTTCACAAAGAACCCCAAGCCAGCTCTATTCTTGTTTACAGGTGGATCAACAATTTGTCCCCATACTTCACTATGGCCATTACGCACAACCTGCTTCACATCTTTAAACGAAGCCATAGAGTTCTCATTTCCTCTTATATTATCAATGGATAAAGCTTGGAACTGGGTTTTAACAGCAGATTCATCTGCCTCCACAATACTAAAAGAGGACAAATGAGATATCAATAATGCTTGTTCACCATTTATAATACCCTTGATTCCCCTGATGGGATGGTCTCTGATAAGCAACAGCGGTTGGAGCTACACCAACAACTGGAGTAACTGAGGCGACTTGCTAATGACGCTGATAATTTCTTCCAGGAGGATTAACCCTCATTTCTTGCATAATAGCTTTGTATCTCCTTCCTTCTTTTTGGCAAACCCATAGGATGGCTTCTTCGTACTTCAAGAACATTCACCCTCCGTTAGGTGGCCCTCTCTTACAGCCTCTTCTAAGCGGATACCCATGCCTACCATTTCAGTAAAGTCACTTGGTGAACTTGCTACCATCCTTTCATAGTAGAAAGCACCCAGAGTCTTCAAGAAAATCTTAGTCATCTCCTTCTCTTCCATGGGAGAAATCACTTGGGAGGCTACCTCACGCCATCTCTGTGCATATTTTTTGAATGATTCCCTGTCCTTCTGGACCATGGCTCTGAGTTGATCACGGTCAGGCGCCATGTCCATGTTGTATTTGTATTGACTGATAAATGCTTCTCCCAAGTCATTGAAAGTATGGATATTAAGATTGTCCAAACTCATATACCACTTCAGCACATCACCAGTCAAACTATCCTAAAAAAAGTGAATCAGCAGATGTTGATCATCAGTATGGGTAGACATTATTCTTACATACATCACAAGATGAGCACGAGGACAAGTCTTGCCCTTGTACTTTTCAAATTCTGGGACTTTAAACTTCGCATGTATCTTGACATTCGGAACCAAGCACAAATCATTCACATTCTGCCCGAACAATTCCTTTCCCCTGAGGGCCTTCATATCTCTCTGCATCTTGTCAAACTGCTCTTGAAAATCATCTATTCTATCATAGAGACCCAAGTCTTCACTTGGTGTAGGAAAAGGACGACACTTGTCATCATTAGAAAATGGAACCATATTCACTGAATGAGGTGCAGCAGGAGCAACATGCACCACAGGAGTAACAGTAGTCTCAACAACTGGAGTATCTTGAGGACCAAGATTGAAACCTTTAGGCACACAGTTCCCTGGTATTCCCCATGGATAACCTTGAGGCATGCGATTCTGAACAACAGCTAGAGTAGCAGACACAGGAACAGCCGGAGCTTCAGTAGTAACCCTTGTTTGTTGAGGTTGAACACTCGATGGCTGATTCTGAGAAGCCACCAGAGATTCCATTAGAGCAGTGAGATTGGACATTCTGTCCTTCAGAGCAGAAACTTCCTCGCGCAGCTCGTGATTCTCTTGTTTTAAGTTGTCCATCTTTCTTCTGAAATTAGCTTGAGTGTTGTAGTGGTGAGATAGCTTGCTGAACAAAGTAAAGAAGCTTGGTAAGACACCTGGATATGCATAACAACTGCAAGAAATATATGCAATATGATGCATGATATGAAATGCACATGATTTATTTTATTATTAATATTTCAAGGGACTTAAAGATTTATAGACATATTGTAAATATCAAAGTAATAACACATTTGAAATACTGAAAAAAATTTATTTTAATAACTTCAAAATGGATTACAAGTTTCAATAATCCCAAGTACAAGATAAAAATAAAGTCTAAAACCCTAAGAAGTAAAGCTGATGGAGATCACTCTATACGTTAGCGCTTCCCTGTAAGCCTGGAAATCTGAGCCTTCAACCTCTGATTTTCTTCCGCATATCTGGTGGTAACCTCCTTCCAATCATCTGAATCATGAAATGAGCAACTAGCATCTGACTGAGGCTTAGGAGAAAATAAATCCCCTTGCCTCTCCATGGTCTCTACAGCCCGACTCTCAAGAATCTCAATCAAGTCGTCTTTCTCCTTCAAGTCTGCTCTATAGGATATCTCTAAAGTTTGGCACTTATTCTTCCAAGCATCCTTTTCTTGCTGCATCCTAACCAAAGAAAGTTGTAGCTCTTCCACATCATCCAATAAGGGAGGAGTGGTCTTCACAAACAAATCAGGCATAGGTGCTTCCCGAGAATACGGCATCTTCAACTGAATAGCTCTCGTTTGGACCCACTGAAGATAAGGCTCTAAAGAAATAACCCCCTTAGGTCCCAAGTCTTTCCTACTCTTCCTATGAATGTGACGCCAGGCCTTCGTAATCTGCTCCCTAACTTCCCTATGGTCTTCTCCCTCCTTCAGAAAGAAACTACTCAAATGAATACTATTTGGTTTATCCCTCATCAGATAACCAAGATGTCGTCGTGCAAGAACAGGGTTGTAGTTAATTCCTCCATTTGTACCAAGAAGAGGTACATTGGGGAAACTACCACAACTGTCGACAATCTCTACATCCTAGTAAGCTCGATGATACCAATAAATATCCAAGTGAGTAAGTGCCATGATCTTAGGAGCCCAACGGGGTTCCTTCCTGACATCCCATAAAGCATCAGACTGAGGCATATGAGAAATAAACAACCGGTACAACAGAGACGTGCAACAGATGATCATCCCCCCATGATAATAATTCCGAATATGAATAGAGTAATAAGAATCACCCAACAATGTAGGAACTGGGTTTCCAATCATGAAGATCCTGATAGCATTAATGACAACACACTTGTCCATATTAGGAAATAAGAACAACCCGTAAGCAAGTAGAGCAAAGATGGCCTCAAAAGAGACTATACTCTTCATCCTGGAAAAATAACGACCTTTCTCCAATAAGAACTTAGTTGGTAATACTCTAATCCCTCCTTTAGTAGTCATATGGGATTCAACCTCAGACTTCCCCAGATGGATCAAAGGAGCAATCTCGTGTGGTTTTGGCTCGCTCTCCAAACCAGTAAAAGGAACACAATCGGTAACAGGTAAATCCAACAGATAAGAATACTCTTCTAGTGTAGGCATCAACTAATAGCCCGGGAAAGTAAAGAAATGATACATCGGATCATAGAACTGGACCAAGGTCGAGATAATATCCTCCTTCATTCTAAGCTTCATGAGAGGAATAATGGATCCATATTTCTTCTGAAAATCTGCAGAACACTCAATCTCGGGAATTAGACTGATCAACTCATCTATCTTGGGATCTTTGAAACTGTATTTTCTGGTCTTTCTTTTTCCAGAATCCATAGTCAAAAGGTACCTGAGATATTCACAGATGGTCAACTTTCAAGTCCCTTGAAATAAAATTCCTTCAAAAGATGCTTATGAGTGCATGGATGCATGATGCAATAATCACACACAAGATCACAAACATAGGGTTCATAGGTTCAACGTCACGAGCATGAGGTCAAATGTACTACCCATAAGGTATGGTCTAAAAGTTATCACCTTTCGAACAAGGTTCTAGAAGTTCCCGGAGTCTACATCCTTCCTTCGGATATTACTAACTTCCTGATTAACTCGGTAATTAGTAATATTCTCAAGAAAAACTCGTTTGAGCGTAGTATCGCATGACACCTAAAAGGCTAAGATGGGTTAGGTACTCTATGGTCCTTAGCTTCAGCAGGCTCCCAGGTCGAAGGCAGTATGTCTTCCTGATTACTCGGTAAACGACACTACAGTCAAAAGGGCATCCACTGAGTGGGTGATCTCGTACCTCCTTTTTTGGGATTACTCCCTCAAAGTTAACATGACTATATCGCCCGTCCTATCTTAAAGTTTGCCCAAGTACGAGTATAGGACTTATAAGTAATCACCAAGCACCCTGAAAACCAGGAAGATCCAGATAAACATATATACAACATATAACACATAAACAACAATAACACATATACAAATATAAACAAAGATAGGCTCAACCCACTTAGGAATGGACCAGCAAGAGGTTAATCTTTCCCCAGTGAAGTTGCCATTTTTTTCTGTAGCGGTAGAAATGTTTAAGACTAAGCCATTGGATTGACTAGACTTATACAGATCAAATTAAAAATCGCCACCCTGCTTTATTGTTTCCAAAGGAATGGGAAAATAGCGAGTAACCCAAAAAGAGGGGGAAAGACTCAAGGTAAGGGGGTTAGTTATGCAAAGAGAAGGTATTAGCACCCTAAACATCTACGGTACTCAGCAGGAACCTCTTTGTAAAATCTATATATTTTGGCTATAAAATGTTGTATGAAAAATACATGGTGGAGGTGAGAAAGGAAGTATATTTTTTATGATTTTTGCACCCTCCGAGGTTGTGAACCTTTAGTTCCTATGTACCACCTTTCGTGCAATAGGGGATCAGAGTACACGTAGTTCACCTTATAAAAATTCTATAAAAAACAAATGTGTTGGTTAATATTATGAGATAAGACATCATCGGCAATGTCCGTGTGGAAAACCATACTTACTACCCACAATCATGAGAAAGGAGAATTTGCATCATCTCAAAGTGGAGGATATGGCTTGGATTTTAAAATCTACAATGCCTCACTCAACACCCAAGTGGAAAATATCTCTTTTCACTACATATTTTAGAAGTATAGTTGTTTGCATCACTACAAGTATTGACAAGAGTCTAATCTTTTGAGAAAGGTTTTAAAATAAAAATCCAAAGTGACAAAATGATTTGAAATGATATTGATTGACTTTTAGTCTTCTCACAAAAATGTCAAGGTATTATTAAGTTGATTGGAATTTGTTTATGAAAAATGTTTTGAAAATGCATGGACCTAAGTCCAAGTTTATTAGGAAAATAGTTCAAGTTTCAAAACAAGAAGAGTTTTCAAAAGGAGGATAAAGATTTTGAAATTAAAGAAAGTGGGAGGAGAAGAAGAGACTATCCTAAAGTATAAGGTAAAAGCTAGGGATAAGAACCATCTAACCAACAAGAAGCCAATACTTGACATTATGAGTCAAGATAGAATTCTCATTCTTTAGATTTAAACCAAGCAAGCAAAGATACTAGACCTCTTGAGAGAACTAAACTTCAAGTGTATTAAGTCTTCACAAAAATTGGGCAGAGTAACAGCTGTATACGGATGAATTCCACATTACAAACAAAGAGTGTAATCACAATAACCTACACACAAAACAAACAAACAACCCAATGTCTTAAGGTAAACCTCAAGAAATCCAGACAAAATATCAATTAAGGTCTCAAGGTCTCCAACATAGGCCAAGGTTTCTAACCCTAAGTTCAAGAAGTCCAATACTCCACAATGCCAAGGATAGTAACCAAATATTCCAAGTATCATTAAAGCTTTTTTAGGGTTCATGTTGATTATTAGGTGTCTTGAAAAAGAAAAGAAAAGCTCAAGTGAGCAAAATAAAAATAACAAGAATATAAATGCTCAAGTGAGCAAAATAAAAATGGCATGAAATGTAATGCTTAAGGTAAATGGTACATAAAGCATAAAATAAAGCATAAAGTAAAAACAACTTAATAATTAGTGGTTAGTTGGATGACCATCTTGAAACTTGCATTTGGAACTCATTAGAGGATTGGTAGAACGAAATCCTCCACACAACAAGTTGCATTTGCTTTTTGTGTATATCATCCATTTGGAATCCTCAAAAGTACCATTTAATGGTCAACGATGTTTAAGTGATCCGCGTTGACCAAAAATGTTGTAGACCCATTAGAGGATTGGTAGAACCAAAGCCTCCACACAATGAATCTCAAGGTTATTAGATCAAAGAGATCAAATTAATATACTTGGGCTTGCAAACTTAGGTTTGGGCCACGAATGATCATTTATTCGAATCGGGACAAAATGTAGCGCTATGTTAAGCAATCGTAAATGGACTTATATAGAAGTCGCACCTATTTTGAGGTCGGTCAATAGCAATATATGCACCATTTATTTTGAGACATGATATAGAGATCATGCTCCAATAATACTTAGTGCAATAAGAAAGGGATGAGATGAAAAGGGATGGGAAAGAATATATAAACCACATTTGAATTAAAACTTAATCAAACTATTATTAAAATCATTCATCCATTTTTATGGAGTTAGACTCAACACCATGGATCCAATGATGTTAATAAAGTTCATGATCAAAAATTCAACCCAAGATCAACCAGAAAATAATCACAAAATAATATTGCATTTAATATATATAAAAAGGTTTTAAAATGTTTTAAAATAGAAATAATGGATTAAAATATTAACTATGTTCGAATTAATTAAGAAATATTAAGTAAGACCAGAGAAAAATCAGAAATGAACTCAAATATTTTTATAAAAATTTTGGTAATTTTTTAAAGTCAGAAACTATTTTTAAAAATTAAAATAAATGAGTAAAATAAATCAAAAATGATAAATAATAACAAAATCGGAAATAAAAAATAAATGAGGTCACCAATATTTTGTCACAATATCATTGGATCATTCCATAATTTTTTTAGAATTTAAAAAGTGCATAAAATTATTTTTAAACATTTAAAACAAATCAAATAAAGTGAAAATTTATAAATAAAAAATATCAAAACACAAAATAAAATTGTGAAAAAATAAAAATCAGAAAGAGAAAAATCAAAAATATTTGTCATGATTTTTCAGATTTTTTGGACTAAAAATGACTTTTCTATGATTTTTTTGAAATTTGAAACAATTAAATATAAAAATCAGAAAAGAAAAATAAAGTTAAAAATATGTGGACCATTGGATGAGAGTCAAAATGTGTTAGTAATTAAATCCAAGGGATCTGGCGCATTGTGCATATCATGGTCATTAGTGAATAAAGCATAGAATCAAATATAAAAATCAGATTTTAAAAAAAAACAAGTGGCACGCCGTCATTGGTTGGAAGATGACACGTTGGTCATCTTCAACCTCCAGCCAACGTTAATTACAGGCCTCACAAACTGTAAAATCGGAAGCTCAGACATATGCCATTCGCTTCGTCTCTTCAAGACGAAGACAACCACACCCTCGCGACAAATTTATATAAAATATAGCTCAAGCAATTTGGAAGGAATGTTTTGAAAAGGGATTTGAAATTTCATGGTCAAAACATGTTTCCAGATAAAAGCAAGTGTTGCAACTAAAACCAGGGCAATGAGAGCTTCACAATGATATCAAAGTTTTGAAGAATTGATGGAGAAATCTACTTATTGAAGTTGAGTTGCAAAGATCTGAAATTGGACTTCTATGGATCAGTAGAGGTCAAAATTATTGAAGGTAATTGTACGGTTAGCTTTAGGGAAGATCAAGGAAGGTGAATTGATCGCAAAATTGGATTGAAAAAGGCTTGAACACTGATTTCGAAGTTATAGAAAATTGAGTTATGGAGCAAGTTTTTCAAGGTGATTCTGGCTATTCGAGCTTGCGGAAATGAATGAGGGATGACCCTCTATTTATAGGTAATCAAATGGAATGTTCAAGCGTGTAAAATGATGAGGTTTGGAGGGAAATCGTGTGAACCTGATACACGAGTAAGGTCTGATCTGTTTTGCGTCAAAACGCATCCAATCCTTGCGTTTTAAAGCCATAATCCACTTTGGCAAGTTGTTTAAACATGTTTAGACCACAAACACATGCTAATTTTATGTTTAGAAGCCAAAACATGAACTTCGAATTCTGACGAAACTTCAGTTTTAAGTTATCAAGTTCAACTCAATGGCATTCCCAGCTCAAGGGGTCTTAGGGCATGATTCTTGATGCTTTAGAAAAATGAGATTACAAGCTTTGCAATGGAAAAAGAATGGAATCAAATGGATGTTTGAGCTGAAAGTTGCAATGAGTCAAAGTTGTGAAAAAGAAGTTGACTTTTCATACTTAGAAATATTTCAAGTTTTTCTTCAAAAGTGACCTATAATGTTTTGCATCCAAACATGGCCTTCCACTTGTAATTTGCTCTTTACCAAAAAAGATGGCATGAAATAGACCTCTTGAATGACATTTTGAGACTTAAACCATTCCAAATCTCCAAAAATTGAGAGAGTTGTGAATTGTTGAAGTTGGCAAAAAATCATAAAATGACCTATAATATTTTGTATCCTTAGGGCATCTTCCATCCATTTTCTTACTTTTCATATAAAAGAAGGAATAAATTTCACATCCTCAAGATCATTTTTGAAAAATATTAGGCTCAAGGTGATAAAAATTGACCAAGTTATGATCATTTGAAGTCACATGAAGAGATTTGAGGGTTCATCTAGAGGACTTGTAATCTTTCTTCATCATCAAGTTTCTTCCACATGAAAAATCCTTGAAATTTTTTAAGTGATTTGTTAATAACCCTTTAAAGAGAAGGATGTTTTTGGAATCACTCAAAAATACCAAAAGATGAGAAAGATATACTTCTTTGAAGTTCAAAACCCTAGCTCCTAGATCAAGAAAGTGCTTTGAGGAACCTTGACAATTTTGAACAACCTTCTTGTACCAACACCTTTGCTTTGTAAATAGAAGTTGTTGATGATGATAATAATAATTCATAGCCACCAAAACCACTTCCATATCTTGAGAATTGAGAGAAATATGCACTTGTGACCAATGGGAACAAGGCCTTGCCCAACCATGACAACTTCTTCAATCAACCCCTTGTACTTTTGAATCAATCTTGATAACTTTGAAATATGGTGAACCAAAATAACCTTGCCATTCCATTTATTCCAAAACAACTCCAATGGTTAGTTTTGAACTTCTCAAACTTTATTGACTAGGTCATGGAAATAAACTCATGGACCATGGATCAAATTGCTAAGCCACATTGCCTTTACCTACATTATTAACAAGTAAGACAAACCAACATTGCATTTTATTAATTAAAAAGGAAAGTCAAAACAAAACATGCATAATGACAAAAGAAAAACAAGTCAAGGTGCTTGGTGATTCCTCAAAGATCAAATCTAAAGATAGGGAGGAGAAGCAAAATCCCTAATGCGATCTTGTTGTGATTGAATCAATATGGTATGATGAAGGGATCTTAGGGGCAAAATTTGGAGTACAATAGTTAGCACATGTTCTTGGTAAGGTAT
Source organism: Vicia faba (assembly GCA_948472305.1). Lineage (NCBI taxonomy): Eukaryota > Viridiplantae > Streptophyta > Magnoliopsida > Fabales > Fabaceae > Vicia > Vicia faba. Next base: position 341,950,660 of record OX451736.1, read on the forward strand.
AAGATTCATATACTTTGTATCCCATTCTCTCTTGACCTGAATGATCACCGGTGATGAGTCTCCATATACGCTTAAGAACTTGATTCTCAGGTCAATAGTAGCTTTAATTCCCATGATGCATGCTTCATATTCAGCCATATTATTGGTTCAATCAAAGCAAATTCTGGTAGTGAAGGGCGTGTGACAACCCTGGGGATAGATAATTACAGCACTGATTCTTTTACCAAGTGCGTTGGAAGCACCATCGAAAAACATAGTCCATCGGGATCCTGGCTCAGGTTCTTCATTCGGTCCAAGTTCTTCATAATCTGTTACTAGCATAATGTTCTCGTCCAGGAATTTGAAATTTATAGACCGATAGTCGTCTACAGGTTGATATGCAAAATGATATGCCAGTACACTTCCTTGGATTGCTTTTTGAGTGGTGTACTGAATGACATATTCTGTTAAGACCATTTTCCATCGGGATATTCTTCCGAAGAGAGCTGGCTTCTCGAATATGTACTTGATGGGACCCATTTTAGTGATCAACAAGGTAGTATGAGTCAACATATACTGTCTTAGTCGGCGAGTAGCCCATGCCAAAGCGCATCAAGTTTTCTCAAGCAGTGAATATCTTGTTTCACATTTGGTAAACTTTTTGCTAAGGTAGTATATTACATGCACTTTTCGACCGGACTCGTCATGCTGCCCCATTACACACCTCATTGAGTCCTCTAGCACTGTTAGGTACATGATTAGAGGCCTTCCTTTGACTGGTGGCATCAAAATTAGAGGTTCTTATAGGTACTCCTTAATTTTATCAAAGGCTATTTGACAGTCGTCGTTCCATTTTATTACTTGATCTTTCTTTAACAGCTTGAAGACTGGTTCGCAGGTAGCAGTCAAATGGGAAATGAATCGGGCAATGTAATTCAGTCATCCTAAGAAACCTCTGACTTCCTTCTCAGTACGGGGATACGGCATTTCTTGAATAGCTTTAACTTTTTCAGGATCAACTTTAATACCTTTACCGCTGACGATGAAACACAGGAGTTTACCGGATCTCACCCCAAAGGTGCACTTGTTAAGGTTTAACCTTAGCTTGTACTTCTTCAGTATTTCAAACAGTTTATGCAGATGATCAAGATGCTCTTCTTCAATCTGTGACCTGGCTATCATGGCATCGACGTAGACCTTTATCTCTTGGTGAATCATGTCACGAAATAAGGCTACCATGGCACGCTGATAAGTTTCCCCGATGTTCTTCAACCCAAAAGGTATAACCTTGTAACAGAAAGTTCCCCACTGTGTGACGAAGGTAGTTTCTCCATGTATTCAGGCGCCATCTTGATCTAATTATAACCCGAGAAACCATCCATGAAGGAGAATACCTTGTGCTGAGCGGTGTTGTCGACCAAGCCATCAATATGTAGCAGTGGGAAGTCATCTTTGGGGCTCGCCCTGTTCAGATCCCAGTAAACTACGCACATACATACCTTGCCATCATTCTTTGGTACCAGAACAACATTAGCAACCCATTTAGGATATGATGCCACTGCTAAGAAACATGTGTTTAATTACTTCATAACCTCAGCTTTGATCTTTGCCGACATTTCAGGACGCATGCGATGAACCTTCTGCTTAATCGGAGAACAAACCTCTTTCATTGGAAGACGGTGAACCATAATATCAGTATCGAGCCCTTGCATGTCTCTGTATCACCAAGAAAAGATTTTAACATATTCATGCAACATCAGGATTAATCTGTTCTTGACACTGCTCTATAAGTCGGCGCCTATCTTGACCTCTTTCATGTCTATTTCAGTACCCAAGTTTACAACTTCGACCGGCTCTTCATGTGGTTGGATAGCCTTTTCTTCTTGTATTAAGAGTCTGGAAAGTTCTCCAGGTATTTCACAATCTTTCTCACCTTCGTCCTTGGCTTGGTAGATCGGATTTTCAAAGTCATAAGCGGCAATAGCAAAATTGTTATTAACGAGATCCATAGTGGATGAGGATCTTTAATGTAGTGTGTGGGTGTGTGTAAGAACACATAGATATTTGAAAATTCAATAAGTAAAAGAAAGACAGAGATCACAAAATTTACATGCAAAACATCCAATGTTTTTATTGAATGAGCAATGTTTATGAGTTATCAACCCTTAACAATTGAACCATTGTGCCCCGGGTAAGACACAATATTTAAAGTCATTGTTTATTACATAACAAAAATCTTTTTAAAATAAATAAGATAGAAATGTAGCTATTACTCCTGATTAAAGGAGATAGGGAAAATCTCTTCTGCTTTCCAATTTTTGAGTCCGTCGCCAATGGTAGGGAATATCCAGTTGTCGAAATCACAATCACTCTCAGTGTCTTCTATGGTGTTGACTTTGTTGTTGTTGATACAAAACAGAAGTATTCCAGCTCAAGTGTGACGAACAACCCTTTGACCTTCTGTAGTAAATCCCAAACCAAACTTGTTAGATTTGTAAGGGATATTAGGAAGCTGGCCCCAAATAGTACAACCACCTTCTTCTATAGTAGCTTTAGAATCCTTCAAGGAAGCCATCTTATGTGGAATCTTGGTGGTCTTTGGAATGGCAAAAAAATCTTTAATAGCAGCATGGGAAATCACTTCAAAGGTATGATAGGGAGTCTCGATAAATTCTTCATCCATCTCCGTGTACCGGAATGAGTTTAGGTGGCTGACCATGTACTCCTCTTCTCCGCAGACAATAACAACCTTTCCATTTACAAGATACTTTAATTTCTGGTGCAAGGTGGAGGTAACAGCACCTGCCCCATGGATTCAGGGGTGTCCCAATAGACAAGAATAAGCTACCCGGACGTCCATTACATAGAAAGTGGACTCAAAGGTATGTGAACCTACTTTGATTGGGAGGTCCAATTCTCCATGCACCATTCTTTTAGACTTGTCAAAGGCTCAAACTATGATATTACCGGGATTCAGCACAAACCCTTCACAATCTAGTATATTAAGAGCGCCTTTTGGAAGAACATTCAATGAAGAGACAGTATCAATCAACACATGAGAAAATGTAGTGCCCCTACATTCAATAGAGACATACATTGCCTTATTATGGTTTCTCCCATCTGGATTAAGGTCAGCATCGAAGAAGCCTAATCCATTATTAGTTGTTAAACTAGACACATAACTTCCAAATTGATCAGCTGAGATTTCTTGCGGCACATGAGCAGTCTTCAAGAATTTTACTAAAGCCTGCGCATGGGCTTTAGAACACAGCAGCAAAGATAACATGGAAATTTTAGACGGGGTCTTCCTTAGCTGTTCAATAATTTTATTTCCAACTCTTGTCCAGAGGTGTACTTGACTGTGGTTTCTTTGGGTGCCTCCGTATGGGCAGGCTCTATCATTGGCTCTTTACCCCGAGCCTCGGAAGTTGACTTGGTAACTGTGACTTGAGCATGTAGAGAGATTTTTGGGGAGAAAATCCTTCCGCTTCTAGTAATTTGACTGGTCCCCGCAATATTATCAATGTTGGGATCAGTCTCTTCATTAGACAACTCTTGTTTAACACCATGGTAGTAGACGTCAGATCCATAATTCCATGGAATAAATTTTTCCGAAGAATATGGGATGGGTCCAAGTGTTATAATGATTAAAGGAGCAGCTTTTGGATGGGCGATAATCCTTACAGGACCCTTAGAAGTGATTCTGAAAGGAGTACCAGATACGACAGACAAATTTTGTCACAAATTCTCAGGATACGAAACTTTCTCAATCAAAATTACATGTTCATCCATCCGGTGTTGAACGCCTTCCTTCAGTAACCCGCAGCCATTGGATCGAATTGCACAGCAATAACATTCGTTAACAAAACCCGGAAATAAATCGGCTTGTAACAAATTCTCCTTGATTGTAGAGAGAGGAGTAACCACATCACTTATGGAGGCCATATACAAAACATCTTCAATAGCACTTATGCCTTTGTCATGCTTAGGCATAGGTGCAGTAATCACGTTCGGAGTCTCCGGAGGATCAAACTTAATTTCTTTATTATCAATCATATCTTGAATCTTGCTTTTCAGGGCCCAGCAGTTGTTGGTGTCGTACCCAGGACTGTTCAAAAGATAAGCACACCTCACGTCTGGATTGTACTTTGGAGAGGATGTGTTGGGATTCTGAGGAGGATCCTGCAATGAAATGAGTTCAGACTTTAACAAATGTTGCAATGCCTGAGATAAAGGCATGCCAATCTTGGTAAATTTCCTCAACAGAGTGTCTGGCCTTCATCGGTTACCCTGTTATTGTTGTTGAACAGGCGCTGGATTAGAGATCAACACTGCTTCCACAGACTGATGGCGGTCACTTTTACTACGCCTCTTCTGGCTATAGACAGCCTTGACTTCTATTTTACCAACAAATGGATTCTTCACGGCATTAGAAGATGTAGCCATTGGAATCTTCCCACTCTTAATACCACTTTCAACTCTTTCCTCAGTCTGAATCAGCTCTGTAAAACCAGACGACGATCTTCCAATTAATAGATTAAAGAATGGGCCTATCAGAGTGCCCATGAACATATCTACCAGCTCCTAGTCAGACAAGGGAGGTTGCATCCTTCCAGCTAAATCCCTCCATTTTTGTGAATATTTCTTGAACCCTTCATTCAATCCCATGGACATGTTTTGCAGCTCCACTTGAGTCGGTGCCAGGTCAGCATTATATTGATACTGGTTGTAGTAAGCAGCAGCCAAGTCTTCCCATGTGTGGATGTTGGTTCCTTCGAGTTGATAGAACCATTCAAGTTGAGTGCCAGCCAGACTTTCTTGAAATAAATGGACCCATAACTTTCGATCAGCAATATGAGGTTAGATCTTTCGAACATACGACTTCGAATGGAGTTTGGGACAAGAGACCCCATTATATTTAGCAAAGACGGAGACCTTGAACTTATGAGGGATGACCATCCCTGGGATCAAACATAATTCTCCAAAATACAATCAAGGCACCTTCTGGATTTCCATAGCTTTGAGTCGGTCTTCCAACTGCTTGTACTTGTCATCTGCGGGAGGGTACTGTTTGTCAGAGTATTCTTCATCATCGTGAATATTCTCATAACCCTGGTTATTCCTTCCTTTATGCTTGATGCTTCTACCATATTCTTCCTGGTTTTCGTCTTCCTTAGAGGAAATATCATCCACTTGAACTGGTTGAGCAGGACCCTTGAACCTTCTCCCCATATTAAGGACAACAATTGGCTTCTTATTCTTCTTTTTCTTGGCAACGAGTGCCATCAGATCTTTCTGTCCATGTGCCAGATTCAGAAGAGTCACTTGAAATTATGCATCCTGAGCTTGGAGGTCCTTAATAGTTTGTTCGAGGGCCATCTTATACTGAAATAAACAGTAAGTAGATGAGAAAACTTGTATGGAAAACTTGTTATGTGATAATGCATGATATGTAAATGCAATGTTTTCAAGGACTTTAGGAGATTTTATTAGTAAGTTCATGTAAATACAAATAATTACAAAGAAATAAATTGAAAACTCCTAAGACTCTAAGTTTCCCATGGACGCCTCCTCTTTGTGTTGATGTATGCATTAAGACTCTGCTCCTCGTGAAGTTGTTTTGTGAGCTCCAAGACTTTCTTTTCACTTGCATAGAATTGAGTCTCAAAGGTGTCCCGTTCTTCCTTGATTTGAATCTAGGACTTCTGCAATTCTTCAAGGTAAGTGGGCATGTCTGGATGGAGGATGGTACAAGAAACGTCTCCTTCGACAACAGGCTCCATGATCACTGGTAGGACAGCTGGATATGGCATCATGAGGTTTTGAGCGCGAGCTCGTACCCATTTGAGATAGGGCTCTAGAGAGATGGAGTTCTTCTGTCCTAAAGCCTTACTATCAATATTTCTTACCATGCCCCAAGCATGTATAAACCTTTGACGATAAACTTGAGGATCATTTTCGTAATCGAACATAATACCCTGGATAAGTGCGTCATGAGGAGAATTTCTTCGAGCATAACCAAATTAACGTAGAGCTAGAGAAGGTTTGTAAGTAATACCTCCCTTATAGCCAAGGAGTGGAACATTAGGGAATTCCCTACAGCGATCAATGATAGGGATATCGTCATGAGATCGGGAATACCAATAGATATTTATATGAGAAAGTGACATTATTCTTTGCGACCATCTCAACCCTTGTTCATTCTTCATTACTGAGCGAGGAAGGTGTGAAATAAACAACATGGATAGTAGTGGTATGCAACACATGAGAGTTCCTTGCCTCTTTATAGTACGAGTGTGAAGAGAATTCAGAATGTCTTCGAGCAAAGTAGGCACAGGATTGCGAGAAATAAATATTTTTATAGTGTTCACGTCTATGAGTTGGTCTAGATTGGGGAACAGTACCAACCCATAGATTAGAAGAGCCAAGATCTCCTCGAAAGCCTGAAAACTCATAGCATCCAGAAATAGTTGAGCCTTCTCTATCAGAAATTTAGCCAGAAAACCTTTGACTCCACTTCTAGTTTCCCAGTTTGATACGATGTCGGACCGCTTCATATGTAAGGTTGCTGCAATAACTTCTAGTTTCGGAGTTTCCTCTAAATCGGTGTAGAGTGTCTGGTAAAGAACAGGTACCCCCAGTAATTGAGAGAACTCCTCCATTGTAGGTACTAACTGATAATCTGGAAATGTGAAGCAGTGATGTGCAGGGTCAAAGAACTGGAATAGAACACTCATCATGTCTTTGCTAAAACCTGGGGTAACCAGACTGAGTAGTCGACCATGCCTTTTGATGAATGGAGAACTTTCGGGAACCCTTGAGACTGACTCCTTAAGCTGAGGAGGCACCCTTACAAAGTTGATCCTGATAGTATTTCTGCGAGCGAAGGCCATAACCTACAACAAAGAACAAAGATAAATCCCTCGGTCCTTGAAATGGTTAGTGAAAATAATATGGTATGATGTCATGATGTTATGATGTCATGTTAGAACAATTAATCATACATAAACAAAACACACAAGGCCTTAGGTTTAAGATTGCATGGAGTTTGTAGGTGAGTACCCTCTTAAAGTTTTTAGTTGGCTCAACCTATCCTAAAAGAAGTAAACTAAGTTCAAGAAGCCTCAATATCACTGATCTTTCTCCCGGGAATTGTCTCAGCATTATGCATCTGATTTGCGACCAAAATATCCTGAGAGTCTGACCTCAATGAGTGTAGCATCGAGTATCAACCAACTTCAGTCTGCACCAAAGCTGGATATCTCACTACTTTCTAATGTCTAAGTTGTGTCAACTAAGGTTCTACGGTCAGTTAGTGCTTTATGACACCACGCGACAGCCCAGCATTCTCCTTGACTTAACTCAAAGGGACACCGGCACCAGCCAATGTGTCGCACTAACGTAGCCATCACTTCAACCATATCTGTATACGATGTACAGTCTTCATAATCTATTACTTACCTAAAATGCCCCAGATCCAGGTATAGGATCTTTACAAAAATAACCCTAGCAAAACCCCAAAATATAAAGCATACAAATAAAGCAAAACATTTACAATGTGATCTAACTCTTAAGGTAACCCCACTTTTAGTTTTCCCCAGCAGAGTCTCCAGTTCTGTAATACGGTGGGATAAATGACTTTTGGTTTTGCGTTTTATCACAAATGTTGCGGATAGCAAGTGTGATATGGTGGCAGAACCGAAAGTTATTATGGTTTTGCGTTTGTGTTCGCAAATGTTGTCGTAAGCAAGAGTCGCCACCGACTTTTCTTTTATCCAAATTAAGGAAAGGGTGAAAAGAATAGAAAAATACCTTTTCGAGAATTTTCTGAGTAAGGGGGGTAGATTATGGAAAGGAAAGGTGTTAGCACACTTTCCATCCGTAGTTCTCTATGGGCTCTTAGGTGCTTAGCTCATTTTAAAAGTACCTTGTGCTTTCTCTGTTTTGAAAAATGTTTTGAAATTCCTTAGTTCGGTGATTTGCTTTGCGTTAACTCTTGTATCAGTTCTCAGGAGTATTGACAAAGAAAATGTTTTTTTTTTGAAAGTTTGTTTTTGAAATGTGTAAGTGTAAAAGTATGTTTTACTTGAGCAAGCATCTAACAGATATCTACTTGTACTTGAAAAAAGTTTGTTCTTTTCCTCCTTATCCTTTAGACAGTGATATCCTACTATTACTGAGTATGTAGCCCTAGTCGTTGGATGTTGAGAGACAATCGAAGGGACGTACAGTCATAAAGGCAACATGTGGAGACGCTTTAGCAATTTTGTCTAGGGACTAGATCATTTATCGAAAGGCAATTGTAGGGTCATCGAGAGACTATGATCTTTTTGATTTACGGGTCTTTGCTAAAGTGTCCCCATTTCGAGGGATATAACTGTTTTATTTCTGAAGGCAACCAGAGTGGAGTACCCTAGAGGTGTATATGTGCAACGTGTGTTATATTCAGTTATTTTTTATCTTTTGTGTTAGGTTTGCTAACCTTTTGTTATTAGTATTTCCATACAAGCCTAATTACTAACAGTTAATATGTAAAGAAAAATGTAAAATGCGAAAATATAATCCTACGCTATTACATGGCTTCGGGGAGGGAGATATTTACAATGTACAAAACTTGGGGGAAAAAAACATAAAGAAAGCGGTAGAAATCCTAATTAATCTATTACATCGAGTATACAGGTACAATAATGTAAAAATGTGAGAACAAATAACGTGCAAAAGGTAAAGACGTCTAAAGCCTAAAACAATTCCAAATGAAATAAGAAAATCTTTTTTTCGTTTATTTTAAATTATTTTAAGAAAATAACTAAGTGAAATTAATGCCTAAAATTTAATTAGAAAACAAGATTAACTAAAAAAAATTAAAATCTAAGTTTTTGTTGTTTTTATTATGAAAAGAAAATAATTAGAGCTGAATCAAGTCCTAAGTTCTAATTCATTTTAAATTAAATTAAATAGTTAAAATATTTATTTAATTTATTTACAAAATTAGTTTAATTAAAAAATACTAACTTAATATATTTTTGTGATTTTTCTGATTATTTGTTTAGTTAATAAATAAAGAAAAATAAATAAATAAAACTAAAACAATACAACAAAAATGCTAGATAGGCCTGATAGCAAAAGAAAAATAGGGGGTGCCGTTTGAAATTGTTGGGCCCAATTGAAATTAAGCCTAGGCTCTGTGCATAATCCAATGTTACTGGCTCTTGAGGATCCATCATGGATATCTGGATCTGGATCATTTGATCTGACGCTGATGAGATCCAACGGCAATGGTGATGGAACGTATGATACACACGCTTGGATTTAGTACACAGGACCTGCAAAGTATGTGTTAGAAAAATAAAATCCCCTTGCGCCTGGATCGAACCCAGTATTTGCAAGGGATTTGCCTTTATAACGCGCGCTACCACGGGACCATGTTGTTTTTCTAATATCAATGTGTTCTTGCTGAGAGTGAATCAAAAGGCTTTTTGCAACGAGGAGGCTTGAAAAAGTGGTTTTGGAGTTTGACAACTTTGGAGATTTTTGCAATTTTTGTGTGACTCCTTGAGGTGTTTTTCAGCCGTCTTTGAAGCTTGCTAGTGTGCTCCTCATATAGAATGGGTGGAGGGGACAAGAGGGCAAAGGAATAAATAGACATTAAGTTGGTGTTTTAAGGCCATGAATATCACTTTGAAACTTTGCCAAAGACATGGTTTTTTGTTCCTTTTTTTTAATTTGCTATGGACCTAGACACATTTGACTTCCGAATGCCCTCCTTCGAATGACTCTGATTACCTCCTTCGATGGAGTCCATCCACATCAATTCAAATTGCTCAGATCTTTGATGATTCTGAATTCATAGTTTTCCCTTATAAGAGTTTCTTTAGTTAAGTTAATATCTGCATCAATTCGAATTGCCCAGAATTCTCTTCGTTGGAGCATTTGTCATTTTTGATGACTCTGGATTCGAATTTGTTCATAGTTTCCTTCATCAGGGCTTCTTCGAAAGCCCCTCGGATATTTGCTTTTCGATTGACTCTAGATCTTGATTCTATTTGTACAAAGTCTCAACAATCTAGCTTCTTCGATCAGTCCCTAAGTTCACTCTCTTCGATTGCTCTGACACTACTCCACTAGCCCAATTGAAAGACTTTATTCTGGTCAGTCGAAGCTTCCTTTGGCAGGAATGTGCTTGTGCAGGGGGTTTGGGCTTGGAAGCGTACATGATTTTATCAAGCATCTTGGACCAAGACTCATCACAAAGCAAACTTGTTTTCAATAGTCATGTGTCCTTCGAAAGGACCAATGAATGCTTCTTCGAAGGGACCACATCAATGCGCCTTCGAAGGGACTATCATGCGTGTTAAAGTGTGGAAAACTATTTCATAAGGGACCATTGCCCAGTCGAAGCTGGCATAAAGGCATCCAATACCTTGTGGGTCGATTGAAGGCAAATCTGAAGGAGTCTTGGCCTTGTATGCTGAAGGCAAGCTGAAGAGGGGGCCTTTGCCTTGTGAATTGAAGGTATGTCTAAAGCAGCCCTTTGTCTTGTGAATCGAAGACCAGTAAAAGGGGCCTTTTGCCTTGTAGATCGAAGCATGTCTGAGGCAACCCTTTGTCTTGTGAATCAAAGACCACTAAAAGGGGCCTTTTTCATTATAGATCAAAGGTAAGCTGATGGGTCTTTGCCTTGTGAAACCAAGGCAAGCATGAGGAAGTTTTTTTTTGCCTAGTGAATCAGAATATACATGCAGGAGTCCACTTCTTGTGGATCGAAGGGAACTTGTAGGGGATTCTTGCTTGTGAAGCTTAGACCAAGGCTTGTTCGAAGGGGAACCAACGCACAATTGAAATGTATGAGCCAATGCTTGGTCGAAGGGTTTTAAGAGCCCAATCAAAGCTTGCTATTATGCCAATCAATGGGCATTGTTTAACTTCCAATCAAAAGACACTTTGCTAATCATTCAAAATTTTCATTTTCTTTAGGCAAGTATTTCTAACCACCCATATAAGAGAAAAAACCTTGGGAAACATGAGAGAGAAAATTTTTGGGTACAACAGTTTACCTTATTCAATCTTCTTAAACCTGAGGATTTACATTGGCTTGTCTTCCTTTCGTGATCTAAAGGTGGAAGAGGATTGAACACTAGAGTGCCCAGAAATTTGCACTTGCATGAAGTAACACTGATGGTGTATGATGTCGAGAATGGGCTTACAGATTCCATTTGGAGAAGATGATGGAGAGTCATCAGAGATGGGCTTAAAGATGCCATCCAAAGTAGATGTTGATTTCACACATGGTCCCTTTGGGGGTTCCTGTTCCTGCTGTCTGAGGAGGAGTCTACTGAGGAATGTGGGTTTCTGTTGTTCTCCTGCTTGAGGAAAACTCTGTGGGGAATAGAGTCTAGGAACTTCAGTTGTCCAAGGCTCTACTGAGGAGTTATCTCTATACTGGAGAGATGAAAGTTTATTGTTTTCTGGTTGAAGTCCAGGCTTCACAGTAACTTGCTGGGGATATTGGAATTAACCGTTATCTGAAGATGTAATAAAAAGAGCCTGTGTAGGGCTGTTTTGGAATGAGTCCGTGTTAGATTGCTTCGTCTGGTCATGTAGATAATTTTCCTGTCTGGTTTCAGGTGTTAATCTACAAATCAGTTGTTCACATATAGTTCTCCTGGCTTGTTACAAGTATTAATCCACAGTTGGTCGTCCATAGACAATTCTCCTGGCTGGTTTTAGGTATTAATCTGGAACTTGAAAATTGTCGGCCGCTGAGATAGTTGTCCTGGCTTGTTATAGGTATTAATCTCTGACCTAAGAAAGAAAGGTAGTTTTCCTGGCTTGTTACAGGTATTAATCTTCAATCTCCTTACGTAGACAGTTCTCCTGGATGGTTGCAGGTGTTAATCTATAATCAGCTGTCCACGGATAGTTTTTCTGGCTTGTTACAGGTATTAATCTGGGACTTGTTTTGTTGGCCACATAGATAGTTTCCTCGTCCGGTTTCGGGCATTAATTTTTGGCCTGCTGTATTTGTTGGTAAACCCTTCTTGCTTCGGGAGTTCATACCACTTGGTCGTGTAGATAGTTTTCCCGTCTGGTTTCGGACATTAATATTTGACCTGTTGTATAAGTTGATAGTGTTTGTCTTTCTGCGAACTCAACCTGGAAAGGTAAAGTCAGTTTCATGCGATGTCATGATGTATGATTTGCATGATGCTCTCAAAATAAATGAGATTGTGATATATGCATTTGTGTTGCATATGCTATGATGTTTGCATGAGTGCAATGTATGAACGTATCAATTATTCTGTTGATGTATTACTGAACTAGGAAAAATAAATCCCTAATTGTAGCTGGGGGTGAAGAATGTAGGTCTTCAGATTTAGTTAAAAGTTGAATGTTGGGATACAGATCTTCCGTTGTTAGAGAAATAAACTCTGCTGGGGAAGGGAAACTCTATGCACTGCTTGGAGATTTTGTTGAAATCCTGCTGGGGAATCCTGAGAAACTTGGCGACTTCATTGGGGAATATTCAGTTGGAGCAATAATTGGAGTTCTTGCTCTACCGGGGATATGAGGACACTTGACACCAATAGGATGCATGCTGAGGATATGGAGGTGACCTTGTAGTAGGATGTCCCTGCCTCTGTACCTGCTGGAGAAGGTATCTGTCGGGGAAAACATCTGCGGGGATTTTGTGGATGGCCCTTAGATATTGTCCCGTTTCTTAAATTCATTAGCAACTGTCTTTCTATTTTTATGCGTGTATTTGTAAGTAGTAATCACATTCAAATGCATATTTTCAAAAATAATCATTGGACATTTTGCAAACAACACAAAAAATAAAAATAGAAATTTTGTACTTTCAAAGAAATAACTTTGTGTTAACTTGAATAAGCGTTTTTGTACAAGGAGACAGATATCCTAGTAAAAGAATGTTGTCATAAGAATGGAGACTATACAAAAATAGTATACAAAAAACAGCTATGTAAAATAATCCCATTGGGTTCCCATTCAGCTATTGCCTTTATGTCTTTGAGCGTCTCATCCCTTTTGTTGTTTGTCTGAAGCTGATTGGATTGATTAGTACCGCTTTAGCTTGATAGTTGATACTGAAGATTGGTTGTAAGGTGATCCAACGGGACATAGTTATACGCTTTAAATCCCTAACTTTTTCCTAGACCTCCCTTTCAGGTTTTCAGTCCACCGGGATACCCTTTTTTGCCCAAGCCTCCTTTTCAGGTTTTCGACTTACCGGGTATACAGATTTTTTTATGTATATCCCTAATTATTTCCCGAACCCTTTTGGTTCTTAGGGATGCCCTAATTTTTACCTTGGCCAGTCGACCTAACGGGTCTTTGTTTACGCGTAGTATCTTTTAAATATGTCTGCATTTACCGGGTGCGGAAGGTCGTCACGAACCATAGTAGTTAAAATCAAGGCCCCACCAGAAAATATGTTCTTGATCACAAATGGCCCTTTGTACGTGGGAGTTCATTTTCCCCTGGGATCACCTTGCGGCAGTATGATATGCTTGATTACTAGATCCCAGGCCTGATATACTTGACGTTCGACCCTCTTGTTAAAAGCTTTGATCATACGTTTTGGTACATCTTACCATGGCAGACATCCGCGAGCCTCTTCTCATCAATCAAGTTTAATTGATCAAGTCGAGTCTGGACCCATTCGTCTTCACTCAGCCCAGCATCCTTCATGATTCTAAAGGAAGGGATCTGGACTTCAATGGGTAGGATAACTTCTATACCGTATACCAGAGAGAAAGGAGTTTCCCCTATTGATGTGCGCATTATGGTGCAGTAACCATGAAGAGAAAATGGTAACATCTCATTCCAGTCTCCATATGTCACTGTCATCTTCTGTATGATTCTCTTGATATTTTTGTTAGCAGCTTCAACAGCGTCATTCATCTTCCGTCGATAATGAGAGGAGTTATGATGTTGAATCTTGAATTACGTGCAGAGCTCGATGATCATTGTATTATTGAGATTTGTACCATTATCTGTAATGATTCTTTCTAGAATACCGTACCGATAGATAAGGATATGTTTGATGAATCGGGCCATAACATTCTTGGTAACAGAAGAAAATGAATCTACCTCGACCCACTTCGTGAAGTAATCAATAGTAATCAGGATGAAGCGGTATCCATTAGAAGTCGTAGGTATGATTTCCCGAATCATATTGATGCCCCACATTGCAAACGGCCAAGGAGTAGTCAAGACGTTTAGAGGAACCGGAGGCATATGCACCTTATCAACATAGATCTAGCATTTATGACAAGTTCGCGAATATTGATAACAGTCTGCCTCTATGGTGGACCAGTAGTATCCTTCCTGTAGGATCTTTTTAGACATTGGGTGCCCACTATAATGAGTGCCAAAGGTACCTTCATGCAAATCAGCCATAATATTTTCTTCCTCACTCTTGTCTACACACCGCAGCAAGGTAGAATCATGGTTGCGCTTGTAGAGGATCTCGTTACTGAGGAAAAACTTGGAAGAGAATCTTCTTAGGAACTTCTTATTGTTGATTGAAGCTCCCTCAAGATACTCTTGGGCTTCGAGATATCTTTTGACTTCATGGAACCAAGGTTTTTCCACTATTTCTTCAGTATCAATCTCGTGACAGTATGCTGGTTCATCCATCCTTTCAATAGTGATCTGAGGAGCCTCATTATCCCACCTGACCTTGAACATGGATGACATAGTAGCTAACGCGTCCGCTAGTTGATTTTCCTCTCGTGGAAAATGTTCAAAGGTAATCTCTTCAAAGTATGGAATCAGTGTCCACACATGCTCTCTATACGGGATGAGATTAGGATGCTTTGTGTCCCATTCTCCTTTGATCTGACTGATTATTAAAGTAGAATCTCCTAATACACTCAAGAATTTAATCCTCAAGTCGATAGAGGCTTTGGGACCCATGATACATGCTTCATACTCAGCCATATTGTTGGTGAAATTAAAACATAGTCTGGTAGTGAAAGGAGTGTGACTGCCTTCAGGAGATATGATCACAGCATTGATACCATTGCCAAGTGCGTTGGAAGCTCCGTCAAAATACATAGTCCATCGGGATCCTTTTTCAGGTCGTTCATCCAGTCTGGGTCCTTCATCCAGTCCAGGTCCTTCACAATTAGTTATTAACATGATGTTCTAATTTGGGAAATCAAAATTAATCGATTGGTAGTCATCCACATCCTGTTGAGCCAAATGATCAGCTAGTACACTTCCCTTAATTGCTTCCTGGGTTGTGTACTAAATGTCGTATTTGGACAGGATCATTTGCCATCTTGCTATTCTTCCGGAGAGAGCGGGCTTCTAAAAGATATACTTGATAGGATCCATTTTAGATATCAACAAGGTAGCATGAGTCAACATATAATGTCTTAGTCGGCGAGCAGCCCATGCCAAAGCATAGCAAGTTTTCTCGAGCAGTGAGTGTCTTATTTCACAGTCGGTAAACTTTTTGCTAAGGTAGTATATTGCATGCTCTTTTCGACCAGACTCATCATGCTTCCCCAGCACACACCTTATTGATTTCTCTAATACCGTTAAGTACATGATCAGAGGTCTTGCTTTACCTGTCGGCATCAAAATTGGAGGCTCTTGGAGATATTCTTTGATTTTGTCAAAGGCGTGCTGGAAATCTTCATTCCACTTCACTGCTTGATCTTTCTTCGGTAATTTGAAGATTGGCTCACAAGTAGCGGTCAGATGTGAAATGAATCTGGCTATGTAGTTCAGACGTCCCAAGAATCCCCTAACTTCTTTCTCAGTGTGAGGAGTCGGCATTTCTTGTATAGATTTGACCTTTTCAGGGTCTACCTCAATACCTTTTCCATTGACAATGAAGCCTAAGAGTTTATCAGATCTTACTCCAAAAGTGCACTTATTCGGGTTTAGCCTTAGTTTGTATTTCTTCAACCTGTCAAATAGCTTCTGTAGGTGATCAAGGTGCTCCTCTTCAGTTTGAGACCTGGTTATTATATCATCAACATAAACCTCTATCTCGTGATGGATCATATCATGAAACAAAGCTACCATGGCACGTTGATAGGTTGCCCCGGCGTTCTTTAGTCCAAATAGCATAACGTTGTAGTAGAAAGTGCCCCACTGTGTGACAAAGGTCGTCTTCTCCATATCCTCAGGTGCCATTTTGATCTGATTATATCTGGAGAATACCTTATGTTGTGCGTTATTGTCAACCAGAACATCAATATGGGGAAGCAGAAAGTCATCCTTGGGGCTTGCCCTGTTCAGGTCTCTGTGATCCACACACATATGTACCTTACCATCCTTCTTAGGTACTGGAACAACATTAGGGACCCATTATGGATAAGACGCGACAGCTAATAAACCGACATTGAACTGTTTCATGACTTCAGCCTTGATCTTTTCTGACATATCTGACCGTATACGACGAACCTTTTGTTTCACTGGAGGGCAATCCTCTTTTATAGGTAGGAGATGAACCACAATATCAGTGTCAAGTCCCGGCATCTCTTCGTATGACCAAGCAAAAACCTAAACATAGTCATGTAGCATCTGAATTAACCATTCCTTGACACTATGCTGCAGATTGGAACCTATCTTGACTTCTTTTGTGTCCTCTTCAGTACCCAAGTTAATTGTATCGACCGGCTATTCATGAGGCTATATTTCCCTTTCTTCCTGTTGTAATAGTCTGGCAAATTCTCCTGGTACCTCACAATCTTCCTCACCTTCGTCCTCGGCTTGGTAGATCAGATTTCCAAAGTCATAAGGAGCAATAGCAGAATCATTATTAATGGGATCCAGAGTGGATGTAGATCTGCAGTTTGATATGTGGGTGTGTGTGTAAGAGCATAGCTGTATATTTTTGATAAAGTAAAAAGTAGAAAAGAAAAATAAAGAGCGTAAAATTTGTATGCAAAACGTCCAATGTTTTATTAATGACATATGAAAATGAAGTAATGACCCTCAAAAATAGACCATTGTGCCTCGGGTAAGACACAAGGCTTTAATGTTTCAATTGTTCAAATATTACATTTTCTTAAAACAAAAAGACAAATTACTCTTGAATAAAAGTAATGGGCACAAAGTCTTTAGCCTCCCAATTTTTGAGTCCACCGTTGATGGTTGGGAAGATCCACTTGTCTAGGTCATAATTATTATCGCTATCTTCCAGGGCATTGACTCCATGGTTGCTGATCTGTAAAGGTGGTCCCCCGTTACGAGCACGACGAACAGATCTTTGGGCTACTAAAGTAAAACCCAAACCAAATTTGTCAGTTTTGTAGGGAATACCAGGAAGTTGGCCCCAAATTATACACCCTCCTTCTTCAACTACTACTTTGGCATCCTTCAGAGAAGCCATCTTCAGCGCAGGCCTAGTAGTCTTAGGAACACTAGCAGTAGTCTTGGTTGCAGCAACAGTCTTTGGGACCTCCTCAAAGTTCTGACAGGGAGTCTCAATGAACTCGCCGTCCATTTCAACGTACCTGAAATAGTTCAGGTGACTCACTGTGTACTCCTCCTCCCCATGAACTGTGATAATCTTACCATTGACTGGGTACTTTAGCATCTGATGTAGGGTGAAAGTCATAGCACCAGCCCTATGAATCCAGGGTCGACCCAATAAACAGGAGTAAGACGGGAGGATGTCTATCACATAGAAAGTGGAATTAAAATTTTGAGTACCAACTTTGATAGGGATGCCCACTTCCCCATGCACCACTCTCTTAGAACCGTCGAAGGCCCTCACCACAATTTTACTGGGCTTTAGTGTGAGCCCTTCGCAATCTAACCTGTCTAGAGCATTCTTGGGTAAGACATTCAGTGATGAACCTGTATCTACTAGAACATGAGCTAATGTAGTGCCCCTAGACTCAATGGAGACATGTAGGGCATCATTGTGTTTCCTTCCCTTGAGAGTTAGGTCTACATCAGAGAATCCCATGCCATTGTCAGCTGTCAAACTAGCCACACAATTCTCGAATTGATAAGCGGAGGTCTCTTGAGGCATGTGGGCAGACTTCAAGAATTTTACTAAAGCCTTGGCATGGGCTTCAGAGCGTAGTAGTAGGGCCATCATTGAGATTTTTGAAGGGGTCTGCCCCAATTGTTCTACGACATTGTAATCACTTTTCTTGATTATTTTTAATATCTCTTCCATCTCCTTTTTAGAAGCCTCAGGAATGGCTTCTGGATGTGCCATCATCCGGACAGGCTCAACCAATACCTCTTTGCCCCGAGTCTCGGCCGACCCGGTAGCAGGGACAATAGTAGGACTAACAGTAGGAGTAGCCATGGGGATATTTATAGGAGAAACAACAGGAACAATCATAGGAGTAGCAATGTGAGTATTAACAGGAGCAGTAGCAGGGATGATCACATGAGTAGCAACAGTTTTTGGAGAGATCTTGGGAGAGAAAACTTTTTCGCTTCTTGTTATCTTACTGGTCTTGATGATATTGGCAACGTCAAGATCAGTACCTTCGGCAACTTTTTCTTTAATAGCCAACAGGTCCTGCTTGACACCATGGTAATAGACGTCAGCTCCATAATTCTAGGGAACAGCTTTATCCGAGGAATATGGTATAGGTCCAGGAAAAGTAATTATCAATGGAGAAACTTTTGGAACAGATGTAATCTTGACAGGTCTTTTAGAGGAGACCTTGGGAGGATTGGCGGAAATAGTGATGATATAAACATCTTCACACAGAACACTTGTAACTGGAGTCTTCTCAACCATAATTTTGTTATCATTCATCAGGCGCTGAACACCTTCCTTCAACAAATGGAAACCATTAGGTAGAGACAAACATAAGTGGCAACCTTCACCACAACCCTGAAATAAACCGTCTTGCAAGAGATTATTTTTAACCGTCAGGAGTGGAGTAGCTAGTTCATCAACAAAAGCAACAAACATGTCATCATCAATAACATTAACACCACGACCGTTCTTGGGCATAGGGGCAGTTATAACAGTAGGAGTCTTGGGAGCATCAAATTCAATCTCCTTTGCCTCAACCAAATCCTGCACCTTGTTCTTTAAAGCCCAACAATTGTTTATATCATGGTCTGGACTTTCAGAATGATAGGCACACCGAGCATTGGAATTGTAGCAAGGAGATGCAGCGTTAGGACTTTTGGGAGCCTCTCTCAGGGTAACCAGATTGGATTTTAGTAAATGTGGAAAAACTTGAGACAAGGTCATATTAATCTAGGTAAACTGTCTTCTGGGCTTATCTGTTCTGGATTGATTGTTCTGTTGTTGAGTAGCTGCAGGTTTGGATATCATTACAGCTCCCACCATTGGACGGCGTTCGGTTCTGCCCTAACTTCTCTGGTTGTAAGCAGCACTGAGCTCTTTCGTTCCCATGAGAGGCCTCTTTCATGCACTTGAAGAGGCATCTCTTTGAATCTTACCACCTTTAATACCAGCTTCTACTCTTTCGTCTCTCAAGATCATCTCAGTAAACCCAACTGAAGAGCTTCCAATCAGATGGTTGAAAAACAAACCAGATAAAGTACCCAAGAACATGTCTACCAGCTCCCTATCAGACAGAGGAGGTTGGACTCTTCCTGCAAGGTCTCTCCATTTCTGGGCATAATCTTTAAAGCCCTCTGTTGTACCCCAAAATTTGCCCTCTCATATTCTTCAAGATTTGCCAAAAGCATGCTTCAATCTCCCCAAGGGTTGCACAGTTCAAGGACCTCCTAACAGTCAAAAACTAGGGTTTTGGTTCTAACAAAGAAAATGAAGTTTCCAAGGGTCCAATAAAGTCCCACATGCCTATAAATATGGTCAAGCATCCTCATACCATGTTTCAAGACTCACAGCACAAAATTGCACAGTCAAAAACCCTAATTGCACTACAGTCAACTTAGGGGCAAAATGGTCATTTGACAGTCAAAAGTTCAAATTTTTGGTCAACATCTCATTTTGAAGCCACAAACATCATTTGATCAATGCTTGATCATGATTCTCAAGGCTTGGCTCAAAAAGTCTCAAGATGCAAAAGTTTCCATATTTGGACAGTTGAAAAAGTCAACTGTAACTTGACCAAGGCATAACTTCCACATGGATTATCAGAAAAATTCCATCCAAAGCTCATTTTGAAGAGAAAGACATTTCCTACAACTCCTCTTCACACTTCAAGTCCAATAAATGCTCTCACAAAAAGTTATCAATTTCAACATTACAGGTCATTTTCAAAAGTCAACAAAAAAGGACTTTAAGTCAAAGGCCATAACTTGATATTGGTAAATCAAAATGACATGGGACCAAAGGCATTGGTTAGAGGACTTCAAGACCTTTCCAAAATGTCCAAGAACATGAGCAAAGATTAAAAATTGAGCAAGATATGCCTTGTGGATGTTTGGAAATATTTGGATATTTTGAAAAGTCAACTTTGCTTCAAATGTCTTAAAATTGCTAATGGGCCACATTTTCTTCCAAAATTCATCATCCAAAGCATGTGCACGACCATTTGGCCCAAAGGGAAGTTTTTCATCATTTTTATTTATTTATTTGAATTTTTAATTGCTAATAATTCATTTAATTAATTAAAATATATGAAAAATACCAAACCTAAGTTTTTAAATCTTTTTATGCATAAAATACACTCAATATTTCGTGCATTATTAGATATAGAAAGAATCAAGGTAATTGGATATGATTGGCATCAAAAACATGTGAAAAAGATTGAAAATTATATGCATGAAAATCCAATATCCATTCCATCAATGCTTTGATCCTTTGGCTCAGATTTTTTACCCTAATCATTCTATACATAAGCCTAATGCAAACCCTAATGCTAAGGACCTCCAGGCTGCGCCATACATCAAGAACCAAGGTTGAGTTTTTTGTCAAAAATTTGAAAACTGAAAGTGGCCTTAGAGGACGATTCAGAGGAAAACTTTGATTCCATTAGCTTGCAAAAGTCTCAAGGGACGTTTCTGAATCAAAAGCATCATCCCTAACGCCCAGAATTGGTATACGGCAGTTCAATTGTATCACTTTTTTTGCATAATCGCATCTGATCATTCATGCCATAATTTTCAAATCTAATGCTTGTTTTGTATTGCTCTTGTCATTCTGAAGCTAACCCAGTTGTTTGATTGAGTTTTCATCACCCATACGCGAAACTACCATGGACGATTATTAGGGTTCTTCAAATTTCAAATTGGGTACTTTCACCTACTGTAAAATTGAGACACCTCAATACCATGGTTGAATTCAGGAAGCTTGGACGATTCTAATGCAACACTCGCGCCTAATTTATATAGCACCATAGCCTATTCGCTATTATTGAAAAGTGCATATTTTGAGGGGGTTCAAAACCCCCGCTAATTCTTTTTCATGTTTCAGGAAAATACAAATAATGAAGAAGACGATGACGTGTGGGATAGCAAGTGGCTCATTTAAATTTTCGCGCTAAAATCCCACTAACTCTTGTTTTACCTTATATTTATTGTTGGTCATATAATTATCAAAACGCGTTCACAGCTCCATTGGCAAGGTGTTTGGGTGGTAATCTCTGGGACCTGGGTTCGAATCCCAGGTCCCCCTCTCTATTCCATATTATTTTTCTAATAATACTTACGTGCAGCTTCAGTCCAAGCGTTCACCATACGTCCCTCCTCCAGGCGTGCCACGCGCTTAGTGAGATCCATCAAAGGGCTATGAGTTGGAGACCATCATGGGCATGAGTCAATGCACCTGCACGCTTCCTGAAAAAGTCAGAAGGGCCAGGATCTATTGGGCCTGATTACTACAATTTAAACCTCCAATTGGGGACAGAACCCCCCAAGGTATTGTATTTCTTTTCTTTTCTTTATTTTATTTGTTTCAATTATTTCTTTTTTAATTAATTCCTTTAATTTAATTTATTTTCATAAAACATAAAAATAACAATAAAAATCATAAAGTCATAAAAATCAAAATATATTTATTTAATTAGTATTTTTGTAAATAAATCTCACTAATTAATTAGATTTAAATTTAGGGTTAATTTTAATATCTTTTCTTAATAAATTAAAACTTGTAGAATTAGGTTTAAATTACTTTAATTACCTTTTTTTATTTTCTCATCACTAATAATTAATTATTTATTTTTATAAATCAAACTGCATTAATTAATTAATTTAATTTTAGGTTTAATTTTAACATGTTTTTCTTAATAAATAAAAAATTGTAGAATTAGGATTAATTAGTTAATTTCTTAATTTAATTCACATAAAAAAACCATAAATACAAAAAGCCTCAAAAATAATTTCTTTTTCATTTTAATTTCATTAATTTAATAATATAATTTGATTTCATAACAAAGGGTCCAACGCCCTCGCTTTCAATTTTAATTCAATTCGCGCATTTTTATTTCTTTTTTTAAATATTAATGTAATTCTCCCAAAGCCGTGTAACTTTATATTTCTCGCACTTTCCTTTATTTTCTGTCAAATCGGGTCCTGGATTAAATTTGGCGATGTGGACCCGCGCCTTTGTAATAGTTTAGAACCTTTAATTTCTGCACTTTTTTTAACTGTTAATTAAATCGCATGCAAGAATGAATGTCTAAATAAAAATAACGCGTAGATCACCCATGACATGACAAGACAAAAATAAATGAACATGACACACAAATCACACACCACCCCTAGGGTACGCCTCACTGTTGCCTTGCCTCGAAAGGTGATCGTCGAGTAGAGGATGTCTTAGTAAGTCCTCATGATCCGGGAACCTGGCATGAGGGTAGCTTCTAAGGTGTCTTCCCATTGCTCCGGTGATCACCATGTCCCGAACCTCGAATTGACCCGAACACCTCCAACGGTGGTGCTACCTACCTCTCAATGGTGGGATGGCACTACTTTAAAGGACATTTACACAGACGAATTCCTTAGGGTAGGTAGACAACTCTAGATACTTGCTCTAAATTCAAAAACAAATCAAAAATACTTTTCACACCGACACCTTTTCAAAAAAGCTTTAAAAAACAATTTTTCAAACACTCTTGAGGACTGATACAAGAGTCATGCTGAAATTTTAAACGAAACTTTTTCAAACCCACTCACAATTGAAAAGCAAACATTTTGAAAACACAATGAGCAAGTATCTAAGAGCCCATGGATAACCATGGATAGAAAGGGTGATAACACCTTCCCTTTCTATAAATCTACCTCCCGAACCGAGAGCAATCTCTATAAGGAATTTTTCTGTACTTTTGTCCTTTCCATTTGGAGAAAATAAAAGACGGTGGCGACTCTTGCTTCCGCGACATTTCGCAAACCAGCGTTAAATAGTCAGTTCCAGATCCACCGATCACAGAACTAGCGACTCTGCTGGGGATAAACTTAAAGTGAGGTGTACCTTAGGGATAGTTCATAACTGTGTTTTCAATTGCTTTCTTTGCTTGCTTTAAATTGTGGGACTGTCTTGGGAGTTCTATAGATCCTAACCCGGATTTGGGGATACCTTCTTAGAAAGTAGCAACAAGGCTGTGAGGGAACTGTGCGGGGTATACCGACATGGTTGAAATAGCCTGCTACGTTGATGTGGCACTTTGGTGTGTACCGGTAACCCTTGAGTTCAGTCAAGGAGAGTACAGGGCCTCCGCGTGGTGTCGTGAAGCATCAACAGACCTTAGGAACCTTAATTGAACTATCTTGGCCTCTTTAGGGTAGTGAGATAACTGACTTTGGTGCAGTCCGAGGTTGGTTGATACTCGATACTACACTCAATTAAGGGTTGCTTTCCTGGAATATTTCGGTCGCCAGTTCAGTGGCTAAATCGAAACGATGAACAATGAAAGCAATCCCGTGATATTGGGACCCTTAGAACCCGGTTACATCTAATAGGACAGGTTGAGCCCACCAACTCCAAGAGGGTAATACCCAGACCCCAAGCTGGCCTAAACTCTAAGGGCTTCTCTTGTGTGACTTGTGTGCCTTCGTACTTGCCTATTTGCATGCTCATTATCTGACACTTGAATTTCTTGCAGGTTTTGTTCACAGTCCTTAATTGGGACTCATAACAGGGTTACTCACATTATCCCATGCATACCATAACATCATGTTATTGCATACATCCTAACCCATTTCAAGGATCTCAAGGGCTTGTGATGCAGGTCATGATGAATCAAATTGTCTAGCAAGGGGCAAGGAGAATTTATTTTCCTCTAGCCAAGGTTGTCAGGGGCTATGACCCACTCGATATGGTGAGCCTTGACTCTTGAAGAAGGACTCTCAACAACAGGAAGTTCCTTCAATCAAGCCACCGAATTCAAATTCTAACGGTTTTCTTGTTTACCCCGCGAGATCCTTGAAAACATTGCATGCATATCATACATATCATTGCATTGCAGGTACCCTTTTGACAGGTTGCTTACCTTCTTCGCTGTTTATTTCAGCCGATCGTCATGAATCCTGAATCGTCTACTGAGCAATCCATCAAGGCTCTCCAGGCCCAGAATGCCCAGTTCCAGGAGTTGATTGCGAGCCTAGCTCAGGGTCAAAAGGAATTAAAGACTCTGATTCAGAAGAAGAAGAGGAGGATTGTTTTGTTCATCCCTAGACGCAGATCTGGGAACACACTGCAGATTGAAACTGAGAGGACTACTCCATCTGTTGGGGAAGGCATTCATCAGGAGGAAAGAGTTCCCAGTCCAGTGGTCTCCAACAACGAGACAGATTTCAACGACGAACAATACCCTCCTGCTGAAGACAAGTACAAGCAGTTGGAAGACCGTCTGAAAGCAATGGAAATTCAACAAGTACCTGGTTTGGATTTCGGAAATTTGGGTCTAACTTCTGGTGTGGTGATCCCACACAAATTCAAAGCACCCTCTTTTGCTAAGTACGATGGGGCATCATGTCCCAGGCTGCATCTCAGGTCTTATGTGCGGAAGATTCAACCGTATACTGTGGACAAGAACTTGTGGATCCACTTCTTCCAGGAAAGTCTTTCAGGGACTCATCTCGAATGGTTCTATCAGCTGGATGGAACCAAGGTTCGTAACTAGGAGGAGTTGGCTACTGCTTTTTACAAGCAGTATCAGTATAATGCCGACCTCGCTCCTACGCGTACCCAACTCCAGGGTATGTCGCTAGGATCGGGAGAAGGTTTTAAAGAGTATGCACAGAAATGGAGAGACCTGGCCGGTAGGGTACAACCACCGCTGACTGACCGTGAACTTGTGGACATGTTCTTGGAGACCCTGTCTGGTCCATTCTACAACCACCTGATTGGGAATTCGTCTGCTGGATTCACAGATCTTATCTTGACTGGAGAGCGAATAGAAGCTGGCATCAGGTCTGGGAAGATTCAAGAGGCTGCACCTTCTGATAAAAAGCCTCATCATGGAAAGAAAGAGTCCAATGTTGTGCACGGTAAAAAGAGCCGTCATGAGGTAGGGGCAACCCAGATCTCCAATCCTAGACCTGCTCAACAAGGACAGGGGCAGCAGCGCAAGGAGAGCGCACCCAAACGACAGTTCACCAAGATCAACATGTCGCTGGATCAAGCACTACAACAAATGTTGAAGGCATGGCTGATCACCTTAAGGGCTCCTCTTCGGAATCCGAACACTTCTGCTCCGAACTACCATCCTAATGAGAGGTGTGCCTACCACTCTGATAGCCCGGGGCATACTACGGACAACTGCTGGCCTCTCAAGAACAAGATTCAAGACATGATCGACGCCGGAGAGATTCAATTTGAAGTACCTGAGACTCCGAACATAATCACTGCTCCGTTGCCCAATCATTGAAGACCTTTTGTTTATTTGAATTTCCGAGTTGTATTTTTCTTTGCTCATACAAACAATTAATGTCATAGAAAACTCTTTTATTCTATTAAAGCATCGCATATGTCTGTTTTGGGAATTAATACAATTGTTTTCATTATATTCAAAATTGTTTTCATTTTTTCTGTGATGATCAATTCTCGATTAATAATTCTAAGCCTCTTGAGGGAGGATGACGAAAACGATACTGCTATCTTTGCAGTATGCTTTGAACAGACCCCGCTGATGAGGTACAGGCATTGTTTCAATTCCTAAACACTGGAGTAATAAGGAAGATAATCCCTCGTTAACCCCTCTGAGCCAAAGAAGTAGGAGTTCTTTTTCTTTTCGAAAATTAAAACCCTTTATCATAACTTGGGGCAGGGTAGTTCTCTTAGTTGATCCAAGTGCGCAACAAATGGCACCAAAGAGATCCTTACGAAAAAAAGAAAGACAGTGATGGTTCCGAACAATCGTAAAGACAGGCAGTCATTATCAAAAAATTCATAAATGAAAAGCCCAAAAAGTCAAAACCTATAAAGGGGACTTACGAAACTGGGGCATCCCGCTGACTGTAATTCCAAAAAAGGGAAACAGCTCAGGCAAAAAACAGGGATAACAAAATCAAAAAGAAAGAGGTCTTATAAACCCTCAACAAAAAGGAAATGACTGCCTATTCAAAATAAATCATCAATATCTGAACCATCACCGGAAAATCAGAGCAAAGACTCAAACAGGGTCTAATGCACGATCAACTGAGTTTAGGTTTGAAGAACATCACAAAGAGCGGGTGGGTACAAATACATTTTGAGCCTTATCCTTTGTTTCTTAAACCGTGAACCAGGCCACGTTATAACCCTTAAAAGTCCTAGCTGAAGCATGGGTTAGTTCGAAAGCATACTGTTACGAAAGGTATCCTGACTCCTGAAGGCTCGCTGTAAAATCTTGAGTTGACATCACATTGTTTTACGACGAAATGCATTTTTAAAATCTTCAAGACAGACATGAGCTTTGCATTTTTAACATAACTTTGTTTGCATATGACTTTTTGTTTGAACAGCAGGGAAATTCGCACGAGGAATACCTAGTGAACAAAAGCACTTCCAACCAAGGGGCACGGCATGATCATGGTCCATCATCTGGGGCAACCCAATCAAGATTCGGAGAATCTCTTAAAGGCCAAATAGCCTGGGGAAAGTCTCCGCCTGAGTCACTTGGGGCACTCCCACAACGGATCTTGCCTGATCAAACACCTTTTGGTGGCGTGGCAAAACACTTCTAACAGGGGCAACTCCCTACATTCTGAGAACGTGGACATAGTCGAAAAGATACTACGCGTAATCAAAGACCCGCTAGGTTGACATACCTAGGTAAAAATAAGGGCTTCCCGACGAACCAAAAGGGTTCGGGAAAAATGAAGGGATGAAATGAAAGAATCTGTACACCCGGCAAGTCGAAAACCTGAAAAGGTGGCTTGGGCAAAAATGGGTATCCCGGTGGACTAAAAACCCGAAAGGGTGGTCCAGGCAAAAGTTAGGGATCAGAGCGTACGACTATGTCCTGTCATCTCGTCACTTGCCTACTAGAAGAAGATTGGTCAAATCGGAAGTCGTCAAGCACCTCCACAGGTATCTTCCTCTCCCACATCAGAAACAGGGGCAATAAAGAGTTGTCTAAGCAATCTGATTGTTCGGTCCTCCAAGGTATCAAGGTAGGTTCCGTTGAAGAACATAACCAATACAGTTCAATACTTCCCCAGGAGAGTCCAATCTAGTTCCCCAGGAAAGTTGGAATCCATCTCCCCAAGCAGTAAGCTTATCCCCAGTAGATTCTGGAAGCTTACCCTCGCAGAGCACGAACACGCGTCTCCCGGTTTTATTCAAAGAGTTATCTCCTTACCAGGATATAACTGGGTTATCCTCAGCCAAAAGCCACAGAGAGATCGTCCTCGGCGAAGTCTTCTTATCCCCAGCGAAGTTTATCAACACTTCCAACACAACAATGGTATCCCCAGTGAAGTTACCATCAACATTTCAGCAAAGTATCTCTCTCTCCACAGAGTATTGCTACCCAGCAAGATCGTTAGAGTACTTTTCTCCCCGCAGAATATTCCATTCGCCAAGTTCATTCCCCAACGGAGTTATCTTCTCCTATCGGTATTCTTGCAACTATCATCCCCAGCGGAAGCAAAATCTATTCTTCAACACCAGCCCAGGAGTTAACTTCCTGGCACCCGTCAAGGATTTATTTTCTTAGACAAAAATACATTCATAAACATTACATCTTCATACATTATAGCATGCATATGCATCATACTACACGAATCTCATCAATTTTGACGACATCCTGAAATCATGCAGTTCATGCATCATGATCTTGCATACAATTGATGCTTTACCTTTTCAGGAAAGGTCAATACAAAGATGATTACTATCAACTATCGCGACTCCTTCTAGATATAGTTCAGATGTGACCCAGATATGGCGACGTTCTGATACTTCTTCCAGATTTCCTTCTAGATATAGTTCAGATGTGAACCGGATATGGCGACGTTCTGATACTTCTTCCAGATTTCCTTCTAGATATAGTTCAGATGTGAACCAGATATGGCGACGTTCTGATACTTCTTCCAGATTTCCTTCTATTTATAGTTCAGATGTGAACCGGATATGGCGACGTTCTGATACTTCTTCCAGATTTCCTTCTAGATATAGTTCAGATGTGAACCAGATATGGCGATGTTCTGATACTTCTTCCAGATTTCCTTCTAGATATATTTCAGATGTGAACCAGATATGGTGACGTTCTGATACTTCTTCCAGATTTCCTTCTAGATATAGTTCAGATGTGAACCAGATATGGCGACGTTCTGATACTTCTTCCAGATTTCCTTCTAGACATAGTTCAGATGTGAACCAGATATGGCGACGTTCTGATACTTCTTCCAGATTTCCTTCTAGATATAGTTCAGATGTGAACCAGATATGGAGACGTTCTGATATTTCTTCCAGATTTCCTTCTAGATATAGTTCAGATGTGAACCAGATATGGCGACGTTCTGATACTTCTTCCAGATTTCCTTCCAGATATGGTTCGGATGTGACCCGGGCATGGCGACGTTCTGACACTTATTCTAGACCCCCCCTCAGATAACTTAGAGATGCTCCGGACACTGAAGTTGTTCTATTGTTTATTCAGAGATCACCTTTCTAGAGATGGTTCAGACGTGACCCGAATATGGCTACCTTCTGATACTTGTCCCAGATTCATTCAAATATAGTTTGGAAATGCTCCAGATATGGATGTTGTTCTTCGGCTTATTCAAGTTTCTTCTCAAAGATGGCTCAGATATACTCCAGAACCGGATGCTAGTCTATCACTTATTCACAGTTTCTTCTCAAACAACTTAGAGATGCTCCAGACCCGGAGACTATTCTATTGTTTAGTCCAGATTCATTCGAAAGACTATTCCAGACTCGATTCCTGCATCCAGTCAAAAGCCTTCTCTAGTCCAGCTAAATTGACCCCTAACAGATTTCCTGATGAAGACTCAGTAGAAGATATCCAAGATTCTCTCAATGATTACTGTTGAGGTTGAAGTCTTCCAAGATTCTCTCAATGATTACTGTTGAGGTTGAAGTCGCCCAAGATTCTCTCAATGATACTGTTGAGGTTGAAGTCGCCTATGGTTCTCTCCCCGTTACTGCGGAGGTAGTAATCGTCCCCAGACTCTCTCAGCGTTACTGTTGAGGTTGAAGTCGCCCAAGATTCTCTCAATGATTACTGTTGAGGTTGAAGTCGCCCAAGATTCTCTCAGCGTTACTGTTGAGGTAGTAATCGTCCCCAGATTCTCTCAGCGTTCCTGTTGAGGTAGTAATCGCCCAAGGTTCTCTCACCGTTCCTGTTGAGATAGTAACCATCCCTGGTTCATTCATCACCATTTGAAGCTCCAGATTCAGCTCCTGTAACCAGTCAGGACACATCTATACAAAGAATCTGAAGACCAGCTCCTGTAACCGGTCAGGTAATCATTTTCTTTTGCAGGTACGCAAGTTCTCGCTAAGGAATCTCTTACGCGATCAACACCCAGATGGCATCTATAAGCCCATCCACCATCCATCATCTCTCAGCATGGCATCTATAAGCCCATCATCCTATCCATCAAGCTCCAAATGGCATCTATAAGCCCATTCCACCATCACACTACTATGTGAGCGCAAATTTCTGGGCACTCTAGTGTTCAATCATCTTCCACCTTCGGATAATGAAAGGCACGTCAGCCAATCTGCATCCTCAGGTCTAAGAAGATTGAACAGGGGCAACTGTTGTACCCCAAAATTTTCCCTCCCATATTCTTCAAGATTTGCCAAAAGCATGCTTCAATCTCCCCAAGGGTTGCACAGTTCAAGGACCTCCTAACAGTCAAAAACTAGGGTTTTGGTTCTAACAAAGAAAATGAAGTTTCCAAGGGTCCAATCAAGTCCCACATGCCTATAAATATGGTCAAGCATCCTCATACCATGTTTCAAGACTCACAGCACAAAATTGCACAGTCAAAAACCCTAATTGCACTACAGTCAACTTAGGGGCAAAATGGTCATTTGACAGTCAAAAGTTCAAATTTTTGGTCAACATCTCATTTTGAAGCCACAAACATCATTTGATCAATGCTTGATCATGATTCTCAAGGCTTGGCTCAAAAAGTCTCAAGATGCAAAAGTTTCCATATTTGGACAGTTGAAAAAGTCAACTGTAACTTGACCAAGGCATAACTTCCACATGGATTATCAGAAAAATTCCATCCAAAGCTCATTTTGAAGAGAAAGACATTTCCTACAACTCCTCTTCACACTTCAAGTCCAATAAATGCTCTCACAAAAAGTTATCAATTTCAACATTACAGGTCATTTTCAAAAGTCAACAAAAAAGGACTTTAAGTCAAAGGCCATAACTTGATATTGGTAAATCAAAATGACATGGGACCAAAGGCATTGGTTAGAGGACTTCAAGACCTTTCCAAAATGTCCAAGAACATGAGCAAAGATTAAAAATTGAGCAAGATATGCCTTGTGGATGTTTGGAAATATTTGGATATTTTGAAAAGTCAACTTTGCTTCAAATGTCTTAAAATTGCTAATGGGCCACATTTTCTTCCAAAATTCATCATCCAAAGCATGTGCACGACCATTTGGCCCAAAGGGAAGTTTTTCATCATTTTTATTTATTTATTTGAATTTTTAATTGCTAATAATTCATTTAATTAATTAAAATATATGAAAAATACCAAACCTAAGTTTTTAAATCTTTTTATGCATAAAATACACTCAATATTTCGTGCATTATTAGATATAGAAAGAATCAAGGTAATTGGATATGATTGGCATCAAAAACATGTGAAAAAGATTGAAAATTATATGCATGAAAATCCAATATCCATTCCATCAATGCTTTGATCCTTTGGCTCAGATTTTTTACCCTAATCATTCTATACATAAGCCTAATGCAAACCCTAATGCTAAGGACCTCCAGGCTGCGCCATACATCAAGAACCAAGGTTGAGTTTTTTGTCAAAAATTTGAAAACTGAAAGTGGCCTTAGAGGACGATTCAGAGGAAAACTTTGATTCCATTAGCTTGCAAAAGTCTCAAGGGACGTTTCTGAATCAAAAGCATCATCCCTAACGCCCAGAATTGGTATACGGCAGTTCAATTGTATCACTTTTTTTGCATAATCGCATCTGATCATTCATGCCATAATTTTCAAATCTAATGCTTGTTTTGTATTGCTCTTGTCATTCTGAAGCTAACCCAGTTGTTTGATTGAGTTTTCATCACCCATACGCGAAACTACCATGGACGATTATTAGGGTTCTTCAAATTTCAAATTGGGTACTTTCACCTACTGTAAAATTGAGACACCTCAATACCATGGTTGAATTCAGGAAGCTTGGACGATTCTAATGCAACACTCGCGCCTAATTTATATAGCACCATAGCCTATTCGCTATTATTGAAAAGTGCATATTTTGAGGGGGTTCAAAACCCCCGCTAATTCTTTTTCATGTTTCAGGAAAATACAAATAATGAAGAAGACGATGACGTGTGGGATAGCAAGTGGCTCATTTAAATTTTCGCGCTAAAATCCCACTAACTCTTGTTTTACCTTATATTTATTGTTGGTCATATAATTATCAAAACGCGTTCACAGCTCCATTGGCAAGGTGTTTGGGTGGTAATCTCTGGGACCTGGGTTCGAATCCCAGGTCCCCCTCTCTATTCCATATTATTTTTCTAATAATACTTACGTGCAGCTTCAGTCCAAGCGTTCACCATACGTCCCTCCTCCAGGCGTGCCACGCGCTTAGTGAGATCCATCAAAGGGCTATGAGTTGGAGACCATCATGGGCATGAGTCAATGCACCTGCACGCTTCCTGAAAAAGTCAGAAGGGCCAGGATCTATTGGGCCTGATTACTACAATTTAAACCTCCAATTGGGGACAGAACCCCCCAAGGTATTGTATTTCTTTTCTTTTCTTTATTTTATTTGTTTCAATTATTTCTTTTTTAATTAATTCCTTTAATTTAATTTATTTTCATAAAACATAAAAATAACAATAAAAATCAAAATATATTTATTTAATTAGTATTTTTGTAAATAAATCTCACTAATTAATTAGATTTAAATTTAGGGTTAATTTTAATATATTTTCTTAATAAATTAAAACTTGTAGAATTAGGTTTAAATTACTTTAATTACCTTTTTTTATTTTCTCATCACTAATAATTAATTA
Source organism: Vicia faba (assembly GCA_948472305.1). Classification (NCBI taxonomy): domain Eukaryota; kingdom Viridiplantae; phylum Streptophyta; class Magnoliopsida; order Fabales; family Fabaceae; genus Vicia; species Vicia faba. The sequence continues at coordinate 341,983,208 of OX451736.1, forward strand.
TTTATTTTTATAAATCAAACTGCATTAATTAATTAATTTAATTTTAGGTTTAATTTTAACATGTTTTTCTTAATAAATAAAAAATTGTAGAATTAGGATTAATTAGTTAATTTCTTAATTTAATTCACATAAAAAAACCATAAATACAAAAAGCCTCAAAAATAATTTCTTTTTCATTTTAATTTCATTAATTTAATAATATAATTTGATTTCATAACAAAGGGTCCAACGCCCTCGCTTTCAATTTTAATTCAATTCGCGCATTTTTATTTCTTTTTTTAAATATTAATGTAATTCTCCCAAAGCCGTGTAACTTTATATTTCTCGCACTTTCCTTTATTTTCTGTCAAATTGGGTCCTGGATTAAATTTGGCGATGTGGACCCGCGCCTTTGTAATAGTTTAGAACCTTTAATTTCTGCACTTTTTTTAACTGTTAATTAAATCGCATGCAAGAATGAATGTCTAAATAAAAATAACGCGTAGATCACCCATGACATGACAAGACAAAAATAAATGAACATGACACACAAATCACACACCACCCCTAGGGTACGCCTCACTGTTGCCTTGCCTCGAAAGGTGATCGTCGAGTAGAGGATGTCTTAGTAAGTCCTCATGATCCGGGAACCTGGCATGAGGGTAGCTTCTAAGGTGTCTTCCCATTGCTCCGGTGATCACCATGTCCCGAACCTCGAATTGACCCAAACACCTCCAACGGTGGTGCTACCTACCTCTCAATGGTGGGATGGCACTACTTTAAAGGATATTTACACAGACGAATTCCTTAGGGTAGGTAGACAACTCTAGATACTTGCTGTAAATTTAAAAACAAATCAAAAATACTTTTCACACCGACACCTTTTCAAAAAAGCTTTAAAAAACAATTTTTCAAACACTCTTGAGGACTGATACAAGAGTCATGCTGAAATTTTAAACGAAACTTTTTCAAACCCACTCACAATTGAAAAGCAAACATTTTGAAAACACAATGAGCAAGTATCTAAGAGCCCATGGATAACCATGGATAGAAAGGGTGATAACACCTTCCCTTTCTATAAATCTACCTCCCGAACCGAGAGCAATCTCTATAAGGAATTTTTCTATGCTTTTGTCCTTTCCATTTGGAGAAAATAAAAGACGGTGGCGACTCTTGCTTCCGCGACATTTCGCGAACCAGCGTTAAACAGTCAGTTCCAGATCCACCGATCACACCCTCACTAGAACCCATAGACATGCTCTGAAGTTGTGTATGGGTTGGAGCGAGGTCATCATTATATTGGTACTGCTTGTAGAAAGCAGCAGCCATATCTTCCTAGTTACAGATGTTGGTTCCCTCCAACTTATAGAACCACTCTAATTGAGTCCCTGATAGACTGTCTTGAAATAAATGCACTCACAAATTCCTGTCAGTAGTGTGTGGCTGGATCTTCCTGACATAAGATCTGAGATGCAGCTTAGGACATGAGACCCCATCATATTTAGCAAATGCAGGTTCTTTGAACTTTTACGGGATAACCACTCCAGAAACCAACCCTAGCTCTTAGAAATCCAGGCCAGGTACCCTTTGAACTTCCATGGTGTTGAGACGGTCCTCCAGCTGTTTGTACTTATCATCAGCAGGAAGGTATTGTTCCTCGGTGTAATCAGCTTCATCCTCTTCAGACTCCCTTGTAATGTTGTCTTCTTCTCTTGGCTCTCCTTCTTGATTGTCTCTCTCTTTTGACAGAGTTGCGAGCTCTGAAACTTACCTCACTGGTCCTTTGGACCTTCTTCCCATATTTAGAACACCCAGTGGCCTCTTTTTCTTCTTCTTGTCCTTGAGAATGAGAGCTTTCAAATCTTCTTGTCCCTTAGCCAGATTTAGGAACATTTCTTGGAATTAATAATTTTGTGCCTGAAGCTCCTTAACTGTTTGTTCAAGAGTCATTGTCTGAAATAAACAGTGAAGAAGATAAGAAGCCTGTCTTGAAACCTGTTTATGCAATGATATGTATGATATATGTATGCAATGTTTTCAAGGACTTCAGGAAATTTAAATTTTTGAACCAAAATGAAACAAAGGTTTTATTAGTAGAATTCAAAATACAATTTCCTTTTAGGCTTACAATTGAAAAATTCTAAAATCCAAGAAATCAGGTTTCCCATGGGCGCTTCCTCTTTGTGCCGAGATAGACATTAAGAATTTTTCCTTTGTGAAGTTGCTTCGTAAGCTCCAACACTTTCTTCTCATTGACATAGAAATGATATCTAAAGGTATCTCATTCTTTCTTCAACTGAATCCAGGATCTCTGCAGCTCTTCAAGATCAGTGGGCATGTCAGGATGGAGAACTGTATAAGGAACATCTCCTTCGGTGATGGGCTCCACAACCACTGGTAAGATGGATATATACAACATTATGAGGTTCTGAGCACGAGCTCGTACCCATTTGAGATAAGGTTCCATAGGGATGGAAGTCTTAGGCCCCAAGGTCTTGGTATCAAATCTGTTTACCATGCCCCAAGCTCATATAAACCTCTGACGATACCCTTGAACATCATCCTTGTAGTTAAACATAATGCCCTGGATAAGCATATTGTGAGGACCATCCCTTCGAGCATAACCAAATTGCCAAAAAGTCAGAGAAGGATTATAAGTTATGCCTCCCCTAATGCCAAGTAGTGGGACATTAGGGAATTCCCCACAACGATCAATGACAGAAATATCTCCCATAGATTGGGAATACCAGGGAATATCCAAGTGAGAAAGCAACATTATCCTTCGCGACCAACCCAATCCTTATCCATTCTTCAATATTGATTTAGGGAGGTGTGAAATAAACCACCTTGACAGCAACGACACGCAACACATAAGAATCCCTTTTCTCTTCATGGTGCGAGTGTGGAGGGTATACAAGATATCTCCGAGTAGAGTAGGCACAGGGTTACGAGAGAGGAAAACCTTGATAGCATTCACATCTATGAGTAAGTCTGGATTATGGAAAAACACTAAACCATAGATTAGAAGGGCCAAAACCTCCTCAAAAGCTTGGAAATATAAATCATCCCAAAACAGTTGTGCCTTCTCTAATAGGAATTTGACTAAAAAACCCTTGTCTCTGCTTCTTGTTTCCCAGTTGGATATAATATCAGACCATTTCAGATGTAAAGCTGTTGCAATGACTTCTGGCTTTGGAGCTTCTTCTAAACCGGTGAAAGGCATCTGATCAAGAATAGGTATACCCAATATTTGAGAGAATTCTTCCATGGTAGGTACCAGCTGATAGTCTGGGAAAGTGAATCAAGTGTGTTCAGGGTCAAAGAATTGAAAGAGTACACTCATCATCTTCTCATTAAAGCTTGAGGTAACTAGATTGAGAAGTCGACCATATTTCTTGGTGAACGAGGAAGTCTCAGGAACCCTTGATACTAGCTCTTTGAGTTGGAGAGGTATTCTTACAAAGTTGATTCGGATAGTATTTCTACGAGCAGAAGCCAAGATCTACAAAACAGAACAAAGATAAATTCCCCTAATCCTTGAAACGGTCAGTGCAATGAAAAATGGATTATGATGCATGATGTCATGTTTAAGAAAATTAATCGCACACAAGAAAAATACACAAGACCTTAGGTTTAGGCCTGCATGGAGTTTATAGGTAAATACCCTCTTAAAGTTTAGTTAGTTCAACCTGTCTTAGAAAAGTAATCGGGTTCTAAGGAGTCTCAATATCACTGATCTTTCTTTATCGAGCATTATTTCAGCTTAGCAATCTTTTCTTGCAGTCAAAACATCTCTAAAGTTCGATCTCAATGAGTGTAGCATCGAGTATCAACCAATCCCTAACTTTACACTGAGGCCGGCTATCTCGCTACTTTCTAATGGCCAAGTTTGTTCAACTACGGTTCTAAGGTTCGTTAGTGCTTCACGACACCATGTGGTGGCCCCGTATTCTCCTCAATTCAATACAAGGGATACAGGTACCAACCAAAGTGTCACACCAACACAGCTATCGCTTCAACCATATTGGTCTATGTCGTACAGTCTCCACGATCTATTGATGTTTACCTAAAAGATGCTCCCAGATCTAGGTGTAGGATCTATAGTAACAACACAAATAACCCTCCAAGGATAAAGCATACAAAGCAAGCAATTACAATAGTTTTAAAATGAACTAACTCTTAAGGTAATCCCACTTTTTACAATTCCCCAACAGAGTCACCAGTTCTGTGTTATGGTGGCAGAACTGACTGTTTATACTGGTTTTGCATTTGTGTTTGCAAATGTTGCGGTAAGCAAGAGTCGCCACCGAATTTTCTTTTATCCAAATTAATGAAAGGGTGAAAAGAACAGAAAAAGACCTTTTCGAGAATTTTCTGAGTAAGGGGGTAGATTATGGAAAGGGAAGGTGTTAGCACCCTTTCCATCTATAGTTCTCTACGGGCTCTTAGGTGCTTAGCTCATTTTAAAAGTACATTATGCTTTGTATGTTTTGAAAAATGTTTTGAAATGCCTTAGTGCGGAGATTTGCTTTGCGTTAACTCTTGTATCAGTCCTCAGGAGTGATGACAAAGCAAATGTTTTTTTAAAGTTTGTTTTTGAAATGTGTAAGTGTAAAAGTCTATTTTACTTGATCAATCATCTAACAGCTATCTACTTGTACTCGAAAAAAGTTTGTTATTTTCCTCCTTATCCTTTAGACAGTGTTATCCTACTATTAGTGAGTAGGTAGCCCTAGTCGTTGGATGTTGATGGAGAATCAAAGGGACGTACAGTCATAAAGGCAACATGTGGAGACACTTTAGCAATTTTGTCTAGGGACTAGATCATTTACCGAAAGGCAACTATAGGGTCATCGAGGGACTATGATCTTTTTGATTTACGGTTCTTTGCTAAAGCATCCCTGTTTCGAGGGACATGACTGTTTTATTTCCGAAGGCAATCAAAGTGGGGTACCCTAGAGGTGTATATGTGCAACGTGTGTTATGTTCTGTTATTTTTATCTTTTGTGTTAGGTTTGCTAACCTTTTGTTATTAGTCTTTCCATACAAGTCTAATTACTAACAGTTAATATGTACAGAAAAATGTAAAATGCGAAAATATAACCCTACACTATTACATGGCTTCGGGGAGGGGGATATTTACAATGTACAAAACTTGGGGGAAGAAAAAATAAAGAAAGCGGAAGAAATCCTAATTAGTCTATTACATCGAGTATACAGGTACAATAATGTAAAAATGCGAGAATAAATAACACGCGAAAGGTAAAGACGTCTAAAGCCTAAAATAATTCCAAATGAAATAAGAAAATATTTTTTTGTTTATTTTAAATTATATTAAGAAAATAACTAAGTGAAATTAATGCCTAAAATTTAATTAGAAAACAAGATTAACTAAAAAAATTAAAATCTAAGTTTTTGTTGTTTTTATTATGAAAAAAAAATAATTAGAGCTAAATCAAGTCCTAAGTTCTAATTCATTTTAAATTAAAGAAAATAGTTAAAGTATTTATTTAATTTATTTACAAAATTAGTTTAATTAAAAAATACTAACTTAATATTTTTTTGTGATTTTTCTGATTATTTGTTTATTTAATAAATAAAGAAAACAAAAATAAATAAAACTAAAATAATACAACAAAAATGCTAGATAGGCCTGATAGAAAAAGAAAAATAGGGGTGCCATTTGAAATTGCTGGGCCCAATTGAAATTAAGCCCAGGCTCTATGCATAATACAATGTTACTGGCTCTTGAGGATCCATCATGGACATCTGGATCTGGATCATTTGATCTGGCGCTGATGAGATCCAATGGCAATGATGATGGAACGTATGATATGCGCGCTTGGATTTAGTACACAAGATCTGAAAAGTATGTGTTAGAAAAATAAAATTCCCTTGCACTTGGATCGAACCCTGGATTTACAAGGGATATGAATTTATAACATGCGCTACCACTAGACCATGCTATTTTTCTGATATCAATTATGTGTTCTTGCTGAGAGTGAATCAAAAGGCTTTTTACAACGAGGAGGCTTGAAAAAGTGGTTTTGGAGTTTGACAACTTTGGAGATTTTTGCAATTTTTGTGTGACTCCTTGAGGTGTTTTTCAGCCGTCTTTGAAGCTTGCTAGTGTGCTCCTTATATAGAGGGGGTGGAGGGGACAAGAGGGCAAAGGAATAAACAGCCATTAAGTTGGTGTTTTAAGGCCATGAATATCACTTTGAAACTTTACCAAAGACATGGTTTCTTGTTCCTTTTTTTTTAATTTGCTATGGACATGGACATATTTGACTCTTGAATGCCCTCCTTCGAATGACTCTAATTTCTTCCTTCGAATACCTTTGATTGCCTCCTTCGAATGGCTCTGATTCAGCTCCTTTAATGGAGTCCATCCACATCAATTTAAATTGCTCAGATCTTTGATGATTCTGAATTCAGAGTTTACCCTTATCAGAGTTTCTTTAGTTAAGTCAATATTTGCATCAATTCAAATTGGCCAGAATTCTCTTCGTTAGAGAATTTGTCCTTTTTGATGACTCTGGATTCGAATCTGTTCAGAGTTTCCTTCATCATGGTTCTTTGAAAGCCCCTCTGATCTTTGCTTTTCGATTGAATCTAGATCTTGATTCTATTTGTACAAAGTCTCAACATTCTGACTTCTTCGATCAGCCCCTAAGTTCACTCTCTTCGATTTCTCTGACACTACTCTACTAGCCCAATCGAAAGACTTTATTCTGGTCAATTTAAGATTCCTTTGGCAGGAATGTGCTTGTGCATGGGGTTTGGGCTTGGCAGCATACATGATTTTAGCTAGCATCTTGAACCAAGAATCGTCACAAAGCAAACTTGTTTTCAATAGTCATGTGTACTTCAAAAGGACCAATGAATGCTTCGTCGAAGGGACCACATGAATGCGCCTTCGAAGGGATTATCATGCGTGTTGAAGTGTGGAAAACTGTTTAAAAAGGGACCATTGCCCAGTCGAAGCTGGCACAAAGGCATCAAATGCCTTGTGAGTCAAAGAAAACCTTTTGCCTGGTGGATTGAAGGAAAATCTGAAGGAGTCTTTGCCTTGTATGTTAAAGGCAAGCTGAAGAGGGGTCCTTTGCCTTGTGAATCGAAGGTATGTCTGAAGCAGCCCTTTGTCTTGTGAATCAAAGACCAGTAAAAGGGGCCTTTTGCCTTTTAGATCGAAGCATGTCTGAGGCAACCCTTTGTCTTGTGAATCGAAGACCAGTAAAAGGGGCATTTTTCCTTGTAGATCGAAGGCGAGTTGATGGGTCTTTGCCTTGTGAAACCAAGGAAAGCATGAGGAATTTTTTTTTGCCTAGTGAATCAGAATATACATGCAGGAGGCTATTTCTTGTGGATCTAAGTGAACTTGTAGGGGATTATTGCTTGTGAAGCTTGGACCAAGGCTTGTTCGAAGGGGGAACCAACGCACAATCGAAACTGATGGGCCAATGCTTGGTCGAAGGATTTTAGGAGCCCAGTCGAAGCTTGTTGTTATGCCAATCGAAGGGTACTATTTAACTGACAATCGAAAGACACTTTGCTAATCATTCAAAAATTTCATTTTCTTTAGGAAAGTGTTTGTAACCAACCATATAAGAGAAAAAAACCTTGGGAAACATGAGAGGGAAAATTTTGGGGTACAACAGCAAGAGTCGCCATCGACTTTTCTTTTATCCAATAAAGGAAAGGGTGAAAATAATAGGAAAGACCTTTTGAGAATTTTCTGAGTAAGGGGGTAATTATGAAAAGGGAAGGTATTAGCACCATTTTTCATTCGTAGTTATCTATGGGCTCTTAATCGCTAGCTCACTTTTGAAAATTCTTTGTGTTTGTATTTTTGAAAAATTCCTAAGTGCGGCAAACTTTGTAATGATTCTCATATAGTTGAGAATGCATACAAAGTGATTGTCTTTGAAAATATTTTACAAATGAGTGTATGTGTGATAAATGTTTTTGTTTGTAAGCTAGCAACTACGAGCTACCTACCTACTCAAAAGGTCTTTCGTGTTATTTTCCTCTTCCTTTAGATAGTGATATCCTACCATTAGTTAGTAGGAAGCCCTATTATTGGATGTTTGAGGGACAGGCATGGGTCACCGTACAGTCATAGAAGGAAAATCATATGACACTTTAGCAACTTTCGTAAGGTACTAAGATCGTTTACTGAGGCAGCATCAAAGGGTCATCGAGGGACTAAGATCTTTTTAACCGAAGGGTATTTTCTAAAGCATCCCATGTTCGAGGGACATGATTGTTTTTATCCGAGGCAACGAGTGAGGGTTACCCTAGAGGTGCGCGTATGCGAAGTGTGTTAAGATTCAGTTAATTTGTATTGGATTTAAGGTTATCTAGCGCTTGCTTTTAGCCTTTGTCATATAATCCTATTAAACTAGTAGTTATATATATACATAAATAATTATAATTGCAGAAAGTAAAATGCGGGGAAATAAAACCTAAGCTATTACAATAATTCAGACGTGGAGAGTACAAACCATAAAAAGGGGGAAAAAGTAAAGCAAAACCTAATTAAAGCTATCGCATACTATTAGCATATAATATATTGGAAAATAATAGTGCGAAAATAAATAAGCGTGCGGAGACTGAGAAATGGAAAGATATCAAAAACCTAAAAAATTTCTAAGCATTTAGGAAAATATTTTTGGTGTTTTTTTTAGAAAATTATTTTATAGTGTAAAATAACAGTGAATTCTAATTCTAATCAATTTACAAATTAATTAATAAAATCAAAGTGTATTTAACTTTGTTGTACCCCAAAATTTTCCCTCCCATATTCTTCAAGATTTGCAAAGAGCATGCTTCAAAATCTCCCAAAGGTTGCACAGTTCAATGGCCTCCTAACAGTCAAAAACTAGGGTTTTGGTTATGGCAAAGAAATTGAAGTTTCCAAGGGTCCAAACAAGTCCCACATGCCTACATACATGGTCAAGCATCCATATGCTAAGTTTCAAGACTCACAGCACAAAATTGCACAGTCAAAAAACCCTAATTGCTCAACAGTCAACTGTAGGGGCAAAATGGTCATTTGACATTCAAAAGTTCAAATTTTTGGTAAACATCTTATTTTGAAGCCACAAACATCATTTGATCAATTCTTGATCATGATTCTCAAGGCATGGCTCAAAAAGTCTCAAGATGCAAAAGTTTCCATATTTGGAAAGTTAAAAAAGTCAACTGTAACTTGACCAAGACATAACTTCCACATGGATCATCAGAAAAATTCCATCCAAAGCTCATTTTGAAGAGAATGACATTTCCTACAACTCCTCTTCACACTTCAAGTCCAAGAAATGCTCTCACAAAAAGTTATCAATCTCAACATTATAGGTCATTTTCAAAAGTCAACAAAAAGGCACTTTAAGTCAAAGACCATAACTTGATATTGGTAAATCAAAATGACATGGGACCAAAGGCATTGGTTAGAGGATTCAAGACCTTTCCAAAATGTCCAATAACATGATCAAAGCTTAAAAATTGAGCAAGATATGCCTTGTGGAAGTTGGGAAATTTTTGGGAATTTTGAAAAGTCAACTTTGCTTCAAATGCCTCAAAATTGCTAATGGGCCTCAATTTCTTCCAAGAATCATCACCCAAAAGCTATGCACGACCCATTGACTCAAAGGGGAGTTATTTCATCATTTTTTATTATTTATTTGAATTTTTATCACCATTAATTCATTTAATTAAATAAAATATGACAAAAATAGCAAAGCATGTGTTTTAAATCTTTTTGCAGCATATTCTCTCATTTACTCACTCAAGATTTCGTGCACACCCCAAAAAGGCAAGAATCTTCATTTGATTGGCATGAGAAAGGTATGAAAAAGATTGGAAAATCATGGAAGATCACAAAAATTCAAAGGAATTAAAACTTGGATGTTGGGCTTGTTTTGTTGACCAAAAACACTCACATACATATACAGATCACAACCCTAATGCACAGGACCTGGAAGCTGCGCCTCAAACCAAAGCATAACTTTGCATTTTTCACCAAAAATTTCAAATCTGATTCCATAGCTAGAGCACTTTTCCAAGCCAAAGAACGATTCCATTACCTTCCTGACGCATCAAGGAAGCTTTCTGAATCAAAACCACAGCCTCTAACCTCAAGAAACGGTAGCACGAAGTCGCCCTGTCCATGAACATTTGCATATTCGTATTTTGATTTGCAGGCATTTTTCATACATTCTAATGATTGTTTTACACTAATATGCACTCACTGAAACTGATGGTACCATTGAATTGAACTAATATTGCTTGTATAGAAAATTGCCATGGCTGTTTTTTAGGGTTTCAAAGATGTAAAATTGGGGTTTTACGCTTGGGGGAAAATTGGCCAACCTAAATGGCACCATTGAAACCAGAAGCTCACGACAAACAGAACCATACCATCGCGCCTTTTTTATAATTGCTCAAATCCTATTCGCTATTTTTTGTTGTCTCAGATTGTGGGGGTTTAAAACCCTCGCTATCTAGTTTTATTTTTCAGGCAAAATAAAGAACAAGTGGAGAAGATGATGCGTGGAGGAACGTGGTTGGTGGATTCAAACATTGGCGTTTTTTTGTTGATTATCCAGCATAATGCTTTTTCTCTCTCTTATTATTCATTGCCCACTAAACATACAACCAAACGCGCTAGTTCAGTTGGTGGCCAACGTGTAATACAGGTACTGGGACCTGGGTTCGATTCCCAGGTCCCCCATATATATTTCATATTTTTTCTTGTAATGTGTTTCTACGCAGCTTGCATCCTAAGGTCCACCATGCAACTCCATGCCTTGGCTTTCCAAATGTCCCAGAAGATTAATCTGAAGGTCAGGATGAGAGGTCCATCATACACATCAGTCAACCATGCACACGTGAACGCTGAAAGTCAAACAGGCCAAGCTTCTATTGGGCCAAATTACTGCTGATCATACCTCCAAAATTGGGTCTACCACCCCTCTTGTTTGTATTTCTCTCCTTCATTCTTTTTTCTATTTTTTTGTTTGTTTTAATTTAATTACTTTCTTTAAATTCTTCAAATTAATTTTTATAACATAAAAATACAAAAAAAAACAGAAAATCATAAAACAATAAAAAAATATGCTTTGTTAATATTAATTAATATTATTTTGTAAATAAATTTAATAATTAACTTAGTTTTAATTTTAGGTTTAATTCTAATTTTTTTTAATAAACTAAAAAGTTTAGAAATTAGGGTTTTAATATTTTTTCTTCTTTTTCTTAATAAATAATTTATTTCCTTATCATCATTATTATTATTCTTAATTAATTTATAAATAACTTGTAATTAAATAATTAGGTTAAAACTAGGTCAAACTTAAACATTTTTTTAACAAATTAAAAATAGTTTAGAATTAGGGTTTTAATTCCATTTAATTTTCTCATTAAATTCCATAAATACAAAAACTCCAAAAAATAAGTTCTTGCTTTTATTTAATTTAATTAATTTACGATTTCGATTTAATTTCTTTAAAAGGGTCCAACGCCCTCGCATTCTCGATCTTATTTCTTTTCGCACATTTGCTTTTATTTCCCTTTTTTAAATTTCATGTACTTGCCCCAAAGCCTTGTAATAGATAATTAGAATATTTACTTTCTGCAGTTTTATTTATTCAAATCGGGTCTTGGTTTAATTTGGCGATGTAGACCCGCGCCTTTGTAATAGCGTAGGACTTTTAAATTCCGCACCTTTTAACTGCTAATAATCTGCATGAAAGAATGAATGCCAAAAATAAAAACCAAGTGTAGATCACCAATGCATGACAAGATAAACATAATTGAAAATGACACACAATTCACACACCACCCCTAGGGTACGTCTCACTGTTGCCTTGCCCCTCAAAACGTGGTCGTCGAGTAGAGGATGTTTTAGTAAGTCCTCATGTCCATGAACATGGCATGAGGGTAGCTTCTAAGGTGTCTTCCTATTGCTCTGGTGACCACACTGCCCCGAACCCTCGAATTGACCCAAACACCTCCAACGGTGGTGCTACCTACCTCTCAATGGTGGGATGGCACTATCTTAAGGACATTTACACAGACGAATTCCTTAGGGTAGGTAGATGACTCGTAGATACTTGCTCTAATTTCAAACAAAAATATAAAAAAAACTTCTTTTCACACCGACACTTTGCAAAAAGATTTCAAAAACAACTTTTCAAACACTCTTGAGGACTGATACAAGAGTCGAACTGAAAATTCAAAGAAACTTTTTTCAAACCCACTCTGAAAAGCAAACAAATATTTTTTGAAAACACAAATGAGCAAGTATCTAAGAGCCCATGGATAACCATGGATAGAAAGGGTGCTAACACCTTCCCTTTCTATAAATCTACCTCCCGAACCGAGAACTAATCTCAAAAGGAATTTTCCTGTGCTTTTGTCCTTTCCATTTGGAGAAAATAAAAGACAGTGGCGACTCTTGCTTCCGCGACATTTCGCGAACCAGCGTTAAACGGTCAATTCCAGATCCACCGATCATAGAACTGGCGACTTTGCTGGGGACATCTTATAAAGTGAGGTGTACCTTAGGATAGTTCATAACTGTGTTTTCAATTGCTTTGACCTGTTTGCTTTAAATTGTGGGACTGTCTTGGGAGTTCTATAGATCCTAACTCGGATCTGGGGATACCTTCTTAGAAAGTAGCAACAAGGCTGTGAGGGAATTGTGCGGGGTATACCGACATGGTTGAAACAACCTGCTACGTTGATGTGGCACTTTGGTGTGTACCGGTAACCCTTGAGTTCAGTCAAGGAGAGTACGGGGCCTCCACGTGGTGTCATGAAGCATAAACTGACCTTAGGAACCTTAATTGAACCATCTTGGCCTCTTTAGGGTAGTGAGATAACTGACTTTGGTGCAGTCCGAGGTTGGTTGATACTCGATACTACACTCAATTGAGGGTTGATTTCCTGGAATATTTCGGTCACCAATTCAGTGGCTAAATCGAAACGATGAACAATGAAAGCAATCCAGTGATATTGGGACCCTTAGAACCCGGTTACTTCTGATAGGACAGGTTGAGCCCACCAACTTCAAGAGGGTAATACCCAGACCCCATGCAGGCCTAAACTCTAAGGGCTTGTCTTGTGTGACTTGTGTGCCTTATCATGTTTGCCTTTGTAAATATTTGTGGTGTGTTTAATCATAGCATCATGACATCATCCAGCATCATATGCATTGACTAACCATTTCAGGGGTTCGAATCTTCATCTTTGTTCTTGTTTTGTAGGACATGGAAACTGTTCGCAGAAAGACAATTCAAATCAGCCTTGTAAGGATCCCTCCTCAGCTTAAGGAGCTTATATCCAGGATTCCCGAGAGCTCTTCATTCAGTGAAAGACATGGAAGACTCATCAGCTTGGTCAACACCAACATTGAGGAAGATATGATAAAGGTCATGTTCCAGTTCTTTGACCCTCTGCATCATTGTTTCACTTTCCTGGATTATCAACTGGTGCCTACATTGGAAGAGTTCTCCCGGCTTCTAAAGATCCCTATCCTTGATCAACTACCCTACAACGGTACAGAAAAGGAACCCAATCTTGAAGAGATTGCTAAAGCCTTACACCTACAATCATCTGACCTCAAGGGACATTGGGAAGTTAGAAGTGGCATCAAAGGGTTCTTAGCCAGGTTTCTGTTTGAAAAGGCCCAGGAATGTTGGAACTCCCTTGACTTACAAGCTTTTGAAGAAGTTGTGGCCCTCCTTGTCTATGGTTTGGTGTTGGTCCCTAACCCAGATCAGCTTATAGATATCAGTGTTGTCCAGATCTTCATGTCCAGGAATCCTATACCTACGTTGCTGGGGGACATCCTTCACTCATGTTACACTCGAACCATGAGAAAAAGAGGTGTCCTTATGTGCTGCACTCCTCTCCTGGGAAGGTGGTTTATTTCGCACCTTCCACAATCAGTTTTGAAGAACGAGCGGGGTTTGAGATGGTCACAACGGTTGATGACTATTACGCATGCAGATATACATTGGTGCCCTCGGTCCAGAGAGGATGTCACTATCATTGATCGTTGCGGGGAGTACCCTAATGTTCCTTTACTTGGAATCAGAGGAGGTATTACTTACAACCCATGCCTGGCTTGGAGACAGTTTGGTTATGCTCGGAGGGACGGCCCTCATGACATGTTAATTCCTGACATAGTTTTTGACTTCGACAACGATGCACAAGGACTTTGCCAGAGATTTATGAGAGCTTGGAGGATGCCCAGTAAGATAGACAGCAAGACACTGGGGCACAAGAATTCTATCCCATTGGAACCTTATCTCAAGTGGGTACGAGCCCGCTCCCAGAAGTTAGTAATGCCATATCCTCATATGCTCCCTGTGATCAAAGAGCCAGTCTCGGAGGGAGAGGTGTCCTACACCATTCAACATCCTGACATGCCCACGTCCTGGGAAGAGATGCAGAAGAGCTGGATCCAGCTTAAGGAAGAACGGAATTCTCTTGAGACCAGTCTACATGCTAGTGAAAAGAAGGTCTTGGAGCTCACCCGCCTATTGCACGAGGAGAGGAACCTCAACACCTACATTGCTCCAAAGAGGATGCGTAGTGTCTTCTGGGATTGATTTGCTTTTGTAATGTTTGGCCCACGAGGCTTTGATGTACTGAACAATTATTTCCTTAATGATAATGTGTGTTCCTTTTTGTCTACAACAAATTTGAACTTTCGAACCCCTGAATGCATTGCATAAACACATATCATTCATCATGTGCATAACAGGTTTTCTTCTTTTCAGGTTGCTTACTGTTCTTCGCTGTTTATTTCATCATCATGAACCCTGACTCATCATCAATCGAGATGTCTATCAAGGCCCTTCAGGCGCAGAACGCGCAATTTCAGGAGCTGATCATGGGTTTGGCTCAAGGCCAAGAAGAGCTGAAGGCTTTACTCCTGAAGAAGGGGAAGAAGAAGAAGAGGACTGTTCTTTTCAACTCGGGCCAGAGGTTTGGTAACACTCTGCAGAATGAAGAAGATGGTTCTTCTGTAGGCAAAGACAGTCCCCAGGGGGGAAAGACTTCAAGTCCAGTAGTCTCTGACAACGAGACTGACTTTAATGAGGAACAGTATCCTCCTGCTGAAGACCGGTACAAGCAGTTGGAAGACAGACTGAACGCTATGGAGATCCAACAAGTGCCTGGGCTGGATTTCGGAGACTTGGGCTTATCTACTGGTGTGATCATTCCTCACAAATTTAAGGCACCATCTTTCACCAAATATGACGGGGCGTCTTCTCCCAAGCTACACCTCAGATATTATGTGCGGAAGATTCAGCCGTACACTGTGGACAAGAACTTGTGGATCCACTTCTTCCAGGAGAGTCTTTTAGGGACTCATCTCGAATGGTTCTATCAGCTGGATGGGACCAAGGTTCGTAACTGGGAGGAGTTGGCTACTGCTTTTTATAAGCAGTATCAATATAATGCCGACCTTGCTCCTACACGTACCCAACTCCAGGGTATGTCGCTAGGATCAAGTGAAGGTTTTAAAGAGTATGCACAGAAGTGGAGGGATCTGGATGGCAGGGTGCAGCCTCCGTTGACTGACCGGGAGTTGGTAGATATGTTCTTGGGGACCCTATCTGGGCCATTTTTCAATCATCTTATCGGTAATTCGTCTGCAGGGTTCACTGACCTTATTCTGACTGGGGAGAGAATAGAGGCTGGAATGAAGTCCGGTAAAATTCAGAAAGGTGCATCTTCAAGTTCTGAGAAGAAACCCTTTAAAAAGGAGGCCAGTGCTGTGTATGGGCCTAGAAGACATGATAAACCTGAGCGCCGCCAATCTGTCAACACGGTAATGATTGCTAAACCTGCTGCCGCTCCTCGGAAAACTAATCCACCCAGGGCTGAAAGACCCAGAAGAGAGTTTACCCGGCTAAGTATGACTTTGTCGCAAATCTTGCCGCAGTTGCTATCCACCAATTTGGTGACTGTTAGAGAGGCCCTGAAGGTTGTGAATACTGCCTCTCCCAAGTACAATCCAAATTCCTGCTGTGCTTATCACTCTGATAGCCCGGGGCATTCTACTGATGACTGTTGGGCCTTGAGGAATAAGGTGCAAGACCTTATTGATGCGAAGGAGATACAATTTGAAGCGCCTGAGAGGCCAAATATGGTGACTGCTCCTATGCCCCAGCATGGAGTGAATGCCATTGATGAAGATGTGTATGCCGTTTCCGTGAATGATGTAGCTACTCCTCTGATGACTGTTAAGAGGAACCTACTGCTGGCCGGTTTATTTCCGGGTTGTAGCGAAGGTTGCCTTTTCTGTGTTGTTTCCCTTTCTGGTTGTCCTTTGCTGAAGTTAGGCATCCAAAGCCTGATGGACAGCAAAGAGATTCTGTTCAAGAAGACCGCTGCTCCGTTTGTCCCTGTGGAAGAAGTATCTGTTGTTACCATTTTCCAAAATCCAATCAAGGCTCCCCCGAGGAAGCCAGTTAAAATCATGACTGTCGCACCCATTGTGATTACTATTCTGGGGCCTCTCCCCTATGAATCTGATAAGGCTGTCCCATGGCACTATGGGGCAGATGTATATGTACATCGTATAAAGCAAGAGTTCAACACTGGTACCAGCATCAGCAATATCACTGGTCCAGCCAAAGTTACCCGCAGTGGCAGGCTCTTCTCGCCTGACATTGCGCCACCTACTATTCAAAGACCTCTCGTTATAACACCTGCAAGTGCACCTGTTCCCATTTCTGATCAAGTTGCTTCCCCTGCTGCCGAGTCATCTAATGCTCGGGGCAAAGGGATTGAAGATGAGCCTGCCCAGATGGAGGCACCAAAATCTGTGAATGCTGAGGCCTCCCAACAAGAGATGGAGGAAATTCTAAAGATAATCAAGAAGAGAAATTTTAATGTTGTTGAACAACTGGGGCATACCCCCTCCAAGATCTCTATGCTCTCCTTGTTGCTGTGCTCAGAGGCCCATGCTAAGGCCTTGATTTCATTTCTCAAGACGGCCCATGTGCCACAGGAGACATCTGCAGTCCAGTTTACTGATTGCGTAGCCAATTTGACAGCCGACAATGGTTTGGGTTTCTCGGATGTTGACCTTACTGCTAAGGGAAAGAACCACAATGATGCCCTGCATGTCTCTATTGAATGCAGGGGCACTACTCTTGCGCACGTGTTGGTGGACACCGGTTCTTCCCTGAATGTGTTACCAAAAAAGGCCTTAGACCGGTTGGATTGTGAAGGCCTGGAATTAAAACCTAGCAACATCATTGTCAGGGCCTTTGACGGTTCTAAGAGGATGGTTCATGGAGAGGTAGACATTCCTATTCGTGTGGGTTCTCAAGTATTCGACTCAACTTTCTATGTGATGGATATCCGTCCATCATATTCTTGTCTACTGGGTCGACCTTGGATTCACAAAGCGGGGGCAGTGACCTCTACCCTACACCAGAAGCTCAAGTACCCCGTCAGAGGGAAGATCGTCACTGTGCAGGGAGAGGAGGAGTATATGGTTAGTCATTTGAATTCCTTCTGATATATTGAGATGGACGGGGAGTTTATTGAAACCCCCTTTCAGCATTTTGAAGAGGTACCTCCAACATTGGCAGCGGCAGAAACGGTGGTTGAAGAGGATGTTCCTTTGAAGATGGCTTCCCTGAAGGATGCCCGGGCTGTAATCAAGAAAGGTGAATGTGCTAACTGGGGCAGGCTCCCTGATTTTACACCTAAAACTGACAAGTTTGGACTGGGTTTTACTGCAGAGGCTCAGAAGGCTGTGCGCAAAGCTAGAACCATAAGACCTCCTGTGCTCATCACCAATCCAGGAGTGAATGCCATTGGGGATGAAGATGAGGTGGAAGAATCAGAGTTCTATAGCTGGATCTACCCGACGACTGATGGTGGATTGACCAATTGGATTGCTAAAGATCACACTCCTGTTACTTTTGTTACACAGTAATAAACTCCTTTGGTTTTGTATTTGTAATAAACAATGAATTAAAACTCTATGGCCCGGTGTCTTACCCGGGGCACCGTGGCTTCATTTGTGAGGGTATATTAATTGTCATTTCATATATCATGAATAAAGACCTTGGACGTTTTCTCGCATTTCAAATCTTATGCTCCTTTTCTTTCTTTCCTTTCTTTATATTGCAAAACAACTGTATTTACACACACTCACTCATACAGGTTTCAATCCACTCTGGATCTCACTGGTAACGACTCTGCTACTGCCAGTTATGACTTCGAAAATCCGATCAACTTAGCCGAAGACGAAGGTGAAGATGATTGCGAAGTGCCTGGCGAGCTTGCAAGACTGTTACAACAAGAAGAGAGGGCAATTCAACCACATGAAGAGCCAGTGGAAACGATAAATCTGGGTACTGAGGCGAACAGAAAGGAGGTTAAGATTGGTGCCAACCTAGAGCTCAGCGTGAAGCAACGGTTGACTCAGATGCTACATGATTATGTGGAGATCTTTGCCTGGTCCTACGAAGACATGCCCGGGTTGGATACCGACATTGTGGTCCATCACTTGCCTACCAAGGAAGACTGCCCTCCGGTTAAGCAAAAGGTCCGCCGTATACGTCCAGAGATGTCTGAGAAGATCAAAGCCGAGGTTATGAAACAGTTCGATGCCGGGTTCCTTGCAGTGACTTCTTATCCTCAGTGGGTTGCTAATGTGGTGCCGGTACCAAAGAAAGATGGAAAGGTCAGAATGTGTGTCGACTACAGGGATCTGAATAGGGCCAGCCCCAAGGATGACTTTCCCCTACCTCACATTGATGTTCTGGTGGACAATACTGCTCAGCATAAAGTGTTCTCTTTCATGGATGGCTTTTCAGGTTACAATCAGATCAAGATGGCACCTGAAGACATGGAGAAGACTACCTTTGTCACTCAGTGGGGCACCTTCTGCTACAAGGTCATGCCATTCGGGTTGAAAAATGTTGGGGCAACCTACCAACATGCCATGGTTGCTTTATTTCATGACATGATCCATCATGAGATAGAAGTGTATGTTGATGACATGATCGCAAGATCCCAAACTGAGGAAGAACACCTTGATCATCTGCAGAAATTGTTTGACCGTCTGAAGTTATACAAGCTAAGGTTGAACCCGAACAAATGCACCTTCGGGGTAAGATCTGGAAAATTGCTAGGCTTCGTTGTAAGTGACAAGGGTATTCAAGTGGACCCTGCCAAGGTTAAAGCTATTCAAGAGATGCTAGTTCCTAAGACAGAGAAAGAAGTCAGAGGCTTTTTAGGATGCCTGAATTACATTGCCCGATTCATCTCCCACCTAACTGCTACTTGTGAACCAATCTTCAAGCTGCTGAAGAAAGATCAGGTAGTACGTTGGAATGATGAGTGTCAGGCTGCTTTTGACAGAATCAAGGAGTATCTCCAAGAACCACCCATTCTTATGCCACCGGTTGAGGGGAGACCACTAATACTATACCTGACAGTACTTGACAACTCAATGGGGTGTGTGCTGGGGCAGCATGACGAGTCTGGCCGAAAAGAGAATTCCATTTATTACCTTAGCAAAAAGTTTACCGACTGTGAGACCCGATACTCACTGCTCGAGAAAACTTGTTGCGCTTTGGTATGGGCTGCTCGCCGGCTGAGACAGTATATGCTGACTCACACTACCTTGTTGATCTCAAAAATGGATCCTATAAAGTACATATTTGAAAAGCCTGCTCTGTCTGGGAGAATAGCAAGATGGCAGATGATCTTGACGGAATACGACATCCAGTACACAACTCAGAAAGCCATCAAATGAAGTGTATTGGCAGACCACTTGGCACATCAAGCAGTAGACGACTATCAGTCAATGAACTTTGAATTTCCTAACGAAAGTATCATGATTGTGACTGATTGTGAAGTACCTGGACCGGATGAAGGACCTGAGGAAGGATCCCGATGGTCTATGCACTTTGACGGAGCCTCCAACGCTTTGGGTAACGGCATCGGCGCTGTGATCATATCCCCTCAAGGAACTCATACTCCACTCACTTCCCGGCTATGTTTCAACTGCACCAACAACATGGCGGAGTATGAGGCATGCATCATGGGTCTCCAAGCTGCGATCGACTTAAGGATCAAGTTTCTGAGTGTCTTCGGAGATTCTGCTCTCGTGATCTATCAGATCAAAGGCGAGTGGGATACGAAACATCCGAACCTTATTCCTTACAAGGAGTGTGTACTGACAGTGATCCCCCATTTCACAGAGATAACCTTTGAACATTTCCCAAGAGAGGAGAATCAGCTGGCGGACGCGTTAGCTACGATGTCTTCCATGTTCAAAGTCAAATGGGACAATGAGGCTCCCCGGATTATCATCTGGAAACTGGACGAACCGGCATACTGTTGTGATCTCGAGATTGAGTTGGTGACTGAGAAACCTTGGTACCATGAGGTGAAGAGATACTTGGAAGCTCAGGAATACCCTGAAGGTGCATCTGTCAACGATAAGAAGTTTCTGAGAAGGTTCGCAGCAAAGTTCTTCCTTAGCAATGGCATCCTGTATAAGCGAAACCATGATTCGACCTTACTGCGTTGTGTGGATAAGACTGAAGCAGAAAGGATCATGGCAGAGCTACATGAGGGTACCTTCGGAACACATTCCAGTGGACACACTATGGCAAAGAAGATCCTTCGGGCAGGGTATTTCTGGTCCATAATGGAAGCCGAATGCTACCAACACTCTCGGACATGCCATAAATGCCAGGTTTACGCAGACAAGGTGCACGTTCCTCCAGTTCCTCTGAATGTCTTAACAGCACCTTGGCCGTTTGCAATGTGGGGCATAGATATGATCGGTGAGATTAAACCTACAGCGTCCAATGGGCATCGCTTCATTCTGGTGGCGATTGATTACTTCACGAAGTGGGTTGAAGTAGCTTCCTACGCCACAGTAACCAAGAACGTTGTAGCACGGTTCATTCGGCATAACCTGATCTGTCGATACGGCGTCCCAGAAAGAATCATTACTGACAACGGTACCAATCTTAATAACAAGATGATCACTGAGCTCTGCGAGCAGTTCAAGATACAGCACCACAACTCTTCTCCTTACCGGTCGAAGATGAATGGGGCCGTAGAAGCAGCGAACAAGAACATTAAGAAAATTGTGTAGAAGATGACAGTGACTTATAAAGATTGGCACGAGATGTTACCGTTTGCTCTACATGGGTACCGTACCTCAGCAAGGACGTCAACCGGGGCAACTCCTTTCTCCTTGGTCTATGGTATGGAAGCAGTCTTACCGATCGAAGTGCAGATACCCTCTCTCCGGATAATGAAGGATGCAGATCTGAATGAAGATGATTTGATCCAGACACGACTTGATCAGCTAAACCTTATTGATGAAAAAAGACTTGCTGATATCTGTCATGGTCAGACGTATCAGAAACGGATGATCAGGGCATTTAACAAAAAGGTCAGACCACAAGAATATCAAGTTGGGGATCTGGTAATCAAACGCATCATCCTTCCTCAGAGTGATCCAAGGGGAAAATGGACCCCTGCGTATGAAGGGCCATTTGTGGTTAAGCATGTGTTCTCAGGAGGAGCCATGATTCTAACCAACATGGATGGTGACGACCTTCCTCACCCCGCCAATGCAGACATAGTAAAAAGATACTACGCATAAAAAAGACCTGCTAGGTTGACATACCTAGGCAAAAATTAGGGCTTCCCGGCGAACCAAAAGGGTTCGGGAAAAATGAAGGGATGAAATGGAAAAATCTATACACCCGGCAAGTCGAAAACCTGAAAAGGCGGCTTGGGCAAAAATGGGTATCCTGGTGGACTGAGAACCCGAAAGGGAGGTCCAGGCAAAAGTTAGGGATAAAGCGTAATACTATGTCTCATTGGATCACTTCGCATCCAGAATCCGGTATCAGCATCAAGTTCAGACGGCATTGGTCAATCAGCTTCATCTTCAACTAGGTCATCAAGTGATGAGACGCTCGAAGATATAAAGGCAATAGCAGAGTTGGAACCCAGTGGGATCATTCTATTCACACAACTGTTTTATATTCCTTTGTACAAATTGTATAAATTCTTTTGTTCGGCGGCGTTCTCTTACTAGGACGTCAGCCTCTTGTACATAAACGCCTATTTTACAGGCAATTCAAAATCAATACAAAAATCACTTTTCAGTGAAAATTGCCAATTGTTTTTCCTTTTCTGTTTTGTTTTGCGAAGAACGCCCAAGGTTCAATTTGTGATATATGCATTTGAGGATAATTGCTAACTCATGAATGTTTGCATACGAAACAAAGGATTAATTACAGGTAACATTAGAAACAGGGGAAATAAAGGGTTGTCTAAGCGATCTAATTGCTCTGTCCACCAAGGTATCAAGGTAAGTTCAGCTGAAGAACATAACCAGTATATCTTAAATCCCCAGAGAGTGAGCCAGCAAGTCAGTGCACTCTCCCCAAGCAAAGCTATTATCAGCCTTAAGGAAGTTGGGTATCCTCCAGCAGATCTCAACGTTCCCCGGCACGATATACAGATATTCTTAAACAAGCATCCCCGGCAGTCTTGACCTAAAGATTGTTCCCCGGCGGTATATCAAACATTCAATGGAGTCACTTCCCCAATATATTTCAAAATTTCCCCAGGAGAGTCCAATCCAGTTTCCCCAGGAAAGTTGGAATCCATCTCCCCAAGCAGTAAGCTTATCCCCAGTAGATTCTGGAAGCTTATCCCTCGCAGAGCACGAACGCGTCCCCCGGCTTTATTCAAAGGTTATTTCCCTACCAGGATATAACTGGGTTATCCTCAGCCAAAAGCCACGGAAAGATCGTCCCCGGCGAAGTCTTCCTATCCCCAGCGGAGTCTATTTACACTTCCAACATGTTAATGGTATCCCCAGCGAAGTTACCATCAACATTCCAGCAAAGTACCTCTCTCCCCACAGAGTTTTATTCCCCAGCAAGATCGCTAGAATAATTTTCTCCCCGCAGAGTAATCCATTCGTCAAGTTTATTCCCCAACGGAGTTATCTTCTCCTACCGGTATTCTTGCAACTATCATCCCCAGCGGAGACAACAAAGCACTATTCTCCAACATCAGCCCAGGATATGACTTCCCGGCATCCGTCAAGGATTTATTTTCCTAGGACGAAAACATACGTTCATAAACATCACATTTCCATACATTATAGCATGCATATATGCATCATATCTTACAAATCTCATTTATGTTGAGAACATCATTGCTTGATCCATAGCATGCATTGCATATGACTGACCTTTACCTTTCAGGAAAGATCCAATTAAGTTCTCAGCTATATTTCAAGACTTTAGCCTAGTTCAGTTAAATCGACTCCTAAGATTTTTCTGATTCTTATCCAGTTAAAGGCCTTCTCTGGTTCAGTCAGATCGACCCTAAGATCTCCCTGATTCTTATCCAGTTGAAGATATTCCAAGACCTTGCCCGGTTCAGTTAAATCGACCCTAAGATTTTCCTGATTCTTATCCAGTCAAAGGCCTTCTCTGGTTCAGTCAGATCGACCCTAAGATCTCCCTGATTCTTATCCAGTTGAAGATATTCCAAGACCTTGCCCGGTTCAGTTAAATCGACCCTAAGATTTTCCTGATTCTTATCCAGTCAAAGGCCTTCTCTGGTTCAGTCAGATCGACCCTAAGATCTCCCTGATTCTTATCCAGTTGAAGATTCCAAGACCTTGCCCGGTTCAGTTAAATCGACCCTAAGATTTTCCTGATTCTTATCCAGTCAAAGGCCTTCTCTGGTTCAGTCAGATCGACCCTAAGATCTCCCTGATTCTTATCCAGTTGAAGATTCCAAGACCTTGCCCGGTTCAGTTAAATTGACCCTAAGATTTTCCTGATTCTTATCCAGTCAAAGGCCTTCTCCGGTTCAGTCAGATCGACCCTAAGATCTCCCTGATTCTTATCCCAGTAGAAGACATCCAAGATTCTCTCAACGTTCCTGTTGAGGTAGTAATCGCCCCAAGATTCTCTCAGCGTTCCTGTCGAGGTAGTAATCGTCCAAGGTTCTCTCATCGTTACTGTTGAGGTAGTAATCGCCCAAGGTTCTCTCATCGTCCCGTTGAGGTAGTAACCATCCCTGATTCATCCATCACCTCTTAGCATGGCATCTATAAGCCCATCATCCTATCCATCAATCTCCAAATGGCATCTGTAAGCCCATTCCCACCATCACCTTACTATGTGAGCACAAATTTCTAGGCACTTTAGTGTTCAATCATCTTCCACCTTCGGATTACGAAAGGCGCGTCAGCCAATCTACATCCTCAGGTTTAAGAAGATTGAACAGGGGCAACTGTTGTACCCCAAAATTTGCCCTCCCATATTCTTCAAGATTTGCAAAGAGCATGCTTCAAAATCTCCCAAAGGTTGCACAGTTCAATGGCCTCCTAACAGTCAAAAACTAGGGTTTTGGTTCTGGCAAAGAAATTGAAGTTTCCAAGGGTCCAAACAAGTCCCACATTCCTACATACATGGTCAAGCATCCATATGCTAAGTTTCAAGACTCACAGCACAAAATTGCACAGTCAAAAAACCCTAATTGCTCAACAGTCAACTGTAGGGGCAAAATGGTCATTTGACAGTCAAAAGTTCAAATTTTTGGTCAACATCTTATTTTGAAGCCACAAACATCATTTGATCAATTCTTGATCATGATTCTCAAGGCATGGCTCAAAAATTCTCAAGATGCAAAAGTTTCCATATTTGGACAGTTAAAAAAGTCAACTGTAACTTGACCAAGGCATAACTTCCACATGGATCATCAGAAAAATTCCATCCAAAGCTCATTTTGAAGAGAATGCCATTTCCTACAACTCCTCTTCACACTTCAAGTCCAAGAAATTCTCTCACAAAAAGTTATCAATCTCAACATTATAGGTCATTTTCAAAAGTCAACAAAAAGGCACTTTAAGTCAAAGACCATAACTTGAGATTGGTAAATCAAAACGACATGGGACCAAAGGCATTGGTTAGAGGACTTCAAGACCGTTCCAAAATGTCCAAGAACATGATCAAAGCTTAAAAATTGAGCAAGATATGCCTTGTGGAAGTTGGGAAATTTTTGGGAATTTTGAAAAGTCAACTTTGCTTCAAATGCCTCAAAATTGATAATGGGCCTCAATTTCTTCCAAGAATCATCACCCAAAAGCTATGCACGACCCATTGACCCAAAGGGGAGTTATTTCATCATTTTTTATTATTTATTTGAATTTTTATCACCATTAATTCATTTAATTAAATAAAATATGACAAAAATAGCAAAGCATGTGTTTTAAATCTTTTTGCAGCATATTCTCTCATTTACTCACTCAAGATTTCATGCACACCCCAAAAAGGCAAGAATCTTCATTTGATTGGCATGAGAAAGGTATGAAAAAGATTGGAAAATCATGGAAGATCACAAAAATTCAAAGGCATTAAAACTTGGATGTTGGGCGTGTTTTGTTGACCAAAAACACTCACATACATATACAGATCACAACCCTAATGCACAGGACCTGGAAGCTGCGCCTCAAACCAAAGCATAACTTTGCATTTTTCACCAAAAATTTCAAATCTGATTCCATGGCTAGAGCACTTTTCCAAGCCAAAGAACGATTCCATTACCTTCCTGACGCATCAAGGAAGCTTTCTGAATCAAAACCACAGCCTCTAACCTCAAGAAACGGTAGCATGAAGTCGCCCTGTCCATGAACATTTACATATTCGTATTTTGATTTGCAGGCATTTTTCATACATTCTAATGATTGTTTTACACTAATATGGACTCACTGAAACTGATGGTACCATTGAATTGAACTAATATTGCTTGTATAGAAAATTGCCATGGCTGTTTTTTAGGGTTTCAAAGATGTAAAATTGGGGTTTTATGCTTGGGGAAAAATTGGCCAACCTAAATGGCACCATTGAAACCAGAAGCTCACGACGAACAGAACCATACCATCGCGCCTTTTTTTATAATTGCTCAAATCCTATTCGCTATTTTTTGTTGTCTCAGATTGTAGGGGTTTAAAACCCCCGCTATCTAGTTTTATTTTTCAGGCAAAATAAAGAACAAGTGGAGAAGACGATGCGTGGAGGAACGTGGTTGGTGGATTCAAACATTGGCGCTTTTTTGTTGATTATCCAGCATAATGCTTTTTCTCTCTCTTATTATTCATTGCCCACTAAACATACAACCAAACGCGCTAGTTCAGTTGGTGGCCAACGTGTAATACAGATACTGGGACCTGGGTTCGATTCTCAGGTCCCCCATATATATTTCATATTTTTTCTTGTAATGTGTTTCTACGCAGCTTGCATCCTAAGGTCCACCATGCAACTCCATGCCTTGGCTTTCCAAATGTCCCAGAAGATGAATCTGAAGGTCAGGATGAGAGGTCCATCATACACATCAGTCAACCATGCACACGTGAACGCTGAAAGTCAAACAGGCCAAGCTTCTATTGGGCCAAATTACTGCTGATCATACCTCCAAAATTGGGTCTACCACCCCTCTTGTTTGTATTTCTCTCCTTCATTCTTTTTTCTATTTTTTTTGTTTGTTTTAATTTAATTACTTTCTTTAAATTCTTCAAATTAATTTTTATAACATAAAAATACAAAAAAACAGAAAATCATAAAACAATAAAAAAATATGCTTCGTTAATTTTAGGTTTAATTCTAATTTTTTTTAATAAACTAAAAAGTTTAGAAATTAGGGTTTTAATATTTTTTCTTCTTTTTCTTAATAAATAATTTATTTCCTTATCATCATTATTATTATTCTTAATTATTTTATAAATAACTTATAATTAAATAATTAGGTTAAAACTAGGTCAAACTTAAACATTTTTTTAACAAATTAAAAATAGTTTAGAATTAGGGTTTTAATTCCATTTAATTTTCTCATTAAATTCCATAAATACAAAAACTCCAAAAAAT
This sequence comes from Vicia faba, assembly GCA_948472305.1. Taxonomy (NCBI): domain Eukaryota; kingdom Viridiplantae; phylum Streptophyta; class Magnoliopsida; order Fabales; family Fabaceae; genus Vicia; species Vicia faba. The sequence goes on from OX451736.1 coordinate 342,010,159, forward strand.
AAGTTCTTGCTTTTATTTAATTTAATTAATTTACGATTTCGATTTAATTTCTTTAAAAGGGTCCAACGCCCTCGCATTCTCGATCTTATTTCTTTTTGCACATTTGCTTTTATTTCCCTTTTTTAAATTTCATGTACTTGCCCCAAAGCCTTGTAATAGATAATTAGAATATTTACTTTCTGCAGTTTTATTTATTCAAATCGGGTCTTGGTTTAATTTGGCGATGTAGACCCGCGCCTTTGTAATAGCGTAGGACTTTTAAATTCCACACCTTTTAACTGCTAATAATCTGCATGAAAGAATGAATGCCAAAAATAAAAACCAAGCGTAGATCACCAATGCATGACAAGATAAACATAATTGAAAATGACACACAATTCACACACCACCCCTAGGGTACGTCTCACAGTTGCCTTGCCCCTCGAAACGTGGTCGTCGAGTAGAGGATGTTTTAGTAAGTCCTCATGTCCATGAACATGGCATGAGGGTAGCTTCTAAGGTGTCTTCCTATTGCTCTGGTGACCACACTGCCCCGAACCCTCGAATTGACCCAAACACCTCCAACGGTGGTGCTACCTACCTCTCAATGGTGGGATGGCACTATCTTAAGGACATTTACACAGACGAATTCCTTAGGGTAGGTAGATGACTCGTAGATACTTGCTCTAATTTCAAACAAAAAAAAAAAAACTTCTTTTCACACCGACACTTTGCAAAAAGATTTCAAAAACAACTTTTCAAACACTTTTGAGGACTGATACAAGAGTCGAACTGAAAATTCAAAGAAACTTTTTTCAAACCCACTCTGAAAAGCAAACAAATATTTTTTGAAAACACAAATGAGCAAGTATCTAAGAGCCCATGGATAACCATGGATAGAAAGGGTGCTAACACCTTCCCTTTCTATAAATCTACCTCCCGAACCGAGAACTAATCTCAAAAGGAATTTTTCTGTGCTTTTGTCCTTTCCATTTGGAGAAAATAAAAGATGGTGGCGACTCTTGCTTCTGCGACATTTCGCGAACCAGCGTTAAACGGTCAGTTCCAGATCCACCGATCACAAACTTAAATCAATTTTTATTTATGCAAAATAATCTAAGTGATTATAAAAAAAATTAAAACTGAAAGAAACTAATTTAATTGATATAAAAAAATTATTTGATTTAATTAAATAAAAGAAAGAGTCAAATTAATTAACCTAAATCTAAAATTACTTTAATTAATTGATTAGGAAAAATTAATTATTAAAAGAAATTAAAAAAAAGAAATAATAGAAAAATGGGCCTGCAAAAGTAATTGAGACGGGGATGAGAAAGTAAATCTGTTAGGCCTAAGACAAACAGCCCAACTGCTGCGTATGATCCAGTGTAACTCTTCCTTGGGGGTCTAACATGAGCGTGGGGCTTGATTCACTAGATCTGGATCCATTGAGATCTGATGGTGTTGATGTGAGCCCACATGATGAGCGCGTATACCTAGCTTGCACTTGATCTGAAATGGAAAAACAATGAAAAATAACATACCATGGCAGGGATCGAACCCATGCCCTAGTATGCGAACACCTTTGAAAACACACGCTTACTGTTGGGGAGTTCGTTACATCTAATTATACAAATCAAGCAAAAATAATAAATATGTAAAACACTTTTAGTGGTCGGAGAAGCGTCGGAGCCCTAGCTCCGGTTGTCTTCTCCGGCAACCTGCAAATGTCAACCTGCAAGAATCAAGTGTTATAGATCCTTGTATCATGGGGTTCGAATCAAATAGGGTAAATCCGAGCAAATCATGGCACCTCCAAATCCTAACTGCATGGGGTTAACCTACTAATCCAAACCTTCTTAAACAAAACTCAGAAACCTGTTAATGATATTAATACATGCTAAACCATAGTAAAAACAAGGATTCGAAAAAAATAGAAAAAATATGAAAAATATTATGAAGTATGCATGCTGATTCAGGTCCTTAGAGTCATAGTAACCAGTCCAGCCTTACCCTTTAATGTCCCTAGGCGTGTATGGGATGAAAATTTTGAACAATGGAGGCTTGTAACACAGATTTTGGATTTTAGGTTATTTTGAAGAAAAAAATGAAAATTTGCAACCTATTTGGGGCAGAGATGCGTGGTCCTGTGCTTCTGATTTGGTCGTACATTTATAGAGGGAAGAAATGAGTGAACAAATATGGAAAGGGAAGAAGGAATTCATGGCTTTGAGACAAGAAATAAGACAAATTAAAAAGCTTCCAATTTTGAGTGATTCTTGCCTCTTTGATGTTATCACGGTTATGGCAGGCTGTATGTAGCATCTTGGGCCTAAACAATTATCCATAACAAAGCCCATATGCATTAATCCATTATTTTGTGATTTTATTTAATTTACTTTGTATTTATTTGAATAAAAATAAAAGTAAATATAAATAAAAGTTAAGGCAAGGTATGAATGAACTTAGAGGTCCTCTAAGGTGTCATGAGCATCTTTGAACTCTAAAACCTAGACCCAAAAGCCCAAAAATTCAACATTGTCCAATTGAAGTTTCATGCATTCTTCAAAATTTATCCAACTTGCACCAATCATAACTCTCTCTATTTTCATCTTTTGAAGGTTATATTGGACTTTTTGGAAATATAAAGATGTCTTATTCAATATCTATGTTTACTATTTTTGCATTTGAAGATTTTATCTTGATGTAAGTTGCCTTGACAAAAAATGTCTTTTTGTTGACTTTTGAAAATGACCTGTAATGTATTAGCTCATATATTTCAAATGAAACATTTTTTGGACTTGATCATAAATACAAAGTTGTAGAGAATTGAATCTCCATCAAAATAGGATTTGGTTGGGGAAAATTTTATGAAGCATGTGAAAGTTATGCTTGGTCAAAGTTCAATTGACTTCTTCTAAGGAAACCCTAATTTGGTAATTTTTTACCTTTGATGATTTGAAGGATTTCCTTGTGGAATCATGATCAACCCTTGATAAAATGATGAATATCACTTCAAAATGTTGATGTTGACCAAAAATCTTGAAGTTTGACTATATGTTTACCATAGATGACTTTTTACTTAATATAGTTGATTTTCAATCATCTAAGCCATTGACTGAGCAAACTTGTGATGCAAGACTTGAAACTTGACATGAGCATTGTTGAAGACCTATGGAGAACCATGAAAACTATTTGAGACCTTTTAAACCCATTCTTCTTTGTGAAATATAAAACCCTAGTTGTGGACCCATTGCTTAGGAGGTGAATTTGTCTGATTAATTCTTGAGCATCCTTGAGCACTTAAGAACCCTTGAAGAAAATGGGAGGGAAAATTTTGGGGTACAACAAGGTTCCATAAAATATTGCACTTATATTAATTGAAGAAATCTTCACCCAAGTCATTGAAGGTGTGAATGTTGCTACTGTCCAATCCCATATACCATTTCAAAGCAACACCAGTTAAACTATCCTGGAAGAAATGAATAAGCAAGTGCGGTCATTATTATGAGTGGATATCCTTCTGATATACATCACCAGGTGGTCACGGGGACAAGCGTTGCCCTTGTACTTCTAAAATTCTGGCACCTTAAACTTTGCTGGCACTTTCACATTAGGAACTAAGCATAGGTCACTTACATTGAGTCTGAATAACTCTTTCCCTCGGAGAGCCTTCACTTCTTTGTGCATTTCATTGAATTGATCCTGAAAGTCATCCAATCGGGCATAGAAGCCTAAACTTTCACTTGGTGGAGGAGAAGATGATAAAATTCATCATTAATAACAGGCATAGCATTCATTATAGGAGGTGAAGCATGATGAATCTCATTATTCGCAACATGAGAAGCATGCAACACAGGAGGTGTAGAGACAACATCAATTTAAGCAAATGGAGCAATTTGAGCAGCAGGATTGTAACCTTCTGGCACGAAATTCTCAGGTATTCCCCAAGGGTAACCGTGAGGCATACGGTATTGAGCACCAGTAACTAGAGTAACAGAGATGGGAACTGACGAAACTTCTGAAGTAACGGTTGTCTGTTGTGGTTGAGCAGCATGAGGAGACGGGGGAGGAGGTGGTGGCTGATTCTGAGCAACCACTAATTATTCCACCAAAGTAGACAGATTGGTCATACCAGCCCTTAAAGCAGTAACTTCTTCGCACATCTCGCGATTCTCTTGTTCAAGGTTTTCCATCTTCTTTCTAGAATTAGCCAGAGCATTGTAGCGATGAGACAGCTTATCGACTTAACAAAGCAGAGAAACAAGTAAGACACCTGGGTATGAACAGGAATGAAAAAAATATGTGCAAAAATGATGCATGATATTTAATGCATATGATTTTTTGTGTTTATCCAAGGAACTCAAAGAATTATACACAATTACAAATATTAAAGCACTAACATTTTTGGAAATACTAAAAATTTCATTTTAATAATAACTTCGAAATGGATTACAACTTTTAGTACAAGTTTCAACAATCCCAAGTATAAGAAAGTTTAAGATAGAGTCTAAAAATCCTAAGGAGATAAAGTTGATGAAGATCTCTCCACACACTGTCGCTTTCCCCTGAGTCTTGCAATCTGAGCCTTCAACTGCTCGTTCTCTTCTGCATATTTGTCGGAAACTTCTTTTCAATTACCAGAATCATAAAATGAGTGACTGGGACCTGGCTGAGCTCTAGAGGAAAATAAATCCTTTTTCTTCTCCATCATCTCCATAGCACGACTCTCAAGAATCTCGATCAAGTCATCTTTCTCTTTTAATTCTGTTGAGTAGGATACCTCTAGAGTCTGGTACTTATTCTTCCATGCTTCCTTCTCTTGTTGCATTCTAACTAAGGTAAGCTGAAGTTCGTCCACATCATCTAAGAAAGGAGGAGGATTCCTTATAAATATATCAGGTATAGGTTCTTCACGAGAATAGGGAATCTTCAACTAAATTGCCCTTGATTTTACCCAACGGAGATGAGGATCCAAGGAAATAGTTCCTCTTGGTCCAAAATCTTTTCTACCCATCTTATGAATGTTGCTCCAAGCCTTTTCAATCTCTTTCTTAGCCTCCTTATGAAATTTTCCCTCTTTGAGAAAGAAACCACTCGGATGAATGTTATTTGTCTTATCTCTTATAGGGTATCCAAGCTAACAACACGCAAGAACATGATTGTAGTCAGTTTCTCCCTTTGTACCAAGAAGAGGCACATTAGGGAAACTACCACAACTATCAATAATCTCAACATGATAATAATCTTGATGATACCAATCAATGTCAGAATGGGTGAGATCCATAATCTTTGGGGCTCAACGTGGTTCCTTCTTGATATCTCAAAAAGTAACAGTCTGAGGTAAGTGAGAAACAAACAATAAGTTTGTTGATGTTAGAAAACAAGAACAACCTATAGGCAAGCAAAGAAAATATGGCCTCAAAAGCAACTGTACTCTTCATCTTGATGAAGTAACGAGCTTTCTCCAATAAAAACTGAGCAGGTAAACCCCTGATTCCTCCTTTGGTAGTCATCTTAGCCTCAATCTCAGACTTCTTCAAATGAGTCATGGTGGCAATATCATGAGACTTTGGCTCTCCTTCTAAGTCGGTGAAAGGAACACAATCAGCAATAGGGAAGCCAAGTAAGTAAGAATACTCCTCCAATGTAGGAATTAACTGATAATCAGGAAAAGTAAAACACTGGCACAATGGATCATAGAACTGGACCAATATAGAAAGAAAACCCTCCTTCATCTTGAGCTTCATAAGAGACACGATGGATCCATACTTCTTTTGGAAATCTTTAGAACTCTCGATCTCAGGAATCAAACTCATTAGTTCCTCTATCTTAGGATCCTTGAAATTGTACTTCCGAGTCTTTCTCCTTCCAAAATCCACGGTAAAAAAAGTACTTGAGATATTTGCAAAAGTCAACCTTAATTTCCTTGAAAAATTGTTTAAATAATGCTCATGGGTGCATGAATGCATGATGATGAAACAATCACACACAAGATCACAAACATGGGGGGTTCATAGATTCGACGTCACGAGCATGAAGTCAAAGGTACTACCCACAATGTACGGACTGATAGTTTATCACCGACCGAACAAGGTTCTAAAAGGTTCCCAAAGTCTACATCCTTCCTTCAGATATTGCCAGCATCTCGATTAACCTGGTAATCGGCAATATTCTCAATAAAAACTCATCCGAGTGTAGCATCGCATGATAACCACTTTCGGATTTCTCCATCATAGTTTCCGCACTACACCTAAAAGGCCAAAATGGGTTAAGGGGTTTTACACTCCTCAGCTTCAGTAGGCTCCCAGGTCAAAAGCAGCACGTCTTCCCGATTGCTAGGTAAACAAATACTACAGTCAAAGGGGCCTCCACTGAGTTGGGGGCTCATGTATCCTTTTTTGGGATTCCTCCCTCAAAGTTAACATGACTATATCGTCCATCCTATCTTAAGTTTGCTCAAATTTGGGTAGAGGACTTATGAGAAATCACCAAGCACCTTGAAAACCAGGAAAATCCAGACAAACATATATGCAAGACATAATATACGACAAATAATAGCATATACACAAATAAACAAAGATAGGCTCAACCCACTTAGAGATTAAAGTCCCCAATAAAGTCACCATTTTCTGTAGCGGTAGAAATGTTGAGACTAAGTCATTGGATTGACTTAACTCGTACAGATCAAATAAAAATCGCCACCACGATTTATTGTTTACAAAGGAAATGAGAAAAGAGCGAATAAACCCAAAAAAGAGGGGAGAATCTAGGTACGGGGGTTGGTTATGCAAAGGTAAGGTATTAGCACCCTAAATATTTATGGTACTCCGCATGAACATCTTTGAAAATTTGTGTATTTTAGCTATAAATGTTGTATACAGAAATAGATGGTGGAGATGAGAAAAGAAGTGGTTTTTACAATTTTTGCACCAGTCGCGGTTGTGAACCTTTAGTGCCTATGTACCACCTTTCATGCAATAGGGGGATCAGGGTACTCTTATTTCACCTCAAAAATTTTAAAACACATGCGTGTTGGTTAATTTTAAGAGAAGAGACATCATCGTCATATCCGAGTGGAAAACATACTTACTACCCACGATTATGAGAAAGGAGAATTTGCATCATCTCAAAGTGGAGCATATAGCTTGGATTTTAAAATCAATAAAGCCTCACTCAACACCCAAGTGAAAAATATCTCACTTTTCTATATATCGTAGAAGTATAGTAGCTCGCATCATTACAAGAATCGACAAGAGTCTAATCTTTTGAGAAAAAGTTTTAAAGTAAAAAGCCAAAGTGGCAAATGGTTTAAATGAGTTTGATTGACTTTTATTCTTCTCACAAAAAAATGTCAAAGTATGATTAAATTGGTTAAAGTTTTATTAAGAAAATATTTTTTGAAAATGCATGGACCTAAGTCCAAGTTTATTATGAAAGCAGTTTAAGTAGAAAACAAGGAGAGTTTTGAAAAGGCGGGAGAATATTTTTGAAATTAAAGAAGATAGGAGGAGATGAAGGGACTGTCCTAAAGCATAAAGAAAAAGCTAAGGAAAAGAACCATCTAACCAACAAGAAGCTAACACTTGACATAAAGAAGTCAATGTAGAATTCTAATCCTTTGGATTGAAACCAAGCAAGCAAAGATACTAAACCTCTCAAGAATACCAAGCTTCAGATGCATTAATTCTTCACAAAAATTGGGCAGAGTAACAGTTGTATACATAGGAATTCTCAATCATGGAAAAAGTATATAATCAGAATAACCTGCACACAAAGAAAATCAACCCAATGTATTGGAGTAAACCCCAATAACTTCAGACAAAATAACAACAGAGTCACAAGGTCCCAAGGGTATCAAGGTTTCTCATCCTAAGTCCAACCACAATCCTATAATGCCAAGGATAGTGACCAAATAGTCCAAGTAACCTTAAAGATTTTTAATGTTCAAGTTGGTTATTAAGTGTCTTCAAAAATAAAAGAAAACTCAAATGACCAAAATAAAAAAGACATAAAAATAAATGCTCAAATGAGCAAAGATAAAATGACATAAAGATAAATGCTCAAGTGAAAAAATATGAAAATAACATGAAATGTAAACTCTAAAGTAAATGGTGCATAAAAGTAAAGGCATAAAATAAAGGGCATAAAGTAAAAGCATAAAGTAAAGCCAATTGTTAGTGAATTAGAAGTTAGAGGTTAGTTGAATGACCATCTTGAAACTTGCATTTGAAAACTCATTAGAAGATTGATAAAATCAAAGCTTATCAACAATAAGTTTCATTTGCTTTTTGTCAAGTATATCATTTATTTCAAGTACTCAAGGCAAGCATATATGATCAACGATGTTTAAATGATTCACTTAGACCAAAATCCATGAAAGTTCATTAGAGGATTGATAAGATCAAAGTCTTCTAACAATGAATCTCAAGGTTATTAGATCAAAGGTTTAAAATTAAACATACTTGGGCTTGCAAACATAGGTTTGGGCCACGAATGATCATTTTCCGAATCGGAACAAATTTAACGTTATGTTAAGCAATCGTAAATGGACTTATGTAGAAGTCACATCTATTTTGAGGCCGGTCAATAGCATTCTATATACCCCATATTAGAGAAATAATATGTAGATTATTCTCCAACAACATGTAGCACAAGTAAGAAATGAATAAGATGAAGAGGATAGGATGTATCAGATGAAATTAGGGTTTCAAATATCATCAACATTATTCATCAATTTTAGTGAATTTGGTTTTTCAACTTATCAACACCCAAGATCCAATGAGGTTGAGGAACTTGTCCTAAACTAACACCCAAATCACGACCAAACAAAAATAATAAAATAATATTCAAATAAATAATATATATATATATATATATATATATATATATATATATATATATATATATATATATATATATATATATATATATATATATATATATATATATATATATATATATATATATATATATATATATATATATATATATATATATATATATATATATATATATATATATATATATATATATATATATATATATATATATACATATATATAAATAATTGGTAAAAAACACAAAGTATATTAAAACACCAAATAAAAATCCTTAAAAAATAGTCAGAGGTCAAACATGAGTCAATAAGTGTTGACAAAAAATTTCAGAATTTTTTAAAGTGAGAAACTATTTTTTAAAATTCAAAGAAATAAGCAAAATAAACCAAAAATTGTAAAGAAAATAGTAAAATCAGAAATAAAAATAAAATGAGGTCACCAATATTTGTCAAGAGTTCATTGGATCCTTCCATATTTTTTCCAGAATTTAAAAATCAAGAAAAGTATTTTTAAACAATTAAACTAATTCAAATAAAGTGAAAAATCATTTAAAAAAATACCAAACCATAAAATAAAATTCTGAAAAAATAAGAATCATAAAGAAAAAAATCAAAAGTATTTTTGAGAATTTTTTCAAAATTTTAGAAGTTGAAATGATTTTTTTATGAATTTTTGAAGTTTAAAACAATTAAATCAAAAATCAGAAAATAAAAATAATGTGGACCATTTGGTCATAGTCAACACACGTTAGTAAATAGATCCAAATGACTTGGCATGTTGTGCTTGATATTGTCCTTAGTAAGAAACACACACAATCAATTAAAACTTGGCCAATGAAATTAAAGCAAATGTCACGCCATCATTGGTTGAATAACGACATGTAGGTCGTCTTCAATCTCCAGACCCCTACACATTGGCTTAATTGTGAGTTTCTTAAAATGGAAAAATTAGAAACTCATAGTGGTATCATTAGATTCATCTCTTCAAGACGATCCTAACCTTACCCTCGCGAAAAATTTATATAAAACACAACTTACTCAATTTGGTAAAAAACCAAAGAGTTTTGAAAATTTTGAAGAAAAAAAACATAAGCATCAAATGCATTGATTCACCAAAATTGAGTTAATAGCAAGCATCAGTGAACATCATAAACCATTCCAGTAATTTGAGTTAGAAGATTTGGTGCCTTAAACTACCTGAACGAAGTCATATGAATTTGCTCTGAAATCAGACTTGGCTAGCACGATTTAGCACACTTTATGGCTTGGTTCTTCTTCTATTAGCTTCATAGAAGTTCAAGGATGAAGAATCAGCAAATAAATTGGATTGAAAGATGCTTTAAAACCAAATTTGAAGTTGCATAATTAATAGGTATAAAGGGAGTTCAATAAAGGTTCTTTGGCTCTCTAAAACATGTGAAATGAGTGGGATATCATCCTCTATTTATAGGGAAGTGAATGATGATTAGAAATGAGAGGAATTGTGAGAAAATCGTGCAAACCAAGTCAGTTGGGATCATGCCAAACATGTAACTTGAAATTCCTTAAAACAACCTCATATCAAGTGCAATTCTTGTCAAAACGCGTCTAGACAATTAGTTAAACATGTTTAGAAACTAAACCTTGAGTAATTTGACCTGTAATCTAAGTTTACTCGTGGTAAAAATTTTAACTTGAGGCAAAAATAGATTCCATGGATCCAACTTCAACAATGTATAGCTCACTAGTCATGGACCTTTATGGGATGATTCTTGAAGCATTTGAAATACAAGGTTACAATCTTTACAATGTGCCAATAAATACATCATTTAGATGCTTGAGCAAAAAGTTATGTCCAATTGAATTTGTGAAAAACACACAGATGTTTTGTACTTAGAAAAATTCTAAGTGTTAAACTTCAAAATGACCTATAATATTCTTCAAAATTACATGACCTTTCACTCAAAATTTGATCTTGATATTTGTAGATGACATAAAGTAGACCTCTTAAATTGAAGTTTGGAATTGAGATCACTCAAAAATCATAAAAATTGAAAGAGTTATGGTCCTTTGATGATTATGAACAAATTTGGAGAAATTCACAAAATACCTATAATCTTTTCAAATCTTCAACCACTTTCCAAGCATCCTCAAGTCTTGCACATAAAAACAAAGTTGTCGTAGACATCCCAAATATTATTTTGGAAAAGGAACGGGCTTAAGGAGATAAAATATTGACCAAGTTATGATCATTTGAAGTCAAACCCTAAAATTCAAAGGCCTTTAAAGGAGACTTATAATCTTTCTCAACTATTAATGATCTTCCATTCAAAATTAACCTTAGATTTCCGAAGAGAGCTTGTTAAGGAACCTTTATAGAGAATAATGGATTTGGAACCAATCAAAAATCTCATACAATGAGCAATATATGGTCCTTAGAAGTAAACAAACCCTAGCTCAATGAGTGTCAAAATGGCTTGAAACCCCTTTTAACTTTTGATGATTTTTCTTGCACAATTGGATCTTGTCATGTGAAGAGAGGTTATTTTTTATGATGATAAGAATACATAGCATAAAGAACCAACTACAAATGTTGAAAATTGAGAGAGTTATACACTTGTGATCACTGAATCAACCATTTGCTCGATTAGGTCTAACTTGTTTAGCCAACCTTGAATCTCTTCGAACTTTCTTGGAAAAATAAAGCATGATGAGTCATAATAGGCCTTGAAATGATGTTTTCTGGAAGCATACTCAAAGATGGAGCTTAAGTCTCAATGAAGCTTGTTGAAGAAGGCATGGAAATAAACACATGAACCTATGAATCTTCTTGATGAATGCCACCACCAACTTTGAGGAGCTCTTAACCTAAATAAAGTGAGAGAGCTCCTTGAACCACAAATATTTGATTTCATAGAAATGACCTTGAAGATTGAGCTCTTGTAATCCATTGAAGCATCATTTGACTGAGAACCACCCCTCAAAACCCTAGGTTAGATGGTGAGATGAATGCAATTGTAATCACCTATAATATGAATATTTAAAGAAACATATATACACATATTGATGTTAGTTAATAGAACACGTGTACAGATATACATTTCAAGATGCTTGGCGATCCCTCAAGAGCAAACTTAAAGATGGGATAAAGAAAAAAAGAGAGAACCAACCTTAATGTGTGATCTTGATGTACCGATAAAAGTGAGATGATGAGAAATCTTAGGGGCAAAAATTGGGGTATAACAACTACTACAACTAATATTGTTTTTGTTGGGAAAAAACAAAACATAGATAAAAAGGAGGAAAAAATAACAACACAAGAACATAACATGGAAAATCTAAAACCGGAGAAAAAACCATGGTCGTTGTCAATAGACAACAAGAGAATAACACTATGTGAAAATTGTTACAACACATAATATACCCTCAACTAACCCAGGCTTCTAGCACACCCACACCCTTCAAAAAAATATTTAACTACATATCACAATACTCTAATACAATAGTATAAGAGAACAAAGAAAGTCAAATACAAGCTTAAAGTGCTTTTGACGGGTACATCTTGTAAAGAAGAATTTGAATCCTATATATATATATATATATATATATATATATATATATATATATATATATATATATATATATATAGCCTTGGATTCTCTCTTTCACCACTAAACTAAGTGATGTGGGACTTCAAAATAACTTTAATTCTATATATAGCCTTGGACTCCCTCTTCCTTCACAAAACTAGCCGATGTGGGAATTTTTATACATGTATATTTTCAATCAACCCCAACAATCTCCACCTTGATTGAAAATAATACATAAGCTTTCATTGTCTTCATTGACAATCATACTCCATCATAAAGAGTATAGTCACTTGAAGCTACACCACTCCAAGAATTTTCACATTATCTTCACTGACAATCATAGTTTTAAAAACTATCATACTCCATCTAAAAAAAGTATACTTCACTTGAAGGTAAACCACTTTAAGAATTTTTGCATGTTAAAAACCAGGTTGAAACTTCATGGTGGAACTTCTATGTTGGCAGGAAGCTCTTCAACCATCAACATAATCTTGCACCTTGTGTAATCTTGATTGTAACACATCTTTGACTTGAACTTCCCATAAGTCAAAAAATATATTTTTCCATCAATTTTTTCTAGCCCAAACTGCACAGTGGAACTTGTGACTGCAGCTCAATAACTCTTTCACAACACCGCCCTTCTTTTCTGATGTGGAAGATTAGACAAAACCGTAACCATTGAGCATACTAAGAATTCTTATCCCTGGATCGAACCAAAAGCTCTGATACCAGTTTTGGGGAAAAATCAAAACATAGAGAAAAAAAGGAACAAAATAACAACACAAAAACATAACTTAAAAAATCTAAAATCGGAGAAAAAACCATGACTGTTGTCAATAGATAATGAGAGAATAACACTATGTGAAATTTGTTAGAACATGTAATATACCCTCAACTAACCCAGACTCCCAGTACACCCACACCCTCCAAAATAAATGTTTAACTACGTCTCACAACACTCTAATACAAGAGTATAAGAGAATAAAGAAAGTCAAATACAAGCTTAAAGTGCTTTTGATAGGTACATCTTGTAAAGAAAAACTTGAATTCTCTATATAGCCTTGGATTCTCTCTTCCACCACTAAACTAAGCGATGTGATACTTAAAATAACGTTAATCCTATATATAGTCTTGGACTCCCTCTTCCTTCACAAAACTAATTGATGTGAGACTTATTCAACATGTATATTTTCAACCAACCCCAACAATTTTCAATTAAATTTTTTATAATATTCGATACGTAAACATTTAACTATATTCTTCTATTGAATTTTTCTGTTTTATATTGAGTTATAAAATCATGACAATTTTAATTTTTTTTATAGGTTCGTTGATCATGTGTTTTAAGATGTCAAATGTTGAAATATAAGAGAACACCATTCAAAGACAAAATTCCTTTTTTTTATGTACGTCATAGTATAGTTAATTTCATTTTTCAATCATTTATGTAGTTACATTTTAATACTTTATATGCTTAAACAAATAGATATACTCGTGTGAGGACACAAGTATCCTACTACTACTAATTATTATTATTATCATTATTATTATTATTATTATTATTATTATTATTATTATTATATTTTTTTATACAAAAATACTTTATTGAATCAAAAAACAAAGAGGAATAAGTGACCATTAATGGGTCCAACTACAGCCAACCAACAAACACCAGCAAGAAGAAAAAAACCTAAGACCTAAGGAAGAAGCAATTTACTAACATGAATCCTAAGTCTTGGCTTTTACCAACAATGATAAACAATGGCATCAATGATCTATTAATAACAGTTTTCTTGCACGTTACTTCGCCAAAGCATTTCTGATTACAAAATCTCCAGATCTCATGAACCGTTTCAGTTAAGGCATATTGCGTAATTCTTGCTTGCCAGCTCTTCCTTTTATACTCTTCAATGAACAACCCGATTTCCCCAATCCATCTTTTAGGCATGTGATCACTATTAATCCAATGAAGAAATTTCTCCCATATATCTTTAGTTTCAGGACATTCGAAGAACAAATGATCAATTGATTCAACCTTCCCACAGAAGAAACAATCATTATGATCTAGCATACCAAATCTATGCAATATTTCTTTAGTGGGAAGCTTCATGTGACATAGCATCCAAAGAGTATGCAGATATTTACTTCTAGCAGTATTACCATACATCACATTCTTCCAAGGGACATCCACACATTGCTCAAAGAAAGCTTTGTACAAAGATCTTGTTGAATATATATCTTACTGCAGCATGTTATGCCAAACTTGCATACTATTAACCTCCTCCCTCAGGTTCAAAACCCCTTTGATTATTCACGAAGCCAAACACCTGACTTGAGCCTGCATAACATTAACAACTTTTAAGTAATAGCTATGGATCCATCTTATCCACATACTATCAGCTTTACCATTTAGATTCCAAATATACCGAGTAAGGCAAGCTTTACTCCAAATATGCATAGAAGCAATGTTCAATCCACCTTTAGTTTTAGGGGCACAAACATTAGCCCAGGAAACCGGGGATTTTATGGTTATTACCTCAGTTCCAGTCCACATGAAAGTTCGAAAAATAGCGTCTATATGCTTTATAGTTTGCTTGGGGAAAGGAAAATAATGAATCCAAAAGTTGCTCATAGCAAAGATGATACTTTGGATTAATTGGGTTCTACCTGCAAAACTCAGAAGCCTAGAGCTCCAATGCTTAATCCTTTTCACAATTATATCAATTAAGCCAAGGCAATTAGCATGGGAAATCTTCTTGCTGGATAGGGGAACTCCTAGTTATTTGAAAGGGAGCACACCTTCTTCAAAATTAGTAATCTCTATAATCTTTTGCTTAACCCTAAAGTCAACATTACCACAATAAACCTTGCACTTTCTAGGATTAACCTCAAAACCAGTAGAGCTACCAAAATCCCCCATTACTTTAATAGCTAGTTGAACTGAATCATTATCTCCTCTTGTGAAAATCAACAAATCATCTACAAAAATCAAATCAACGATCTTCTACTTATCACATTTGGAATGGAATTTAAACTTCTGACTACAACCCATCTTATTTAAAAGTCTATGGAGATACTCCATAACCAGCACAAAAAGCATATGAGATCAGGGGTCTCCTTGCCTGAGACCCATTTTTGGCTGGGAGATACTCAGTTAACCTATTATTAATCTTATACATGTAAGACACAATTCTGACCAGAATCATAATCCAATTAATGAACCTGTTGGGAAAGCTAAACTCAAACATAATTTATTCCAAGGCATTCCAATCAACATTATCATAATCTTTCTTGATATCCATCTAGAGCAAACATCTAGGAGGGCCACTATTATTTCTATACCCTATGATTAATTCAAAAGTAAGCAGGACATGATCATGCAGATGGTGCCCAGGCACAAAAGCCGCTTGACTCATGTCAACAACTTCCCCTATCACCTTCCCCATTCTATATTAGAAAGAATTTTAGATATAAGTTTCAGCAAAATAGTAACACAAGAGATAGGTCTGAAGTCTTTTATCTTGCAAGCTCTTTCAAACTTAAGTATAATAGTCACAATAGTACTATTCACAGCTTTGTATAATCTATCATGCATAAAAAAATCTTAGATGTAGCAACTATATCAGTCTTTATGATGGTCCAGGAGGTCTTGTAAAAATAGGCACCATACCCATCTGCACCGGGAGTTGTCAAGTCATTTATCTTCTTCAAGGCTTGATGAATTTCATTCTTTGAAATAGGGGCTATAAGGTACTGATAGATGTCTAAGCTCACTTGATTCCTATCCCTCATTACCTCAATGTGATTTTCTTAAGCCTGGTGGTAGCAGTCCCAACCAAATCTTGGTAAAAAGTAAAAACTTCCTTCTCAATTTGATTGTCATCTATAAGAATCTTACCATTTATATCAATTATCTTACTGATGTGAGCTTGCTTGTACTTTCTCTTTAGGTTAACATAGAAATAAGCACTGCTACTATACCCCAACCTAATCCAATTAATCTTAGATTTTTTCCTAAGAAGATCTTCCTCAATATCAGCCAGCTTAATGACCTCTTGGGCACAAGTTTTCTATGCTAAATTAATATAAATTATTATGATTATGATTATTATTTTTATTATAATTATTTTTTGGAAAAGAGAAAATTATATTAATCCAAAAAAAATAAGATACACGACGATCGCAGGATCCAGCCAACCAAGACAACCAACAAACCAAACCTAACCAAGGACTAGGAAAGCATAAGCCTAATTATCCTATCCTTCAGGTTTTTACAATGCCAGCCCTTAAATACAATTTTGTCTATAATATCCTATAACCTTTATCACCATCTATATTAGTACCAAAGCAAACACCATTACGGAAGATCCAAATGCCATATATCGTATATGTAATTGCAAGCTTCAGCAGACATGACTCCCAACCTTTTTTCTTTACCATGCTTAAGGATCCAAATCAATTCTTCATCCCACCCTTTTGGAGTATGTTGGATTTGAATCCAGCTAAGGACGCCACACCAAATCTTCCTCAAGATATCACACTCAAAGAAAAGGTGGTTAATAGTCTCCTCCTTGTAACAGAAAATGCATCTATTATTGTCAATTAAACCAAATCTAAAGAGTCTACTTTTTGTAGCCAATTTCCTGTGACAGGCAAGCCAAAACACCATAATAGCTCTCAGTCTAACAGGGTTGTTGAGAAGTAGCCTACTCCAAGTCACCTCTTGACTCTTAACCATAAAAAGATACCGAGCTTTCATAGTGAATTTCCTTTGGGTGCACATATCCATCCATAAATTGGGATTATGCAGGATATACTCACACCACTTAAATTTTTTTATCATAATCCAAGTACTACTAAGTTTAACTTTAACATCTATGATATTATTATTCTTCAGATAATAAGAGTGAACCCATTTCACCCACAAACTATCAGTTTTATTACTAATATTCCAAAGAAACTTAAGCATGGTACATTTATTCCATGAAACCAAATCAATGATGCATAACCCGCCATGTTTAAGAGGCTTACAAACATTAGACCAGCAAACTAAACT